>JAQPPZ010004205.1:9566250-12059375 GCA_028583015.1 Wollemia nobilis
AAAAAATAGAATGCTAAATTGATGATATATATTTTTTTATTTTCCTTTTTTATAATGTGACTATCAAAATACAAAATAGAGAATATGGAAGAAAAAATTAGCAAAAAACCTATGTTATTAACCAAATATGAGGGAGAGGTTATACTTACATGTACTAATGGTTGTAGCTAATAAACTACCTATATTTGAATATTCCAACTAGTGAATATGCCTCCTAGAAAACCTACAACTAGTGAATTCACTAAAACCTATGAAATAAATATAATAAAAAGGTTGATCAAAGTTTCAATACCTACCTTTGCTCTTTCTTTATCAAAACACTACCTTCTTTTTATCCCTAGTAATAATTGGTAACTATGCATCATAATTGCATTCTTGACAATATATACTACATAATATAAATCTTCATCATTCCCAACAATTTAATTTGAATGATTTTTATATTTATTAGTTTCATCTTCATATAAAAATTTTACAAGGTTATTTCTACTATTGGGTTTAACATTTCACTATATTAAATAGGATTGTAAGAGAGTGTAGTCAATCTATAGTGCATCTTGTGGTGGTTGTGGTGGCTACCACTATGACTAGCCATTGGAAGTGAATATAAATTTAAACATAAAATAATCTCAAAAAGCTTTGAATGGTTTAAATTTATATGATGATTTATAGGAAATATTTAATAAAATGAGGTTAGAATTTAGTTTTAGTTGTTTGGAATTTTTTTTTTTCATTATATGCATATAATTCTAAAATCATAAAATGATATTAGGATTTGGTTTTCCTTGCCTAAAAATTTTGATGTTTATATTAAGAGCAAAGTTCTAGAATCAATGAAATATATAGATGTAAAAGTAAAGGAATTAAATATGGAAAAGAAGTGGAAATAAAGAAAGAGAGAAATGAAAATAATAAGTAGTCCAGAGTTTGAAAATCTAAATTACTATAAGATACTTGGGAGTTATTGAAAAGATTTCATTTTGTAGAAATACCTCCAACCTGGCCTCTCGATCCAGTAAATTCACTTTGGTATGTATTAGTATTCCATATTCCTTCCATAGTTGTCCATTCATTTTCTACTATCTTAGTTTCTTAAAGAAAAATTATATTAGGACCAGATTCTTGAATATTTCCCTTTAAGGTTCTTTTTGTTGAGGTAGAACCCATACCTCTTATATTCCAATAGAATATAATCATTTTCTAAGGCTGCATAGTACAACCTTCTTAGTTTTTCCTCCTTATCTACTTGGTGGATTTCATTTTGCTATGTTGTCCCTTACACTTATTTGCTCTTGATATCCCTCCTTAATGGATTTTTATAAATATATTTGCAATGTTTGGGTCTTCCTACATTTTTCTTGGTACTTATCCCACAATCCACTTGTGATTCTACTTGACTTAAGGATTGTATACCACCCTACATACCTCATATTCCACTTTTCACCTTTTATTCCATCTTCTTCTTTTTCATTTTATGATTTTTCCTCCTCTTTTTTGAATTTCTTGAATAAGTTCAAACTCCTTATTGTTAATTTTTATATTATTTTCTCCATTGTAATCTCTTCTTGTGGTTTTTCCTTCTCCAAGGCCTTGAATTGGCTTTTCACTAATGTCTCTTTCATTATTATTACGCACTTTCCTTTAGTTTGATTTTTCTTTGATACATTCATAAATTCTCCATTATTCCTCTCATTACCCTATTATTTCAATACTTTCTTGATTTTCTTAGGAAATTAAAAACATAATGTCTATATTCATGGTAATGGGTGCATTTAAATGGGATAGACTCACAATCTAGCTCTTGCTTCCATACTTGACCCTGTAGTTCAATTTTAATATGCTCTAGTAAGCCTTCCATTATGTCCATATCCATACATATTCTAGCATATGTGGTTAATATTTGTTGTATTTCCATTCTAGTTTTTTTAATCAACTACCATAAAGAGTCTCGTATTGCTTTAAATATTCTTCTTACAAAAACTAGTGTGGGAAAAAGGCATCTTAATCCATATTAGAATGGAGTTTGGAATTTATTCTCTTGGGTTAAAATTATCATCCCGATTCTAGGACAGACTTGAGGATGATTGAGGCCATCAATGAGAGGTAAGTTTAATGATTGGACTAATGAAGCTTCAAAAGGATTTGGAGGTCTAGATGCTGTAGGCACTAAACAAGCATTCTCATTAGCATATACTAAAATTTTTGACAGGACAGAGGATGACTGAGAAACCTTATCCAAGAAGGCCCGACGATTCCTTTCCAACCATATCTGCCACAAGTAGTGAGGAAGGCAGATCTTCCACATATACCTAAGATGCCTATTCAAAAAGGGAGAAGGCCACTGGAAAAATAAGTCAAAAATGGACCGAGGATGGACCCAATAAATATGAAACACTTGTAATAGACCTAACAAGATTGAGATAGAAAAATTACAATACAGAAACAAATGATCAATAGACTCCCACTCAGACATACAAAGATAACACCTATTAACAACAATCACACCTCTTTTTATTAAGTTATCCATGGTGAGGATCTTATTTTGGATGGCCAACCATGCAAAAAACCCAACCTTCGAAACAATGCTTTTGGGCCAAACTTCCAAGTGAGGGAAAGTAGGTTCATCATTATCAATAAGCATCAGATAAGCAGTCTTGACAGAAAATTCCCCATTGTCTGAAGCTTCCCAGATAAGCTGGTCCTCAAGAATACCAGAAGGGAGTAAATACTGTCTTAATTCATTCTCCAGATAAGCTGGTCCTCAAGAATCACATGGACCCCACCCCCCCTAGGGTGGATTAAGTTAAATTTTGATGGGGCATCTAGGGGCAACCCAGGTGAAGCTGGGGCTGGTGGCTTACTTAGAGACCACAAGGGTGAGGTGCTTGTAGCTTTTGCTGAACATCTTAGAGCTCAAACTAACAATGTGGCTGAAGTGAGGGCAGTTTGGAGGAGCCTCAAGGTGGCAAAGAATTATCCAGGGAAAATTTTGGTGGAAGGTGATTCTCTTATTATTATAAATCTTCTAAAGAACACTAAGAGAGCTCCTTGGAGATTTGATGACTACATCCACGAAGCAAGGGCTCTAATTCATGATCGACCTGAGGCCATAATTTTGCATACCTTTCGGGAAGCAAACATGGCAGTTGATAGGCTGGCAAATGAAGGCATTGTAGCAGCAAATTTGATCATGTGGACTAAAAATATTCCTCATGCAGTCTCAATGGTGATAGATAATGAAAAATTTTAGATTGGAAGGCTCAAAGTGGATTTTGTCTTTGTTAGTTCTATTTTGCGTCTTTCTTTTCTGATGGCCATAATATTAGGCTTCCATAGTTTAGTTTGGCTGTATTCTATTGGAAGAGTAGGTCTTGGCCCTTTTTGTTGTTAGTTTAAACTTTTAGGGCTTGGCCTTTGTCCAGTTGGTCAGTGGACCCTATTTTGTAAAATGGTTTTGGGTCAACCAGTTAAAACCCGGTGTTAATTATAAATATTCTCTTACTTACCAAAAAAAATAAAAAATTATCATCCCAATACTTCATAAATAGTCCACTTCTTACCATGAACTAGGGACCTCCCTCAAAAATAATTTTCTTGTCTTTGCAATTGTTAAATGTTACTAAAACAAACCATGTTTATGAAACCTAAATTATTTATATTTTACCTATATTGTCTCCTTAATTTTTTATCATAGATCTATATTGTCTACTCTTTGTTTCTCATAGAAATCCTATGGTATATTCTATCCATTGTAATTTGACTTTTTTTTTTCTCGTCTATTCCTTGGTATTAATGGCTATTGCTTGGTATTGTTGTGCTCCTTCAATACCTATATTTTCTCTTTCTTTCTCAAAACCTTACCTTCTTTTTATCCCTAGTAATAATTGGTAACTATGCATCATAATTGCATTCTTGACAATATATACTACATAATATAAATCTTCATCATTCCTATAAATTTAACTTGAATGATTTTTTATTTATTAGTTTCATCTTCATATAAAAATTTTACAAGGTTATTTCTACTATTGGGTTTAACATTTCACTAGATTAAATAGGATTGTAAGAGAGTGTGGTCAATCTATAGTGCATCTTATGGCGATTGTGGTGGCTACCACTATGGCTAGCCATTAGAAGTGAATGTAAATTTAAACGTATAATAATCTCAAAAAGCTTTGAATGGTTTAAATTTATATGATGATTTGTAGGAAATATTTGATAAAAGGAGGTTAGAATTTAGTTTTGGTTGTTTGGAAAAAATAATTTTTATTATATGCATAGAATTATAAAATCATAAAATGAGATTAGGATTTAGTTTTCCTTGTCTAACAAATAGATTTTTATTTAAAAGCACATTTCTAGAATCGATAAAATATATATATGGAAAAGTAAAGAAATTAAATATGAAAAATAAGTGGGAATCAAGAAAGAGAGAAATGAAAATAATAAATAGTCTAGAGTTTGAAAATATAAATTACTATAAGATGCTTGGGAGTTATTGAAAAGGTTTCAAAAGTATGTGAAACAAAACCTCCAAATTCCTAAATCATTTTTTCTTGATGAAATTCATGTTTATTGGGATTTAAATTCTCAATGAAATTGGAGTGTAATATATTTTGGTCTCTAATTATAAAATATAGCACTTCAATTATTCACTTCTATCATGCTTAATTTTGTGCCCTTATTCTAACTTTTATATATGCATGATTTAATGATAGAAAAAATGCTTTATTGTGAATAAACCCTAATTCTTTTCTTTGGATTGAAACTCCTCAGGACTTCTCCAACACCCAATATTCTAAAATTCCAAGTGAAATTCCTAATTCATTTACTTTCCACTTATTATCAAACCTTATTGATTTTTTCACAACTAAATCCTTGTACAAGAAACCCACCACATAGTTAGTAGATAATGGTAGACATAAATATATCAAAATAAAAAGAAAAAGAAAAATTTGTAACCCTCTCATTTTCCAATGCTTCAATTTATTTTCATATTTTTAAAAAGAAAACATAAATTCCTTGTAAATGTTGCAATAACAACAAGCTCCAATGTGGCACCAAGAAGAACGAAGTAAATTTTGAACACTAAAATGACAAAAAGATACTTAGTTTTCCATGTTGATTTTCCAACTAGAAAATAAAATTGGGTGCATGCATATACCCCTCACAATGGCGATCATGCCCTCTTCACATAAGAAATGGGTCCCTTATTTATCCAAACCCTAAGTAGAAGAAAAATACAATGGGAGTATAGAAATGTCTTTTATTTAGTTAATGGAGAAAAAGTAGCTACTACCCAAGATTGTAATCTATCACCTTAAAAACTACAAGATCAAAAAGCTCACTATTATGTCCAATAGATATTAAATACCTATTTTTATTTAATAAAATGAAGAAAAACGTTGTGACATATATGCATTTGTATCATCACTGGTGAAGGGGTGATGCATGTTTTTGACAAGAAAATGCCAACTATAATATATGATGAAAACCATGATGGACTCCATCGAAAAGGAAACATGTGGGATCTTATATTTCTTGGATACATAGTCATGCTAAATGAGCATTGTGGTCAATGATGATGCACAATCTGGAAGCCTAATTTTTTCTAGATATCGTGCATTAGTTACTCATAAACAAACATATATTGACTACCATGATATTTGGTGATGTGAGCATAATATTCTTCTATATACATTAGAGTGATAACAATGTACTTGGCCACCAACTTCTTTATCAGGTTATAAGAAGGTATATTGTGACATTTTTTCAACCTTGGAGCTATTGGTTTTCCATTCCCACAAGGAGAATTAGATGCAATGTAGTCATTTTTACTATTCACATTGGTTTGAGACTACTATATTTATGATTATAAGATTAAATAGATATTAAATGAATATTATGATTAAAGTATTATAATGGATAATTGAGATGAATGTATTTAAAATGAGTGATTTGATATGATTATGGTTATTTGACAACTAATAAATTATTAAGGCCTCTCCATTCAAGATTTACTTTACCAAATCAATGTTTGACCATGTATATGTAACACACTTCGGTCATACTACCTATGAGATTATAACATAGGGAAATGAGTTAATAAAATGACTATTTGTAGTCTTATCTCATTACTATATTGTTCAAATTTTCTAACTTTCAAAATTTATTTGAATTCATAAAGGTAAAATGTTACACAATGGTAGAAAAATATAATAGTCATTAAATTATATTAGCAATAATTGACTTGTAACATTGTGAAAACTACCTTAAGCTTTGGTTTATGATTATATTGGTACTAAATTAGTGAATGGAAATAGTAAATTAAGTCATTAATTAAATATAAAGGAATATGAATATGAAAAAGGAGAGATGAACGTTCGATCCAACAAGTGTTGAACTTTTGTAATATGATTTTATTGTCTAAGACCAATATAATATGATGTAACCATGTGTAATCCTCTAAAAAAATATGTATAATGTTTAATATTAATTTATGTATTTAGCCATGAGACCATGATTTAACGTTTTCATATTTGATCTTATTAAACCATTTAAGCCTAATGTTATGTCAAACAAGGGTTAAGTAACTTGTAATTAAACCTAAGCATGATATGTAACCATAAAAAATAATTTAAAATAACACATGCAGGTCAATGAATTATCCTTCTCTTTCTAGTAACAAGTATTTCCTCATATAATTTTTTAATTTCTCTAAGTATGCATGGTTCTATAACATTACACTAAGGATAAAACTTTGAAGAAAATCAGTATTTTTAAAGTTCTTGTGTACAATAAGTTTGAGAGGAATATCAAGTGTATTTGAACTAATGGAGAATGTGTGTTTTTATCCATGCCTTTGATGGTTTCTTTGGTCATCTTGGAATTTAATTTAAAATGACTATTCACTATAACCAAGAGCAAAATGAGGTTGTCAAGCAAAAGAATAGGGTCATTATGAAGATCACTAGATGTATGCTACATGGAAAGCAGATGGAGCCTAAGTTCTAAATCTAAATAGTGATTTATATCATACATATTTTTAACAAAATTGAGTTGTCCAAGTTATAATACATCTCAAGAGATTAACAAGAGATAAACCTATTATTTTCTAGTTTTGTATCTTTGGTTAAACTGCGTGGGGTTATATTATTAAAGATGCTAAAAAAAAAAATTGCTGTAAATTTATCATTGTATTTATGTGGGATATTTTAGTACTTGTAGGGAATTTTATCTTTATGATCCATTCAAGTGATGGATCATCATTCAATATGATGTGATATTTGATGAGGAATTGTCATTGGTCCCTTCTAGTCCACTTCCTCTTTATTTTTTAGATGATCCCTTCTCTCTTATGAATTATTCTCTTCCTTTATAGGTTATTGTTATTGCTTCTTCTTCTCCTTTACGGATTCTTTTTTATTCTACTCTAATTGTTTCAACTTCTAATCCTATTATTTTGAGTCCTTTAGAGGTTCTACTTATATGACTACTATTCTAGCTTCTCCTTTGACATAAGTTCATATTATAGATATTCCTTTTGATGATCTTGATCATCTTATATGCTACATAATGGTGCTATATGCAAAGACTAATAGGGTTATGCATAGTGTCTATTTATAGCCAAATTGGTTAAAATTAGGATTTTTGAAATTTGGAATTGGCTAATATTTGGGACCCTTGACCAGGGCCCATTGGCCATAAATTTTTGGGTGTAAAATTATTTTTGGGTTGATTTGCCCCAATTTTATAATAATTTGACCATTTTAAGTTTAAATTTCCAACATTACCTCTAATAATAGTGAACCTTCTACATGCATTTGGACACTATTCACCTGGATTTCAAAATTGATTCACCAAATTTTTATAAATAAATTTTGGGGCTGATCCCTTACACATAACCCTGATGATAAGCATTTGTTGGATGCTTTAGTTCCTTTCTTTAGTGATAGTATGTAGGATGAGCCATAACTTTCATGAACTATTCAATGCCTAACTAGGATTGAACCCTCCTTTATGATATTCAACACATTCTCCCTAAGAATCATCGTTGCAATACCATATTTTAAGCCTTGGTATCGAAGGTTGATGATCCTAAAGTTCCTATCATGTACTTCTAGATCAAGGGTTATTTAGAATGGGAGTATGCCATATTAGTAGAGTATTTGTTATTGATGAAAAATTAGACATGGTTTATATGTTGTTTATAAGATCAAGTACATATTTTATTTTTTGGTGGAGAAGCATAAGACATGCCTTATTAAATATTTCTCTCAAAAAGAGGGAATTAATTATTTAGATACTTGATCATATTGCATAGATTGATTGTATTAAAATGATTTTCTCTTTTATCACTTTTTATGAATGGGGAGTACATCAGATGGATGTGATGATTTACTTCTCCATAGGGAGATTCAATAGGATATATATATATATATATATATATATATATATATATATATACACACACACATATATATACATATATATACACATATGTATATACATCTATATATATACATATATGTATATATATGTATATACATCTATATATATATATATATATATATATATATATATATATATATATACACACAACCACATAGTTTTGAGTTTAAGTGTCCATTTCCATGGTTTATGGTCTACACAAGTCCTTATATAGGCTTAAGTAAAATTTTTATGCTTGGTATGAGAAGATTCATTCACTCTTACTTAGTTATAGCTTTAAATAGTGTGAGGAAGAGCATGATTTTTACATCAAGCATGAAGATGGTCTATGGGATCATTATTTCTCATCGTAAGTATATCTTGGATCTTCTATAGAGGTTTTGGATGGAGTGAAAACTTATCCTAACTTCCTTTACTTCTAGCTTGAAGCTTCATGTGGACTATAATACCATTTTCGTGGATGCCACCCTATACAAATAACTTACTAGGGGGATATATCTATCTTCTTCACATTCAACTAACGATTACATTTGATGTAAATTATTATTCTAGCTATATGTAAGCACCACTTGAGATTTATTTAACAACAATAAAGTAGATCCTTCATTACACTAAAGGTGCATACCATATGGGTATTCATTATTTAGTTGCAGCACCTAATAGATTAAAAAGTTTTTATAATGCAGATTTTGCTAACGATTTAGACTAGTAATGGTCTACCATTGGTATTATCTTCTATCTTCACTCTGGACTAGTTTCTTAGTGTTATAGATGATAGTCCACCATATCCTTGTCTTATATAGATGTTAAGTATTGTGTTTTCAATGAGATCCCAAACACCTCTAATGGATGCTAATGGTTCTAATTCCTTAACAATCACTATTGGTGAATCATCTACTTCATGGATAAATATTACCATAAATTCATTTTTTATTTTATTTTTTATTAAAAAATTATTTATCTCTGATTAGGTGTCCTTACTTTCAACTAAGAATTTTTTAAATGATTTTTTTCCTTTACTACCTAGCTTGAACTCAAGAAAATATTTTATTCTTTGGAATTACCCAAAACCTAAAGATGAGTCTTACTTCATACTCACACAAACTTCCTATATTGATTTATTTTTATTTTTTAATTACTTGCTTTATAGTTTATTTTATTTTTTGATTAATATCTAATTGAATGAATGAAGTTGAATAAACTATTTTAACTCAATCCATGGGAAACTCTATAGGATACATGATCTCTAATTGATGTAAATTAGTAAACAGGAATCCTAAAAATAAATCTTTTATTTATGTATTAAAATGGTAATGTTGTTCAAAGCTTACATTTTAAATGTCAAATTGCTTTGATAATGGTTTGGCATTTTTTAATACATATATATAAATTAGTGAACATAAAATTCTTTGATCATATTTTATATATTATCTTGTATATTAATTTAAATTATAATTTTATTAAAAATAGTTATAACAAATAATATTTATTTGTTTTTGCATAAATGAAAATTATAAAAAACATCTTTTATATATTATGTGTCATATTTTTTTTATTGTATAAAATATTATAAATATTTTGGAAAGGAAGTTTAGTAAAATTATGATCCAATAATAATTTAAAGAGTAGTTACAAAAATATAATTTTATTACATCTTTTATGAATGTATATATTATTATATATAATTATTTTTTTTGAAAAAATTGAAAAAAACTTGTATTAAAACAAAGATCAGTTACAATTGGGAGAAGACACATCCCAGCCGAAAACAATGAAAGCACATGATTACAAGAGAAGAGGAAGATTTGCAATGGATCCAAATCTCTTGAACCAAAACCAAGCTAGCTGAGAGAGCTGATAGATCTGTTACAACAACTTATCGCGAAAACGCGTAGCAAACACCAACTTCACCTCTGGCCGCAAAAAAGCTACAAGTCACGAAATCGCGACACAAGACTCCTCTGACCGCAAAAAGTCAACCTGTCGTGAAATCGTGACATGTCACGAAATCGCGACAATAATCCACCCTTGGCCGCGACGGAGCAACATGTCGCGATATCGCGACAACTTTCCACCAGCGGCCGCAACGACGCAACATGTCGCGAAATCGCGACATCTTTCCTCCAATGGCCGCGACAGCGCAACATGTCGCGATATCGCGACAACTTTCCCACAGCGGCCGCGACGGCGCAACATGTCGCGATATCGTGACAACTTTTCTCCCTTGGCCGCGATGGTGCAACATGTCGCGATATCGCGACAACTTTCCCTCGACGGCCATGATGGCGCAACATGTCGCGATATCGTGACAACTTTCCTCCTTTGGCCGCGATGGCGCAACATGTCGCGATATCGCGACAACTTTCCCTCGACGGCCGTGATGGCGCAACATGTCGCGATATCGCGACAACTTTCCTCCTTTGGCCATGACGGTGCAACATGTCACGATATCGCGACAACTTTCCCTCGGTGGCCACGATGGCGCAACATGTCGCGATATCGCGACAACTTTCCTCCTTTGGCCGCGATGGTGCAACATGTCACGATATCGCGACAACTTTCCCTCGACGGCCGTGACGGCGCAACATGTCACGATATCGCGACAACTTTCCTCCAGCGGCCATGACAGCGCAACATGTCGCGATATCGTGACAACTTTCCCACAGCGGCCGCGACGGCGCAACATGTCACGATATCGTGACAACTTTTCTCCAGCAGCCGTGACGATGCAACATGTCATGAAATCGCGACAATTTTCCTCCAGCGACCGTGATGGCGCAACATGTCGCGATATCGTGACAACTTTCCTCCAGCGACCGCGATGGCGCAACATGTCGCGATATCGTGACAACTTACCTCAAATGGCCGCGATGGCGCAACAGGTCACGAAATCATGACAAAAACCACCCTTAGCTTTTTCATTGATCATTGGCGCAAGGATCTTTCAAGGCCCTGCCTAATCACCTCATCTTCAATAGGCATGTCACTGTGCAACTGCACTCCTACCTCTTTCGCAGCACCCATCTTAGCCAGGAAATCGACCGCTTTGTTTAAATCTCTGCTCACATATACTGGAATCACATCATCTAATTCCCTCCATAATTCCTTGATTTGAGAGACCAGAATCCTCAACCTCCAAGCGTTCAACGAAAAGTTCCTCATGCAGTCTAGAGCTCCAACCAGAATTTGAGAATCAGATTCAAGAATTATCCTCCTGTGGCCCTGAGTAACTGCCCAAATAGAAGAAAATTTGATAGCAATGGCTTCTGCTTCATTATTTGTGGCTCGACCCAAGCCCTGTAGTTCCCAATAGAGCACTGATCCCTCATGATTCTGGCAGACCACGCCAATTTCGGCGCTACCCGGATTGCCCTTTGTAGCTCCATCAGTATTGATTTTAATCTAGCCTTCTGGGGGTGGTTTCCAACTGGTTCTATCCTGTCCCTCTCACTTTTCAACTCCCTCTTCCATTGGCCTAGGACCAACCTGAGTATCCTCTTTAGCGTAGACGGCAACAGTTTCTGTGACTTTGCTCCAGATGACTTGCCAAACTCCATCTAGCGAGGAAAAGGTTTCTCTAAAAATTCTAGCATTTCTCTCCAACCACACTTGCCACCAAATGAAGTATAAACCAAGCTCCCACCCAATTTGAAGAGCTTTGGATTTAAATCTACCCCGCTTCCATATTTCCCAAATATTAGTCCGATTCATGTCACCATTAACCTGGATTTTATAATGAGAGAGCCATCGCTTCCAAATTTGACGCGTGAAAGGACACTCAAACATCAGGTGATCAGATGTTTCCTCGTTCTTGTGGCATAAAACACATTGAGAAGGGCCAATGATTCCTCTACATCTGAGATTGTCAAAAGTGAGAATACCATTGTGCATAAACTGCCAAGCAAAAAAGTTTACTTTCGGCCAGCCCTTAGAGTGCCAAATCTTTCTCCAATCCTCAACCAAAAAAGAATGGGGGGAGGCTCTGGGAGGATCTTGTCATACCCGTCCTTCACTGTATAAACACCAAGGCTCCCATAGCCCCAAGCTAATTCATCCTCCTCGTCTCTCCCTGTGAGAAACCTTTCTGTCAAGATTTTGGTCAAGATGGGTGCCAACTCTGGGGGGATTGGAATTGGCCACTCCTCCAACCTCTTAAACTTCTTAAACTTATACTCCCCAACTGAGAAGTGTTGAAATAACTTTCAATTTGGACCCAACCCTTGGTTTCTATGGCAGATTTTATTGGAAGTAACTCGAGGAATTCAACAATGATGGGTGGGTACTGATCCCAAGAATCAGTCCAAAAACGGGCCTTCTCCCCTCTCCCCACTTTCCAAAATAGTTGGTCTTTAATAACCTGAGATCCTAGCTTGAGAGCCTGCCACACTAAGGATCCAGTACCATTCAGAGGGAAATGGCCCACCTCATTGGGGTTAACTTGACCCAAATATTTACTTGTTAGGATTCTACTGAATAAGGAAGTTGGTTGGGAAATCCACCTCCAGTACAACTTTCCAGCCAAGGCTTGATTATTTAACTTGGATCCTCTCAGTCCCAACCCACCTTTTACCTTGGGTTGGGTGACTTTATCCCAACCCACTAAGGCCCACTTTCTTTTTCCTTTAGCTCCTTCCCACAAAAACTTCCTAGCCATCCTGTCCAACTCTTTCCATATTGTAAGCGGGGCAGCCAGGATAGAAAATTTGTAGATTGGCATGGCTTGAATGACTGACTGTAAGAACGTTAATCTGCCACCATAACTTAACCACTTGTGAGACCAAGTGATTAATTTTGTCCTTGATACACTCCAGCAAATTCCTCCAAGTGTCTAATTTCAGCTTCTTGAAGTGCAAGGGGATACCCAAGTAAACCACAGGGAGAGAAGTCCTAGTGAATCCCAGGATTTCTAAAATTCTGTTCTGAAGCCTTTGCTCCAGATTAAAAAAGACCACTTTGGATTTCTTGTCATTAATGACCTGGTTGAGTAGCCCTGAGATAGACATTAAGAGTATCCCTAATCGTTCTAGCTTCCCTGATGCTGGCCACTCCCATCAAACCAGTGTCATCCACAAACTGCAGGTGCGATACAACTTCATCCCCCACCCTAATACCCAATAATCTGCCTTGCTGTCTTCTCCTCAAGAAAAGTCTACCAAGACCTTCAACCAAAATGAGAAAAAGATAAGGGGAACAGGGATCCCCCTGGTGCAGACCCCGAGAAGCTCCAAAAGGTTGCGAAGGAAGGCCCTTGATAAGCACAGAGTAAGTCGGGGAAGAGACACAGCTCATGATCCACTCAATCCAGCCTTGAGAGAAGCCGAAGGCTGCCATCATTTTAGCCAAGAGACTCCATTCAACCCTGTCATAAGCCTTTGACATGTCCAATTTAATGAACATCCCTTTATTACCAGAAGTGTGCATTGAATGGATTGCTTCCTGGGCCACAACCACCCCATCCAGAATCTGTCATCCCTCAACAAAGCCCCCTTGCTCAGAGGAGATAATGTTGTGAAGAAGAGGTTTTAGGCGCTCAACCATTACCTTTGTGATTATTTTGTACACCACATTACATAAGGCAATAGGCCTATAATCTGAAATATGAACCCCCTCCTCCCCTTTTGGAATCAAGGTAATGAACGTGTGGTTTATAGCTTTAAGCATTCTCTTATTTTCTCTGGACTCTTCAACAACAACCCTTACATCTTCCTCTAAGCAGTCCCAGAAAGCCTGAAAGAACTCAATTGGGAAGCCATCTGGACCAGGAGTTTTACCAGTGCTCATTCCAAAGACCACAGTTTTCAATTCATCCCTATCAATGGGTTTGAGGAGGGCCTGATTTTCATCCTCCGAAATAATAGCAGGTATGACAGAAATAACTTCATTTTGGGCCTCTACATCTTGAACCACACTTTCCTTAAAAAGCTTAGAAAAATAATCCATAGCATGGGAATGTATACCTGGAAGAGTATCAAAGGAATGACCGTTCTCATCTTGAAGGGTCTCCATCTTATTCATCTGTCTTCGAGCACAAGCAGTCCGATGAAAGAATTTTGTATTTCTATCCCCTTCTAATAACCAGGAGGTTCTTGCTCTCTGTTTCCAATAGATCTCCTCCTGGTTGTCAATGTCCTCAACTGCTGTACGCAAGGCATCATCCTCAACTTTGAGCTGGTCAGTTATTACTCCTTCTCTAAACTATTTTTGGACCTCATCCCAGCGGGCCACCAATGGAGCTCTTTGGGCCTGGAAGTCAGATTTATAAGAACGCCTCCAATACTTCAACTGAGATTTGACATATTGAAGTTGTTTGTGGATTCTAAACATTGCTCTCCCATAGGCTGGGCGGCCCTCTTCCCACCACTGGGGGATTTTCTCCCGAAGTTCTTCTTTCTGAAGCCAAAAATTCTCAAATCTGAAAGGTTTGTGATGGTGCCCCATCCTAGTCCCGCTTTCCAACAGAATAGGACAGTGATCAGAAACAGGGCCTGCCAAAATCTAAAAATTGATATTCCATTTTACAAACACCTCCTCTGAAAGCAGAAAGCGATCTAGCTTCACCTTCCTACTATGTGGCTCCCGCCTTTTATTAGTCCAAGTGAAGTTATTGCCAGGACATTTAATGTCCACTAAGTGCAAAGCCTGGACTTGAGCAATCATGAAACGGTCCCCTGGATCCAAAAGAGGTGTTCCCCCTTCCTGGTCTCTAGAAGATAATTTAGCATTAAAGTCCCCCGCTATAATCCAATCTATATCTTCCCTTGATGCTCGCATGTCATGCACAACCTTCCACTGCCGCCTCTGACCCTCTAGGTTTTGAGAACCATAAAAGTTAGTGACTAGAACGAATTCCGTAGAGACATTATTCCTAAAAAGAGAAGTGAGAACACCCCTCCAGGCAAGGTGTTCTATTGCAGACCATTCCAGAGAGTTCCACAGAGTAACAATCCCCCCTGAGGCACCTTGGGCAGCCACATCCATATGACCAAGACCCCTCCAAATTCTGTTGACTATTTTAGACATAAGATCCAAAGACATCTTGGTCTCTTGTAAAAGCAAAAAATCAGTATTGCTATTCTCTAATAATATTTGAACAATAGATTGATGGGTTCTGTTATTTAAACCCCTCACATTCCAAGATTGTATAATCATGGGTTACCCTGGGAGCAATAAGAGTCAATTGTCCTCACCAATCCTCCCATGATCAATTTGTCTCCTCGGGCTGCTAGCAGCTCCTTATTGGATCTTCTACCAGCTCCCTGAGAATTGCTATTTTTTGATCTTTTTTCTACCTGGGTTATCCCCAAAGATGGCCTTTCCCTGTTCTTCTCTATTATCCCCATGCGAACATCCTGAGATACTGTCTGCTCCTGGTTATGGACTACTAAGGCACCAGAACACACTGGCTGTGATACCTCAGAGGGATCATCAACCTGTTGAATGACAGGAGAAGATGAGAGGGGGAGTTTCCCGGGAACAACAGAAGTTTCCTTGAAACCCTCCAAGCCCTCCATAGATTGATCCTCTTCATCAACCAATGACTTAAAAATCTCATACCTATTGGTAGGCCTGAGATGAGATTGCTCCTTTCCCTCCTTTTTCTTTGTCCGTATTTTTCATCTGGGCTGTTCAAAACCCTCTCTCTGAGCTTCCTGGCCCTGATTGGTGCTAATAGGATCTTTATTGGGTGCAGCCTTATCCTCTTTAGGCAGGTTTGGCATTCCTGAGGGGGCCTCCATATTGGCATTCATATTAATAGGACAAAAATGGGCCAAATGTCCATGCTTGTGGCAAACCCTACATCTAAAGGGTAGGGCCTCATAGTCCAACTGTTGAATCCAGGAAAGACCTGCCAGTTCAATTTCCAACTCTATCGACAAAGGCTGGCTGAGATCCATCTCCACACATATTCGAGCATACACCGCCATGCTCCCTTCAATAGTGTCTCTGGCAACACCCAGATGTCTACCAATCGAATTGCCAATCACTGCCAAAACTTGCTCACCCTAGAATTCCATTGGAAGAGCATATAATCGAATCCACACTGGGACAGCAGTAGGTTCAACACGAGGATCGAATCCTACCCTCCATGGTTGAACAAATAGCCCTGTCGGGCCATGGTTTTTCTTCTCCGACTCAAAAGCCTTATTTCTATCGGCCAGAGCCGAGAAGCTGACAATAAAATAACCATTACTAATAAACCACAATGAATACTCACCGTGGGGCTCCCAGTTCTGGCGGATCCAAGAATGCAGAAAGCTCAGGGAAGGGCGAATACCCATGAACTTGCAGATTAAATCATGGTTAGCTCTATAGAGGACAGACTCTTCAACCATGCTGGGCTCAATGACGATTTTTGGCCTGGATTCGGCCTGCGGTAAACAACCATTCACACGACGTGCTGAAGACCTATTCCCAGTAGTCGTGAAGAGCTTTTTATATGCCATATTTTTGGCTTCGGCATTCTTCGGAGGAGAATCTTCTTTAAACAAATCAGCGTAAGAGCTAATACTTCCTGGAAAAGGAGCCGGAGGAGTCCCCATTGGACCCTCCTGGGGCACCGATCGAACCTTCAGATCCACCGTACCCCAAAGACACTTCTGCAAGCCAGCAGAAGCCAGAGATTTTTCGAAAATCCAGAAACCCTAGTTCAGAATTCAAAAATCGCCAGAGCTCATTTTCCCCCCTTTTTCCCGATAGCTCCAAGATAAACTAATATTAAGGATTACTATTATTACATTATTAGGTTTATAGGTTAATAATTAGATGTAATAATGTATAAAATAATTTATTGTAATTTTTAATCATAATATTATTACATCTTTTAGTAGTTACATAGTAATAAAAATTAATGTATAATTAAAAATTATTTATATTAGGGTTATTTAAATCATTATAAACAACCATAATTTTTAACATAACTAAATTCTAATAAAAAGTTATGTTTAAAGATCTAACCATAAAATAATGGTTTTAATAAACCTATAAAACAAATGTAATGAATGCAAACATTAAATTAGTTTCTATTATTTTATCCTTCGTCAAACAAACACACAATGCACACCATCATGTTAGAACAAGTGATTCTCCATAGTGTGCATGAGAGTCAAAGCTTGAACCACATAGAATTACACACTCACACACGTGGCAGTTGAAAATTTGGACCTTCCAAAGAGAGGCCAAAGCCCTAACCACTCCCCATGAGGACATTAATTTCTATTTTCTCAAATAAACCAAATTTTTTTATAATAACAATGGTAATAAAAAATCTCACACTAAAAATGATTTTTTTTTAGTAAATTATTAAAATTATTTATTTTATTTAAAAATAATTTAAATTTTTTTGTAAGTGTTTTATATATATTTTAATTATGATATATTATCCATATTATATTTAATTTATAATAATAATTAATTTTTTTTTTTTTTGGGATGAAAAAGCCATTATATTAATAAAATAATGTTTAATCATACAAAAAAGGGTGGGTGGGATTAGCACACCCCGTAAAACAATACATTAACCATTGTGGTTAATAGTATACAAGAGTGTCAGAAACAACCCACAAACTGCCAATAACAACTGCTAAAATAGTATTAAATATGCATTCGAAAAGAAAGAAGCCGATAAATTACTACCACCTAGAAGGGGAAGGAAGATGCACATGACTCATAATGCAAGGTGCATTCCCCCAATGATCCATGAGGGTACACAAGTACTTCTGCTCCACCTGTACTTGAATCTGTAACCAACAATCAAAGAATATATCATATTTATTAGCAATAGAGAAGACATGTCCGACATCTTGTTGAGAAAAAATAGCTCTATTTCGGGACTTCCATAGATAAAACAAGGTACCAATTCTAAAAATATTCCAAACAACATCCAATTTGAAGGAAAAAGCAATAGGGTCACCCAAAATAGCATGCACCCAAGTAAAATCCTCCTACATAAAAGGTCTAAAAAGTTCAAGAAGCCACTCCCAAGCCGACTGAGCCCGATCACACGACCAAAAAACATGCAATAAATATTCCGCTTTTCCACAAACTAGGCAAATGAGATTATGAACACCTAGATGCTTGAGCCTACTTCCAACAGGTAACCCTTGATGTAAGAGACTCCAAGCAAAAAAACTTTGTTTAGATTCAATATAAGTAGCCCAAGCAATCCCTCTTATTCCATTGAGAGGGAAGAGAGAATAAATTCCATCTCAGAGTGAGCTTATCAACCATTGGAACTTGTGGGGTGAGTCATTTGTAACCAAGATGAGCTTTATATTGCAAAATAGGAAGCTCCGTAGGCCAACACCAATCTGAACACCAAGGTTTTTGAAAATGCTTATGTATTTTTCTCCAAATAGAAAATGAAATACTATCAATAACCACCTCATAAGTGTCTCTATCACCAGGATTTAAATTGTGAATTTGATGAAAAATTTCCCAAGGTATCCAACACCTGGCATGTTGGGAGAAGAAATAAAAAATGGAAGCAATACCATGCTTATAGAACCTCTGTGCTCTGACCCACTGCACCAGAGCTAAGGGAGAACCTTACCAAGTAATAACAGGAGACCACCAAATATTCATGGAAGACAAAGAGGCACCTGCTTTGTGAAAACTCCCTTTCCAACTAAGCCAGGGTTTGAAGGCCTCCCAGGCTTTCCAAATACTCTGAATGACAAAATAACCTTTAAATTTAATAGGGACAAGGGCAGTAAGAATGGATTGCAATCCCACCCCTTTCCAAATTTTCTTCCCCTAAAGCAAACCAGAAGAAATGCAATGCCTAACAAGTACTTTCCAATATTCATCCCCAATTAAAGATTGGGTGATCCATTTAGCACAAAGGGCAAGACCTTGTCAATGACAATCAAAAAAACCCATGCCTCCACAATCCTTGGGCAAACAAAAAATTTCCTAGGCTACCCAATGGAAACCTTGCTTGACAGAATATTTGGCCCACAAGAAGTCTCTCAAAAGCTTATCTAGTTTTTTATAACAAGATTTGGATGGAACCCAACAATATGAATAATAAACATGGGTAGTGGCTAAAACCTTAGAATAAATCTGAAATTTTCTTGCCAGAGAAAGTTTCTTACTAGTCTAGTAAGAAATATTCTTTTCCACTATATCAATAACATACTGCCACAATTGATTAGAGGAACCATGAAATGCAAAAGGAATTCCAAGAAATTTAAACACCTCACCTGGATGAATCCAAGTCCATTGGAATTGATGTAACCAGTGTGGTAGTTGAGATTGAGATTGTTGAAAATAGGATGTATTTTTCCATTGTATAGAAGAACCAGAGGCTAAACAGAACACCTCTAAGCAACTAATAACTAAGGAAAGGGATTGCTCATCTTCTTGAAGTGTTAAGAAGGAATCATCTACAAAATGACCATTGACCAACTGACGGTCAGAATTAGGGAGAGCAATACCCTTGATTAATCCTTGATCCATCTTATAGGCCAAAATATAGCCAAAACCCTCTATAGCAAGAATGAAAAGAGATGGAGCAAGAGGGCACCCCTGTCTCACAAAGAGACCAAGAGAAATTGACTGAGATTGACTATTATTCAAGGTAATAATAGTTGAAGCATCTTGAAATAACATAAGAATGATGCTCACAAATACTGACCCAAAACCTAGAGCATGAAGCATAGAAGTTATGAAGTACCACTCCATATTATCATAGGATTTCTCAAAGTCTATCTTAATGAATAAAGCATCTTGTTTAGAATTTCTTGCCCACTCCATACCTTCCCAAACAACAAGAACATTATCAATAATGTATCTTCCCTTAAAAAAGTCAGTTTGTTTAGGTTTGACAATCAAAGGCAGAATAGATTTAAGCTTAAGCGCAAGGGCTTTAGCAATAATCTTATAGCTCACATTAAGTAGGGTGATCGGCCTCCATTTGGTGATGAGCCCAAGATATCCAAACTTAGGAATAAATTTAACATTACCTTTGTTAATGGAACCCAGTGAACCACATTGTAGGGCTTCAAGATAAAATTTGTGGAGATCAGAGCCAAGCATATCCCAAAATTCTTTATAGAATTCACATGGGAAGCCATCAAGCCCAGGTGCCTTATCATTGGCCATAAGTGACAAGGCAATTTTAAGATCTTCCAGAGAAAGAGGATTGTCATAAAATAACATTTACTCAGGAGAAATCTTGTTGGGGACAACAATGGTACAATCAACAAGAGCTTGCCTTCTAGCATCATCAAGGGGTTGAGAAGCAAAAAAACCTTGATAATGTGAAACAAAAACTTTGACAATGTCTGAAGGATCTGTAAATCTCTGCCCATCAACTTGAATGGATTGAAACTGAGAATGTTGAGCAGGAGGTCTAAGGTGTTGAAAAAATTCTTTGGTCACTTTGTCCCCCACTTTGAGCCAATGCATTTGAGCACGTAATTGAGACCTCTTGGCTTCATACAAATCAACCTTTTTTAGCTCATTTCGAACAGAAGAAACTTGGGATTGAGCAACAAAGTTGAAAGAAGAGGCTTCAATCTTGAGACAGGCTTTGGATAACTCGCTTTGTAAGGCAGACTTAGCCTGTTTTCATCATTTCGCAACTTCAACACCCAAAGTTCGCAACACCTTAGTGGTTCATTGAATGGCAACATTCCACCATTCAATCCTTCCAAAAATACCATCAGGTCTAGGAATCAAATTCCAAATGCGGCATATATGAGCTTTCATGCTAAAGCTATGCAAAAAAGAAACATTTAGGTAAAACTATGAAGAATGCACTCTAGGTTGAAAGTTTAACATTGCCACCGAGAATAAAATAGGTGAATGATCAAACAGTGTAGTACTAGGCAAAGTCAACACATACGGTGAAGAAGGCAAAATACGGGAGAACTGAAAGTTGTCACACTCATAAATCATGGCTCTGTCCACTCTTACCAAAACCCTAGAAGTAGTTTGAAAATTGGACCAGGTGTACCAAAGAGCCTGTGGGAAGTCAGAAGGCGAGAATCAGGAATTAGGGTCATAAATGCGAAGCTTGTTTTTCATAAAAAACCAAGATTCTCTTTCATCTAAACACCATTGCATCGGGACATGACTGACCTTATCAGAATATTTCTCCACCATATTAAAATCTCCACATAGCACCCAAGTGGTAAATGGTAGATTCATGGCAAGCCATCTCCACAACTCGCATCTTTCATAAGCGACATTTGAGGCATACACATTAACCACCCCAAGCAGTTTTCCATAGATCTCAAGCAAAATCCAGACAACTTGATTGGATGGGTCAACACCCCAAGTCACAACATTCTTCTGTAATCGAGGCCCAAGGATAGTGATGACTCCTCATTTTCCTAGGGAATGCTTTATGGCAAAAGAGGTACTTCGTGGCCAAAAAAATCACATGTACACTACAGATTAAAATAAAAAATCTTAACTTCTTGTAGACATAAAATATTGAGTCTTCCATGCATTCGAGAAACATTTGACATCTCATTTCAGACCAAATATTTTCTGACCGGGTCCATTAGTCCTCGAACATTCCATGATAAAAAAATCATTGGGATTTGTTAGGATGCATGATCTCCATGACATCCTCTGCATCACCCAAACCTGTAAGTGAGCCAAAATAGTTGGAGGTCGCATGGAAAGCATCACTGTTTAGTTGTCGATGTTTATCATTCCGAATAGGGCTACGAGAGTGATGGAACTTCAAGGTCCAACCCTCCTCCACTGAATAATTATCTGGAGCTACCACCATTGAGGCCAAAGAAGGGCCCGACCAAAGAAGTTGAGACACTGGTGGAACTGGGGGTTGCATGTCAACAATCGAAGGGGCCATATCAACAGGATTCTGAACAACTTCAGCAGAAGCTTGCATGTCTTGAGAAGGATAAGGGGCAGGTTGTGCAACAAAAATTGAAGCTTCTTGTTTCTTAATACCACGAGATTTCTTGCTAGAGACAATAGTCCATTCTTCAATGTTTCCCCGAGAGCCATTAGTAGGAACCGCAGGAGTGGGCGAGGGATTTGCCTTATATTTCCATTCCATCAAAGGGCACTCCCAAATTTTTTGAGCTACAGATTGACATCGATAACAGGTATTGGGTAAATTGATATAGGCAACTCTTTGCCTTATGGATTGGTCCCCGATTTTGATATCAATAAACTCTTGCAAATCCTTAGTAAGGTAAACTTTGATACAAACCCTTCTAGTGGGTCGAGCGAAGAAAAACTTTTCTTGTTCAAGGCAAACAAACTTACCTAAGGGGGCAACTAAAGTCTGCAAAAAACCCCAAAGAGGAACATGAAGACCAGGGAATTCAACCCACACCGAGACTTCCAGTGCAGCTTGATCACTGACTTGGAAATTTCGAGAGTAGGGTTGCAAAATCAATAGAGAATTACGGACAGTCCATGGACCCCTAGACAGAACCTTCTGTGCTTGAGCTGGATCTGAAAAGTAAAAATGTAAATACCCTTTTGTAAGGTTTTGTACATTCTCCACTTTGACTCCATATGGGCCCCAAACTTGTTGGACCCATGAACGAATAAGAGTATCATATGGGATACGACCCCAAAAATAACCCACCAGGGTATGACTCTCAAACCATTCACAAGCTATATGAAATTCATGCAAAGGAATAATAGCTTTAGGGACAGGGCCTTTACCTCGTGATACATTGTCAGAATGAACTTGCACGGACGCTTCCTCAATATCATTGAGCTCTCCAACAGAATCAGAATAAATGGATCCGAATGCATGAGTGACAACCATTTTTTTCTATGGGTGCTCACTAGAAATCACGTCGCACGTTTCGATCATATGAAGTCGTCTTTTTATTAACTTTTGTTTTCTTCTTTTCAATTATTTGAAAAAACTTAAAATTGAGTTAAGATAAAAATCTATTACAAATATGACATAAGTGGAAATAATAAAACAAATTATATTCCATACCAACATTTACAAGAATAATGACTCAATAAAGTAGTAATATATTTTTATAATTAGTCACTTTTATTAGTATTTATATTTGTAAGTATATATTTTTAAATTATTTTGAAGAATATAAAGTTGTTTATCATATTTTAAAAATTAAAGTAGGATAAATTTGTACAAAGTATATTCCCTAAACTTATAATTAAATAAATATAAATTTAATAATTAATATTTTTTATAAAAATTAATCCATTTAAAATTAATAAACAATATCTTTTATATATACTATAAAAATAGTACACATAACTTATAACCTCATCCATACTATACAGGATTTTATCTATTTAATCATTTTTAAAATAAAATTTTAATTATTGATTTTTTAATAAAAACAAACAAAACGCAACATTCGCGTTAAAACATCACAAACTAAATAACATCAATGATAACTTTTAAGCCAATGCTCAATCTTCATTATAAACCTTCATCATAATCATTACCGTGAAAGAGAATCATAAAAAATTAATGTACACACCATTCATGAAATGTCATATCTGCATATATTAAAACCGGGCCACATAACCGAAAAACAAAGCTCATGTCTCCCGTTGCTTATCATTTAAAACAAAATAGCTTCAGTACTGAACATGCTTTAAAGCGGAAAGGATAACATAGACAGAAATTTCGGAGTCGGAGGTTCCAATAATAAAAAAGAACATGTGAGGTTTACAATTTGACTCAATGAACAATCACTACACAATACCATTGTTTTGTCGCACAAAGCCCAACTTAAGACACGTATTTATTCTATCATCTTTCTAAGAAATTATTTATATCTTAGTTTACATTTGAGATGGTGAAGCTAAATGTTGGTTGGGTTATAAGTATTTTTTATGTTATATAGAAGATATATATTTGTTTTGATCATGCTTCTTGAAGTATTGTTCATTTTTTAGTTTTGCATTGAGATGGTGAAAATTGTTGAAGTTTAATTGATTTCTATTATTAGTGTGTTTTTTTATTTTCATGGGGTAATATTCCCTGTGAATATCGGTAATATTTAGGTGGTTTGGTGTGATGTTGAGAACATTTGATTCTCATATATTAGTTTTCTTTACCCATTTGGAAGATTCGTTCTGTCTTGGGAGATTCATCAGTTACATTCCCAAACTATATATTATAATGGATTATCATGTTCAAATTAATTCTGGCTCACATGTGGTATTTGAGAGAAACCTTCTAATTTTTTATTTAAGTTTTTTTTTCTAGTGTGCTATTTCAGGACGGCAACGACGGCGTTCTTCACGCTTTTTTTCGAAGGCGTCTTCGGCGTCTTCAACGAATTAATAGAGACGGACACAGGCATCGTCAGATCCAGGCACCGTTCTGGCTCGAGATCGAAATCACTCTGCGGAAATATTAGAAAAATAGTATTTATTTTTTGTTTTGTTTCCGAGGTCAGTCAAGGTGGCTTCGTATTAAAGAAAACATTTCGCGTGATTATTGAAGGGAGGTCCATAGACACGTTATGAAGGACGGTCCCCACAAATCGGATCATCTGCCTGCCAGCCAATCACAGAGCATGGAGGGGCTCATCGGCGACGACACGGAGCCGTCGAAAAAGGTACGAAGCGTCTCCTCGCCGCCGTCTTTTGGTGACTGAGATATCGGTATTATGGGGCAGTCGTACATTCAGTGAACATAACGGTGTGTTACGCAATCACACAGGACTTGAGATCACAAGTTGCAGGTTATATGAGATTATAAGACTATTTGAGAGGAGGATTTTTTTTTACCCAAGTAGTTTTTAAAATTTTGCGAGGTCATTAAAAAATATTGTTTATTTAACATATTATTTTTTATGTACATCAATATGTACATTAATTGGAATTTTGTAATGTATTTTTTATTTTTTTTAAATTAAAACAAAAAACAATTGATGTGCACATTAGCACGTGCTTCTGTGATCATTGGAATTTGGCAATGTCTACTGCATTTGAAGAACAATCATTGGGATTGAAATTCCACCAACAAGTAAGGAAAGAGCTACACTATTGATCTGTAAAAATGGTAAATGATAACATTAATGTCCCAGTCCTAGAATTTAGAGGAACCAACTATGACTACTGGTCAATCAAGATGAAGCACTTGCTCATTAGCAAAGGTGCTTGGGATATTATGGAGGATGGCTACACAAAGCCAACCGATTGGAGTACTATTCCAGCTGCTGATAGACAAGCAACAAGAGAGGCACAAAAGAAGAATAGTCTTGCAATATTCTACTTGCAAATAGCTTTGGATGAGAGCATTTTTCCAAGGATTGCAAGTTGTGCATCAGCCAAAGATGTATGGAAAGCTCTAAAAGAGAGCTATGAAGGCAACACTCAAGTCAAGCAAGTGAGATTACAAACTCTAAAAATGGAGTTTGAAAATCTCAGGATGAAGGAAAATGAAAATGTCGGAGACTACTGCATGAGAGCCAAAGCATGTGTTGACAAAATGAAGACTGTTGGTGAAGAAGTGAATAATGAAATCATTGTAAAGAAAGTGTTGAGGACAATTTTACCCAAATGGAGCCAAGTATCCATTGTAATTGAGGAGAGTAAGGACTTGACTACTCTCACATATGATCAGCTCATGGGTTCCTTAATGTCCCATGAGGAGAGATTTTCTTCAACTCCAAATGTTGGGGGAATGGAAGAAAAAGCATTTTCATCCAAAGAAGGTGAATCTAGTTCAAGAGGAAGAGGCCAAGGAAGAGGCCAATGGAGAAGAAGAGATAGATCTTCTTCAATAGGTAGAGATAGTTTTTCTCCAAGAGGAGGAAGAGGTGGCTTCCAAGAAAGAGGATGAGGTGGCTTCCAAGAAAGAGGATGAGGTGGCTCTCATGAAAGAGGAGGAAGTATCTATCAAGGAAGAAGTAACAAGCAATGTTTCTATTGTAACAAGTATGGGCACTTTGAAAAAGATTGTAGATTGAAAGCATCACATGACGGAAGAAGCAATAATGTACACTATGGTGAGGAGGAGGACTCATCAATTTTATTTTTTTCATATGGCAAATCTAATCAAAATATGAATGAGACATGGATTCTTGATACCGGATGTTCCAATCACATGACCATTAAGGAGGAGTTGCTATCTACAATTGATAATTCCTACAAGTCCAAGATCAAGCTTGGATATGATAAAGCATTGCAAGTTGAAGGTAAAGGAACCATGGAGGTACAAACTAATGAAGGTAAGAAGAAAGTGACTGATATTTACTACACTCCAAATTTAAAACATAATTTGTTGAGTGTTGGGCAAATCATGGAAAAGAATTTTAAGCTTGTGTTTGAAAAGAATAAGTGTGCGATTTTTGATAAGAATCATGGGCATAGGCACATCACTATCATTCCCATGACCAAGAATAGATTGTTTCCTCTAAAATTTGGAGAATAAAAGAATGATTTTGCATGTGCAGCCATTGATAGCAAAAGTTGGCTATGACACTTAATATTTGGCCATGTAAATTTTCCTAGTTTGAGGAAAATAGTTTCTCAAGAGATGGTATATGGGCTACCTAAAATTGATGATAAAAAAGGTGTGTGTGAAGGATGTTCTTTGGGAAAGCACTCAAGGATGAATTTTCCAAAAGTTAAAGCATGGAGAGCCACTTATCCCCTTCAATTGGTGCATTCTGATATTTGTGGGCCAATACAGACTCAAAGTATTGGTAACAATTCATACGTTCTCATCTTCATAGATTTTTTTTCAAGAATGTGTTCGGTTTATCTTTTGAACACAAAGGATGAGGCATTTGATTGTTTTAAATATTTTAAAATTCATGTTGAAAATCAAAGTGAGCACTATGTAAAATGTTTAAGGACTGATAGGGGAGGAGAATTTTGTTCAAATGAATTTCTTCAATTTTGTAAAGATTGTGGTGTTAGAAGGCAACTCACAACTACTTACACACCACAACAAAATGGTGTGGTTGAGCGTAAAAATAGAACAGTGGTAAATATGGCAAGAAGCATGCTACAAACAAATAGGTTAACTAATATGTATTGGGTTGATGCAGTAAGGACTGCCATTTATATTTTTAATAGGAGTCCTACTTCTAGCTTGGATGGCATCACTCCATATGAGGCATGGTATGGAAGGAAACCAACTATAAGTCATTTTAGAGTTTTTGGTTGCTTGGCTTATGCACATGTTCTTTATGAAAAAAGGAATAAGTTAGATCCCAAAAGTGAAGTATGCATATTCCTTGGGTATTGTTAAAATACCAAAGCATATAGGCTCTTTAATACAAAGACACACAAGGTTTTCGTGTCTCGAGATGTGATTTTTGATGAAGGGGGAGTTTATGGTCATCAAAAAGGCCATATTGAGAAGTCAAAATCTGTTTTGACTGGTGGTATTATTGATGATGATGAGTAGACCACTAATTTTTTAGTTCCAAGTGCTACTAATCCACCAATAATACCCTCATCTAGCTCTCCAACAAGAAGCCCTTCATCTAGTTCTCCACCAAGCAACCCCTCATCTAGTTCTTCAGTTTCAAGTGCAAGTTCAAGTCCACCAAGGAAGGCAAGAAGCTTAAGTTACATTTATCGAAGGAGTACTATTCAAACAAATGAAGATTTCACACTATTGAGTGAATATTATCCAAGTAATGTGTTGAAAAGTAAAAAGCTCCAAAAAAAACATCCATCCTCTCAAATGTTAGATACAAATTTTTCAAAGAAGAGTTACAAGAAGTCAAGCACAAGAGGTAGATCAAGTGGAGAGAAGACTTGAAAACTTGTATATGTATGGTGATGAAAATGATGGTAAGCCCAAATGTGATGTTGTGAATTATGCCTTAATGTCTCATGTTGATTTAGAACCATCTTGTTATGAAAAAGCATGTACTAATGATGTATGGATGAAGGCCATGAAAGAAGAAATGAACTCCATCAAGAAGAAAGATACTTGGGAGCTAATTGAGCTTCCAAAAGGCAATAAAGTTGTGGGCTTTAAATGGGTCTACAAAAAAAGACATAATTCTGATGGAAGTGTGGAGAGACACAAAGCAAGACTTGTGGCCAAGGGGTTCACACAAAGGTATGACATTGATTATGAGGAGACTTTTACTCCAGTTGCAAGACAAGAAACAACAAGGATGATTCTTTCTATTGCTACTCATAAAAGCTGGAATGTACATCACTTGGATGTAAAAAGTGCTTTTTTGAATGGATTCTTGGATGAGAAGGTTTATGTGCAACAAACTCAAGGATTTGTAGTTCAAGGTAAGGAGAATCTTGTGTACGGGTTGAAGAAGACCTTGCATGGTCTTAAGCAAGATCCAAGAGCTTGGTATTCAAGAATTGATGGGTACTTTCGTCAATATGGTTTTGTGAGAAGCAAGAGTGATCCAACCTTATACTATAAGAAACAAGGTAATGACATTATCCTTGTTTGTTTATATGTGGATGACTTGATTTACTTAGGTAGTAATCCTAAGTTGAATTATGACTTCAAGAATGCCATGATGCATGAATTTGAGATGAAATATCTAGGCTTGATGCACTATTTTCTTGGTATGGAGGTGTATCAAAGTGATAGTGAAATTTTCATTTGTCAAAACAAATATGCCAATGATATGTTAAAAAAATTTGGGATGGAAAATTGTAAACCTGTTGCAACACCAATAACTCATGGTGAGTTGTTGAGTAAGGATGATGGAACTGAAAAAGTTGATGTGACCACATATAGATGTTTCTTACCAACACTAGACCAGACATTGCATGTGTTGTATCACTTGTATCAAGGTATATGAGTGACCCTTCTGAATTACACATGAAATATGCAAAAAGAATACTGAGATATGTAAAATGTACAATGGATTTTGGCATCCATTATTGTAAAAATGAAGATGTAAAATTGTTTGGTTTTAGTGATTCAAATTGGGGGAGTAATATAGATGATCAAAAGTCTACATCAGGTAATTGTTTCAGCCTTGGGTCTGGTTTAATCACTTGGAGCTCAAAGAAATAAACTACAATTGCTCTCTCTTCCACCGAAGTAGAATACATTGCAATCATAAGTGCTAGTGCTCAAGCATTGTGGTTGAGGAAAGTCCTTGAAGAAATTGGAGAAAAACAATATGGTCCTACTACATTATATTATGATAACATGAGTGCTATTCATCTAGCATATAATCCAGTTCATCACAGTAGGTCAAAGCATTTTGATATGAAGTATCACTTCATCCGAGACATGGTCAAGAAGAAGGTGATTGAATTACATCATTGCAACACTGAAGAAAACATTGCAGATTTATTCACCAAGGGAGTTGTCAAAGCTCAATTTTTGAAGCTGAGGAACTTCCTTGTCAGTCCCCTCAACTTCAAGGGAGAGTATATTGGACTTTATTTGATTTCTATAATTAGTGCATTTTTCTATTTTCATGGGGCAATATTCCTTGTGAATATCTCCAGTTGTAATAGGTAATATTTAGGTGGTTTGGTGTGATGTTGAGAACATTTGATTCTCATATATTTGTTTTCTTTACCCACTTGGAAGATTCATTCTATCTTTTACTAACTTGGGAGATTCATCAGTTACATTCCCAAGCTATATATTGTAATGGATTATCATGAATTAATCAGTTTAGACTAATTTTGGCTCACAAAAATTAGATCTTAATTGGACTATAAGCATTTTTTCCTTCCATTTGATCTTTGTATTGGTATTATCCATATTTTAATTTTGCATCTAAGATGGTGTGAACTAGATCTTAGTTAAGCTATAAGCATTATTTTCTTTCAATTTGGTCTTTGCATCTATATACTTTTTTTTTTTTGTTTTCAAACTCTTTGTTAAACTTGTTAATGTATAACTATTTTTCTTTCCTAAATTAAAATTTTATATGACAAATTTGAATTTTTCTCTTGCATTTAATTTCTTTGTTGGAATTTGAGACCTTACCAAATTTAATGCTGCATTTATCCATCCATTTTTTGTTTTGTTTCATCTATATACCTTTTATTCAATTTAATGTTTCTTTAATTATATATTTTGACAACATGCTATCTTGCATTATGTGTATTTTCTTTAAGTACCCTAATAACCTTATCATAGCTTCTAATTTTAAAATTATATGTAATTAATAGCTTTTAAAATTAATTGCTTTTAAAATCTTTAGCTCTTAAAATATGTAACCCCTACTTGGCTTTTAAAATTAGTAGCTTTTAAAATCAAGGCCATCACCAAAATAACTAATAACCCAAAAGGAAGTAATGATTTTCCAATCCTATAACTTTCTTCTTTTGCCCTACTTAACAATGACTAGAGTACTCTTCATCTTACTTATCTTGGTTTCATCTTCTTTTCATCTTGCATATTCTTCACTTTTTATTTCATCTTACATATTTTTCACTTAAATTTGATTTGGAAACCTAATCCAATATATTTGTATACATTACTACCTCTAAAAACATTTCTTCAAAAAAAATATTTTTTTTTAATAAAAATCATAATTTTAATTTACAAAAATCCAACTTATTTTATAAAATTAAAAAAGACTTTAATTTTTTTTAGATATTCTTATAAACTTCCTTTCTAATGTATTCCGGATGAAGTCATTTTGAAGAAGTTTCACCATGCATTTAGTCTTATTAGGGAGCAGTAGATTGATTTATTCCCGTCGAAAAATTACAAAATAGACCATATGCACTGGGCCAAGAGAATGTTCATTGAATTTATTCAATTGTGGGCCGAACAGTTTGCGGGAGCAAACCCTAATAGAGAGCGATGCCAATCATATTCAACAAAGAAATTTTGCTGCAACAGATTCCCAATAATCGACTGTCCTCTAAGACGACCAAACCCAACGCATTTCACATCGTCTTCAATCTCCAACATAAAATTCTCCGCAGGTGGTGTAAATCTACGTCCTCCGCTCAACCCGATCGAAAACTCTGGAAACTTGAGATTACTTACTCCCGACGTGTTGAAGCACAGATCAAATCTCTGTGGAGACGCGATAGAAGCGATCGGATACTTTGTTGATAAGCGCAAAGCTTCCATGATTATTTCGTATGCCTCCTCTGTGAAATAAGTGAGTGAAGTCCCGGAATCTATTATTGTTCCTCCATTTCCAGCTTTGTCCACCTCCCATACACTGCTGGATATTGGAAGTTTTTCGCCGTTCACTGTGATGTCTTCGATGCCAACATAGTAGAATGACGATCCTCCCTTTAGAATTGGAATGTATTCAATCGGCTCTTTTAGCAAAGAAGGTGAAAGCGAGTCTTCCGTGTCTCCGAAGACAAGGGAGCTTCTTACTGTGGTCGGCTGTAGATAATCCCGGAGACAGTAGGAGAATTTGCTTCCATATAGATTGGCTGTCTGCGAGGCAAAAGAATTGAAGCCCTGACCTAATCCTAGCACGCCTCCGGAACCTACTTCTAACTGCCCCTGGTTATCCATCCCGCATCCCATGTATACTTTCTCCGCCTTCAGTGGCCTCCCAGACATGGATTTCAGTGTGATGGTGTCGCGAATGTAAGGGCCAGTGGTGCTGGAGTTGTCCAAGTATCCATAACTGTATTTGCAGGCAATTTTCGGACTAAAGACGCAGTCAAAATTTGGAGACACGGCATGGCACTCTCTGGAAAAGCATGGTACGTAAGACAAGGAAGAAGAATTATCAGGACTAAAGACGGGGAAACTTTTGCCGGAACTGCAATTCGTACAGGCATGGCAGTTGACCCAGATGAGATCGCTCCCGGTATCTGCAACAAGAAGAACCCTCTGAGGAGGAGTTCCGATGTACAGCTCTACGAAGTAGAGAGCGAACCCTAGAGTAGCCTCAGAGGCCACAGGCATAGCAAAGGAAGTTCGAGGTTCCTCACCAAGAGATGGAGCTGCAGAAGGCTGGTTATCAAAGCTAAACTTCCATCGCGGTGTAGATCTCATTCTGAGAGACTCCAGACGCAGAAGTTCGTGTATCCTCTCATGCCGGCTCGCGAATTTTGTGTAGAAGGGACTGTGTGTTGAATGCCTGTGGATCATCTTCATCTTCACCTGCAACCCATCTGCTTGTTGTCGTGCCCCACACAAAACTATGACGACAAGAATCAATCCAAACAGACAATATCTTTCCATTGTAAAGTGGCGTCCATTTAACAGTGCGCTAACATTCAAATGCATTGTGTTAAGGAGAAAACGACCCTCTACTGATTAAAACAGCTATAGCTTGTTAGGGCTTCAGAGACGACCGACAGAAAAAAAGAAAGAAAAACACTAACAAAATTTCTAACCTTTGCTCAGCACAATTGTGAAGTTCTTGCTACGTCTAATTCATCCAGGAGCCTTCCCAACTTGCAATATCGTTAATTTATACTAACGACAATCTTTTTAAGGTCATAGCTGTGCAATCTATGACGAACCGCCAACAAGAACTGACCAGCACACTCTAATTTTTAGCTCTCTTGACTACTAACTAATTCACCAAAAACACGAATCCAAGTGCCTTCAATCACAAGCTATATAGGATGCAGAGAAACCGTGTGTACAATTTTAAACGGTTCCACCTCCATTAAATCTGGCTTTAAAATTCATCAAAGTGTTTTCAAAGTAATTTTGTTGTTCTTCTTCATTTATGATGTATTCTGTTAACCGTGTTAGCGTGTCCGATTTCAGCAGCCGGCAGTTGGTGTCGCTATAACTAGTCTCACGCAGATTTTTCCAACCAATTATTTTCAAACGTTCCTAAAGGTAGACTTTTTAAGTCCGGCATTGATGCCACCTCTAAATACAGTGTGCTTGGATGGACCTTAACAGGCGCGTGGAAATGCCACGTGGGTTAATTTCAGACATTCCCAAGCGTAGATTTTTCATGTCCGGCATTGATGCCACCTCTAAATACAGTGTGCTTGGATGGACCTTAATAGGCGCGTGGAAAGGCCACGTGGGTTAATTTCAGACATTCCCAAGGGTAGACTTTTCAAGTCCGGCATTGATGATACATATAAATACAGTTTGCTTGGATGGACCTTATTAGGCATGTGGAAAGACCACGTGGAGTGATATATTAGGCATGCAATAGGCACTAAATCCAAAGGACACAAGCGTCCATCAATAGGTGTCATCTAGTCATAGACCTTTTATATCCTATGGTATTTATATGACTTCCTATGCAACTTGATGTACTCTTTTAGGAATTGGTAGTTATACCTCAGCTTCACTTCTGATCTTCATCTCTATATAGGAGGTATTTTAATTTCTTTTATTAACCTCATGATGTTAGTGTATTAGTGTTTCAGACACTCACATATTAACTTTTAAGGTTGTCGATATATGTGTGGTTGGTCAAGATGAATAGAATCATTTATCACCATGTTTTTAAAGAAGGTTATATTACATTAGTTGCTATTAAGTTGAGAATTCATGTTTATATGTAGTTGTTATGGGAGCTTTGTCAATAGGGAACCTTTTTTTGTGGCCCAAGTTTAAAATATGATTCTTTGTAATTTTGACAAAGGATCTTCTATATTGTATGTGAGTTGTTTGATGCAAACCAAGTAAATAGGATCGGTTTAGGAGTATTATGCAAAGTTCACAAATCTTCACCTACATGTACTAATTGGACCTAGTAGTGGTGGTTTGAGCCTTTTTCCATGGTCTTAAGGATAAAATTTTGTGGAAAGTCAACATGCTTGATTCCTACACTCTTGAGGATGTTGAACGTATAGTTTTGTTGGCATAACAGAAGCTCCAAGTGTCTCATCCCAAATCTTGGTGTGAATTCAACCCTCAGTGACCTTACTTCAATAACTGCAATAATGAGTACCCCAAGGAATCCTCCTGTTTCAAATATCATTCATACCATCCTCATGGTTAGCCCTGTGAAGAATGTTATAACTTTCAAATGGAAGGCGAAGAAGCAAAAGTATCAAAATATGAAGATTCGTTACAGCAAGAGCAACCAACTAAAGTAGTCAATGTTAAGCACAAGGATGATATCATGGCTCTTATTGATTTTCATCTTATGGGACTTCAAGATCAATGTACCATTAAGGTCTAATGATTCATTAAAGACCAATATGTCAATGTGTCATGCTGATTGATTTCGATAGGGTAGATAACTTTATTGATATTCAAATAGCGCACATAACTTTATTGATAGTAAGACAAATTTCAAGTATCAATCACAAATATAGGTACAACATAGTGTGTGGGTCAAACAACTAAGGTTAACATCTATATGGGAGATTGCACTTGAACTGACAATCTCTTCACCATGAATCTGGATAGTGCAAATGTATGATATTATGATGTGGACCTATAACAATCCATATAATATCTATGACCATAAATATTATCTAGAAATCTAGTCTCTTAATGTAAACTAACAGAGGTAAACTAGCAGGATCCAAGATCTCTATCATCACCATGCATTTGGGTTTCCACATGCATGGATGGGTTTCATTAATTATATATATTAATTTCCCAAAACTATGTTTCATTTCAATTCGTGCGGACCTCGATGGATTCTTTAATAATGTTATATATACTACATCATATAAGTTACCTAAGCTATATTTGATTGTTTTTGTTTTGTCATTTTGGTTTAAATGCACAAGGATGGATTTTTCAATAGTGTAAACTATATGATATATCTATGTTTAGCTGAATGGTTTATCCTTGTGATCATTTTTTGATTTTGGGTTTTACATTATATAGTTCTTTGATTTTTTTTCATTATGTTCAAGTCTTTCTAAGATTCACAACAATAAAATTAAGCTTTAGGACTATACTTCTTATAAACTTGTCAAGCTCCATTTAGTTGTTTTATTTTATTTCATGCTATTCACCACCTTCTAGAGATAGCTAAAATATGGAGCTCTATATTAGTGCAGTGATGACTTTGCTCGATCATGGATAGTACAATGTCTCATTGCATTAAGTCAAGTAGTGGAAGTAGCAATACGCTCATAAATTGGCTCATGGTGGGCATGATGCCTTGCCTGCTATGGCACATTGTCAACATCTATGAATATGCAATAAATTAACAATGTTGACAACTTTAGATTTAAAGGCGTCTTGTTCAAAAAAGATATATTTAAAGTCATCACTTACACTCCACCTAATTAAAAGAACATTCTAAAGAATGATTTCCCCAACTTTCCCAAGGACCTTATTTCAACGAGGTGTTCTTTGTGATATTTGGTGATGGTTTGTTCAAATTAGATGATGAACTATAGAGGAACCAAAATAAGGGAGTGGGACAGCCATATTCAGTAATAACTTTGAAAACCACAATTCAAATATGTCATAGAGATTGATGCAAGACAAACTCTTTCTGGTATTAGAGCAAGCAAAGGAAAATAAAACTTCCCTTGATCTACAATATGTTTTGCTTTGGTTTAGTTTTAACACATGTGTATTATTGTATTGGGAAAGGACTCGAGATGCCAAAGTTGTTTAAGTAACTTTTTAATCTGTAATTTTTAAGGATAGACAAGTTAATTTAGATAAGTTAAATGATAGATGAGTTAGGTGCCCATTATAGAAACGACTTATAATTGTTTTGTGCTTCTATTAAATAAGCATTAGGAAATGTATGAACATCTCTAAATGCAATTTCATGAAATAATCCTTCTTCTTCAATTTGTTAACAATGTGTAATTGTGGTATATATTTTTTTGTAAATTATTTTGTTTGGTGCTTTGTTTTGTAGGCCCAGTTTTCAACAATTGGTATTAGAGCATAGGTTGAAAGAGGTTGGAAGAGATGTCATCAAGCAATAATATTATGGTAGATCATTTTCTCAATGGAAAATGATATGACTATTGGGCAGTAAAAATTTAGACTTTAATGATTTATAAAAAAGTTTAGGATATTGTGCAAGATGGCTATGCGGTACCATAATATTGGAATATATTGATAGCACAAGAATGAACCAATAGGAGGAAATAAAATAATAAATGTGCATTAGCAAGGTATTTGATTAAATGTTATGGATGAGAGTATTTTTTTGTAAATTGCTTTAGTTACAAGTGCCAAGGAGGCATGAGACACATTGCAGATATCTTACCAAGGCACAAGCAAAGTGAAGTTGGTTTTGATACAAAATTTAAGGAGAGAATTTGAAACTTTACAAATGAAAGATAATGAAAATATTGTTGATTTTCATGTTTAAAAACAAAATAATGTTAACCAGCTTCATATCCATAATGAAGATATTATAGATCAAGTAATTTATAAGAAAACATTAATATCTTTACCTATAGTGGAACGTTATAGTTACTACAATTGAAGAAAGTAGATATTTATCAGTTTTAAGGTTGAATGATTTGATGGGTTCACTAATATCCCATGAGAGTAAACTGGATAAGTTTGTTTAAGATCCATAGCATGTTTTTCCAATAAAGTTGAAAAGGGCAAAAATAGTCTCAGTTTACTCTAATAGGAAAAGGAGTCCTCAAAAAGTGGAAGAGATGGAAGAGTACATGGCCATGGAGGAGGCCGATTTGGAAGAGGTCATGGATGAGGCAACATAGATAAGAGGAAATTCCAATGTCACTATTATAAAAAATATGAGCATTTCAAGAAATATTGTTGGAAGATACAAAACAAATCAATAATTTTTTAGTAATGATAGAGAATATTCTAAAACAAATGTTTTTCTCTCAACTCATGCAACTAAAAAATTAGGTAATGATTTGTGGTTTCTTGATTCTGGGTGTTCTAATCACATGACAAGTAATAAAGAGTTATTTATTGAAATGAATGAAATGGGAAAGAGCAATGTGACATTGGGATATGATAATACTATTGAAGTTGTTGGTAAAAGAACTCTAGATGTTCGAACTGATCAAGGAGAGGTAAAAATATTTATGATACATTCTATGTACCTATTATCAAACATAATTTTATAAGTGTAAGGAAACTATTAGAGAAAAATTATGAATTTTTATTTAAATACAAGGGTTACAAAATCTTTAAGAAAAAAGGAATATTGGTGTGTGAAATACCCATGACTAGCAATAGAATATTTCCATGACTAGTAAGAAATTAAAAAATAATTAAGAGTTGCTTTCACACCACAACAAATGCCCACAAAAAATAAACTAGTTTTACACTAACAATTAAGAATTTGATTTGATTTTTACTTTAAGGAGTATGGTTAAGATACCATTTTTTTTCATGAAAATGATCATACTTATTTTTCTAAGGATAATTATTATGAGGCTATGCTAATTAGTCTGCTCCTTTTTCATGTTGTGCACCTAAATCACTCGATGAAGGACAAAATGTAGGATTAGTTGCCAAGTAAGAATACCTGACATGCAAGAGAACAAATATAAGATGATAGAACATTCGTCACCCTTAAATAAAGGTAGGTAGTAATTTATTTTGAATCATAGGGGGATTTCCATTACCGAAATATATGTTGTATGAGGTCATTTCTTGACTTAGAACTAAAGTGAAGCCCACCTATATTTTTTAGATGACTTTGTCTAAAAATATCAATGAAATAATAAAAATTAGATAAATCAACTCCCTCTTTGTGGATTAAATGATATAAATAAATATGTTGTTTATTGATAGCTTATGTAGCATATGCCAACATTCAGTCGCAAATTGTCACATCACAATTTAATTCTAGCAAGTAACATACTTATTCAAGAATTGAGTTTAAATTATTCAATGAATTAATTTCGAAAGATCCTTATTATATTTTATGGTTTAGAAATTTTAGGATATTAAGATTTATATTTAAGGATTAATATTTTTTAGTTTGTATTATTCTTTTGAATTTTTATACGATTTTTTTTTTTTTTAATTAGATGGATGAAGGAGTTTTGAAAGGATTTCCAAACCTTGTATAAAAGAGACTAAGCCCCGTCTAAAAATAGGGAGCTAAAATTACTTACATCTGGTAATAATCAAGGAATGACCAATCAGAGGAGTTACCCCTTCCAAAGCCAATCCAGTACATAGGTAAGACCATACATAATTTAAAACTTAAAAAAAATTGAAACCAAATTAGGATGCCAGAGATAACCACCTAAACATAGATCAGTAACACTACCTGAACCATGAACTGAATCATGCACTAGTCTCATTCTCCTCCATGAGGTCGTTGCTTTCTTTGGCCCACTAGCCCATCAAGGCAAGAATTTCTTTTGCATTGGAGATTGTGGCTTGTAGGAGGAAATAGTAGCTTGAAGATATGCAATTTGATGCAGAAACCTAAAATCAACAAGTGCACCCAAGTTTTACAGCCAAGTCATCAATAACAACTTGAATAGAGCAGAGCAAAGACTAATTGTGTATGAGATCATTATGGATAGAAGAAATATCCACTAGGAAATTATCCCGCCATACCACTAGATAATTCATAATAACTCCTTTGTTAGCCAATACATCAACCACTCTATTACCTTCCCTATATGTATGCTTAGACTGAACCTCTTCCAAAATTTGGATGTATCTCTAAAATTTCAAAAGAAGGTTTGAAATAGTCTAAGTAGGAAATTGAGTCCCTCTTGCCATATTTATAATATTAAGGAAGTCCGCTTAAATTATTAATTTACTACAACATACATAATACAATAGAGAAACTCCTTGGAACATGGCCCTGGCTTCAATGAAGTGACTAGTTTGATGGCCCAGATTATCAACAAAGGCTAAAATTATCAAGTCGTAATGGTTACTTACAATACCTCCAATACCTATAAGACCTAGATTCCCTTTAGATGCACCATCGAAATTCAACTTCAACCAACCAATTGGAGGTGGCTCCCACTTAACCCTAGCTCTGTTCAAAGGTACAACATGTTTGACTAGTTGAGGATTGGCATTGAATCCAAGAGATCTCTCCACTGATCATTCTTGCTCTACAATCACAATGATCAGATGTAATAGATTACATTTAATATTTGTCAATCCAAGGTAAACAAGGTTATATTTAAAGAGTAGGAATATGTTATAGATTGTACCATGGGGATCAATTCTAACCTTAATTCAAATCTCTTTTAGTTCCAGGTTTTGCAAAAAATAATAATTACAGTGAATAGAAATTAAATTGTGTAGGAATGAAAATAAAATACAATTTATAATTTATGTAGTAAATATGATAATTACCTATTTATGAGTTGATCTAATGATAATTACCTATTAATGATTTTATCTATTGGTGAGGATAACTAATAATAATTACCTACTAATGAGGATCCTCATGCAATTAGTTTTAATTATCTATTTTGACATTCCGATCTATAGAAATACAATTTAATTTATTTTATATTGTAAGGCTAATTAATTATTTCTAACCTATTATAGGGGTGAGAGATTAGGGACTGAATTTAGGAGTTGGCCCTACCTCCTAGAGGACAGTGTAAGTTTTTCTCCCCTAAACTACTTTATCTCAATAACTAAGATGCATAACTACTACTAACATTATTCTATTCTATGGATGCAATAAATTTACAATTACAACTACATAAAAGAAATCAATTAGTAAATACAAATAACACAGTTACCATAAAAAATATTGCTTTTATTGTTGGAAGTTCAAATGTACATGCTAGCGCATTTCCTCAAAAATTGTACAAACATTAGCTAGACTTTGAACATTTCTTCATTAGATAGGTGATTGATGATTAGACTTTTTCAAAGGTCTTCCTATGTAATATATAATATGACTTGGATAATTATGAATATAACTCTTCCATGTATTTTGCCATGTGGATTTGTGGACTTGATAATGCGACAACTATGTACTAACGAGAATAATCTAAACTAACACAATTCCTAATTCTTCTTGGACTTAGTAAATAACCTAAGTGGTCCAAGTGGCACTTTATGAACTAACATAACAAAATAATACTAACTTAGACATTTCGCAAGATATAACACATAACTATATGCCCCTTAAATCATGGGAAGGACATAACAATATTGCATCAGAATCTAATCAACCTAACAATAATCTAATTATGCAACTTTATGAAATAAAGTTACAAATTTATTAATCACAATATCCTCATGAAGAATATGTGACAAGTCAACCAACTAAGATGACTCTAATCTTTTGTTGCCATGTAAGAGTGCCATGTTGTCACTGATGTGGCATGCAACATCGATCAACTAACTTGGTCAACTTTCTTCTATAACTACTAGTTTAAGTTATCTTTAGTAATAGTCTTAATTAGCTACCTTCTGCGACATACTTCAGTATTCGTCTTCCATAAAATACTTCAACTACCATATTCTATAATATTCTTCATCCACTATTATATCACTGCACCTAGAGCTTTCTTAATCCATCATCCTTATGTTCATATTTTCACATTTGAGGTGTAATATGAAGTTTTTATTGATGCGTCATATGCCCGTAAAATAGTATTTATCATTTTTATGTATAATCACTCACAACTTGGACGTATTTTACATGAAATACACATATTTGTTAGATTAAACACATTCATCATTTTGATTGATAAATCACATAAATAATTGTTTAAAATATATTATAACCACAAATTAAAGATAAAAATAAAACAAATTACTACAAAAAATACATGCCAAATAATTACTCATCATTTTCCCCCAAACTGAGAGATATGCATGTCCTCATGCATGTGAAGAAAATGAGGTTTCAACAAAATATCACAAATATCACACATGTTTTAGATAATGTACTGCAAATTGAAATATTAAAAACTTTACACGTTTTCAAAAATTTTCAATTGCATAAAAATAAGAGAATGCAAATATTTTTCAAAAATGATCAAATAGGTCTATTATACATGGTTTTTGAAAATCAGTAGTAGCAGTACTAATCACAAGAAACAAAAATTTTCAGAAATATTTCTAAATATATCAGAAATTTACAATTACAACACAGTTTCTAAATAAATAAATGTAGTGAATATTTTAGATTTCCACAAGAATTTTTTTTAACGACACAGATATTACATAGGCCATCAATCAGTTTTAAAAGGAAAAAAATTACTTGTTTTTCAATCATCTATCTGAAGACCGGCTGTAACAATATTACATAAGAGAAACAGTTACAACAATGAACACAAAACAACTTAACACTATATGTTTTGTCAACAAGCATCTTCAGATGAAGTAAAACTGTTTGCAACTCTTCATACCATAATAGTTCCTAATAGAAAAATGAATTCTCAAAATCATCTCATTGTGATAACCTGTTAAAACTATAACATTAAGCACTACATATACAAACAATTCAAAACATAAAACACTGTCTACAACATTATTTTTAGAGATACATACATATGCTATAGAGAAAAAATACATCCACAAATATAAAATAGTTAAACATAATAATATGTAGATATCAAATACTCAGTCTAAAAATTATAAAAATATTAAGCAGTTTATCAGTTCATCCGACTTGTAATTGTCGAGTGGAAATCCTTGATGATGGAGGTCTTGTTGGTGGTAATTTCAACTTTTGTACTTACGTTTAAGCCTTCTACTCATCGATCAGTGTTTCGACCATGACTGTTCTGATATGCTCAATCTCGATGGAATCCTCTCCGTGCATTGTATTTTGCATTTGGAAATGTGGAGGTTTCTCAACTGATGCAACTATGTTATCGATGATTGCATTAAATTCTAGAAGCATCCCAATATTTAGGCCCAAATTCCTTGGTGTAGTTCCTATTTTGGTGGAAGGATCTAATATTTTTGGTTGATTCTATTGTGTTAGATTGACAAGAGGTTGTGAGATTTCTTCTTCAAGGAGCTTATAAAAGTCAATGGGCTTTTTGTAGCTTGTCTTACTAAAGTTGAAAACTTTTTGGACTTCCTACTAGTTGTTGAACTTTTTTTGGGAGAAGCATCGATAAGTGGTATTTTATTGATAGGGTCAACAAGTTTTGTCATCATATACGCTGAAATTTGCTTGATCGTGTCTATCTAGAGGGCAAGATCATGTTGGACTAGTTTTGAGTGCTCTATGAAATCCTCTTGAAGCTTATCAATTTGTATTTGTAGAATAGTGTTCTACGCCTGAAGTTCTGACAGATTCGTAGTTGTTTTAGGTGTGGATAGATTGGATTCATGCATAGACATTTCTCCTATATTATGAGTTTCAGGAGTATGTTTCTAACATTGATTTTTCTACACAGGTTGAAATGATTTAGCAATTTTGGTGGTGGTTTGATATTTTTATTTTGGGATTTCGGGCTCCTCCTCCTAACTTTCTGACTCATGATCCTCTTTAGATGGACTCTCTTCTTGATGATCACTGTCAGCGGACCTAGAATAATTTAATAGGTTAGATTCTTCAACTATTATTTCCCAAGAAATTTTCACTTCGTTTGCTTTTTGCAAGACCAATAGTTTGATAAGGCCATGATGCACAATTAAGTGAAATTTAGATTTTTCATGAGAATTCTTAGGTTGGATGTGAACAACAGTAGATTTTAGGGATTGAAGTAGAAAATATGGTAAATTAATAATACAATCATCATGTTTTGGAAACTTCAGATTTATCAACATTCTAAGGTGATAGGTTGCACAGGTAGACATTCGACCCTCTAGAGTGAAATTTAATGACTATACTTCAACCTCCTACCACTTAAGAGGAAGTGTAGAAGTGGTGACGCCCTTAATCCATCCTTCCTTATCACGAATGATAGTATATTTTTCACCAAATTTTGCTACCAATTGGGTGACACTTTTAGAGGAATTCTTGTAATAAGGCAGCCCTACTTCGATAGATTTAGGACTTCAGAGATAACACTAGGGTTTAGGTCAAACTGAATATCCTCGATTTGGGTGGTCATATTTGTAGGGTTATAGTTCATAATAAATTTTTTAGCAACCCCCTGGTCGTGCCCTCTAAACTTCGTGAGGGCATCCCACCACCTAGCTTTTTGGAATAATTCCTTTACAGAATCACTAGGATTATGTGTTTCAATAGATGGGGCTCACTTCTTTTCTAAAATATAGAACGGGGTATGGTTTAGGATAAAGGGTAGATAGAAATTTTGGTGAGAAAATTTCAATTTTTTTTTTAGTAGCTGAGAGATAGGCAAAAATCATATTAATCATAAAAAACCATCTTACATTTTGCAAAATAGAAGAATTCATTATTTCCATAAAATATTATGCGAAAACGTAATATTTAGGAGTAATTTTATATTTTTGCAATAGGTTATTTTATCAGCAGAAATAATTTAATTTTAACCTACCCTTCTGCGTAAACTACTGAAAGGTATTCATTAATTGTATATGTAGCAGAATAATTAGGGTGTTTAAAATATCTAGTCTTTTGCATCTAAAAACAAAATTGAAATAATTTAAAAGTTACCTGTCACTTTTGCCTTGCTAAACTTTTGTCACCCCATGATGTTTTCAAAATCACTTTTCGCCCGCATTTCCTCTCATAATTTCAAGGCTTCAATTTTGTTTCACTAGGAAATCTAACAGCGTTTGAACTCTGTTTTGACTTGCAAATAATTTTTGGTGGTTTTACACGACCTTCTATAGAAGGAAAGATAATTTTTAGGTTTTCATTTCACTTTGCATGAATTTTACCTATTCATCGCATCTCAATCATCCATTCAATCCTAATCAATGATCATAAATGCTAATCCATGGCTTCTCTCATAATTGGCTCATGGTGATGATGTGTCGATAATCGGTGTCATATTGAAACAAGCATTTTCAAGGTTTTTTTGGAGGTGATGTTAAGGAAGTTTCTAGATTTCACTTGATTCTTCCATATTTGATCTTGGCCCTTCATTTGGAAACTAATCAATGGTTGATACCTTCAATCTACAGTGTTTTTTTCTATAGATGCATGGGTTCCATGTGTTGCTCATCACTAATGGTTTAGGGGTGGTCAATATTTTTATTAAGACTAAATTTTCCTGCCACCTTGCTAGGTTTTTGGTGCAAATAGTTGTAAGTTGGTGTCGTTTAAAGTTTACCTCATTATGTGTATATGGCAGGCGGTCCCTTATTTTCTTTACCATGGCATATATAAAAATTATTATTATTATTATTATTATTATTTAGATTTCTACCCCTACATGTATATACCACATGTACCATCTTTTCCTTCACCATGGTGTTGGTATTAATGCCCATATTGTATTATTTCACACTGAGCTCCATCGTGTCATGTCTTGTAGTGGCATCATGATTATTACCCATATGTTCTTCATGGTGATACCTACACTCCTTTTATTAAGTGACTTCCAATCACGGTTATACATATCAGATTTTAATTTTAATTTATTTTTTATTGTATATATTTTAACCATATCATAGTTGGGATTGGTCTCTTGGTCAGTTTTTTTTGTATTTGCATCCATGTGTATTAAGTCATCATATTCAAAACCTTTATTTTCAGCCTCCATGTTTTCATATAGAACATCTGCATTTTCAAGGAAAAGTTTAAAAATCGGTGATACGAGGAGCCATCTTGGGTGTACATATCGCATGCTAAGTTTTATGTGTACACATTCATGGAAAAGCTTTTAAAAAGGGTTTTATTAATATTCATTTTATTTTATCCCCTTTTATTCTTCTCTAAAACCTTTATAAATATTATTGCCATATTTTCTTTATAATCTTTGTTGACACGTCTTATCACACATTTTGTCATTTTTTGGATTGCCACATGTCTCTTATACCTATTAGAGTTAAAGTGCACTATGCCTTCACCTTGACACTTGTCAGTTTCTCTTGACAAGTGTCATGTATTTCATATAGGCCTTCTGCCTATATATGTAACACATTTTTATCAATAAAATAATCCCTTCAGTTTCACTCCTAACATTTGGTATCAGAGCTCCAGGTGGTCTCCTGAGCTTGTGAGTTTGAGGGGGGATTTCCCTCACTCCCCCTCTTTTTTGTTTTTTTTCCATATTTTTTTAAATTTTTTATCGAGGGAATATGCTCTCCATCATTTGATGGATCATAAACCAGATGTAAAAAAAAAATTTAGTGATCATTTTTCCCCATATGTATCCATCCGCAGAAACGGGATACCATTAATGGCTGCCCCTGAAGCTTCAAGCTTGGAGTCATGAACTATTTTTTGCAATTTTTTTTAGGGATCATTATTTTTTACAGAGTTGCAGGCAGTTTTTGTGGATGCTAATTCGGGTTTGCATTGGATACTGATTGAGACTGCGCTTGCCTTTGCTACATTTTCTTGACTACAAATGTTGTTGTGAAGATGGTAATGAAGACTGTTGCAACTGTTGTTGTGGTTGCTACTGAGACTGCGGCAATTGTTGCAACTGCTGCTGAGATTGAGATTGTGGCACCTGGTATTAGCTGTTGTTGTGGTTGCGATGACAACTGTTGTTGTGGCTGTAGAATGCCTTGCTTCTGGTTTATTTTTTTGCATCCTCATTTCAGCTGTGACAGTAGAATTTTCTGTAGAAAAGTCTGGGCGCATAATCTTTTCTTTGTCAGCCTTTGGGACTTTAACTCTATCAAAATCCCCATTCGGTTGGCCATTTACTGCAGTGTGGGCATCTTTATGTTTTGAAACTTTAGAAGCTAGTTGACTTCCTGTTGGGAATGCCTGACTAGGCTGTCTCTTGCCTTGAAACTTTCTAGGCCTTGTAATACATAACCACTTTCTTGACATCTCAATACCTCTCCACCCACTATGGGTATGTGCCATGATCCCCTTGCAGACTCCTAAATCACAATTGAATATGGAGGTGGCATATAACCAGTACCAGTCACAGCTGCATAAAACCAGTACCAGTCATCATTTGACCCTATTGGTGTGGTGTACAGTGCACCAAATTTTGTCCATTCATTGATCACTTGCTTATTCTGAGGCTACTATTACTTGTTTTTACCTGAAGTCGAGGGCTGTGCAACAGATCTGACAGGTGCGGCAGCAGTTGAAGTAGCGACATATCTTGTTTTTCTCCTCATCCTCTGACTCAAGGGTTTGAAACCCTTCCTCACCGTTTGGGTAGAATTCGGGTCTATTGCAGAGGTTTTGAACCATTGTTTTTCCTGTTGCGAACGTGCAACGTCATAGGGAATGAAGGGCCTACTACAATCGGGTGCAAATCAGGAATGAAGGCTCTATACCCCAAGTTAAGGAATTTTGATCTGTTGAAACTGCATTCTTGGGCGGATAGGCTCATAGAGTTTGCCGATGGCAGAAACCAAGAAAGCACCAGTGAGGTATTGAATGCGTACTACTCTACGACATTATTGGAGTTGGTATACACATTTGTTTTTTGTTGGGAGCCCTCTGCCTCAGAGTGGCCAATATCGAGACCCGACCACGAAGAGAAAGCCCTGTGTGCGTCTCCATCTAGAAGATGAACCTAGCCAGATCCCCTTTCTGAAATGTCCATAATTTGATAGAAAAATTGCGTAAACATGTTCTCTTGATGATGCTGTACGCGAGCTCATCCATGACGGTCTTGCCAACACAAGTGGCACCGTTGGCCACAAGGAGCGAGATGGCCGCCGCCATGATCTGGGAGTACAGGGTGAAAATCTCTCTCAAGATGCTGTCATTAAGAGTTCAGTCATGCCATCAGGACCTAGCTCTACTGCTACTGCTGCAACAAACCACCAGGAGTGTGAAGCCTTTGCAGAAGGTCCGAATTCAATTTCATAGATCTACAATGGCATTGTACGCTTTAGGGGATTCGAACCCAGCCATGATGGCCTGCAAAGAACTTTCATGACGGACCCTCATTTTTGATGGGGCAGCGCTCCAGAGTGTGGTTTATGTCGCTCATCTATAGTGGCTACTGCTATTGAAATTTCTTTGGATTTCATTTATGTATTTCCTTTACTTTCTAGTTGCAATTTTGTCAAAATATTTTGCATTTCCTCAGCATTTGTGAGGGCATTGATTCGGTGTGCGACTACAAATTTATGAAGAAGGGGTCCTGAATTTATTGCTGGAATTTGTCCCTGGGATTAATTTCTTTCTCGATGAATTTTTTAGGCCTTAGATTTGGCCTTCAAAACCTTCGAAAAACCCCTTCAAATTTATTTTGAGACCTCAGATTTGGCCCCTAAATCTCTGAAAACCCAGGTGGACTGTTGCCAAATTGCCATCAAATTCCCATCCCTGCACACCAATTTGTCCAATTTGATCATTGCATTGATTGGTAGCCTATCCTTGAGTGGAGGAGGCACAGAAAACCCATATGCCCTCGTAGCTGGTGCCATTGCCACGGAGCCACGTCGCCTCCTACCGGATGTTCTCGTCGATCGGCCGCCACTTGCCGTTCTCTGAAACCGTTACCATCGTCGCCCAAAGGGGTTTCGAGTGGTCTACAAAGACCTTTTTGGACTCAATGCTGCATTTTTCGTATGGGTGGTGGATTTTCTCACCTTCCACTGCAATTCCAATATAATGATGAGTACATGGTAGACAAAATAACAAATGCTGCCTATTTCTTTGATGCTGTTATTTTTATTAACACCAATTACGATGGCCAATGAGGTGAAAAGATTGAAGTAGTTGATCAGTTTTTCATAAGCATTTTTAAAAGAAAGTGGGGAAGCCTTTTAAATTTATGGTCACAACATTTTTTCATTCAAGTAGGTGGGCCAATCTATTTAAGAAGGGGGCATATTTTGTTTTTAGTGGAGGGGACCACTTTAATGGACACTTAATCTAGATTAAGTGGGGTACTTTTTATTGTATGGCCACATGGCCTATGTAATTTTCCCTGGAAGGAAACTTTATAATCATGCTAAAGAGTGGCTTGGCCTATTTTTTTTTTTTCCACATGGAGAGTGGAAGTGGAAGAAGGCCCTCATGGCTTCTTATTGTATTTTTTTTCAGAGAGATGTTGAACACATGACCCCTATTTATTTTTGCAACAAGTATAGGGGTATTTATACTCGTTGGAAACATTTTTCCGTGATGGACACAATGGTGGTGTCATATTATAATTTTGAGGCTGTTTCAATTAAGTTTTTTAGCCTTAAATTTTTTCTACCTTGGAGTGCACTCTCGGTTGTACCCGACACTCCCAAGGTAATTTTATATGTGATCCTTGTACCTAGTGATATTTTCTATACACTTGGTGAATGCAACGGCTAGTTACCCATGCATTTCGATGGGATGACATGGTCACCATAAGGACACTTATACTAGGGACTACAGACAAAGACACCCTAGACTCTATCCGAGGTTTTTTCCGGATCTACTTCTGAAGACTACAGACGAAGACACTTCAGAAGATTCTCTTCTTTTCTTCTTCTCTCCTCCTATTTTGATCTATGGCTCATTTTATTGTATTGAGTGCATTTTTGGCAGAGACCGACACTCTTATATGGCTCGTTTTTCCTTTGTATTAGGTGCATTTTTGGCAGAGACTGACACCTTCTAGATTGAGTTCACCATAAAGAGAGATTTGATATTTATGGTGAATCTAGTCAGTGACCTACGAGAGGCAACATCCTCTAAGGATGACCTACAGAGGCAACATCCTCTAAGGATGACCTACAGAGGCAACAAACCCAGAAGTGGCTGATCCTGAGGCACCCATGATGACCCTGAGGCACTTAGACGATTCACCCAGTGGAAATAGACCCGTGGAAGTGGCTGACCCTGAGGCAACAGACCGAGATGTATACACAGTGAATCTAGCATTATTCATAGTTGGAGAGCCAAGCGCAAAGAGCACGAGCCTAGACCAAAAAGAGGATGATAGGTTATTTTTTTAGAGAAGTCAACATTAAGGGGGAATGTTACCTAATATTGACTTGTTTTATTTCTTCTTTAGTTAGGATAGTGCACTTTAAGGGGGAATGTTAGAGTTAAAGTGCACTATGCCTTCACCTTGACACTTGTCAGTTTCTCTTGACAAGTGTCATGTGTTTCATATAGGCCTTCTGCCTATATATGTAACTCATCTTTATCAATAAAATGATCCCATCTTGTTCAGTCCCAAAAATACCTTTGGCCAGTTTAAGTTTTGACACTTAGGAACATTTCATGGTATGTGTTACGGATAACATCTATGGATGGCGCTTATAGAATATTACTATAGAATATTGTTACATAATATTATTATAGAATATTATTACAAAAAATATCTATGGAAGATGTTTACCGTCTATAGAAGACATCTATGGAATACATCTACATAAAACATCTACCGAAGACATCTATAAAATACATCTACCGAAGACATCTACAAAACTTGTCTACTGTAGTTGTTAGAGTTGAGAAAATGCTTTATCTGATTCTTCCTCCCAAACTATATTGTGAACACCGTATGCCTTTATTTATCCCCCCAAACTGTAATTTTTGTTATATAACCAAAACAAGATGAAGGATGTTTTATATATTATTATGGATAATATAATAATGAGTTTTATCTATGGGGTTTATTATATTTTTTGTGATTGTGCTTCCATGATTTCATTAATGAGTATCCAAGTGAGAGAAAAATAATAATTATAAAGCTTGATATCAGTCATCAGTATATGTAAAAATAGATATCTATCAAAGGCTTGGATAATTGCAATCACTTAGAAAAAATGGAATAGATATTTTGATATTATCTTGATGGATTTTTGCTAAAGGGTGCAAATTTTTGAGAGATACAAGCCACATTTTTGTAGGATAAAATGAACTATAGTACTTCCATAGGAATTTGCTTCTAACTTTTGCCTGCTTATGATATTCTAGAGTTGTTTCACGAAAACTTCAAAAATCCTAGTGACTTTAAACAAATTCAACTATTCATTTCACAAATCAATATGGTGTTAAAGTTATCCTAATATTTTCAATATTCTCAAGGACCAACTGTGTGTGCAATGAGTATAGATTTCCCATTATGAGTAAGGATTGAGTAAAACAAAGGTCACTTATGCCAACAAGCTAGCTTATCTGTGAGCATCCATAGGTCTTATCCAAACTTAGTGCTACTGCATAAGGATACCTTATTGCTAGGTAGGTTTCATTCAACTCATTGTTGTAATGAGGATCACCTCATTGTTTTTGAGATATTAAGAATTCTAGGGATTCAAGCTCTTTTACCCTTATTTTGATTTTTTTGGGATACTTGCTCATCTTGAGAGGGAGGGGAGCAAGGGATTGTTATTTTTTTTGGGATTCTTGCTTTATTTTTAGAGGAAGCAAGAGATATTTTTGAGGTACTTGCTCGATTAGATGAGGAGCAAGGGGTTTTTTTTATTTTATTTTTATTTTTAAAGGATGAAGGGCGAGATTTTAATTTTGATAATCATTAGGACTCTAAGCCATGCACATAGATGGAGAAGCAAGGGAAACCATTCACTTTATGACAATAGTAACTCATGATCTAATCTCTCCAAATCTCACAATATTTTTATATTTTTAAATGTGCGTAGTCCAAGAAAAACTTGATTGACTAGGAATAACTTACAACATCAAAATATTGCTTGAATTTCAATGAAAATTTGCTCAAAACACTAGTGGTGGTTGAATAATTGAAAAACACCTAGATTTTATCTAGAAAACAAGGTATTATGCAACATGTGGTAGCCATTTTCCTACAAGCTATTTAAATAAATATCCTCTTAGGCTATTTTTGAAACATTGAGACTAAAAATTGATGAAAATAAGATAGAAATATTGCAAATATAGAAACTTCATGATGAAAAAAAGGAAGCATAATCTTTTTTTTTTTTGTGAGAGAGAAGTTATTATTCGATAGTGTCTGATTGTAGTTCAGAGATATACTGCAAATAAACTTGATACTTAAGGTGGTGTATGAATTCTTCCTTAGATAATGGCTTCTTGTAATGTTTAAGCCTATGCTTATTTACTAGTAGTTTTCTTGTTGAAACATCCATAGAATTAAGCTTTATTGTACCATTCTTGAATATCTCTTTAATTTCATAGGGTACTAGCCATCTTATCCTCAATTTACCTTGAAAGTCTTAGTAACGAGAGTCAAATAACAAGGCCTAATCTCCTGATTGAAATGTACATGTTACAATGTGTTTATCATGCCATTTCTTCCTTTTTTGCTAGGTTATTTTAGTCCTATGTAATGCCTCTAGTCTCCTTTCATCCAAAATGTTTAACTTTTTCAATCTAGCTTTCTACGCTTGGTCCAAATTTATATTGAGTTGCACTGTTATACGAAGAGTTTCTATCTCAAACTCGATGGCCATGATAGCTTGTTTACCATAGACCATTTCATAAGGTGATAATCCTATGGTAGTTTTCCATGTTTTGTTATATACCCATACAATTTCTTTTAGTCTCGCAGCCCAATCACCCCTATTAAAAACTATGATTTTTGTAATGATATTTTCAAGTTATCTATTTGTAACTTCTTCTTGTCCATTGGCTTGAGGGTGATATGGTGAGGTTTGCATATGTTTTATTTGATAGATTTCAACAAAATATTTAATTAATTTGGAGATAAATCAGGTTCCATGATCTGAAACTAACACTCTAGGTAATCCAAAGTGTTGCATAATATTTTCATCAAGGGAAATCAAAAATTGGTTTAGCTTGTACTTGTGGTAAAGCTTTAACATCAACCCACTTAGTAACATAATATGTACACATAAGTATGTGTTTATTACCTATGTTTGGAGGGTCTATTGGTCCAACAAAGTCAATTCCCCATTTCTAGAATGGTTCAAACACTACTTGTGAAACCAAAGGCATCTCCATTGAAGAGGTAGGCTTAATAGTTCTTTGAAAAGCATCACATCTATCAACAAATTTATGGACATCTCTATTCATGGTAGGCTAAAAGTAACCAGTTTGAAGTATTTTACCATCTATCCTTTGGATGGCATAATGGCCTCCATAGGGTTCTTCATGTGTTTCCCAAATGATGTCATATACATCTTCTTATTTCACACATCTCCTAATTACTTGGTCAAGACATGTTTGAAACAAAACTCCATGAATCCACATATAATGGATACTCTGATGTATTAGTTTTCTACATTCATGTGATCTATAATTTTGAGGTATTTTTATTGTTCCTAAGTAATTTACAATATTAGCATACCAAGGAGTAAAAACAGAAAGAGCAAACAAATGTTCGTTAGGGAAATTATCAGTAATTAACTCAACATCATCAAGATTTGCATACGAGATAGGTGATCTGCAATGATGTTATATTTTCCTACCTTATCTATGATTGTGACATTAAACTCTTGTAGCAAAAGAAGCCATATAACCACTCTACCTCCTATAGTTTCTTTGTTCATTAATTATTTAATGGCAAAGTGATCAATGTGAACAAATACTTCATACCCTATTATGTAATATTTAAATTTATTGATGGTATGTACTACAACTAAAAATTCTTTTTCAATAACAATGTAATTAATCTCAGCTCCATGTAGGTTTTTACTTTTTTTTTTATTTGTGGAAAACATCCCAAAAGGGATGCCACTTTCGGGTAAGACCCAAGGAGGCAGGGTTATCCATTTTGCAAAAAATGCCTAGGACTTGGACCTGGCCTACCACATTTGACATATTGAAGGATAAAACAAACACACAAAACCAAATTAAAAAAAGAAAATAACAACAAAAATAATAAAATAAAATAAAAAACAAACTCCTTGAGTGTGTCAAAACCAAAAGCACAACCAAACACGCACAATAATATAAAAGAAACCACAACACAAACCACATAGAAAAACACAAGAACCACATAACAAAACACAAAAAGACAAAAAAAATAGAACACTACAAAGACATAACCCAAAAAGACATGAAAAATAAACACAACCAAAACCTAAAAAATAAAATAAAAATAAAAACAACCAACAACAGACAATAAACAAAAACAAAAAACATAGAAAACACTCACACATAAAAAAATGAAATAACACAAACAAAGAGAAACCCAAGAACAAGAACGAAAAAAACACAAGAACAATAACAATAAACATTAAAAAAAAAAAACAACAAAAACACAAGAACAACAAAAAACAACACAAAGAACACAAAAACAAAACAAAACAAAAGAACCCACCCACCTTAAAAAACTAAACAAAAAAACAAATAAGACAAAAGAAAAAAAATGAACAAAACAATGACCTATCTAGACCAGAAGACTATTAATGCAAGAATCAACAGAGGAAACAAAATAAAAAATAGAATGAGCTAGGGAACTAAAAAAACTGAATGAACCAAAGAGAAACAAAAAAAAAACAAGAAGAAACTAGGTACCTTCAGAACTGGAGCCATCCAAAGAAATGATAGAAAGAAGAGATTCCCTAATTTGAGAAGCCCACCAAATAGGAGGGTGGCCATAACAAGTAAGATCACCTTTGTCCAAAGCCCAATTAGCTAAAGCATCAGCACTCTTGTTTTGATCTTTCACCACATGATTGTAATCAACTTTCAAAAATCCCATCTGGATTAACTGAATCTTCTCAATAATTCTTTTTATTCTCCAATCCACCTTATGATTCTTAGAAGGAGTCTTCAAGAGATTAATCATAAGTTGAGAGTCAGACTCAACTAACACATTTTCCCATCCAACCTTAGTAGCCTCATGAAGGCCTCTAAGGATACCATACCCCTCAACAAGGTTATTGGAAAGAATACCCAAATTCTCAGACAAAAGTAAAAACCAGGGAGCCATCCGAAAGTCTACCAATTCCTCCCACACTGGCTTTTCCAGGGTTCCCTCTAGAGGCTCCATTAGTATTGACTTTTCCAAAATCCTTAGGAGGAGGTTGCCAATTTCTAGTCCTATCCATCTTACTGATACTCACATTCCCTTTAATTTGGTTTCCCTTAGAAGGTTTAATCTTCAATCTTTGCATCACTTGATCCCATATTTGGTGGGAGTTTTGGGGGTGATTAAGGAGATGATGGACTGATTCAACTAAGTTGGCTATGGTCTTTTTCCAAATATAGTGAATATCCTTCCTATCTTGATTAAAAATTTGGCTATTCCTTTCATTCCAAATATTCCAAAGAAGAATGGTAGAACCCATCCAAACTAACTGCCTAATAAAATGATCAACACCCTCTTGATTAGGCCAATCCCTCCAAAGCTATTCAAAAGTGAAAAAAATGGACCACTGTAAGCCAAGTAAAGTTGCCATTCTCCTCCATAGCTCAGAGGCTAAAGTACACTCAATAAAAATATGGTTGATATTTTCTACATTCTCTTCACACATTTCACATCTAAAAGGGCCATAAAAACCATGTTTCATAAGTTGCTCACCAGTAAGCACCCTACGATGCAATAAAATCCAATTAAAGAACCTCACCTTAGGCCAGATATTTTGAGCCCATAATTGAGAAAATATGTCAGAAGAATGGTTGGTATTATTATGGCATAAGGTCAAATAACGTTGAGCAATTGAATACTCACCCTTAGTAGTGTTGTTCCATCCAAAAGAATCTTTTTCATGGGACAAAGAGAGGGATCTCATATGAAGGATGCCTTGGATATCTTGTCTTTGCCTTTCTAGGATTTGAATAGGCCAGTCCTCAATAGGGATCCAATATCTACCAACCTTTGAATTACCAGTATGGTACTGACGGTAATTAGCCACCTTTATCCAATTAGCTCGGTGAAGCTCCTTCATCCAAGGCCTCCAATCGGGAAACTGAGTTATCAAAGGCTTGTGACCATCCCAAGAATCTGTCCAAAAATTTGCATGTTGACCATTATGAATGATCCAAAATAATTTTTTCTTTATCAAATCCTCACCAGTCTTAAGAACTGCTAAAATGGGAGAACCTTTGGTAGGAAGTTGATAGCGAACAAGGTCTTCAGGACTTTTGTTCTAAGCATATTTAGCACGGAGATTATTGGCCCAAAGAGCATTAGGGTTATGCAACATCCTCCAATATAATTTAGTAGCTAAAGCTTTGTTGTTATTAATTGAAGACCGGAATCCTAACCCCCCTTCACTCTTAGGAAGACATACAAGTATCCCATTTCACCAAGGCCCATTTTCTTTTCTCCTTAGTACCACTCCAAAGGAAACGATGACTGATTTGATCCAATTCTCGAAGAATAGTCTTTGGGATATTCAAAATGGAAGAAACATAAATAGGAATAGCTTGAAGGACTGATTTCACCAAGGTGATTCTACCCCCGTAAGAAAGCCACTTGTTGGTCCACTTTCCAATTTTCTTCTTGACTTTGTCCAACAACCAATTCCAATATTTATTTTTCTGCATTTGAATATTTATGGGAATACCTAAATAAGTGATTGGAAGAGAGGTATTCTTATATCTTAATTTATCCAATACCATGGCTTCTTGTCTAGCAGAGCAGTGAAAGAAAATAACTTTAGATTTGTCTTCATTGATCAACTGCCCAGTAGACTTAGAAAAACAACTAATGATTTGCTTAAAATTAGAAGCTTCCTTAACTGTAGCTTTACCTAAAAGGGTAGATTCATCCACAAATTGAATATGAGAGATAGGTCTAGCTCCATGAGCAATGGTAACTCCCTCAAGGGTTTTGTTTTCCCTCTTTTTGGTTATAGTCCTACCCAAGCATTCAACAAGAATGATGAATAAATAAGGGGATAGCGGGTCACCTTGCCTGATACCTCTGGAAGCTGGGAAATACTAAGAAGGTCTGCCATTGATAAGAACTAAGTAGGAAACTGAAGAGATACATCCCATAATCCAATCCATCCAATCCTTAGAGAAACCAAATTGCCTCAAAACTTTGATAAGGAAGTGCCAATCCACTCTGTCATAAGCTTTGGATAAGTCTAACCGGATGAACATAGAAGGATAATTTTGCATATCCATGGAATGGATGGATTCCCAAGAAAGAACTATCTCATCTACTATTTGACGTCCTTCCACATATCCCCCTTGCTCTAGGGAAATAATCTTATGTAAAAAAAGCTTCAACCTTTCTGCCATGATTTTAGTGATATTTTGAGAAGAACATTACATAAAGCAATAGGTCTAAAAGTTGAGATATGATCAACCTCTTGAGATTTTGGAACAAGAGTAATATAAGTTTTATTGATAACCTTCAAAATTTCTTTGGATTTCCTGACTTCTTCCACCACCTCTAATAAATCAACATGAAGGATATCCTAGAACTCTTGGTAGAACTGAATGGGAAAACCATCAGGACCTGGGGTTTTCCCTTTTTGGTTGAAGCTCATTGATAGTAACATGAGTAGTCAAAATAGATTTCTTCTCAGAAGTGATAAGAGAAGGGATTTCTTGAAGAACATTTTTTTGAGAAGTTGAGTCAAGAGGAGTAGAAGCAAAAATATTGGAAAAGTAATCAACAACAATAGAGTTCATGCCATCCCAAGTATAAACAACATCTCCATAATCTAATTTTAAGGAAGAAATAAAGTTGTGAGATCTTCAAGCTAGAAGAGATTTGTGGAAGAAATTTGTGTTTCGATCTCCTTATTTGAGCCATTGAATTCTAGATTTTTGCTTCCATAAGATTTCTTCTCTTTTTTCCCATTCCTCTAACTGAGTTGTGAGTTTAATTTCATCTGCACTTATCTTCTTTGTGAGGCCATCTAAACGGATTTTCTTATTCAAATTTTCAAGATGAGAAATAACTTCATGTTTTTTTTATGAACATCCCCAAACTCTTTCCATTTCCAAGTCTTGATTTTGGATTTAATGTATTGTAGTATTTTGGCAAAACAAAACATCTTAGTCCCATGCCTAGGTTTACCTTCCTTCCATCATTGTTGCACATGAGGTCTGAATGAAATGTCTCTAAGCCACATTAATTGAAAATGAAAAGGAGAGAAACTCATATTGGTTTTCCACATTTCCACCATAACTGGCCAATGATCCAAACCAGCATTATTAAGAGTTTTCACTTTAGGAATGTGACCATGGATTAAGAAATTTTTAGAGAGCAAAAACCTATCCAATCTCTCCATTATACAAGCTAAGCCTTGCCTTCTATTAGACCAAGTCATAAGGCCGTTATCTGGTTGGATATCCACAAGATGGAGGTTTGCAATATATTCGCTCATGAGGTCAGTACTTTTGTCCAAATTTCTATTTCCTCCCCTTTTCTCATCCAAAGAGAGGATGGTATTGAAATATCCTCCGATCAAGATCCAAGATTTAGGAAAATGAGAGATAATATGAGTAATATCCTTCCACTGTCTTTTTTTTTCCTCCAAAGAAGTTGGGGCATAAATAGTAGTGCAGAGCATAATCTGGTTGGAATGTCTACTTTGAATAGCTATAGCCAACAAACCCCAACTGCCAACCATATGGTGAATAACTACCTCTTTTGGGTCCCAAAGACAAGCAATGCCACCCGAAGTCCCTTGGGAACTGAGGGAAACCACTTTTCCAGCTGGCCAAATTTTATTGGCAATTAAGTCCATATCCTCCATTGACATTTTTGTTTCTTGAAGGAAAACAAGATGTGGATGATTTATCTGAATCATTCTTCTAATTTCATTTTGTTTTGAAAGACTCCCTTTGAGTCCTCTAATATTCCAAGTGATGATCTTCATTAATACCAGGGCTAAAAATGTTGGGAAGGGCATTAATATTACCTTCCTCTACAAGCTTTTCACCTTCTTTTACCATATGATATTGATTGGTCTTGCAACCTACTTTTTTATTAGAATCCATCTTCAATTTTTTTTTCCTGTTTCTTGACTTATTCCAATTGAATATGAGATGGCTTCTGAACTTGAAGAATGCTCATACACAACCAAAATTTTACTAGACGGTTCAATGGAGTCTATATTAGGACCTGCATTATTTGAAGTTTTGACATTTGAAATATTGTTTTTCTTGTGTAAATTTTCTCCTTTTTTTCCTGTTGAAAACCTTTGATTTGTTGGTTTGTCTCTGAGTTATTTCCTTCATATTTAAACTATGTTTCTAAGATTTCAGTTTCCATTATTTCCTCTTACCCATTTGGAACATCATTTGTGGAAAGGATTTCAAACATATTAGCAAATGATTTTGATTGATCCTTCATTACTGGTTTTTTATGAGTGTTCTTCTTCTTAGGTATTTGGAAACCTACTGAGTTTATATCTTCTTTATTTTGATCAGGAATTTTATTTGGGCAAGCACTGGCCAAATGACCATATTCATGGCAAATTCTACAATGAAAAGGAATGTTCTCATAGTTCACTACTTGCTCCCAAGTGTCTTCCCCAAATTGTAATATGATATTTTTAGGTAGGGGTTTGCCAAAATCTATTAAAACACAAATTCGAGCATAAATAATATGTTCAAAATTTTGAGTACAATCAGCAATCATCATAAAAGTTCCTAAAGAGTTTCCAATTGAAGAAAAAATAGTAGGATTCCAAAATTCAATAGGGAGGCCAAAATTCTTAGGCTTTAAATTTAGTATGCCAGGGATTCATGAAAAGCCTTGCCCTTCCAAAAAACCAAGGACCCCCTTGAAAATTTTTCTCTCTATCTTCATTATTAGCAAATAAAACAAGAAAATAACCATTTGGATAAATAGAGATTTGTAACTCACCTTTAGTTTTCCATATTTTTGTAGCCCAGACTTTGAAAGCAGATAGACTCGGACAAAAACCCATGAACCGAAAAATTATTCTTTTTTCCAAATCTTCAATGCCAGTCTAAATGTTACCCATATCAAGCTTAACAATAGGAGTTCCATCAGCTACTTTAAGACATCCTGACTCCGTTTTCCTAGGATCAATCTTAGGCATTCTTAAAGGTTTATGAGAAGCCCTAGTATTGATATTAGCATTGGGCTGAGGCTGTCCACCATGAATGACATCCCTAAAATTCATTTTTGGGACTGAGTCTTCAAAATTCTTACCCTTCACAAGGGTTTTCACAGTAGAATTATTTTGTGGGAGCACCTTAGCACCAGATTCACTTGAGATATGAGCCATTTTTTGATCAACTGCTTGAAACTTATTTCGTGGTCTCTTTAATCATTGCCCTAGTCGTCGTGGAAAGGTATGGTTTTCACTTTTCTTTTGTGTAGCAAATTGGAAGCCGTTGTCACTCAAGTTCATTGTATGATCTATTGAAAGACAAATTGCTAACCCATATTATATCCCCTGCAACATTTCTTGATAAAATATTGAGCATAAACCACAAAAATATTGGTTGCTAGGGCCCGAAGGCCCTAAAAACCAACCTCTAGAGCTGCTTGCACTCAACCCAGATGAAACCCTCGCATAGTCGCTTGCCAAATATATCATTCACACATAGGGATGTGCTAGGATATTTTTTACTCCAAATGATATGAAAATTGGTGGAGACTTTCTAGGGTTTTTCAGGCATCTACCCTCAAATTTTTAGCTCAATCCGAGTTTGGATGAGTGAGATATGGCCGAAACGAGTTCGGTAGTTTGGGTAGTCCTGCGAAAAACGTCTCTACCATTCAGCTCCTAACAATTGCTAGTTTTCTAGGTTTTTACTTACATAATAGATAACATAAGGTATTTTCTTCTCAATCAGATATAATATTTCCCCTATTGTGTAACTTGAAGCATCACAATGTATGTGGAATGGTAACTCCCAATTTTTCCTCTCAGGATTAGAGTAGTAATAAATTTATCTTTTATGACTTCAGAGGTTTCTTGACATGCTTCAGTCCAATTTAATTCACTTTATTTGGTTAAGAGCTTAAGCATGGGAGAAGCGATTTTACTGAAGTCTTTAATGAATCTACAATAGTATCCTACATGTCCTAGGAAACGTCTCACATTTTTTGTGTTTTCATAGGTTGAAGGGATTGAATAGCTTATATTTTTGTATGATCTACTTTAACACCCTCTTCTGATATATAATGTCCTAGAACAATGCCTCCTCTCATCATGAAACACTTTTCATGACTCAAAGAGAGATTTTGCTCTTGGAATCTAACCAAAACTCTTTGTAAGCTTGACAAGGTTTCTTCAAAGGTATTATCGTAGACTATGAAGTCATCCATATAGAATTCTACACACTCATTGATTAAATGATCAAAGATAGCTAAAATGGCTCTTTGAAAAGTGGTAGGTGCATTACATAATCTAAAAGGTAAGACTTTATAAGCATAGATGCCTACTGTACATGTGAAGGTTGTCGATTTCTTGATCTTATTTAGTTATGGAAACTTGATTATAGCCACTAAAACCATCCAAAAAATAGAAATATTTATTTCCAACCAAGGTATCAAGAACTTGATCAATTAATGGCAAGGAAAAATAGTCTTTATTTTGTTACTTTGTTTAATTCCCTATAGTCCACACAAATCCTCAATTTACCATTCTTTTTAGGGACTATCACAAGAGGTGACACCCATTGACTATCAAAAAAGGGATATATAAATCCTACCTTCAAGAGTTTAATGATTTCTTCTCGAACCACGTCTTTCATAGTTGGATTCAATCTTCTTTGGGATTGTCTTATAGGATAACATATTTCTTGGATAAAAATGTGATGGGTTCAAATATTTGGTTGTATACCTTTCATATCCTCGTAGTTCTATGCAAATGTTGATTGATATTTCTTAAGAACATCTATTAATTATGATTCTTGTATGCTTTTGAGATCATCACTGATATTCAAGGTTCTTCTTGGTGTGATATCTATTTGCTTGCATTTTTTTGATGTTTGCATCTATCCCCATTATATCATGTTCAAGAATATTTAAGTGATAGTCATATGGTATCATTTTTTGATACTAACTTGTGCATGCCTCATTAATAGCCATAGTAGATTCAGATGAACAACCATTATCTTGACCTTGATCTTCTTTTTTATTTCCTAAAAGTAATGGTAATCATCCCTCAATTTCTTGTTGAAGATGTTCACTCAAGTCATTGATTGATAAGGTTTGGATTTCATAAAAATCATGAGAGAAATCATACCATAATTGCTTTGGAAAATCTTCTTTTATTGTTTATTCATGGAATAGGCTAAGGTATTTAGTATCCTTGCCATCACAAATAGTCATATTTCCTGATCTACAGCTAATGTAAGCATCATTTATTGTGAGCCATGGGTGCCCTAGAATTAATGGATGTCCTCCTAACTATTTCTTAGGTTGTAAGACTATAAATTCTATAGGGTATTCCCATGAACTTATAGAGACTATAACATCTTCTAGTTTTCCTTCTAGCTTAATAGTAGACCTATCTGCGAGTTAGAGTACAATAGAGGTTGATTACAATTTATGTACCCCTAAATATTCTGCTATTTCTTTAGTCATGATATTAATAACGGCTCCTAAATCAATCAAAACATTTTGCAAGGCTATGTCACCAATTTGTAACATGAGTATAATTATTCCAGGATTTGTGTATTTTGGTAATGACCTACCACCCATAATTATCTCATACAATTATCCAATGACTTGAATAGTTTGGACTTTATTCTTCTTCTTCTTTCTTGAATTCGTACATATGTTTTTGATGAGCTTGGAATATATGGGGATATCCTTGATAGCCTATAACAAAAGGATCTTGATTGTAACATTTTCTAACTCCTGAAGGAAGTTAAAGGCTGGCTTAGATGGTTCTTTTGGTATTGCTAGTCTTTGAGGAAATGGTATCTCTACTTTCTTCCTTTGAGGAAGTTGGATCTCTTGTTGTTTTATTGGGATTTTTTTTGGTGAATTTTCTATTTCCTTCTCATTGTTATCCTCCTTTTAGAACAAGTCTTTAATTGGATTGTCAAGTTTTGTGAGAGTTACGTTGTTTTCTAATACTTTTTTTTATCTCAATTGAATCTGTTGACAAGGTGCTATATAGAATACTCCTCACTAGTTTCATATACTTGTTGAACATTCTTGTTGTTGTTAGTATTAGTGATTATTTGATCTAGAAGAGGAGGTTTCTTAGGAGGGTTATTATTATTAACTAGAGGTGGAAGGAGTATATTTTGAGGGGATTGTCCCCTAAATTGGTTTTGAAAGTTCTATTGTTCTAACGGATTTTGAGATCAACCAGATCCTCCCTGATTATATTGGCCATTAGTATTCCAACTATTTTGACTTGGCATTCCTTTATTCCATGATGGCATATTTCCAAAGGTATTGGCCATAAAGTGGGCCCATGGGGGTAAGTTCTAGTTCTGACTATTTGAATAAGAGTTCCAATTTGCCCAGTTTGGTGCATTGGACCATTGATTAGGACTTTGCGGGTAGGAATAACTAAGGTTTGACCAATTTGGTGGTCTGTTGAATGGACCATTCTGTATTTGACCTACAAAATAAAATTCTTCTACTTATTCAATTTTAGGTTCCTTTATGGTAGCTTTAATAGTGGATATGTATTTGAAATTTTTAGTTTTGTGATTCTTATTACAAAGTTTATAGCAAGCAGTAATGTTGGAAATGTTTATAATGTTGAGAGGGAATTCTCTCGGGTTATGATTTTTCCTACATCTATGATAGTAAATTTCTTCATTGTCTGGTTCTTTATTCTTCCTATCCATTAAATCCAAAGATGTAGTTAAGGTACTTAACAAATCAGTTTTTAAACCTTCCAACATGTTTTCAATTTTTTCTCTTGTCATTCCTCTTGTCGATGTATACTTATTACTCCTTAGAGGTTTATTTCTTGAATAGTTTTTACGAAGGTTTACAATCTCCTCAAATGTCATAAGATGGATATCTCCTTTTTTCATAAGGTTCAGAACCTCGACGACATCTTCTTTCAATCCTTTTAGAAAGATTTCTTTTATTATTTCTTCATCGAGGTCTATATTTACTCTAGACACAAAAAATAGAAATCTCTTAAGGTAATCCTCCAAAGATTTTTCTTCTTTTTTATTCATGCAAAATAGCTCAATTTTATTATCCCTAACTCTACAGTAATACTAATATCGTTTATTCTCCATCCCATCGATTAAAAACATTTTCCCCTAGACCCATGAACCATCTTAAATCTGCATGTTTAATATTAGAGGGAAACAACCTAAGGTTTTTTTCATTGGTGGTGTAAAATTAAGCTTGGCACACCACCTCAAATTTGAAAAGAAAAGCATCCAAATATTTGTGTGGTTTTCCATGGAAGGTGGGAAATACAAAAATAGATATTGACCTATGTTCTCTTGTTGTCCCATCTGTATGTAATATTGGAAATGCAAATGTATTTCTTTACCCATTTCTTCTTTGGTCTCTATTCTATATTTTTCTATCCTCCCTTTGATTCTCTTCTACTTCTCCCTATACACTATGTAGGTAAGCCATAACTAAATGTAAGATTTAAATAATTGGACTAGGTATGGGTCCAGTAAAAATAGACGAAGGATCTATGTGATTGTCAAATTCTATTTCAGGTAATAAATATGAGTCAGGATCTTGTTCTAGGATTTTAGCTTGATTGGTTGATGTTGTTGTTTCAAGTTATTTTAACTTATAAATTCCAAGCCACCTGCTAAAGTATCTTAAAAAATTTCCTTTTGACTTTATGATATTTATAAATATTCCCTTAGATTCTCTAGGTTTGCTCATGAATTTTCTAAGTTCCCTTGTTTTTGCAACACGTCTAATCTTCTTTGAATAGTCTATGAATATTGTTGATTGGATCAAGTTGTTCAAGTGTCATGAAGTGTTCCTCTTAAAAATTAAAGTGGTTTGTCACTAATTGAATCAATTGAACAAGAAAATACTATGTTGGAATGGGGTCGAGATTTTCAAATTGTAACTCATAGCATAAATCTTGATACAACTCTCTAAAGCGTGCATCTCTAGGTATATTATGATAAACCTTGCAATATTCTAGGGCTAATTCTTTCTTTTATATGTATGAAAGTAAGTGGTGAATGATGTGGGAGTCTTCAAAATATTGATTCCAAGGTTAAATTATTGGATTTACTATTGCTCTTCTATCAACGCTCACAACTCCTTCCAAGATCCAGATAATATCAATGGTAGTTCAGCCCTAGAGTTTTTTCTATGTCAATCCTTTTGATTTCTTTCAACTCATCTAATTTCTCTTTGATAATGTCAATGTGTTCACACAGAAAATCCCAATCCTTACTAGATGTTCTATTTCCTTGCTCAAAAAAAAGGTTAACTTCTTGTTGTATCAATAATTTTCTAAGGTCTATAAATGTAGACTGATTCATAATTTTTTCCACCATCTAGCAACCTATATTTTATTCTCCTTTCTCTTTCCTTGGTTTTGGTTTTGTTTAGGTTTTGATTTTGGTATTTTTTTAATCCTACTATTGCCAAGTTTAGATATAAGTCACAAAAAATGAATTTATAACTATCCTTAATACAACAGGAAATAATTGTAGGTCCAAGGTAAGTCCAAATTAATAAAATGAACATTAACATTAACATATGATTGACAAGATTATTTATAATAATTAAACTAACTTAATATCGTCTATCTTGCTAACCAACACGGTAGGAGAGACGTGTAGCTAACCACTAACCTAGGTAGGATAGATAACCTGCTAACCTAGTTTACCATAAGATATTTCCAACAGTGAAATATCTTCATGGTAAATGGTAAAAGATGAATGTAAATATTCTTTTACCTTGTGGAGTAAATGGTAAGTATCCCAAGTAATGGAATATTACTCTAACATACCCCCTTATTACATTATTTGGGTAATACAGACATATCCATCTATATAACCATATTTGGGTAAAGTATATAACTGCCCCAATATAGTGAAGAAGATGTTGATCTAATGGTTCTTTGCTCTGTCACAATACTCTATATGCTTCTAAGAAAAAAGTGGGTCATTCCTCACTTTGTCTTCACGCCAAAAAATGTCCTTATGGTAATCACATCATCCAACCGAATTGCATGGGTAACGAGCCACTGCAATCGCTAGGTGTAGTAGAATAGATCACTTCATACAAGGTTCATTCATTTACAATATGAATTTTGCAAAATATAAGGTAGCTAAGGTGTCGGTCGCTACCAAAAATGCACCCTTATTAGTTCCCCCCTTCTCATTGCAAAACATAGTGTAATTAATTTTTGAAGGAAGTGTGACTAAGGTGTCGGTTGCTGCTAAAATGCACCCTTATAAGCCTGCTTCCCTTTTTACAAAAAAATTGTGAAGAAAATAAATTTATGTCCCCCCTCAATTGCAAAAAGTGTGCAACTAAAGAGTTTTGTAGAGGATTTTACAAATATTGCCTCCTAGACAATTTTACATCACAAAAAGTCGATCCTCTTGTTACAAGTACTTCAAACACCTAGAATTTGCTATTTATGAAGCCTAAAAGAGGTACAAGCACCCCTTATTTGTAAGGTCTTCAAACAAAAGACTTATGCTATTTATGAAGCCAAAAATAGAAAAGAGAGAAAAATGGTGCTTTTGCCCAAGGGACACTTGTGTTTTCCTTCTACAAAACCGTTCTAGCAATTAGCATTCTATGTGCTTTCTCTGAACCAGAATCAGAATCTGTATTAGACATCTCATTTGCAACATTGCCTTGGTTTTTCTTTTGACCTTTATATTTGGGAGGCTTGTTCTTAAACCAACATATCTTGGTTTGATGAGTGTCTTTGTCACAAATTTTACAATACTGCTTCTTCTTCTTAGTGTCTTGGCCTTGACCTTTGTTTTTTTTAGAAGAAGAGCCTTTTTGTTGATTCCATTTTTTATTTCCTTGTTGTTTATGTGAGAAAAGTGCATTTTTGGATGCATCATATCTTTGGAATTGATTAGCTTCTTCAGTTTGAAGCATGTTCACCAACTCTGCAAAAGTCACTGTCCTACCAGAGACTTGAAGGGATGTAATCAAAATTATATAGGAGTATGGAAGATCTCTCAAAATGATTGAGTTCAAGACTTGGTCTTCCAGTTTCTCTCCTAAGGGTTGCAGTTTTGTTTTTAATTATGCGACTCTACAGAGGAATAGCTCTACTGTTTCTCCTGATTTCATATGTAGAGTATGAAGCTGTGTTTGAAGGTTAAGAATTGTTGATTGATTCTTGCCCTCAAAAATGGTACTTAAGGCATCCCATGCTACCTTACCAGTTGTAGCTTCACTGATATGAGGTTGGATATCATCAGTAATAGCAAGCAAGATCATTAAGGAAAGTTTCTTATCCTTTTTATCAAAGTCTCTTTGATCTTGTCTAGGTGATTGAGGTCTAGTGACACTTCCATCCACTATGGACCACAATTCCTCTACAGTTAAGATAGCTTTCATCTTAGTCTTCCAAGCTAAATAATTTGAACCTTTGAGCAGTTGGCTCTCTGTGAGATACTTGTGTATCATGGCCATGGTTTAGGTTTCAAATTAGATATGACTAAGATGTTGATATCTTGCACTTACCCTTAAAAGAGTATATGGAAGTTATTTCAATTTGCTTCTAGAAGATATTTAATGGCACCTGCCTTAACACCCTTACCAAGGGATGAAAAGTTGGAGGAGTTTTAAGCCAAACAAAATAGAGCAAATGAAATAGGGATAGTTTTGAAAACTTGTGATTTTGCTCTCTAGGATATTGAATGGCACCTGCTTTAACACCCTTATCAAGAAGGATGAAAAATTTGAGGTTATTAAGCCAAACAAAGAGAGTGAATCAAGGTGTTTTGAAGTTTTGACCTTTTGATGGGGAGAAATTACTTGTTTGAACCTATTCAAAGTTGTAGCATGGTTTTTGAGTGAAGTTTGGGTTTCGTGAAATGCTTCTTTTAATGTTTAGATTTGAATTTTTAATTGCACACAAAAAATATGAGTGTTTAGTGCAATAATCAAAAACATAAGAGCAACCCAAATTTGTATCACTCTAGGTGTCGGATGCAACCGAAAATGCACCTAGTACAAGCAATTTTGAAGAGAAGGTGTCGAGTAAAATCAAGAATGCACCTTTCTTATACTGAAATATCCCCCCTTTTTCTTTGCAAACTATAGAATAAAAAATTCTATCCCCCCTTAATGTTTACAAAATGTATAATTTAGAGCACTCCTTTCAAGACAAGTCGACACACGACCCGCTTTTGAAAAGCTTCCAGAACTAGTCGACACACGACTTAGTTTTGATGAACCCAAGGTTACAAAGTCTTCTCAATTTTGTAGAAAAAAAATAGAAGTGCAATGTTATGTATTATGTCTCCATGGAGAAAACAAATGCACTCTAAGTATTTTTGTTCTTTACAAAAAAAATCCCTTGTTGTCTAAATTGGCAAAAGAAAAATCAATGTGATCTTTCCGTTGTATGCAAAATGAACAAGAGTAGAGAAGAGTTTGTCTAATTTGCAAAAAAAATGTGCTTTCTCTTTGTCTTATATCTCCTTTTTGTGAGAAAACATTAGCACTTTTAAATATTAAAGTTGCAAAAAAAAAAAATTATAATTTTTTTAATTTGCAATAGTTTAAGAAAAGTTTTTAATAAATCATTTGAATTAATAATGAAAAAAAACTAAAAAACTTATCTCTTAAATAAATCAATTTAAATAATTAAACAAAAATTGATTATTTAAAAAAAAAAATTGAATTTTTTAAAATATTAAAAAAAATAATTTAACAATAAAAAACTTTAAAAAAAAATTGCATAAGAAAAAAAATAAAAAAATACCTCGATTTGCCGAAGGCCTAAAAAAAAAATGCCTTTTTGTTCCCGGTGGGAGTTGAACCCTGGACTCCCCGCCGTCGTGCGCCTTAGCTCGACCCGATCAACCGGTCGGGCTACGGCGCCCGATGGAACTAAGGCGTCGGCAGTGCCTTTTGTAGACTATGATGCCGAAATTTAAAAAAAAAATTCCTGGGACTTTTATCGCACATGCATCCCGCAGTGGGATGTTGTGGGATTGATAAGGGGAAAGTCCCCCCTTATCAGTCAATTTCCTGTGGGCAATCGATAGTGTCGCCTGCCCTTTTGGTCGTTGCCACATGGCGCTAAGGGTAGGCAATGTCGTCGAGTCTGTCCTGTGGCTATCCGCCATGCGTCGAAAGTTCATCAAGTCCATCCTGTGGCTATCCGCCATGTGTCCGATCCCAGTCTAGTGGATGTCCGCCACATGTCCGTCAGTGGCTGTCTACCACGTGTTCGATTGAGTCTGCAACTTGGGGTGCATGTTTGGGTCCATGTGTCCCTCGAGATGCATGCTTGGGCTAGTCGACATTAGTCCATGTGTCCCTCAAGATGCGTGTCAGGGCCTGTCAGTGCCAGTCCACATCTAGGTTTCGATCAGGGATTGGAGGGCTGCTTGCCCTCTCAGATCTCGATGTCAGTCAAATCCTCAGGAAGAGGGAGGGCGCTCTTGCCCTCTCGGCTCTCCCAAGAGTTAGCCACGTGTTCGATCAGGGATACTCAGATCCTTATGTCCATCGTCAAATCCTTGGGAAGTTGGAGGGTGCTCCTGCCCTATCGACTCTCTTGGGAGTTAGCCACGTGGCTTGTGGGGCCTAGTGGCATTGCGGACCGTAGGGGCCAGCACGGGGGCTGAGGTTGCAAAACCTTGGCTCATTGATCGTGACCGATCTAGGGGTTCATGGGCGTTGCACTCGACCTGTATGCCAGGTCGACTGGCGCATTTGCGGGCCCTGTGGTCGCATCGACAGGCCTACGAACCGACTGCGATGACCTGTCTATGGGTCGGCTGACGTCAGCATCAGTGACAGCCTATGCTACAGGCTAGAGCGGCCAGATCAGTGGCCTAACGCTTGGGCCTTGGTCTACGGGCCTCCCGTGTGGAAAACTACGTTGAGCGCCTCTGGTGCTCCGTGGTAATCTGCAATGTTGGAGAGGTGAGGCTCTGATGCCAATGTAGGTCCAAGGTAAGTCCAAATTAATAAAATGAACATTAACATTAACATACGATTGACAAGATTATTTATAATAATTAAACTAACTTAATCTCGTCTATCTCGCTAACCAACATAGTAGGAGAGACGTGTAGCTAACCACTAACCTAGGTAGGATAGATAACCTGCTAACCTAGTTTACCATAAGATATTTCCAACAGTGAAATATCTTCATGGTAAATGGTAAAAGATGAATGTAAATATTCTTTTACCTTGTGGAGTAAATGGTAAGTATCCCAGGTAATGGAATATTACTCTAACAAGAATTGAAATAAAAATTTTGAACAATCCTAATATTTTTCTAAAATTAGGTGTGACTCATGTTCCTATGAATCTATACAACCAATCTTAGCACAATAGGAGTAAAATAAAATATTATTAGAAAAGTAAAATTTGTTGGAAATAAAACTACTAAAAGTAAAAGGTTATTTTGCTATCACTTCTTTGATTATATAGGAACTTTTATTTCACTATGATTATGCCACTCAACCATACCTACTTCCTGCTTCTTATAGGTCCTAATTATTTAGGAGTGTTTCACTATGACTGTGCCACTCAGCCATACCTACTTCCTATTTTTCTCACAGGAGAACCTAGACCAAGGTAAATGAATAGCAATCACCCAAAGATTAGAAATTATTGGTAAATAAAATTACTCGAAATAAAATGTTGAACTATTATCTTTTATTTGGTTATTTAGGAGGGTTTCACTATGGTTGTGTCACTCAACCATACCTACTTTCTACTTCTTACAGGTCCTAAGTATTCACGGGTGTTTAACTATGACTGTGCAACTCAATCATACCTACTTATTTTTTTACTTACAGGTCTTAAGTCAAACTAAACAATAATAATCACTCAAATCTAGAAAATTTGTAGAAATTAAAATTTGCAAGAAATAAAATTCTAACTATGAAAGATATAAAATTATTCCTATAAATAAAAGAACCTGACAACGTAGAACAAAGGGTATTTTTGGTACCATCTTGTGCCACTCTGACTCATATGCGTTCCTACACACAAGTAAGCCTCTCATTTTTGCACTTCCAATCAACCTTTCTGATTAACCACTATGGTGCTAGTCTCCTCAACAACGGTGCCAAAATGATCGACTGTAATAGCTTACATTTAATATTTTTCAATCTAGGGTAATAAAACTTAGATTTAAAGAGTAATAATCTAGTATATATTGTACCGTGGGGATTAATTCTAAGCTTAATTCATATCTCTTTTAGTTTCAAGTTTTACAGAAAAATAATAATTGCAACAAACAAAAATTAAATTGTGCAAGAATAAAATTAAAAGGCAATTTATGATTTATGCATTAAATATAATAATTACCTATTTATGAGTTTATCTAATGATAATTACTTACTAATAGTTTTATTTATTGGTGAGAATAACTAATAATAATTACCTATTGATGAGGATCCTCATGCAATTAGTTTTAATTATCTATTTTGACTTTCTGTTCTATAGAAATGTAATTTAATTTATTTTATATTCTAAGGTTAATTAACTATTTCTAACCTATTGCAGGGGTAAGAAATTCGGGACTAACTGTAGGAGTGAGCGCTGGCTCCTAGAGGATAGTGTAAGTCTTTCTTCCCTAAACTACTTTATCTCAGTAACTAAGATGCATAACTACTACTAACATTATTCTATTCTATGGCTGCAGGAAAAATACAATTACAACTATATAAAAGAAATCAAGAAATAAATACAAATGACACATTTACCATAAAAAACTGTTGATTTTATTGCTAGAATTTCAAATGTACATGTTGGCGCATTTCCTCAAAAATTGTACAGACATTAGCTAGACTTCAAAAATTTCTTCATTAGATAGGTGATTGATGATTAGACCTTTTCAAAGGTCTTCCTATGTAATATATAATATGACTTGGATAATTTTGAATATAACTCTTCCACGTATTTTGCCATGTGGATTTGTGGACTTGATAATGTGATAACTATGTACTAATGAGAATAATCTAAACTAACACAATTTCTAATTCTTCTTGGACTCAATAAATAACCTAAGTGGTCCAAGTGGCACTTTATGAACTAACATAACAAAAAAATACTAACTTAGATATTTTGCAAGATATTACACATAACTATATGTCCCTTAAATCATAGGAAGGACATAACAATATTACGTTAGATTCTAATAAACCTAACAATAATCTAATTATGTAACTTTATTGAATAAAATTACAACTTTATTAATCACAATATTCTCATGAAGAATATGTGACAAGTCAACCAGCTAAGCTGACTATAATATTTTGTTGGCATGTAAAAGCACCATGATGTCACTGATGTGGCATGGAGTACTAGTCAACTAACTTGGTCAATTTTATTTTGTAACTACTGGTAAAAGTTATCTTTGGTAATAGTCTTCAGTATCTACCTTCTACAACATACTTCAGTAACTGTCTTTCGTAACATACTTTAGCTACCATATTTTGTAATAGTCTTCGTTCTGTCACTGCACCTAGAGCTTGCTTAATCTATCATCCTTATGTTCATATTTTCATATCCAAGGTGTAATTTGAATCTTGTACTGATGTGTCATACACCCATAAAATAGTCTTTATCATTTTCCTGTATAATCACTCAGAACCTGGACATATTTTGCATGAAATGCATATATTTGTTAGATTAACCACATCCATCATTTTGACTAATAAATCATAAAAATAAGCAGAAATAACTACTTAAAATATATTATAACCATAAATTAAAGATAAAAATAAAACAATTTACTACAAAAAATACATGCCAAATAATTACTCATCATACAACATTCAAATTTAGGGTTCTAATGTTCTCCAAGAAAAAATAAATTACCTACAAAGCCACAGCTTTAGCTGAAGAGGTTCTAGAGAATATTACTAATACTCTACATAGTTCATTTACAAGGATTCAACTATGAAGGACCAAAAATGTGATATAAATATTTTATGTATTTTTGTGGATGTTTCAAAATTGTTGCTAAAATATATTAATATTAAAATTGAATCAAGAGAATAAAGACAAGTCGATTATGAAATTATTATCTTTTTATGTTATAAATTTTCTTAAACTAGACAAATGCAATATTTTACAAAGTTAAAATGATCGAGAAAGAGATAAAAAGTTTTATTCATGAGAGAATCAAAGATAATAGAAGGAGGTATTATAGTAATAATTCAGTTGACTTAAATAAATGATTTTTCAATCCCAAAAAGTGGCAAATAAAGTCCATCTACCTTATTAAATGGTGAAGGCTTTCATAGTTCACTTGGAGTAAACATTAGAGAAACTAAGAAAGATGCAATCAATGAGGAATTACAATGTGTAATTTTAAATTTAGAAGAAATTAAATGTGCAAAGGAAGATGTGGAGGCAAAATTTAAAATAACAAGGAGAAGAGGTCAAACATAATTCAAATAAATCATATCCATGTTCTTCAAGTAGTAGAAACATAACCTTTCAATAAAAATAATAGTGTAGATGTTATCCCTTGTAATTTAAATTTTAAGAGAAATGTAATAAAGAAACCAATAGATATCAATTACAATTTAGTATTTATAGGATAGCATTAGAAACTAACTACTATGGAAGATGGTCCTTTCAGTTTAGGGTTTCTATGTCAACATAAAGATAAAAGTGTTTTTCAAATCTATCCCATTGTATTAATCTCCTTATGGTTCCTATGATAAGATCTACTTAATGTATCATAAATTTATGTATAGATTTATGGGTTTTTTAGGTGGCCTAATTTCCACTTCTATCTATGATGGTATAAGAGGTGATCTTATCATTTATTTGATTCAAGTACAAGTCTAATTCTGACCAAGAATATATCCTTTAGACTATATATCTCCATATTTGTTATGTATGGATAAGCAAAGAAAAACTTCAATGTCAATAGTAACTCAAACTATACAAATTCATAATTGTGTCATGCAATACCTTTCAATTCACCAAATATGTCATGAAATACCTTTTTCAATGCAAAATATTATATAAATATAATATTATAAATGCTTAATTTACTTATGTTAAAATTCACATCTATGTCAATAATAAACAAAATCAATCCATCCACTCAAATATTATACAAAAGGAGTAAAATTATGAAAGAGAGAAAGACATAGGGATGCTCATAGGTGCCATAAATAGTCACTATATTATCTATAGATAAAAATCACAATATTTTGATACAATGAATGGAGTGGTTTGTGGATATTTATACCAATACTTAATCCTTAAAATTACATAAATGAGTTTAACCTAAGCCAACATAACAAGAGGTCTTTAAGTTTAATTACAAGTTATAATATGGGTTTAACTATAATAAGCTTAACTGAAGCCCATAGGAATTACATAATAAAATGTTACAATAAATTGAATACATTGTACATCAATTTCCCTTAGGTCTATACAATATTGCATCATACAATGTCAGCCTTGACCATGAACCAAATTACACTTTTACATTTTCAACACTTTCATAATATAAACTAAGGTTCAAAGGAGAGAAGAAATTAATTAAAATAATATCTCCTAGCATAATGTTAACTTTTAATGCCAAATACTTAATGCAAAATGACCACAAGATCTAAAATAAATATGTTATATCAAATATAAGATAATGGTAATATTTTGAACATATAAAACTCATAAATCACTTCTACAACTACTTAGAAAATGCCATTAACAAATGCTCATGAAAATAGTATTTTCATATAAAATAGATATCTCAAATGCTCCATACTTCTACATGCTCTTTCCCTCTACATAATTTCACTCTCTCAATACACACCTCAACATCCCTCAAAATTCCAACACTACACTCTCACACTTTGTGTCTCTCACACACATACATATATTAATTAATTTGACTCTTCATATGGAGTACTCTTGAACTTCACTTTTCTTGAGAATCTTCACTTCATATTCTATGAACTCATGTGCACATATAATATTATGCATAGTTACATTATTAAATAATTTGCACACTTTAATAATACTTGTGCATTTATTACATTGCATAAAGTAAATACTCACACTTTAATCTAAGACACTCTCCTAAACTAAAGATGTACCCAAGGTGGTACATTAACATGTACTAAATAATGTAATATTCTCCAACACATAATGGATGCTCTAGTGAGCCTTCATAATTGAGGTAGACTCATTTAAATATCCTTTATCATCTAAAATCCACTATTGTAAAAAATTTCTTGCACAAGAGTCTTCTTAGGTTGGACTGTAGTCATCACTACCAATATTAGATAATCTCACACACATCCAAAAATACTTTTTCTAAGACTTAAAATGAAGAAGATTATATTGATAATGGTTATATGCTTTGATAATTTACATTATGAAATGAAGGATATTAAAATATAATGGATGCCCAATTTTAGTACAAAAATCTTGTTGGCAGTTTTGCAACTTTGCCACATTGACTTTTTTGTTGGACTTCAATTGTAAAATTTTCAAAATGGTTGATGAGAGGCACCATGATTTAGTTAATTTTATTTCACTGTAATTATTTTTGTTATTCAGCTTCTCTTTTGTTTTCAGAGTAATATTACTATAAAATAGAACTGAAGCTGTAAGTCATTCGATGAAAAAATGTGCCTGAAACATTGTAAGGAGCTGTCACATAAAAAAAGGAGAAATTAAAAGGGAGAAGTTCCAGAAAAAAGTGCTTTCACCCCAAGTGAAGGGTGAAACTCATTTTCTCCATCCTTTGGGGAAAAATGTAGTAAAAGTAATGAAGAAACGCTCGATTTTGAACTAGCAACAAAGACGAATTTGAAGGTGTTTTTGCCTAAAATCTTGCTTACGAAGTAGTTTCACCCCAGATAAAGGTGAAAATCATGAGGCATTTTGAAGAATAAATTATAAGGGATAAATTATAAAAGAGTTTCACCCCAATTGTGGGGTAAAAATCATGTTCACACCTCTCAGAGGGGAAACCTAATGGTGACATGTGACTTCGCCTCGACGAAAGCAAAAAGAAAAAAAGCCATAGAAAAGAGAAAAGAAGAAGTCGTGAGGTAGTTTCACCCCAGTTGAGGGGTGAAAGTCACTTTCACCCCTCTTAGAGGTAAAACATATTAAAGAATGTCACTTCGTCCCAACATAAAAGAAGGGGCAAAAAATCATAAGGAGAAAATATTTTAAAAGGAATAAAGTGTGTTCGTCCCAAGTGAGGGGTGAAACTCCATGTCACACCTCCTTGGGGTGAAATTCCATGCTTTAGTTATTTTCCAATGCAAGGTTTACGTTAATACATAGGGCCCTTCTTTGTCGCCTTTGGCTATTTCGGCCATGGTGAGTCAAAAACAAAAGCAAGAAGTTTAGCACTATCAAAGTCAAATGTGCCCTTGTTGATAGGCGCTAGGTAGTTTCGTCTCTCTAGGGAGCGAAACAAGGTTTTCAAATCACACTAAGGTGAAATCAAGTTGGAGAAAATTATTTCAAGTTGAAGTCGCCTTCCAAAAGGGTCAAAAGTCGTTTTCGTCTCCATGAGGGGTAAAATTAGTAAAAAATTTCTAAATTTAAATTGAAGGTTGCTATTGGAGTGAAATACCCAAACATTAAGTAGACTTCTATTGTCATCCCTCAATGCTTCAAAAAGGGATTTTCACCTCCTTCTTGGGAAAAACTCATTTACTCCTAGAAGTGCTACTTTCCAAAGTGCTATTCTTGTTTATTCTCTTGGGAAAGATTAAGGGACAATGGAATTTAATTTTTGAAGCAATACAAGCTGCATTTCCAAAAAATTTATGTCGAATTTGCAAGAGAAGATGTAATTCTTGTTCATTTCCAATGCATCACCAAATTACTATGCTATTTTCAAAAATGGAATTAATATATGGTGGACTTTATTGATAGAAAATGGAGTTTCAAGGCATAAGGGTGAAGCAAATTCAAAGACCAAGATCCATAGTTTTAGGTGATTTCATTACATCTTGATACATTGATACTGAGGCTAGCTTCAAATATTTAATCCTACTAAATTCTTTATGTGATTCTTCCATAAAATCCAGATCATGGTTTCCTTGTAGAATATCTTGACCATAACATTACTGATGCTGAGGAGGAAATTATTCTCACTAGTTTTTTATCTACCAGCATTTTTTTATAAGCACATTAAATGAAAGAGGCAAAATCCTCTATAAATACTAATCATTTTTCATTGTAAAAGGAGGATGGACACTTTGCATAAAAACACTCTAAGTTTTCTACATCAATAGAAATGCTTCGACTTATGGTTCTTCGAGTGGTTTTACATTTGATAATTTTCTATGTGTAATTTCTAAAGGCTTTCATTTTCATTATTTGTTGTGAGTAAATTATGCTTCTGAATTTAGTCTTTGCTAGTGAGGGAGTGAACACTAAAATGCTCTATGAGGTTATCTTTGTATAATTGCAAGAAGTTTTTGTGCTTGTATTTTTGTTGCATGCTGCTAATTGCTTGGTGAGAACTTAGCTGTTAGTCTATCCCCATACTATATTATTGTCTTATAGCCATATTTCCCTATTTATTTCTTGTTACCCTAAATTTTTTAACCGAATTAGGTTAGTAAGGGAGCCAACCCTCTCTGGATATTCACTCAGTTCTTTCCTTTGACCTTTCAATGTTGGTTGGATCTAGGGCACACAACACATAGACTTTGTAACTAGGAAAATTTGTGACCAATAGTTTTTGACACTCTCAAAAGGTTCCACTTTTAATTGTATTAAGGTTTTGTGTTCATCTAGTAATATATGATTAGAACATTTGGCGACTCAACTCTACCCAAAAGCCTCCGAACATGAAGTGAGCGAAATATTTCTTCATGATTACAAGATCGAAGGCCAAATTTTTTGAAGAACCTGTTGAGTTATATGAACTTGACATCCAAGAGCTAGGAGAACACCCTAGGTTAGTTAATCCAACTATCCCATAAAGTACAACATCTTCTCAGTTAGTTGGTGTGTTTTCTATTCCTTCGAATTCTGTAAGTACAACTACTAGTTTTCCACCTCCCCAACCACACACACCAATCCACATGGCTCAAAATCCACCACCATAGTAGGCACCACCAAGGTAGTTTCTAGCATGGAATCATTCTAGACCTCTAAATATGTAAGCTCATAACCTAATATCACAAGTGGCAATGAAGGCTTTGCCAACTTATGATAGTATAAGAAATATAGCCTATGAGTATCTTCAATATGTAGCTACTTTGGTGAAAATTCATGGTATTACAGAAGAGTATATACTGGTAAGGTTACTTTTTCTCTCTCCAAAAAAAATTACTTTATTGGTATTGATCATTACAACCTGCAACCATCACTACCTAGGACCAATTAGCTAAACTATTGATTAAAGGGTTCAATGAACAAGTGGATCCCTTTTTCTTGCTACATCAGTTTACTACTATTCAAAGGTATCCGTAGAAGGAAATCATGGACTTTAATGTTAGGTTCGTCCAAACTTGGCATAGAGATCCTGATGGTTTCTGGTCAACTCTTGAAAAAGTAGCCTTTTACTACCTTCGAGCCTTCAACTTCGATATCAGTATGTCCATATGACATTCCAATGCTAATACATTCCCTAATATATATTCTATAGCATAAAGATCGAATTTGATCTAATCACTATCGATAATATTCCACCAAAAATGGCCATGCATATTTTTCCTAATCTTCCATAGTATTTATATGCTAATGCATCTTTGTAGCTCTTGCACATGTCACCCATGTAACAACTTCCTTCATGGAATCTAAGTACATCCCAAACCACAACAACATTCTCTCCTCCATAATTACCTGCTCCAATCATTCCATAATTATTCGCTCCTTTTATCCTAGCATTGCCTTCTCTGCTAGTACCTTTATCATTGCCAACACCTCTAGTGCCCTCAAATCTTGATCCCCACATGAAATTATTGTAGGATATGCAATCACTTAATTCAAAAGTGAGGACAATGTCAAATGAAATCACATCCATTAAGAAGAAGTAAGTTGAAGCTAACTTTCGATCAAGAAGATTTCAAACACCACCGATTACTAGAGAGCAAACAACTTCTACTAGCAAAGGTATTGAGAGAAATATAGTCGTATTGGTCAATGAAGAAGCTGGTACATTTGAGTGAAAATATTGGTGATCTACCTATAACGACCCTCATGGCAAAGATACCTGCATGGTTCATTTGAACTATGTGTAGATATTGGTGGAAAGCATTTTTAGTGGTCAAGTCAACATGATCACGAAAATTGATCACAACTTCATGCTTCCATATATTGAGCAAGTATTAGTTCTCACATGATTTGGAAAAAAAAATTGTCACTATTAATCCAGTAGAGATGGAGCCACTGAAGGTCCCTATTGAGCAGAAGGTGTAGAATGAAAAGAGGCAGTCTCAAGCGAAAGTTCCTACACCAGTATCTAGAGTAGATGAGCCTATATTTTTGAAATATCTTTTTACTACACTAGTGAAGGATAGAATGCAAGCTAAAGCATCAACTTCGCAACCTCTGGCTACACAAGCATAGAAAGAAACAAGAGAACAAGTGAAGAAAAATATTAATTACCCATCTCTGACCAAGCGTCAGAGGGTAGAGGCTACATAGTAGTACCAAACTAAATATGAATTTGATGGTGAATCAAGGGAGCCTAACACATAGTCATATAATATCATTGAAGAACTAAAGAAGATCCCTACTATTGTGACGTCCTTCACAATGACCCCAAAATTAGGGCCCCACTTGAAATTTGAAAAGTTTGTTCCAAATTGTTCCAAATTTTTGCTTGTGCTTATTGTTCACCATTGTTATCATTGAAATATCAAGAATTTTCACATTCCTGTGAATGGTAGTCTAGTAGGGTTCAATGCCAAAATTCACCTGGTGATGCAAATATTTTTGACTTGTTCTTGCAAAGATCATTTTGTAGTCAAGTGATTATAATATTTAGTCTATATGTTATTCTCATGTTATGTTAATTATGTAAATTGGCTTTTGTTTAAGTTGTATTTTTCTTTTATGTTGTTATTTTTTATATATTTTATATAAAGTTATTTTTGTATTTTAAGCTTGTTATTTGTTTATGTATATACTGATGGTTTTTGTGTTGGTTTTGTATGATTTTGTTGTGATTAGGTACATTATTTTTTTTTAAGTTTATTTTGTTATGTTAGTATATAGTTTTATATTGTTATGTTTCTCTATTTGTTATATTATTTTGTTTGTTTTTTCTTGTTATATTAAGTTTTGCTTTTAATTTTATGTAGATAGTTAATACTTGTTAGTTTGTTGTGTAGTTAGGTTGGAATGTTTTGTTTTATATATATTACTTTGTTTGTTTTGTTTAAATGTATTAGTATGTTAAGGTTTATAAAGCGTAGGTTTTATTGGTATTGTTATGAATATATTTTATGGTTGTATTAATTAGATTTGTTTATTTATGTTGGCATATTATGGTGCTAAAGGGAAGTTGGGTTCTACAACCCTAAGTGGAGTGTAATGATTGGTGTGAACCCCAAAATATACAAAAACACATTAAATAGGATAACTCATCACATGATATTGTGTATTGGTTTGAGTATTAAGAAGTTTATTATTTACTTATGAAGACATGTGGGATCGTTGTCATTGGTGAAGCAAAGAGTGACATTTGATTTAATCCCAGGAGGTTTGACATGATGTTCTTGGCGGCCATGGTTTCCAACATGATTATCAAGATAATTAGAGGCACCATCAAATTGAACATCAAAGAACCATGAGGTATTGTTGAGCAGGTATTCGGGTACTATTTTATCAAAGATAAAGTCTATTGCACATAGATACAAGTGGCACCATTTCACGGTAGTCACATGGCAATGGAAGCGAATCTGGTCTATTGGGTATTGATGAAAAGGCTGATATTTTTCTGGTGAACATGAAAAGAGTAGCCTCGAAAGCAGATGGTAACGAATATGCAGTGGAAAGGATTGAATTTTGGTAATTGATTTGCATGCTTCGAATCAAAAAATTGAAATAGAGTTTCAAATTTATTGCTGATACGAATTTATAGTTTAAAGCCATTAACATTGAATGTGGGAAGCGTCTCATGCGATAGTAGAAGTGCAAAGTTGTTAATACTTTCTGAATATTATTTGATAATCAGTGCTGAAGGTGTTAAATAAATTTGGGAATGGGTGCAATCTAGTTTCATACAGTGGAGTTCACCAAGTTTGGTTTGCGTAGAAGAAAAGGTATTAAAGTGAAATAAAATTTTAACATAGGAATATGTCATTGGAAATATAAAGTTTGTATGGGAATATAACATCACTTGCCAGTAGGGCATTCAAAGCCTGGGAAATATCATGGACGGATGTCATGGGCGCTTTAGATCAACCATATATTATAGATGAAGAGCACAATATAGAAGCGCAACCATAGAATACAGTATTCTTTGAAGTTGAGCAGATGTAAGATTATGAAATTGATGGGATCTGAACAGGAGATCATGAAAGGGTTTCTTCAGAATAAATTGAGGTCAGATAATAGCATGCTCATCATACAAGTTAATTTTATAGATGGTAGTGTGTGTATTTCTCGAGAATTACAGCAAGGATATGAAGAATAGATGTTTTTGGCATGTAATTTAAAGGGCTCAACACATTATACAACACGCCATCAGGGAATGAAGTTAAAATATCAGATTCCATAGCATGGCAGGTGACAATAGATAGAAAACACGACGGTGAGAAGTTGAAATTTATTATGAAGTGTAGATTGGTGTTTCATAATAAGTAGATTTATAGGAATGTTTCAGAGTAAATGAAACCATGAATTGGCAACACGCTCATTTCAAAATCTTCATTGTAGCCATTAATAGTGACCTGACAGCATTTATGGTACAGTGTATGAATTTACAGTGTAACACCAAAAGTTCCCACATATTAACAATAGTGCCAATGAATGGGCGGTAAGGCCCCTTTTCCTGGATGGATATGACCCACAAGGTAATGATAGGATTGAATTTATCAAATTTTGATAGTGTAGCATCCAATATTTTACGTGGAGGAGTATAGTGATGTGAGCCTCTTTGAATGCCATAACAGCATAACAGATTTAGTGCTAGAACAGGCGTAGTCATTTCAGTTATGAGAGATGTTGGGGAAACCAAAATAGTTATGTCAAGCATCATTCCTAAAATGCTATGCAGGTTATGGAAGCACAGTCATGATGGTGATACATATAATCTCTTGTTATATGAAGGCCGATATGGTGAGGAATTGATGGATTTATGTTGGTTTGTGTATCATGATTCCATGGTGTTATGAGAATATCAATTTGTTCAAGTATGCAATCAAAACAGGAAGAGGTATGTAAATTTACAAGTTCCTAAACCGAGAAATGTGAGCTTGACAGGACAACAATTGATTAGTTGCAAGTTTCGTCTAGTATTTGAAAATATAGTTGTAAGCACAATTGATTATGTCCGCAAAAAGTAATTTTCAATAGGAGCAAATTTTTCGATGGTGAATTTCAACAGAACAAAGTTCGGTATGTATAAAAATATAGTTGCTATGATGGGGAACGGTTTCAGTATGTTAGTGGAAAACTACATACATTTCCCTTATTTTCCAAATTAATTGCAGTTCGTTGGATTACAGGGGCTGGCAGTAAAATACGTGAGAATTGTGAATTCCATCCTCATTTCTTTGCATTTGACTTATGGTATTGAAATAATAGATGGAGAGAAGAATCGTATGATTTCTATAATTGTCATTGATAAGGTTTTAAGTAACAAAGCCGAATGTGCTTAAGTTTGATAACAAAAGCGCTTTGTGATTTTATATGGCTTCAAATGTGAGGTGTGGTATTATATTAAAATTAAGTTTGAGTAATGGAAAGTCTTCTAGCTAATATCACAAAATTTAAACTTAAAATTAATATAAACAGAAAGCGTAGGAGAGTGTAGTTACAAAACCCGTTGTATTAACTACACGAAATGAATCAAATAATAGAGTGGATGGAAATTATAAAGAGGTTTTTAGAGTCAGAAAGGTAGGTCGGACATTTTCTACAGGAAGAAGGGGAAGAATTTGTAGCAGAAGAAGAAATAGGAAAGGCTACAGAGGATTCAAGTTGCACAGAGACTTCATGAAATATTATTGTAAGATTCATATTATATCAAATTCATTTATGGATTCAAGCAAGCGCCAATACGATGCTTGAATTGTAATTAGATCATTTGACGTAATGTTTCAAGGATTAGATCCTATAGAATATTGCACCAACTCTTTGCTTACTGTGTAAATTCTGGTTAGTATGGAATCTGGTTTTAAGAGTGTCTATGTTTTCATACTATAGTGTTTGTCTGATAGTTAGACTTAATTTCTTTACTTTAGAACCTGTATAATTTATTTTATTTTTGAAAATCATTTTAAAGTTTGGCTTAGTTTATTCATTGCAAAGTATATTTTACAGCTAAGTCAAACCATAAAGATAAATGATTATTCGTATTGCAGCCTTAATCTCATAAGGTTGGATAATTTGAATTGATGTCTTTAAAAATTCATTTTGGATTTTATTTAATTTCATTTACTTAAAAATATCCAAATGTCATATTTGAGAGTTTACTTATCTTTGAAAATATTTAATTCTCTAAATATTTTTAGAAGATAAATATTATAGGAAGAATTGATTCATGAACTTTATCTTATCATAAGATTAAGCCCTGAATTTTGTTCAATAAGGTTCTGAAACCTTATAAGTTGGGCAAGACATAGAAGCATTTGTTTCACCGTTTTGATATGTTGATTTATAATAAGATTGTAACAAATAATTAATTATTAGTTGGACCTTTGAAATTGAATTGATAATACATTATTACGATCAAAGGTTGTATCGATTTTATCAATATTTCATTAATTTTGATTATTTTCAAAGTTAATTGAAGGTTAATTAAAAATTCTAAATTCTTTTTATGATAAAATTATATAAAAGCATTTTTAAATGTTTTGAATGCAAATATGAAATAAATCTCGCATACTTTAATGTTTTGAAATGGATTTTTATTTCATCATTGGACTAAGTTGGTATGAACGGTGTGCACTATGATGCATGTGAAATTATTTGCCTAATTCCCAGGCCCCTTGTTAACAGTAATATGCAAACCACAAAGAGTTTTCAAGCACTTATTTACACACATACATGAATACCTAAAACATTAAGTGAGAACCTTGGAGAAATAGACTTTCTTTGCAAGAGAGGATTTTAAATCCTAAGTTGTCGAGTGGTTTTTGTGACTGGACAAAATCACACCTCAACACCTACCAAATTCAGTATCTATGATACACTACAATTGTCTAGACAAGTAGATTTATCATATGAATCATTAAAATTTGTGAAGGATAAGAAGAAAAATCCTATGCAGATAGTGCTATCTCATACGTTACCCACTTTGGCCATGGAGAAAATAGACCTCCCCATTCTACCTATCTCTCAAGATGGAGGGTTGGATCGTACACAATTGAATGATTGACTCTGGCACAACGATAAATGTCATGCTGAAGGTAATATGTGAAATCATGGGTACGGAATATAAAAGAAGCAACCTAGGCATTTTGTAATTGGATGGCACTCCTATAAAAATGGTGGGGTTGATCAAATATATCCCAATTATCTTACACAATATGCCATAAATTACTATCATTCAATAAGTGGTGGTAGTATACTTGAAACCATATTTCAGTATGTGTTTATCTAGAGAGTTCACAGTGAATTTGTAAGGCTACCTGTCTCTGGACTATTCTCACTTGGATATTCTATTCAAAGGGAGGAGAATACACATCTATAATGAGAAGTTCTCCACATATCATATCAAAAAAATTGAGGAAGAAGAAAAATTTGTAGACTCGGTCAACATGGTGACTGGAGAGTTGAAGATGGACTTGATGGAAGAAGCTTTAGATGAGCTTCAGTTAGAGGACGATTTTTCTATGCTTGATTTCAATGCAAATACGGAAATAGATATCATATGCTATACCATTGCTAAGCCTAAAAAGGGTGAAGAAAAAGTGTCTAATGATCTAGGTTCTACCCTTGATCAATTATATAAGATGTACTTCAAAGGTGCCAAATGCAAGAATGGTGTTGGAGCTAGAGTAGTATTCATATCTCCTTTAGGAATCTAGAAAACATACTCACACTGGTTGACCTAGAGCTCTACAAGTAATGCTGCCAAGTACAAAGCACTAAGCTTGGGCCTGAAGAAAGCAAAAAAGCTCAAGATAAAAAAATATAGATTTTCAAATATTTTGAGTTTATTGTAAACCAAGTGACCAACAAGTGCATTTCAAAGTAGCACTACTTGAAGTCATACCACAAAATGTTATGGGATTTGTTCAAATTATTTGATATATTAAATGTTCAAGTGATTTCATGGGAACAAAATAAGCATGCACATCTCCGAACATCCCTTGGTACAAATTTCTCTCATGTTGAAAGTGTGGTGCAAAGGCCCAAGACTAAAAGGATGATTTATAGACCTCCAGTCCCAGATAAGAACATATATTGGTAAGTTTTTTATAACAATGAGTATATTGTAAACTTTTTTATTAAAGAACTTGATAGTGTGGAGGGAAGGACACTGGACAACGATAAAGCAAAAGGTTTGATCTAGATCAAGAATAATTACATCCCAAAAGGATTAATTACCTTAGAGAGCCTCTTTGATCAGAGCGAAAGAGCAAAAAAGCATAGGATCAAGGTAGATGAAAAATAATATACTGAGCTGAAGTTGGGACTTGACAAGATTATCAAAGTCGAGACATATTGCTCTCCAAAAGAGCTCAAGGAGATTAAGAATTTTTGCTATGAATTTCCTAACATTGTTGCATGGAGTTATCACGATTTGAAAGGCTATGACAAAAATGTGATTCAACTTACCATTGAATTATAGGAAGGGTTGAAAAATTTTCAGCAGAAGCAGCGGTTTGTTAATCTGAAGATTGAGGTACTTATGAAAGTAGAATTGCTGAAAATACTGGAGGCAAAAATCATTTATCCCATCAAACACTCAAATTTGGTGGTGAATTTGGTTCAAGTACAAAAAAAGAATAGAGATCTTCACCTATGTGTAGATTTTCACAATCTAAACCAAGCATCTTTAAAAGACCATTATCCCTTACCGTGGATTGACCAGATTCTCCACATCGTTGTTGGAGCAAAAATATTTTCACTGCTTGATGGTTTCTCTAAATACAATAAGATCTGGGTAAAGGATGAGAACAAGCATAAAATGGCATTTACTACCAAGTGGGGCACTTTTGCCTATCAAAGAATGCATTTTAGTATTTCCAATGCTGGTACCACTTTTCAAAGAGAAATGGATGTCATTTTTGGTGAGTTTTTGAATTGAATAATTGTGATATACCTTGATGATATGATTATTTTCTCACATCATAGGAAAGACCATGGATCTTATTTGAGATAGATGTTTGAAAAGTGTCAAGAATTTGGCATCTCCATCAACCCGAAGAAATCTATCTTTACTATCAAAGAGGGGAAGCTTCTGGGACATGTCATCTCAAAGGATGGGTTAGCCATTGATTCTGCAAAAGCTGAAGCTCTCTTAAAATTGCCACTGCCAATCAATAAGAAATATTTGTAGTCTTTTTTTGGCCAAATAAAATTTATCTGGAAGTTTATCACCGACTTTGCCCAAGTGGTTAAACTGATGACTGATTTCCTAAATAAAAATATAGAATTCAAATGGATAGAGAAGAGAAAGCAAAAATTTTAGAATATTAAGGAGAGAATATTTCAAGCACCAGTGTTAATCAATTCAGAATATTCTAAGGATTTTATTCTTTACGTAGTAGGCAAGCAGGAAAGTTATGCCACCATGCTTATGTAAAAGCGAGATGATGGATATGAACAACCAATAAATTTTCTAAGACAAGTTATTCAGTCGCACCAGGAGAAATACAATTTCATTGAAAAGCAGGTTTAGGCGGTTATGAAGTCTCTGAAGAAATTCTAACATTTTGTCTCACAATGCAAGACAATTATCTATATTTTTCATCTAGATGTCAATAATTTTATCATCCATGGAGTTCTTGGTGACAAAAGAGTAGGATGGGTCTCCAAGATTCAATATTATTATGTAGATATTTGACAAACCAAATTGGTTCACAATAGGAACTCTGTCAAGAATTGGCTAAAAATGTAGCTTCTCAGTTGTTGGTGTCATTACATGACGAAGTTATCAGTGAGAGTAATATTTCTAGCCAAGTAGCAAGCGATTACAATTGGATAGAGTACCTTGTCAAATTGTTCACATTCAAAAGGTGTCCATATCACCTCAATTCCTCTCAAATGCAAATATTTAGGCTACAAGCCCTTAGATATATTTTATTGCCAAGTGGTTTATTCCACAAGAACATAGATGGAGTACTTCTCAGGTGCATCAAATATTTTTATAAACAAAAAAATTTGGAAGAGTTCCACTCTGGCTTGTCTGGTGGAAACTATGCAGGGAGGCCTATGGCCTTGAAGATCATTCAGGATGGATATTTTTGGCCCACTCTTTTTGTAGACATGCATAAATTAATTCAAAGCTATGATAATTGTAAACGATATATCTGCAAGAGTAATAATGCATCCTTGCCTTTGCATCTGATCTAGGTAGAAGCTTCATTTCAATAGTGGGGCTTAAAATTTATTGAGGTCATTCATCCTCATTCTTTTGCTAAAAATAGATATATTTTCACAACAATTGACTACTTTACTTGGTGGGTCAAATCCATCCCAAAAAATAAAGCAGACCAAGTGACAACCATCTCTTTTATTGAGGGGTTGATTACTCGTTTTACTATACCAGATGCCATTATGATTGACAACGAGACTCCCTTTATTGGAGTGAATATTATTGAATTTACAAGTAGGTATGGAATTTACCTCAAAGCGTCTTCTAATTATTACCTACATGGGAATGGTTTAGTTGAGTCCACAAATAAGAAATTGCTTCAAATTTTGAAGAAAACACTTGGCAGAAATAAAAGAAGTTGGCATCTACTTTTGGACCAAGCTCTATGGGCAGATCACATATCAGTAAATAAGTCCATTAAACTTCTCCCTATTCCTTGGTGTATGGTAAGGAAGCAGTTTTTCCTACCCATATTGAACTTCCAGTCCTCCAGAATTTGTAGTTACTTAGTGTTGAAGGCGATTAAATTGAACCTATGAGTGTGAGACTAGCACAACTCTTGCAGCTCGAAGAAGAAAGAGAAGGCATATGATGATTTTATGAAGCATTCCAGAACAACACAGAAGGGGTTCACCAAAAGATATTCAAAAGAGCATTTAAATTCGATGACTTGGTGTTGAAGTGGAACTCAGATAAAACAAAACCTAGCAAGAACCATAAATTTGAGGTGATATGGAAGGGTCCATTCTAGATTTCAAGAGAAAATTTAGTTAATGCTTATTATATTCGGGATATGAATGGCCAAGAGCTACCGATTCTAGTAAATGACCTTCATATGAAGGCCTACTTTCACTAAATTTTTTGAGTCCAAGTATGTATATATGTACAATTTCCTTATTTTATTTTTTAAATATGTTATGCTCAAATGTATGTAAAATAACAAAATGAAAAAAAGAATAAAATGGTTTTATTTTACCCCAAGAAATTAGATTCTCCCAAAAGCACACCTTCAGGGATAAAAATTGATTTTGCCCTTTAAAAAAAAAATTCATGATTTTTATTTTTAAATTTTGAGTAAAAATCAATAAGTGGCTTTGAAAAGAATAACTTCGGTGAATTTAATGATGCAGTTGAGGGAAGAACAACAAGAGGGGAAAAATTAGAACGTTGTCATCCCAATTAGGGGGTGAAAGTTACATTCGTCGCTTTCTAAGGCGAAAGCAAACAAAAGAGGACAAAACTTTTTTTAAAATATTTTTTTTCCCAAGGCTTTGAACCATATGGTTTTATTTAAAAATAAGGTGAAATTTTATTTTAAAAACGTCACTTCAAAAGCAGAAAATAAAATAAAGAAAAATACAATGCAAGGAAAAAAATTCAGTTTAAAACATTTTATTTCTGGAAAACGGTGAAATTGATTTAATTTACTTTTTCTAGAAAAGGAATGGCAGTGAAAGGTTGATTTTTCTAAAGAAAGTCATTTTGAAGCTAAATCAAGGAGGAAGAACATTTTAAAAAGGCATTAAATTATATGATTTCGCAAAAGCAATGGAAAGGACAATTTCGGGAGCATAGATCATTGGAGGAAGCTCAAGTTACAAACCATTTTCACCCAGAGAAGAAGTGTGCCTATCAAAGGTTTTTCCTAGAAGGAATGATTTCAAAGCACTTTTGACATCATTTTAAAATTAAATACACCCGAGAAACTTTGGATTTCGCTTGTTTCACCCTAGAATGAAGTTTTTTTTTTAAGCAAAAAACCCCTTGTGGGGCCGCCTTGGTTTGCGAGACCACGAACAGGGGGTTCTACACCGTCAAAGTCACCCAGGAGTCGCACCTAGCCCTGCCTGCACCAACATTATCAATTGGATTTTGGGTACCCAATTCAGCTTTTTGGTAGGGTGGAGATTCGAACTTGGGACCTCCCTTGGAGGATTGCCCTCTCCTCTCCAGCTCACCTACAACACCTGGGTAAAAAACTAATTTATAGTGGAAAACACCCCTTTCGAGGTGCCACTTTCAACAGGTTGGGAATAGGAGGAATGGAGCCTTGTCGGACTCTACCAGCATATAGGACATTCCTAACTATACCATATATTTGTATGATGGAGACAAGGGGAATGGAACCTAGGTTGACCTCTACCAGCACCCAGGGCATTTACCACTACACCATAACAAGCAGATAAAAACTAATTTATAGTGGAAAACACCCCTTTCGAGGTGCCACTTTCAACAGGTTGGGCATAGGAGGAATGGAGCCTTGTCGGCCTCTACCAGCACATAGGACATTCCTTACTATACCATATATCTACAGGATGGAGATAAGGGGAATGGAACCTGGGTCGGCCTCTACTAGCATCTAGGGCATTTACCAGTGCACCACAACAAGCAGATAAAAATCTAATTTATAATGGAAAACACCCCTTTCGAGGTGCCACTTTCAACAGTTTGGGCATAGGAGAAATGGACCCTTGTCGGCTCTACCAGAACATAAGACATTCCTAACTATACCATATATCTGCAGGATGGAGACAAGGGGAATGGAACTTGGGTCGGCCTCTGTCAATACCCAGGGCATTTACCTCGGCCCCTAGAATGAAGTTTTGAATATTTATATTAATGGAGTAATTTGTTTACATCTCGAGGAGCACCTTCCATTGACATTTGACAGTTATTATTGTTGGAGTTACCCGTTGAGATTTGTGGGGTATTTTTCAATATTGGAGGCAGTTGAAGCACAACAATCGAGAAATATTTTGGACAAAGGGAGGTTGAAGATAGTTAAAACATTATTAAAATTTTACTCGGTGTAAAGTTCAAAATGCACGTTCACCCGACTTCTTCAAAAATTAGCATGTGCATTTAATATGGTTGATGAAGGCACAGTTATAAATTTGATGCATTCGAGAAAATAAGATAATTTTTTTTAATTTTTTGAAGTGTTGTTGCATCAAGTTAACTTTAGTGCAAAAATTACAGGCGCTTGAGCATTATTGAAGATGGATAAAAGATTTGATGCGTCAAAAAGCACTAAAAAACCAAATAAGGTACAAAATAAGAATGAGGGAGGCAAGAAGTCGAAGAAAGCAAGGCACCATGAAAATGTCAACTTGGATTCATATTCTAATACACTAGATCAAATGGAATACTATTTTATTATGATTAAGGGCATCGAGAAATTATTCCAAGATGTAGATGTTGCAGTTCGAAAGGGTTTAACACTAGAGAGTCCTCTCACCATTGCATACCATGCTCATATTTTTTGGTTTTTGTGCACACCAGTTCACTATTTCCTAGAGTTGGTGGAAGCCATTTCAAAGTTTTATAATCCTAACAAAAGTCCAGTTGAGAATCCAAAAGGGGATAAGTTATTCACCATTTCATCTAAAGATGTTTGGGAGGTGTTCACTTGTGGAATTACACCTCCTTCAAACTTCATTTTCAAGAAATTGCACATCGGTGAGTACGAAGAAAAATATCAGTCCATAGTGATGCTATGTAGATTCATGGAGACATAGTTGATTAAAACGCCCCAACATGGTGAACTGACAACACGATCAAAGCCATTGATAGATTTTAAGAGCCCATATTTGTTTTCTATGGTGGCTTGGGTGGTTTTTCTTCCATTGGATTCTATAGTGCACAAGTGGTAGGCTGCGTTGATGCAGTGCATCTCTCAGGTAGAATTCTATGCCCCCATTGCAATGATCGCAAAGATAAACCCCATTTTATTTAACTAGGTCGATTATATTTCCAAAATAATGCACACCCAATTGGAAAATATGCAGAGCGAAAGAAAAAAGGTATTCAGGAACACATCCTTTTTTATTTGGTATTTCTTCTTTTACCTACACAAGAAATTTTCTTTCATTGCAAGTAGATAGTTTGACAAGGAGAATAGGAAACTACCAGTATATTTATGGACCTCCAACCTGTCAAGGTATGAGTCTTTTTATAATTTCAACTACATGTTTGTGGGTCCTACCCTAGAATTGATTTTTTGTAAAAGTGATAGGGTACCGAGGGCAATGAGAGAAGAAATCATCTCAAATAAAAGAGGTGATATATTTTTGTTAACACAGGGTGTTGTGCTACGCATTTTTGGCTATACTAGAAAGTTAGTATTGCTCCCATATTTTGCTATAGGGCACTTGTTTGTTTTGGAGGTTTTTTAAAAACATGATTTTATCAATGACAAGTATGGGGTAAGGCATGGAAAAAAACCATGTGCAATATACCTTTTCACTTTGGAGGCATCGAGGTGAGCCAGGTGGACCAAAATCATTTGATAACTGAGACCTTTTACATCGAAATGGTGGATTTGTCATAGCAATGGAAGTATGATCCTTTGGGTCTCTTTGCTAAAAAAATCAAGGTCAAAATATTTTATTCTTGTCCGAGGCTAGATATTGAGAAGTGTCAAAATAATCCAGAGGGGTATGACTTAGAGTGGTACGTAGAGAACATGATGTTGCTTCCACCATGGTACGATTTCTATGAGATGGAGGCCAAATATAACCCTGCAGTACATAAGCATCAGATTCCTCCATGAGGGTTATTTAGTCAAATAAAAGAATATCTTATGGGTTGGTCAAAGTAAAAAATTATAAAATGGTGGATCATGAGTGCTCATCAAAGAAAAAATGGATCACCATATGTCCTAGTAATGAATGAAGCATTTTCAAAGACTTATGATGACTTCTACACCGGTTATCAACCAATCACTTTTGATGGTATTGTACCTTAGAGTTTGTAAAAATCCAATAGTGAGGAGAGTGTGGCCAAAAAAGAGCACCTCGTAACTCAAGAAGCACCACTTGTAGAATAAGAAGAGCAAGTTCAAGAAGAGCTATTAAAGCGTAAGTTGAAAATAAGGTAGGAAAAGATAACGGTTATAAAAATCTTAAAGAAGCAAAGAACCAGTGCAATTTCATCAAAACCTCCTCCTATGGTTTTGGTTGAATGGGCAGAAGTATTAGAAGCTATTCCTTTGGCTTGTATAGAGCTATCAATCTAGAGTGTCAATATTATCAATATTGAGGAGAACATTGCAGAAAAACCAAAGGACTAGATGGAGAAATATTCAATGTCACAACCACCTTTATCCCCTTGGATCCCATGGCATTAGATCTTGAAGGTATGTTTTCTTCTCTTTCTTATCTCCTTGAGTAGTTGGTGATTATCATTTCCCGTCAATTGATTTCCACTTCTATTTCACTTTAACTTGACATGTCCTCCACTTTAGTGTCGCTTCCCATTTCCCAACCATCAGTTACCAACACTCCCTCTTCTTCTCTTCTCGCTTCTTCTACTTCAATTTATTTCAATTCTTTCTCATCCACCCTGAATCCATTTTCACTTCCCATATCATTCATTTTAGTAACCTTCGTTACCACTATAATTTCACAAGATCCTCCTTGAGTGAGTGTGACTATGGCTAAACCCCTTATCTTTGTTCCTCCTATGCTAGTTTCTACTTCCCTTGAGATGAATCCATATTAGGCTCGTTTTCCTTTCACCCCATTTTTTGAGCTATAGGTATTGCCCAAGTTAGAGATAGTGGTTGTACCACAATAGTCCATTACAGCGAAGATCAACCAAGCTAGCTTAAGCTCATTGTAGTGATTGAATATTCAAAAGAGAGGAGAGGCTTTGGCATGAGAAATTTTTTTGAAGAAGGTATCCTTTGATCCCAATGCCATGGAGGGCCCATACAACAAAAATGATTCCCTAGGTTTAGAAGTCACAATGAGAGATGACTCCAAGAGACTATACTTATGAGATCATCACCAAAGACCTTACCAAGCTTCATAGTATAGATATTATGGGGTATATTCAAATAGAGACAAGCTCCTTGTACTTGGATGGTGAGCACTATAAGAATCAAGGTTGAGGCTAAGATCGTCAGTCTAGAGGAGTATTTGGAAAAAAGTTGAGTGCAGTTGCAATCTGCATAGTCAAAGGTGACTCGATGGTAGAAAAGGGTAGAAGAGTTGGATAAGATACTCCAAAAGAACTAGCATGCCAAAGGAGTAGAATAACAAGTTTAGGTGCTTAAAGGCCAACTCCAAAAGTTACATGATAAAATGGCTGCAAAAGCAACATGGGCGATCGTTCTGATGAAATAAAAATTCAAGGAGGCATGCAGCCAGTTGCTTATTCATTGTAAGACCCAGGTGGCAAATGCGACATAGGTAATCATGTACCTTTAGGAAATACAAACTATCATCTCATATGGTTAGTACATAGTAGAGTATGGCAAAGAGCACTTGGAACCTCTTATGGTAAAGGTAATGCAGATGCAGGCACTTGCTAGATCATATCTTTTATTTCACCCCATGAGTGATATTAACCAAGTTTGGACAAGCACTAAAGTTATATTACACCAGTATTTCTTCATGCTAGATCATTTCAAGGAGGCCCGCAAGATACTCAACATGTTTGAGCATGAAATAAGAGTTTTAACACTCTATTTTAATGCAGTAGCTGATAATGGTTTTCGTAGTTTCATTGACGATAAGGGGAAAATTCTATCAAAGGAAGACCTAGAAGCATCTTGGGTGATTTTTGTTGATGATACCTCTAAAATTTATGATTGGGATGAGCCTCTTACTGAATACCATGTGCTACCTCTGATGAGGAAGCTCACATGCATCAATTTTGGTTTACTGGAACTTAGTCAGGGATGAATTACATTGATATGGAGTAGGTGGATATTTTTAGGTATTTTGTGGATTCATTTAACATACCGGAGATAATTTCTAGAGAATTTTTGTCCAACGCTATTGCAATGTATAAGTCTACAGTCACATTTCTCTTAGAATAATAAGTTGTAGTGAAAGAGGTTGAGGAGCAAGATGCTAGAGTGAGAGGTAAGTAGCTTGATACACCTGGTGGAGATGACTCTTAAGCCCAATGGATAAAGACTTGGGTTTGATTGCATCCATGCAAGTTGGATACCCCATGAGCTACCAAGAATGTTGGTAGTTTTGCAATTTTGCCATATTGAATTTTTTTTTGGATTTCAATTGTAAACTTTTCATAAATGATTGATGAGAGGTGCCATGATTTTGTTAAGTTTATTTCACTATAATTATTTTTGTTATTCTACTTCTCTCTTTTGTTTTCGTAGTAATATTACTGTAAAATAGAATTGAAGTCGTAAGTCATTTTCAACAGAAAAATGTACCTAAAACACTGTAAGGAGCCACCACATTGGCAAAGGAGACATTAAAAGGGAGAAGCACAAAAAAAAGTGCTTTCACCCCAAGTGAGGGACGAAACTCATTGTCGCCCCCCTTCACGAGGAAATGTAGTAAAAGTAATGAAGAAGTATCCAATTTTGAACTAGCGATAGGGACTAATTTGAATGTGTTTTTGCCCAAAATCTTGCTTAAAAAGTAGTTTCACCCTAGAGAAAGGCAAAATTCATGAGGCATTTTGAAGAAGAAATTACAAAAGAGTTTCTTCCCAATTGTGGGTTGAAAACCATGTTCACTCCTCTCAGAGGCGAAATGTAATGGTGATATGTGACTTTACCCCGATGAAAGAAAAATGGTAAAATTCATAGAAATAAGAAAAGGAGAAGTCGTGAGGTAGTTTCACCCCAGTTGAGGGGTGAAATTCCCTTTCACACCTCTTAGAGGTGGAACATAGTAAAGAATGCCACTTCATCCCAGTAGAAAAGAAGGGGCAAAAATTCATAATAATAAAATATTTAAAAAGGAATAAAGTGCGTTTACCCCATGTGAGGGGTGAAACTCCATGTCGCCCCTCCTTGGGGTGAAATTCCATGCTTTAGTCATTTTTCCAAGGTAAGTTTTAAGTTAAGGCATGGGGTCCTTCTTTGTAACCTTTGGTGATTTCGACCATGGTGAGGGGAAAACAAAAGGAAGAAGTTTAGCATGGTCAAGGTCAAAGGTGCCCCTGCTGATAAGCGCTAGGTAGTTTTATCTCTCCAAGGGTGAAACAAGGTTTTCAAATCACATTCGAGTGAAAGCAAGTTGGGACATTTTGCCACCTTGAAGTAAATTATTTCAAGTTGAAGTCGTCTTCCAGATGGGGTGAAAGTCCTTGTCACCTCCATGAGAGGAGAAATTAGTAAAATATTTCTGAATTCAAATTGAAGGTTGCTATTGGAGTGAAATACCAAAACATTGAGCATACTTCTATTATCGTATCTTAGTGCTTCTAAAAGGGCTTTTTACCTCCTTCTTGGGAGAAACTCATTTAATCCCAGAGACGTTGCTTTCCAAGGCACTATTCTTACTGATTCTCTCAGGAAATATTAATGGACAATGGAATTTAATTTTTGAAGCAATACAAGCTGCATTTCCAGAATTTTTACCTCGAATTTGCAAGAGAATATGTCATTCTTGTTCATTTCCAATGCATCACCAATCAACTGTGCTATTTTTCAAAATGGCATTAATATATGGTGGAATTTCTTGGCAGAAAATGGAGTTCCAAGGCACAAGGGCAAAGCGAATTCAAAGACCAAGATCCAAATTTTTAGGTGATTTCATTGCATATCGATACACCGATGCTGAGGCTACCTTAAAACATTTAATCCTGCTGACTTCTTTGTGTGATTCTCCCATCAAAATCAAATCATGGTTTCCTTGAAGAATATCTTGACTAGAACATTACTGATGCTGAGGAGGAAAGTATTCTCACTAGTTTTTGATCTACCAGTATTTTGTTTGTAAGCACATTAAATGAAAGAGGCAAAACCCTCTATAAATACTAATCATTTTTCATTGTAAAAGGAAGATGGACACTCTACAGAAAAACACTCTAAGTTTTTGGCATCAATAGAATTGCTTCATATTATGGTTCTTCGAATGGTTTTGTAATTGATAATTTTCTGTGTAATTTGTGAAGGCTTTAGTTTCCATTATTTGCTCTGAGTAAATTTTGCTTTTGAATTTAGTCTTTGCTATTGAGGGAGTGAACACTTAAATGATCTATGAGTTTATCGTTGTATAATTGCAAGAATTTTCTATGCTTGTATTTATGTTACATTCTGCTAGTTGCTTGGCAAGAACTCGACTATTAGTCTATCCCCATCCTATACTACTGGCTTATAGCCATATTTCCCTATTTATTTCCTATTACCCTAAAATTTTAACCAAAGTAGGTTAGTAAGGGAGCCATACCTCTCTGGATATTGGCTTGGAGGACATTTCTCTCCTTCGGCCTTTGATGGGGGATGGGAAAACACACACCCACAAATCCAAAAAAAATCATTTATTAACTTGAAATCTCTTTATAGATACAGCCTGCAGACTTTACAACAACTAGCGCTCGGCTTGGTTTTCTCTAACTACACTCTAAGTGCGTTCTCCAATCCACCACCGTGATCTATTACATAAACTAGGTTTTTATAGGGGCCCCGACCCTCTGAAAACAACTCTCACAAAAATCGGAGCACCAACCCAATTTATGACTCCACTCTGCATGACCCCTGTCATCGTTGTCTGACTGCCGCTTCCTTTCAGATTACTCTATGCAACCCATCCTTTTTGTTTCATGTGCTTCTTAGTTCTCATCCACCTTTACTGCACCTTGGTGCCATGTGTCGTCCTTGCTCTGCATCCACCGCCTGACCTCTGTCGTCTTCTTCCTCCATCTACATTGTAGCAGGGGTCACGATATCACGACATGTCATGATATTGTGACATCTTCCTCATCCTGCCCTTCATTTTCTTTTTCAATCGTGATATCATGACATGTCGCGATATCATGACATCTTCCTCCAACGTTGCCTTTCTTGACTTCAAGTCGCGATATCGTGACATGTCACAATATCGCGATGTCTTCTCTTTATCACTACCTTTCTTACTTGCAGGTCACGATATCATGACATGTCGTGATATCGTGACATTTGCCTTTTGATGCCCCGCTTTCCTGCTCCTTGTTGTGATTTCGTGATAGTCGTAATTTTGCAACATGTCACGAAATTGCGACATTTCCAACTGCTCTGCCCTAGCTGCTCTATTTTGTCACGATTTTGTGACGGTCGTGATTTCATGACATGTCACAAAATCATGACATTTCCAACTGCTCTACCCTGACTGTCTGTTCCTTGTCACAATTTTGTGATAGTCACGATTTCACGACATGTCATGAAATTGTGATATTCCACAGCATCTCCCCTTTGGCTGCTCCCTTGTCACGATTTCGTGATAGTCACAATTTTGTGACATGTCATGAAATCGTGATATTCCAACAGCATCTCCCCTTTGGTTGCCCCCTTGTCATAATTTCATGACAGTCACGATTTCATGACATGTCACGAAATCACAACATTACCATAAGTGTCCTACCTTGCTGCCTTCATGTCACGATTTTGTGACGGTCGTGATTTCGTGACACGTCGCGAAGTCATGGCCCTTTTAGTGGCATTTTCTCTCTCCTATTGACTATCACGATTTCACGACATAGCAAAATTGTGACCATTTTTGCTCTACACTTTCTCTCTCCCCTTCTCGACTTGCAAAAACTTAGAAAAATTTTGGTTGATGCAAGATTGCACTATTGCCACCGGATGCTCCTGCATCAGACACCCGGGGTTGATGGAGAAGTGACCTTCACTTCTGTGTTGTTCGGTCAGCGTCTTCTGCAACACCTCCAGACATTCACCTGCCTCTACAGCCTGCTCCAACCCCATCTCCTGGCCAAAACAACTTTTGTCTTCCTCCAGACATATTCTACCACTGCTACACACTTCCTCGTCTATAGTTTGCTTACATTCCATCTCTTGGCCAGATAAATTTTTGCCTTCTTCTAGGCAGATCCTGGCACTGCTACACACCTCTTTGTCTGCAGCCTTCAATGGCTTCAACTCCATTTCCTGGCCTCTACTTCTCAGTTTAGCCTCATGCTTTCTGCGTCGCTCCTCTTGCCTCTGCAAATCCATTCTGAACAGCCCCTTTTGTAGGGCTTTCACTTGCCTCTGCAAATCTCTTATGAGTAGCTCCTCTTGCATGGCTTTTATTTGCCTCTGTAAAACTCGGACATCTTCTGCCGTTGCTATATCTCTACCACCAACAATGTTTCTTCTTGGAGGCATTTTGTTCACTCTCTCACAAGCCCTTCCACAGATCCTAGTGTAACTGCCTCACATCCGGTGATCTGTTACACACTTAGGAACTTTCGCTTTGGGATCCTAAACTCTCTCTTCTCTCTCAGAACCCTACCATAGATCCTGGTGTAACTGCCTCATGTCTGGTGATCTATTACACACTTGAGAACTTTCAGCTCTGATACCACTGATGGGGTACAGGAAAACACACACCTGCAAATCCAAAAAATTTCATTCATTAACGAAATCTCTTTACAGATAAAGCCCGTAGGCTTTACAACAACCAGCGCTCGGCTTGGTTTTCTCTAACTACACTCTAAATGCATTCTCCAATCCACCACCGTGATCTATTACATAAACTAGGTTTTTATAGAGGCCCCGACCCTCTAAAAATAACTCTCACAAAAATTAGAGCACCAACCCGATTTATGACTCCACTCTACATGGACCCTGTCATCGTCGTCTGACCACCGCTTCCTTTCAGATTACTCTACATGACCCATACTTTTTGTTTCCTGTGCTTCTTGGTTCTCGTCCACATTTATTGCACCTTGGTGCCATGTGTCGTCCTTGCTCTGCAACCGTCGCCTGACCTCTATCGTCTTCTTCCTCTAGCTGCACTGTAGCAGGGGTCGCGATATCGCGACATGTCGTGATATCGTGACATCTTCCTCATCCTGCCCTTCCTTTTCTTTTTCAGTCGTGATATCACATGTCACGATATCGTGACATCTTCCTCCAACACTGCCTTTCTTGACTTCAAGTCGTGATATCGCGACATGTCGTGATATCGCGACATGTCGTGATATCGCGACGTCTTATCTTATCGTTGCCTTTCTTACTTGTGGGTCACGATATCGCGAAATTTCATAATATCATGACATTTGCCTTCTGATGCCCCTACTTTCATGCTCCTTGTCATGATTTTGCGACAGTTGTAATTTCGTGACATGTCACGAAATCACGACATTTCCAATTGCTTTGCCCCGACTGCTCTCTTTTGTCATGATTTTGTGACGGTCGTGATTTCGTGACATGTCATGAAATCATGACATTTCCAACTACTCTACCCTAATTGTCTATTTCTTGTCATGATTTTGCGATAGTCACGATTTTGTGACAGTCACGATTTCACGATAGTCACGATTTTATGACATGTCACAAAATCATGACATTCCACAGTGTCTCCCCTTTGGTTGCTCCCTTGTCACGATTTTGTGACAGTCACAATTTCATGACATGTCACGAAATCGCAACATTCCAACAACGTCTCCCCTTTGGCTGCCCCCTTGTCATGATTTTGCGACAGTCACGATTTTGCGACATTACCATAAGCGTCCTCCCTTGCTACCTTCTTGTCACGATTTCGCGACGGTCGTGATTTCACGACATGTCATGAAATCATGGCCCTTTCAATGGCATTTTCTCTCTCCTACTAACTGTCGCGATTTCGCGACGTAGCGAAATCGTGACCATTTTTGCTCTGCACTTTCTCTCTCCCCTTCTCGACTTGCAAAAACTTAGAAAATTTTTGGTTGATGCAAGATTGCACTGTTGCCACCGGATGCTCCTTGCATCAGCCTTTCAATGTTGGTTGGTTCTAGGGTGCACAAGGCATAGACTTCATAATTAGGGATATTCGTGACCAAAAAAACCATAACTAATATTCCAACTACCCTTGACTTCTGATGGACATTATGTACCATGTGTTGAGTTGTTTCACTCAACTTACATTCACATTATTTATAATATAATAATTCCTAGCATACCTCCATTATTACATCATAGTCTTAGCTCTCGCTCTGACTCTAGCTCTATCTTTTTACTTGAAGGAAAATATTTTCTAGGGTGATGTTGGAATCTCTAGATATTGAACAGAGGAAATTCCTCCCCTCAATGTAAATTTTATACTATAGTACTTAGAAGTGTTGGGTACCATTGAACATGCATTTCAAAATACACTTATTTAAATACCTAATACTTATTGATTCAATCAATATTATAGTCTCATTGATGATCCTCTTATGAACAAAGATATGTATATCTATTGACAAAAAGTATTTTTGAATCATTATATCTTCCTTATAAATATATTTGTCTTGTTTTGTCATGTTCTCTATGATAGTGACTTAAGTGACTTGCTCCTATTTCAAGTTTTGATCATCTCTTATTGTAATGAGGTCAATAACTTTCTACTTCTTATTTTGCATCCTAGCTTTATTTATTTCAATAAGACATTTATGAAAGGTGATGTATTCATGTTTTCTTTATTGTGTTATTTATGATTGAATCTTAAGTACCTGATGTGTGGATTCCTAGTCCTTCTCATTGGTCTTTATTTCTATTTTTTCTATGGATAAGAACTAATCACATTTATAATGGATATCCTCAACTTCAAGTTCCTTCACCTTGGGTGCTTGATTTTTCTTCATTTGAAATTATAAAGGTTAATCATTCATATTGTTCTTCTATTTTTTGTTTAGTAGATTGGAATGATCAACAAAGATTTTGATATCATTGGTTGTATTATATTGTAGAGATACTTTTTCTATATGACTTGGATGAAACCAATTTTCTTCACGGTTCATGAGATTGGTTGTTTTTGAGTTACACAAAACATGGTTAGGTTTATTTAGCTATGCATGTACAATAGATACATGCTCCTCTTCTTATAAATAATATTTCTCTTCTTCTCTAATTTAGTTCTCTTTGGATACATTACTTTGTTGAATGTTTTCCAAATTTGATTTATCTTGTCTAATGATGACCTAATTTTCTATTGACGCGTCTATTGTGAAGAAGACCCATTTTTGAAGGGATTGTGCCAACATTCCTTCACTATCTAGTCACTCTTACAACAAAGTTCACACAAAATTTATATGTAAAAATTATTTCTCTATTGTTGATATCCTTGCATGACAAAATTATATCTCTAGTGTTGGAACTATTGTTGAGATATCATGCCTATTTTGAATGTTTGTTTCCCTTTTTTATTTGTAATAACTTTATCTTCTTCTTGTATTGTATGTGAGTCCTCTATTTTTTTAATTAAGTTCACCATATTTTTAAAAGTTGGCATTTACTCAGTGATATTTAAGGTTGTCACAAATACATTAAATTGAGAAGGGAGAGATATTAAACTAATAGGAAACAGTATCTTTTTAGATACCTTTTATCCCAAGGTTTATAATGATGCTTGTAGTTTAGAAACACTCATCAAGAAAGAGTTAAGTTTTTCTCCATTCTTTATTTTCAAGAAATTAAGTTGACATTGGATAAATAGGATTTGAATATGGTTCTTTCCTAAAAAATTGACTAAAATTTATCCTATGTATCTTTAGCTATGTTAGAATCACGCATGTATGGTTTTACTTCTTCAACTACTCTAAACATGATGATCAATTGTGATTTTCTATCTACCTTATTGAATTTTACCTGCTCTTCATCTTCTACATCAGGATGTGTAATGGACACATCTACAACTTGCTTAACTTCTTCAAAATAGAGTTGTGTTTTAGGTTTGGTCTTCTATGAAGCATAATCATTCCCTTACAATAGTTGGGAATTGTACAATAGGAAATTTGATGCACCACTAACCATTTTAATCCTTCATAAAACTAGAAAGTTCCACTTTTACTAGAATGTCCTTGAAAAATGCTTTCCAATGAGTATACAAAAGGCTATAATTGTAGTTTGATTTATACCTCAAATTGTAATAAAAGCAATGTATTATCGAGTAAAATAATAAGTGGAAGGAATATTATTTCTCTAGAAATTATTATTTGAAATATTCTAATTATTTAAAATATTATATGCTTCTTCTCCTTTTCATTTGCATCAATAAAGGAAGGAAGCAAAATGTATATAAATTTAAATTTTCTTTCTCACCATCAATGTGGAATAACTTGGAGGTGGCATTAGTTTTCAATTTTTGGTGAGAAACAAGGTTGTGCTTGATTTTAATTTTTGTAATAGGTAGATGCCTTGATTTAACACTCCAATTTTCCCATGTATTTTTTAAGTATTTTCCAAAAAGGTGCAAAAACTATGATGCTTGGTTTGAAATATCACTTATTAATTCCTTCTCTAATATTTTTAATCCAAATTTATAGCGTGTGTTATTCCTCTGGTGATTGTAATTCAACTTGTGAATTTATTTTTATATTATTTCAAATTGTGTGGTTCAATGTGGTCTCCATTTTGAGCAATAAGTAACCTTTTGGATACCAATTTCCTTTGTACAAGATGGACTTATTACAACATATCTAGACACCTAATTAGCCTCTCAATTAATCTAAATGCTCATAATTGAAGAAGCAAATACACTTAACAAAATAATGGTTTGACTACATAAACATTCAAATTTGTAGAAAGAATAAAGTGAGCATGCATTATCTATTTTTGCTGATGTTTTTTGCAAACTCAATTTTTATTGGATGCCTTATGAATAATGTTTTGACTATCACCTATACCAAAGTCTGACTCATGGTTTTTTAACTAGCTACTTAACATCTTGTGGGAATGATAAACTTGTTATTTGAGAGCATACACTTATTTGGACATCTAGATCTGAATAGAATGTTTGTTCCACATCATTCAAACATTTTACATCTAATATGTCTTGCTTTTATATGGTTGGTCCAAACATCTAACTTTGGAGAAAGTATCATCTAGACTTCTTGATGATCCCTTCTACTATTAAGTGTTCTATATAAAAATTTAGGTCATAATATAAATTTTGTAAATCATTGAAACATGGATATCTCAAGAAATTTCTTGATGTTAGAAATGAGATATTTCAGGTTAGAAAACCATTATTTTATGCCCGTGTGGATTATTAATTTGTTCTTGTGCACGCCTTGTTTGTTTGTGCCCATGTTTGCCTTGTTGATTTATGCTTGTGTATGCCATATTGGTCTGTGTCTATGTATAACTCATGAGTGATAAGTTTATGTTATTTTGAAATAAACCAATGGGACACATAAAATTTGTTAATGAATGTATTGAGGGCTTCTTTGATCTCTTGATGGTTTTGATTTGTAGCCTTGGTGCATCTCTTCTACTTTTTGATGTTCAAACTAGATGCTTAATTATCTTTAATTTGTTCTTGCAAATTTGTATGGAGTAAATACTTACATTTAGCCAATCCTTGGTAGGATTTCGTATCCTCGGATTGTTACTTCTTTTGATATGGCCTTTTGAAGTATTATTTATCCTGAGACCCTTTTTAGTAGGATTTTGGTCCTTGGTAGGGTTATTATACCTTGAGACCAAATTTCATAAAATATTGGTCCTTGGCAGGGTTATTTACCATAAGACATCTTCTTTAACAAAGAGCTCTTTGGGGATTATCTATGTTAAAGCTTGAGGAATAGCTTATTTTTATCCTCATTGAAACATCAATAACTACTCTGATATTATTGATACTACTAATGCTTAGATACTTCAATAATTCACTTTATGAAATTAAGGATATTTAAACACAATGGATGCCCAATTTTGGCATAACAATGGATGGACAATGAAGGATATATAAATGCAATTGATGATTGTTGCCACTTGGCACCCTATTATTCACTAGTATCTTCCAATGATATTTTACAACTTTAGCGTATCCAAGTTGATGCAATAGTGATAAGTACCAATTTTTGATTGGATGATTATGTTTTTATATAGTAAAAGTTTGCTTGTGCAGTACCATGGATGCAACATCGACCACCATGTCATCCAAAGATATATTCCTCTAAATATTCTTTAAAAATTTGTAATAGTGTGAATCAAACTATGGCTTCCTTCCTATCAAGAATATTATCCTAATTGATATGCCCACCTTACACATGTGATTAGTGTGACCATGGCTAAGATATGAGGAACGTGAACCATCAAAAAGAATAAAAACATCAAAAGGGTTATTCCCAACACAAATTTGAACTGAATTCCTCTAAGTAACCAAATTCATAGAAAATACAAACTCTCCAATGAGCCATCACTTCCCATGTGATAGAAAGTTCCCATGACTCCTTAAAGTCCATTGAGATCACCATACAAAGATAATAAAATATTTTTCCTTATATGCATTGATGCATCTTCATCAATTTTCCTAACCATTCTACAATAAAATGATAGTGGTAGGGACTCAAACCCATATTCATGTCAGCCATATATCCCAACTCCACCTTTCTTATCTAATAGAGTACCATCATGATGGTACCCCACTTCCCAATCCCTACCATGACAAAGAAATTGCACCACCACAAAAGCTATGAAGGTGCATAGTGAATACATACACTCAAAAAATGACACATGTTAATTGGTATGTAATTTAAAATTTAAAATTTTAGCACCAAAAGAAAAGAAAAAATGCTTCCCTCTTATCACACCAAAAATTGATTGAAATTGTAATAAAAAAGTGTTATCTTGATGAAAATGAAGTAGACATAATTTTTAATGATTCTCTATAAATGGATAATATCATACAAATTAGAATATCCCATTTTTTTCTTCTATATAATATACTTATAAAACTTCAAGGAATAATTTATTCTTAATCTTGGAAGAAGATCTGGAGGCTCCAAGTTGACCTTATGCATGAACAAATGATGTTGCTTCATACCTTCTATGATACCATATTAGAATTTATACCTATTTCTATTAATGAAAAATAATAATCCATCCACTTAAATGTTATACAAAAATCATAAAAGGATAAAATAGAGAAAGATATATTAGTCACCTACAGAAACCATAAATAATCATTATGTTATCCATTGATAAGAATCACAACACTTTGATACACTAAATGGAGTTGTTGGGGAACAGATTTATCAATACTTAATCCCAAAATTAAAGTATTGAATTTAAATTAAGACAACATAACAAGAGGAATTTAAGCTTAATTACAAGTTATAAGACATTTTTCCCAATTATTTCTATTAATTGCAGCCCATAGGGCTTACATAATAAAATATTACAATAAATTAAACATGTTATAAAATGATTTCCCTTAGGCCTATGCAATATTACATTATACGATGTTGGTCTTAACCATGAATAAAATTACACTTTCAATAATTTTAGCAAATCATCATACAATATTGTCAATCTTAAATCTTGATGCATTCACCAAAATGACTAAATATCAAATCTTATTTATTTTTCATGTAAGTGCCATTAATGATCTATCCCTAGTATGCAAACACAAGTGTTATGAAATACATTATCTATCAGTCCATCATTATGTGTAATCTAGTATGTCTATTTAGTAATATATGTAGTTATTTGTCAAATAAAAAGTCAACTCAATTGCAACTCGAAAGGTATACCTAGGTCTCCTTGCTATAATTCCAGGTCTAGGTATGATGTGTCCATGCCCACTTATTAACTCTCATATGAATAATATTTTCTATTATTTGGACTTCCTCCTCATTTAAGTCCATCAATCCATAATTTTCTATATTATATCCCTCCTTGGGATATCTTCATTCTTTCATTTTCCTAGGATTACTCCTCCATCTATTATGTTCTCATATCTATATAGATGATGTGATGCCATCCTATATTTTCTCATAATGTCTCCTACCTATTCTATGTATGCATCTATGGATCATAAGCTCTTTTTCTCTTCCATAATTATGGTATGGCCTCATATACATGTATTTCTACTCAATCCCTATCAAATTGGTATATACCATAGGTGCATCCATGAATATTGTTGTAAATTTTCCTATATATATACCTGTGGTAGGTCTTTCTCCATGGATATGAGAATTTGCAACAAGACTCTTCACATACTTGACTATTTCTCTCCATATGCAAAGTCTCATAACTCTTGGCTTCTCAACTTACCACTTGCATACTTGATGGACACTTGACTCTATAATATTTGTACACCTTTACATGAATTTCTACTTGTGTTCCTAATCTAGGATACATGTACACATTTTTAGAATACATATTTATACTCTTACATACAAGACACTTTTGTATATTTACTCAGCCTACACTTGCACTCTAACTTATATGACACTTGTGTATTTCTTGCACATTACACTTTTATGTGATACTTATGTATTTCCTATACATTCACACTTACATAGATGGGAATTATAAATCACACTCTAAACTATAGAATTAACCATAATCTATTATGTACAAATGTACCATGGAGGGTACCATGGGGGTACATTAGAATGTGTCAAATAATATAATATACCTCAAATGATATGGACATTGATTACAATAGACACAAAATAGAAGATGATCAAAAACTATATTGTAATATCAAAAGATACCTATAAATAAGTATTACAACATTTTGGATAAGATAAGAATGCATTAAATGTGATTGGTTAACATTCTTATCCTCAACTAACAACTTTTTAAAAACAAACTACATTATTCCCTATCATTCCTCCCCACTAAGAAAGCATTGGTTCTCAATGCGTACAAATTTGGAAGAGAAAGAAGGAAAGAGCCATGAGTATCGGGTACAACAAAAAATGTACTACTATTAAAAAATAAGAAGACAAAATTGAAGAAAGTGAGCAGGTCTTCAAAAAAACAAAAATGGATGCTGACAATGAATCAAGCTTGAAAAATGCTCTCCAATGACTGTAAACACTATTGTACCAGAGGACAATTGGAATGGGTCCCTTGAATTAGTAGAATAAAGTAGCATCAATGGTATAGTAAATATACTAGAGAATATTCCTCAAAATATGCACCAAAAGATGCTAGTGGAAATGTGGATGTATTAATTTTTTGGTTTTAATGATCACCGCATGCGTTAATTATAGGGATGTGCATTAAAATAAAGGTGAACCTCATTAAATGTTTGGTGGAAAAAATTAAATTAAATTACAAATAATTTAATTTAATTTATTTTTGTTTAATGTTGGGATTCCACGCACTAAATAGTTTGGAAATACGTAATTTAATTATGTACACACGAAAAAGGTAGAGTTCTGACTGACAATGGAGTGAAATGTTGACTAACAACAAAGCAAAATTTAATGCAGTGTGGAAACAGATGCAAGTGAACTGACACTGATGATACGAATTGAGAGGCTAATACGGGTGTTGATGTTGACATGGATATAGGCCATGTGGATGTTTCTGAACAAGGAATAATACGATGCTAATATCGAATGACAAGAGTGGATAGAATGGGAACATGGACCTAACAATGTTTTTGATGGTAATGTAACCATGGACAACACACAAACAATATTGTTGACGGTGATGTGAGCACGGATGACACATGGACAATTTAGTTGTCGATGACATGGTGCATGGATAGAATGGTGACCAATGTGAGTATAGTACCGATAAAGAGCGACAAGATGGAATGATAGATGAGTGGGTACACGAGACATGAGGGTGACTATTAGGTTAGTCAAAAATAATTCATGGGTAAGAAAGGACAATAATGATGAGCATGGCAGAACAAGAAATAAAATATGGTAGAAGACCATTGAAAGGGGATTACTCGATAGGGAAAGGAAGTTAGTGATGGGAAGACAGATGAGGTTGGCAAGGGGGATAATAGGATAGCATGGAAAGGGATGCATGCCAACTATAATGGTATGCTTGAACAGTAGGAAGACACATCAACAAGTGTCAGGACTATAGTAGATGAGAGGTAAAGATAGAATATCCAGCTAAAATTTGGCTATTGTAAATAGCATGTGAAGGCATAGATAAAGTGCACAAAGGCACAGACAATAGATATAGGATAAATCCCATGACACCTTTGTGGAAATAGTTTAAAAATAAACCCTCGCATAACCTACCAAAAATTGAATCGATGACAACCAAAAATTCGTGGAAGTGGTTGAAAAAGTAAAAACCTTAGCATATGGTTTAAATTTTTATCGCCAGAAGGAATCTGCTCACCGATAAACTATAGAGCATATTGAAAGGTGTTGAAAATAACTAAAAATGCACAAAACCTTAGGAAATTTATTTAATAATTACTGTCAAGATGTGTTAGTGTGTTAGAAACATCAATATCACATCGAGAAGATTAGAGGACACTAGAACCAATGAATTGATGCCATAAAAATGGTCATCTGCATTAGAATTTTTTGAATTTATGGAGGCCATGGAGGAGGGTGATAGAAATCGATTCGACATTGCAAAAAAGCACTTGAAATATGATGCATAAAAAATGACTGAAATATTGTATAGGGCACCAAAAACACCATGTCACGCAAGTATAAAAATATGGATGATGGCCCAAAAATGATAGAAGTGCACTGAAAGTGTTCATATCTTCATAGGGATTCATAGAAAAATATTAGAATGCATAAAAAAATCCACATGTGAGAGACTAGAGGTGCAGATGAGCATCAATAACTATCTAAAAATACTCAAAATGAATTGATAAATTCTAGATGAGCCTAAAAAGGTAGAAATAAAAATAAAGCATTAATGGTGTCCAACAAAATATTGTTGTCATGCACTGGAAATGCGAGAGTGGCCAAAAATGGTGTGTAAGCACCTAAAATGTGTGAAAATACCAGATTGTAAATGAATCATCAAAACGAGTTAACGGTAGCATAAATCAACTAGAACAAGTTTTGGAATCACTGAAATCCATCAAAGGTGCAAAAAATTGTAAATTGGTGGACTGTAAACATCAAATCAATGGGCTCTAATGGGTCGATGCGCATCAAAAATCTGGAATAACAACATTGAAAAAATTTGGAACACTATAATCGTGTCGTATAAGTTGCATGCAACATAAATCAGAGGCCATGGGAGAGGTGGAAGCACTATTGGTTGCATCATAAAATCACCAGAGAACAAGGCTTGTGTAGCACCATACGAAAAAACATAGGTTGTAAATTTTTCATTAACGAATAATGGTGAGCATCTAGAGACAGTAGATCAAGGCTTGAAAACAATAGATCGGGATGAGGAGATGACCATGATGATAAGGTGTGTCCACTATGGTGTGATGGTGGCCATGAAGGGATGGACCACTTATGAGCACAAAAACATAAAGTTGTGAGCTGCAAGAAGCCAACAAAGCATCATCAAAAGATATAGAAATGTCTTGAAAAGTCATAGAGGAGATGTAGAGACACCAAGGAAGATGGTGTGAAGGTTTTTTGCTATGGATCAATGACCAAAAGAATATATTGGAACACCAAAGCTGTGAAGACACTAGATCAAGGTGCAAAATGCATGAAAATACTAGAAATTTATGTTATGGTGGTCAAAAATAGGAAACCAGTATTCGAGATAAGAAATGTCAAGCTATAAAACTATAGTGGATAAATTATGGATGATATGGTAGACCACGAAGTGTAAAAATCATAGTAACAATGACAGAGTGAGAAACATCTTTTGCCAAAATAATAAGAGCTTCAAATGAGCTCAAATCTACAATTTCTTGAGTTTCCTAATCTACATTAGCATCAGTTGTTGGATTTGAAAGGTAAACATATTCAATATCATCAAAAATATTAACATGACCAACATCATCTAGTGGTGATATGATGGGATTCTCACCCATAAACCCTGGTTTGATTTCAAGTTTTGCTTCAAAATATTCATTTTCAAGTTCTTTGTTGGTGAGAATAACTTCGGTAGCATCTACAAACATTTATTTTATAACTGTTGAACGTTAGCGACCATTTTGGCTTGGATATAATGAAATTTAGCAAGCATATCCTTATGGATTTGTTGAAGTTTCATGAAAATGTCGATAAGTCTATTAGAGACCTCAACAAGCGAAGCAATCAAACTTGAAATCATACCATCAGATATTAAAATGAATGGTGATCATGAACAAGGATGGTTCAAGTGTACCAGATCATGATTTAAATGAGCATGAAATAAAAATGGAGTTTGGGGTCATCATATCATGCAAGGCCAAAGCAATATGAGACCACATACAGAGAAAAGAAAGATTCGTAAAGCCTGCAAAAATGTTTGTAAAGGAAGTAAAAAGTGTCCACAGAATAGACCTATGGGAGGTGTTCTCATTCCTTGTTAGAACTAAAAATGGCCTAGAGGAAGAGGATACTTGACTACTCTGTAACCCTCTCTAATACCAGTTATATGGACATAGATTATGATAGACACGAAATAGAAGAAAATGATCAAAAACTATATTGTAATATCAAAATATGCCTATAAATAGGTATACATTTTGGATAATATAAGAACGCATTCAATGTGATTGGTTACCATGCTTATCCTCAACTAAAAACTTATTAAAAAAAAGCTACATTATTCCTTATCATCAACACCCCATATATTATATTATTTGATTATTGAAGACTTTAGTCTTCAATCATGGTCTTTGTTTTTGTCTTCAATCTTCAAGTGACCTTGCATTGTTCATGAACCTCTAATTCTCTTGAATCTGCTTCATCCTATTGAACCTTAGGTTCACCCAATGATTATGTTTGCAGGACTATGCTAGATCCAATTCCTTGTATCCTATTTTTCTAAACACTCAGGCAATTTATCATTAACTTCATCTTGAGATAGATATTCAATAATATCTTGAGAAAAACCAATTGAATATAAGGCATATATTCTATTTTTTATTGAACCTATAGCTTTTGTTATGTTTTGATTCTTGATGATGCATTTGCTATGTTCATTTATATATTTGAATTCAACTAATTTTCCTTTTTCAACCAATTGAGTAACTGAAATAATTTTGGTTGATAGTCTTGGAGCATACAAAATATTTTTTAGCACAAAATAAAAAAAAATGTATGCTAGGTATTACTCTAGCAATTCCATGAACTTGATATCTCTTATCATCTAAAATATTTAGAGAGATATTGTCCCTGACTTATAAAGACTCAAAGCAATGTAATTTTCTAGTCATATGATGACTATCTCTTGAGTCTATATACCGAACATTTGTTTTCATTTGAACCTTTTGATCAAACTCAAATGATACAATCTTACATCTTTGATAAAAGTTTTGAAGAATTGTTTTATGATGTTTCCCATTATATTCAAAAAAATACCTTTTAATTTATTTTTGAAACTTTTCTTTCATAAATTATGGTTTCACATTTTGATAATGTCTCCTATTTTTAAAGGTTTCTCTTTGCCATTTCCTATTTTATGTCTTTAAGTAGAAATACGTATATCTCCTAAGTTCAACTAATTCAAAAATATAAATTTACAAATTACAAAGTTTACTAATTCTTTGAATTAGTAAGCCTTATATCTCCCTATTTTTAATAACTCAAATAATAATTCAAATATGAAATTTGAAAATTTTATTGCTTTCTAATACTTTGATGTTGAAACCCCTTAAAATACAAAATAATAAAATTGTAAAATTTTGAAAAACAATTATAATCTATATTTTTCTTGAAATAAATCTTCTACCATTTTTTTTTTAAATTCAAATAGAAACTTTGAATAATAATAAAAAAACTAACTTATTAAATTAGACGTCCTTATTACTCCACACCTTTTTAAAAACCAAAACCTCAAATAAACTTAAACTAACCCTTATAACTCCTAAAATAAATTTCACTTATAAATTCTATTCAAAAACCTTATAGATCCAAATCCTAACTAATTATAGTCAATATAATAGCCTTATATTTCTTTCTTATGCTCAAGGTTATGTGTAAGGGGTTGGACTCAAAATGTACTTGTAAAAAAATGGTGAATCCTAATCAAAATCAAGGTGAATCAAGGTGAATCCTAAGAAAATCAAATCAATCATCTTCACACCAAAATTTGGGGTATTTGAAGCCCTAAAAATTAAGGTCATATTTGGGGTAAATTTTGACCTATTAAATCACCTTATAACTTCATAAAAACATCACAACTAGATCCGGCTCGAAAAGGGCTTTCCAACGAGTACAAATATGCCTATGTTTGGATATATATTATGGTGAATTGATACTAAGAACAAATTGATCCTAAAAATTTTAGGTGAATGGGCCGATGTCGAGGGCCTCATATTCATCAATTTCCAATTTTGGAAATTATAATATTCACCCAATTTGTAAATATTTTCCCCTATGCATAACCCTGCTTATGCTACATGACTTGATCATCAATTTTCTTGCTCATGTTCTTGCTACGTATTCACTGCTTCACTACTTAAGTGAGTCTCTTTTCAAATATGGTGATAGATGATTACTATCAACATGGACATTTGCATGTCCCAAAGAAAAAATTTAGAAAATGTTTTACCTTCTTCTATTGTAATGTTCAACATGTTACTCCTAGTCAACAAAAAATGATTATTTCATTACCTCATATAGGTAATGATCTCCTTGCCTACTTGATATGCTTTGGCACTAAATATTCCTTCCTTGTTGTTGCTAACTTCTATGATGCTTAATGCTTCACCTTAGTTACTTGTTGCATGCTTCATATTCATCACTTGTTGAATGCTTAAAATTCTTTACTTGTTGAATGCTTTGGTGCTAGTGACTTTTGTCTTCCCTACTTTTTGGATGCTTTGATGCTAGAATATTTATATAACTTACAAGTTTATTCACTCATAATACTACTCTTATGCTCCTTTATTTATACATCTAAAGCTCTACTTCTTTGAATTAGCACTATATACTTTACTTATTTTGAAGCTATGTTTTTACCTAAAGCTTCACTTCTTTACTTTGTTATGCTAGAAGCTTCATTGTTTGCTAGTACGCTGTAGTATTTTATTTTTTCTTGAAATACCTTATTACTTCTATGTTTTGCTAGATTTTGCTTATGGAATTATTGTTGTGAAAAATTTGTTGCTATAATGCTTTCTCTATTATAATACCTTTTCTATAGCACCTTTACTCTTTTGTTATAATAACAAATTCCTCATTTTATAGACTCTTCCTTTTAACCATTGCTCTTATGGTCCTTCTTTATTTTTCTATGTTGTATGTGTTAGAGAATATATTATATTATTGGGTACATGCCAATGTACCACCTTGGGTACAATATTAGATTAATATTTTATCTTGTATTCAGTAGTTACTTGAGGAAGAAGTAATAAATACACAAGTGTTAGAATGTGCAATGATGTAAATGTGCATGTAGTCCACAAATACATGAGTCATAAGAATAGGTAGAGTAAAGCATAAAGAACCTATCTTATATATGTACATTGAACTATAGAGATCATAGTGGGAGAGTGTGAGAAATAAAGATAAAGTTACTATAGAGTAGTGTGTAAGTACAATGTAGATCTTCATTATAAAAATACTAGAGCGTTCATTGTCCTCCATTGTATTGCATTGTACTATTTTAATGAGCCTTCATTAATGGTATTTTACTGAGTTATTTTAGAATTTTATTCTATTATTTTCCTACATATTTAAGTACCATTATCATATACTTACCATAGCCTACATATTTTACAACTTATGGTTGCATATCCATTAGTATACATCACTAAAATCTAACAGTGGTATTAGAGCACATGGTAGATCAATAGGAAATAGGAAGAGCCACAAAGAGAGATTGAGAGGAGTTTATAAATCTCAGTTCTAGAATTTTTTAGAGTGTAGGTGGCTAGAGGCTTTCCACATAGTTGAAAAATAAAATTTTGAAGACTAGGACTCAACATTAATTCTACTAAATTGACAAATCAACTAGTGAAGTCCATCATATCTAGAATTACAAATTTTTCCATTCTAATTTCTAACATATTTTTGAAATAAAAGGAGATTTAAAAAATTTGGAAAGATTCCTACATAACTCTACGAATATTTTTATTATAATCATTCCAAAACTTGCAACAATAAGTAGAATACTAAATATTTTAGAGACCTAAAGAAAAGGTCCCATTACAAGAGTTATAGACCTATAGATTTAGAAGAGAGTAAAAGGCCATAACAACCTTATTGTAGACTCAAGGAAGAAGAGATTCTAGAGAAAGAGTCTAAGAGAATATTGGATATTGGTGATCTCTAGTGAAATTTGAAACCTGCATATTGTAGAAGAGAGAAAACGACCATAACAGCCTTACAATAGAATCCAAGAAGAAGAGACTTCAAAGAAGAGTCCCTATGAAGATAGGATATTGGTGATCATCATTGAATATTGAAGGCTTCACCTTGAAGAATCTAGAGAAGACCTACAAGAGGTCCCATTGAAGAAATTCCAATCCAATAAGATAGAATATTAAATAAGGATAAGAAACAAGTATCATTCTAGATTCTAGTAGCAATAGATTTCAAATATCTAGGAAGAAAATCTCACTGCCAACACTTCCACAGTAGAAGGTTGAAGGAAAGGTCTCATTATGAATACCAGAGAAGTTGCAAGAGTGAACACCCTAGATAAGATGTCTCAAGGAGAAATAAGGAGAAGGCTTTGTGAGCATCAATGCAGGAGATGATGAGAAGTCCATTAAAGGAATTCCTAGGAGAAATCATTAGAGAAATTTACCACCAAGTAGAAGTTCTTGATAAAGAAATATTTTAGGACAATTCTTGCCATATGACAACAAGATCAAACAAATATATATTTGAAGAACACAAGCTTATGTTGAGATGGGGGTGAATAGTATATCACCCAATTTTTACTTTCTTTCCAAACCAATATCAATTAGTTTCCTTAATTGCAATAACCAAATATAGCAATCTGCATTAATGACATAGATAGCAATAGTAAACAAGTGTACAAATCACCACACACAATTGAGACACAAGATTTAACGTGGTTTCCCCAATATGGGGTACTCCACAAGATAATATCCTTATAATATTTCACACATAAATAAGGATCCTTATCCCAATACAAATGATTACTTTAATCTGCTCAAAGCTAGGCAATACACTGATTTGCTCAGGTAGGCAATCCACTAATTTTCTTTAGCAAGCTCACCAAGAACTTACCCAAAACTGCTCTAGCAAGCTCACTAAGAACTTGTCTAAAATATGCTCAACAAGCTCACCAAGAACTTGCTCAAGACTGCTCAACAAGCTCACCAAGAACTTGCTCAAAATATGCTCAACAATCTCACTAAGAACTTGCTCAAAATCTGCTCAACAAGCTCACTAAGAACTTGCTCAAAATCTTCTCAACAAGCTCACCAAGAACTTACTCAAAATATGCTCAACAAGCTCACCAAGAACTTGCTCAAATGTTGTCCTAAATTTGTCCATAAACATATCCTAAAAGTCTTATGAAAAGCTCAATCAATCATCCACAAAAACTGCCACAAATATGTCCATAAATCTATTCCAAAAGCTTTCTCAAAGGCTCAACCAATCATGCTCAAGTGGCATTCAAATCTCATCCACAAATCTACAAAGGCAAGGCTCAATGATGAACTCAACAATGAATGACAATACACTCTTCAATGGATGACAACAATGATCCACAATGATCTCAACTCAAATCAATCTCAACTCAACTTAAATATTATAGAAGCATAAAGAGAATTGTTAGATACTCAATATGTTATAATATTAAAGCTCAATATCAAATCAAATCAGAATTATAGAATAGTTTATTTCATTGACTTGAACAAACACCTCACGCAATCACTTGACCAGGATCAATCAACTCAAATCAACCAATCACCACAAGGGACAACTATTTCTCACAAAACCCTAGTCCAAGCATGTATCAACCAACTCAAATATTTCCAACAATTCTCAACCACAAATATCACATAACAATGATACTCATGTTCTTTTCTAACTAAAGTTCTTTGCATAACCATTGGGCTTCAAAAACTATGCTTATAAAACAAGGTTTAAACATAACTCTCAAACCAAAAAAACTTGAAGCATTCAACCAACCACTTTCAAAAAGGAAACCACAATCAATCCTTTTCTCTCCAATGATATTTCAGAAATCAACCACCATAAACAAAGTCAATGGAGAATATTGCTCATACCTTTTGATGCCTTATTGGATGTCCACTAAATCTGCCACACTCAAAAAAATTCTTTTTCAACTTTTAACAAGGGTTAGAGATCATGATTAATATCACAACAATAATATCCAAATAACACCTTATCACTCCTACTCAATAAAATACAACATGTCCCCTCATGAAAGAATTAATCACATTTGAAAAAGAACAAAACAACCTTCACTTTTGAACCCTTTTACAAAAATAGAAATATATTTTTACATACACCTTATTTCTACCTCTAATAAAGTTAATAAAATAGCCCTCGAAATAATATTTCTAATGATATATAATATGATATACTTTAAAAAAGAGAAACACCAAAAATCTCTCTTTTTCTAAACAAGCATCACAACCCTTATTCCTCCTAGGGCAACTTTAGAAAAATAAAATATATTAAAAAAAAATTATTAACTTGCCTCTATCCTTGACGGGATTCAATCTCATGACATATCCTTACTCAGCACTTTAACCACAGCCAGCCTGTCATTGGGCCACACGCCCTCACGTGTCCAAATGGACACGAACACAAAATTATATCATAAACTTCTGAACCCTTCGAAAAAATTAACAACGCTTGGAGTGCTTCAAAAAAGCAAATAACCACGATGGGACTCGATTGCAGGACCTCCTACGTAACACATAGCACACAAACCGCTAGGCCAAATATGCCTATGCATCTTATTAAACTCCGTGAATAATTTTTCAATAGACCAAAGTCACACTTCTCTCTCTTTTTGCAATTTGTTCCCCAATCGAAGGCATTCGAAAGCATTGGGCGTCATTAGGTCTAAGATTTTGTTGGCATATATATATGCCTTTCCTCTTTCCTTAGACGTTGATTCTATAAATTAATATAGCCTTTCCTCCTTTCTTTAGTCAGCATTATAATTAATATATTTAATTTTTTAATTTAAAATTTAAACTAAATATTTAAAATTAAATATCTCCATCACCGGGACACCTTTTTTGAAAAAATGAAAATCCAACCTAGGTTTTAAGAAAAACCCATTTCAAATCTGCCATCCATGTTTTTAAATAAAACCTTTTTTTTTTCCTACCTTGGTTTTCACAAAAACCCTATATATATATCCATGCTCTCCAAAATATCATAAATGCTTATTTATGAAATGCTTTGGCCACCAAAACTCAATGTGATCCATGTGACATTAATGATCCATGTGACATCAATGACAACATAAAATAACTCAAATTACCAACAATATTTGGCAAGAAGCTTACAATATTTTAGAGGATATTGATGAAGACCTCAAGACTTTCAGATTCTTGAGAAGAAGGCCTAGATTGAAGTCAAAATTTTACAAGGATATGGAAGGAGAAATTAACCAAACTTTACTAACAAACCTCAAAGGTTTGAAGATTATCCTTGAAGGCTAGAAGGCTCATTCAGAGAAAGGAGATAGGGTTTTGTTGAATCTACACTAGAACACTGAAGGGTTCCTGAAGGAAAATCTCAACTACAATTTGGAGTTCCCTACCAAATTTTTGAGAATCAAGGAAAACATTTTAGCAAAAACATTAATTTTGAAAGGGTAGCAATTAGGACAGTATTACTAGCTATAAAAGTTCAAAATTATGGGATACATCCTAAAGAAGAATTGTAGTCACCTACTACAGTTTCAAGGCAGAAGGTTAGAGGGTTCATAGCTGCAAATAGATGAGCTAAAGATTTGTTTTGGATGAGCCAATAAGAGTTGCAAGTCCATCCAATAAAAGGTAGCAATAAGGTAAATTTAATCACCTTGCAATCCTTCATCTAAATAGTTCATTAAGGTAAGAAACTTTGGTGCAATAGGTTCATTACTGAACATTAAGTTACTGAGTTTGTTATTAAGTTTCATTAGGCACCATATCAAAGTTAAAGTTTCAAGGAGAAGGTTTCATATTAAAGTCTTCAAAATGAGTGCATAAGAAATTTATTTTAAGGTTAATACCTACACATTAAAATAGGAGTTAGATATATTTTATTAGAAATAAAAATATCATCTTCCTATTATCCAGTTACAACAAAGAAGACATTACCACTAAGTAAAAGTTGTAGAGGTTATTAGTGCATTTGATAGTTCTTTAAGAGTTACTATTAGTGCATCTTACAAGTTACTTTGAAGGAGAAATAAGGTGATAATTATATTGCACTATTTTAGTTATTATTAACTACACTAAACTCATTAATATCAAAGGTTATTATGTTCATTGGTTGTTATGTTAGAGTGGAAAACCAAAGAGCACAAGTTAGCATACTATCAAAGTGTCTAGATATACTATTTGAGCACATGGAACCTGCAACTTATTATGGCTTTTAGAAGCCACCAAATAGGGTAACATTTATCCAAGGAGTTGAGAAGAAAGCCACCATAAAAACTAGTTGAAGGAGCTATAAAATGAGACTATGAGAGTAATATTTTAGGTGCAACTAAGGAATATTTTACAAGGTTATACAACCACCAAAATGTGTCTATATTATTACATCAAGGGAGACAAATGTTTATTGTCCCAAGGACTTATCCTCTATGTATACAAGTGGTCATCATTAGTAGAGGAAAATTACACTCAAAAGTGCTAAGTGAAGATCCATATGAAAGGGGCTCAACATATACCATTTACAAAGGGTAAGCACTAAAAAAGGTGCTTAAGAAACAAGCCAAATATAGGGTTTGATATCCACCGTTGGTAAAGGAAAAATACAACCCATGGTGCTTGAGTGAAGATCCATACATAGGGATCAATATTTGCCTTGTAAAGGTGTTAGAAGACACCATAGCCTAGTGTTATAGCTATATGGGATCAATGCATTACAAAGGACACATGTTACAACACAAAACTAGTAGCAACCACAACATAACAAGATAAGCCAAACATCAATAGTACAAGGTGGAGACACCATGAAATAGTTGGCAAATACAAGGTGAGTTGCTCAAGTGCTAGAAGAAATTGAAGGACTATAAATCAAAATTATTTAATAAACATTGCCAAGAAGTGAAGCTAACTTATGAATGGAGTTAGAGAATAGGCACTCAAGGAAGTAAATATGCTAAGATAAGATTCAGGTTAAAATGAACATTGAAATATTTGATTCCATGCAAAGAAGGTGCATCCATTTGTCCCAACATCATCAGGAATCAATTACCACTTGCCACTAGCGAGAGAAAGGGTTTTGAACTCTCTTATAATAGCTATGCCTAGGTAGATGAGTGCTCAAGATGGATAGAGTGTTACATTATCATTATTTGATGCTCGAATAAGGTTGGCACTGCCCTAATAATACCTCCAAGATCATAGTATATATATTGCTAGCAATAACTCACCATATAGCACTCGTTACAAGAGAAATGTAAGGTATTTAATACCTAAAGTCTAGGATGTATATAGGAGAAAAATGGCAGTGACGTAATTCAAGCTAGTAGTGGTCAAAGTGTAATACCATCCACCGAGGAGCGTATCTATGATGATAATTAATTGCTCAATTCAGAATCATACGTAGGAGATAAGCAAAACCAGTGTGTAGGATTGAATAGATTCAATATGAAGGACCAATCAAAGTGCAACATAATTAATTCAAAGGGAAGGTAAATTTTAATATAAAGTTTATAATTGTTTTTTTTTTAACTTAGAAGTTATAAGGTGGTTTATTATTTAAGGTTGAAACTTAATATTATTTACTTGAAGATAGGAAAATTACAACCTTATAAATTAGAAAGCAAAAATCAAAAGTATACATCCTTGAATGATATTTAAAATTGCACTAACTTAGAATACGCATATTATAATATTTGCAATAGGAGTGATAAGGTTTTATATCTAGAAAAATCATAGTAAAATTATTTTTCAAATATTATTATTTTTGAAAATTCAAAATTAGGAAGTTATAAGATATACTACATCAAAGATAGATTACTGGAATTTAGAAATATTAAACTATTGAATGTTAAGGTATAAAAATAAGTTAATTATTTACTTAAAATAGTTGGAATTAATTACTTATACTTGTCTCATACTCACATTAAAGAGATAAAATAAATCCAACCATAAATAACTTCATCAAATTGAAAAGTGCATAAGGAGAAAGGAAATTAGGATTTGAACATCATATCATCAAACCATTAGGGAGTCAAAAGGGATTCAACTCAAAGAAAACCAAAAATCTAAGTTTACTATTAAGCACTTTATCAAGCTTATAGCATACTCTAATCACTAGGGAGATATAAGGTAGCCAACAAGGATCATCATGACAATAAATAAATTCATCCTTACAAAATCTCAACTACTTAAAGGTCCAAATTACTTGTCATGGGAAAACAAAGTGATTGTAATTTTAATGGTTGAGAAGCTTTGGAAAATTGTCAAAGGAATAACTACTAAGCCTAATTTAGGTAATACAAAGATTCAAAAATTTTAAGAGAGTGATGCAAAAGAATTAATGGTAATAAATTTTGCCATCACAAATTAAATACAACCTTACACCAGTTCAGGAGGAACATATACAGAAGATTGGAAAACCCTAGTAAATATTTTAAGGGAAAAATAAAGCTACTATTCTAAATTTTCAAAATCAAATACATTCACTGAATATGAACAATGGTAAAAGTGTAGAACTATTTCTAAGGAAGGTAGTAGATATTAAAGGAAAAGTATTAGCCTTAGGATAAGAGGTTAAAGATAAATTTCTTATTCAAGTAACCATGAGAGCTCTTACAAACAACTACAAACATCTAGTTACATCTTTACAAGTTCTAATTAAAGATATTTTATTTGATGATATAGTTAATATTATTCAAGAATACAAGATGGAAAATACAATGAAGGATGAAATGACTAACAATGCATTAATTTAAAAATATTCTCCTTAGAGAAATTTTACCTCATAATCAAAAGGACAAAGACCATGGAATAATAGATATTGTCATGTATGCAGGAGTATAGGACATAGCACTAATTACTGTAGATTCAATCCCAAGAATTAGAATCAAGAAAATCAGATAAACTATGGAAGCCAATCAAATAGGGTATTCCAACCAAGATAATATCAAAATTAGTATAGTCCACATCAACAATAATTTCAACATCCATATCCTTCTCAAAATCAATACAAATATCCTTAATTATAGTATCGAGAAGGAAATAAAAAACGGTACTTGGCTTGGGAGATCCATGAGATTCAAGAACTAGAGGAACTTACAGAAGAACATGAAGTTAAATATCTCTCAGCAAAGATGCCATTTTATGAAGATCCTAACTACTTTCTTGAACAAGATACAAACATCAAAGAAGAGTACAAGGTCTAGATAGATGAAGATCCATATTGAAGACTAAAGTCTTCATTACCCAAATAATGTAATACACGGGGGTGCTAGAGAATATATTTCATTATTGGGTACATGCCAATGTACCACCTTGGGTAAAATATTAGATTAGGAGTTGATCTTATGTTAAGTAGGTACTTGGGGAAGAAGTAATAAATACACAAGTGTTAGAATATGCAATGATGTAAATGTGCATGTAGTCCACATACACATGAATCATAGGAATAGGTAGAGTAAAGCCCAATGAACCTATCTTATATATGTACTTTGATCTATAGAGATCAGAGAGGGAGAGTGTGAGATATAGAGATAAAGTTACTATAGAGTAGCATGTAAGTACAATGTAGATCAACATTGTAAAAATACTAGTGTTCATTATCCTCCATTATATTACATTGTACTATTTTTGTAAATCTTCAGTAATGGTATTTTACTAATTTATTGTAGAAGTCTATTTTATTATTATTTTTGTATATTTAAGTACCATTACCATATACTTACCATAGCTTGCATATTTTACATCTTGTGGTTGCATCTCCATTAGTATACATCACCAAAAGTTAGCAGTATGCTTGATCGAATGTCTTGATTTTTTCTATGACTACATATGCTATTTTCTACTCTATGGCCAAATGACAATGACCAAATGTCTCTTATTTTCTTTATGGATTTGGTCAAATGGGTCTCTCTACGCTTATTTATAGATTTTCCCAAATGGCTTCACTTTTTTCTACAATATATGTCTCTTCCTTTTCCTATATGGGCCTATTCTCTTTATCTAAACTCTTAGACATTTCTCTTTTACTATAAGAACCTTTCATTTCTATATGGGATTTTCTTAGGACTTTATTTCTATAAGGGTTTCTTAGGAATTTTTTCTATTCAATATGTATTACTTCTTAAATCCATGCTGTTGTTGTAAATATGTTAAGGTTAAATAACTCTATGACCTGATTATTTTTCTTTATCAAGGTCAAATAACTCTATGACCAGTTTCTTCTTTTTTCTTTACTGCTTCTTATTGTTAGAGTTGGATTATATTACATAATTTGGGTCATGTAAATGTACCACCTTTGGTACATAGTTAGAGGAGGAGATTACTTTAGGGAGAATTTAGCTAGTTACTTCAAGAAATGTAATAAATGCACAAGGATCAATGTGCAAGTTGTAATGTGCAAGGTTTCCCCTTGTATGGCTAGGTAGAGTGTTGGCCAAGGAATCTCTCTTCCTATATAAATGATATCATAGATAGTTTATATCAATTTCATATCAAGCATATCAAGTGCATTATATCAGAGTGTAGTAGATAGTGGTAGAAGTCATGTATGGAGTACAATGTAGTTCTTTAGCTTATATTAATGGAGTGACCATCACCTCCATATTGCATTGTATTTTTACCACTTTCTATTTATAGTATATTTTAGTCATATTGCAAAATTACTTTCTTTCATATTTTTTGCATTTTATTAGGACCTATGATAGATATCTCCCACTTCATATATCCTTAAAATCTAGTAGTGGTAAGATAGTTTGGGGACTAGTTTGTTGCCAAAATTTCCATAGAAGTGTCATACATTTGTTACAACTTCAGCAATAGTTTTTGCATAGTTTCCATAGCTTTAATAGAGTAAATAATTGCAAGTCAAATACCCAAATTTGGGTTTCGGCCATATCTCACTCATTCGGACTTGAATAGAGCTGAAATTTTGAGGGTAGATGTTGGAAAAACCCTAGAACATCTCCACCAATTTTCATATCATTTGGAGCAACACCGATTCTAGTGCATCCCTATGTGTGAACAAGATTTTTGGCAAGTAGCTATGCTAGGGTTTCATCTAGGTTGAGTGCAAGCAGCTCCAGAGGTTGGGTTTTAGGACCTTAGTGGCCAATATTTTTGTGGTTTATGCTCAATATTTTAGCAGGAAATGTTGCAGGGGATCCAATATGGGTTAGAAATTTATCTTTCAATAGATCATACTTTGAACTTGAGTGACAACAACTTCCAATTTTTTGCATAAAAGAAAAGTGAAAACCATACCTTTCCACGACATCTAGGGCAAGGATTAAAGAGATAATGAAACAATTTTCAAGCAATTGATCAAAAAATGGCTCATATCTCAAGTGAATCTAGTGCTAAGGTGCACCCACAAAATAATTCTACTATGAAAACCCTTGTCAAGGGTAAGAATTTCAAAAACTCAGCCCCAAAAATGAATTTTAGGGATGCCCTCCATGGTGGACAACCTCAGCCCAATGCTAATATCAATATTAGGGCTTCCCATAAACCTCTAAGAATCCCTAAGATTGATATTACCATTGGGATGAGGCTGTCCACCATGGAGGACATCCCTAAAATTATTTTTTGGGGTGGAGTTTTCGAAATTCTTATTGATCCCAGGAAAACGAAGTCAAGATGTCTTAAAGCAGTTGATGGAACTCCTATTTTTAAGCTTGATATGGGTAACATTCAGATTGGCATTGAATATTTGGAAAAAAAATAACTAATTTGTCGGTTCATGGGTTTTCATCCGAGCCTATTTGCTTTCGAAGTCCAGGCTGTAAAAAGCTGGAAAACTAAAGGTGAGTTACAAATCTCTATTTATCCAAATGGTTATTTTCTTGTTTTATTTTCTAATAATGAAGATATAGAGAAAAATTTTCAAGGGGGTCCTTGGTTTTTTGTAAGGGCAGGGCTTTTCATGAAGCCTTGGCATACTGAATTTAAAGCCAAAGAAGAGATGTCTTCTATAGCTCCCGTGTGGGTTAGACTCTTTGGCCTTCCTATTGAATTTTGGAATCCTACTATTTTTTCTTCAATTGGAAACTCTTTAGAAACTTTTATGATGACTGTTGATTGTACTCAAAATTTTGAACATATTATTTATGGACGAATTTGTGTTTTAATGGATTTTGACAAACCCCTACCTAAAAATATCACATTATAATTTGGGGAAGACACTTGGGAGCAAGTAGTGGACTATGAGAACATTCCTTTTCATTGTAGAATTTGCCATGAATATGGTCATTTGTCCAGTGCTTTCCCAAATAAAATTCCTGATCAAAAGAAAGAAGATGTAAACTCAGTAGGTTTCCAAATGCCTAAGAAGAACACTCAGAAAAAAACTAGTTGTGAAGGATCAATCAAAGTCATCTTCTAATATGTTTGAAATCCTTCCCACAAATGATGTCCCAAGTGAGGAAGAGGAAATAATGGAAACAAAAATCTTAGAAACATAATTTAAATATGAAGGGAAGAACTCAGAGACAAACCAATAAATCAAAGGTTTTCAATAGAAAAAAAGGGAGAAAATTTACACAAGAAAAATAATCTTTTAAATGTCAAAACTTCAAATAATACAGGTCCCAATATAGACTTCTTTGAACCCTATAGTAAAATTTTGGTTGTCTACAAGCATTCTTCAAGGTTAGAAGCCATCTCAGATTCAATTGGAATAAGTCAAGAAACAAAGAAAAAAAATTGAATATGAATTCTAATCAAAAAGCAGGTCGCAAGACCAATCAATATCATATGGTAAAATAAGGTGAAAATCTTGTAGAGGAAGGTAATATTAATAACCTTCACAACTTTTTTAGCCCTGGTATTAATGAATATCATCACTTGGAATATTAGAGGACTCAAAGGGACTCTTTCAAAACAAAATGAAATTAGAAGAATGATTCAGATAAATCATCCACATCTTGTTTTCCTTCAAGAAACAAAGATGTCAATGGAGGATATGGACTCAATTTGCCAGTAAAATTTTGCCAACTGTAAAAGTGGTTTCCCTCAGTTCCCAGGGGACTTGTGGTGGCATTGCTTGTCTTTAGGACCCAAAAGAGGTAGTTATTCACCATATGGTTGGCATTTGGGGTCTGTTGGCTATAGCTATTCAAAGTACACATTTCAACAAAATTATGCTTTGCATTAATATTTATGCTTCGACTGCTTTGGAGGAAAAATGAAGATAGTAGAAGGATATAACTCATATTATCTCTCATTTTCCTAAAGCATGGATCTTGATCGGAGGAGATTTCAATACCATACTCTCTCTGGATGAGAAAAGGGGGGGAAATAGAAATTTGGACAAAAGCACTGACCTCATGAGTGAATATATCGCAAACCTCCATATTGTGGACATCCAACCATATAATGGCCTTATGACTCGGTCTAATAGAAGGCAAGGCTTAGCTTGTATAATGGAGAGATTGGATAGGTTTTTTCTCTCTAAAAATTTCTTAATCCATGGTCACATTCTGAAAGTGAAGACTTTTAATAATGCTAGTTCAGATCATTGGCCAGTCATGGTGGAAATATGGAAAACCAATGTGAGTTTCTCTCCTTTTTGTTTTCAATTAATGTGGCTTAGAGACATTTCCTTTATACCTCGTGTGCAAAAATGGTGGAAGGAAGGTAAACCTAGGCATGGGACTAAGATGTTTTGTTTTACCAAAATACTACAATATATTAAATCCAAAATCAAGACTTGGAACTGGAAAGAGTTTGGGGATGTTCATAAAAAAAAACATGAATTTATTGCTCATATTGAAAATTTGAATAAGAAAATCCGTTTAGATGGCCTCGCAGAGAAGATAAGTGTAGATGAAATTAAACTCATAACTCAGTTAGAGGATTGGGAAAAAAAAGAAGAAATCTTATGGAAGCAAAAATCTAGAATTCAATGGCTCAAAGAAGGAGATCAAAACACAAATTTCTTCCACAAATATCTTCTAGCTCAAATATCTCACAACTTTATTTCTTCCCTAAAATCAGATTCTGGATATGTTGTTTATACTTGGGATGGCATGAACTCTATTGTTGTTGATTACTTTTCCAATATTTTTGTTGCTACTCCTCTTAACTCAGCTTCTCAACAAAATGTTCTTCAAGCAATCCCTTATTTTATTACTTATAATGATAACTGTATTTTGACTACTCCTGTTACTATAAATGAGCTTCAACAAGTAGTTTTTAAAATGCAAAAAGAGAAAACCCCAGGTCCTGATTGTTTTCCCATTGAGTTCTACCAAGAGTTCTGGGATATCCTTCATGTTGATTTATTAGAGGTGGTGGAAGAAGCCAGGAAAGCCAAAGAAATTTTGAAGGTTATCAATAAAACTTATATTACTCTTATTCCAAAATCTCAAGAGGTTGATCATATCTCAACTGTTAGACCTATTGCTTTATGTAAAGTTCTTCTCAAAATCATTACTAAAATCATGGCAAAAAGGTTGAAGACTCTTTTGCATAAGATTGTTTCCTAGATCAAGGGGGTTATGTGGAAGGGCATCAAATAGTATATGAGATAGTTCTTGCTTAGGAATCCATCCATTCCATGGATATGCAAAAATATCCTTCCATGTTCATTCGGTTAGACTTATCCAAATATTATGACAGAGTGGATTGGCACTTCCTTATCAAAGTTTTGAGGCAATTTGGTTTCTCTAAGGATTGGATGGATTGGATTATGGGATGTATCTCTTCAGTTTCCTACTTATTTATTATGAATGGTAGGCCTTCTCATTTGTTCCTAGCTTCCAGAGGTATTAGGCAAGGTGATTCGCTATCCCCTTATTTATTCATCATTATTGTTGAATGCTTGGGAAGGACTATAACCAAAAAGAGGGAAAAAAACCCTTTAGGGAGTTATCATTGCTCATGGAGCTAGACCTATCTATCATATTCAATTTATGGATGACTCTACTCTTTTAGGTAAAGCTACAGTTAAGGAAGCTTCTAATATTAAGCAAATAATTAGTTGTTTTCTAAGGCTACTGGGCAATTGATCAATGAAGACAAATCTAAAGTTATTTTCTTTCATTGCTTTGATAGACAGGAATCCATGGTCTTGGATAAATTAAGATATAAGAATACATCCCTTACAATAACTTATTTAGTTATTCCCATAAATATTCAAAGGCAGAAAAATAAATATTGGAATTGGTTGTTGGACAAAGTCAAGAAGAAAATTTGAAAGTGGACCAACAGGTGGCTTTCTTCTGGGGGTAGAATCACCTTGGTAAAATCAGTCATTCAAGCTATTCCTATTTATGTATATTTGGTTTTGAACATTCCAAAGGTTGTTCTTCGAGAACTAGATCAAATTAGTCATTGTTTCCTTTGGAGTGGTACTAAGGAGAAAATAAAATGGGCCTTGGTGAAATGGGACACTTTATGTCTTCCTAAGAATAAAGGGGGGTTAGGATTTTGATCTTCTATTAATAACAACAAAGCTTTAGATGCTAAATTATATTGGATGATGTTGCATAACCCCAATGCTCTTTGGGCCAATAATATCTATGCTAAATATGTTGAGAACAAAAGTCCTGAAGACCTTGTTCACTATCAAATTCCTACCAAAGGTTCTCCCATTTTAGAAGTTCTTAAGACTGGTGAGGATTTGATAAAGAAAATTTTATTTTGGATCATTCATAATGGTCAACAAGTAAATTTTTGGATAGATTCTTTGGATGGTCACAAGCCTTTGATAACTCAGTTTCTTGGTTGGAGGCCTTGGATGGAGGAGCTTCACCAAGCTAATTGGATAAAGGTGGCTAATTAATGTTGGTACCATACTAGTAATTCAAAGGTTGGTAGATATTGGATCCCTATTGATGACTGGCCTATTCAAATCCTAGAAATGCAAAGACAAGATATCCAAGGCATCCTTCATATGAGATCTCCCTCTTGGTCCCATGAAAAAGATTGTTTTGGATGGAACAACACAACTAAGGGTGAGTATTCAGTTTCTCAAGGTTATTTGACCTTATGCAATAATAATACCAACCATTCTTCTGACATATTTTCTCAATTGCAGGCTCAAAAGCTCTGGCCTAAGGTGAGGTTATTTAATTGGTTTTTATTGCATCATAGGGTGCTTACTGGTGAGCAACTTATGAAGTGTTGTTTTCATGGCCATTTTAGATGTGAGATGTGTGAAGAGAATGTAGAAACTCTCAACCATATTTTTATTGAGTGTACTTTAGCCTTTGAGCTATGGAGGAGAATGGCCACTTTACTTGGCTTACAGTGGTCCAATTGTTTTAATTTTGAACAAATTTGGAGGGATTGGCCTAATCAAGAGGGTGTTGATCATTTTATTAGGCAATTATTTTGGATGGGTTCTACCATTATTATTTGGAATATTTGGATTGAAAGGAACAACCAAATTTTTAATCAATATAGGAAGGATATTCACTATATTTGGCAAAATACCATAGCCAAATTAGTTGAATTAGTCCATCAACTTCATAATCACCCCCAAAACTCCCACCAAATATGGGATCAAGTGATGCAAATATTGAAGATTAAATCTTCTAAGGGAAACCAACTTAAAGGGAATGTGAGTATTAGTAAGATGGATAGGACAAGAAATTGGCAACCTCCTCCTAAGGATTTTGGAAAAGTCAATATTGATGGAGCCTCTAGAGGGAACCCTAGAAAAGCCATTGTGGGAGGAATTGGTAGACTTTCAGATGGCTCCCTGGTTTTTACTTTTGTTGAGAATTTGGGTATTCTTTCCAATAACCTTGCTGAGGGGTATGGTATCCTCAGAGGCCTTCAGGAGGCTACTAAGGTTGGATGGTAAAATGTGTTAGTTGAGTCTGACTCTCAACTTATGATTAATATTTTTAAGACTCCTTCCAAGAATCATAAGGTTGATTGGAGAATAAAAATAATTATTGAGAAGATTCAATTAATCGAGATGGGATTTTTGAAAGTTGATTACAATAATGTGGTCAGAGATTAAAAAAAAAATGATGATGCTTTAGCTAATTGGGCTTTGGACAAATGTGATCTTACTTGTTATGGCCACCCTCCTAGATGGTGGGCTTCACAAATTAGGGAAGCTCTTCTTTCTATCATTTATTTGGATGGCTCTAGTTCTGAAGGTACCTAGTTTCTTCTTGATTTTTTTTCTTCTCTTTGGTTCATTCAGGTTTTTTAGTTCCCTAGCTCACTCTTTTCTTTCTTTTGTTTCCTTTGTTGTTTCTTGCCTTAATAGTCTTCTGGTTTAGATAGGTCATTGTTATGATCAATTTTTTTCTTTTATTTTTTGTTTTTTTGTTTATTTTTTTAAGGTGTGAGTGTTCTTTTGTTTTTGTGTTCTTTGTGTTATTTTTGTTGTTGTGTTTTTGTTGTTTTACATTTTTTTTTATGTTTTTTGTTATTGTTCTTGTGTTTTTGTCATTCTTGTTCTTGTGTTTCTCTTTTTTTGTGTTAATTTGTGTTTTTTGTGTGAGTGTTTTCTATGTTTTTTATTTTTGTTTATTGTCTGTTGTTGGTTTTATTTTTATTTTTATTTTTTTTCTATTTTAGGTTTTGGTTGTGTTTATTTTTCATGTTTTTTTTGGGTTATGTCTTTGTAGTGTTCTATTGTTTTTGTCTTGTTTGTGTTTTTTTATGTGGTTCTTGTGTTTTTCTATGTGGTTCGTGTTGTGGTTTCTTTTATATTATTATGTGTGTGTTTGGTTGTGCTTTTGTTTTTGACACACTCAAGGAGCATGTTTTTTATTTTATTTTATTATTTTTGTTGTTATTTACTTAATTATTTACTTATTTTTAAATTGGTTTTGTGTGTTTGTTTGCTCCTTGAGTATTTCAAAGGTGGTAGGCCAGGTCCGAGTCCTGGGTATTTTTGGCGGAATGGATACCCCTACCTCCTTGGGTCTTACCCAAAAGTGGCATCCCTTTTGGGATGTTTTCCACAAATAAAAAAAAATCTAGTAGTGGTATCAAAGCCAGGATGAATCGAGATAGGAATAGAAGTACATACATCCATCATAGTTCCTCTTTGCATTTTTGCAAACCAAACTCACCATTGTGCACCGCCACTTGCAAAAATTGTCATAAGAGAAGTCTAGTAGGTCAATAGGATTAGGGAGAGTCATAAGAAATATTGAAAGGACTAAAATAAATCTTAGTTAAAAAAATTCTAAGATTACATTTGGCTAGAGTTTTTCCACAAAGTTGTAGAAAAACTCATGAAGACTAGGACTCAATATTCATTCCACTAGATTGACAAATCAACTAGTGAAGATTATTATCTCCAAAATTATAAATTCTTCCATTCGATTTTCTAACAACTTATTATAGATAAAAGAGATTTAGAAAATGTTGGGAAGCTTCCTACAAGAGAGTTAGGAAGAGTATATTCTTATAATCATTCCAAAACTTGTAGTAATAAGGAGAAGACTAAATATTTTAAAGACCTTGGAAAAAGGTCTCATTATAAGAGTTACAAATCATGCAGATTGCAGAAGTGAAGAAAAGGCCACAATAGCCTTATAGCAAACACAAGGAAGTGAGACTTTAGAAAATGAATAAAGGATGAGATAGGAGATTGGTGATCTCCATTCAAGATCAATGCCTATAGAGTGCAGAAGAACAAAATGCCATAGAAGCCTTAATTCCTAAGAAGACTTCAAAGGAGATTTTTTGATTCAGAAGAAGACTCTAGAGAAGAGTTTGCAAAATAGGAGATTTGTGATATCCATTAAAGCCTTCAAATTTTAGAATAAAATGACCAGCAAGGTTCCATTCCAAAATCTAAAAAGCATCAAATTTTAAAGATCTGAGAAGAAGATCTCATCACCAACACTTCCAAAAGTAGAAGGTTGAAGAAAAGGTCTCATTTGGAAGACCAAAGAAGCTACAAGATAGAAGACCTTGGAGAGGTCTCAAGGAGGAAAAATAAGAAGGCTTGGAGAGCCTTGTTGTAGAGCTCATAGAATCATCATCAAAAGATTTAATAGGAGAAATCATTGGAGAAACCCATTACCAAGGTGAATCTCTTGATAGTGAAGGACTTGGGGCAATTATCACCATCCGAAAATAAGACCAAGAGAAGAAAAATTTGTTAAAGAGTGTCAAATCCTAAATAAGAATCCAGTGAACACCTCAAGATATTCAAAATATTGAGAAGAAGAAGATTTTATTTGAAGTCTGAATTTAACAAGAATATTGAAGGAGGATTCAGACAAAATAATTCTACCAAATCCAAGAGATTTGGAGATTACCCCTCAAAACAAGAAGGAACAATTTAGATATAATATTTATCTAAATCTACAACAAAAATAGAAGATCACTGGATGGATCAAGCCATCAAACCCTAGGCTCAAGACATAAGGTCTAAGACCACAATTTGGTGAAGCAAGAAGCTATTTTTGACAACTGATGGGGGACTAGAGATTACACCTTCTCAAATTCAAATTTTCATTAAAATCTTCTGAATAAAACACATACATAAAAATAAAACATCCCGTCGGCTTTACAATGACTGAGCTTGGCCTGATCTTCTCCCCTACACTCTGTCTCTCCTTTGCTCTAATCCCACCCCCCCTTTCTCTACAATGCTTGATTTTTTATTGAGGCCTCGACCCTCTCCCCATTAATGACCCACCTGCACGAATAAATAAACAAAACCTGCAAAATCGGCTTCCCCTGCCGAGTCATCAATTTTCCCTCCTAATTGGCCAACTCCCTGATCCGCCATGAAAGCACACATTTAATAGGTCCTTCACCTACAACCATCGCTTTGTCAAAATATTTATCTGCAATAGCTGTCTCTTCTCTCGCACGCGTGGTTGTCCACGTGTCTATTTTTTATTTGCCTTCTACCGGTCATGATATTGTGACATGTCACGATATCGCGACCATTTTTGCCTGCAAGCCCCTATCTCGGTTTGTGTCACGATATCGTGACATGTCGCGATATCGCGATTGATTTACACTTTTGCCTCGGTCTCCATTTGTTGTCGTGACATCGCGATGTCGTGATATCGCGACTGATTTCCACCTTTGCCTCTATCTCCATTAGCTGTCGCGACATCGCGATCGAATTCCACCTTTGCCTCTGTCTCTGTTAGCCGTCGTGACATCATGACGTCACGATATCACGACCGATTTTTGCCTTTACCTCTGTCTATGTTAGCTATCGCGACATCGCGATATCATGACCGATTTTTGCCTTTACCTCTATCCCCGTTAGCTGTCGTGATATCGCGAAGTCATGATATCGCGACCGATTTCCACCTTTGCATTTGTCTCCGTTAGCTGCCGCGACATCGCGACGTCATGACATCGCGATGTCGTGACATCACGACGTCACGATATTGTGACCGATTGCCACCCTGCTTTGGTCTCTTCTCTTGACATCATGATATCACGATGAACTTCTGCTCGCCTTAGTTCCCTCCTTTGAAAACATAAACACTTAGAAAAAATTAGTTTGAGGTAAGATTGCTCTGTTGTCGTTGGATGCTCCTACATCAAACACTCAGGGTAAATGGATAAGTGACCTTCACTTCTATGTTGTTTGGTCCGCGTCTCTTGTATCGGATCCAAATGTGCACCTGCCTCTACAGCCTGCTTAAACCCCGTCTGCTGGCAAAAATAATTCCTGCCTTCTACCAGATAAATTTTGGCACTACTGCACACCTTCTCGTCCACTGCCTGTAATGGCTTTAACTTGTGGCGCACTCCATATTTCATCAAGGAGTATGTATTTGCACGACCATCATGCACTGCACTCCGATCAAACTGCCATGGCCTTCCTAACAGCAAATGGCAAGCATCCATGGGGAAAACATCACACAGGACCTCATCTTGGTATTTTTCAATATTGAACGTGACTAAGCACTGTTCACGGACCCATGCTCTATGGTCCTTCCGCAACCATGCAATCCCATATGGATGTAGGTGTCTCCTCATTTCCAGCTGTAACTTAGCAACCATCTCTTCGGAGACTAAGTTATTTGTACTCCCATTGTCTATTATAACATTACAGATTTTGCCTGCACTTTTGCATCGCATGCGGAACAGTCTTCTCCTCTGCTTTAGTTTGTCTTCCTCAATAAACATGGTTCTCCTCACGATCATTGCTTATCCTTTCTTAGCTTCTTCAGAATGTCCCGATTCAGCATCCTCCTCTACCACAGCAGCTCTGGCAGGACCCACATGTTTCTTATTCACTCTCTCGAGGTGCTGGGGACACTCATATGCCCGATGTACCTCTTCTCTGCAATGGAAACAGGTTCCCCGGAACACTCCTCTTCCATACCCACATCCAGATCTACCTCTTCCCCTTGGGTAGCCATTGTTCTGAACTTGGGGTTTGGGTTCCTCATCTTCCTTCTGATCCCAGCTGCTGCTAACCTCTTCTTTCTTCTCCTCTTTTCCTTCATATTTTCTTCCACTAGTCTTTCCTCCATGTCCTCTTCCTTTTTGCTTGCTATCAAACCTTCTGTTCAGTTTTTCTTCAACCTTCAGAGCAAACTGGTAAGCATCTTCAATGGTGCTCACCCGAACTAAGCTCAACTCTTCTTGGATACTGGGTCTCAACCCATTGATATATCGGGCCACCTTCTCCTTGCTTGCTTCTAAATGGCCAGTTCTGATGGAGATTTTATAAAACTCCTCCGTATATTCTTGGACAGTTTTATTCATCTATCTCAAACTCTACATTTTCCTTAGCAGATCCAACTCATAATCTGTCGAAATAAACTGTCTTTTTAATTTTTCTACCATTCGTTTCCATTTTGTTATTCTCTCTTTTCCTCTTCTGTTCCATTATAGTTGTACTCCCTTCCACCATATGCTGGCATGACCCTTCAGCTTGGTCTTAGCAAATCGAACCCTCTCGAGATCCTCAACTTCTTCATACTCAAAGTACTCTTCCAGATCATTGATCCAGTCGATCAATTCCTCCGGATCCAGGTTCCTGGAATACGTGGAAACTTCTATCTTCGACCTCTTCCCAATCTGGGATATGGCCTTGTATAGTCTAGCTTGTGCCGAATCTACAGCCTCTTCTTCTTCTTTAGACTGGTTTTCTTCTTCATCAACTTTGTCTTCACTGTCTGCATCTCTTCTTGGTTCGTGTCCTCTACGCAGTTCTTCTTGCAGGGCCTGAACTTGCCATTGCAAAGCTCAAAAATTTGCTACTGCCATCATGCCTCCCCCACCAACAAGGTTTCTTCTCGGAGGCATTCTACTCACTTTTTCACAAGCCTTCCCACAGATCCTGGTGTAACTGCCTCACGTCTAGCGATCTGTTACACACTCAAGAACTTCCAGCTCTGATACCACTGATGGGGGACTAGAGATTACACCTTCTCAAATTCAAATTTTCATTAATATCTTCTGAATAAAACACATACATAAAAATAAAATAGCTCATTGGCTTTACAATGACCAAGCTCGGCCTGATCTTCTCCCCTGCACTCTGTCTCTCCTTTGCTCTAATCCCACCCCCTCTTTCTCTACAATGCTTGAGTTTTTATCGAGGCCTCGACCCTCTCCCCATTAATGACCCACCTGCGCGAATAAATAAACAAAACCTCCAAAATCGGCTTCCCCTGCCAAGTCATCAATTTTTCCCTCCTTAATTGGCCAACTCCCTGATCTTCCATGAAAGCACGCATTTAATAGGTCCTTCACCTACAACCGTAACTTTGTCAGAATATTTATCTGCAACAGCTATCTCTTCTCCCGTGCGCGTGGCCGTCCACATGTCTATTTTTGATTTGCCTTCTATCGATCGTGATATCACAACATGTCGCGATATCACAACCATTTCTGCCTACAAGCCCCTATCTCGGTTTGTGTCACGATATCACGACCGATTTATGCTTTTGCCTCAGTATCCATTTGTTGTCGTGACATCGCGACGTCACGATATCATGACATCGTGATATCGTGACTGATTTCCACCTTTGCCTCTATCTCCGTTAGATATCACGACATTGCGATCGAATTCTGCCTTTGCCTCTGTCTTCGTTAGCCATTGCGATATCACGACCAATTTCTCCCTTTACCTCTGTCTCTGTTAGTTGTCGCGACATCGCGACGTTGTGATATCGCGACGTCGCGATATCGCGACTGATTTTTGCCTTTACCTCTATCCCTGTTAGCTATCGCGACATCGCGATGTCGTGATATCACGACGTCACGATATCATGACATCACGATATCACGACTGATTTTCACCTTTGCCTCTATCTCCGTTAGCTGTCGCTATATCGCGACGTCGCGATATCGCGATCGATTGCCGCACTGCTTTGGTCCCTTCTCTTGACGTCACGATATCACGACATCACGATATCGTGACGGAATTCAACCCGCCTTAGTTCCCTCCTTTGAAAACACAAACACTTAGAAAAAATTAGTTTGAGATAATATTGCTCTGTTGCCGCTGAATTCTCCTGCATCAACAACCAACAAGAAGCTAAAAATTCATCCATTACAAAGCACCAACTTGGTGAATCAAAACACCAAGATCTACATATACTATAGAAGCCATTAAAAGGTAAGCAACTTGGGTGCAATTAGTTGAAATTCAAATAAGGGCTCATTATCAAATTCTATTAAGCACCAAATCTAGATTAGAGTTTCAAATAAAAGGGATTCTACTATAGTCTTCAAGAAAGTGCAAAAAGGAGAGTTCATTTTAAAGATATATTTGTGCATTAAATAGGAGTCAAATATTTTTCGAAAGAAATAAAAATATCACCTACCTATAATCTATCTAGAAAGCAATAAGACTACATCCTACAATATTGATTGTAGTGAAAATGGTAGATTATTCATTAAGGGTTCTTTACATATTGCTTTTAAAATTTCTAAATATTACTAAGTGCATTTAAAATTATTTTGATATTCTATTTACATGAGCAATAATATGAGATTATTGTTACCATTAAAGTGTGTTATTAGTCCATTAGAACTATACTAGTTGATTTTTAACTAGTTACTCTAAAAAAGGTTAGATTGTATTTGTTGATTATTAAAGATAACGGGCACAAAACCAATAAATTATCAAAGTGTCTAGAGACACTATTTTATTCACATAACCTACAACATTTCATGGCCCAAATAAGCCACCAAAATCAGATCAGATTCCTCCAAGAAGTGGAGGATAAATCCATTATAAAAATCAGTAAAATAAGCTACAAATCGAGACTTGGTGACTCTTTGATTTGAAGTGCACTAAGGGCTATTTATAGAAAAAAAATTAGTGCAGAAATTACTTCTAAAAAATATTCTATGTATGTGATATTAGCTTGGATTTATTATCGAAGTAACCAAGTAAAGGAGAGAGTTGTTTAGAAAAGGCAACAACATCAAATAATCCCTTGCCTACAAGAAATTTTCCATTAAAACCAACAAAAAAAGAGTGCAAAAAGAGGTTCAAAAATAAGTTATTCTATTTACAAGTTTATTTACATTATCTTGCACCATAATATTTTGTTCTACATAGAAAAAAATACAAGGTCTAAGTGTCATAAAGACACATTCTTTATAAGGAAGAAACATCTTCAAGCGGTCATTGAGAAGAACTATCCAAGCAAGGTTAAAAGAGGCCTTAAAGGAGCTCAAATCATCAACATTTTGGACAACCACAATATATAACTTGCATAGCATACATAGCATAGCACAAGAAGAAGCTATCATCTACAAAGGCATAATTACAAGCAACTTGAAAGCAAGAGAAAATCCAAGCATAGAGAAATAAATACCTAAGAGCTAGACGTATGTCCACAATGAGTATTCAAAACACCATTGGAGTAGTGTTTCTAATAGTCCTAGCTTATAGCTATCATAGAAGTGCTCATTATCCTAACTAAAATCAACTCACATACCAAGCACCATTGAAGCATTGATGATAAAACACAACAAAATATGAGTTGAAAATAATGCATTGAGGAAGCTTACAAGAAGAGAAAGGTTCATGCAAAATATAAAAGGTGTCACTTGTCACCATTGAAGAAACCCTAACACGTGCTCAAAATATGCTCAAGCTTGCACATGTGAAAGGAAGTGTTACATAGGTAGAACATCCATTATGTTAGATAAGAGGTGACACTCAAGCGCTCACATAAATACTGTAATTCCTATCCTCTAATAAATTTCAAGTGTCTTATTTGAGCTTTGAAATAAAAATATCATGAAATTTGTCATATTCAATAAATCCTCTTCCTATATAAGCCACCTAAGACTAAGGAATGAAGTGCATTCATAGTAGCAAGAATTTGTAGTGTATAAAAAATGATAAGAGCATTTAAAGCTCTTGGTCAAGGTGGTTAAAGAAGCTAGACTTGAGGTATCCACTATCCAAATATTACAGTCAATAGAGAATCACAAATCAATCATCGTCCATCATAGAAGGAGTTCAAGACAAACATTAGTCTTCTAATATCATATACACCCATACATTAGAGAATACAAAGCACACCATTGGTCATAATAGCCAAGCGGAATAATAAATATTGTTGTCATCTACGTCTAAATTCAATTTCGAGTACATAGAGATTTACAACATTACAAAGGTAATAATTTACCTTATTCTAATTTATCTTCATTAAAAGGATTTATAAGAGTATAATATAAGGTTGAAACTATAGGGAAATAAAACATGTTTTAAAGAAAAATTAGAGGATAATTATAGCTTAATATTTGAAAATTAAAACATAGGAGAAATAAGTATTTCTACCTTGAAAATTAAATTTCTATTATTACAAATATTATTTTTTTATAATATTCCAAATTAGGGAGTTATAAGGAATACTACACCAAAGTAGGATATTAAAATTTACAAACATTAGATATAAAATATCAAAGGCTATAAAGGGAGGTTCATTAAATATTTTCAAGGGTTGGAAATTAATTGGTATACTTGTATCAAAATCACATTAAAGGGATAAAAGATATCCAACCATTAGGACCTCATCAAATTAGAGTGTGCTTAAGTTTAATAGGAGTAATGAGGTGTAATAGAAGTTGATTTTTGATATTCACAAAACTTTACAAAATCAACCCAAAATTGAACTACTATTCTCAAAAGCACTTTATCAATCATTTAGCATATCCAAAATCACTAGGGAGACATAAGGAATTCTACAAGATCTGATAGTAATAGCTTTCATCAAATTTTATCAGGTACTCAATCCATTCGGGAGTCATAATGTTTCTACAAAATATTCACATACTTTAACTAGGGAGTCATAAGGTAGACTACTACAAAGGTTCTATCAAACCCATTTCTACAACCCTAAGGAATAGCAAGAAACACTATCTCAAAACTATCAAGAAGAAATATGAATGAAATAATAAGAAATACCTTTATTAATAAATAATTATTTCATGAAATGGAATTGTATTCTTAGAACTTGATAGATACCCTTGAATGATATGAGAATATATCAACTAGTGATAAGAAGAGATTCTCCTTATTTCTTAAAGAAGAAAAAAGGGGTAGCTTTGAAGCATTAATTGGTTATATTCATGAAACCTCTTAAAGGCATAGTGGAATTCACAAAAGATAGTTATATTCACATCCAAGTAATGTTTGATGATTTACCCATCATTAATTATGTTTGTACTCACTCAACACATGAAGCAAGCTAGAAATACAAATCAATATTATTGTGATGATAGACTAACTCCTCATGAAGTAGAAATTCCACTAGTATCAATGTAGAATCATAGGAGAAGAAGGAGGAAAAGGAAGAAAAGAAATGCTAAATGAGATCATAGCAAAGAAGACTTGAATAGCAAATAAACCATAAATACTAAACCAAACAAGCATTTTAAAAATATTGAAGAACCCTCAACTACAACTCTCTTTGAAGACATAACTATCATGACCATCCCTAATGGATTTTTTATCATGGAAAACAATGTACTAATTTGATGATGGTTCAATACTTGATTATGTATAATTAAGAAGCTATGTGATGTTAGTTGGTATGAAAGAACATGATACTCTTAACAAGTTGCCAATGTGTAGGATCAAGTACACTCGTAGGTGGAAGAAGTTGAGCCATCCACCAAAGGTAGGGGTACTTGAGGTTGGGGAAATGATAATTAAGGCAAATCGGGGGTAACATTGATGGATACCTTCATATATGCATGCATTTGGTTAAGGGATAATCATCAATAGCTAGCCATATTGAGCCCTAGATTGATAGCCTAGTAGCTATCATAAATTCTAGAGGCTGAGACAAGTGACTAGGTTTATGGAAAGATTCCCCTCTTTGTATGTTGCACATGTTTGATTGTCTTTTACTTCACTATTTTCCTCATTGGTTTGGAAAGAATGCATGGGTTGGATGTTTGCATAACTCCTTGTGTTTCTTGAACAATTAAAATTATTAGTAAATGATTTATTTTAAATGATAATAGGTTTCATTTAAAATTAATACATGCTTTAAATAATAATAGATTTCATTTGAAATTAGTAGAAGCTCTAATTTAAATGTTAACATAGCTTCACTTATGAACAATAGTGGGCTATTTAAGTGATAAATGAGTTTCATTATAAATAGAAATTGTCCATTATTTTTAGATAATAAAGTAAATTTTATTATTAGTTGTTTTATTTGTGAATGGTGATTCCATTTAAAAAGACTAGAGAAAAAAGAGTACTTGTTTAAATGGGAATGTAATTTTATTTAAATATCATAAATATTAAAGATATATAATGGATGCTTCTATTTTTTATTATAGAGGTAATAAAAGATCTTTATTTAAATATAATAAACTTGTAGTTTTAAAAAATATAAAAAGAGAGTGCTTTCTATTTTAGATAGCATTCTTTAAATGAAAGATCTCATTTTACCAAAGGATGTGAAAAGGTCTTAATAATCTAAGGGATCTTAAGTGAGACAAGATTGAGCGTCATGAATGGGAAGCTTCACGTCGATAAAAAGTAAGGAGCCATGTCTATGCTAGTGGGGAAATAAGCTACTTAAATATTTTAAATATTATTTTATCCCCCATGATAGGATGTATGATATGGAAGTTAAGGCTGGTGGATGGAGCCTTAATGTAGTCTGTTAGGGGACATTATGGGGAAGGAAGACCCTCGATTGTATTGGAAGAAGAAAAGGAGGGAGGTGGTGGTTTTTGAAAGGGGTGGGGGAGTCTTTTGGAAAAAAGAGAAAGCAATAGGAGAAAGAGACGACGTAGTAGAGAATATGGATCATGGGAAAGAAAGAAAACTAGTAGTGAACATTCAAAAGTTGCAAGGGAGTGATCACTATGTTGAAATTAGGTTGGATCATGAAAAAAAATACCTTGAATGAATTTCTTTGCTTTCGTATCTTATTTTTGAGATGGCTTGTTGGCCCTCTCCTATCAGTTTGTCAGTCCTATGTTAGGAAACTTTCCTTTTGGTTATGTGTTGGTTGAGAGTGTCAACTATAAGTTGATTACATAATCCATCTATACCTTCAACTAGACCTCTACCTTATGCATGTTTGAGGGCAGTGTAGGGTTTGAGTGATACTAATATAATCATTGTCCTTACATACCTCATGCTAGAAGAGAGCATAGCTATATTTGTGTTGTTCTTCATCTAGAGCAGCTAGGAAAATTTTTTGTGTAGACACTAAACTTCACCTTGTCATCACGGGATTTTGTATGCGGCTTATCTTTCTTTGCCCTACCCTTTGTTTGAATTTTTAATGGATATCATACTAGGTTTACAAAAACCCTATACTGGGAGAGAGATGTTGTTGCTTCTCTATCACCTATCCCACACATGTTATATGTTGGAAGTTGGTCAGCTTCTTAAATTGGAGTTACACCCTCTCATAAGTGACCAACTAGATTGTTCATGTGGATCATTGCTTACTTACCTAAGCACTGGCTACAACACGAGCTCATCAGACATCCCGTGGAACCTTGACCATAAGTTTTACCATTGTATTCTATCTATCTCATTATGCTACCTCCTATGTCTACCCGTAGAGTAGATTCTACATCCCACTCAGTTGGGATCACCTAGTTGTAGGGCAATCGATTGTTGACTAAAACCCTCTTTTGTTGGGTAGTGGTTATAGTGGCTTTAAAGTTGTGAACTACCTGTATATGATAAGCTAATGTTATGCCAGGGTTGACCTCAAAAGATTTAGTGGTTATGCTAGTTACTGTTTGTAATTTGTTAAATGACTATATTAAGGTAATATTGTTAAAGCAAATGAATTATGTTGGGTTGAAAAGTGGTAACTCATAATAATGTAATATTAGTTTATTTATAAATTGAAGCATTAGGACTTTGATTTGATAAATAAAAGGAATGATTATTTTGTATATTAAGGGTATGGGACCTTGATTTATGAAATAATGTAATATTAGTTTATTTATAAATTGAAGCATTAGGAATTTTATTTGATAAATAAAAGGAATGGTTATTTTGTAGATTAAGGGTATGGGATATTGATTTATGAAATAATGAAATATTGGTTTATTTATAAACTGAAGCATTAGGACTTTGATTTGATAAATAAAAGGAATGGTTATTTTGTATATTAAAGGTATGGCACCTTGACTTGTGAAATAATGAAATATTTGTTTATTTATAAATTGAAGCATTAGGACTTTGATTTGATAAAAAAAAGGAATGGTTCACTTGAATATTAAGGGTTTTTGGAATTATGAGCAAGTTTTGTTGTCATTGATTTCAAGAGGTTGATGTCCAAGTTTCGTCATCATTAATGTCATCAGATGGTTTTCCACAAGGCAAGGAAGAGGTTCAAAGGAATAGGGTATAATATTTATTTTAAATATTATATGCCTAAAAAGGCCCAAAACAGATTGAAGACCCAAGGAAGGAGAAGCAGTTTAAAAGGAAATCCCAAGGATGGATAAGCAGGTTAAAAGGAAATAATAATATTATAATATTTAATATTATAATATTCCAAGTTACAGGTTGAGCTAAAGAATAACAAGGGCCAAAGAATTATCAAATTTTAATTTCTCTAAAAGACCCATTTGGCAAATTTTGAAGACTATGGTTTAATTTATTTAAATTTAAATATTTTAACCATAGGTTAATATTTAAATTTAAATAATTAATTAAGGTGCCAAGAGTTTAAATAATTTAATTCGAATTAAATTTGAATTTTAAGTTTGTCAACGTGATTATACAACATGGCACACGGTGTAAAATGGGGCAATTTTTATTAAAAATCATCCATGTGAATTCTTAATGCCCAAAGTTTAAATCGTGCGCTACATCCATTAAAGGAGGAGAAGAATATTCGCATGTGTTAAAGGTTTAAGAGGGCAAACGTGGCAACAAAGAGAGGGGGAATGAAAACCAAGTTCCAAGGTGCTTGGCAGTGTAGGTGGCAGCCAATGGCTAAGTTAGGACGTTCACGAGCGCGAGATCGTGGGTTTGATCCACATGATCAACTTTTGTAAAGGGGAAGGCTCATTTTTGTTTGTGCCAAGTCGGAGAAGAGATAATATAAAATGGAATCGTGCACCCTTTTGACTCCGTGAGGGTACGTAGCCTAGTTAGTAGACATGCTTGGTTTTAGGGCACCTGGTAAGGTGAGGTACTGTGTTTGAACTTCCCCATGGTCATTTTACTAGGTAAAATAAAATTAAGGTATGCTTCTCACATTTTAATTTGCCAAGGTCTTGATAGTTCAAAAATTGCATAGTGTGGAAATTAAAATGTTGTTTATGAGTTGAGGGAGATATAAGGAATAATAAAGTTAAAATATTTTATTTTAATTTTGGTGGTTAGAATTTATAAAGTAGGAGTGATAAGGTATGCAAGGAATATTATATGTTGTATTTTGAAATAAAGCTATATTGTGATAATTGTTTTGAAAGGAGAAATAAGGTGCCTAAAGGAATTTATTGTGAAAGTGAATTAATTGAATCTTTGCTAATTATTTTTAAAGTTTGGAGATTATAAGGTGTACTTGAGATTTAATATTTTGTATGGTGAAATAATTATTAGGAAATATTTAAGTGGATATTTTGAGAAGGATTTTTGCTATCTAACCTTTGATATTGGAAAAGAGGATTTGATTGTGATTAATATAGGTTTTGAAGATATATCTCCATAAAAACAAAAGGTATGGGCACATATTCCTTATGAGTGAAACATTGTTGGATTGGATGTTGTGAAATGCAAAGCTAGAGTGAAAATAATTGTTTGATAAACATCGTTGGAAATATTTGAGTGAGTCTTCATGTGCATGATTAGGGTTTGTGAAAGAACATGAATATCATTGTTATGTGATATTTTTTGATAAGCATTGTTGGAAATATTTGAGTAAGCTTTCATATGCATGATTAGGGTTTGTGAAAAGAACATGAGTATCATTGTTATGTGAGATTGAGAACTATCTTGAACTAGGGTTTGTGAAATATCATGAGTATCATTGTTATGTGAAGTTGAGAACTATCTTGAGCTAGGGTGTGTGAAAGATCATGAGTATCATTATTATGTGAATTTGGAATCATCTTGAGTCAAGGTTTGAGTTCCATAGTGTGAGTTGTTGGTAGCATGGTGAAACTCTTTTTTAGATCTTGTAATAAAGTTGTGTTTCATTGAGTGAATGGTTGAGTGAAGTTGGATGAGCATTATTGATTGAATGCATTGGAGTGATAGTTCAAGTTCTGTGAAACAAATTTTTCTTTATCCTAAATTGATTTGTAAGAGAGTTTGAAAGTGATTGAGTATTTTGTGAGTGTGAAATATATTGAGTCTCTAATAATTATCTATATGTTTCTATGGTTAAACAATATTTTGAGTAAAACTTGTTAGTGTGATTGAAGAGGTTTTTATGAAAGAGATTAAGTTGACATTTTGTAGGTAAGTTTTGCAATTATATTGAGCAAGCTTTTGTGAAATCTTGTGAGCATATTTGAGTAAGTCCTAGAGTGGACTTAAGGATAGAGTGAAGCAAGCTTTTGTGAAATCTTGTGGGAATATTTGAGCAAGTCCTAGAGAGGACTTAAGGATAGAATTGAGTAAGCTTTTGTGAAATCTTAAGGATAGATTTGTGTGAGATTTTTTGGAAGCTTACAATTAAATTGAATAAGTCTTGCTGAAGACTTGTTGAGAAGATTAAATAAGTTCTAGTGAGGACTTCTTGAGCATATTTGAGGTAAGTCTTGGTAAAGACTTGTTGAGCATATTGAAAAAGTTCTAGTGAGGAATTGTAGAGTAGATTTAAGGTAAGTCTTGGTAAAGACTTGTTGAGCAGATTGAACAAGTTCTAGTGAGGACCTATTGAGCAGATTTGATGCAAGTCTTGGTGAAGACTTGTTGAGCAGATTGATCAAATTCTAGAGAGAACTTGTGGATAAATTTGAGGTAAGTCTTAGAGAAGACTTGAGAGCATATTTAGCAAGTTATTGATAGGACTTGTAGATAGATTTTAGGTAAGTCTTTGAAGACTTGTGAACAATGTTGATTGATTTATTTATTTAAGCTTTGAGTTAAGGCTTGAAACAGATCTAAGTAGAGTTGATTTGTGATTGAATCAAGATTTGTGCTAGAGTAAAGGACTGTGTTTACTATAAATTTGAGATAGAGATTAAGCAATTTTTGCTAGACTGAAGGACTATGTTTAGTGCAGATTTAAGATAGAGATTGAGCAGATTTGTGCTAGACCGAAGGACTGTGTTTAGTGTAGATTTGAGATAGAGATTGAGCAAATTTATGCTAGACCAAAGGACTGTGTTTAGTGCAAATTTGAGATATCTATTGAGAATATTTGTGCTAGAATAAAGGACTATGTTTAGTGCATTTTTGAGACAAAGATTGAGCAGGTTTGTGCTAGATCGAAGGACTATGTTTAGTACATATTTGAGATAGTGATTGAGCAGATTTGTGCTAGATTGAAGGATAGTGTTTAGTGCATATTTGAGATAGATATTGAGTAGATATGAGAATAATATTTGGAAGTGATATATCAAAGGATAGTAGTATCTAATGAATAGAGATCCATTAGCTAGGGTAGTGAGGACAAAGTATTCTGAGTGAGGATAGAGGTCTTATGTGGAGAGATAACCACAAGACAGTGCAGTGGAGGTAGTAGTCTTTTATAATATCACCAACCAAAGTAGAGGAGAAGGAGTTCTCCTATGGATAGAGATCCATAAACCAGTTAAGGGGATTGGTGTCTCCTATGGATAGAGATGCATGAAATTGATTATTGGATTGGTGTCTCCTTTGGACATAGGTCCATAAATATTATAATAGGTAAGGATTCCCAAGAGATTTGTTGAGAAAAATTTAGTGAAATATTTTCTCCGTGGAGTAGCCCACATTGGGTGAACCACATTAAATTGGTGTCTCTATTGTGTGTGGTGATTTATACATTGCTTTGATTATTGTTGTTGATATTTCCATTGATATATTGGATAATATTGTTTGAGAAATAAAAGTAAAAAGTGGTCTTATACTGTTCACCCCCCTGTCAGTATAAGCTTGTGTTCTTAAAGGGTATGAGACCTTGATATATGAAATAATGAAATATTGAATTGAAGAATTAGGAGTTTGATTTGATAAATACAAGGAATGGTTATTTTGTATATTAAGGGTATGGGACCTTGATTTGTGAAATAATAAAATATTGGTTTATTTATAAATTGAAGCATTAGGACTTTGATTTGATAAATAAAAGGAATGGTTATTTTGTATATTAAGGGTATGGGACCTTGATTTGTGAAATAATGAAATATTGGTTTATTTATAAATTGAAGCATTAGGACTTTGATTTGATAAATAAAATGAATGGTTATTTTTTAGATTAAGGGTATGGGACCTTGATTTGTGAAATAATGAAATATTTGTTTATTTATGAATTGAAGCATTAGGAATTTAATTTGATAAATAGAAAGGAATTGGCATTTTGTGGATTAAATTTTATGGAACTTTAGTTTATAATATGCTTGGAAATGATTTATTTGTAAATTGAAGTGAGGAGACTTTAATTTAGTAAATAAGTGAAAGAGTTGTTCTATAGATTAGAGGGATGGGGCTTTAATGTATGGAACAAAGATAAGTTTTATTAAAGTAAAATCATGATCTAGTTGTGTATGTTGAAAGACTCTCTAAAGATACTTGAGAGGTGATAGTAAAAGTAATGATTCTTTTATGTGATCAACTATGCACTAGATGGTTAGACACTTGTTTAAATTTGTATAGTTACAATTTGGTAAAGTAAATGTTAAATGCATTTAGAGGTATGCTTATCCTGAACCATCAATGTTCTGATCCTCTTCTATCCTCAAATGATTGATGGAAATAAAAGGAGGACCAAAGTGGCTTTCGACTTACAATTTATTTACTTATACTCAAATAGACTAGATTTGTGGGGATATTTCCCTGATGAAATTGATGTAATATATTATTCCTTAAAAGTATGGAGGATTTACCATACTTGCTTGTATGTATTAATTGATTAAATGTTGGATGATGTACCTTTAAATTGTTAGCTAAATTATTTATGCTTTGTATTTAAATCCTTTCTAGTTCATGTTTATCTTCTTGATTATGGCTTTCTTTCTAGCATCTTTTCATGTATATGAGTTATGTTTTGTTAGATTTAGTATCTAGTGCCATATTTGTTTCTCTTGCTAAAAACAATAACAATTAATAAGTTCTAGGGTAAACTTAGAGGATAACCTAAGGGCTTGAGATCCCCTTAGGGTGAAGATAATGGACCTAAGGTATTAATATCCATTAGGGCTAATGATAACTAGGTTGTTGAAATACTACATCTAAGTTAAGAGAGCTTGTTGAAAGATGATATTGCTAGCTTAAATCACAGTACACGTAGCATACCTATGCATAATGGCTTGTGTAAAGTATGGATATGTGTGTACACCTTCTAATAGCTAAATTTGATAAGTCTAGCTCATCAAGAATGATGAAATGGATGGACTTATTTGCATGACATATGATACGCCTACGTAGATGGACTTGCATGAGGAAATCTTATGAGATGTTGCTCTTTGAGGAACTTAAGAAATTTTTCTAAACATTAAGTTAACCTAAAACTTGGTTAGGGGTTTGTGAATCCCTCTCCTCAGACAATTTCTCTTTTGTTTTCTTTTTTATGTATTTATTATTTCTTGATTTTAGGGTTGTTACATTTGGTATGAGATCTTTAGGTACAAGGGTGTAAAGCTTATTATGTGCTAAAATAGATTTAGATATATCCAATGAAGGCTTGCTTAAGTTTAAGATAAATTTGGGATGACATAGAATCTCTACTTGATATAGAATAATGGGAATTAATCCCAAGAATGGATGAATGTTATGATACCTCAGTATAGGATTTGGTATTAATGATACATCATAACATTGGAATGTTATCCTAGTTATATTATTGGTATTTTTGGAAAGGATAAATTTGTATTATGGATTGGATTAGTGGTACAGTTTGAGGTGAAGCTATAACCTAATCATTTTCTTGGTTGAAATCAGGTCAAGATGCCACCCAAGACAAAAAAGAGGAGGCATATACCTCCACTTAGATAGACTTGACAAAGTAATATCGAAGAAAGGATATAGGATGAGGATCCAAAAACTCCCAATAGGGGGATGGAATATCTCACTACTATAGTTGCTATCATGCAAGACCAGATAAGGCAGGTGTTAGAAACTATTACAATTCAAAAATTTTAATATAGAGTTTTAGAGGTTGACCAAGTTGAGGGACTAACTACATAATAGTAACAGGCTAGAGCCCTCCTAGAAAAGGAAATGGTAAGAGATCTAAAGAATGTTTGTATCTCCAAGTTTTATGGATAAGGAGAAGAATATGCAGTTGAGGCATGGTTGAGGGAATTAGAAGTTTAGTTCATGGTAAAGGGATATTCTCTAGGAACTCAGACTATTTAGGCTATGATTACCTTGAAGGGGCCATCCTAGATTGGTGGGAAAATTATTATTAAGAAACTAATATTGAATCAGTAGACATCCCATGGAAGGAATTCATAGTCATATTCAAAAAGAGGTTCCTTTTAGAGCATTTCTATGCCCTAACATTTGAGGAGTTTGTCAGTCTAAGTCAAGGAAATAATATAGTGGGGATATACTAAAAAAAGTTGATAATATTTCTAAACTATGTACGTACCTATAATGAGAAAATGTGGGTTCATAAGTTTAATCATGGGTTGTAATATAGGATAAAGTATGATGTAGACATGCATGAGCCTATTTTATTACAAAATACGTATTATCTAGCATAGAAGTAGAGTCGCAATATCACTACAAATATAGCACCTTATTTGAGCAAGATCAACATGAACTAAAGAAGAGGAATAACAATGGGTTTGTAAAATGGGAGGTTGAACAAGGTTGGAATGCTAAAAATCATTAAAATCCTAAAAATAAATCTTATGGAAATAAGAATAAATTCAAGAATAAATCCAAAAATCAATTTCCAAGACATATGGATCGAGTATTCTACAAAAAAGTAAGAAAAGACTAAGAATTCATAGCGAGCAGGGGACATTCAAATACCAGATGTTTTCAGCTATGCAATTAAAAAAATACCTCAATAAAGGAGGGATAGTCTAGGTGATTAAGCTAAATGAAGTTGGAGAAGACCAAAAGAAAGAGGTGTTGGAGACACCCAATTTTGCAGGACTTCAAGGATGTATTTCCTAAGGATTTACCTAGACTCCCTCTTGTACAAGAATTTGATTTCACTATTGATATGATGCCATGAGCATAACCAATTCATAGATCTTCATATAGGATGAATCCTATCGAGATACATGAATTAAGGGTACAATTGCAAGGGTTATTGGAAAAGGGGTTCATAAAACCAAGTGTGTCACCTTAGGGTGTACCAGTTTTATTTATGAAAAATAAATACATATGTTTAAGGTTATGTATTGAATATAAGATGTTGAATAAAGCTATAATCGAGAATCGGTAGCCCCTACCTAGAATCAAACATTTATTCAATCAATTGAGATATGCCACAGTGTTTTCTAAGATCAATTTGAGATCTGGGTATCACCAATTAGGAATACATGAGGAGGATACTCACAAGATAGTGTTCAAGAGTGTGTGGGAACTATAAGTTTATAGTCCTACCCTTTGGATTGACTAACACCCTAGTTATCTTCATAAATTTAATGAAAAACATGTTCAGAAGGCACCTGGACTAGTTTGTCCTTGAATTTTTGGATGATATCTTGATATAGTCTTGAAACAAGGAAGAACATGATAAACATCTCAAGATCGTGTTAGAGTTGTTAGTGGAAAACCAACTCTATGGAAAACTAGCCAAGAATAATTTCTATGTTTCGAAGGTGTGATATTTAGGACACATTATATCATCAATGGGAATCACCGTGGATCCAGAGAAGATTGAATCCATACTAAACTGGCCACCCCCAACTAATGTCACTAAAATACAAAGCTTCATGGGATTAATGGGCTACTATAGATATTATATAAAATATTTCTCAAATATTTTTGTGGCAATAACTAACCTTCAAAAGAAAGGGAAAGAATTCAAATGAATAGAAAAGTGTGAAGCTGCCTTTGCACTGATGCGTCATTGGAAGGGTTAGGAGGAGTACTCATGCAAGAAGAGTCAATAGGAGCTTATAATTCAAGAAACCTTAAAAAGCATGAATTTAATTAATTTACTCATTATTTAGAGCTAGTTGTTATGGTGCATGCTCTAAAGGTCTGGTGCCACTATTTGGTGGGGAGATATTTTGAGTTAAAATATGACCATCAAAGTCTAAGGTACATATTTACCCAACCAATTATCAATGTGATACAGAGAAGATGGATCGAGTTTCTCACTGAGTATGACTTTGAAATTAAGTATATAAATGGGAAAGAGAATAAGGTTGTTGATGCCTTGAGTAGGAGACACATAGCAACCATAACTTGAAGTCACATAAAGTTGATGGACCAAGTGAGACAAGGGCAATCTCAGGATAAGTATTACATGTAAATTCAAGCTAGAATGGATAAAGACCATGAGGGTATTAAGGATTTTGGAATTATAGATAACCTTTTGTGCTACAAAGGTAGGGTCATCATACCAAAATAAAGTGACTTAAGGAAGTTATTAATGCAAGAAGCCCATAGATATTATTATTCTTCTCACCTTGGAGGGGTCAATATGAGGGAAAACATTAAAATAATCTTATTCTGGGTAGGTATGAAGAAGGATATCACCAAATTTATTGCTTGATGCCTTGAATTTTAGAAGGTTAAGGTGGAACACAAGCATCCCGTAGGACAATTATATCCACATGATGTGCTTATGTAAAAATGGCATGTTATATCCATGGATTTTATAGTAGAATTATCTAAGACCAAGTACCAACATGATGCAATCCTTGTAGTAGTTGAAAAATTAACTAAGGTTGCACATTTTATATCTAGAAGCACCAAAGACAATGCTCAAGTGGTAGCTAATAGATTTACCAAAGAAGTGTTCTGATTATATGAGTTTCTAGAAGTAATCATCTTTGATAGGGATTCCAAGTTCACTTCTAAGTTTTAGAAAGCCCTTCATCATACAATAGGCATAAAACATAAAACTGAACATGAGTTCAAAATACCATCTTGATATAGATGGTCAAATAGAACAGGTAAACCAAGTGCTAGAGGACATGCTTTGCATGTACTACATGGATCATAAGTCTCATTGGGAAGACTATCTACATCTAGTGGAGTGTTGAGCAAGGTGCAACAAAAGCATTGCAAAAGTATTGTCATTGTTGTCAACACAGATAGATTGATGCAGTTGATGCAGTTCAAAGGTCAGTCAGATCAAGTACAGTGATTTTCAAGGAAAATAGAAGTGACCCAGATTCAGAATTTTGCAGAAAAAGACAAGTAAGAAAACTGTCGCGATATCGCAACATGTTTTCTGTCGTGATTTCGCGACAAAAAGGAGGAGAGAGAAAATGCAGCCAAAAATATCGCGATTTCGTGACAAAAAGGAGGAGAGAGAAAATGCAGCCGAAAATGTCACGATTTCGTGATAAAAAGGAGGAGAGAGAAAACGCAGCTGAAAATGTCACGATTTCGCGACAAAAATGAGGAGAGAGGTGTAGCTGAAAATGTCGTGATTTCGCAACACAATAGAGGAGAGAGAAAGTGCATGAGAAATTGTCGCGATGTCGCAACAGTTTCGGAAGAAAAGCACTAAGGACGAAAAGTGTCGCGATATCGCGACACGTCGGGTTTTCACGACCCGAAGAAGAGAGATAATGTACGACAACAAAAGTGTAGCGATTTCGCTACATGTCAGAGTTTCACTGGCAAAAGAAAAGAAAAAGCACTAAGTCAAGAAAGTGTAGCGATTTCGCTACATGTCAGACTTTCGTGGGCCGAAGCAGAGTTCAGATGCCAAAGAGCAAAGGTGTAACGATTTTGCTACAAATTCAAAATGCAAGGCGCAAAGGTGTAGCGATTTCGCTACAAGGTCGAAACACAAGACGCAAAAGTGTAGCAATTTCGCTACAAGTTCGAAATGCAAGGCGCAAAGGTGTAGCGATTTCGCTACAAGGTCGAAACGCAAGACGCAAAAGTGTAGCAATTTCGCTACAAGTTCGAAATGCAAGACACAAAGGTGTAGCGATTTCGCTATAAGTCTAAAGTTTCGCGAGTCGAAGCAAAGTTGGAAGCACAAGGCACAAAGTTGTAGCGATTTCGCTACATGTCTTGATTTCGTTGGTGCATGAAGGGAAAAATGTACGGACGCTAAAGATGTTGTGATTTCATGACACGTTGCATTTTCGCGGGCGAAAAGCAAAGAACAACGCTAAGGTAGAAAAGCGTCACGATTTCGTGACATGTTCCGATTTCGCTGAGGCTTGCGGAGAAAAGTGTACGGAAGCCCAAAGTGTCACGATTTCACGACATGTTCTGATTTCGCTGAGGCTTGCGGAGGAAAGTGTACGGAAGCCCAAAGTGTCACGATTTCGTGACATGTTCCGATTTCGCTGAGGCTTGCGGAGGAAAGTGTACGAAAGTCCAAAGTGTCGCGATTTCATGACATGTTCCATTTTTGCAAAGGCAAGCAAAGGAAAGTGCAGGAAAGTGGAAAGCATTGTGATTTCGTGACATGTAAGGTTTTCGTTGTTGCATGCCGAGTAGAGAACAAGGAGGTGGAAAACATCGTGATATCGTGACATGTAATGTTTTTACGGTTGCATGCAGAGAGAAGGTCTAGGAGGCAAAAAATGTCATGATGTTGTGACAAGTTAGGTTTTCGTGGTCAACAGTTCAAGATAAAGTCAAATAGGAAGAAATGTCGCGATATCGTGACAGGTAACAGTTTGGCGAGAAAAAGCCGAAGAAGCATGCACAGTGACAAGTGTCAAAAAGGCGAAAAGAAAAATCATGCAGCCAATTATGTAAGAGCTAACTAGAGCCAGAATTGCAGTCACAGTGACAGATGTCGAAAAGCACTAAGGAAAATTCATGCAGCCAACCAAGGACAAGTTAACTAGAGTTACAAAAGGAAGGTATGAAACAACATATTAAAGAAAAGAACGGCTGTTGCGGGGCCATGATGTAGCATGGCTAACAAAGGTGGTAGTTACAAGAACTGTCCATTGAAGACAGAACAACTGTTATAGGGGTGGATACCAAGAATCATGATTATAGAGAAATTAATTAACAGGTTGCATATATCAAGAAATGACAGTCACGCACAGAAGAAAGTGAAAGCACAGAATTCAAAATAGAAGAAAGAAGAACAGAGCACCGAGATACGCAGGAAGGCTATCAGGATACGCAGAAAAAGGTGTCAGGATACGCAGATAAAGGCTATCAGAAAAAGGCTATCAGAATGTGCAGAGAAGAATGTCAGAATAAGACAGAAAGAAAGTGGCTAAAAGGCAGAACGCGTCAGAGAGGGTTTGACAGATTGATCATATCCGAGATTGCATGGAATATTGGAGGGAAAATTTGAGCCGTTTCAAATTGAGCTATTCAAGGAAATCAAGTATAAATACTCGAATAGTTATAGTAAGAGAGGTTACTGCAACCGTGGTTATTAGTGAAAAACAAAAGAAAAGGTTGAGTAAGAGTGTTGCATGAAGTACAAAAAAAGAACAAAAAACCTGAATGTAATTTTTATTGAAAAAATCAGAAGAGAGGTTTTAGACTGTGAAAGAAGATATTGAGATTCTAACAATTCTCTTTATGCTTCTATGAGATTAAGTTGTATGAGCTATAGACCAGTGAGGGTCTTGCAAAAGAGAAGGCATTTTTATGTCAATTTACTTTTTAAAATAGAAATTCATGTTGGTGCTTGGTAAAAGGGGTTGGTGCTCCTATCTCATTGTTGCAGAAAAATCGGGGGTTGGTGCTCCTTCTAGTGGGTGCTGGTAAACTATTTGTAAAGATTGAATCCTTGCAAAGGCTGGATTTGGATTGTAGTCCAAACATTCATTATTTGAGGAGTAGCCACATCGGTGAACCTCGTTAAATCTTGTGTTGTGTGATGCTCTTGTGTTATACTTGCTTTATCTATTTTTAAGCTTGTATTTTTAAGTTTTAAGAGTTGCAGATTCAAGTTTTTAAATAGTTACACTGATTCACCCCCCCTCTCAGTGTCATTGTGAGAATAACAATTGGTATCAAAGCAAGGTACCTGAACAAGCTTAATCAGCTAAGGTGATCTTGGAAGATCCACAATGGCCGACGGTGAAGGATTCTCTTCCAACAAAGCTCCTTTGTTCGATGGAACAAATTACTCTTTCTGGAGACTCAGGATGCAGACATATCTGTGTGCACTGGGATATGACATCTGGGAATCCATTGAAAATGGATACACAATACCCTCTGTTCCTCCAACAGATGCGGCTGAGAAGAAAAATTTTGAGAACAACTCAAAAGCCAAGAATGCTATTATGTGTGGATTAGTAGACAGTGAGTTGATACGCATCATGAACTGCAAATCAGCAAAAGACATATGGGACAAACTGCAGAGCATTCATGAAGGAGACAGCAAGATCAAGGAAGCTAAGCTGCAAACACATCGTGCCTAGTTCAAAGCATTAAAGATGACTGATGATGAGAACATAGAAGCCTATATGCTGAGAGTAAATGGAATCATTAATGCAATAATAGGACTCGACGAGGAGATGGAAGATGCAGTTATTGTGAAGAAGGTACTAAGAACTCTCCATAAAATATTTGATGCAAAAGTTTCTGCCATAGAAGAAGCTAAAGATTTAATTTTTTTCAGTATGGATGAAATGCACGGTTCCTTAACAGCATATGAAATGAGAATTGGACAAACTAAACCCTCATACAGAGAAGCGGCTTTTCAAGCACAAAAAAATACAAAATCTAAACAAGAATATGAGGAAGAAGAATCTACAGATGAAACTGAAGCAAACTTTGTTATGAAATTAGTAAAGGGAAAAGGAAAGTACGAGAGGTAAGCTACCGTTCAAGTGCTTCAAACTGTGGAGGCATCGGGCACTTTGCAGCAAAATGCCCAATGAATGAGAAAAACAAAAGTGATGAAGGGACACACCAAGAAAGAAATGTCTGGAAGAAGAAACCACATTTTAGAAAAAGGAACTTCAAGAAGAAAAGTTTCATTTCCAAGAATATTGACTCTTCTGAAGACAGGTTCCGGTGAGGACTCGGAAGAAGAAACTGGTGAAGCATTGTTCATGACTTTTGAAGAACAAAGAACAGAGGAAACCCGGGAGTGTGAAGAAAAATTAGAGGATGAGGCTGAGGTAGATCTAGAAGGTGAGTTGGTTGCTGCACTTGAAGAGTTAAGTGCAGAAAGGAAAAAGAATAAAAAGATTTCAAGAAAATTTGAGGATGCTAGCGAATTAATAATCAGTTTGAAAGTACAAACTGAAGAATTTAAGAAAAAGTTTGAATATTTTGAAGCACAACTAACCATGAAAATAGATGAGTGTAATAAGCTAGAAGAAGACGTAGTTAGTTTAAGGATGCGGCTAGAAGAGATGAATCGGAAATTGAGATGTCATCATAAACTTGAAGGAAGTTCCGCGAAGCTTGAATAAAACATTAAATAATCAAAGGCCTACAGGCATCAAATTTGGTTTGGGATTTGATGAAGGAGAATCATCAAAGGACTCAAAGGCTGTTATTGTAGAACCAATAAAGAATATAGACAAGATCAGACTTGATCAAGAAAAATCGTATCATGCAAAAGGAAACAATAAGGCCAAGCTTGAAAGGAGTACTGCAAATGATGGATTCACCAAAGTCACATATGTTGGAATATTACCATTAGTAAAAGGTTAAAAAATTGTTTTTACCTTGGGTAAAGGTAACTTACCTTTTACCTTACCTGGACGGTAGTGGACGGCAACATTTGGGTGGCAAGAGAATTCTATTCATCTTTCCTTTCCCCCAATTTCTCCTTTCCCCATTTCTTTCTCAAATAGGTTATTTACTGCCTATTTAATCTATGTAACCTAAGTTTTAATGTTAATGCAATTAATCCTTTTTCATCCACACTCACCTTTCACATTTGGTATCAGAGCGGCATGATTCCCGAGGTGATGGGGCCCGTAGTTCGAGGTGGCGGCATGGATCTCGAGGCAACCCGTAGGAGCCGAGGTGGCACGGATCCCGAGGTGGCCCGTAGGAGCAGTCCGACATGTTTCTTGAGGTGCTAGAGGAGCTGGATGAAGCGGCCCGTAGAAGCGGAAGATCTGCACGATTCTCGAGGCATTGTTGACATGGCGCATGATTCCCAAGGCATGATATTGACGTGGCGTGATGCGTGGTGACATGTGACTGGTGCACGACCTGAGGTGTGGTGATGTGGCATTGGCACATGGCCCGAGGAGTGGTGACATGGCGATCCGTGAGGTGTGGTGATGTGGCGCTGGCGCGCGGCCCGAGGAGTGGTGACGTGGCGATCCGCGCATGCATCGATGGCAAAAGGATCCTGTGACGTTAATGACTTCCCATAAGCAATAAAAGCACTTTATGTTCTTAGCTATTTTTAAAGAGCTTTTACATCGCCCTACGGGCGATGTGGGACTAAAGTCCCAAGTAAAATCAAGCTTCGCGCCGAAGCGTGAAGCCAACATTAGCTTCACGCTCGACACGAAAGCTAAAGGGCGGGGAGCACGCATTGCTCCTGGATCAGCCCGGTAGCGCAGCGGCTACCCTCAGCCCTGACACCCGCGAGGTCGCAGGATCGACTCTCGGCGGGGTCAATAGATAATTAAAATTAAAAAAAACTAAGGAATAGTTTAAATTTTAAAAAAAAAAAAATTGTGTGTAATTTCCTAAGAGGAAATATCTGTTCATTAGTTTTTTATAAAAATTTTTTTTTTTTCAAAGTTGAAATAGAAATTTCCTGAGAGGAAATAATTGTAAAAGTTTTTAAAAAAAAAAAACTTTGAAAGTTAAATTTTTTTTTTATTATTTCCTAAGAGGAAATATTTGTAAAAGAAAATTTCTGGGAAATTTTCTTAAATGATAAGATCGGATGGATGTTATCATGCCCTCTACAAGTTGTTATTGAAAACAAACCCTGAAAACTTTGATAGGCACGTGAAAACACTAGGACTTAATATAGTTTTTTCACAGTTGCAAAACGCGGTTATTGCACACCAGAGAAATCCTGATCAAGGATACGAAGCAGATTCAGAAGATAACTCCTTTGGCAGTAGATTTGAACAATCCGACACAGTTGCAATTGCTTCACAAGGATCCGAATATACTCATTATAGTAATTCAGTTGAAATCCTTCAACCTCCTTCTCCTGAAATAATATTGATCAGTGACGATGATGAACAAATCGCTGACAATTTTGTAATTGCTGAACAACAAGTGTGAGTTGTTTATGATTGTAAATCAAGCAGGGCTTGATAGTTTGTAAAGTATTTTTTGCAATAAGACTATAAAAGAGAGGTTTCTTGTTTTAGTAGATAATAATGGGATCACATAATAATCTACCAATTCCCGAATTCAGTGGGGATAATTATGAGTACTGGTCCATCAAGATGAGGACATTACTCATTGGAAAAGGACTATGGGATATTATTGAAGACGGATACATTGCTCCAACAGATTGGACTACTTTAAGTGCAAATGATAAGAATATCTACAAAGATGCACAGAAAAATAATTCTTTTGCCTTATACCATCTTCAATCAGCATTAGATCCTAGTATCTTTCCTAGAATTGCATCTTACTTAATTGCTACAGATGCATGGAATGCCTTGAAAGAAGGATTCCAAGGAAGTGATAAAGTAAAGCAAGTCAGGATTCAGACTTTGAAAAGAGATTTTGAAAATCTTAGAATGAAGGAAAATGAAAGAGTCGGAGACTACTGTGTACGAGTCAAAGCAGTAGTTGATATGATGCAAACTTTAGGTGAAGACACAAAAAATGAAACAATTGTGAAGAAAGTGTTGCAAAAAATTCTTCCTAAGTGGAATCACATTGCTATCATAATTGAAGAATCCAAAGACCTTTCTACTCTTACATTTGATAGTTTTATTGGATCATTAACATCACATGAAGAGCGACTTCAAGGAGCCCCTTCAACAAGCTATGGAGGTGATGACAAAGCCTTCACTTTGAATGAAACTGCAAGATGAGAACAAGGAAGAGGCCGAGGCAGAGGACAACAACAAAGAGGCAAGAGCCAAAGCAACTCCTACAGAGGAGGTAATCAAAATAGAGGTGGAAATCAAAATAGAGGAGCCAATCAGAACCAAAGAGGCAATGCAGCCCGTGGAAATCAAGGACGAGGAAGTAACAAGACTAAAACAACTTGTTTCAATTGTGGGAAACAAGGCCACTTCGCTCATGACTGCTGGTCAAAGTCTTCAAAAGATCAAAGCAGTCAATATGGCTCATTCTACGAAGAAGAAGAAGGTCCATCAAACCTTTTTCTCTCTTATGGATAGCCAGATCAAAATCTAAATGATACATGGATTTTGGATACTGGTTGCTCCAACCACATGAGTGGCAAAGAAAATCTCTTTGCTACATTAGATTCAAATTACAAATCTCATGTTAAGTTAGGGGATAATAAATCTTTGCAAGTTGAAGGCATTGGAGCTATGGCAGTTCCAACAAAAGAAGGCCTTAAAAATGTGAATGACATATACTATACTCCACAACTACAACACAATTTGTTAAGTGTTGGCCAAATGATGGAGAAGCATTACAAATTAGTTTTTGATGAAAACAAATGTACAATCTTTGATAAAAAAAATTGTAACCGGGTCATCACAGAAGTACCTATGACAAAGAATAGGTTGTTCCCTCTAAAATTTTGTGAGCCAGGGGGAGCTCAACTTGCAAACATTGCTATTAAAAATCCAAGTGAATTGTGGCACTTGAGATATGGTCACCTCAATTCCGCTAGCTTGAAAATGTTAACATCACAAGCTATGGTGACGAGGACTACCAAAAATTCCAGAACATAAAAAGGTATGCAAAGCATGTGCTTTGGGAAAGCACTCCAGAATGAAGTTTCCAAGAGGCCGAGCGTGGAGAGCAAGCTATCCTCTTCAGCTAGTACATTCGGACATCTGTGGTCCAATGCAAACAAAAAGTCTTGGAAACAATTCTTATTTTCTAACATTCATAGATGATTATTCTAGAATGTGTTGGCTCTATTTTCTGAAACACAAAGATGAAGCATTTTATTGCTTCATAGACTTCAAAAATAATGTAGAAAAGCAAAGTGACTACTATGTCAAATGTCTTTGCACTGATAAAGGAGGAGAGTACTCCTCAAATGAATTTCTTCATTATTGTAAGCAAAATGGGATAAAAAGGCAGTTCACCACTGCCTATACCCCACAGCAGAATGGTGTGGCTGAGAGAAAGAACCGCACCCTTGTTGAAATGGCAAGAACAATGCTTCAGGAAAAACATCTCACAAACAGCTATTGGGCAGATGCAGTGAGAACAAGTGCATATATTCTAAATAGAAGTCCGACTTCTAGTTTAGATGGTATCACTCCTTATGAAGGATGGTACGGTAAGAAACCAAATGTCAAACATTTTAGAGTATTTTGTTCTTTATCTTATGCACACATTCCTGAGGAGAAGAGAAAGAAGCTTGATCCAAAGAGTCAAGCATGTTTTTTGTAGGGTATTGTGATTCAACCAAAGGGTATAGATTGTACAATACCACGACACATAAAATCATTATCTCCAGGGATGTAATTTTTGATGAAGGGGGAGAATGGGGTCATAAAAAATTTGTTGATTTTGACTCTAATTCGGACAGTTCCACATTAGTACCTCCCACATTGGTACAACCCAAGAAAAGCAGTGGAAAAAGTCCTCCACAAATTCCACATTAGGAAACTTCATCAAGTACATCAAGTGGTACACCAAGTCCAAGAGGGACTTCTTTGTTGGCACCACCAAATTCTCCAAAATGATTTCAAATATCAGTAAGCGCTCCAAGCCCGATGGATATTGATTCAGTTTCTCAAAGGAAAGAGACAAATAGAGGAAAGCGCATACTACAGAGTCATCCATCTACTCAAATGTTGGATAGGAATTTCCAACAAAGATACACTAGGAGTCAAGCTAGTGAGATGGATGACATTTTTTCAAGACTTGAAAATCTTCAAATGTCAGGGGATGATGAGTCTCATGAACCAAGGGGTGATGTAGTCAATTATGCTTTGTTGGCTGCTGCACACCTAGAACCTTCTAGCTATGAAAAAGCATGCATTGAAAATATATGGCAAGATGCCATGGAAGAGGAAATATCCTCAATTAAAAAGAATGATACTTGGGAGCTTGTGAAGCTTCCCAAGGGAAAAAAATGTGTTGGATGTAAATGGGTCTATAAGACCAAATTCAATGCTGATGGAAGCATTGAAAGGCACAAGGCAAGATTAGTAGCTAAGGGTTTTACTCAGAAATATGGAATAGATTATGAGGAAACCTTTGCTCCAGTTGCTCGACAAGAAACAATTAGAACTGTTCTTTCCTTGGTAGCCCATAAAGGATGGAAAATTCAACACATGGATGTGAAAAGTGCATTTTTAAATGGATACCTGACAAAAGAAGTGTATGTTCAACAACCTCAAGGTTTCCAAGAACCAGGAAAAGAGAACCTTGTTTATAAATTAAAAAAAGCACTTTATGGCCTCAAGCAAGCACCATGAGCATGGTACTCACGAATTGACGGCTATTTCAGCAAATATGGTTTCACAAAAAGCAAGAGTGAACCAACACTATACTACCCGAAGAATGGAGTAGATATCCTCATAGTTTGTTTATATGTGGATGATCTAATATTCATGGGTAGTAATAATAAAATGAATATGGAGTTCAAAAATTCCATGATGAATCTGTTTGAGATGAAGGATCTCAGATTAATGATATACTTCCTAGGAATGGAAGTACATCAATCAAAAATGGGATCTTCATATGTCAACGGAAATATGCTCATGACATGATCAAGAAATTTGCTATGCAAGCAGGTGCAAATCAGCTGCAACACCAACCGGACATGGAATCCATCTAAGCAAAGAATATGGAGCACCAAAAGTTGACTTGACCAATTTCAGAAGCATGGTTGGGAGTTTAATGTTTCTCACCAACACTAGGCCAGATATACAGTATGTTATTTCTCTTGTATCACGGTTTATGGCATGCCCATCCGAGCTGCATCTACAAGCAACCAAATGAATTTTACGATATGTAAAAGGTACATTGGATTTTGGAATCCATTACCACAAGTCTAACTCTGTGAAGTTATTTGGTTATAGTGACAACGATTGGGGCAGTAATATAGATGATAGAAAATCTACATCAGGGAACTATTTTAGTCTAGGTTCAGGACTAATAACTTGGAGTTCCAAGAAGCAATCTGTTGTAGCATTATCATCTACAGAAGCTGAGTACATAGCCATTACTCATGCCAGTACTCAGATCCTCTGGTTGAGGAAAATCCTTGAAGAGATTGGCAAAAAACAAATTGGTCCAACCAAACTGAATTGTGATAATATTAGTGCCATATAGTTGGCATATAATCCGATCCACCACAAAAGGTCAAAACATTTTGATATGAAGTATCACTTCATAAGAGATATGGTGGAACAACGGACAGCTTGAGCTTCAATATTGTAGTAGACATCTTCACCAAAGGCATGGCTAAAGCTCAATTTATAAAGCTGAGAGACTATATAGTTAGTCCTCTCAACTTTAAGGGGGGAGAATGTTGGAATATTACCATTAGTAAAAGGTTAAAAATTGTTTTTACCTTGGGTAAAGGTAACTTACCTTTTACCTTACCTGGATGGCAGTGGACGACAGCATTTTTGCGGAAAGAGAATTCTATTCATCTTTCCTTTCCCCCAATTTCTCCTTTCCCCCTTTCTTTCTCAAATAGGTTATTTGAATGTTTATTTAATCAATGTAACCTAAGTTTTATTGTTAGAATGCAATTAATCCTTTTTCTCCACACTCACCTCTCACAACATATCAAAGAAGCCCATGCCCTACTACACGCAACAACATTACCCGTACCCCGTTCATTTTCTTTATTGTTTTACAATGCATATGGTCATAAAATCTCAAGTTGTAGATATAATGTAGAACAAATAAATTTTACTAGTAGAAATATTTTTTCACCTTTGATAGATTATGCTGTAGAATGTTATAATTGTCATATCTTTGGACATATTGCAAGAAATTTTCGTAGCTCTTTTGCAGGAAATAAATACCAGGGAAGAAAGTATCAATCAACTGGATTAAAACAAAATAGAAAATTTCTCGAAAAACTGTCACAAGCCAATGAAAGGGAGAAGGTAAAACAAGTGACCAGATCTGCTATCAAATCTCAGTGGAAAGAAAAGGAACAACCGAAGAAATACAAGGAATCCCTAATCATTCAAACAACTCTCAAAGCCCAAAATAAATCTGCACCTTGGATTCTAGATAGTGGATGCTCCAGTCATATGACAGGAGACAAACAGAAGTTTGATAAGCTACAGACATACGAAGGTGGTTTTGTAAAATTTGGAAACAATGATGGAGCCAAGATAGTAGGAAAAGGATCAGTCAAGTTAAGTGACGATAAAATCAACTCTAAAGAAGTCCTTTTTGTGGTGGGTTTGAAGCATAACTTACTAAGTGTAAGTCAAATTTGTGACAGAGGTCATGAAGTGATTTTCAAGAAGGAGGGCTGTGAAGTAAGAAAGACAAAAAATGAGAAGTTGATAGCTACTAGATTGAGGACTTCTGAAAATCTGTATACTCTCTTAGAGACTTCAGAAGGAGCTTACTTGGTTGGACAAGAAGAAGAAAATTGGCTATGGCACAAGAGACTCGGTCACATAAGCTTTGATAATCCGGTAAAAATCAGCTCAAAAGGGGCGGTAAGAGACATACCAACTATTGGCAAACCTTCAAATAGTATTTGTGCGTCATGCCAAAAGGGAAAACAAACCAGAGCCACATTCAAAGCAAAAGAATACTTCACGAGCAAGCCTTTAGAACTAATTCAAACTGATTTATGTGGACCCATGAGAACGGAAAGCATAAATGGACACAAATATTTTATGCTGTGTATAGATGACTATTCAAGAATGACATGGGTACTATTTTTGAAACTTAAATACGAAGCCTTTGAGATGTTCAAAACTTTCAAAAACCATGTTGAGAATCAATTAGGAAAAAGAATTAAATGTTTAAGATCAGATAGAGGAGGAGAGTTTATTTCAGATGAGTTTGCAGAATACTGTGAAAAGCATGGGATCAGAAGACAATTTTTGGTAGCAAGAACACCTCAGCAGAATGGAGTAGTTGAAAGAAAGAACAGAACTGTGCAGGAAATGGCAAGGACCATGTTAATAGAGAGCAAAATTGCTGACAGGTTCTGGAAAGAGGCAGTTCATACTATAGTCTACATTCATAATAGGTGTATGTTGAGGCCGCATGAAAGCAAAACACCTTATGAACTATGGTTTGGCAAGAAGGCTACAACAAAATACTTCAAAGTATTCGGCAGCAAGTGTTACATTAAACAAACTAAAGACAATCTTGGAAAATTCGAAGATAGAGCTGATGAAGGTATATTTCTTGGTTACTCAACTAAAAGCAAAGCCTACACATGCTACAACAAAAGACTAAAGAAAATTGTGGAGAGTGTTGATGTTAAGGTCGATGAAGGTAGGGAACAAGAAATCAGCCATAAAGAAAACTACCCGACTTATGAAGAATTTATTGAAGAAGATGAAGATCAAGAAAAAGAAGAGAGATAGAAATCGGAATCGGATGATTTAGAAATAGAAGAAAACAAGAAATCCAAAACAGGCAGCTGGCAGAAAAATCATCCCAGAGAGCAAATTATTGGGGACCCTATAGTTGGCATTCAAACAAGAAGAAGAGTAGTAAACAACTATTCTATGTTATCCAACATTGAGCCCAAAAATATTATTGAAGCAAGCACAGATGAAAGCTGGATGGAGGCAGTAAATGAAGAACTAGATCAAATTGTGAAAAACAAACCTGGGAATTAGTACCAAGACCTGAAAATAAAAACATAATAGGTACTAAATGAATATTTCAAAACAAACTGAATGAAGACGGACAGGTTGTGAGGAATAAAGCAAGATTGGTCTGTAAAGGATATGCTCAAGTTGAAGGGATTGATTTTGAAGAGACCTTTGCACCGATGGCAGGACTTTAAGCAATAAGACTATTTTTGGCTTTAGCATTTCATAGAAATTTCAAAGTTTATCAGATGGATGTGAAATCAGCATTTCTAAATGGAAATCTTGAAGAAGAAGTTTATAATGAACAACCTGATGGCTTTCAACTCTATGATAATCCTAACTTTGTTTGCAAGTTGAAGAAAGCATTGTATGGCTTGAAACAAGCACCTAGAGCCTGGTATGCAAGATTGGACAGCTATCTCACTAAGCAAGGATTCAAGAAAGGTATGGTGGATAGCAATTTATATATCAAAACTGAAAATGGCAATTTCATTGTCCTTGTTGTTTATGTAGATGATATAATATTTGGGAGCAACAATGATGATTCATGCAAAGACAGCAAACAAAATGCAAAAAGAATTTGAAATGTCTATGATCGGTGAAATTTCATATTTCCTTGGATTGCAAGTTAATCAAACCAAAAAAGGGATTTTCATTTCTCAAATTAAATATGTGAAAGAAATGCTAAAAAAGTTCACAATGGAGGATAGTAAACCTGTTAGCACTCCCATGAAAAAAAGCTGCAAGTTGAGCAAGGATGATAAATCTCTAGATGTTGATCAAACAATGTATAGATCTATGATTGGGAGCCTGCTGTATTTGATAGCCACAAGACCGGATATCTTACAGGCAGTTTGCATGGTTGCATGATTTCAGGTTAGTCCCAAAGAGACTCATGTGATAGCTATGAAAAGGATTTTCAGGTACCTCAAGGGTACTATGGTATATGGACTATGGTATCCAAAAGGAAAAGACTTCACTCTTTTTGCATATTCTGATGCAGATTGGGCAGGATGCATTGATGACAGAAAAAGTACCAGTGGTGGAGCATTTTATCTTGGAGATAAACTAGTAGCATGGCACAGCAAGAAGCAAGAATCGGTCTCTCTATCCACAGCAGAAGCTGAATACATTGCAGCAACAACATGTTGTACACTAGATATTATGGATGAGACAAACACTAAAAGACCTTGGTATTCACTTCAATGAGCCAATTTCGGTTAAATGTGATAACACTAGTGCCATCAAAATATCAAAGAACCCGGTCATGCATTCCCACACCAAACATATTGCAATCCGATATCATTTTTTGAAATATAAAGTTGCAGAAGGAGAGGTCAAATTGGAGTTTGTTCCAACTACAGAGCAAGTAGCAGATATATTCACAAAACCATTGCCCAAGGAAGTTTTTGAGTACCTTTGAAAGAAGTTGGGAGTAGTCACACTACCCAAGAACTGACTAGCTATAGGGAACACATTCTCAGGGGGAGAATTCAAATCATTTATGCCTGAGAATGTTGTGCATAGACATAGGGGGAGTCTGCAACAACCCTTTGGTATTATTGGCAAAGGGGGAGAAGAAATTGAGCAAGGTTGCAGTGTGTTGCCAAAAATTCCAAAGGGGGAGATTGTTGAGCAAGGTGCAGCAAAAGCATTGCAAAAGTATTGTCATTGTTTTCAACACGGATGCAGTTGATGCGATTGATGTAGTTCGGAGGTCGGTCGGATCAAGTACAGTGATTTTCAAGGAAAACAGAAGTGACCTAGATTTAGAATTTTGCAGAAAAAGACAAGTAAGAAAACGGTCGCGATATCGCGACATGTTTTCTATCGCGATTTCGCGACAAAAATGAGGAGAGAGAAAATGCAGCCGAAAATGTCACGATTTCACGACAAAAAGGAGGAGAGAGAAAATGCAGCCAAAAATGTCACGATTTCGTGACAAAAATGAGGAGAGAGAAAACGTAGCCGAAAATGTCACGATTTCGCGACAAAAATGAGGAGAGAGAAGGTGCAGCCAAAAATGTCGTGATTTCACGACAAAATAGAGGAGAGAGAAAGTGCATGAGAAAGTGTCGCGATATCACGACAGTTTTGAAAGAAAAGCACTAAGGACGAAAAGTGTTGCGATATCGCGACACGTCGGGTTTTCGCGACCCGAAGAAGAGAGAGAATGTACGACAACAAAAGTGTAGCGATTTTGCTACATGTCGGAGTTTCGCTGGCAAAAGCAAAGAAAAAGCACTAAGTCAAGAAAGTGTAGCAATTTTGCTACATGTCAGACTTTCGCGGGCCGAAGCAGAGTTCAGATGCCAAAGAGCAAAGGTGTAGCGATTTCGCTACAAGTTCGAAATGCAAGGCACAAAGGTGTAGCGATTTCGCTATAAGGTCGAAACGCAAGACGCAAAAGTGTAGCGATTTCGCTACAAGTTCGAAATGCAATGCACAAAGGTGTAGCGATTTCGCTACAAGGTCAAAACGCAAGATGCAAAAGTGTAGCGATTTTGCTACAAGTTCAAAATGCAAGACACAAAGGTGTAGCGATTTCGCTACAAGTCTAAAGTTTCGCGAGTCGAAGCAAAGTTGGAAGCGCAAGGCACAAAGTTGTAGTGATTTCACTACATGTCTTGATTTCGCTAGTGCATGAAGGGAAAAATGTACGAACGCTAAAGATGTCGCGATTTCACGACACATTGCATTTTCGCGAGCGAAAAGCAAAGAACAGCGCTAAGGCAAAAAAGCATCGCGATTTCGTGACATGTTTCGATTCCACTGAGGCTTGCGGAGGAAAGTGTACGGAAGCCCAAAGTGTCACGATTTCGCGACATGTTTCGATTTCGCTGAGGCTTGCGAAGGAAAGTGTACGGAAGCCCAAAGTGTCGCGATTTAACGACATGTTCCGATTTTGCTGAGGCTTGCAGAGGAAAGTATACGAAAGTCCAAAGTGTCACGATTTCGTGATATGTTCCATTTTTGTGAAGGCAAGCGAAGGAAAGTGCAGGAAAGCAGAAAGCGTCGTGATTTCGCGACATGTAAGGTTTTCGCTGTTACATGCCGAGTAGAGAACAAGGAGGCAAAAAACGTCGCGATATCGCGACATGTAATGTTTTCGCGGTTGCATGCAGAGAGAAGGTCTAGGAGGCAAAAAATGTTACGATGTCGCGACAAGTCAGGTTTTCATGGTCAATAGTTCAAGATAAAGTCAAATAGGAAGAAATGTCACGATATTGCGATAGGTAACAGTTTGGCAGGAAAAATCTGAAGAAGCATGCACAGTGACAGGTGTCAAAAAGGCAAAAAGAAAAATAATGCAGCCAGTTATGTAAGAGCTAACTGGAGCCAGAATTGCAGTCACAGTGACAGATGTCGAAAAGCACTAAGGAAAATTCATGCAGCCAAGGACAAGTTAACTGGAGTTACAAAAGTAAGGTATGAAACAGCATATTAAAGAAAAGAACGGCTGTTGCAGGGCCATGATGCAGCATGGCTGACAAAGGTGGCAGTTACAAGAACTGTCCATTGAAGACAGAACAGCTGTTATAGGGGTGGATACCAAGAATCACGATTACAGAGAAATTAATTAACATGTTGCGTATATCAAGAAATGATAGTCATGTGCAGAAGAAAGTGAAAGCACAGAATTCAAAAGAGAAGAAAGAAGAACAGAGCATCGAGATACGCAGGAAGGCTGTCAGGATACGCAGAAAAAGGTGTCAGGATACGCAGAAAAAGGTTGTCAAAATGTGCAGAGAAGAATGTCAGAATAAGACAAAAAGAAAGCGGCTAAAAGGCAGAACACATCAGAGAGGGTTTGATAGATTGATCATAGTCGAGATTGCATGGAATATTGGAGGGAAAATTTGAGCCGTTTCAAATTGAGTCATTCAAGGAAATCAAGTATAAAGAATCGAATAGGTACAGTAAGAGAGGTTACTGCAACCATGGTTATTAGTGAAAAACAAAAGAAAAGGTTGAGTAAGAGTGCTGCATGAAGTACAGAAAAAGAACAAAAAACCTGAATGTAACTTTTATTGAAAAAATCATAAGAGAGGTTTTAGATTGTGAAAGAAGATATTGAGATTCTAACAATTCTCTTTATGCTTCTGTGAGATTAAGTTGTATGAGCTATAGACCAGTGAGGGTCTTGCAAAAGAGAAGACATTTTTATGTCAATTTTTTTTAAAATAGAAATTCAAGTTGGTTCTTGGTAAAAGGGGTTGGTGCTCCTATCTGTTGTAGCAGAAAAATCAGGGGTTGGTGCTCCTTCCAGTGGGTGTTGGTAAACTATTTGTAAATATTGAATCCTTGCAAAGATTGGATTTGGATTGTAGTCCAAACAGTCATTATTTGAGGAGTAGCCACATCGGTGAACCTCGTTAAATCTTGTGTTGTGTGATGCTCTTGTGTTATACTTGCTTTATCTATTTTTAAGCTTGTATTTTTAAGTTTTAAGAGTTGCAGATTCAAGTTTTTAAATAGTTACACTGATTCACCCCCCCTCTCAGTGTCATTGTGAGATTAACATGGAGTTCACCTACAATAATGAGCATCACTTATCTCTATAAATGACATATTTCAATGCCTTTTATGGATGAAAGTGTAGAATACCATTGTCTTGAGACAACCTAGAAGATAGGGTTGTGATTAAGCCAAAAATGGTCAAAAAAAAGGAAGATCAATTGAAGGTAATTAGGCAAAGGCTCAAGAAAGTTACCCATAGGTAGAAGATTTATGTTGATATAAAGAGAACTCTGAGAGAGTAATAAATGGGAGACAAAGTATTCCTAAGGGTTAAAAAAATGAAAAGTATGATTAAATCCATGAATTTGGATCCATTATTTGTAGGACCCTTTGAGATCACTAGAAAGATTAGTACAATTGCATATCGACTTGCCTTACCTCCTATTCTCACAAAGATCCATAATACCTTCCACATATATTTTCTTAGAAAATATGTTGTTGATCCTCAACATGTGTGGGATGTTTCTTAATTGCAGATGGTAAATCCAGAGGCAATTGAAGTAAATTTGATGAAGAATCTTAAGTTTTGTTCTAATACTATGCAAAATCAGACTCTTGAGCAATGTAAGGTCCAATGGGACCATTTTATGAAAGGAATTTCACTTGGGATAAATTGGAAGATATGCAAAAACATTTTACCTTCTTGTTTGAGGATTTTTAAATGTAATAGTTTACTTATTATTTTTAAAAAACTAGAAACACCCAATATGGTGTTTAGTCCTAGTGGGATAGGATGTCATGAACCTCCCTAATGGACTTTTTGGTATTGAAAATATTGTATTAATTTGATGATGCTTTAATACTTGATTATGTGCAAATAATTAGTTATGTTATGTTAGTTGGTATGAAATAACATGATACTCCTAACAAGTTGCCAATGTGTAGGATCAGGTACACTCATATGTGGAAGAAGTTGAGTCATCCATCAAAGGCAAGGGTACTTGAGGTTGGAAAAATGATGATTAAGGCAAATTGAGGGTAACATTGATGGATACCTTCATATAGGTATGTATTCGGTTAAGAGGTAATCATCAATAGCTCACCACATTGAGCCCCATATTGATATCCTAGTAGCTATCATAACTTCTAGAGGCTGAGACAGGTGACTAGGTTGATGGAAAGATTCCCCTCTTTATTTGTTGCACATGTTTGAATGTCTTTTACTTCATCACTATTTGCCTATTTGGTTTGAAAATAATGCATGGGTTGGATGTCTGCATAACTCCTTGTGTTGCTCGAACAAATAGAATGATTAGTAAATGCTTTATTTTAAATAATAGTAGGTTTCATTTAAAAATTAATAAATGCTTTAATTTAAATGATGGTAGGTTTCATTTAAAATTAATGCATGCTTTAAATAGTAATAGATTTCATTTGAAATTAGTAGGGGATATAATTTAAATGTTAAAATAACTTCACTTATGAACAATAGTGGGCTCTTTAAGTGATAAATGAATTTCATTATAAATAGAAATTGTCCATTATTTTTAAAATATAAAGTAAATTGTCTTATTAGTTGTTTTATTTGTGAATGTTGATTCAATTTAATAAAGACTAGAGAAAAAAAGAGGACTTTTTAAAATGGGAATGTAATTTTATTTAAATAATCATAAAGATATGTAAGGGATGCTTCTATTTTTTATTATAGAGGTAATAAAATATATTTATTTAAATATAATAAACTTGTAGTTTTAAAAAAATATAAAAAAAGTGTTTTCTATTTTATACAACATTCTTTAAGTGAAAGGTCTTATTATACCAAAGATGTGTAAAGGTCTTGATAATCTAAGGGCTATTAATTTAGAAAAGAATGAACATCTTAAATGGGAAGATTCACATAGATGGAAAGTAAAGAGCCATGTCTATGCTGGTGGGGAAATAAGTTACTTAAATATTTTTAATATTATTTTATCCCCCATGGTAGGATGGATGAGATGTAAGTTAAGGCTAGTGTATGGAGCCTTAATGTATTCTGTCAGGGGACATGATGGGAAAGGAAGACTGATATGGAATAAATGAAGCTAAGTATTATTGAAAACATAGGACTTTAAATAAGTCCAAAAATACAACCGTAATCCTAGAAATCATCAATGGCTCCAAGGATTTATGTACAAAATCAAGGAAAGGCTAAAGATGAAAGCCCTAAAATAACAAAAAGAAAAACACCTAGACCTAGACCATTCAACGGAGGAAAGAAACAACTCACGTTGATTATTCTGAAGACTAAGTCCTAATGAACATATCCTAGGTCTAAAAATAATTAGCCCCTAGGTCTAAGATTCCTCATCATTCATCCCAACAAAAGAAGCATTGGACTCCAATGCTTTTAAAAAAGAGGGAAAATCCTGGGACAGAATGTGAGCAGAAATCCAGTGAGCCTGATGTGGAAATTGGCCTCGATGGGCCACAAGATATGAAGTAGAAACACCCTGGCATGTTTTTTGGGTCTTCATATCAAAGACTTTATCGGCATCAAGCAGAAGCTGAGCATCAGGAACCACATCAACTGGATGCATGATGGCTGGAACTGTTTCCAGTGTGGAATCATAGTACGGTTTGAGAAGATCAACATTGACAACATCATGAATGCCAAGATGAGCAGGAAGGTCCAAGCGAAAGGCATTCTCAAAAATTTGTTGAAGAATAGTATAAGGCCCATAACGAAGAGGCTTGATTTTGCTATGTGCCTTATCTACAAATCGTCGTTTGTCAAGATGAAACCATACTTTGTCACCAACTTGAAAGGAATGAGGAGTGCGATGCTTTTCCATTTTTTGTTTCTACTTTTGCTGATTCTTCTGAAGAATTTGAACCACTTTGGCTTGAAGACTCTGCAAATGCTGCACAAAAGTGTTGGCTTTGTCTTGTTCCTTTTGAATCTGCATTATGGCTAAAGAAGGCAAAGACAAAGGTAACTCATAAGAAGCAAGTGGTTGAAACCCAAAACACACTTCAAATGGAGAGTGCCTGGTAGAACTGTGGATGGCCCTATTGTAGGCGTGCTCAATGTGAGTGAGGCTTAAGTCCCACTTGGCTGGAGTGGAATTATGGTAAATCCTCAAAATCTACACTAGAGTACGATTAACTAACTCTATATGCCCATCGGATTGAGGATGATAAGCAGTAGAGAAGTTAAGAGATACTCCCAAAATCTTCCAAAGTGATCGCCAAAAATGACCCACAAAGCATGAGTCACGATCAAAGACAATGCTGGTAGGAAGACCAAAAGAATGCCATACCACCTCAAAGAAGAGTCGGGCAAGGTCCTGTGCAGTACTTGTCTTGCGACAAGGAATGAATTTGGCCATTTTGCTGAATCTATCCACCACAATGAAGACACAATCATGCTTGCGTATTGTCATTGGAAAACCGCTCAAGAGATCCATGGAAATGCTTTCCCACAAATGAGAAGGAATGGGCAAAGGCATGCTCAATCCCAATGTCCTATTGGTGGATTTGGAGCAATTACAGACTACACATTGTCGCAAGAATCGAAGAACATCTCTTTGCATGTGTGGCCAAAATAAAAACCGTTGAACATGATGAAGAGTTTTTTGCCTACCAAAATGTCCCCCATAGAGTGTGGAATGAGCCTCCTTCAGAAGAGACTCTCTGTTCCCATGAGGAACACAAAGTTTTTCCAATTTGTACAACATTCCATATTGAATATGAAAGGCCTGAAGAGCTCTCAAATTTGAAGAAGAAGGATTGGAAATTTGGTGGAAAAATTTACCAAAATTTGGATCCATAGGTTACTATGTAGCCCAAGTTTGGAAGCCAAGATGAGAAGTAGTGATAACTATCAAAACAAGAGTAGAATGAGGACGACTCAAACAATCAGCCACTGCATTGTTTCGTCCTTTCTTGTACTTGATTACCAAATGGAATTGTTGCAAGTACGATGCCCATTTCATGTGCCTAGATTCCTCAATTTTTGTTTGAGATTGAAGAAACTTAAGGGGCATGTGATCTGTATGAACAATTGTTTCTTTTCCCAAGAGATAATGCCTCCAATACTTGATTGCTTGAACCAAAACATAAAACTCCTTATCATATGTAGAATAGTTCTTCTTGGCCTCTAAAAATGTTTCTGAATGGTAAGCCACTAGATGGCCATTCTGCATGAGCACAACTCCAAGTGCAACTTGTGAAGCATCAGTTTCTATCTTAAATGGTTGAGACAAATCAGTAAGAACGAGAACTGGTGCAGTACTCAATTTTTGTTTCAATGTGTCAAAGGATTTTTGTTGATCCTTTGTCCACTGAAACTGAACTTTGATCTTTGTTAAATAGTGTAAAGGTGCAACAATAGAAGAATATCCTCCAATGAACTTGCGATAGAAATTAGCAAGTCCAAGAAAACTTCTTAACTCCATGACTGAAGTAGGATTTTGCCAAGAGAAGATAACTTCAACTTTGGAAGGATCTACTTGCACACCTTTTTCACTAATTACAAACCCAAGATAGGCAATGAATGTTTGCCCAAATGAAAACTTAGGAAAATTTGCGTACAATTGGTTCTTTCGAAGAGTTTGAAGAACCGTTTCCAAATGTTCCAAATGATTCTCCCAAGTGGAATAATATATAAGAATGTCATCCAAATAGATGATTACAAATTGGTCCAAACAATATCTGAACACTTCATTCATCAGCCGCATGAATGTAGCTAGAGCATTTTTAAGGCCAAAGGGCATGACAAGCCATTCAAAGAGCCCCATTTTGGTCTTAAATGTTGTTTTCCAAGTGTCTTCTACTTGAATTCTCACCTGATGATACCCACTTTTGAGATCAATATTGGAGAAGAATTTTGCACCTTGCAATTGGTCGAAGAGATCATCAATGCGAGGAAGTGGATAACGATTCTTGATTGTAATCTTATTGAGTGCCCTGAAATCAATGCATAATCTCCATGTGCCATCCTTCTTCAACACAAGCAAGATGGAGAAGCACAAGGGGAAGTACTAAGTTTGATGAACCCTTTAGTCAACATTGCTTGAATTTGTTTCTTAATTTCTTCCATTTGCACTATTGATTGTCTATACATTGAAGAATTAGGAAGAGAAGATGCAAGAACAATCTCAATACTATGATTAATCTGTCTTTCAGGAGGAAGACTTGTGGGTTCTTGAAAAACATCAGAAAATGATTGAAGTATTGAATTAACTGAAGAACTCCTATTATTAGTGTGCTTAGGTGCTTTCTTTTCTTCTTGAATTGGTCTAATGAAGATGAGTGCTAATTCCTTTGCTTGGTTTACAGCTTTGCGTGCTTGTCTACAAATCAACATCAAATTATGTGGAGTTTATTGTGTACTTATGATTATGAAAGTTTTATTATCTTTGTGCAAAGTGTATGTATTTTTGTACCCATCATGTATAGACCTCCTATCATATTGATAGGGTCTTCCAAGCAACAAGCCACAATAATCCATTGGAGTTACATCGCACACAACCGAGTCCACAAAAGAAGGACTGAAAGAAAAATTCATAGTGCAAGTGTGTGTGATGTCGGATGTAATCCCATTGTCCTTCCATCCCAAAGGATAAGGATGAGGATGGGGATTCATCGGTAACTTCAGTTTGTCAACAACAGACCTCGCAATTAGATTTTTTTGTGAGCCGCTATCGATTATACAATCAACCATAAAGGTGTCACTGAGATGGACCGTAGTCACAAACAAATTTTCACGATCACCTTGTGAAGTATTCATAAGGGTCAATGTGCTTAACCCTGCCAATTCCTTATAAGGCTTACGTTCCCCTGTAGCCTCAATGGGATTTTCTTGTGAGTCCTCATTGGAAGGCTTTACAACTAGGGATTGTTTCTTCACATTTTGCAACTTAAAACACCTCTTTTGAGTATGTCCTAGCTTTTTACAATAATTACAAATCAAAGGTGATTTAAAAGAAGAAGATTTTTGTGAAGAAGAAGAAGGGTAAGATGAAGAAGAGGGAGAAGGAGAAGAAGAAGATTTAGCTCCCTTGGAAGGTTGAGGAGAAGCCTTCTGATTTCCTCCTGACGTAGAAGAGCGAGTCCCATGCGATTGCTCCCTCATTTCCTCCTCAGCAAGAAGGGCTTGATTGTAAGACATTTCAATGTTTACAATCAACTTGTATTTCATCTTCCTGTAAATGGGTTCCTACAAACCACTTTTGAATTAACAAGTTGTGCTGTATTATCCTATATAGAATTCAAAATCCGCAACTTGTTAAATTGAAAAATATAGTCATGAACACTCATATTAGAGGTTTGTCGAAGAGGAAGCCACTTGATCTCAAGCTCATTGGCATAATTTGAAGGGTAAAAATTATGCTTCAAAACTCGTTGCAATTCATCCCATGTGTTAATGGGATTTTGGGTCCATTTTCGATCAGTGACAAGGACCTTGGCAATGCCAGAAAGCTTCAACTTAGCAAAGTTAACTTGCTGATCCTTTGCTATCTTGGTATACTCAAACCAACGGTCCATGTCCAAAATACAACTGTTGAGGACCTCTGGATCTCACGAACCAGTGTAAATGGGAACCTCACATTGTTGTTGAACTTCATTAGAAGTAACCTTATCAGCCAAAATGCTGACAAGTTGGGTTACTTGAGCCAATTTGTTGGCTAATTCAAAAGCCATTTGACCCCGAGTGATCGCCAGCAAAAATTGTCACAAAAATACAAAGTTACAAATGTGCAAAATAAAATGTGCCCAAGTTAATTTGTAAAAATTACAAATTCAAAACATGTAATGGGCAAAAGGAATATGTGCACTAATTTGACTTGTGAAAAAGACAAAAAGGAATATATATATTTTTTGTTTTTAATTGAATATCCTTTATTCTTGTTTTTTTCTTTAATTAAATTTAATGTTTTGCTTGGCTAATCAAAATGGAAATTAAAACCAATATTTGGTGGCTTATTCCAACCGAAGAATCCACGTCCACCAAAGATGCATGCCTTGAAAACACTACGGCATGATCAACGTGGAAATGTGGCGAACAGGTGGCAGTTGACTACCGAACGTCTCGACGAGTTAGCCGAAAACCACAGTCCTCAATCATGGAAATCCAGAGAATATCAACTGGCACAGTCAAAACTTGGAACCCTACACAAGTCAGAATCTCGCAACCTTGATGCAGGTTTTGTTTATAGCACGTAGGTCAAGACAATGTAGAGTGCAGTGTTCGGGCGAGTTTGGCTTCCAACAGTTCTGCCCGTCTGCACGTAGATGCCGGCACTTTCTGGCAATTTTGACAGATGTTAGAGTTCCAGGGGCCAGTACAAGGAGATCCAACCATGATATGTAGGCAGAATGTAGAGATTTTATGGTAGGCTATGAGATCTGATAGCTACCTGCCATGACCTGCAGTCTCACAGTTCCCAAAACAACCTTGTAGGCGTTAGGCTTTACAGAATTTTGATAGCATGGATCCGCATGGATCTTCCCGACACCATCTTCAGTTGGGGTTGGTTAACGACATGGATCCACCTATCCTCTAGCTCCTCCTGGAAAATTTGACAGTTGTCAGAAAGCCCTAACGGTGTTGGCAGCTGCTAGTCCCCAACAACATCGAGGAACGTCGGTTGTACGTCTCGACGATCAGTGGAGAATGCTGAACACAAAAATTGAGGGTTCAATGTGACCTAGTTGTTTGTAGCGTCTAATCGACCACCCCTTATCATGGTCCTATCCTCTGGCTTTGAAAACAACAAGAAATGTAGATCGACATCGTAGCTTCAAAAATCGCAAGCTCGCTGCATGCTTCGGGATGTGCAGACGGTCAACGTAGCTGCACACTTTGGGATTGGCAGACGACCCTCAAATGAAGACAAATTAGCCTGCAAAATAACGAATCTGCCCTTCAAAATTTTGATTTTGTTTTTACTTTAAAAGTTGTCAACAATGTTTTTTTTTTATTGTAACAAAATTGTCAGCAATTTCTGACAACAAATGAATTTGTCAACAATTTGCTGCAAAATTTGACAGCAAAATTGCAATAATTCCTCCTAAGCTTCAACAGGAATGCAGGTGGTGGAACACTATCCACACCACACTATGGAGATCAGAAGTAACCCAAAACCTCCAAAACTACTACGCTCTGATACCAACTGATATGGAATAAATGAAGCTAAGTATTATTGAAAACATAGGACTTTAAATAAGTCCAAAAATACAACCGTAATCCTAGAAATCATCAACTGCTCCAAGGATTTACGTACAAAATCAAGGAAAGGCTAAAGATGAAAGCCCTAAAATAATGAAAAGAAAAACACCTAGACCTAGACCATTCAACGGAGGAAAGAAACAACTCACATTGATTATTCTGAAGACTAAGTCCTAATGAACATATCCTAGGTCTAAAAATAATTAGCCTTTAGGTCTAAGATTCCTCATCAAAGACTCTTTTTTGTCTAGGAATAATAAAAGGAGGGAGGTGGTGGTTTTTGAAAGGATTGGGGGCATATTTTGAAAAAAATATGAAGCAATAGGAGAAAGAGACGACATAGTAGAGAACAAGTATTATGGGAAGGAAATAAAACTAGCAACAAATGTTTTAAAGCTACAAGGGAGTGATAACATTGAAATTAGGCTGCTAAAAAAGAATTCCTTGAATGAAGTACTTTTATTTCACCTCTCGTTGTTGATATGGCATGTTGGCCCTCCCTTGTCAGTTTATTTATCCTATTTTAGGGAACTTTCATTTTGGTTCTACATTGGTTGAGAGCATTGAATATAGGTTGGTTAGGTAAGCCACTTGTGCCTTTGGCCAGACCTCTATCTTATGCATGTTTGAGGGTAGCGTAGGGTTTGAGTGATACTAATATAATCACTATCCTTATGTGCCTCATGCTAGAAGAGAGCTTAGCTATATTTATGTTGTTATTCACCCAGAACAACTAGGAGACTTTCATCGTGTAGACACCCACCTTCACCTTGTCATCATGGGAGTGTGGGCATGGCTTACCTTCCTTTACCCCATCCTTTGTTTAAATTTTTAAGTTATGTTAGGCTAGGTTTAGGAAACCCCTATGTTGGGAGAGAGATGTCATCGCTTCTCCCTCAACCATCCCATAAATATTGTGTGTTGTAAGTTGGTTGACTTCCTAAATAGGAGGTACACCCTCTTAGAAGCAACCAACTAAGTTGGTCATGTGGGTCATTGCTTACTTGCATGAACATTGGTTGTAGCACGAGCTCACTGGGGGACCCATGTAACCTCGACTACCTATGCATTGGTTGCTTGTGTCTGCTTGACCACACATTTGAACATCGTGTTTTTTCCATATCGTTGTAATACCTCATGTGTCTTTCACATAGGTTGGATCGTGCATCCCACTTGGGATCACCTAGTTGTATGGTGATCAGTTGTTATTCCTCATTTTTTGGGTAGTGGTTGTGGTGGTTTTACAACCATGAACTACCTATCTATGATAAGCTAATGTTATGCTAGGGTTGACCTCAAAATATTTAGAGGTTATGCTAGTTATTGTTTATAATTCATTAAATGATTGTATTAAGATAATATTGTCAAAGAAAATGAATTATATTGGGTTGAAAAATGGTAACTCATAATAATGTAATATTAGTTTATTTATAAATTGAAGCATTAGGAATTTAATTTGATAAATAAAATGAATGGTTATTTTGTAGATTAAGGGTATGGGACCTTGATTTGTGAAATAATGAAATATTAGTTTATTTATAAATTGAAGCATTAGGAATTCAGTTTGATAAATAAAATGAATGGTTATTTTGTAGATTAAGGATATGGGACCTTGATTTGTGAAATAATGAAATATTGGTTTGTTTATAAATTGAAGCATTAGGAATTTGATTTGATAAATAAAAGGAATGATTATTTTGTAGATTAAGGGTATGAGACCTTGATTTGTGAAATAATGAAATATTGGTTTATTTATAAATTGAAGCATTAGGACTTTGATTTGATAAATAAAAGGAATGGTTATTTTGTAGATTAAGGTATGAGACCTTGATTTGTGAAATACTAAAATATTGGTCAAGTTATAAATTGAAGCATTAGGACTTTGTTTTGATAAATAAAAGTAATGGGTATTAAGAGTATAAAACCTTGATTTGTGAAATAATGAAATGTTGGTTTATTTATAAATTGAAGCATTAAGAATTTGATTTGATAAATAAAAGGAATGGTTATTTTGTAGATTAAGGGTATGGAACCTTGATTTGTGAAATAATGAAATACTGGTCTATTTATAAATTGAAGCATTAGGACTTTGATTTGATAAATAAAAGGAATGATTATTTTATAGATTAAGGGTATGGGACCTTGATTTGTGAAATGATGAAATAATTATTTATTTATGAACTGAAGCATTAGAACTTAATTTGATAAATAAATATGAACAAGCAATTTATATATTAAAGGTTGTGGGACTTTAGTTTATAAAATTCTTGGAAATGATATATTTCTAAATTGAAGTGAGGAGAATTTAATTTAGTAAATAGAAAGACTTGTTCTATAGATTATAGGGATGAGGCTTTAATTGTGTATGTTGAAATACACTCTAAAGACACTTGAGAGGTGATAGTAAAAGCAATGATTCTTTTATGTGATCAACTATCCACTAGAAGTTTAGTTACTTTTTTCAATTTCTATAGTTGCAATTTGTCAAAGTAAATGTAAAATTCATTTAGAGGCATGCTTATCCTAAACCATGAGTGCCCTGATCACCTCCTATCATCAAATTATCAATGGAAATAGTGGGAGGACCAATGTGGAAGATGTACTAACACACAAATTAGCTTTCTACTTAGAATTTATTTACTTATTCTCAAATATATTAGATTTATGGGGATATTTCCCTAATGAAATTGATTTAATATATTATTCCTTAAAAGTATGGAAGATTTATCATACTTGCTTGTATGTATTAATTGATTAAATGTTGGATGATGTACCTTTAAATTTTTAGATAAATTATTTATGCTTTGTATTTAAATCCTTTCTAGTTCATGTTTATCTTCTTTATTACGAATTTCTTTCTAGTATCTTTTCATGTATATGAGTTATGTTTTGCTAGATTTAGTATCTAGTGTTATATTTGTTTCTATTGCTAAAAATGATAACAGTTAATATGTTCTAGGGTGTACTTAGAGGATAACCTAAGGTCTTGAGACCCCCTTAGGGTGAACATAGTGGACCTAAGGTATTAATATCCCTTAGGGAGAATGGTAACTAGGTTGTGTAAATAATACATATGAGTTAAGATAGATTGTCAAAATATGATATTGATAGCTTAACTCATAGTACACGTAGCATACCTATGCATAATGGCTTGCATAGAGTATGGATATGCATGTACACCTTATAATAGTTGAAGGTGATAATTCTAGCTCATAAATAATTATGAGATGGATGGACTTATTTGCATGACATATGATATGCCTATGCAGATGGACTTGTGTGGGGAAATATTATAAGATGTAGATATTTAAGAAACTTAGGGGATTTTGATAAACATTATGTTAACCTAAGGTTGGTTAGGGGTTTGTGAATCCCTCTCCTTAGACAAAATAAAAATTCTTTTCTTTTTTGTGTGTTTCTTATTTCTTGATTTTAGGGTTGTTACACTATGTACTTGCTTGATAAAATTATAGTAAGCAATGAAGGACGATACAAGTTCCAGTACCCAATAGAAGAAGATTCAAATTGAAAATTTAAATCTTCAATACCCAAATAACTTAATATAGGGGGTGTTAGAGTTAGAGTATATTACATCATTTGGGTCATGTAAATATACCACCTTTGGTACATAGTTAGAGTAGGAGATTACTTTAGAGGGAAGTTAGCTACTTAATTCAAGCAATATCATAAATGCACAAGTATCAATGTGTGAGTTATAATGTGCAAGGTGTCCCCTTGTACAACTAGGTAGAGTGTTGGCCAAGGAATCTATCTTCCTATATAAAAGGCCTCATAGTGATAGTTCATATCAAGCATATCAAGTGCATTATATTAGAGTGTAGTAGATAGTGGTAGAGCTCAGGTATGGATTACAATATAGTTCTTTAGATTATATTAATGGAGTGATAATCACCTCTATATTTCATTGTATTTTTGTCACTTTCTATTTATGGTATATTTTAGTCATATTGCAGAATTCCTTTCTTTCATATTTTTTGCAATTTATTAAGTCCTATGATAGATCTCTCCCAATACATATATGCTCAAAATCTAACACTTATTTCTACACTTGGAAGCTTATTTTCTTCTTTACTTTTTGTAGGAAGCTTCTCAAAATTCTATAGCTTTATTTATGCTTTTTTTTATATATTTCTACTTAGAAGCTAAAACTCTTCTCATCTGCTTGTTGTGGTGCAGTGGTAAATGCCCTAGGTGTTGGTAGAGGCTGACCCAGGTTCCATTCCTCTTGTCTCCATCCTGCAGATATATGGTATAGTTAGGAATGTCCTATGTGCTGGTAGAGGCCGACAAGGCTCCATTCCTCCTATGCCCAACCTGTTGAAAGTGGCACCTCAAAAGGGATGTTTTCCACTATAAATTAGTTTCTCACCTAGGTGTTTTACGTGAGTTGGAGAGGAGAGGGAAATCTTCCAAGGGAGGTCCTAGGTTCAAATCTCCACCCTACCAAAAATCTGAATTGGGTATCCAAAATCCAATTGATAATGTTGGTGCGGGCAGGGTCGGGTGTGACTCCTTGGTGACTTTGACGGTGTAGAACCCCTGTTCATGGTCTCTCAGACCAAGGTGGCACCCGCAAGGGATTTTTCGCTTATTAAAAAAAAAAAATCTTCTCTACATTCTATAGGAATCTTCTCAAATTTTTGTAGCTTAATCTCTATTGGTTGCTTTTCTTCTATCAATATGAAATCTAAAGTATTCAATGTTTTAGGTCACACCTAAGAACCCAATATGATTCTCCTCATTACTAGAGAATCCAATATATTATTAATGTCACTTTGAATGCCCATGAATCTCCAACTATCTTCTGATTTGGTTTTAATTATCAATATATCTAAGTTTTCTTCTAAGTTGATCCTTATCTTCAATATAGTTGAGTCCTAGTCTTCACCAATTTTCCTTCAACCAAGTGAAAAGATCCTATCTTGTTCTACTCAATATGACGTTTAATATAGATTCCAAGCCTTCACTACATTTAAAGTGGAAAAAATTTAAATTAACTTTATCAAAATGGATAAATCTAATTAATAATGGTGGCTTCAATAAACTCTATCAAACTAGACAGAGTCTGGTGGTAGCTCTGATATTGTTGTTGGCTTTTAAGCCTTATACTACCACAAAATATCATAGGTTATCTATAAATATCACATAGGTTTCCAAATATAATAGCCATAACAATAAGGTCATAATAATAATAATATAATGATTAGAATAATATGAGAAAATTAATATGTATATAAAAGCTTATATAATAAATTAAAAATAGCATTTATTTATATGTTGGTCTTTATATATTGAATTATGAATGTACATAGCCTAAATTATTCATGTACTATGCATGAAGAATAACTTATAATTTTAATTTCTCAAAATGTATATAAGCTTTATTGCTCCTCTTTCTATTACAACTTGACTATGAATCCTTGATTCACTTCTACTATTCTCTACATTCTATGGAGAATTATCTCCATAATATAGCCATAGTAATGTGCCTCTTCACATGGCTATTCCTCTCCATATGCCAAGTTTCATGAATCTTGGCTTATCAAATTACCACTTGCATACTTGATGGACACTTGAATCTATATCATCTATACACTTTTACATGACTCTTACACTTCTACTTGCACTCCTAATATAGGACACTTGTACACATATTTACATTACATATTTAGACTCTTACATAGAAGATACTTGTGCACATTTACTCAACCTACACTTGAACTCTAACTTACATAACACTTGTGCATTTCATACACATTACACTTTTACATTATACATGTTCATTTATTGCACATTCACACTTACATAGAAGGGAAATATAAATCACACTCTAAACTATAGACTCAACCATAATCTATTATTTATAAATATACCATAAAGGTATCATGGGGGTCCATTAGCATGTACCAAATAATGTAATATACCTCAAAAATTCTTCCATATTTTATAAGTGCTATTACTTACACCTACCTAAAACCTATATACCTCATTGGCTCTATTGTTAAGGCCACTTCATGTCCACTAGGGTGAGGAGCTCCTTACCATACTCATGTCCTATGTGCTATAGATAAAGACCTCCTCCTATTGGACCTACTAGACAAGATATTATTATTGGAGGTAATTATGGTCATGGTGAGGACCCTTCCTACCTTCCATATTTTCTTGGTTATTTCTCTATCAATGACTTATTGAATTAATATCCATTGCTTGATCTAGTCTTACAGGTGGGTTGTGGGACTACACTCTTGAAGGATATTACTAATACACTATTCTTATGGTGGTGGATCAAATAGTTATTAGTATGTCTATAAAATTTACCCTAATACATGATAAAATTGATGAAAATATAATATATCCTTCCTATGGATCAATAGTTAAACTATAATTCATGTGGTTAATCACCCAACAAGATCTCAATTGAGTGCTTATTTGTTCATTTTATTGTGTATATTAATTAGTTGGTCACATATCACTCCTCCTACTACCATATCATTGACTTTATTTGTCTTAGTGTTTTTGTAACGCTTTCATTCTTGTGTCTCTTGACTAATTAGAAATGGGAAGACTCAACCCTAATATATTATTTATAAATATACCATAAAGGTATCATGGGGGTCCATTAGCATGTACCAAATAATGTAATATACCTCAAGAATTCTTCCATAGTTTATAAGTGCTATTACTTACACCTACCTAGGACCTATATACCTCATTGGTTCTATTGTTAAGGCTACTTCATGTCCACTAGGGTGAGGAGCTCCTTATCATACTCATGTCCTATGTGCTATAGATAAGGACCTCCTCCTATTGGACCTACTAGACAAGATATTATTATTGGAGGTAATTATGGTCATGGTGAGGATCCTTCCTACCTTCCATATTTTCTTGGTTATTTCTCTATCAATGACTTATTGTATTAATATCCATTGCTTGATCTAGTCTTACGAGTGGGTTGTGGGACTAAAATCTTGAAGGATCTTACTAATCCACTATTCTTATGGTGGTGGATCAAATTGTTATTAGTATGTCTATCAAATTTACCCTAATACATGATAAAATTGATGAAAATATAATATATCCTTCCTATGGATCAATATTTGAAATAGCATTCATGTGGTTAATTACCCAACAAGATCTCAATTGAGGGATTCTTTGTTCATTTTATTGTGTATATTAATTAGTTGGTCACATATCACTCCTCCTACTACCATATCATTGACTCTATTTGTATTAGTGGTTTTGTAACCATTTCATTCTTGTGTCTCTTGACTAATTAGAAATGGGAAGACAATGGAGCTAAAACATTAAGAAGTACCCATATATCCAAACAAGTAGAAGAGTAATTGGCCTTATCTTCTCATTTTGCATCATCATATAGTATAGATCATGATATGTTATGTGGTAAACCTTCCAATAATAATTCAATAATTGATGTGATTATCTAAGTGTAATATGAATTTAACCCAGTTATAGAAATATAAACCAAATATATACTCAAACTAGTGATAGTAATATAACCAAATAAAACTAATGCCTCAGTAAATCCACAACTACTCAGATAGGGCAAAGTCTCCTGTATCTATATGAAAATTCAATTTATATTTTTGATGATGACAAACTAATAAAAATATTATTTCTATTTATAAATGAAACCAATGATAACCTAACCCTAATTCTCAAGAGTTGACTAATTAAATCAATTTCTTGAGATAAACATATTTAGCCAACAAGGCTATATTGGAACCATTACATGGCTCCCTCCCTCATAAATCTTTGTCCTCAAAGCTAGAAAATATTGGAAGATACTCTCATGATCCCATGTAGTGTCTTCTTCTGGAAGGTCTTGCCACTTAATGAGAAACTCTTGAATTTGATGAGATCATATTTGATGTACTCTAGATCGTAATATTGCTTCGAGAAGGAGATATATTTGATATTTATCATCAAGTAATGGAAGATATATCTAGGACTACTCCTTCTAGCCAACCATTTTTTTGAGACAAGATACATGAAAAACTATATGGATGTAAGAAGAGGGTCGAAGGTCCAATTGATATGCTACTTCATCAATACTACGAACCACTTTATAGGGTCCATAAAATCAAGGAGCCAATTTATGATTAGAGTTGATCTATAAGGATAAATGCTTATAAGTTTGTAGGTGCAAAAAGACCATATCTCCTACGTTGAATTTTTGTTTTGAATAATGTAGATCCTGTTGTTGCTTCATACAATTTTGTTCTTGGGTTAAATTATCTTTAAGAAGTTTAAGCATAATTTGATGTTGTTATAACAAATCGTCTACCTGGTCTACTTTGGACATGCTTGGAACAAATTTTGTGATTGTTGAAGGATTTTGACCATACAAAGCTTCAAATAGAAACATATTAAGGAAAAAATGGTAGATAGTATTATACCACTATTCTATCGAAGATAGCCACTAAATCCATCGATATTGCTTATCTTGAGCAAAAAACTAAAGGTAAGTATCCAAACATTTATTAACAATCTATGTTTAACCATCAAACTAGGGGTGATATGAAGAAGACATACTCAACTTGATACCACTAATATGAAACAATTCCTTCTTTGCTAGTGAATATAGGGTCACGATCACTCACAATGATTTTGGGTATACCATGTAACTTGAAAATGGAATCAAGAAATACCTTGGCCACCTTACTTGTTGAATAGGGATGTTGTAATGCACAAAATAAGCATACTTAGAAAGATGATCTACTACCACAAACATTACTATTTTACCCTCTTATTTGGGAAGACACTCAATGAAATCCATGGATATGTGCTCCCACTAGCGGTTAGGGATAGGTAATGGTTGTAACAAACCAAGAGATTTAATTGTTTCTCCTTTGTTATGTTGACAGACCTCACACTTAGCCAAAAATGTCTTGACATATGATTTGAAGCCTTTTCAATCAAATGATTGCTTCACCCGATGTTATATTTAAAGAATCCTGAATGTCCTACTAGAGGAGATGCATGCAAATCTTGGATAACCATTGACTTAATAGTTGAATATTGAGGAAGATAGATGTAACCTTTTTGTGAAGTAATCCATATGAATATGAGAAATAAGAATGCAATGAGGATCTTGATTGTAATCCTTGAATGATTTTAGAAGTCTCTAAATCAACAAGCCATTCTTCTTGAAGTTGAGAAAGCCATTGTGGACAAGGATCAAAGATGTCATTGATAGCCACATCATCTTTGTATTTATGATATAAAGCATAATCTACCATATTTTATTTATCTTTTTTATACTCAATGAAAAAATAACAATCCAAAAGTTTGGTCATCCATTTATTCTATTCAGGGCATGAGAGACATTGTTCTAAGAAATTTTTTAGGCTACTATGGTTAGTCTTGATGATGAAATGACTACTTAATAAATAATACCTCCATTTCTCTATGGTATGTAAAATAGAAAACATTTCCTTGTCATAAGTATATCATCCCAAATTCTTTCCAGATAGTTGCTTACTTTTAAAAGCCAATGGGTGACAATATTGCATTAAAATAACTCCAATACCTATGTCAGAAGCATCACACTCAATGAAAAAAAGCTTGCTAAAATTAGGATTGACTAAAACTAAAGTGGAACACATAGCATATTTGAGTGATTGAAAGGCTTGAAAAGTAGCTTCAGTACAAGTAAAGACATCCTTTTTTGTAAGAGTAGTAAAAGGTACTACAATTTTGCCATAGTTGCAGATAAATTTTCTGTAATAACCTGTGAGTCCCAAAAATACATAAAGTCTTTAAAGGAATTTGGGTAAGGACCAATCCTAAATAGCTTTGATTTTATATGGATATACCTTAGCTCCTACATGAGATACTATATGTCCCAAATATTCTACCTCTTGGACGCCAAAGGCACATTTGGATCTTTTAACAATGAGTTTTTTCTTTTGTAATAGAAGAAGGACATTGTCAATATGAACTAGGTGATCCTTCCAAGATATTTTATATATTAAAATATTATCAAAGAAGAGTAGGATGAACTTATGAAAAAAGGCTGAAAGACATGGTTCATGGACTCTAAAAAATATAAGGGGCATTAGTGAGGCCAAAGGGTATGACTAGGAACTCATAATGACCCTCATGTGTATGAAAAGTGGTTTTAGGTATATCCTCTTCCCTAACCCGAATTTGGTGAAAACCAAAGTGTAATTCTAGTTTAGTAAAATATTTAGCACCATGTAATTCATCCAATAAATCATTTATAATAGGGATAGGAAACTTATCTTTGATAGTTATCTTGTTGAGAGGATGAAAATTAGGATACATGCACCATGATTTATCCTTACGACATACCATCACCACTGGTGAGGAATAAGAACTAATGCTTGGATGCATGATTCCATACTCCAATATTTCTTGGATCAAATTCTCAATCTATAACTTTTGGGGTTGTGGATAGCGATAAGGATACACATTAGAAGGTAGAATTCTAGGAATCAGATGGATGACATGATCATGTGAGTTCTTAGGAGGTATATCCCTTGGTTCACTAAAGACTTCATAATTATTCACAATATCTTGAAGATCTCTTGGAAGAGTTGTAAGAGATGAATCCAAGGATTTGACCTCTATGGAATTCACTTGAGCAAGAAAACCACAACCACCTTTCTTTAATATCTTCTCCATACTATGTGAACTCACCATATTGGAGGGAGGAGGTTGAATTCCTTAAATACAAATGAACCTTCCATTCTCTATCCACTTGATGTATAATTTTTGTAGATTAATAGTAACATCACCGAGCTAATATAACCATTATGCTATGAAAATGACATCTAAACTTTCCAATTTCATAGCAAAGAGATTCCCCATCCAACTATAATTCCCCATTTGGTGTGTAACTTTAGATATTCGACCTGCATATTGAGAAGTACCTCCATTTGCAATTAAGACTTGAAATTTATCTTGATTTGAAGCATTGATATAAAATCCCAATGATTTTGTTGTATTAAAATCGCTAAAGTTATGTGTACTACTAGAATCAATCAATATATTAACACAATGGTGTTTAATTGATCCTTATGCCTTGATAGTGTGATGATATTTAAGGCCCATAAGTGCACGAACAGAAAGAACTACAGTATCATCCTCTTGTTTTGCTTCATTTACGTTTGTTGGATGTTGTCCTAGATTTGTGGATGGCTCTAGTTGAGGTAAATCCTCTTCCGTAGAAACTGATACATATTTATTTTCTAAGAGAAATCTATGATTTTATACACAAGCTTGGTCTTTGGGATGATGTTAATGACATTTAAAGCAGAAAAACTTGTGGAATGCTCAATATTCAAATAAGGACAATGAGAGTTGAAATCACATCGATATGGAGGACCAAAAACTTAGATTTTTTGTTCTGTCACTTGAGCTATATGATGTGCATCATAAAGGGTATAATGACCATGCATGTCAAATTCCATTTGAATATTATCCTTAAGACCATAGCAAAAAGCAGAGACCACCACTATTGAAATAAATTCTTGTGTATGTTTGAGTAGACTTGTGAACTCAGATAAATAGTCTTATATTTATCATGTTTGCTTAATTTACATAATATGTACCACATATGATGTGGAATATCCATTATAAAATATTATAAGGAATTGTTTTTTAAATAGAGGTCATAAAAGATGATGACTATGTTGACAAAGCTACCATAACAACCATTGATAAGCCTAACTACCAAGTTTAGAAGTTGCTAATGCAACACGACGTTTTTATAGGATATGATACAAATGGATAAGGCCTTCTATTTTTGCCAACCATCCTTGAGGGTAAACCACTTCAAATTGGGGTATTACAATGTGAGGAACTTGAACATCATGAGGCAATTCATAGAAATTGGAAGCACCACCTACTATAGGATCTATATCAAAGGCAAAGCCTAGGTTAGCAGAAGCAATATTTGTTCCTTGATGAATGGTTAAAGTTTGGGGTCTAATAGTATGTTGTGACATGTGGACATGAGGAGGTGGAGAAGTGGATGAAACTAAATTTCTTTGAATATCTTTCAGCATGGTAAGAATTTCATCAACCTTTTCTTCTTGTTGTAAGAGATATTGCTACAAATTAGAGTTAATATCACTAGGGATTTTAATGTCATTTGCATGGTTATTTGGAGTGTTATTGTGTGTTGGAGAAAGAGGGCCTGAATTTTTAGGAGTAGGAGAGGAATGATCCAAAATATTAGGAGAAGGTGAAGCCATGGAATTTAGTGAAGAAATAATATGTTGGTCAAAACTATTAATATTAATGGGAGTATTATGATGTGTACCTAGATTTTGAGGTTGGTGCTTATTTTTATTCATAAACACATCGTATATAAGGTAAGTACATTGTAATATTCTATCCACTCAAGTCTAATTAGGAGGACCAATCATGTACTTTCATGCATTTTACTGAGTTGAAGGAGTCAAAATTTTGAATGCAAAACTGCTCCAATGGTAAATTTATTTGAATGCGAACAATCACTTCAATAGTCAATTATTTGAATACCAACGGTCACCTATCGACAAAAATAAAACATAAAAAAATTGTATGGTAACCCCACCGGTCAATTATGGGTTAGCCAAGTAAATGGTAGCAACAGAGTCAACAATCTACTACAACTGGTTCAATGGCTAGTAAATTCAACATAGATCCACCTAAAATGCAATGGTCAATGACTAGTAAAGTCAACTTGGGTATGCTTGAATTATAATGGTCAATGTCCAGTAAATCAATTACGAGTCCACTACGCGAGAACCTCCATGACCATCACGAGGTTATCATAATCTACTAGCATCTATTGGTGCTTTTAATTATCTCACCTTACTTCTGTGAGATAAATGTGGGATAATAACCCATAATAAAATAAAAATAACTCTCCTACATGACATTGGGGTCGCATGAGATAGTCACACGCATTGGGAAATAATCAGAACCACTAGAAAAAATATTCTTGTACCTAAATTTATAGTTTTGAATCCTATATTTTTAACATAACTTCTTGGGAGGTATGTGCCTATTTTCATCAACTGACGATCAAGATCTAGTGCTTTTGTGGTTCCTACAATGAAATATTTTCTTGGTTCCATATTTTTAATGTTTTACTACACCAATTTATGTCCTCCTAAATTAAACTTGCACCACACATCTAGCATTAATAAGGCATATTTTAGGTCAAACTCGCACCATGCATCACAAAAAATTTAGGTTAAATTTTCTTAGATTTGTTGGTCGTGAATGTCCTTCTGTTGCATCCTTTTGTTGGCTGTGAATGGCTGCTTTTGCTACGTCCTTACAACCTATGTATGTGATGGTCCTTGCAGATTCAATGTGATTTATGCCCAACTCTCTGAATTTCAAAGTGAATATAATCTAAACCTTAAACAAAAATTAGAATTTGTATGACTTTAGGTACCAAATACTTCTCCAAAAAAAATATGGAATTTAAAATCACAGCTCTGATACCACTTGTGGAAAACCTTCCAATAATAATTCAATAATTAATGTGATTATCTAAGTGTAATATGAATTCCACTCGATGATAACAATATAAACCAAATATATACTCAAACCAATGATAACAATATAACCAAATCAAATTAATGTCTCAACAAATCCATAGCTACTCATAGAGGGCAAAGTCTCTTAGCCACATTGAGAGGGCAAAGTCTCTTCTATCTATATGCAAATTCAATATATATTTTTGATGATGATAAACTAATAAAACATGCTTCCTATTTATAAATGAAACCAATGATAACCTAACCCTAATTCTCAAGAGCCGACTAATTAAATCAATTGCTTGAGATAAACATATTTAGCCAACAAGGCTATATTGGAACCACTACATGTTAGTTCTCATTTGTATTTACCCCATGTAAATTCTTTTTTGTGTGCTTTTTTCTCTATGTCTTGGGTCTAATAGAGTGTTCATGCTAATAATGTAAAAACCTTATTATTTCATTTATGATACTACACAAAGGAGAACAAGATAATAGATTCCACTCCTTAAATGAGGGGAATACTCTCTTTGTCCTTGATTCCATGTAGTTAGAATGTATTGTGCACCTTTAGGTGATAATTGTCTGTAATCCACCACACCATCTATTTTCATCATTACCTTATACACACCTATGGATTCCTTCCTACAATTGAAACCCTTATGATGATACAAACATAATGTTAATATATATAATATCTTTCCCATATATTATCCATTGGAACATGTTTTATGTATTCAATGCATAAATTAAAATATGACACACAAACTTATATGGCTACACATATAGTAACTCTAATCTATTGAAACATATGATGTTAGTCATTACTTGAGATCATGATAAAAAAATTATTGTGTATTGCTCTATGGGCTATTGTACAACTTTATAGGTGAATTTTGAAAGCAAATTTTATTTTTTAATATTTAGCTATTAGTTGGAGATAATTATTTGTTCATCATTATGATGAATTTTTATCTAAGGAAACCTTTCTATATCATGTTGTTCTTACGAGATTTAATTTTATTTGTTGAGTATTGTGTTGATTATATTCATTCTGAAATATTTTGGTAAATCTAACATAATATCAGAGAAAGAGTGAATCTTTGTTATTTGAACTCAAATTTTAGTATATGCTCTTCTATGTTTATTTGAGAAGTATGTTTTTTTTAAGGAATTAGTAGTATATTATTGGAAAAAAAATTGGACAAATGGAGGACTGCTTGTTGAATTCTGGTAAACATTGAATGGTCGCGGGGTTGAATGGGCTACATGGTCAATGTAAAGAGAAGGTCAATTCCTCAAGTCCTATTTACCTATGCGTGGAGGGGGAAAATGGAAAGGGAAATAAATAATAAGGTGGAGGGTGTAGCCAGAACTCAGAAAGACAGATTATAGCCACATCAAGACACGTGTAGGAGAAGTAGACACCCTTGCTAAAAACACAAGACTACACATAATAGATCAAAAAAAATTACCCCTTGACTACCCTTTATCACACTAGTTGCAAGTGAATTCTAGAAATTATGAATGAAATGCAAGAAATATAAATAGTAGAACTAATTGCACATCAATTCAACAAGCTTTAACAGAAATAAACTCAATATTTATGCATATATTTGAGAAAATTTGGAGACTAAACAATAATAGACTTAAATAATAAAAATGGCAAATACCTTACACATGAATTGTAATAGCTAAAGATCCACCCTCTAGAATGGCTAACATTCCATCATTTATAGAAAATTCTATAATAAAATTAAATACAAGCATTAATGGTGCTAGGTGGGAAGACATTGTTAAAATGAATGGGTTCTCAGTTGGTACTCTGCTCCTTGAGAGAATGGTAGTTGTCCAGAAGGGTTTAGGTACTTCTACATAAATATGAGTCCTTGATCATCCTGAAATTCATGTTGAGCCATAAAATTTCATCAACTTTACCCCTTCATTTAGAAAGTGGGATTCAAATCAGGTGGGTGTGCAACCAAAGTTAATTACCTCTACAATTATGCATTTCAAATTACCACCTTTGCACCCATTGGCAACTTATACTTGGATAGATGGTATCATTAATGCTTCTTATTGATACTCTTCTTTTATGGGCAATGATTCTAGTATGGAATGGATGTTCAAGCTCACTCTCTTACTCATCATCCTCCCAATTTTTTGCTCGATGTAACATTACAAAGGGGTGGGCGATTGGGCTTGGTTCTTAATTTTCATATTCCCAAAAATCCACCCAAACCTACCACCCTAAGTAGGGTATGTATTTGGGCATACACCATCCCATTATAACTCCCAAAACTGATGCTATTGACTCTTTGTCTAGGCAGGAATTTGGGAGTAGGAACTACTGTGCTATCATCCCATTCTTCCATCCATATGTTGTATGCATATTTGGTATTTTTACTTAACCATTAAGGCAGGGATTTAAGATCAGACTTGAATTCTTGACCTACCGAATTTTTTGCTCTACCTCAGACTTAGCTAGTTTTGATGCATCAGGGTTGTTGATCATGCTTCCATACTTTGTGACATTATCAAAGGTTGGGCTCTTGGGATTGATCTTCCCTTAGCGATAACCTATTCATCCATCTATCAAAAATTTACTTCCATCCTATTATGATTATTATAAACATTGTCTGCCAAACCCATCTCAATCATTAATGCAAGATTTCATCTATTGGGCTTCAAAACTTGGTTACATTATGGATCATCATCTTTCATACAAAAAGGAAAGAGTGGGTGAAGGGTTTAAAATTTCATCCACACTCTTGGTGACTTATAGGGTATTTTCCATTATGGGAAAGAGAACCCAGCAGGCCATTTATTGGAAAAAAACACTTACAAATAGGGAAGAGAATAAGGAGTGGACATAGAGGGCACAAACAAATATAAAAAACAAAGGCTACAAGATAAAGGATAAAGCTGATCAAAAGTAAATGGAAAATAAGGTAGAATAGAGCGAAAGGTAAGAAAATAAGGGGGACCAATAGTAGAAACAACAAGAAAAACCAGGAAAAGAGAATAAAAGGGTGTAAAGTAGAGGAGGGAGACACAAGAAGCAATAAATATAATGACATATTTAATACTAACTGAGGGAGTTAGTATCAACCAATGCACAAGGGGAAGAGAAGAAGGAAAAGATGCATAAAAGTAACAAGAACAGAAGGGAAGGCAATTGATGGGACACTCCCACAAATTGCCACCCCACTGAAGACCAATTATCATTCAAGAACAAATAGAATACTAGAGACATTTGTCAATTTTGATGATGTACCTCTTTCTAATGTAGTCTAGAAGGAATATATTATGTTCATTATTTTATCTTTTGAGAAGACTCGAATACAATAATAATTTTGCATACATTATGTTTAATGGGTTTTTGTAGGTGTGCACAAGGTTTTATTTCTAGAGCAATTCTCTTCGATATCGAGGGATGGCACTATATTCAAAGAGCAAGGTCATTATAATCATTATTTGTATGATATTATCATTTTTGGGAATTGCACAAAATATCTTCGTGCTTGATGCCTTCATCCAATGGGCTATGGGGTCACAACACATAGAAAAATAAAAAGAGGGAAAAAGACTAGACATAGGAAAAGTGCTTCAAAACCAAAATACTTTTTAGAACCCCTGGTTACCAAGTCATCTTGGTACAATATGATTCTAGCTAATGCACAACCATATACCCTCTACACATTTATTTATTTTCTACCTATTTACAAAAAATTACGATGTTATTGGTACACTAAAACCAATGGTTCAGTCTAGAATTATTCTATGAACATGTAGTGACCGAACCAAATTGCATTGTATTTGAGGTTTTTTTCATAGTCAAGTTGGCACTGCCTCCAAACATTCTAAGTTATAAAAAAACCATAACCTGATGGGTTATCTATTCTAAGCATGCCTATACTCAATCCAAGAACAACTAGTGTGATAACTAAACTTGACATGTAGGATTTGTCTTCTAGTACTGGTTAACATACCAACAGATCCCATAGTTTCCATTTTTAGGATCTACCTGATGTGTGATATTTGCAACATGCTCCTCCATCATACTCACTATTTTATTGAAATTGATGCCTCTCTAATCCTAATAAGTCAAAGAGGCACATGTTAAATTGGTAGGAGATGTCCATGCAAAAGAACCATAGCTGGTTTCCATTTGGGATGGCCCTGCTACCAACATCTCTTCAAAGTGTACCTTTTGGTTGATCATTATTTCTATGACACAACTTGGCTCTTTCTTGGTGCATTTTTGGATACAAAAAGGGTGTAATTCAATGCCCTTTATGTTAGTGGGAACCACCATCTAGTTACTTTGTTGATCCATACCTTCATGATTTTTTGAATATGTACATAAGTAGATTATTCATTGTAAATATCGAGCGAGAATTTTTCCTTGTGTGAATCCGAAGGTTGACCCCCTTTCCATTCTTGAGCCTCTTCTGGTTGTCGTACTTTCCTTATCATAGTTTTAGGTGGCTATGATTATGGACACTATGTAAGTGGTCTCATCCTGTGACCCCTCTAACCAACCTATAATATTTCATGGTCAATTCATGTTGGGATAGCATTTGGAAATTGCTAAAAGAACCACCCTATGTTGTTAGATATGAGGTAGCCACCAATGGTGGAATGGCCATAGAAAGGAGAAATGGATTAGCATAACCTTCAGGAGGTATATTTCCTACTTGGAACAAGATTCACTTGGCCTATAAAGCCTCCTAAAATATTTTAGGGAATCTATTTTCTCCAGAATTATGAAGGAGTAGGCTTATATCTGAGTTGAAATCTCAGGCATAATAGAGGTGTACTTGGGCAAGAGACAATTGGTATCAAGGGGAATTCTCTTCCAACTCCTCTTGAACCAGATATTGAAGTCCATTATATTCTCAAGAGGAAACCTTTTGATGAACGATAATTGCATAATCAACTAGAAGGGGTCCCTAGAGCTGTCAAAAGTGTCAACAAGAGTTGCCACCAAGTTAGCCCATGAGCAAATATTTTTTACTAAAGATATTTGCACCATATTGATATCCTTTCTTCGAGAGATAAGACTAATAATATAACTATGACATCTTTGTGAGTGATGCCATGGAGAGACATAAGAGCAGCAAAATCTACAAGGTAATCCAAAGTAACTCCTTCTATGTCCTCATACCTTACCAGGGTCTTAAGAGCACTTTTGGAAATATCATGTCGACATTGGAGATTAAACAATATGGGATCATCCCATTGGGGGTAACACTAATAAGCCATTGAGACGTTGGTATTAAAATATTCTGGATCCTTACTTGGATTTGGAGTCACTAAATGAGCATACTTTTTTCTCTAATGAGGTCAAGACTACCCATAAAACCCTTATTCCTTTAGGATATTTAGATTTGTCAAAGCACTGAAGAGGTAATTGATCTCATAATCATGATATTTTTGCTTAGAGGATTTGCCAAGTGATTTGATCAGAATTGGGCAAATTGGAGTATCACCAAAATATAATTTAATTGAACGATGGAGAATTTTTGGGTCCCGAATAGAGTCACTAAAAACAATTGGTGTAAAATATCTAAGCAGGCAAAGGATCTCTTATCAAATTTTGGCCAACATTGAATGGTTGTAGGGTCAAACGGGCTACATGGTTGATCTCTAGAGAAGTCCAATTACTCAAGTCCTAGCTATCTATGCCTAGATGGGGGAAAGGGAAAGGAAAATAAATAATAAGGGGGACATAGCTAGAACTCACAAGGATGTGCTATAGTTGCATCAAGACATTTGCAAAAAAAAGTGACATCCTTACATAAAACACAAGCCTACACCTAACAAATCAGGTAATCTTACCCTCGGCTACCCTTTATTACACTAGCTACAAGTGAATTCCAGAACTTATGAATAAAATGTAGAAAATCTAGATAGCAAAATTAATTGCACATCCATTCAACAAGCTTTAACAAAAATAAACCCACAATATTTATGCATACATTCAAGAGCTAATTTGGAGACCAAACAATAATAGACTTAAATTATTAGAATGGCAAATACCTTACACATGAATTATAATAGCTAAAGATCCACCCTCTAGAATGGTTAAAATTCCAGTATTTATAGAAAATTATGTAATAAAATAAAATACAAGCATTAAGAATTAATGGTGTTAGGCAGGAAGACATTGTTGAAAAGGATGAGTTCTTAGCTAGTACTCTAATCCTGAGGAGAATGTTATTTTTTCGGAAGGTTTTAGGTACTTTTGCATAAATTTGATCCATTGATCATCTTGAAATTCATGTCAAGCCATAAATTTTCATCTAGTTTACCCCTTCATTTAGACATTGGGCTTCAATTTAGATAGGTGGGCAACCAAATTTAATTACCTCTAAAATTGTGCATTTCAAATTGCCACTGTTGCACCCATTGATAACCTTTACTTGAACATCTAAGATCCCTAATGCTTCTTTATGATGCTCTCCTTTATTGGATGGTTATTTTAGTACCAGATATATGTTCAAGCTTGCTCTCCTACCTATCATCCTTCCAAATTTCTACCTGATGTAACATTACAAAGGGGTAGATGATTGGATTTGGTTCTTAATTATCGTCTTCCCAAAACTCCACCCAGCCTACCACCCTAAGTAAAGCAAGTATTTGGGCACATACCATCCCATGCTAACTTCTATTTTTTTTTTCCTAGCTATGGTAGGTCTTTGAACTATGTCAGAGTCCCTTATATCCATCTGGGTGTAATTTGAGGAAGCCCATTGGCTCTTTATCTGGATGGAAATTTGGGAGCAAGAACTACTGTACTCTCATACCATTATTTCATCCATATGTTGGGCAGATATTTGGGTTTTCTACCCAACCTTAGATAATTAAAAAGCATTTTTTATTAAAAATGGTGAATTGGTCTATTTGATGTTTTTTACAAACCTTATTTGTCTTTTATGACTTTTTATAAAAACATATATTTCCTTCTCTACTTTGTATTTTTTGGTTCAATTAAATATAGATAAGAGTGTTATTTGCATGAATTTAAAAATAGATAAGAAGAGGTTGAATTATTTTCAATCTTCCCAAAGTACCATTAAAATCTTGGGTAGATTTTAGATCATTGTAAATGCCTTTGAGCCACTAGATAAAGTTGTCAAATTGGTCCAACAATTTGTATGTTGCTTTGATAAAAGAGGATGGATTGATATGTTGTGTTTCAAAAAAATGATGTACAATGTAAATTGTGACAACTATAGTTAAATCATCATTATTTTTAAAATTATTTTCAAATTTTAAGGGTGTTTCCCAATTCAACACTTTCCAAGACTTCATCATTAGTGCCTCATTTTTGTCATTTAGAAGGTATTCTATTTTTTCCCATATTAGTGGATGAAATACATAAAGAGTGGTGGATATTTATTGATCATACAAGTGATTGGGTAAATCAAAGAGATTTTGTTGTTGGTAATGATTAATAGTAAATTTTTTAAATTTTGATAATATCTTACTTGTAATTCAATGGATTATGGAATTAGTGGATTCATGGGAGGTAATTTCAAAATTTTGTTATTTTTCATAGGTTTTAGTGGTATTTTATGTGATTTAAGGGTTAAACTTCTATAGTTTATAATTTCTTAATATGACAACATTTTGAGTCTATTTTTCACATGTTTTTGAAGATCTTCATCATGGCAATGAAGTTTCTACATGATTTTACATTTCAATGATTAAATTTTTATAGGAATTCAATGGACCATTTACTAAAATTTCCCACTCTTAATGGAAAAAAATGTGCCTCATGGAATATTAAGATATAATCTCTTTTACAAAATAAGATAATATTGAGATATGTAATTAAATTTATAACTGATACTAGTTCCTATGAGAAGAAGGAAAAGCATTAGGCCAAAATGGAGAAAGAACACAATATGTTTACTTTTTATGTGGATAAGATGATCCCAAGACACTTTTGGATGGATTTAAGAAATTGTTTGACCAAGTAAACTCCACTCAAATAAATCACTTACAAGTAGGTCTTGCTACTTTAAGTATGGATAGTTTTGGGATAATTAAAGAATACATCAATAAATTCGAGAAGTTATAGGAGGACATTTTTTCTTCAAAAGTGTCCACCAAATAGGAGAAATATGACCTTTACTATTTCAATATGGTACTCAATAAATTTTCATGGGATGTTGATGATCATGAGTTGGAAATATCACAATCAAATATTATTCATTTTAACTATTAGACTTCAACTTCTTTAGAGAAATTAGAAAAATGGTACATGATGACACATCACCATCTTTTTTCTAGCTACAATAGAAAATATAGTGGTGAATGTGTGATTATTTGTGGTGATACATTTTTGTAGGTGTATGGATGTAGTGATGTGACTCTTTTATCCTCATCACTTAGGGAGGTCCTTCATGTTCTAGGTCTCAACCCTAATATTTCTTATATATATCACTTCACTCATACTAACAAAATGGTGGATTTTTTGCAAAATATGTGGGTGATTAATAACACTAATGATGGATTTAAGATAATAACTTTAGTATAGTTATGCTGAGTCTAATAAAATGTATAATTTTGATAATCACTCTTCCTCCTCTTCATTGTACTATAGAAAGAAAGGTTCTATTACTATGGGGGCTAACCAGGTGCCATGAGTAGGTGTCAACATCATAGGCTTGGACACATCACCTATGAATACTTGAGGCACATGTTTTTAATTAATATAAATGAGGGATTTCCAACCATTAGAGAAGAAATGTTAAGATCTATTTCTTAAAAGGAAATATAAACGTGCTTTAAAAAATAAGTATATAGCTTTTTATTTTTCATTTCAATATTATGAAGTCTCTTATTAATTTAATTCAAATATTATATTTTTATAATTTATTTTTAATAAAATTATTGTTTTGCATCCTAATATTTTATCATATAAGTTATTGTAATTTACTTAATGTTTAAAAATAACAACCACTTAAAACATATTTTTTTAATAACTTGTCTATTAAGATTTTAAAAATGCTTATAAATTTACTTTATATTTCAAAGAAGATTTCAAATATATATATGTATTGTTAGGAATGGAGACTAATTATGAGGAGGCTAAACAGAAAAAGTTTCTAGATTTACTACACAACGGGCAGGGAAAGTTTCCATATTTACAGTTTGTTAGTCTACCAGAGAAAGTTTACGGATTTACAACAGGATAGAAAGGGAATTTTTTTTTGTTTTTATCTCAAAATTAGATGCTCGGAACTCAATTTTAATATTGGAGTGTATTATGAAAAACAATTTTTTTTTCCTATTTTTTTCTTATATATAGTTGTGAGAAAAAACGGAGTATACAATGAAAATTACTGTGTTGATTCCTTGTAAATATAGAGAGGAAATTACAACAGATGTTTGTTGTAGGTTGTAACCCTCTATTGCTTGGATTGAGAAAGAAAGGACTAAAAATTCTTGGTGGATGTAACCCACATTGGGTGAACCACATTAAAATCATTGTCTCTTCTACTGTGTGTTTGTCTTATTTTGTTAATTTTTTGTTAAAGTTTGAAACACTATAATTGCTTTTCTATATTTTATATAGTGATTTACTCTAACAAGTGGTATCGGAGCATTTCTTTTGTTGGGTGCACTTGACAGAAGGAGAATTTTTGGATCAAGTGGGAGCAATGGCAGAAGAAGGGAGGTTTAGAGTTGAAAAATTCAATGGCCAGAACTTTCAATTTTGGAATATGCAGATGGAGGATTACTTGTACCAGAAGGATCTTTACGTACCTCTTAAGGGGGAAACATAGAGACCTTCAACTATGTCTTATGAGGAGTGGAGTCTCCTTGATAGAAAGGCATTGGGTATTGTGAGGTTGTGCTTGGGAGCCACCGTAGCCTTCAACATATCTGATGAAAAGACTACCAAGGGAGTCATGGATAAGTTGGCCAAGATGTATGAGAAACCATCAACATCAAATAAGGTATTCTTAATGAAAAGGTTATTTAACATGAAAATGAGTGAAGGAGGATCTATGCAGGATCATTTAAATGAATTTAATACTGTCACTAATCAATTGCATTCAATAGGATTAGATTTTTATGATGATATTAGGGCCTTATTAATCTTATGCTCTCTTTCAAAAAGTTGGAACAGTTTGGTAATGGCAGTAAGTAACTCTGCTTCAAGTTCAAATAAATTAGAATTTGATGATGTGGTTGGTGTGATACTCGGTGAGGAAATGAGAAGAAAAACCATAGGAGAATCATCTAGCACCACCTTAAATGTTGAGAATAAATGAAGAGGAAGAGAAAGAGGCAAGAGTTCACATCGTGGCAAATCCAAAAGCAGATCCAAATCACGTGGAAAAGAAAAGCTACAGTGTTGGCACTGTGGCAAAAAGGGTCATCTCAAGAAGGACTGTTGGCAAAGAAAGGGTGATGGAAATGAAGGTAAAGATAATAATGGTAACACTTGAGAAGCCAATATTACTGGACAAATTCTACAAGATGCTTTAATATTATCTCTTGATAGAAATAATGATTATTGGATAATTGATAGTGGTGCTTCATTCCATGCTACCTCACATAAGAAATACTTCATAGATTGTGTTTTTGGAGATTATGGACAGGTTCTATTGGGAAATGACCAACCATGTAAAATCGTGGGTATTGGAAAGATTTTGATTAAATCCCCAAATGGATGTCAATGGGCTCTTAAAGAGGTGAGACACATACCAAATTTAAATAGAAATCTTATATCGACAAGTAAGCTTGATGGTGAAGGATACACGGTTGCATTCGAAGAAAATGCTTGGAAAGTTACTAAAGGTTCATTGATAGTAGCTAGAGGTAAATTGGTGGGTACTCTTTATATACTTACTAATTTTTCTCACTCCTCTATGAATTTAGTTTCTACAGGTGAGAGTGCATCTTTATGGCACCAAAGACTTGGCCATATGAGTGGAAAAGGTATGGAAATTTTACATTCAAGAAATTTATTGCCTAAGTTAAAAGAGATTGATTTGGAATTCTGTGAGGATTGTGTTTATTGTAAAGCAAAGAGAGTTAGATTTCTCAAGGATGGCAAAGAAAGGAAGAAAGAAAAATTTGAGCTTGTGCACTCAGATGTTTGGGGCCCAGCTCATGTAACTTCTCTTGGAGGTTCCTCTTACTATGTACTTTTTATTGATGATGTAACAAGGAAAACATGGATATATTGCATTAAGAATAAAAGTGATATTTTTAATACCTTCGAGAATTGGAAAGCATTAGTTGAAAATGAAACCGGAAAAAGGTTAAAGTGTCTAAAGTCGGATAATGGTGGAGAATATTACAGTAGAGAATTTGATGTGTTTTGTTCTAAAAAGAGAATTAGAAGAATCAAGGTAGTTCCAAGAACACCTCAATAAAATGGGGTTGCAGAAAGAATGAATAGAACCATCATGGAGCGTGCTAGGAGCATGAGAATAAATGTAGGCTTACCATTATTTTAATGGGCTCATGCTATTGATATTGTAGTATGTCTTATTAATAGAGGATCATCTAGTGCCTTGGATGGAGGAATTCTAGAAGAGCTTTGGACAGGTAAACAAGTAAATTATTCTTTCCTTAAGGTATTTGAATGTGAGGCTTTTATGCATAGAGACAAAAAGAACATAAATAAGTTAGATTCTAAGGCCCCAAAGTGCTATTTTATTGGTTACGATATTGATGGCTTGGGTTACAGATTATGGGATTGTGATAACCGAAAAGTCATTAGAAGTAGGGATGTCATATTTAATGAAAAAAACATGTATAAAGATCGGTTGCAGGGAAAGAAACAAAAAGACGAAAATATTGAATACATAGACCTTGATGGACACATAGAAAAGGTAACTCCAAAAGTGGTAGAATATCAAAATGTACAGCAGCAGCAAAAAACACCTCAATATCCAAAAAGTATTGTTAGATGATGTACCAAGATAAGTAGAATTCCTCAATGTTTCTCTAATTATGTTTTGTATATTGATGCTGGTGAGCCAGAATGTTTTTAGGAAGCATTACAGATGGATACCAGGAATAATTGGGAGCTTGCAATGAATGAAGAAATGGACTCTTTATTCCACAACCAAACTTGGGATTTGTTTTAGCTACCCAAAGGTAAAAGAGCTTTGACCAATAAATGGGTGTACAAGATTAAATAGGAGAATGATGGTGGATTTTTTGCAAAATAGGTGGGTGATTAATAACACTAATTATGGATTTAAGATAATAACTTTAGGATAGTTATGCTGAGTCTAATAAAATGTATAACTTTGATAAGAACTCTTCCTCCTCTTCATTGTACTATAGAAAGAAAGGTTCTATTACTATGGGGGCTAACCCGGTGCCATGAGTAGGTGTCAACATCATAGGCTTGGACACATCACCTATGAATACTTGAGGCACATGTTTTGAATTAATATGTATGAGGGATTTCCAACCATTAGAGAAGCAATGTTAAGATCCATTTCTTAAAAGGAAATATAAATGTGCTTTAAAAAATAAGTATATAGCTTTTTATTTTTCATTTCAATATTATGAAGTCTCTTATTAATTAAATTCAAATATTATATTTTTATAATTTATTTTTAATAAAATTATTGTTTTGCATCCTAATATTTTATCATATAAGTTATTGTAATTTACTTAATGTTTAAAAATAACAACCACTTAAAACATATTTTTTAATAATATGTCTATTAAGATTTTAAAAATGCTTATAAATTTACTTTATATTTCAAAGAAGTTTTCAAATATACATATGTATTGTTAAGAATGAAGCCTAATTATGAGGAGGCTAAAAAGAGAAAGTTTATGGATTTACTGCAGAACGGTCAGGGAAAGTTTCCAGATTTACAGTCTGTTAATCTATCAGAGAAAGTTTTCGAATTTACAACAGGACAACCAGGAATTTTTTTTTTGTTTTTATCCCAAAATTAGATGCTGGGAACTCAATGTTAATATTGGAGTGTATTATGAAAAACAGTTTTTTTTTTTATTTTTTTCTTATATATAGTTGTGAGGAAAAACAGAGTATACAATGAAAATTACTGTGTTGATTCCTTGTAAATATAGAGATGAAATTACAACAGCTATTTGTTGTAGGTTGTAACCCTCTATTGCTTGGATTGAGAAAAAAATGACTGAAAATTCTTGGTGGATGTAACCCACGTTGGGTGAACCACGTTAAAATCCTTGTCTCTTCTACTGTGTGTTTTTCTTATTTTGTTAATTTTGTTGTTAAAGTTTGAAACACTATAATATTTACTCTAACATGTATGTATACACTTTAATTTATAAAGCTAATAAAATTATCATAAACCATAAAAATAATATTAAAATTTATAATTTTGTTGTACATAATATAATTGTGAAAATTAGTTTTTAAGCATTTACTAAAAGTGTTCAAAATAAATTAAAGTTATAAATAAATAAATAAATGATTTAAACCCTTTGGCACTAATTTTTCTTTGACTTGCTCGAGATGATTTTACAATCTACGATGAAATGAATTAGACTATTAAATAAGTTGTGGCTCCTATATATTTTAAATTTGAAATAACAAATTCTTTCTATTCAAAATTGTGATTTTAATTTTTTTTTCATGATAATCAAACATTTTTGTTAACCTATAATAAATCAAATATTAGTAAAAGTAATTCTATAAAATTAAATTAATTTAACCATTTAAATTCTTCAACAGACCCAAAATTTATCAAATAATAAATATATTATGATAAAACTATTATAATATTATTATATAATTATATAACCAATTAAAATTTAAAAAACTCATATAATAAAACACATTTGTTTTTCCTAAAAAAAAATGAAACATATTTGTTATATATATATAATAACTAAAAAACATTTCAACTATGACTTTTTCCATGCCTTCTGATAATAGCCACTCTAAAATTAAATACGATTAGTTTTTCAAATTGAAAAAACGCCCACACAAATAATTGTAAGATAAACAACGATTGTTTTCTTAAACCATTTTGGATGACAACTTAACAGAAACCAGTGAATTGATTGATGAAGTGATAAATGTTTGCACATTACGTTCAGTTTTTTTTTTTTTAATTTGTATGATCTAAACAAACAAAATAATCACAACATTACAAGACAAATAACATCCGTTTTAATTTTTAAGCAAGACCTCAATCTTCATTTTACATAGGATACATAAACCTTCCGGATGGATTTTTTCTGTATTCCCGTGAAAGGGAGCCATAAAAATTAATGTACACAACATAAATGAATTGCCATATCTGCACATAACCCAAAAACGAAGCTCATGTCTCCGGTTGCTTACCGTTGGTGAGTTGGCAATATAAGAGTTAAAACAAAAAACTTTAAAACTTGTAGCTGTACAGAACGTGCTTTAAAGGGGGAAGGAGAACATGTTACGTCGATGGAAATTTCGGAGTCGGAGGCTCCACTAATTAAAAGATCACATGTCATATACCCTAGGTTTCAATTTGACTTAATGAACAATCAATACACAATACCATTCTTTTGTCCAACTTAGAGCGGCACAATATAAGGAATGAAATGGCGTACAATTTTATTCAATTTTAAATACATACTTTTTAACTTTTAAAACTTAATAATATTAAAAAATAAAATTGTTTAAATTTTTTTAAAATTTTAATATTTTAGTACTATTTTAAAGTGTTTTATTATTGATTTTAATTTTTAAAAAATAATTAATTTTTAAATTTTTAAAAAGTTTTATTAATAAATTTAATTTTAGTATCTTCATATACAATCTAATACTTTTACATTTCAATGTTTTTTTTATCTATATAAAAAGTACATATTTATTGGAACTCTTATCTAAAGTTTAAAGTTTAATAATATTAAGAAATAAAATTGCTTAAAAAATATAATATTTTATTATTGTTTTAGAGTGTTTTTTATTGTTGATTTTTATTTTTTAAAAAAAAAAAAATTAATTTTTAAATTTTTAAAAAGTGTTATTAATAAATTTAATTTTAGTGTCTCATATGTAATCTAACACTTTTATAAGTTTTACATTTCAATGTTTTTTTTATTGAGTAAATATTTCTTATACATGTACATATCCGTCTTGGGGATTGGGGATTGAACCCGGTTCAATGTTTTTTTATCTCTATAAAAGGTATATATTTGTTGTGACCATATCTCCCCAAGAATTGTAAATTTTCCTAATTTTGTATTTGAAAATATATGAACTAGATCTTAGTTGGACTTTAAGTATTTTTTCCTTTCATTTGATATTTGTATATATATACTTTATTTGGATATGTTAGAGTTTGGGTTGAACTCATTGATGTATAACTATTTTTTTTTCCCTGTGAAAAGTTGAACTTTTTCCCTCATATTGTTAATTTTTTTATTGGAGTTCATAACCTTATGAAATTTAATACTATATTTGTCCATCCATTTGTTGTTTTGTTTCATCCATATGTATTTTCTTCTATTTATTGTTTCTTTGATTACCTATTTTAGCAACCTACTATCTTCCATTCTTTGTATTTTCTTTAGGTACCCTAATAGCCTTATCATAATTTCTACTAATAAAAAGACCACTATTTTAATGAGTAAAATCTTATATACTAATTATAATTTAGTTATCAAATTATTAGTAATTAATTGTTTCTGAATTATTTATATTTTTAAAAAATTAATGTATTAGTATCTCACACCTCACACCTCACACCTATATAACGCCTTTAACCTAATATTTTTTTAATCTTATAAATTTACTTTTTTAACCCCTCTTACTTCTCTTTGTTTATCCTACATATTTCCCATTTAAATTTGCTTTAACACCGAATCCTAAATATGTGTATGTGTTACGACTTCTAATCTTGCATATTCTCACTTAAATTTACTTTGAAAACCCAATCCATAATATTTATATCTATCACTACCTCTACATATATTTCAAATAAAATATAAGATTATTTTCACTTTCTCTAATAAAGAATACCACAATTTTATTCTTGGTAATATTTATTTATATCTCAACCTCCTTACGAAAATATTTTAATGCTTTAAATATTCTCGAACGTTTCGCCATTCAAGATAAGGTCAGGTCATTTATTACGAAGCATAGTTTGATTTATTCCACATGGAAAAATTACAAAATAGTCCGTATGCGCCGGGCCAAACGAAGTGTTCATTGAATTTATTCAATTGTGAGCCGAACAGTTTGCCGGAGCAAACCCTAGAAGAGAGCGATGCCGATCATATTCAACGAAGAAATTTTGCTGCAACAGATTCCCAATAATCGACTGTCCTCTAAGAGGACTAAACCCAACGCATTTCACATCGTCTTCGATCTCCAACATAAAATTCTCGGCAGGTGGTGTAAATCTACGTCCTTCAAACTGTCTTCAATCACAAGCTATGTACGACGCAGAGACACGTGTGGACAATTTTACACGGTTCCACCTCCATTAAATCTGGCTTTAAAATTCATCAAAGTAATTCTGTTGTCCCTTCTTCAATTATGATGTATTCTGTTAACCGCGTTAGCGTGTCCGAGTTGAGTAGCCGACAGTTGTTATCCCTACAACTAGTCTCACGCAGATTCTTCCAACCAATTAATTTCAGACATTGCTAAGGGTAGACTTTTCGAGTCCGGGATTGATGACACCAATTTGCTTGGATGGACCTTACTAGGCGCGTGGAAAGGCCACGGGGTTAATTTCAAACATTCCGAAGGGTAGACATTTCAAATCCGGCATTGATGACGACTGTAAATACAATTTGCTTGGATGGACCTTAATAGACGTGTGGAAAGGCGAGGTGGGAGTAATATATTGGGCATGCAATAGGCACCAAATTCAAGGGACACAAGCGTCCATCAATAGATGCCATCCCGTCGTACACCTTTCATATCCTGTGGTCAACATGACTCCCTATGCAACCGATGTACTCTTTTAGGAATGGCTTAAGCTTGGCTTCTGATCTTGATCTTTTTAAATGAGGTGCTTCTAATTTTTTCATGGCCTCATGATGTTAATGTTCCATGCAATGACAATCCAACTTTTGAGGGTGTTTATCTATGTAGGTCGCTGGCTAAGATGAATAGCATTATTTGTTGAGAGTATGTTTTTAAAGAAGGTTATGTTACATTAGTTGTTATTAAGTTGGGATCCTATATTTATCAATGGTTGTTATGGGAGCTTTGTTAATAGGGACCTTTTTTTTGTGGCCCAAGTTCAAAACATGATTCTTTGTAATTTTGACAAAGGATCTTGCACATTGTATGTGACCCATTTGATGCAAACCAAGCAAATAGGATCAATTAAGGAGTATTACATAGAGTTCACAAGTCTTTTCATTTACATCTACTAGTTAGATTTAGTAGTGGTGGTTTGGGCCTTTTGCCATGGTCTTTAGGATAAAATTTGACAGAAAGTCAACATGCTTGATTCCTATACTCTTGAGGATGTTGAATATGTAGCTTTGGTGGCATAACATAAGCTCCAAGTGTCGCACCCCAAATCTTCATGTGAATTCAGCCCTCAATGACCTTACTTCAATAACCACAATAATTAGTGTTCCAGGGAATCCTCCCATGTCAAATATCATTCATACCATCCCCATGATCAGTCTTGTGAAGAATATTATAACTTTAAAATGGAAGGAGAAGAAGCAACAATATAAAAAGATGAATATTCATTGTAGCAAGAGCAACCAGTTGCAGTAGCCAATGTTGAGCACAACAATAATACCACTTATTGTTTTTCACTTTATGTGACTTCAAGCTCAATATACTATTAAGGTCTAATGATTCATCAAACACCAACACATCAGTGTGTCATGTTGATTGATTCTGGTAAGGCACATAACTTTATTGATATTCAGGTAGCACACATAACTTTATTGATAGCAAGACAAATTTCAATTTTTTGTCACAAATAGAGGTACAAAGTAGTGTGTAGGTCAAACAAGTAAGGTTAACATCTATATGGGAGATTGTACTTGAATTGGCAATCTCTTCACCATGAATTTGGGTAGTGCAAATGTATGATACTATGATGTCAACCTATAACAATCCATATAATCTCTATGACCATAGATATTATCTAGAAATTTAGTCTCTTAATCCAAACTAACAAGATCCAAGATCTTTGTCATCACCATATATATATATCGAAGATATATTTGATTATTTTCTTTCTTCATGTTGAATTTCATAGATCTCGATGGATTCCTTAATAGTGTTGTACATACTATATCATGTAAGTTATCTAAGTTATGTTTGAGTGTTTTTGTTTTGTCATTTTGGTTTAAATGCACAAGGATAGATTTTTCAATAGCACACATTATATGATATATCTATGCTTAGCTAAATGGTTTGATTGATTCTTGATTTTGGGTTTCATATTATATAGTTATTTTAATTTCTCTTCATTATGTTCAAGTATTTCTAAAATTCACAACAATAAAATCAAGCTTTAGGACTATGCTTATTATAATTTTTCCAATATCCATTTGGTTGTTTTATTTTATTTCATGATATTCACCACCTTTTAGATATAGATAAGCTATGGAGCTCTATATCAGTGTAGTGATGAATTTACTCAATCATGGATAGTACATTGTCTAATTGTATTAAATCAAGTCATGGAAGTAGCAATGTGCTCATAAATTGGCTCATGGTGGGCATGATGTCTTGCTTGCTATGGCACATTGGTAACACCTATCAATATGCAATAAATTGATAATGTCAAAAACTTCATATTTAGATGCCTCTTTATCAACAAAGATATGTTTGAAGTCAACACTTGCACTTCAAGTAATTTAGAGCACATTCTAAAGAATTATTTCTCCAACTTCTCCCAAGGATCTTATTTCAATGGGATGTTCTTTTTTATATTTGGTGATGGTCTGTTTACAGTATACGATGAACTATGGAGGAACCAACAGAAGGGGGTGGGGTGGCCCTGATCAATAATAACTTCAAATACTACAATTCAAATATGTCATAGAGATTGATGCAAGACAAGCTCTTTCCAATACTAGAGCAAGCAAACGAAAATAAAAATTCTCTTGATTGATAAGACGTATTGCTTCAGTTCAGTTTTGATAACCTATCCATTACTATACAAGGAAAGGACTCTAGATACCAAAGTTGTTAAGTAATTGTTTTATTTGTAATACTTTAGGATAGACAAGTTGATTTGGATAAGTTAAATGACAAATGAGTTAGGTGTTCATTATAGAAACCGCTTATAATTATTTTGTGCTTTTATTAAATAAGTGTTAGGCAATGTATGAACTTCTTTGAATGCAATTTCATGAAAATAATCCTTCCTCTTCAATTCTGTTAATAACGTACAATTGGGGTATATTTTTTCTATAAATTGTTGTTGTTTTTTTTGGTGCTCTATTTTGGGGTGCTTTGTTTTGTACACCTTGTTTTCAACAATTGGTATTAGAGTCTAGGTAGAAACAAGTTGGAAGAGATGGTAACAATCAATAATATTATGGAAAATCCTTCATTTGATGGGGAATGATATGATTACTAAGCAATAAAAATGCAAAATTTAATGGTTTACAAAGAAGTTTGACATATTTTGTAGGATGGTTATGTGGAGCAACAATATTACCATGCATTGATAGCACAAGAATGAACCAATAAGAGGGAAGAAAAGAAGAAATATGCATTAGTAAGGTATTTTATTTAGTGTTATTGATGAGAGTATTTTTTTTTAATTGCTTTAGCTACAAGTGCCAAAGTGGCATGGGACACATTGAAAATATCTTACCAAGGCACAAGCAAGGTGAAGTTGGTCTAGTTGCAAAATTTAATGAGAGTTAAAACCTTGTAGATGAAAGACATTTAAAAGATTATTGATTTTTATGTTTGAGAGCATAATAATGTTAACCATATTTTTATACATGGAGTAAATATTATAGATTAGGTAATTTATGAGAAGGCATTAAGATATTTACCTATGAAGTGGAATTTTATAGTCATAGCAATTGAAGAACGTAGAGATTTATCAATTTTGAGGTTGGATGATTTTATGGGTTCACTAATGTCCCATGAGAGTAAATTGGATAATCCATTGATGATTTAGAGTAGGTTTTTTCAATAAAGGCAAGTGTTGAAAAGGGAAACAATAGTCCCGGTTTACTCTAAGAGAAAAAGGAGTCCTTAGAATGTGGAATAATTGAAAGAGGACATGACCATGCAGGAGGCCAATTTGAAAGAGATCATGGATGAGGTAACATATGTAAGAGGAAAATCCAATATCACTATTGTAAAAAAATATGGTTATTTCAAGAAATATTGTTGGAAGTTGCAAAACAAATCAACAAATTTTATAAGTAATGATGGAGAAGATTCTAAAACAAATATTTTTCTCTCAACTCATGCAATTGAAAAATTAGGTAATGATTTGTGGTTTCTTGATTTTGGGTGTTCTAATCATATGACAAGTAATAAAGAGTTATTTGTTGAAATGAATGAAATGAGAAATATCAATGTGATATTTGGGAATGTTGAAACTATTAAAGCCACAACAATAGAATATTTTTATTAATAGAATGGAAACATTAAAACCAACAATAGAATATTTCCATTAAAACTATAACATGCAAGTATCAATACGTTGAACGTTTCAATTGATAATAGTAATTGTCTATGACACAATCGCTACGGTCATTTGAGTTTCAATGGATTGAATATTTTGGAGGTGAAAAATATAGTGCATGGATTACCAAAAATTTTACTAAAAGAAGAAATATGCTCAACAAGTGCACTTGGAAAATAAAATAGGAATAAATTTCCAATAGGAAGGCGATGGAGAGCCTCAAAACAATTGTAGTTGGTTCATGTAGATATATATAGTCCCATGCAAACACCAAGCCTTGGTAATAATTTTTATTTTCTCATATTCATAGATGATTATAGCAAAAATATTTGGGTATTCTTTTTGAAGCATAAGAGTGAAGCATTTAGATGTTTTATGAAGTTTAAAGCAATGGTTGGAAAAGAAAGTGAATATTGTACCAAAATTTTTAGGACTGATAGGGGATGTAAATTTACCTCAAAAGAATTAAAAACAATAAACAATTGCTTTCATAGCACAAAAAAATTGTGTGGTTGAATAGAAAAATTGTACTACAGTAGAAATAAAAATGTCTATGTTGCAATCCAAGCATATGGAAAATCAATTTTTGGGAGAAGTAGTTGCCACAACTATATATTTTTTGAACTAAAGCCCAACTCACATAGTATTGAATTGCAAATTTTAAGAAGCTTAGTCAGGATGGAAGCCTAGTGTAGGCCATTTGAGTATTTTTGGGGTCCATTGCATATATGCATATTCCAGATAATTATAGAAAAAAAATTGATGTTAAAAGTGAAAAAAGTATTTTTGTGGGATATTTAGAAGAAACCAAAGCATATAGGTTGTGAATCCTACATTGCAAAAATTGATTTTTTCTCATGATGTGATATTTTATGAAGGGGGAGTACGAAAAGTAGATGAGAAACAAGAAAAAGTAGTAAACATAGAATAAGATTTTACTCACCCCAATAATAGTTTAAGTAAGAATAATAGTTCAAGTAACAATTTGATTGTTGCTTCTACTCCAAGTCCTATAAGAAGATATACAAGAAATAGTTCATGTGCAACTTCTACTCCAAGCCCTCTAAGAAGATATAATAATATTTAAAATATATATGACAAGACTTAAGAGGTAATTTCAAATCTCAATTTTATATTGTTTTAGATATTAAAATTGAACTAATGAATTATGAAGATGTAATAAAAAAAATGTTTGGATTGATGCCATGGAGGAGGAATTGAAGATGATTAATAAAAATGACACATGGGAGTTGGTACATCTTCTAGAAGGAAATCAAACTATTGGAGTGAAATGGGTTTATAAAACTAAGTAAACAACAAACATAACATTTGAAAAACATAAAGCAAGATTGGTTGAAAAAAGTTATTCTCAACAACTAGGTATTGATTATTTTGAGACCTTTGCTCCTATTTCTAGATTAGACATTATTAAAACTATTTTAGCACTAGCAACACAATACAAACGGAATATTTTACAAATGAATGTCAAATCTATTTTCTTAAATATTTTCTGTATGAAGAAGTCTATGTTGAATAACCCCTAGGTTATGATGTGAAAGGAGAAGAGCACAAGGTTTAAAAATTACTAAAAACACTTTGGACACAAAGAAGCACCAAGAGCGTGTATAACATGATGGATGGATATTCCTATAGCCATGGGTTTACAAGATGTGTAAGTGAAGCCATTCTATATTTCAAATTTGATGATGACGATGAGATATTTATTGTTTTATTATATTTTTAAGACTTGATATATACGATAAATAGCATAAAGTTGATGAATGGATTTTAAAATGTAATGAAAAATAAATTTGAGATGATAAATTTCGGTTTGATGCATTATTTTCTTGGGATTGAAGTGAGACAATTAGACAATGATATTTTTATCTCACAAGGTAAATATGCTTCTAAATTACTTGAAAAGTTCAAAATATCAAAATGCAAATTTGTTAGTACTCCTTTAAGTCTTGGTGAAAAGCTTATTAAGGATGATGGAATTTGCAAGGTGAATCCCATAGTTTATAGAAAGCTAGTAGGCAGTTTAATGTATCTTACAACTACTAGGCCATATTTAATGTATGTTGTAAGTGTGGTTTCTAGGTTTATGCAAGATCTAACTGAGGTACACTTTAAGTAAGGAAAGAGAATATTGAGGTATTTACAAGGTATATGAGAAATAGCATAAATTTGATGAATGAATTTTAAAATGTAATGAAAAATAAATTTGAGATGATAAATTTGGGTTCGATGCATTATTTTCTTGGGATTGAAGTGAGACAATTAGACAATGATATTTTTATCTCACAAGGTAAATATGCTTCTGAATTAGTTGAGAAGTTCAAAATATCAAAAAACAAATTTGTTAGTACTCATTTAAGTCTTGGTGAAAAGCTAATTAAGGACGATGGGAGTTGGAAGGTGAATCTCATAGTTTATAGAAAGCTAGTAGGTAGTTTAATTTATCTTACAACTAGTAGGTAATATTTAATGTATTTTGTTAGTGTGGTTTCTAAGTTTATGCAAGCTCTAACTGAGGTACACTTTAAGGAAGGAAAGATAATATTGAGGTATATAGAAGGAATGAGTGATTTTGGAATTTGGTATAGCAATTATGATGATTTTTGTCTGGTTGGATACCTAGATAGTGATTGGGCAAGTTGTCTTGATGATCATAAGAGTACTTATAGAAATATTTTTAGCATGGAAAATGGTGCTATTTTCTAGTCATCCAAATAAAAGCAACTATTTTTTTGTCTACAACAAAATCTGAATATATTGCAACAACATTAACAACATGTCAAGCTATTAAGTTGAAAGAATATTGAAAAAATATGAATGATAAAAATTGTCGTGTCACAATTTTTTTTGAGATAATACTTATAGAATTACTTTGTCCAAGAACCCAGTTTTTCACAATCATATGAAGCATAAGCATATCAATGTAAGATATCATTTCATTTGGGAGCTTGTTGAAGGAAGACATGTAGCTAGCGATGAAGTTTTGCCTATACAAAGAGCAACTTGCAATTGTATTCACCAAAATATTGTCAAAATAATTTTTTAAGAGGCTTAGAAAAAAATTGAGTGTTATTCCCTTAAGCATTAAGAGGGAGAATGTTAAGTAATTATTTTATTTATAATACTTAAAAATAGATAGATTAATTTGGATAAATTAAATGATAGATGAGTTAATTTATTTATTTATAACCATTTTCCAATGAAATTTTATAAAAATAATTCTTCGTCTTCAATTTTTTTGACAGCATGCACTGGAATATATTTTTTCCCTGTAAATTATTGTTGTTTTGTTTGGTGCTTTGTTTTGAGGTTTTTTGATACTCTATATGAAATGTTTTGTTTTAAAATGCCACGTCCTTTAGCTTATCTAAATCAATCTTCCTATACTTAAACATTGCAAATAAAACAATTACTTAGCATTTCTTTATCCTTCATAACTTATTATTCAAATTTCTCCCCAATACTTAAACATTACAAATAAAAAAAATTAGTTAGCATTTCCGTATCCTCCATAACTTATTATTCAAGTCTGTGAACCGCGTTACCGTGTCTAAGCCAACAGTTGATGTTGCCATAGTCCGAGTCAAATTCTTCTCACCAATTAATTTCAAACATTTCAAATACAGAGCACAAAACCTACCGTGTCTAAGCCATTGTCTGAGTCAAATTCTTCTCACCAATTAATTTCAAACATTCCAAATACAGAGCACAAAGCCTAACCTCCCATGACACCTGTACATACAATTTGTTTGGATGGCCCTCCCTAGGAGCAGAAAGGCGAAATGGGACTGATCATATAACATATTAAAGTTTTAAATGCAAATTCTTTCGGAATTTCAATACCCACAAAAGTAATAAACAATCTCAATTCTGAAGTTTCACAATTTCCATAATTAAAATTTCGTTTCATCTTCATACTTGTCTGTCTGCAATTAATATCCTTCCTTTATTGTAAGGACTATGGTTAAGATAATAATGTCTCCTAAAATCATGATTATTATGTTCTCTTCACCTAATAGTGGCATGGATTTTTCTTCTTTGTTGTCGGCTTCTATACCTCAAAGGTCAACGTAAATTTGTTGGGAGACAGAAATTCAGGAAAAGAAACAAAGTAATCAGATTCGGATACTAAGAGGATGATATAAAATTATAAACGTCATCCTCAAGGTAATCAATCGTAGACAAAAATCCAGTTTGATTCATGGGTCGTTTGTCTATGATAGGAGTATCCCGTGTTTCACGGTGTACATATTGACTTAGAAAGCCAAACCTGTATTTTCGGATCGGCGCTTTGAGACTTAAGTTACCCGGTGCTAATAATCCATGTGCCATAACACAGTTTTTCTGGTTTTTTTTTTTATATATACTAACACACTTCGTCTATACTCACATATTCTGTTGTTATTTGAACTGTCGAGAATTTAAAACCATAGGACATTTTCAAAACGTAGTTTTTTTTAAATAGTATATTATTATTAAAAAATAATTTGCAATTTAAAAAGTTGATATTAATAACTTAATTTTATAAATATGAGACTGTTCAAATATAAATTTAAAAGATTAAAATTATTATTGAAAATATTTTAATGTAAAAGAAATATATTAGTTTTTAATTTAAATTAAGTTTTTATTATTTTATATTTAAAACAAAAATGTATATTATTAATATAAAATAATACTTTCATTTTATCAAAGTTTGTATGAGTGCTTTGCATGTAATGAAAATACGTGATATTGTATTGATTGTAAATCAACCAATTTCTAAGATAAAAATAAAAATGTTAGTTATAATAAAATGATTTCAACAACTTATCATCTATAATGTGGATGGATGTCTTAATGATACTATAGAACAACATAAAATAAATATTGGCAAGACTTATGTAAAACAATATAGATATTGAAGTAAATATGTATTTAAAACAATTACTTGTAATAGGTTCATTTGAATATATTATATAAGTTATTAAGTTTATCGTTTATAATATAAGTATATCTTAATTTAACTTAGAATATGTAAATATAGTTACATTAAAATAAATTATAAAATTAGTAAAATTTATAATTTTTGTTACACATGATATAATTGTAAGAACTAGTTCTTAAGCAAGTCTTGTTCAATTGGAAGTTTTCATATGAATTAAAGTCATTAAAAAAATGGATTTGAACCTTTTGATATCAATTTTTCTTCTATCTACTTGGAGATGATTTTTCAATCCTGACATTAAAAGTTGTGTGCCCTATATATCTTGTTTTTCATTTCGTTTTAAAAATGTGTTTTTCATTTTCTTTCTTAGCGGTAATCGAATATTATTGTTAAAATATAATTAACTAAACAACCCAGTCAAATTCAACACTATCAAATTACATTAATTTAACCATTTAAATTCCTCAACTTAAATAAATTATCAAATTATATATCTATATATATAATCAACAATCTATTATAAAACAACTATATAATTATATAACCAATTGAAAATTTAAAAACATATAAAATAAAATATATTTATTATATATATAATTATTATAAAACATGTCAATTATGACTTTTTTTTTTTTTTCATGCCTTCTCATAATAACCACTCTAATTAAATACAATTTGCCTTCCAATTTAAAAAAAAAAAATCACAAAAATAATGGTAAGATAAACTACATTAAAAAAAGAAAAACCTATTTTGGATGACAACTTATTAGTAACCAGTGAATTGATTGATGAAGTTGATTGTTTGCACATTAGATTTAAATTCGTAGGGATTATGGTTGCAGGGTTTTCCTTTCTGAGGTTGAAACTAGCATAATTACACAAATATGAGCATTGGCCTGGACCATTTTCCCATCACAAACCTATCACAGAAGTGATGAGTATTCTTTATTGGGTTATAGTGGGTTCTAGTTCATCTCCCCACAAAAGAACGAAAAAAATTCAATGCTGCATCTATTGCCGAAATATATAATAAACAATTCATTTTAAAATGGTGCTGCAGTACATATTAAAATGGAGTCGCATGTATCTTTCTTCTTCAAATTAATCGTATAATGAAATCGGCTATACGAATTAGAATACTACAATAAGAAATTCTTCACATGTGCCACATGTCTGTTGCTATCATTGACAAATTCATGATACAGGCATCCTGATACTCAAAGACGACAGGAGAGTCAGGTTCATGCACTAGTATTATATAACTTTTAAAACTGTAAATGGCAATGAAACCGTGTCGAAAATATCTTGATCACAGGGCTTCTTATATCCAGCTGGTGATCGGAAAATTCAAGAGTCATGGAGGGTGCTATGGAGAAAAAACGAAAGTTGACTTCCACGTCTTTTCAGGACAGTTGGAATCTTGAGAGAGGGTGTTATACAGGGAATCTATAACTTCCCTGTACCTTATCGATCTTTTGTTGTTTTATAACTTATTATTCATTAATTAAAAAGAAAGCATTCGCCAACCTTTATATGACCTGAGTTAACCTACGGACTTGCCGTTGGACGACTATTTATTAAAAAAGCGTTATAAATCCTACCACAGTAGAGTTTCATGGACCTTCTCAGTCTCATATATACTAGTGATGCCCCTGGTGGTCGTCGCGATGGAAAAATGCCTGGTAGAATTGTTACACATATTAACCTTCCTTCCTCATGATTTTAATAATATTGAAAAAAGAATTGTTAAAGTGAAAAGGAATTTTAATATAAAAATATACAAAAATATAATTTGTATACAAAACACAAACTCACATAAATCAAATATGTTTCTTATGATGCTGGATAACCCTCGTTTTGAGAATAAATCAAATATGTTTCTTATGATGCTGGATAACCCTCGTTTTGAGAATTTTGACTCCTATAAAGACTTCATTCGACTGGTCTATTTACGTAATGTGGAGTGTAATGCGGAGTGAAAAGAAGTTCAGCCATTTTTTATATATTTTACATTCGTTTCCTAAAGTTTTAAAATTATTATTATAATGATAGTGGTTAGTCCTGGTTGGTATATATATTCAACAAGGTAAAAAGGTTGTTTAAGATTTTTATCAAAAATTTATTTTTTTAATATTTTTTTATAAGATGTTCACTTAAATTAATTAAATCGCATGTTATTTTAAATGTCATGAGATGATATTTATACTCCCCTCTATATATATGGGGAGTCCCTTTATATATATATGGGGAGTATGGTGCATTGCATAGTAGTTATATTTTAATTTATTTCTTACACTTAGAGATTAATGAAGAGGATACAAAGATCTCTATACATAATTGTATACTTGAATACTATATAATATAAATCTTCATCATATCTTATAATTTAAGATGAGTTTTTTTATTTATTAATTTTTTTTTTATAATTTTATATATGGGGAGTCCCTTTATATATATGGGGAGTATGGTGCATTGCATAGTAGTTATATTTTAATTTATTTCTTACACTTAGAAATTAATGAAGAGGATACAAAGATCTCTGTATACTTGAATACTATATAATATAAATCTTCATTATATCTTATAATTTAAGATGAGTTTTTTTATTTATTAATTTTTTTTTATAAAAAAATTATAAGGTTATTTTTATTATTGAATTATATATTTTACTACGTTAAAGAGAATTGTAAGATAGTATGGTCAAATATATACTATATCTTGTGGCAATTGTAGCAGCTACTACTATGGCTAGTCATTGGAACTGAATACAAATCTAAACATATCATATTCTTAAAAAAAAACTTCAAACGGTTTAAATTTATATGATGATTTAGAGGAAATATTTTATGAAAGGATGTTATAATTTGGTTTTGGTTGGTTGACAAATATGATTTTCATTTTGTGCATATATTTCTAAAATCATAAAAGAAGATTAGGATTTAGTTTTCATTAGCTATCAAAATTGATTTTTATTTTAAGAGAAAAGTTCTAGAATCGATGAAAGATATAGATGGAAAAGTAAAAATATTATATATGGATGAGAAGTGGGCATCAAGAAGAGATAAATGACAACAAGTACTCCAAAGGTCTTATTAATTGATCTAAATTCCTATGTTTTTTAGTATTAGGGTCCTTTGATTTCTATTGGTTCATTTAAAGGTTTTATCCCTAGTCTACTCGATAAAATATTTCTCCCATAGAAGCACATCATAATTCATAAGGTTCAAAGGTCCTTAAATGTGTTATATTTACCCCCTTATACCATTTAACACTCTTATCTTTTGAAATATCATGCATATAAAAATATATAAGTCTTTCACAATTAGATAATCTCTATAGGTCTATCATCATTCTTTGACATCCATGGCTTACAATTAATCTTACTATTAAGAACCAATCATAGCCAAATTAATTTAAGAATACTTTTTGTTCACTTGTAAAAATGTTTCCTACTTTAAAAGTCATGTAATTCCCATTGTAATCCATAGTCTACATTTATTCTAACAACATTCACCATCTAAGCGATTCAAAGTCCATAATTACCTATAAAAAACAAATGGTCTGCATATATCCATAAAAATATATCTATGGTCCATGTTCATCCTCATAACCCTAATAAATCCTGGCTATTAAATGTAAACCCTACTTAAAATAGGCAGTCTTTAGAGTGTTAAAGTGGAAGACCTGCATCCATCCATCAAAATAGTTGAATGGTTTACATGCATTTACGAATACAAAAAATATTTTTTAGCTCGATTCATCAGAAGATGTGTGGTTTGCATTGCCCTTCTATAAAAGGATGAGTGAACCACATTCTAACCTTAAAGAAGATAAATTTTTGACCAAAATCCACTAGGAGGAGTTTGGGACCTCAATTTATCCATGAAGATTAAATTTTATGGTGCTAAAGGAGGTAAGTGCAATCCACTAAATATTTTACTCAAAAGCACGTGTAGAGAAATGGTCCACAATGATTATAAGAGTAAAATATATAGTCCACATTCCTCAGTGAAAAATGCCTTATATATTTATGAAATAAATAGTCCACATCAATCTATAAATGACCACATCAATAGTTGTAGACTAGACACTTAGGAAGAACCAACTAACCTGACCCACATAAAAAATTCAAAGGAAAATCTACGACTCACGTCTATCAAAGACTAAATAAATGGCACACATTTATTGATAAGAAAGAAGTTCAATGATTCACCACAATAAGGCTAGAATATCTATCATTTGTATTAAGGCCATGTGGTGACAAGCAGTATAGTTGGATGCAAGCTCTTATAAAGAAATCAATGATTTACATCTAACCCAAAAAAATGACAGACTACCAAGATCTCCTTTGTAATTCCATGTTGATTAATTGATTTAATTGACTAACTTGTTTTATGTATTTTGGCTAATCAAACCATCCAAAGTAATACAAATAGAAAAAGACATGAAATCCAAGCGGCTCACATCAAATAGTAAAATAAAAAAATGACCTACATTGATCAGTAAAAGGTATTTCAAGTATTGGGAAAATGGATGGTCCATGTTACTCCAGGACCTCGAAATCAATGGCCATAGTTCTTCAATAGTTTAGAAAAAAGATAATTAGCTTGGCATATTTAGAAAAGTAAAAAATAATTAACAGACTATATTGCTCCATTTGAATAAAAATTAATGAATCGCATCACATGACCGAAAAGACAAAATATTCGAAGCATACTACTAAAGTAATAATGGCATTAGAAAGTAATCCAATGACCAAGATATTGAACAAAAAGTAATGAAATATTTAGGTTCAATGAGATAATAAAGACAAAATCCATATTTTAAAGAAAACCACAAACAACACAAGAAAGGTTCAATAACTCAGATTTAATCCCTAATAATCAATGGTTGTATTTTAAGTAGGGAATGTCAGATCAACCTATGTTATTAAACAACATGTTCATGGATCAGATTGAATTAATAGCTAGGATCAATAGTTTTGAATATACAATGAAACAAGCAATTGTTACACTACATCTTTTAATACCGTTATGGAAGGTAAGGTAGCAGTTGTAGGAAGGTAGGAAAGAAATATATAGTTGGCCATAATTAAGAGCAAGCATGCAAAATCACTATAAATTTTCTATAAGTCCTAGCCAATCCAACAAGTTCATGAGCATTAGCATTAATAGAAGAATTTGGGCTACAATCATTTGCAAATAAAATTACCAGAGATACAATGATTCACAAAGTATTTACAGATAAGTCACATACCAATTATGGCATCCTCAAGCATCCCCACAAGCACTATAGCCAACATTAAACAACTAACAAAATACAAGCCATATGAAGTAGCATCAGGGAAGACTTTCCTTTCCAAAGAGGTGTTAGAATTTTTAAAGAAATATGGGGTTGACAAAAAAATCACTCCCACACAGTAGTGGAAATTGGAAGACACAATGATATTTAGTTTTGAAAATATAGTGGAATATTATCAACTTCATCCAAACCCGCTCAAATGTTTGTTCAAAAGGGCACATAATATCTATAGGGAAAAATAAATTACATGCCATGCCTTTAAAGCCTAAAGTAGTTGAAGGTTACTTTACTTAGTAGGGATTAGATATGATTGGAGAGGTATATCTAAATTCCTCTAGAGGTCGTAAGTGGATCATTATAACTACATAATATATCACTAAGTGTGTAGAGGCAACACCTCTTGAAAAATCAACCACACAAGTAGTAATAAGACTTATTGAAGATAATAGTTTAACAAGATTTGAGATCCAAAATAAGATAGTCACTAATAATGACAACTACTTCACTTCTTTTGAAATAGTTAAGTTTTGTGCTAATTATGGTATAGACCTATCTCATTCTACCAATTACTATCCTCATGAAAATGGTCTAGTAGAATCCTCAAATAAGAACTTGTTTACTAGGATTAAAAGACAATTAGGCAAAAATAAAAGAAGTTGGGGCTATGAGCTAAAATTTTCTCTATGGGCAAACACAATCTCTGTTTAAAATACCAGAAGCAAATCTTCCTATGATATTTTGTATGGTGAAAGCACTTTAATTGTATCTTAATTTGAAATCTATGCTTTATCCTTGTTGTTGCATGACCATGATAAACCAGATGCTCTATATAGAAGATTAGATTAGATTATACAAATGCAAGAGGATATAATGGATGCACTACTAAAAATAACCAAGCATACTCAAGGAATGGCATAAATATTTAATAATATATTCAAGGGTAAGCATTTTTGAGAAGGTAATATAGTGCTTTATTAGGACCCCAAAAATGATGATCATGGAAAGAAAAAAAAACTAGATCCCAAATGGCTTATCCCTTATCATATTCTTCAAACTGTGGGCTAGGATTAAGAGCTAAGCCAAATATAAAAGAAAACATTTGCGATTTGCTTAAATTTATATCAATGGATTTTTAAATTATTAAACATTGAAAATGAAAAATAACAGCTTAGTTAGAAATACCTAGCAATTTTTTTACAATACCCAAGCAGCCTATACCCAAAAATAGTAATAGCTCTAATTCGTTTTAGAATGTTGTAAAATACTAAACAGATTTATTTCTATCTAAAAAAAATTATGGTGTATTTTGCAATGGATTTTGCTCAGTGTTAAAACTCCTTGCTTGAATTTTATGCATAAAGAAGTCCCTTGTTGTATACATTTCATGATAGAACTTCAAACAGTTTTGAGATTGCTAAGAAAATTATGTTACTTTGATTACCTTATAATTCCTAAAAATAGTTGAGCTTTATATGAAATAATCTTGTTAGAAGAGAGGCTTTATTGGAGATTCTAGTGACCATCAGATCTCTACAGTAGTTGCATAAAATTTTTATAATTAGTTGTTTTGAATTCTTAACATTGTATCCGTAGATATATTGATGCATTCCCTTACAATTGTAGGTAAACGAATAAATTTATAATCATGAGAAACTAAAAGAAGGACTGAAGTCTCACAACTTCAGTACTGGTAGTGATTGTGAGTCATAGCTCATCTTGTAAGTGACTTGCAAAATAGGATATGTACTCACATTTAATCTAACCTTATTTCCATGATATTTCTCTCTAGGGAAGGAACATACTTAGGGCCTCAATTGTACATATCATGTATATATATTGCAGAGGCTTTTCTTTTTTATTTTTTTCCCTAGATTCAAAATGGCTTATCCCTTAATACCACTTGGGAAGAGTTAGGATCATCACCATCTAAGGGAATTAATAAGGCATTGTGTGCACATGCCACTTGAGTGGGGTGAGGAATCTCACCACCCAAGGAGATTAATAAGGCATGGTGCACATGCATTTTTGACCATGTAAATGAAAAATTCTAAATTTTACACCTTCCCTCATCCATGCCACATGGTTACCATGTCATGTCTACCTCACCACACCCTCTCCCTTACAAAAATTCTATAAATACTCCCTTATTTCCTTCATTTGCATAAGTGTATGAAATCATATGCCAAAACTCTACCAAAACAAAACCCTTTTTGTGTGCTCACCCTTTCTGTGTGAAACAACCATGATAATCATTGTATGCTTCCATATCCATATATGTTGTTTATAAAATTTCAGGTTAAGTCTCCAATCAACTCTAGACTACTACTAGAGGCTCTTGACACCATACTAGAGGCCCCTTGTAAATTTTATCCAGTTTTGTTTTTGTCATTCAACCCTAGATGGTTCATAGTCAGGGTCATCTACCCTTAGATGGTCAATTTCCATAGCCTAACACAATTACAAAATCATCAATAAGTAGTCAAAAATGTAAGCAATATGAGTTTCTTTGTGTTTTTATAGTATTTAAAACTATGTTGTTTTAATCAAGCTTTCTTACTTTGTTATTACTTGCATATTTCATAAATTTAGGCCTAACCAAGGTAGGCCTTTTTTATGCTACTAATATTTGTGTATGGTTGTGTTTAGGTTTTTTGGAGGTGTATACAACAAAGGGTGGTCAAGCATTCAAGGATCCAAAACCCACCCACCCTTTGAGGTGGTTTAGAAGACCTTTTGGGTATCATTTTTGTAACTTTTATAAAAGGAGATACACCTTTTGGAAACCCGTCTTGTATCCCATAGCAACATTTGTAAAAGATAATCATTTGTAATATCTTTTGTAATCAATGAGAATGACATGTTTTCTCTACCACACATTACACTAGAGGCACATACCATATGGGTATTCACTATTTAATTAAATTACCTAAATATTTACAGGATTTTTAATGCAAATTGGGCTAACAATTTGTACCAATAATGATCTACCACTAGATTTATCTTGGTGTCATAGATGCTCGTCCACCATATCTTTATATTATATAGAAGCTAAGTATTATGTTACAAATGAGACCCTCAAACACCTCTAATGGATGCTCATGATTCTAATTCCTTAAAAATCACTATTGGTGAATCATCTACTTCCTGGATAGAGATTACCATAGATTTAAAAAAATATTTTTTATTGAAAAAGTTCTTTCTCCAAAATCAGGTGGCATTACTTTCAACTAGAGCATCCTTACTTTCAACAAAGACTTCCTTAAATGATTTTTTTTTTGGATAGGGACTGTTATAAACATTTTAGAAAAAAATTAAAAAAATAAGTGTAAAATATCATTTATTTTACAAATATATGCAATTGCATCGGTTAATATTGCAAATAATATAAAATTTGCAAGCCTTTAGCTTTTAGAATAACTAATTTTATAACTATATAATTGTAAAATCTAAAAGTTAAATAGAGCTCCTAAATTATTATTTTTGGGTAGGTAACCTCTATAGTACCCAACCTATTGGGTAGATATGAAGTCAACAAAATATTGACCATAGAGGGTATCAAAGCAAGTCAACCCATTGAAAATCATTCAACCACTACCAACTGGTGTATCCCTTTCATATAGATCCTAAAAATTGCTACATATGAAGAAATATTATTGGTAAAAATTTTAAATTATGAATTTTTTGGAAATATAACACAACAAATATGCATTTCTATCTGGTGATGTGGGGGAGTTGGAGGAAGTGGGTTGTGTAAAACTCCTAGGAAAAGGGAGGTCCCAGGTTCAAATCCCTCCCTCTCACATGCATGCGGATATGTAACTCTGGGGTGTGTTAATCCCACCCACCCAGTCATAAAAAAAAAAACATGCATTTATAATGGAATTGTGAGTGCTTGAAAAAAAAAATTTAGTACAATCATTAATCCAATAATAACTTAAAGAGTAGTTACATAAATATAATCTTATTTCATGTTTTATCAAATGACCATGCATTAATAACTACTTATGCATGGACCATCACCCTATAATTCTTTAATATGATAATTTTCAATCTATTTCCAATCATCATCTTATTTCATGTTTTATCAAATGACCATGCATTAATAACTACTTATGCATGGACCATCACCCTATAATTCTTCAATATGATAATTTTCAATCTATTTCCAATCAGTAAAATAATGCTTATATAGACTAAATAATTTTGTAATTATTTAAACATGTAGCATTTTAGGTAACATTAACTCAATGAATTATATTCTTCAACTTAAAGGACTTAAGTTTGAATATGGTCATAATTGTCAAATTGTTGTAATAGTCATGATCTAATATGATGAGATAGTTTGAATGCCATTTAACCAACTAAAAATAACATACAACATGTAGACACCAAAACAGCACCAATCCGATTATGTGATTGCAAACACTGATCACTTTGACAAACACAGCCCCCAGGGCAGCCCTCAGAGGTTAAACAGTGGTCTTAACCACTTTCATAGCAATTTTGTAAGGTCAAGAAGCAATTTGGCACACTTGGACACTTTGCCCGATATTCATCTCACCCAGGGACAAATTCAAAATAGAATCTGTCCCACCCCAGGACGAATTCTGAATCCGTCCCTAGGTGGGACGAATTCTAAGCTTAACGGGCAAAAATACAAATGGCACCAAGTGGCAGCCCAGAACAGTCAGTTGATGACTCCTGCCTTGCACGCGTGTGTAGGTGGACGAGAGGGCCGTTAGAAGGCTGTCACAAAAGACATTTATCAAAGCCCAAGTCAACGGAGGACTCCCCTCCCTCATGGGAAGACAAGACTGCCACATGGCGCCTATGACCAACACATGGCATTTGTGCTTCCCTCCCAAAAGAGACCCCATGGGTCTATAAAAGGTGGAACTTTTCTCACCCAAATAGATAGGTTAAAGGAGTTTTCAAGCAACGAAGTGCTACCGAGTTGAAGACCCACTTGCATCCCTTTTGGTTCACCTTCCCACATCCACCAATCTCTTTTGCAAGGGAGGTTGTTGGGTGGCTTTTGGAAGCTTGAATCGGACCTAAATCCAACACATGGACACCTGAACCAACCAATTCGTCGACCCCCCAATCCTAAGAGGTTTTGGGCCCATCCCTAGTGGATTGGCACCGAAATCAAGTGCCAACGGTGGGAGGCCCACTTGGGAACCCCCGCACTTTCTAAGTTTTAGAGCATTCTAGATTACTTTTTCAGGTTGCATTTTGTGTTATCATGTTTGGTTAACTCATAGCTGCAATTTCGTAACTTTTGGTCAGATTCTAGTATGTTTTGTGTTGCTTTGTTGTTTCATTGACTTGCAGGTGGCAAGATCAAATTCTCGAGGGTAGAGGCCAAATTGGGAGAATCCGACCATCTGGGTCGTCCCAAAATCGCCCCAATTACATAAACCCCTTGTTTGCAGGCATTTTGCAGGTCTCAGGAATCGACATTGGAGCAGCAGAAGGTCGGCTTCTTCAAAACAGAAGAATTCGTCCCACCCAAGGACGAATTGCAGTCAAAAATCGTCCCACCCAGGGACGAATTCCAGTTGAAGGTAGATTGGCTAGCTGTCTCAGTGGCAATGGCCTTCTGGTAACATTTTCTATCTTCTCGTCAAGTTTTCGAGCTGTTTAGAATCATTTTGTTTACTGTTTAGATAAATGTTTACATGCATCTTTTGATGATTTTAGAAGAACGAACACTTTTCACTTGCAGCAGGTGCTACTGACATATTCGTTGTTTCTTTATTCGCAGGAGGAGCAGCAGAGGTAAGGACTCATCAGCGTAAGCGGCGGCATCGTCTTGGCCCGTCCATTCAAACGTGGGCACACGGAAAGAGGAAGACTAAGTCACATATTGTAACAAATATGAATTTAACGCTCCTAGCCCCCAAAAAGGGAGGAGACGTCTATGTAACCGAGGATAAGATATTTGAATAAAGAGGGCTATGATTTCTTTACATATTTTCTTTCATTTTCAAATTGTCTCCTTCCTTCGTTTTTGTGCATAGGATTAAAGCGTTACATTTCGTCTTATGTTGCATAATTAGTGCTCCCTCTGCTCGAAATCTCGTGCTTTCAGTGGCGATCACGGTGGGACCTGTTCCCTATTTTTAAAATCTTAGAAACTGATTAAATTTTTGTGTTTTGTGCTTGACAGGTACATTTTTTTGTTGCAGACTGCTTTTCGTCTCTGGCAGGGACGAATTCTATTCTGAAATTCGTCTGACCCTGGGACGAATTCAAATTCATCTCTGGGAGGGATGAATTTTGTTCTGCAATTCGTCTCCCAGAGGGACGAATTGCTACTTGCGGATTTTCAGAGCAAAAATTCAGAAGCAACTGGAGCAGGCAGAGAAGAGGTAGGGATTTTTATAATCTCTGTTAAAATTTCTTTTTCTGTTTCTGTTTCTTTGACTGTTTTCATTTTTATCCTGCATTGCATAAGAAAATTCATTTATGCTTGTTTCATTTTTTTTAAATAAAATGAATCCCACACACTTCACGCAATAATTTTAAACCAAGGAGCTGGTCGTAAGACCCCAACCCTTTATCAAGACCATTGGTGGATTTCATCACCACCTTGGCTTGATTTGCATCCATTTTCTGATTGTCAACTGTTGTTAGGCATAAATCTTGACGAAGACAGACCGAGTGTCGCTGGGGTGATTCCCATGCGCACGAGGATAAGTTTTCTATGGTAGGTGCCATTAACAGGACAATCCCCCTTCCGTACCGCCTACGTACCACGTACCTTCTGCTCCCACGTACCTATAGTCTCCCTCTCGTAAGGGCGGGTATATAGAGAGGTTGGTATATCGGCCTGGTTGGTATATTGAAGGGGCTACCGTTTTGGGAGTTATATGAGCCGTCATAATGCATTTAAACGATCTTCAAAACCTACAAAAACAAAACAAAACACCAAAATGCACTAAACCGGTTTAGGGCACACCAATAATCCTTAAAAGAGATAATCACGGTTTTGTGAATGTGTGTGCTTAATTCCGCTTAGTGTAGACAAAAAAAAAATCATAAACGAGATAAAAACTTATTTAGATAGCATAGAAGCACCGCAATGGTGTACACCCACAGTCAAGCCCAATCAAGGGCAGAAGCTTCGGAAGGTACACAAAAAGCAGGCACAAGTCACCTTCACTTTAGTCCTGAGGATTTGGTCATACCGCCTTATAGGTCTAACCTAAAAAAGAATCCAATTCAGAATCCTCGGTGGGGTATGCCTATTCAAAGCAGCCCCTTTCGGGAATATGCCTTACATGTAGACCTTGACATAAATATAGAATCACCTCTTGAAGTTAGGCATGAGTGGCCACCGCGTGATGAAGTGCTAGACAGGCACACCGTCCATTTGGAGGGGCAACATGGATATGGTGTCCCTTCTTTACCTATCATCAGAACAGAGAGACCAAATCCGGAGCGCAGGGCTCCTTACATAGGGCGACCTAACTCCGCCCACCCCCTTTACACCTGTGAAAGGGAGTACGAAGAAAGCCATCACATTCCTCAAGGGCAACAAACAACGTGGGAACTTTGTATTTCCGCACCAGTAGGATATCATGATCACCCCTTGAGGCCAGAACCTCGAGCACATACCGCTTACCTCAACAGAGGGAAGCGACCCATTGAAACCTTAGACCAGCAAACTTGAGGTAAACACATAGGAGAAACATTCGAACCTCCTAAGCAAAATAGGGTAGACCAAATTGACCCAGCTGTCGCCAGATATACCGCCCGTCAAGCCCAAATCATGCGGCTTAAACAAAGTCATCAGGAGATAGAGTATCGACATCGCTTGGATAGAGAGCGCATGCAACGCGAAGCGGATGAGTTACACTATGAAATACCTGAGAGGGGGCCAACCCCTCGCATCCAAAGAGCTGAACAGTATGAGAGGCGTAATACGTTGGTGTAGGACAGGTCTCCACGACCTCGTCAAGCTCTGCCTCCAAGACCTCATAGATTCGAGAGGGAGGCAACTCCCCGAAACAATGATGGGTACCTTCGACAAGAGCTTGATCAGGGTCATAGGTTTCGCCCAGAGACTCCTCAAGAATTTTACGAGGAGTATGAACCAGAAAAGGAATATGTTGAAACTCCCCATCAAGGCAGGAAGGATGCCATTTGGCCACCCGTCCATAGGCCTCCAGTTTACCGTAACTTGCAACAAGAGCGAACAAGAGAGGAAGAAGTAAAATCTTCCGATGCATACCAAGCGCTATTGGAGCGTTTGGAGTCTGTGGAGACAAAAGCTACTAGGCATCAAAAACCCACATTACGTCTACTCCGCAGTAATCCGGTGCATCCCTCAGTGTCTACACCTCTTTACCCCGAACACTTCAAGTTGCCTCAATTGGCAGTTTTTAAAGGTGAAGAGGACGCACGAGAACACGTTACACGATTTCTAAGCCAATGCTTCGGCATCCAAGATAATGACGCATTGTTGCTTAGAACATTCATAACCACATTCACAGGCCCTACCTTGGATTGGTTCACACAACTACCCAAACACAGCATAAACAATTTAGATCAATTAGTAGATGCGTTTCTTGAATGCTTTGCCTTCAACACAAGGAAGAAGGCATCACTAAGTGATTTAGCGAGCCTCAAGCAATTTGAAGAGGAAACAATGGCGGCGTACGGGAATCGATGGAGAGCTTTGCTTTCTAGGTTACCCTATCGTCCTCCTATGTCTGATCTCACGCAGATGTTCACAAAAAGTTGCTTAAAATAAATCTCTGGTCTATTGTTGCTGTGACAATACGACAGCTTAGAAGAAGCTTTGGCGCAAGCCAAAGTCATAGAAGAGATTAAGATAGGCGAAGGCGCAATTGCCAAGCCTAAGATGAAAGAGTGGAATAAAACCACTAAAACTGGGACAACACAACCACAACACACTGCAGTCAACCAAGTTGCGATAAATGTTCCCGTGCTCGTGCAAGAAACGCAACCTCAAAAGACTAACTACCAGGCAGTGCCTCTTGCTTATGAAAGAGATAATAGAAGACAGGAGCAAAATTACCTGCATCACCCTAGGCAAAATTTCACCCCATATGCGGAGTCTAGGGACTCCTTATTTGACCGCTTGTCAGCGGTAAATTTAGTCACTCTGCCAAAAATCCAAATTATAGACCCTAACATTCCCATGCCTAGGGGGTACAGAGAGGAATTGTATTGTAGATTCCATAGGCGCTGAGGACATGACTTGAATGGGTGCTGGAAATTCAAAGACCTAGTCTAGGATTTGATCGACAACAGAACATTGGTTGTGGAAAACCCCATCGCACCAAACAACTAGCAAATGGGGGTATTCAAGGACCCCTTGCTAGCCCACGAGGCACAAACAAAACCACCTCCGGATTAACGAGGTGCGACAAGATCTTCCCACACGGGGATTTGTGGGAATGATTAGCATAGTAACAAGGAATAGAAGGTACCCGACAGCTATCCCTGAGGTAGCTACGAAGGAAGTTTCGGCAACATCGCATCCTCAACAATGCCCAACGCAGTTACCTCGGCCTAGACCTGAGGTCATGATACAAACCAAACTCACACAGAGTTTGCGGACCACGCCGGCTAGGCTATCCATCTACAAGCTTATTCAACAATCAGCTCCCCATAGAGAAGCTCTTATGGACATTTTAAAAGCCATTGAATTACAACCCCACGAGGCAAATTCTTTCAATGCCTTCGTGGGACATGTGAAACAATGTACGAAGCCGGTCATCACATTTAGAGAAGATGAGGTCAAAACAATATCAAATGACATGGCAAATCCACCCCTGCATGTTATCACGCGGGTCAACGAGATTTCATACAAGAGAGTGCTGATATATACTGGCTCGTCCAGTAACATCATAACCACTGCAACCTTAAAGCATTTGAAGCTGCCAGCCTCTCACATCACAACCTCCATGTACACACTGTGAGCTTTTAATGATGCAATATGCTCGACAGTTGGCACAGTCGTTCTGCCAGTCCAGGTAGGACAAAAGTCAATACCTACACTGTGCCATGTGCTGAAAGGTGAAATGGCTTATAATATCTTGCTAGGGCGGCCTTGGATCGGGGGACATGAAGTGTGTCCCTTTGATCGCCCACCAGTGCTTAAAGTATGCTTATGAAGGGGAAATACATGTAGTCCCAATGGACTTAGAGCCCTTCAAGTATTGCAATGCGGTACAATTCATACCTCAATCGACCCTCCCTTCAATGCATTTGGATTTCCAATTAAATCCATCTAAAAGGGTCCAATACTGCAGGCACCACTGGTGTCCAACAAGGCAAAATCCCAGCCAGGTGAGATTTCATCATCGGCTCCTTCATCATCAACGCCACCTATCATGGCCCAACAGAAGGACAAGGGAAAACAAATCATGGAAGAGGTTAAGCCCTTAGAAGAAAGGTTGCCCACAATTTCAACAATAACAATAGAGGAAGCGCCCAACGCAACGGAAACCAAGATTCTTGAACCACCAAACATGGAATGGACTCAGGAAGGACTACCGTTTCCTCCCACCCAATCATCAATAATCACTGTTGAAATGGCCAGTACAGGCCTGGGGGAATACTTAGTGCAAAATATTATGGCAACCCCTACACTGGAGTCAATACAAGACATGGGAAGACCTTGCCTTCCCATTGGAACAATCGTCCCTCTAGGCTACCCACCGAACCAGAAAAATTTTGTGTATGGGGGCTTTGATCATGGTCTTGAACTATGCCAACAAAAGGAAACAGACGAAGAGCCTTTTGTTGAAAACATCAATTATCTGTCAAACCTAGAATTTGCCCTAAAATATCTCGGCAAATGCAATTGGCATGGATACAGGCTTGGCAGATATGAGCAAGGGATGCGGATCCTTTGCCAACCAAGATATCAGATGCCATATGACAAGTCAGGGGTAGGGTTCAACCATCCCTTGCCATTAGACATCTTGGTTGAAAATATGCAAGGCCTAGAAATAGGCAACAAAGGGGGATTGGCATTGGGTCATTATGCCAATCCAAATACAGAATACACATTGGGAGACTACCTCCCATGGTCAACAAACACCCCTGGCAGCAATAGTAATACCTCTTCTTTGCTAGAGAGAGGTGAAAGTTCTGAGATTAATCCTCAAAGAGAACATCAACGGCTGCCAGACATCTTTCTGAAACTGTTCCCCTTAGAGGTTCCAGACGAAATAACACAGTCTCAAGAGAATTAGGTCCCTCCACTAAGAGTGGAACAACCGCAATGGGACCAGATTAATTCACTAGAACAGGAAGAGTCCTCAACGTCGCAAGCAAAAGATGCTGAAGAGAATGAACAATTTTGGATCTATGAAAGTGATTCAGAAGATGAGACTGAGATGATCTATCTCAGACATGCACGACAAAATCACCGCACTCTAACTCATGAAGATCTAATGGGACAGATGGGTATACTATTAGGACATGAATGTCATGTAGACCCAGCGAGGTGGGACCAAGTGTTAGACCTATGGCTCAAAATTCAAGATGAGCATCGTCCACCTCGAGATCCCATCATGACAGCAGTGTCGAGGGAAGACCCCGCCTTCCTTTTCACACATAGAGATGAATTTGCACCTAGAGAGGATCCATTCGTGCCCGTTCTCGTAGAGCCAGATCCAGAGTATAGGGAACATCTAAAAGAATCAAGTCATCACACCTGTGGTTTTGGAGACCAAATTCATTCCATCCACATGATCTCCATTGATTTGATCGCACCCATCCGCAATCCGACCGATCCATCATGGTCATTGCATCTAGACATGGATGCCATCGACTGGGATCGCGTTAATTCACCATTGTCACCATCAGAGTACTGGCATTTCGGTGAAATGCTTAATTTTACCCCAAGGACAACTCAAGATATTTTTCAAGCTGAAGAGGAACCCGAGGTTCCAAACGCAGATCTTAATTCAGCTGATGATATCCATTTAATCCCAACTCCACATCAGTTGGAGGACGGATCTCACATGTCAGTCAAGGAGACGATTGACATAGACATCGACACAGATTCAAAGAATCCACAGATTATCAGGTTGGGGGTAAGTCTTTCCCCCGAAGAGCAAGCCGAATATATTGCCCTTCTCAAAGAGAAGAAGGAAGTTTTTGCATGGTCGTACAAAGATATGCCGAGGCTGGACCCACGACTAGTCATGCACAATTTAATGCTTGATCCGAAAATCAAGCCCAGTAAAGCAAAAACTAAGAAATATGCACCCAACAGTGGCCTTGATGGTCAAAGACGAATTGCAAAAGCTGTTGGATGCACAATTTGTCATCTGCGTGGATTATCCGCCATGGTTGTCCAACATGGTTCCCGTCAAGAAGCCCGATAGGAGGATTCGCATATGCACCGACTTTTGAGACCTAAACAAAGCGAGTCCTAAGGATGATTTCCCCTTGCCAAGCATCGACGCATTGGTAGACGCTACAACAGGTCACGAAATGCTCTCCCTAATGGACGGTTTCTCAGGATACAATCAAATTTGTATCAATCTTGAAGACCAACTCAAAATGGCATTCACAACACCTTGGGGGACATTTTTCTATAAGGTCATGCCTTTTGGCCTTAAAAACGTTGGCGCTACATACCAACGTGCTATGACGTATATCTTCCACGATTACATGCACAAAACTTTGGAAGATTAAATGGATGATTTGTTAGCCAAGTCTCTCTTGCGCTCAGATCATCTCGGTGACTTAAGCAAGATTCTCGATCGCCTCATAGAGCATAAGGTCAGACTAAATCCCAAGAAGTGCGTGTTCGGCATCACATCTAGAAAACTCTTAGGTTTTATAGTCTCAAAGAGAGGCATCGAAGTGGACCCAAACAAAGTCAAGGCAATCCTTGAAATGGCTCCCCCAACCACTATCAAGCAGCTCAGAAGTCTACAAGGAAAGGTCATGTCGATTAAACGCTTCATAGCACAATTATCTGACAAATGCCGACTCATGAACAAATTATTGCACAAGGGGGTCACATTTCATTGGGATGACGAGTGCCAGTCAGCCTTTGACGAAATCAAACAGTACTTGGCTTCGTCGCCGATGTTGGCACCACCTAGACTAGTCGTGTTGTTCTACTTATACATCTCGGCTATCGAGGTGGCACTGGGCGCAATGCTAGCCCAGAAGAATGAACTTCACAAATAACAGGCTACTTACTATCTTAGCCGCACACTGGTCAGTTACGAACTTAACTATGCATACGTTGAGAAACTCTACTTGGTAGTGGTGTTTGCTACCAAGAGGCTACGCCACTACATGCTGAGAAACACTACGTATGTTGTGTCTAAGGAGAATCCATTGCGATACATGATGAGTCGTACTTATCATAGTAGCCGCATGGTGAAATGGATCATGTTGTTGACGGAATTTGACATTGAGTTTATTGGGAAAAAATCTATAAAAGGACAAGTCATAGCCGATCAACTAGCAGAGGCTCCTCTTGAAGACGATCAGCCTCTGGTCATAGAAATACCCGATGATGGGGTCTTCCATGTCTCAGAATCACCAGATTCTGATGAGCCTGAGTCTCAGGCCGACATAACCTTATTTTTTGATGGTTCTAAATGCGAGCAAGGGGGTGACGTAGGAATTGTATTCTTCACACCGTAGGGTGCTCCAATGCCCCTGTCATTTAAATTAAACTTCCAGTGCACCAACAACAATGCAGAATATGAAGCCTTGCTCCTAGGTCTTCAAACAGCAATCGCCATGAACATCAAAAGATTGAACATCTTTGGCGATTTGCTGTTAATCGTCAATCAAGTCAAAGGGGTATATCAATGCAAATGCCCAGTTCTAAAGGCATATAAAGCCCTCATGGACAAATTCTTGGTAAAACTTGAGTGGTATGACATCGAGGCACTCCCTCGATCATCGAATCGTTTTGCGGACACAATGGCCTCCTTGGGGTCACTAATCCCGCAAGACCTTTTCGGTGATATAACAACCATTAAGGTCAAAACCTTATCGCAACCCACGATGGAGCGTGCAAGCTCAGACTTGACGCCAGGAGTCCACATGATCCAGATCGAACCATCTTCAGATAAGTTCTTTCGAATCCGAGACTATTTGAAACGTGCCAAGCTGGGGTCTTTGTTTTCCCCCACTCCCATTAATAGCAACACAACGCTATTCTTACAAGTTCTATCCCAATCAGCATTTGTTAGGGAAGAACTTCAAAAGGGATTGGCTGTTCATACTTGTCGAGGTTTCGATAAATAGGACTGGTATTTACCCATAAGAGACTACCTCAAGTTGGGTAATCTTCCCTTTGGATTGACGCACGCCGCAAAACGAACATTCAAACAGAAAGCGGCAAAATATGTCTTGATAAGAGACATTTTGTATCGTCGAAGCTATGACGGAATTCTTCTTCGTTGTTTGGACCAGCAAGAGTCCACTTGGGCAGTCGCCCAAGCGCATGATGGTACATGTGGTGGCCACTTTAGCGGTATGGCCATCGCAAAGCGCATTCTTCGCATGGGCTATTATTGGCCATCTTTAGAGCGAGATTGTTGCGAGTATGTCAAGAGGTGCGTGAAATGTCAACATCATGCCAATTTAATGCACACACCTTCCCAGGCCCTACGAGACAGTCCAGTCCGCTTGGCCATTTTTACGAGTGGGGCCTCGATCTAATCGAAAAGATCTCCCCGCATCGTCAGAGCCGTCACACGTTTATCATAACGGCCACAGAATATTTTACCAAATGGGTGGAAGCAATTTCGTTAACCTCTATGACAGGACCCCACATTGCGGAGTTCATTTTGCATTACATCATATGTCATTTTGGTATTCCATCCAAAATAATCTTGGATAATGGGCCATCATTCAAGAACAAAGACGTGCGTGCTTTAACCACAAAGTACAAAATTCAGCACAACTTTTCAACACCCTATTATCCGCAAGCAAATGGGCAAGCAGAGGCGTCAAACAAAACTCTAGTCGCCATCCTTAAAAATACCGTCGCAGACAGTCATAAGGATTGGCACAGACAAATCCCACTTGCCTTTTGGGCTTATCGCACTAGCATTCGGACGCCCACTGGGGCAACTCCATTTTCACTGGTGTATGGCTTAGAGGCAGTAATGCCTCTCGAGTTGGAAATTCCTTCCCTGCGCATATCAATGTAGGAGTTCATCGATGATAACACTGCGCGATAGGCCCAATTAGACCAACTTACGTTGCTTGACGAACGACGCGTTAATGCTCTCGAGCACTTACGTATCTATCAAGAGTGGCTTAAGAAAGCTTACAACATGAAAGTTCACCTAAGAGACTTTCGGGTTGGTGATTTGGTTCTAAAGGAAAACCAACAAAACTCTAATTTGCCATCCCATATGAGGGACAAATTCGTGGCAAATTGGTTAGGTCCTTATGTCATTGATAGTAAAATAGGACTCGAGACGTACCGGCTAGCTTCTCTTGACGGTATCAAGGAAACAGAACCCTTGAATATCAGTCATTTGCGACCATTTCATATCTAAGAAAGCCATATACCAAAAAAAAAAAAAACTCCAAGGATTATCGCAATCTCTTGGTCACCCAAAAAGCTCCAAGGATTATCGCAATCTCTTGGTCACCCAAAAAGTTCCAAAGATTATCGCAATCTCTTGGTCACCCAAAAAGCTCCAAGGATTATCGCAATTTCTTGGTCACCCAAAAAGCTCCAAGGATTATCGAAATTTCTTGGTCATCCAAAAAGCTCCAAGGATTATCGAAATCTCTTGGTCACCCAAAAAGCTCCAAGGATTATCGCAATCTCTTGGTCACCCAAAAAGCTCCAAGGATTATCGCAATCTCTTGGTCACCCAAAAAGCTCCAAGGATTATCGCAATCTCTTGGTCACCAAAAAGCTCCAAGGATTATCGCAATCTCTTGGTCACCCCAAAAACTCCAAGGATTATCGCAATCACTTGGTCAAACCCAAAAAGCTCCAAAGATTATCGCAATCGCTTGGTCAAAAAAAAATCTAGAAATTAAAAAAAACAAAACAACAAAAATCATCAAAAACAACAAAGATTTGCATCTCAATTCTAGGCATACTCAAATTCATCATAAAATTCATATTCTTGCACCTCATCTTCAACTTCACCAAAAAAAATCCATCAAAATTACAAAAATACATAGCTGCATTAAGCATTGCATCCATACATTGCATATTTTTAGTCATACGGGTCAAATACCATAGGCTGCAATAGCTCTGATAGTCCATCTTGTTCCCCATTGTCTCATGTTACAAAAAAAAAAAAAAACACCATGCATAACTTTTACCACACTACAATCAGTGGTCTAGGAATGTACCAAGAGTTTCAGCGATTCAGTCATCATTTTCCTCTTTAACCATGTAGTGTATCAAGTCGAACAGATTTTACGAAGGTAGAGTCATACTTGAAATACACCTTGTTACGTAACATCCCAACACAAATCAAAACACTAAAATTCCCAAATTGTGTGAACAAAAGACGAAACCTGCAAAGTAATCTAGGTCACCACAAGCAAAACGATTATCTTTCTCATCCCCCTGTACGAATGACCCCTAGAATGGTGAGAGTTGGCAAAAGGACAAGCATCCTCCCTACCCAATTCCCTAAGAATCCCTAAAGTTCTCAACAGTTGCAAAACACAAAAAATTTGCAAAATGTCAAAACTCAAAAATTTGACAAACTACGAGTGCACACATCAAAAGGCACAAACAACAGTGATTTTCGTCACTCCATATCCCCAATCCCTTGCTCGAAAGAAAAATAAATCAAAATAAATAGTGATCTCATCACTACAATGAGCAAGTATCCCAATACAATTGAAAAAAAGAAGGGAGTTGACCTTGAATCCCTGGAACTCTCAGCATTCTATAGGTCATAAGGCAAGCTTCAGTACCAATTTGGTTGATAGCCAATGGGTAACAGAAGTAAACCTCCCGCATGACGATATATTTGTCACATTAACTTGCGTACAGATCAATATTTGCATGTGGATGAGCTAGCTTATGGCATCCTGGATTACATCGCAGATTAATCTTAGTACATACAACAAAGGAATTCGTGGAGCTAATTAGGTGATCCTCAGTACAGGTTCGGTTGAAAGCCCATCTGGAACTGGTGGTATCCTAACAAATACCACTAAATGAACTCAATTGCACACACAGGGATATGAAATAAAAAAAAGAAAACCATGTAAATAAAGAGCTTCTTAAACAGCCTATAGTGCAATCATCACAAATGTCATTCATCCATTTCACCTCGCATATCACATAGATATCAAAAACATTTACATTCATCATAACATCTGCATTCATCAAAATAAATATAAACATGCATAACAAAAATCACATCATCACATGTACAAAACCAAAAATAAAACCGGTATATATATATATATATATATATATATATATATATATATATATATATATATATATATCGTCAAAAAGATGCCCGCAGGCTACAAAACCGGTCCTTAGACCCCGCAATCATATCCAAAAACCCAACCTAAGGCGTCGACCACTATGATCACGCAGGATCGGTGCGACGGGAACTACCCCTCGTGGTGTGGGTCCTACGGGACCTGCAGGGCGGATACTACTAGCCCCCGCATCATGCCTGCTACCACCCCCCTCATCTAACCGCCTGCAACGAGATGATGCTGACTGCTCAGTCAGACTATCCCTTGTTCGTTGCAAAGATCCATCGATCGAAGGCTCAGGTAGCCGCCCACCAAGGTGGATGACCTCCCTCTCCAAGTCTATCCGGTACAGACACCACTCTACCTCTCGTCGATGATAGATAGACAATGCATCATCGCGCTATGCCAAAACTCTATCCCGCTCTACCAACTGAGCCCGCAGAAGATCCCTCTCCTGTCGCGCATCCCCTAGCTCCCGCCTCGCATCCCCCAACTCTAGATCCCGCATCCATAGCAGCTCTGTCAGTCACGCAATCTCAACGCCTACATCCGACCCCACCTCCTCTGTATCTGCCGGACGCATAGGACTCGCGGGGATAGTAGCCTGCTCAGGCTCCCACTGCTCCTCCACATCTTGCATGTCCGGCTGCTTTGGAACACCCAAGTCCACATCCTCATCTCCCACATCCACCATGTCCGCATCATCCAACGGACCCCCCAATCACCCCCTACTACCTCAGCATCCTCCAATGCCGCCTTCGCGCCTCCCAGTGGCCCCTCTCCTCTCCAATGTCGTAGTACCCACCACGAGTCATACTCAGTGGTAGTCCCGATGTCATCCACATCCGGGACCTCAATCACTGCATCGGACTCCTCGCCCAATGGCGCGGTGACCGGTGGCTCCAGATCCCTCTCATCTCCCCACCGCCGATAGACCACGGGCTCACCAGGAAACCCCTGGCGCACCCCAAACTATCGTGTAACCCGACGGTATGAAAAAAACTCATGCTCCATCCCGTGTCGCCTAGTCAACCACCGCTCCCTCCGTACCCGTCGGAGCCACTCTCCAGCCTCAGGCCAGGCTGGACAGTCCCGATAGGGATGCCAAAACACCTCCCCTGGAGTGAGCCGAGAAAAGGCATCAGTGTAGTGCTCAACGACACCTGCCCATCGTCGACTCTGCCCCTGCTCCGCAGACCGCCGCCACAAAACTGCATAACCAATCTCCTCATCATCCATCGCCCCCCGAGTCGTCCACGGTAACCCGGTAGGCCTCTCAACAGCTATGTGCTGCCAACCCTAGCACTGCAACAAAAAACTGCAACTGACACCCTTCCGCTGTCGATAGCGAACCCCATACAGCTCTTCGTAGAGCTATGCCAACAAAGTCTATCCCCATCTCAGAATCAATGGTGCCTCTATCGGGCACTCTGCCAACTACCACACCAAATCCAGCAGGTTCCATGGGAACCTCGCGCCTGACGAATCAGGGAGAAGAATGTTAGAAATGAGGCTCATCAAGAATGCGTGCCTCACTCCTAACACCCCCTTCTCCTGCCACCAACTAACCAAAATCCCGCCAGCCTGGCAATCCAACTCGGCTGTCTCCACTGGGTTTGCTACACCCAGCTGCCCCCCATGCCCAAAACATCTCGTAAGTATAGCAGTCCGCTGATCAAACGATGATGTCCTAATAGGTAAACCATCTATCGAAATCCGAAGCAACTGATAGACGTCCTCAAGAGTCACAGTCATCTCCCCTGTCGGGAGATGGAAAGTATTGGTTCACGGATCCCAAAGCTTGATCAGGGTTGTCAGATAGGCCTGATCCAAAACCACAGGCTCCAGTCGAGCCACACGCTGAGCCCAAGGGCATCAAGCCATTCCCAGTCATCATCGATCAATGCCAACTGCGCCTCAGTAAATGCAGCGGGTAAACGATACCGGCTCCTAACAACCTGCAAAGCAAAAAAAAAAAAAACAACACAAAAATAAAAAATAAAAAATAAAAAATATAACAGATCAAATTTTCAGTTCTAGGGTTTCTAACCTTAACCGTTAAACAAAAACATCACAAAAAATCTTAAAGTTTTGAAAAGCGTCAACACAAAAACAATGCATTAAATAAAAGCAAAATAAAATCTAGGAACACTTACAGGTTTCGCTTCGGCTCCGCCGCTCAAACCAGTGTGTGCAATCATGATAGCAGAGAGAATTCCAGCAGCGCTTCGCTTCGCAGAATTACCTCCTCCTCCCAGAGCTCCAAAATCGCAAGAAAAAAATGACACAAATGAGCCCAAAATCAAGTTTTGGCCATTAAATAGGCCTTTTGCATGGAATTCGTCCTTGACTGGGATGAGCGCTCTGATTAGCGCTCATCCCACCCAGGGAAAAATTCTCTAGCTGGAATTCGTCCCACCCAGGGACGAATTCAGGCCAGCACTTAAAAAAAATCAAATCAAAAAATGACTAAAAATGCACTAAAAAAAGACAATAAAATTGCCCGACAAGATTGCTACTACACCTGACAACAAGGGCATACAACATCGACATTGGAGTCACAAATTGTCACTATCATACTCCCTAAGAAGGCTACCATAGCCGGACCGCTCCACGGGAAGACGGATTTTAGACAATTTCATCCCCAAACAACATCACAAAAGGGTCAAAACCCACTCAAAAACAGTACAAAATTCAACAAAAACAAACAACAAAAAACATTGCCGGACATAAGTGCTCTTGCACTTAACCTCTGGGCAAAGAAAATCGATGGCGAGGTTCAAATTATCTCTCTCCTACTTCCCCAAGAAGGCTAACATAGCCGGACTGCTCCACGGGAAGTTAGGTTTTCGATGATTTCACCTCATTACGGCATCACCAAAAGGGTCAAAACCCACTCAAAAACAGTACAAAATTCAACACAAACAAACAACAAAAAACATTGCCGGACATAAGTGCTCTTGCACTTAACCTCTGGGCAAAGAAAATTGATGGCGAGGTTCAAATTATCTCTCTCCTACTTCCCCAAGAAGGCTAACATAGCCGGACCGCTCCACGGGAAGTTAGGTTTTCGATGATTTCACCTCATTACAGCATCACCAAAAGGGTTAACACCCACAAAAAATAGGTCCAAATGTTAGAAAAATTGCACACGCTTAACGGTAAACCCTTTAAGGCACACCTGCACAAGTCATCTTGGGTCAAGTGACTCGTCGCTTCTCTCACGAAGGTCATTCCCTCATCAATTCGTCGCTTGATGGGGTAGTCACACTTAGTCACCAACCAACAATCACACACCCAATTAAGGAAAACGACATGCATTCAAAGAATCATTGACAAAGACAATCACACTCCTGCTTGGGGCAGTAAACAAGCAACAATCAAATCAATCAAACACTTGGCATTTCGTGAATCATGAACACAAGGTTCCCCTGAGGATAAAAATGCCCTTTGCTTGTTCATGACTGATCAATGTCTAAGTTCAAGTCACACCTCAACAAAACAGGTTAATACTTGAAATCAAATTCCTTAGCTCGTCAGAAGCAAGGATTCAAGAATGCATGCCCTTTCCATACTTGGGGCATCAAAAGTTGGTTAGGTTACCAAGAAACCCTAATCATTAGTGCTTTGGTTATCTATTTTTGCTTAGCATTGCGTCACCCGTAGCGCTTCCCAAAAAGGGGCATCTGTAGACACCAAAACAGCACCAATCCGATTATGTGACTGCAAACACTGATCGCTTTGACAAACACAGCCCCCAGGGCAGCCCTCAGAGGTTAAAAAGTGGTCTTAACCACTTTCATAGCAATTTTGTAAGGTCAAGAAGCAATTTGGCACACTTGGACACTTTGCCCAATATTCGTCTCACCCAGGGACGAATTCAAAATAGAATCCGTCCCACCCCAAGACGAATTCTGAATCCGTCCCTAGGTGGGACGAATTCTAAGCTTAACGGGCAAAAAGACAAATGGCGCCAAGTGGCAGCCCAGAACAGTCAGTTGATGACTCCTGCCTCGCACGCGTGTGTAGGTGGATAGAGGGGCCGTTAGAAGACTGTCACAAAAGGCATTTATCAAAGCCCAAGTCAACGGAGGACTCCCCTCCCTCATGGGAAGACAAGACTGCCACATGGCGCCTATGACCAACACATGGCATTTGTGCTTCCCTCCCAAAAGAGACCCCATGGGTCTATAAAATGTGGAACTTTTCTCACCCAAATAGACAGGTTAAAGGAGTTTTCAAGCAACAAAGTGCTGCCGAGTTGAAGACCCACTTGCATCCCTTTTGGTTCACCTTCCCACATCCACCAATCTCTTTTGCAAGGGAGGTTTTTGGGTGGCTTTTGGAAGCTTGAATCGGACCTAAATCCAACACATGGACACCTGAACCAACCAATTCACCGACCCCCCCAATCCTAAGAGGTTTTGGGCCCATCCCTAGTGGATTGGCGCCGGAATCAAGTGCCAACGGTGGGAGGCCCACTTGGGCACCCCCGCACTTTCTAAGTTTTAGAGCATTCTAGATTACTTTTTCAGGTTGCATTTTGTGTTATCATGTTTGGTTAACTCATAGCTGCAATTTCGTAACTTTTGGTCAGATTCTAGTATGTTGTGTTGCTTTGTTGTTTCACTGACTTGCAGGTGGCGAGATCAAATTCCCGAGGGTAGAGGCCAAATTGGGAGAATCCGACCATCTGGGTCGTCCCAAAATGGCCCCAATTACATAACCCCCTTGTTTGCAGGCGTTTTACAGGTCTCGGGAATCAACATTGGAGCAGCAGCAGGTCGGCTTCTTCAACATAGAAGAATTCGTCCCACCCAGGGACGAATTGCAGTCATAAATCGTCCCACCCAGGAACGAATTCCAATTGAACGTAGATTGGCCAGCTGTCTCGGTGGCAATGGCCTTCGGTAACATTTTCTCGTCTTCGTCAAGTTTTGAGGCTGTTTAGAATCATTTTGTTTACTTGTTTAGATAAATGTTTGCATGCATCTTTTGATGATTTTAGAAGAACGAACACTTTTCACTTGCAGCGAGTGCTACTGACATATTCGTTGTTTCTTTGTTCGCAGGAGAAGCAGCGGAGGTAAGGACTCATCAGCGTAAGCGGCGGCATCGTCTTGGCCCGTCCATTCAAACGTGGGCATGCGGAAAGAGGAAGACTACGTCACATATTGTAACAAATACGAATTTAACGCTCCTAGCCCCCAAAAAGGGAGGAGACGTCTATGTAACCGAGGATAAGATATTTGAATAAAGAGGGCTGTGATTTCTTTACATCTTTTCTTTCATTTTCAAATTGTCTCCTTTCTTCGTTTTTGTGCATAGGATTAAAGCGTTACATTTCGTCTTATGTTGCATAATTAGTGTTCCCTCTGCCCGGAATCTCGTGCTTTCACAACACTTTAGATTATATGACAATAACTGATGTATAATTAAGAATTATTCATATTAAACTTATTTACATCAATATAAACAACTGATGTATAATTAAGAATGATTCATATTAAACTTATTCACCGTGGGCGGCTGTAGATAATCGCGGAGGCAGTAGGAGAATTTGCTTCCGTATAGATTGGCTGTCTGGGAGGCAAAGGAATTGAAGCCCTGACCTAATCCTAGCACGCCTCCGGAACCTACTTCTGACTGCCTCTGGTTATCCGTCCCGCATCCCATGTATACTTTCTCTGCCTTCAGTGGCCTCCCAGACATGGATTTCAGTGTGATGATGTCGCGAATGTAAGCGCCAGTGGTGCTGGAATTGTCCAAGTATCCATAACTGTATTTGCAGGCAAAATTTGGAGACACGGCATGGCACTCTCTGGAAAAGCATGGTACGTAGGACAAAGAGGAAGAATTATCAGGACTAAATACGGGGAAACTGTTGGCGGAACTGCAATTAGTACAGGCATGGCAGTTGACCCAGATGAGATCGCAACAAGAAGAGCCCTCTGACAACAGAACAGCGTATGTCTAATATTATCCAACGGGAAGCTTCACACAGCCAATGGACAGAATCAACGAGATTACTGATAGTTTAGAAAATATTGTTCAATCTCCACGTGGATTTATAACCCGAAAATATTGTTCAATCTCCACGTGGGTCTATAACCCAATGTTCAATCTCCACGTGGATCTATTATTGGAAACTGCAGTTAAGGTTCTAGTTTTTTAAATAAACTTACTCATGTATAACCTGAAAATTTCAAAAACTTTAATCACATAATTAAACCATAACATTATAAAGGATTTCCTTCTTAAATATAAAGTGGACTCCACTCTTGACTTTTTATAACAAACATCATTTACTTGACCTTTTGAGAGCTGCACTCATCACTTCACCATCTAAAGGTTTTTTAAAATACAAGAGGAGAATTATGGATGCTTCTGATTTTTATGACGTGGAGATGACCAAGCCATATGACATCTATGGATGAAAAATATAGTTTTCGTTTCCATTATGTAGAGAACTTAGAATTTATTACTAAATAGAGAATCGGCAACTTCCCCACAGGTTCAAATCCGAAATATTGAACTATTTTAATAAGGGAATTGGCAACCGTTTCCTTTGCCAATGTCTTGCTATCTAGTCTGGTAGTCTTCTTATTTAAAAGAGGTAAGGATGGAATTTTTTTTAATAAAGTTGTATTTTTTAAGATATTTTTCAAGTTAAAGTATATAATTGGAACACAGGGTCATTTTAGTGATTCAAAAGCAGGTCTTCTTAATATCAACCAAATTCATATTAATCTGTTGTTTACTCTGGTAGTCTTCTTATTAATGTGTTGTTTACTTTGGTAGTTTTAAGGTAATGGTAAACATTTTCTTTAATAAAATTATATTTTCCCCGGTATCTGCAACAAGAAGAGCCTTTTGAGGAGGAGTTTCGATGTAGAGCTCTGCAAAAAGAAGAGCCCTTTGAGGAGGAGTTCTGATGTAGAGCTCTACGAAGTAGGACACCAGAGTAGCCCACGAAGCCACATGCATGGCAAAGGAAGTGCGAGGTTCCTCATCAAGAGATGGAGCTAAAGAAGGCCGGTTATCAAAGCTAGACTTCCATCGTGGTGTAGATGTTATTCTGAGAGAGTCCAGACACAGAAGTTCATGAATCCTCTCGTGCTGACTCACGAATTTCGTGTAGTAGGGATTGTGTATTGAATTCCTGTGGATCATCTTCATCTTCACTTGCAACCCATCTACTTGTTGTGTTGCCCTACACAAAACTATGATGAAAAGAATCAATCCAAATAGACAATATCTTTCAATTATTAAATGGCGTCCATTTAACAGTGCACTAACTTTCAAAATCATTATGTCAAGGAGGAAATGATCCTCTATTGATTAAAACAACTATATAGCTTTCAGGGCCTCAAAGATGACCGACGATTTTTTTTTTTGCAAAAAGTTCTAATCTTCACTCAACACAATTGACAAGCTATTCCTATGTCTAATTGATAAGTTGCTATTCAGAAGTTACATGTGGATAAATATGAATTCATGTACTCAAAAAATGTTTTTATAATATAAGGCCTTTGTGTTCAATCTACGCATCTTGATGGTGGTTGCACTCAGTCCATTTCATAGTCTATTGCTCCTTTGAATATTACACCATCTTAGACCTTAGTATGTGTGAATATTGGTTGGATCAGGATTGGTTTAAACATGATTTGTTGTTTTACCAGACCAGTATGACAATATGAGCTTGTTTGCTTTCTTTTATTTTATCTTACCCTTAAACCTTTGAATTTTATTTAAATATTATTTAGATTAGGAGTATATTAGTTTTCATATGAGGCATTGAAGTTGGTTTTCTATGGTGCATTTTAAAGTTTCATACAACTTCAAAATAATCATTATTGTTACATGTGCAATATATTTTAATTACAAAGAGTGTATTAGTGAGTGTGAGCATGAGCTCAAGCTAGGAGTGAGTGCAATAGTAAGTGCAAGCATGAGCTGAGAGTGAATGCAACAAAAAGTGTGAGTGTGAGCATGAGCCAAGAGGGAGTGTAGCCAAAAGCAAGTGCAAGTGTGAGTCAGGAGTGAGTGTAGATAGAAGCAAGTGTAATTATGAGCTAGAAGTGAGGAGGAAGTGTGAGAAATAAGTAGAAAGTAAAATGTGATCCAGTTCCAGTGTAAGTCAAGCTTCAATAATGGTAAAAGAGTAGCAAGTTCATCCAAAGTGCATCAATGCTTCAAACCCTTACCATGAATTCATGGAATTTTATTTTCAAATAATTTTTGAAGTGAAGGAACACTAGGAAAAAAAGATATGAAGTGCAAGCTAGGAGTAAGTGCAAGCCAAGATGGAAGGTGAGCCAAGAAGGAGTGCAAACCAAGAGCAAGCACAATTATCTAGAATAGAAGGAAATTCATGTTTGAAAGCCCTAATGGAAATTTAAGATGCCCTAGTTGGAAGTATGAAGGCCCAAGTTGGAGATAATTATAAGAGCAAATACATGGTAAGTTTGATCCAGGTAGCAGATGTTACACCAAAAGTGGGTATCAAGGATGAGATGAGCATGAAATAATGGTTCTTAAAAGTAGAGGATTAATATGTAAGTTTCATAGATCATGGACAAGGTTTCTGGATATTCAAAATTGGATCAAGTGTAAGTGGAAATTAAATTTAAATTACTATGCAACTTTTCTTTCTAAAGGTTTTTTTCTGATCATCTTTTTCAATTCAAAAATTAGGGATAAAATAATGGTTGGTGGCCCATGGTTTAGGGTAAGAGATACAATTTATTTGAGACCATGGAATAATTATTTTTTTATTGAGACATAAACTATTAAGAAGCTTCCAATATGAGTTAGGCTTTTTGGACTTCCATATCAACTTATGAATAAGAATGTTCTGAAGAATATTGGAAATAACCTAGGGGAATTCATCAAGGAAGGACTAACTACTAAGGAGCGAAATGATGCTATTTATACTTGAGTATGTGTTGCTATGGATATTTCAAAACCTTTTCCAAAATCTATTAAAATAAAATCTGAATCAAGAGAATAGGATCAACAAGTAGATTATAAAAATATCTCAATTCATTGTCATAATTGTTATGAGATTGGACACATGGAAAGAGTTTGCAAAGTGAAAATTATCAAGAAAGAGATAAAAAATTCTAGCCATGAGATAAACTTCAAGACAAAACAAGGAAATATTACAATAATATAATCTAGATCAGATGAAGGATATTCCACTCTAAAATAAGAGGTAAATAAAGCCTATCTACAATATAATTTGGAAAGTTCAGAAGGAATTAAATGTGCAAAAGAAGATGTGGAGAGAAATCTTAAAACAAAGACAACCAAGGAGGTCAATTTTACTCCAGGTAAATCATCTTTATTTTCCTCAAGTTGTATAGAATCCTCTCCAAGTAATAATAGTGAAAGGGATGAAGATGTTATCCCTTGCACTTCAAGGTTTCAAGAGTAGCATAATAAAAAAATAATGATGGTGAAAACCCATAATAATTTAGATTTTTTAGAGAAAAATGAGAAATTTTTTTTTTTATAGAAGAGCATACTTACACTTTAGGGTTTCTAGGGAAACATAAAGACATTGTATTTTTTGAGGTTATTCCCTGCACTTCAAATCCTTAGAACAAGCTGAACAACGAAAATGTAAGGATTATAAGTCTTGCTATGAGAAATGTGAGAAGATTGAAGGAATTGATGAAGATGAAAGTATTGTTGGGAATTAAAAAAAAAAAGAGGAAGATCCAAGAAGCAAAAATAAAGAGAAAAATAAACCCAAAGGGATATTGATATGGGAAAACAAAAGAGAATATCACAAGTGCTATTAAGTGGGGCTAAACCCACAAATAAAATTAAAAAATAACAATGAAAATAATATATTGGAATATTAGGGGAATGGATAAGAACCCTAAAAAATGTATTAAGAAATTGTGAATTTGTTATAGACGTGATATTTACAAATATAGAACTTAGGAAACAAATACTTCAGCTATTAGCAATGTTGAATTTCATCTTGGAAGAATTTAAATTTCATAAGGCATATAATATAAAAGAAGTTTATTATAGAATCTTAGCAGTTTGAGGAAGATGGAGATTAATAGAAAGGTAAATGAAGAACATCTTTGATCAAAATGCAAAGTTGGATATGCTTTAATTAAATTGTTAGAAATGTAATGAGAGCAATGTAATTTTTTGTTTTTGTAATGAAAGTGGCCCTTAATAGAAGCCACACATAGCTTATTCAAAAATATATATTTTAATTGCAATGAATGACATGGATTGGGCAGTCATAATTTGCACAACTTAAAATTCATCTTTCTTTACCCATTTTAATTCTACTTAGCTCACATATGTTGCAATATTAGTGTAGTAGAATTATTTTTAGATAGTTAAGCATTCAATTTAAAGACATTGTGCCCAAGAAACTTATATTTTTGAGTCATAACCAACAAAGGCCCCTTGAAGGAACAATGAACAATGACCCTTGAATTTATCCACACTAGGTAAGACCTAGCATAAGTGAACCTTGGGAAGAGAAATTTCCCTTTCAAGAGGGAGAAGATTTCTATTCCAAGTAGGTTGGCTTACCCTTGACAATGTGTCATTTACATGTTCAACACATAGGAAGAGCACTTTTGGGTATATCTTCCATCTTGGATCAGGTTTAATATTATGGTCATCCAAGAAACAACCCATCATTGCATTCTCTAAAACTGAAGGAGAGTATGTTTTTGCCACATATGTAGCATGTCAAATAGTTTGGCTAATAAGAGTTTTAGGTGAGTTGTATTATGAATAAAAAGCACCAACAAAAATATTTTGTGATGATAAATCATCCATAATACTGTCTATGGATCTGGTATTTCTTGGTAGAAGCAAGCATATTGACATTTGGTTTTACTTCAAAAGGGAACTGGTCAAAAATAATAAAATTGAATTTTTATTCTATAGATCCAAAGAATATGTTGTAGACATATTCACAAATCCTTTTAAGGAGGAAGATTTTAAAATGCTGAAGGAATTGTTAGGCATAAAAGTTCTTATGAAATCTAGTTTAAGGAAGGGTGTTAGAAATTAATCCATATTTCATACACTTTTTGACATATCGTTTATCCATAGATGTCAAAATACATCACCACACCTAGCAGTAATTGTATTTAATTCTATTAGATGTAATTCAAATATTAGTTAGACACTTGTTTGTTAATTAATACGTGTCAGAATATTAGTTGATTTTTTTCCTTCTTTTTCCCTATATGAGTGTTGGGCGTGATTTCATTTCAGATGAAAGTAGTAAGTAATTAGAGAGAAGAGGAGGTAAGCAAAATATTTTCTAAAGTAAAGAAGGAGAAAAGAAGAGGAAGCATGGATAATTTTGGTCAGGGAAGTGCAAGTCATAACCTTACAAAGGATAAGAAGTCCTTCCATGTGATGAAGAAGGAAAACCTCTGATGAAAGCTTCTACTTAGTGAGAATAAAGACTTTCACTCATAGATAAAAAGTGTTATGTGTTTTAGGATAAATAGTTTTTATTATCGAAAGTTTTGTTGATTGTAAGAGCCACTTCTAACAAAAACCTTTAATTGGTTACAAGAGTTTGCTTTTAGTAAAAGGTTTTGATTTATTGTAAAGTTACGGTAGCTTAATAAAATAGTCAATATTTACATTTATATCTTATCTAGTATTTTTTAAGTGGTAATTTATCTTATGATAAAGTTTTGATTATCACAAAGTTCTAGTACATAGTATAAAAGTTTGTTTTATATCTTTATTGTGCATATTTCAAGTACATTAGATGGATTTGAAGAGTTACTTCTTCATAGGGAGCTTTAGTAAGAGATCTACATGCATGACCACATGGTTTTGATCTTGATGATCATATTTCCAAGGTATATAGTCTCAAGAAGTCCTTCTATGGGCTTAAGCAAAGTCCTCATACTTGGTATGAAAAGATGCATTCTTCCTTCCTTAGTTGTAGCTTTAAGTAGTATGATAAAGAGCATGATATCTACATCAAGCATGAACATAGTCTCTAAGATCATTATTTCTCATTGTAAGTATACCTTTAATCTTCTATAGAGGCTTTGGACGGAGTGTAAACCTATCCTAATTTTCTTTGCGTCTAGCTTGAAGCTTCATGTGGACTATAATACCTCTTTTATGGATTTCACCCTATACCAATCACTTGTTGGAGGACATCTCGATCTTATCCACACTCAACTAAATATTACATTTGCTATAAATTATTATTCCATCTATATGCAAGCAGCTTGTAATATTATGTAATAGAAACCAAGTAGATCCTTCATTGCACTAGAGGCACATACCATATGGGTATTCACTATTTAATGAGATCACCTAAGATATTTATAATTTTTGTTAATGTAGATTAGGCTAACAATTTGGACCAATAATGGTCTACCACTAGATTTATCTTCTATCTTCACTTTGGATTGGTATCTTGGTGTTACAGATGATAGTACACCATATCCTTGTATTATATAGAAGCTAAGTATTGTATTGTCAATGAGATCCCAAATACCTCTAATTTATGCTCATGATTCTACTTCCTCAATAATCATTATTGGTGAATCATCTGCTTCTTGAATAGAGATTACCATAGATATAAAAAAAATGTTTTTTATTGAAAATTTTTTTTCTACCCAAATAGGTGACCTTACTTTCAACTAGGGCATCCTATATTTCAACTATGGCTTCCTTAAATGTATTTTTTTTGTGAATAGGGATTATTATAAATATTTTGGAAAAAAATAAAATAATAAGTTAAATATTATTTATTTTACAAATAGATGCAATTGCATTTGTTATTATTGCAAATAATATATAATTTTTAAGCCTTTAGTTTTTAGAATAACTAATTTTTTAACTATATAATTGTAAAAGTAAAAGTTAAATAAAGCTCTATAATCCCTATCCTGTTGGATAAAGATAAAGTCAATGGGACCTGATCATTTAGGATATCAAAACAAGGCAACCCATAAACAAACACTCAACCACTACCAACTGGCCTATCCTATTGGAGTAGCTCCTAAAAATTGCTACATGTAAAATAAGAAGTATTAAAGTGAAATAAAATTCCAACATAGGAATATGTCATTGAAAATAAACTTGTAATGGGAACATCATCACATGAACCAGTTAGAAAGAAAGAAGTCCAACTACCCCCTACACATACCACGACTTGATTTTAGGGGTGAGGAGTCCCACATAAGTGGGACCAAGGGTTTCCACATTTAAGCTTGCTACCCAAAGAGTTTGGCATGTGAATAAATAATATTGGAAAAGATTTTAAATTGTAAAAAAAAAAGAAAATATAACAAACAAAACAAATATGCAATTCTAATTGAATACATTAGAAGTATTTTCAATGTTGTCCTTCATGCTTGAAAAATGAATTAGTATAATTATTGATCCAATAAAAATATAAAACTAGTTACAAAAATACAATCTTATTGCATATTTTATCAAATAAAGAAAATATAACAAACAAAACAAATATGCAATTCTAATTGAATACATTAGAAGTATTTTCAATGTTGTCCTTCATGCTTGAAAAATGAATTAGTATAATTATTGATCGAATAAAAATATAAAACTAGTTACAAAAATACAATCTTATTGCATATTTTATCAAATGACCATGCATTAATAACTACTTATGCATGGGTCATTGTCCTACAATTCTTTAATATGATATTTTCAATCTATTTCTAATAAGTAAAACAATGCTTATACTGACTACAAAAATTTATATTTATTAAAACATGTATCATTTTAGGTGAAGTCAATTCGATTATATTCTTCAACTTTTAAGGAGGGACTTAGGTTTGAATATGGCCAAACTATACATGCATTATGTGGTCATGAAGTTGTTTCAATGTCATTTAGCCAATTAAAAATAACATACAACACTTTAGGTATTATGACAATAAATTCACAAAAATAATTGATGTATAATTAGGAATAATTCATATTAAACTTATTTACTTCACTATAAACAACTATAATTTTGAACATAAGAAAATTTTAATAAAAATATGGGTTTAAAGATTTAATTAGAAAGTAATGATTTTAATAATTCTATAAAACTTTAATGAATGCAAGTATTTTGAAAAATAAACCAAAATTATTTATAATGACAAAGATGATAAAAAAATCTCGCACCAATCTTAAGGGACATCACAAGATTTTGGGCTTTGGCTCTTCTTGAAGAGATCGAAGGTTCAACCCATGACCTGGGCGAATCTATGAGGGAGTGGGTGTGTATGGTTTTTTTTTAATTTTCTATTGATAAACCCAAGTCTCTCCCTTATGGTCGTGGTAAGATGCCGATGTCCATCTTTTCTCACACTAATTAAATCCAAAAAAAATCTCACATCAAAATTTTTTTTAAAATAAATAAATTAAATTATTTATTTAATTTAAAAATGTTTAAATTAGTGTATATTTGGTGTTTTATTTCTTGTATGATAGATTACCTATACTATATTTTACTTATTATAAAAATAAGATCTTACTCTTAAAATCTCTCTTAACTTTTTAATTATTCAAAAGTATTTAAAATCAAGTTAAGATAGACATCTATTACAAATATGACATGACTTCTAGCCAATAAAAATATTTAAAAAGTCTAAAAATATCATAATTGAAAATAGTAAAACAAGTTATATTCAATAGCAACATTTATAAAGATATGTGTACAAAGGTGCTAAGTAGTAGTTGTCCTTTTAATCTTAATAAAGCAAAAATATATATTTATAATCATGAGTATATATATATTTAAATTATTATTAATTTTTTTGAAAATAAGATGAAAATAAAATACGTTAAATTTATATATTGTATTAAAAAAAAATACATATATTTTAAAAATTATATTATAATAAAATAAATATAAATTTATTAAATAACATCTTTTATAAAAATAATATAAATAACCTTTAACCTAATCTATATTAAAAATCACCATGTCTGCACATATATTAAAACTGAGGCACGTAGCCAAAAAACAAAGCTCATGTCTCCGATTGCTTACCATTGTTGAGTGGGCAAGACAAAATTTGAAACAACCTTAAAACTTGTAGCTGTACAGAACGTGAACATGTCTTCACTCTGACGTCGATGGAAAGTTCGAAATCGGAGGCTCCACTAATTAAAAAGAACAATCACTACACAATACCATTATTTTATCGCACTCAGCCCAACTTAAAGCGGCACAATACAAGGAAGACATTTGTTTTGAAAATTAAATTGTTTATTTATAATTTTTATATCTGATATAGTGTGATTTAAATTTTAATTAGGTTTTATATATATATATATATTTATTTATTTTTTTTTGTTTGTTTTTTGTATTTATATAATATTTTTGTGTTTACAGTTTGGATTGAATTAATTGTTATATAATTTTTTTTTTTTTTCTAAATTTTTAGTTTATATAATAAGTTTGAATTTTTTTTTCACATATTGTTTAAGTTTTTCGTTGAAGTTTAGAATCTCATGAAATTTTATGGTGTATTTTTCCATTTACTTGTTGTTTTGTTTCATCCATTTATTTGTTGTTTTGTTTCATCCATGTCTTTTCTTCTATTTAATGTTTCTTTGATTATTTATTTATTTATTTTTAACCTTTTATCTTCTATTCTTTTTTTTCTTTAGCTACCTTAATAGATTTATCAAATACGTGATTTAGAAATAAATTTTATAGGATAACCTTATTTTAATTATGAAATTATTTATAATTAGTTGCTTTTGAATTATTTTTATTTTTGATGTATTAGTAACTCACACCTCACACCCATATAATATCACTTAAATAACTAATAACTCAAAAAGACCTAATGGTTTTCCAATCTTACAACTATGTTTTTTTGCTCCCTATTTAAAAATAACATCACTCAAATAACTAATAACCCAAAAAGCCCTAATGGTTTTCTAGTTCCACAAAATTACTTTTTTGCCGCCTATTTAACAATAAGTAGAGTGTCCTCCATCATGCTTGTCTTTCAAAGTATTTGAATATGTTTTTTTTTTTTTGGTTTAATAGGAGAGTTGGTTACATCCACACTATTCTTAGTAGTTGGTAAGCGCAAATGAGAGGGGCTACATCTGCCAAACCTATTACACCTCATTGTTTTATAGTCCAACGTGAAATGGATCACCGGGTGCTTGGGATTCATACCGTTGTCATCTCAATCTGAGGTGCATTTAGATTAGACTACTACCTTTGCAACAGACTTCCCCAAGTTTGAATGTGAGTCTCTTCTTGATAAGTACCCAACCAAACTAACACTTACCAATCCACCCAACCCATGAAAATCAAAGTATTTCTATATATTACTATCTCTAAGTTATTTAATCTTTGTATATTCCTTATTGAAATTTACTTTCAAAACTTAATCCATTGCTTGAAAACCTCATAAAGTATTTATATTATTACTACTTTAAAAAAAATTCATTCCAATTAAATATATATAGAGTTGTTTTCACTCCCAAAGACTATAACTTTAGTTTAGCTAGTATTTAGATGTAACCAATTCCTTTAAAAAAACCCTCAAGCTTTTAGATATTCGTTTTAAACTTTAAACTTTTGAGTGTCGTGATGAGGTCATTGAGAAGAAGTTTCACTATGCATGCAGTCTTATTAAGGAGCAGTAGTTTGATTTATTTTACGTGGAATAATAAGAAGCAGTAGTTTGATTTATTCTACATGGAATAATTAGGAAATAGTCCGTATGCGCTGGGCCAAAATAGTCCGTGTTCTACATGGAATAATTACATGGAATAGTCTGAGAAGAAGTTTCACTATGCATACCGTCCTTAAAAAAGTTTCACTATGCATACCGTCTTTAAACGCTGCTTTTGGGAATTTTTCAATGCCCACATAAAATTAACAAGCTTGACGCTAACAATTAAGAATGTTTAATTTGATTTGATTTTATGGCTAAGATTTGTTTAAGATTTTTTTTCATGAAACTGATAATACTAGTTTATCATACTAGTTTTTCCAAGGATAATGATTATGAGGCTATGCTAATTAGTGACGCAGGACTGAGATTCACACAGAAAAACCACCAAATTTTCATTATCAAGCTTTCAAAATCCGAATCATAGAAGTTATAATTGGCCAACCCCTCTTACAATGTATGAACTGCCTCTAATCGCGGACCCGACCCCCCTTTGGACATCATTAAGCCGACTGCGGAGTTTCCTGTAACCGTCGGCACGAATGTTTTGTCGCCGCCTGCATACTGTTGCCAAGTGCCTTGAATCATCATGGCATGGAATGGCAGAGTGCTCTGCAGCCACCTGTCCATCGACCCTCTGAGTCATCATTTCCAGGAGTGCTCTGTAGACACCTGTATTTTGCTGCCATGTGCCCTTCTGCAACGACCTCTACAACCGCCTGCCCGTGTGGAGTCGTGAACGACCTGTCGCGATATCATGACATTTTCGCTTCCTTGCTCTCTCTCTCCTCTTCGGTCACCATATCACGACGTTTTGGGTGCTCGGCCTCTATTCTCTCCTTCGTGCCACGATACCGCGACATGTCACCAAATCGCGACATATTGGCCTTCCACACTTACCTCCTATCTTCGGGTCGCAAAACTGTGACATGTCGCGAAATCGTGACATCCTAGCCTTCGGCACTCTCCTTCTGTCTTCAGGCCACAAAAACGCAACAAGTCACGAAATCATGACATCCTGGCCTTACGCACTCTCCTTCTGTCTTCGGGCTGCAAAAATGTGACAAGTCATGAAATCGTGACGTCTTTACCTTCTGCACTTGCCTTCTGGATTTGGGTCGTGAAACCGTGACATGTCGCGATATCGTGATGGTCTTTCCCCTTGGCGCCTATTCTTCAAATGTGTCGTGATATCGCGACAGCCCTTCCCCTTGGCGCCTATTCTTCAAATGTGTCGCGATACCGCGATAGCCTTTCCCCTTGGCTCCTTTTCTTCGAATGTTTCATGATATCGCGACACATTTGCTGTCACAATATCGCGATGGCCTTTCCCCTTGGCTCCTCTTCTTTGATTGCTGTCACGATATCGTGACAGCGTTTTTCCTTGGATCCTTTTATTCGAGTGTGTCACGATATCGCAACACATTTGCTGTCGCGATATCGCGATAGCCTTTTCCCTGGGCTCCTCTTCTCCGATTGTTGTCACGATATCGAGACAGTGTTTCCCCTTGGCTCCTTTTATCCGAATGTGTCACGATATCGTGACACATTTGCTATCGCGATATCGCGACAACCTTTCCCCTTGGCTCCTCTTCTCCGATTGCTATCGCGATATCACGATAGCCTTTCCCCTTGGCTCCTTTTATCCGAATGTGTCATGATATCGTGACACATTTGTTGTCGCGATATCACGACAACTCTTCCCCTTGCCAGCACTTAAATTTTTTTTTTTTGGATGATGCAAGATTGCTCTGCCACCACCAGATGCTCCTGCATCAGACACCCAGGGTGAATTGAGAAGTGACCTTCACTTCTATTCTATGTGAGGTAGACCCAGGCGGTCAACCTCGGCCTTCGATAACCAAGTTGCATCTTCTACGGGCCTGCCCTTCCACTTAATCAAATATTCAAAATATTGCTTATTCCTAGTACTTCGGCCTTCACGCGTGTCAAGGACTTCTATCTTGTCTGTGATTGGGGTGGTTGCTGGAATGCACCACAATTTTGGGCTTGGTGTCTCACTACTACCTCCTTCATGATACTCAACCAAATCCAAAATGTTAAAAACGGGTGAGATGTTAAGTTCACTCGGCAACTCCACCTCGCATGCATTGCCTGAATCCTGTTTTCCAATGATTCTACATAGTCCAAACTTCTTCATTTTCAGCTTGTTATAGGTCTTGGCAGGAAACCTTTCTTTTCTTAGGTGGACCATGATGGCATCTCCCACTTCAAATTCTTTAGACCGATGCTTCTGGTCTTCCCTGGTCTTATATTGAGTATTCATCTTAGTGATCTGCTTCATCACCTCTTCATGCAAGCTTTTCAGGTGCTCTACAAAGTCTTCGGCCTTAGCACTACACTTTTCTCTTGTATCCATCTTCCTCAACTCAGAAGCGTTTCTTGGGTTGCTCCCATAAATTATCTGGAATGGTGATTTGTTGGTACTCTATTGACAGAGTTGTTGCATGTGAATTCTGCCTATGGCAAAACTAAATCCCATTCCTTGGGCTTGTCTCCTACCAAGCATCTCAATAGATTGCCCAAAATTCTATTTACCACCTCTTTTTGGCCATCTGTCTGTGGGTGGTATGTAGAACTAAATTTTAAATCCATTTTCAGTTTCTTCCACAGGGTTCTCCAGAAATACCCTACAAACTTGGTATCCCTGTCCGACACAATACTCTTCGACAGACCATGCAGCCTACCACATGGACCTCATCACTAGTCTTCTAGCAGGGGATAAAATGAGCCATTTTTGAAAACCTGTCAACCACCACAAGTATGGAATCGTTTCCCCTCTGTGTCCTGGGTAAACCAAGAACAAAATCCATACTAATGTCCTCCCATGGCCTCTCGGGTACAGGTAGTGGTTGATATAAACCAGTAGGCTGCCTCACACCTTTCGCCATCTGGCATATCCTACAACTTTGCATGAATTTTGTCACATCTTGTTGCAATTGTGGCCAGTAGTAGTTTTCATTAACAAGGGAAATGGTCTTGTCTCGACCAAAGTGTCCAGCCAAACCTCCACTGTGTTTTTCCTTGATCATATTCTCCCTCATTGAACTTTGTGGAATGCATAATTGGTTTCCCCTAAACATCATTCCATCTTGGATCAAAAAATTTAACCACTTAGTCCTGTCTAAAGTAACAGGCGCAGAGCAGGCCTTCCAAGCTTCTACAAAGTCAGGATCTACAAGGTACAAACCCTTAAGTTTAGCAAACCCGACAACTTCCACCTTCATTTCCATCAATAAATATTGCCTCCTACTCAAGGCATCTGCAACTCTGTTGGACTTTCCGCTTCGGTGCTTCAGCACAAAGGTATAGCTCTGCAGGAATTCAACCCACTTCAGGTGCCTCTGATTTAGCTTTCCTTGACTGTTAATATATTGCAGTGCTTGATGATCGAGATATAGAACAAATTCCTTTGGCAATAAATAATGCCTCCATTTCTTCAGAGCCTGAACTATGGCATAGAACTCCTGATCATACATTGAATATTTCTTCCTGGCATCATTGAGTTTCTAACTAAAATAAGTGACAGGCTTACCCTCTTGACTCAATACAGCCCCTATGGCACTACCACTAGCATCATAGTCTACCTAAAATACCTTATTGAAATCTAGAAGTGCTAAGATAGGTTGCTCTGTGACCTTCTTATTTAACATAGCAAAGCTCTTGTCTGCTCCGGTTGTCCACTTAAATTCCTTCTTATTCCCCCTCATTGTCTCCGTAAGGGATGTGCAAATACTGCTGAAATTTCTAATGAATTTTTTGTAAAAACTGGCTAGACCATGAAACGATCTTACCTCAGTCACGCTTCTTGGAATAGGCCATTCTATGATAGCCCTCACCTTTTCTGGGTCCATTTTTAGACCGTTTCCTGAGATGACAAACCCCAGGTAGACTAACTCCCTTTTCACAAAGTTACACTTCTTCAGATTTATCAGCAACTGCTCCTCCCGTAGCTTCTCAAAAACCCTCCTGATATGCATCAGGTGTTCCTCCAGGGTTTTGCTAAATATCAAGATATCATCCAAGTAGACAATGACAAATTTACCTAAGAATTCTTTCAATACTTCATTCATCAACCGCATGAATGTACTTGGTGCATTGGTTAGCCCAAATGGCATGACCAACCACTCATACAAACCCTCTCTGGTTTTGAAGGCTATCTTCCACTCATCCCCCTCTCTGACACGGATCTGATGATAACCACTCTTCAGATCAATCTTCGTGAAGTACTCAGCCCCACTCAAAGAATCCATGATGTCATCCATCCTCGGTAATGGAAATCTGTATTTTATGGTGATCTTGTTAATTGCTCGAGAGTCTGTGCACATTCTCCACTCTCCATATTTCTTGGGTGCTAGTACTGTAGGTACTGCACATGGACTAAGACTCTCTCGAATCAACCCTTTCTTTAGCAACTCTTGAACTTGCCTATTCAGCTCTTCAGTTTCCATAGGGGTCATTCTATGTGCGGCCTTGTTGGGCAAGCTAGACCCTGGCACCAAGTCTATATGATGACTGATCTTCCTTACAGGTGGTAAACCCTCAGGTACATTATCAAAAATGATATCTAGAAATTCCTCTAACAGACCCATGACTTCTACTGGGGTCTCCTTGCATTCCTCTTCCCTAACCCTAGGAATTATTGCGTAGCACATATGATCTGGCTTCAGCCCATCTAAAAATCTTCTTCCATCAACTAGACAGATTTGAGCACTGCTACATACCTTTTCGTCCGCCTCCTTCAGTGGTTTCAACTTATGGCGAACTCCATTCTTCGACAAGGAATACGTGTTGGCTCGACCATCATGTACTGCACTCCGATCAAATTGCCATGGTCTCCCAAGCAACATGTGACATGCATCTATAGGTAGGATGTCACATAGGACCTCATCATGATAAGTCCCAATGTTAAACTTCACCAAACATTGTTCACTGACCAGAACCCTATGGTCCTTCTGTAACCACGTAATCTGATATGGATACAGGTGTCTTCTTCACTCTAACTGTAACTTGGCAACCATCTCCTCAGAGACCAAGTTATCAGTACTACCATTGTCAATAATGATGTTAAAGACCTTGCCTGAGCACTTGCATCTCGTGCAAAACAGGTTGTTCCTCTGGTCTGGCTCCTTTTCCTCATTCAACAAGACTCTCCTTATGACCATCGCTTCTCCTTGTTCTACCTCAGAGTGCTCAAATTTGACACCTTCATCTGCTACAGCCACCCTGGCCTGACCCTCAGGTCTTCGATTTGGCCTTTCTTGGCACTGTGGATAGTTGTATGCCCGATGCCCTTCTTCCCCACAATTGAAGCAGGTTCCACGAAACACACCTCTCCCATACCCATGCCCAGGCCTACCTCTTCCTCTCGGGTAGTTGTTGTTCTGATTGCATGGGCGGTGGGTATTCTCCTCTTTCTCTTCTTTCTGGTTCTGGCTACTACTTGTTTCACCAGTCTTCTTCAGGTCTCTGTATCTTCCTCGACTTGTCCTTCCACCAGCTCTCCCACCATGATCCTTTCCTCTTTGCTTACCTTCAAACCTCCTATTCAGTTTCTCTTCCACTTTTAATGCAAACTGGTATGCATCCTCCATCGTGCTCATCTGAACCAGACTCAACTCTTCTTGAATAGTGGTTCTCAATCCATTGATGTAGCGGGCGACCTTCTCCTTATTCGCCTCAGAATGGTCGGTTCGAATTGAGATCTGGTAGAACTCCTTCATGTACTCTTTGACAGATTTACTTTCCTGCCTTAGACTCTGCATCCTCCTCAACAAATCCAACTCATAATCTGCAGGGATGAATTGCCTCTTCAATTTTTCAACCATCCGATCCCACCTGGTGATATTTTCTTTTCCCCTCCTATTCCTTTCCAGCTGTACTCCTTTCCACCAGATGCTAGCATGTCCCTTCAACTTTGTTTTTGTGAACCTGATCCGATTTGGATCTGAGATCTCCTCATACTCGAAATACTCCTCCATGTCGTTGATCCAATCTATCAACTCCTCGGGGTTGAGATTCCTAGAATATGTGGAGACGTCAAACTTTGGCTTCTTCTCGATCTGGGATATGGACCTATACAGCCTAGCTTCCATTGGATCCAATGCTTCTTCCTCATCAAATGGACCCTCGTCTTCCCAAACTTCATCTTCACTGTGGTCCTCTCTTCTTGGCTCAACTCCTCTTCTCAATTCCTCCTACAGGGCTTGCACTTGCCTCTGCAAGGCTTTGAGATCGACCTCTGCCCCCCTATTTCTCACACCACCATGGTTTCTTCATGGAGGCATCCTGCTCACTTCCTCACAACCCTCAACCACAGATCCTGGTGCAAATTGCCTCATGGTCGATGATCTATTCATGTGATCAGAACCTTCTGGCTCTGATACCACTTGACACAGGACTGAGATTCACACAAAAAAACCACCAAATTTTCATTAACAAGCTTTCAAAATCCAAATCACAGAAGTTACAATTGGCCAACCCCTCTTACAATGTATGAACTGCCTCTTATCGCGGACCCAACCCCCCTTTGGACATCATTACGTCGACTGCAGAGTTTCCTATAACCGCTCGCATGAATGTTCTGTTGTCGCTTGCATATTGTTGCTAGGTGCCTTGAATCATCATGGCATGGAATGATGGAGTGCTCTATAGCCACCTGTCCATCGACCCTCTGAGTCATCATTTCCAAGAGTGCTCTATAGACACCTATATTTTGTTGCCACGTGCCCTTCTGCAATGACCTCTGCAACCGCCTGCCCGTGTGGAGTCATGAATGACCTATCATGATATCGTGACATTTTTGCTTCCTTGCTCTCTCTCTCCTCTTCGGTCATGATATCACAAAGTTTTGGGTGCTTGACCTCTATTCTCTCCTTCGAGCCACGATACCGCGACATGTCATGAAATTACGACATCTTGGCCTTTCACACTTGCCTCCTGTCTTCGGGTCACAAAACTATGACATGTCACGAAATTGTGACATCCTGGCCTTCCGCACTCTCCTTCTGTCTTCGGGTCATGAAAATGCGACAAGTCATGAAATCATGACATCCTGGCCTTCCGCACTCTCCTTCTGTCTTCGGGCCGTGAAAACGTGACAAGTCACGAAATCATGACGTCTTTACCTTCTACACTTGTCTTCTAGCTTTGGGTTGCGAAACCGTGACATGTCGCGATATCGCGACGGTCTTTCCCCTTGGCGCCTATTCTTCAAATGTGTTGCAATATCGCGACAGCCCTTCCCCTTGGTGCCTATTCTTCAAATGTGTCACGATATCATGACAGCCTTTTCCCTTGGCTCCTTTTCTCCGAATGTGTCACGATATCACGACACATTTGCTGTCGCGATATCGCGACAGCCTTTCCCCTTGGCTCCTCTTCTCCGATTGCTATCGCGATAGCGTTTCCCCTTGGCTCCTTTTATCTGAGTGTGTCGCGATATCGTGACACATTTGTTGTCACAATATCACGACAACATTTCCCCTTGGCTCCTCTTCTTCGATTGTTGTCGCGATATCGCGACAACATTTCCCCTTGGCTCCTTTTATCCGAATGTGTCACGATATCATGACACATTTGTTGTCACGATATCACGACAGCATTTCCCCTTGGCTCCTCTTCTCTGATTGCTATCATGATATCGCGATAGCGTTTCCCCTTGGCTCCTTTTATCCGAATGTGTCACGATATCATGACACATTTGCTGTCGTGATATCGCGACAGCTCTTCCCCTTGCCAACACTTGATTTTTTTTTTTTTTTTGGATGATGCAAGATTTCTCTTCCACCACCAGATGCTCCTGCATCAATTAGTTTGTTCCTTTTTCAGATTGTGCACCTAAATCACTCGATAGAGGACAACAATGCAAGGTTAGGTGCCAGGTAAGAAAACGACTGGAGATAAGATGATAGAACAAATAGTGACTCGTGGTTGTTAGATACTTATACCAATAAGTAATCTTCAAAATTATATAAAAGAGTTTAACTGTTAGGTGCCAGGTAAGAAAGCGACTGGACATAGGATGATAGAACAAATAGTGACACGTGGTTTTTGGATACTTATACCAATAAGTAATCTTCAAAATTATATAAATGAGTTTAACGGTTGTCAGATACTTATACTAGTAATCTTCAAAATTATATAAATGAGTTAGCGACTGGAGATAGGATGATAGAACAAATAGTGACTCGTGGTTGTTGGATACTTATACGAATAAGTAATCTTCAAAATTATATAAATGAGTTTAATGGTTGTTAGATACTTATACTAGTAATCTTCAAAATTATATAAATGAGTTAAATTAACTCAACGTAATAAAGATGGTTTTAAAATTTAATTACAAATTATTATGTAAGTTTAATCATGGTAAAGTTATTTCTATTTTATAGAATTTACATAATAAAATATTATAATATGTTAAATATATTATATAATAATTATCCTTAGTTTTATACAATATTATATCATACAATATCAATCCTGATCATTAATTAAATTTTACTTTTTATAATTTGAACTAAAGGTTTAAAGAGAAAATACATTATTAACAATAATATCTCTCATCATAATGGATATTTTGGTCATGAATTAAATTTTACTTTCAATACCTCTTATAATTTAAACTAAGGGTTTAAAGAGAAAAGCCATTATTAACAATAATATCTCTCACCATAATGGATGTTCTAGTAGGCCTCCACAATTGAGGTAGACTTATATGAATCCCCCTTATCATAAAAATACTTCTTGCACAAGAGTCTCCTTAGGTTGGACCATAGTCACCATTGCCACTATTATATACTCCCACACACATCCAAAACCACTTTTACTAAGACTTCAAACAAAAAAGATGATACTTCTAATGCTTAGATTCTTTTATAATTTACATTATAGAATGAAGGATATTTAAATACAATGGATGCCCAATTTTGGCATAACAAACCATAACTAATCCTAAAACTACCCTTGACTTTTACTAGACCTTATGTATCATGTGTTGAGTGGTTCCACTCAACTTACATTCACACTATCTATGATATAATAATTCCTAACATACCCCCCTTATAAGATCAGATTCTTAACTTTAGCTCTAGCTTCCAACTTTAATGAAAATATATTTTAGGATGATATTGGAATCTCTAGATTTTGAACATATGAAATTCTGCCCCTCAATGTAAACTTTATACTATAATACTTTAGATTGTTGAGTACCACAAAACACGCACCCCAAGACACACTTTACTTATTCAAATACATAATACTTATGAATTTAGTGGATACTATGATCTTATTGATGATCCTCTTATGAATAGAGATATGTATATCTATTCACAAATAGTATGTTTGAATCATTATATTCTTCCTTAGAAAGATATATGTCTTGCATTGTCATGATTTATGTTAGAATATATACTATATCCTAAGTTGTTACTAGGATAAATTGTGTGGCTGAGATCATTCAATTAGTTATGATCCAATGGATCAGATTGTAAGAACTTGCTATTTAAGCAAAGGTCCTTTCAATTGAATAATATCAAGTCTTTTATTTTCCAACACTTATCCTAGTAACAACTTAGGATATAATATATATTCTAACACCCCCTTAAGTGGTACTAGGAGGTAGTGAAAAACAATATAACCAAACTAGTGGTATATCACAAATATGAGTCCTCACAATAAGGCCTGATAAGGCACTCATGTACAATATATGCATAATAAAACTCTACTAGAGAGATGAAGAAAAAAACACTGCCATAATAGAAAGAAGAAGAAGAAGGAAGATGTGCTCTTCAATCCCCTCTAGGACAACTTCCATTAAGAAGCCTGCAAAGGATCCATGAGATGTCTCAAAAAAGTAGAGAAGCCTCGTTGTCGAACTGAATGAAATCTTACTCCCATAATGGTGCTTGTGACAACGAACAAGGCTATGAACCATGAAAATGTGTCACTAAAAAAAACCCTTGAAACCAAAGTGTCTCACAAAATGAGAGTGAGAAGAGAGTATGGAGAAATGACAACAAAAATCGCAAGGGGAGTCCAAAATGACTCCACAAGCATAAGTATATGTTTTCCACCTATATGAACACAATGGGTTGATAACAAGGTCCAAAACTTGTGGACAAACAACAAAAACAAGGGAATAAAAATGAAGCACCAAGGTAGTTGTCAAACGTGTCCTTATGGTGACCTCCTCATCCTACCAAAATTCATGGGTAACCAGCCACTACATCCACCAGGTACTATAGAGAAGATGACTAGATACTAGGATCACATATAAAAGCTTTGGGAGTGTCAGGTTCAACCGAGAGTGCACTCCATGATACAATATATTTGAGGTCAAAACACAAGTTAAACTGCCTCAAAATTGAAATTGGACATCACCAATGTGTTCGTCTCGAAAAAATATTTCCAAAGACTATAAACACCCTTATGATTGATTGTCAATATGACAGTCATCTGTAGGAAAAACAACATTATTTTCTTTCCTCACAAGGGAATCTCTTGGAATAAAGCATAGTTTTTAAAATTTCTCTCATAGGAGAAAATGACAGGGCCTTTCCACTTTTCTAAAAAAATTTTGAGTGTCCCTTTCTTTAAAATAATTATGGACCCACCTCGATGGGCACATTTTTAAGCTTAGGACATATTAAAATGTATTACATAAATATCCCCAATAAATTTTTAAAAATGTTCTCCCTCCATTTAAATTTTAAATTTGAAAAAATTAAAGTGAATTTAAAAATAGTGGTCCACCCACTATTATAAATATGCCCCACTTTAAAATAAAAATCCAAATTGTTAAAAAAATAAACTGAGTGTTATCATTCATAACTCCTGTGATATGGCTCGTTAAAAAAAATAACTTCACCTCCCATGATCTCTGATTTGGGGAAGTTGAATACTTACCGTGTGCAGTTCTATGACACCGTTGGTTGGGGAATTGCTCCAAAAAAATGACACATAGCAAGATCCAGCATGTGAAGCTTCAGCCGAGAAGATTTCCACGACATCCTTTCCTAGCCAAAAATAATTTTATGCAGTTTTTTGTGCACTCTTCATGCTTTCGTTGCGTCAAAATTGCTCATCAAAATTCCTACCCACGCTTTGTCAGTTAATAGACAAAACTATCTGCTCGACATGCACCTTCTCCCACTCAGTGGTGCAACCTCACTATCGATGCATGCATAGCCTGGTGCCATAGCAGCTGCACCACTAGAATAACGTAATGCACATCCAGCACACCATAGATCATTTTATTGTTTTGAGCGTTGTTCATGAATTGAGTTTCATGTCCTTCCCTTTTCCATCATTGTTGAATCACCGTCACACCGACCAAGCCCCGCTACCAACTTGAAGATCACTAACTAGCTAAACATTGCATCCCTATCATGCAATTGGATATTTGGGCTATCTTCATTGACATAAACAACACCAAGCAACACCAACTCAGTACCAAGTAGTAAACAAAGTGCATGCGGGCATGTAGATGGCTAAAAAATCAAAACAAGCACATGGTTCCTCCACTTCCCAAACAATGACTCGGTGGATCGATAACAAAAATCACGCATGGTTCCTCCACTCCTTGAACAAAGACTTGGTGGACCGAAAAATAGAGATCGTGTTTTCCACTGTGAGTGAGAAAAGTTTTCTCAGATTGTGACAATGATGCACTAAAAATCTCAGTCCTCCTTGAGTCTCACGGTGCACAATTTTTTTTTCTTTTAGAATTATTGAATACTAGATGATGCCATGTTTGCCACCATGCTTTGTCAAAACTAGGACCATTACAAAGTTTCAGGAAACCACATCTCTCATAGGTATTTCAAACACTGGTGTGCATTCTCAACTCTCCCATATTTTTTGAATATAGCCTCAAGTGCATTATCAACAAAGACATCGAATAGAATCCCACATCTCAAAATAAATTCATGAATCTCCTTGCCATAATCCATGGCTTCCATAGCGGCACACAACCTTCATAACGGAGGGTAGAGCGTAATTGTCAGGATGCACGCCTTGTCTTACCAAATGCCCAAAAAAATCGAGTATATCTTGAGTAGAACCATGGCATGAATAAGCTTTAATCATAGCATTCCAAAAAAACCAATCTTTTCTAGGGATTTTTGAAAAAAAACCAAATGTACGTCAGATAGATTGCCACACTTTTCATAGGAACTTAAAAGTTTTGGATCCTACGAAAACATTGACTTTGATTCCACTTATATCTCCCAGGGATTTCAAATTTATGTACCACAACCATGTAATTAATATGCTACCAAAACTCTCATAATTCATGGAATTCCACGTCTTCATAATGTCCATGACCTCCTCACATCCAAGCGATCAAATAGTAGTTGGATGACCCCATAACATGTTTGTGTGGGGATTTGTATTTGCTTTTGCTGCCATTTTTGTATTAGCAACCCAAATCCCACCCAGATTGCATAGGTGCATGGGCCCTCAATCACATGCATCCCAAGGAGAAAGAGGGACAAAACAAAAATAGGGCCCATATGATCTTTGTTTAATCTGATCTATCGCTTACACCATAGCAGATTCATTTTTCCTCTTACAAAAAATATGCCCCTTCTCTATTAACAAAGCATGAAAAAATTTAACTACAATTTTGATATCCACTCTTTAATCTCTTCTCTGTTAACAAAGAAAATTTGAGCCCATTTCTCTTCTCAAAAAAAAAATTCCAGCCTCAGATTTAATTGCCTCCATTATGATCTGAAGGTTATTCTATAAATACATCAAGTGCAGCCTAAGCAACACCACCATTACCAAATCCAAATCCATAGTATAAGACTACAAATCCTCATAAAAATAAAAATAAAACTAAAAAAGACCTCCCAAAACTACCTATTTTTTATTTTAACCATTTGGTATTTGATCCATCAAAATATGGAGAGCATACTCCCTTGGTTTTAGAAGAAAGAAATAATGGGAAGGAAAAAAAAGAGGGGGGGATTTCCATGAGGGAAATCCTCCCATGAGGAAAATATCCTTAGGCTCATAGGGCAGGGAAAGCCTGCTCTGATACCATGTTGGAAAATAAAAGACTTGATATTATTCAATTGAAAGGACCTTGCTTAAATAACAAGTGCTTACAATCTGATCCATTGGATCATAACTAACTGAATGATCTCAGCCACACAACTTATCCTAGTAACAACTTAGGATATAATATATATTCTAATAATTTTTGCACTAGTGACTTTAGTGGCCTACACCCACTTCATGTTTTGATTATCACTTGCTATAGTGAGTTCACTCACTTTTTACTTCTTATTTTGTATCTTGACTTTGTTTATTTCAATAAGCTGTTTGTGAAAGGTGATGCATTCATATTCATATTGTTCTATTGATGATTGAATCTTAAGTGCCTAATGTGAGGATTCCTAGTCCTTCTCATTGGTCTTTGCTTTTTATTCTTATATGGATAAGGAGGAATCACATTCGGAATGGATATCCTCAACTTCAAGTTCCATCATCTCAAGTGCTTGATTTTGGTTCATTTGAAGTTACAATGTTTGATCCTATTGGTTCTCTAGTGGCTTTGAATGATCAGCAAAATTTTTTATGTTATTGGTTTTTTTATATTATAGAAATGCTTTTCCTATATGACTTGGATGAAACCAATTTTTCGGATGGTTCATAATATTGGTTTCTTTTGAGTCATACCAAACATGATTGGATTGACTTAGTTGTGCATGTGCAATAGATACATGCTTATCTTATTCTAAGTGATATGTTTCTTCTTCTCTATTTTGGTTATATTCATCTACATTACTTTGTTATATGATTTTCCAAATTAGTTTCTCTTATCTAATGAAAATCAATTTTTTTTTTTATGCATCTCTTGTGAAGAAGACCCATTTGTGAAGGTATTGTGTCAACATTCCTTCATAGTGTGGCCACTCTTACCACAAAGTTCACACATATTTTGTATGTGAAAATTATTTCTCTGTTGTTGATATATTTGCATGAGAGTTATTTCTCTATTGTTGTAACTATTATTGAGGTATTGTGCCTCTTCTAAATGATTTATTTCCTTTTTTATTTGTAATAACCTAGTCTTATTTTTTTGTTGTATGTGAGACCTCTACTTTTTAAAATAAGTTCACCATCTTCTTAAAAATTGAAGTATACTTAATGATATTCAAGGTTGTCACAAATACATTAAATTGAGAAGGGAGAGATCTTAAAATAATAGGAAAAAGTGTCTCATCAAATATATTTTCTCCAAAGTCTTGTAGTGATGCTCATAGTTCAGCAACTCTCCTAAAGAAAGATTCAAGTTTTTCTCCATTTTTCATTTTCAAGCAATGAAGTTGACTTTGGATAAATAGGATTTGATTTTGGTTCCTTACCTCAAATATTGTCTAAACTTTCTCCCATGCATCTTTAGCTATGGTAGAATAACAAATGTATGGTTGTACTTCATAAACTACTCTAAACATGATGGTCAATCATGATTTTCTATCTACTTTGTCAAATTTTAAATTCTCTTAAACTTCTACATTAGAATGGGCAACGAACCCATCTACGACTTCCCATACTTATTCAAACTTGAGTTGTGTTCAAAGTTTGTTCTTCTATGAAACATAATTATTCCCTCACAATAGTTGAGAATCAGGCAATAATAACTTCAGTGCACCACTAGCCATTTTAAACTTTCACAAAATTAGAAAGTTTTACTTTTACTGGATTGACCTTAAAAAAGCTTTCCAAAGAGTATATAATGCTATACTCATAGCTTTATTTATGCCTCAAATTGCAAGAAAACAATGTCTCATCAGGTAAAATAATATGTGGAAGGAATATTATTCAAAATATTTCAATTCTTTAAAATATCATATGCTTCTTATCCTTTTCACCTACATCAATAAAGGAAGGAAGCAAAAATTTTATAAATTTCAATTATCTTTCTCACCATCAAGGTGGGATAAATTGGAGGTGGCATCAATTTTCAATTGTTGGTGAAAAATAAAGTTGTGCTTGATTTTAATATTTGTAACAGGTAGATGCCTTAACCGAGCACTCCAATGTCTTAACTTATTTTTCAAGTATTTTCCAAATAGGTGCAAAAAATCTAATGCTCGGTCTAAAATATCATATATTAGTTCCTTCTCTAATATTTCTAATCCAAAATTTTGATGTGTTTTATTCCTCTAACGGTTGCAATTTAGCTTGTGAATTTATTTTTGTGTTCTTTCAAACTATTTGGCTCAATGTAGTCTTCATTTTAAGTAATAAGTATAATTTTGGTTACCCAAGTGTTTTAGGTGAGTTGGAGAGGAGAGGGCAATCCTCCAAGGAAGGTCCCAGGTTCGAATCTCCACCCTACCAAAAAGCTGAATTGGGTATCCAAAATCCAATTGATAATGTTGGTGCGGGCATGTCTGGGTGTGACTCTCGGGTTACTTTGATGGTATAGAACCCCCTGTTCGTGGTCTCTCAGACCAAGGTGGCCCCGCAAGGGGTTTTTCGCTTTAAAAAGAAAAAAAGTATAATTTTGGCTACCTATTTCCTTTTTCCAATATGGAATTCTAGCACTAGCCCTAGACACGTAATTGGCCTCTTGATTGACATAAATGCTCATAACTGAAAAAGAAAAACATGCTTGACAAAATAATAGGTTACCTATGCAAATATTCAAATTTGTAGAAAAATAAAGGGAACTTACCTTCTCCATTTTTGTTGATATTTTTTGCAAACTCACTTTTGATTGGATGCCTTGTGAATAATATTTTGACTATCACTAATGTTGAAACATGATTCATGGCCTATATTAATTAGGTGCTCGAAATCCCATGGGTATGATAAGATTTCTATTTGGAAGCATAAACTCATCTAGACTTCTAGCTTTGAATAGAATACTCGTTCAAAACTAATGCTTAAAATTCAATATATCTTGCTTTTATATCACTTTGGATAAAGTATCATCTAGACCTCTAGATGGTCCCTTCTACTATTGAGTGTTTGTTATATATAACGCTCTGGATCTGAAGCTATATTTTTCAAATTATTGAAACGTGGATTGTTCAAAAAATACTTGTTGAAAATGAATTGTTTTGGGTAAGAAAATTATTATTTTGTGCCATTATGGCTTTTTGGATTATGCTTGTATGTAACTTGTTGGTTTGTTCCTATGTGTGCATTTTTTGTTTGTGCATGTGTGTGTCATGTTAGTTTGTTCCCATGTACACCTTGTGAGTGATTAGTTTCTACTCTTTTGAAATAAAACTTCGTTGAGGAATGTATTTAGGGATTCTTGGATATCTTGATGGTTTTTATTCATAGCCTTGGTGCCTCTCTTCTACTTTTTGATGTTCAAAACGGATTCTTGATTGCCTTTAATTTGTGCTTGTAAATTTATATGGCACAAAGATTTACCTTTAGCTGGTCCTTGGTAGGATTTATTATCTTGATATTGCTATTTCTTCTACTATGGTATTTGGAAGTATTATTTATCCTAAAACCCTTCTTAGTAGGGTTCTTATACCTTGAAACCAAATTTAACAAAATTTGGCCCTTGGCCTTGATACCTTTTCTTTAATAGATTGTTATTTAGGGCTTCTCTATGTTGAAGCTTGAGGAATAACTTAGTGTTCTTCTCATTGAAGCATAGAGACCTACTCTAATATCAATTATACTACTAATTCTTACATGCTTTGATCATTTACATTATGAATTAGGATATTTAAATATAATGGATGCCCAATTTTGGCATAACAAATCATAACTAATATTGAAACTACCCTTTATTTCTAGTGGACCTTACATACCATGTGTTGAGTGATTTCATCAACTCACATTCACATTATCTATGATGTACTAGTTCATAAAAAAATATAATTCAATATTACCACCACCTCTAAAGTTAAGGTACTTTAATCTTCTATAGTCAAATAAGGTATTCCTTGAAGGTATAGCTTTTATTTTTGTAGTATAAATCATCTTTTTCTAAGACTTCCACTTTCTCTTGGGCCACCTGATTTTTATTACCAAAAATAGATTTGCATGAACTATAGTAATAAATCATTATAATATTGTCAAATTGTGCCCTAGAAGAAAATAAATATCCAAAGCCTAAATCCCAGGGGTCACAATCCATACTAACTTAAAAATATTCCATGTCAAATTTCACCAATAGATATATCCAAAGGTTAGAGACAGGTGTGGAAACACTTACCCTGTGTAGGCAAGTTGATCACATGATAAGAAAGTGGTCCATAGTGAGCAGTCCAAACCCTTTTCAATAAAATTTGAGCCAAGCCTTGCTCATAATAAAAGCTAACAAGCCTTTTTGGTGATAATTGAAGAGACTCCATTATAGGAGGAGGATCAATATAAACATTATCCATGGAAAAATTGATAGAATTTACCATCATATGCATTAGTTTGGGTAAGTGACATTTGGTACCCAATGCATCATATCACCACCATACATTCAAGGATATCCTTAACAATGAGGGGTGGCAAAGAGGATGCCAACAATTAGGGAAATAAGAGAAATACCTGTGATCACTCTATAATGATGAAATTCAAAATAAATATACTTTACCACATTATAAAAAGGGTTTTTAGGGTGAAATCCTCTCTACAACAATAAAAACTAGCTAAATTATTAGTAGATGAGCATACATGAAAATATCCTAAGATAAAGTTCGGTATGCACAAGAAAGGATAAGGGAATGTAAAACAAGACAAAGGTAGCAAGAAAATCATAAAAGAAACCAAGAACAAATAGAGAAATATCTAATAAAAATATCCAATGCAACAACTTTTCAAGACTTATAAATTCTCAAGAGAAATGATCAAGTAAAAAGTCTCAACTGCACATATAAATAAATCTCGATCATGTGGATAGGAGCTAGAAAAAAGTTTTAAAATAGTGGATAGTTCTAGGAGCAGATAATGCACCAATACCAATGGGGAGGTAGGTGAGCATGTGGATCCCCAAGAAGAAGAAATACATTATGCCATTATTTAGAAAATATGGGTTATCTACCAAGAACACTTTGGCTCTGTAAGTTAAGTGAAGGTAGGTGAACAATTAAAGGTAAACGAATGGGGACCTACAACAATGATAACTATAGAATAAAAATAATAATGGGTGAGGGTTACTCCATTAAATATTTAGAATCCTCAAGAAAAAGGGTAGATAGAAAGTCAAATCATACTACAAATTTTGGAGGGAAATATTTTCTATTGTAATCTATAAATAGTAGTAGTCTTACTTTTGTAAAGGATCGATGAGTTTGCAATTGTATATATTTTTAGGCTTTCCTTTAGTTTCTCTTTGTAAAAATAATTGTGGTTTGTGAGTGGCTTGTGTGTAATCTTGAACCCTCACTTCTAGCATAATCTATGTAAGAACTTGTTTGCACATATACAGACATGAAATTCCATGTTTATTTTTTAGCATAGCCAGTAAACTCATTGTTGTGTGGGTATTGTTTTGTGATATTTTACCTAAATAATGGGTATTATTAATTGTATGTGTGTGTGAGGGGCCTACATCTATTTTTGGACCTAGTCACCACTTGGCTCTCCTATGGGACCTTCCTTCTTATGAATGCATATAAATGGTAACTCTCATTTGTAATTTACTATTTCAAGGAAATAGTGTGTTCACTACTAGCACATAACATTCAAGCCTATTTTTATAGGAATATCTTAGTGGATATCTTGGTGCATCATCCCCCTTTTATATTTTATTGAGTATTTTTATTTTTTTATTTCTCACATCCCTTTACCTTTGTTGACCATAATGACCTTGAATATTACATCCTAAATGAGGAGTTGACCTTGTAAAAAACTCTTGAAGGCCCTTGATTGAGTTGCACCTTATGCTCTCAGCTACAACTTGATGTTTTTTCCATGCAAGGTATGATTACCTCAAGTGAGTATGATCAGAGATGATAATAGTTTAATTGCATGTCCAATGGGATCCCCATGACATATCGTTGGTCCCAAAAATTGTAACAAGTAGTAGGACTTAGACTTGGTGAGGGTCTTAGTATATTCTCACTTATTGAAGTACCTCTTTCTCACCTAGAAACTTCACTCTAAAACAAACACCAAAAGAATCCATTATTTAAGATACCATATTGAGGTTTGGGTGAAGACCTCAGTCTACCCACTTTAAAGAAGTAATATTTTGCATTCACTTGATGACTCCATCTTAAAGAAAGAACCCGAAGGTAGTCATATGACAAATTTGTGATCAATTTTTGCATATAAAAAATGTGATAATCATTGTTTTCACCATATACAACCATTCCATGAAGAAGGAGAGCCAAAATCCATAATATGGCTACTCCACAACCACCACCCCCTAGAATATTCCTCGCTTGGAATGACAGAGGTCTACTGGTACCACCAATACCAAATGAAACTTGGGAGCAAATATCCCAGTCTACTCTAAAATATTTCACCTATTTCACTAGTGAAGATCACATTACTCCCATTGATAAACTTAACCATGTGGCAAGCCTATGCATGATCGATATCATATTAGAACAAAACTTGTATCCAAGGCTACTAGTGATATTATTCAAAGGAAAATCTTAATAATGGTACATCACACTACAACCTAGTTCAATCAACTATTGGGACCTACTTGGTAACGTCTGTGTTAAAATATTTAGATAAATGAGGATGGGGAATGACTCCTGTAATAACTAGCAACAATAAAGAAAATCCCCCATGGAGGTAGTAGTTTCATAACCCAATCTTTCTCAATTTCAATCCCTAGATTATATATACATACATACATACATATATATATATATATATATATATATATATATATATATATATATATATATATATATATATATATATATATATATATTCATTAATCTAACTCTTTAAATACAAGTACCCCTTACTCATTACACCTATCCCTACTTATTAAAAAATTTCTTTCTTGTAAGTGTACTAGGTGTCACACCCTATTAAAACTATTAGTCTCATTGGCCAGATGTCTTAGCTTAATTTTTATTTCAATCAATTGAAATAATAGAACTAATATCTACTCCTCACACAAGTCCTTCTACATGAGTGCACTTAGTGCGATAGGTGTTGACTACTACTCACATCCATTGGAGAGTTAGTCTTTATTTATTGAGCTCATTTTTAACTCATGGTGGTATCTATTCCTTGAATACCTTCTAGAGAATTCCTCTAATGATTCCCACTTTGATTTAAATATTCATTTTCTTAAGTTCTCCTAACAAGAAAAATTCACCAATTCATTGAAGCAACTCATCACCCTAACACTAATAATAATAATAACTCCATATATAAATCTAAACATGAACAAACCATAATGTAAAGATAAACATAACTTCCAACGTGCATAAAAATGATTCACCCAAAAAATACGTAATAATAAATATTATTACCTCAACCAATGCATAAGTTATTTCATAAATATGATGTGTGAGAGTTATAGTCTAGAAGAAACAATACACTTCTCTCATATACTAGAGTATTCAATCATCCAAATCTGTGACACAAGATTTAGAAATGATAGGTCAACATAAAATATCTATTTAATTAATTACAATTTAGAAAATAACATTCAGCTTTGATAAACATCACTCCACGAGTGAAAAGGTACAATCCATTTGTTTTAAATTCAAATCAACTAGACAACATAGTAATTCATTAACAACTTCTTCACTTGAGATCGTGTGCCACTAGGTAAGCACTCATTGCTCAGCTTGTGACATGCTCACAATTCGGTAATAAACTTCAACTGCTATCCTTTCAAGGATGGTGTTCCTTAAACAAATCTCATCATTCCATCACAAAGGATCTTCAATTTCCTTAAAATATCCTCAATCATCATCATCCTTTACATCCACCTTGACTACACGATTAGGAGCCCCATTCTGGTATCTACTCCATAGTTTTCAGCCATCTAGAAGACATATTTTCCTCCTCCAATGCATGTTAAATAACCACCAGGAAGGATTACCTTTCGATAGGGATCAAAGACAACTCCAATGCATAAATTTAGCAAATCATTTTCCAGTAGTATAGTTTCAACTATCCTTCCACAGTATCCAATCCCATATAAAATCTTAACAAAATGTATTCACAAATAACATTCACTCTACTTCCGGAACAAACAAAGTCATAAAAATTTTTGTTTCCTTTAAGGTGATATTTTCAAATCATTCAACCACATCATTTTTAGTCACACTGCTTAAATTACAACAATAAATGATAATGCTTTAATTCAAAATCAACCTTTGTTTCCTCTTTCTCAAATCTGAATTGAATTCAATATTTATGTTTTGATCTGAATTGGATTCAATATTTATTGCTTAAATTACAACAATATATGATAATGCTTTAATTCAAAATCAACCTTTGTTTCCATTTTAAAAAAAAACTCTTTCATAAGAAAAAAATATGATGCAAGAAGAAATTCAAATGAAACTTAATATATATTTTCTTATGAAAATTATGATATGTATTCTCAATGAAAGAGGGGTACTAATTTATGTTGCCTCTCCAATTATTCTGACTATTAACCCATCACATAATTTCTCTTAGGCATTCCTTTCTCAGTTTTTTTTCTTTCTACCACCTTAAAAAACCTATTCCTGCAAAAGTGAAATCCATTAGCAACATCTTATCCTTTCATAAAATCTATATAGTTACAAACTAAACATGAAATAGTCTATCATTTCATTAAGGATATATTTACATATTCCACAACATACATATGTTCTCATAACAATAACCACATATTAAATTATCTCATCCATTATACAACTATTCATAACATATGTCCAAAAAAATAAAAATTCTACCAAGGCGTGGGTCATGACATCATCCCCCATTAAGCTTAACACAATCCTCTGTGTTTTAAAAATTTATAATCATAAAATAATATCTACTCAACATTTTCAAATAGAAATAAAAATGTTTTTGCATATCTGCTACTTTTTCCTAAGTAGCATTCCTTTCAGAGTAATGGTCCCACTAAAATTTGCACTACTTTAAAGTTCCTTTCCTCATTGATTTAGATCTAAAATCAAGGATTCTTACTTGTTAAACCTCTATAGCCTCTGGGTTCACTATATACAAATTAGAAAAGTCCCACGCATTCTTTGGATTAGCAACATACTGTGTAAGCAAAGAAATATGAAATATGATGTGATTCTTGGATATATTGGGTGGTAATGTAAGTCAATATGCCATAGTACTAATCTTCTCTATGATTTTCAAATGGTTTGACGAAGCAAGGATCTAGCTTTGTGGACTTAATTGCACTATTTATTGGTTTTACCCTTAAAAACACTTTGTTTCCTACAACAAACTCTTTTGGTGATCTCTATTGGAAATAAAGCTAGTAAAAGGAGAAAAAAAAAGTAAAAAAGGTAAAAAATTTGTTTCAACGGTAAGATTTGGATCTTACCCCTTTTACCTCCTTAGACGGTAGCTGATTGGGCAGGTAAGTTTGACTTGGATGATAGCTGACTAGGCAGTATTGGACGGCAAGGGCAGCAAGGCAAACCAACTCAATTTCCCTTTATCTTGTCCTCCCTATTTCTTCTATTTCCCTAACTTCCCTATATTCCCTAAGTTCATTTATTTTTACGAGTATAAATACCAATGTAACCTATTATTCCTAAGGTTGAATACAATATTAATTTCTTATTTTTCACTCCTAATTTCTCTCAAACCACATCTGGTATCAGAGTCGAAGCCAAGAGGGCATGAGGATCGAGGCGAGGGAAGCCCAAGGATAGAGGAGAGAGAGTTTTGTAACACACAGCCTGTAGTGAGGGCGATATGGGGCCCATAGCATGTAGCTCAATGTGAGAGAAGCCCAAAGAATGTAGATTGAGGTGAAGTCTAGAGCAGGCCAGCATAGCAAGCACACAGAGATAGGAGCGATGTAGGAGAACCAATCATAGAGTGGTGCATGGTGATAGGAGAACAAGACCCACACTAACTAGATGACTCAGAATCTGACACGGACAGACAATGTGGTAGCAAAGGGAGCAACGTGGCGAGGAACGATTGGCTAATTGGAGGCAAAAGGGGTGATCGTTGATTGCTCGAAGGTAATCGTTTCAAAAGGTGCACGCCCAAGGTTATAAACCCTTGCATTGCCTCCATCCTACTGAATGTGGGATTATTATTTTTTCTTTGCAATCGGTAACAAGAACTTGTTAAATACAAAATCCTCCTCCTCCATACTCAACCGTGGGTGTAGCTCGAGCGGCTAAGGCACAGTGCTTGTGATCTAGGTGTCACGGGTTCGAATCTTGTTGGGCACTATTTTGCTTTGTTTTTTTGAAATCGCCTGGAAAGCGTAGTTGAAAAGGATTGCGGATCCTTTGAGTTTTAAATTAAACTCCATGGCACATTGGTCTAAGTTTTTGTGACTATCAAGAGGTCATGGGTTCGAATGGGCTAGAGATAAATTTTGTTTAATTTTTTTTTATTATTTAAACTTTAGAAATTTAAAATTATTAAATATTAATTTAATAAAAATTAATTTATAATTATTTTAAAACTTAGGTTTTAATGATTATAAAATTATTTTTTTATTAAATATGAATATTTAATGTTTTTTAATAAGTTTAAATTTTAAAATTTTGTTGTAAAAGCCTTGAAGGCTTAATATTGTCATCCACAAAGAGATTGTACATTTCACTTTTTTGTGAAATACTCAGAGATTGAAAGAGAATTTTATAACTTTCCTAAGAGGAAAGAGTGTGTAATAAGCCTAAGAGGCTTAGTATTTTGTAAAAGGCATCTGATGATCAGGCCTAATGGGTGTTATCATGCCTTATGTGCAATTCTAGCAAGATAAGGTGCAGAAACGTTTGATGAAAAGGTAAGAGGTTATGGACTCAAAATTGTGTTTATTCAACTTCAAAACACAGTAATCGCACATCAAAGGCATCCTGACTCAAGGTACGAAGCGGATTTTGAATATAATTCATTTAGAAGTCAATTTGAACAATTAGAATCCATCCAAGCTGCACCACAAGAATCATAGTACACACACTACAACATTTTAGTGGAAATCCTAGAACCACCATCATCGAAAATCATACCAATAAGTGACGACGAATAAGAAGTGGCAGATAACTTTGCAAATCAAGATAGCACATCCCCACATCAATAGGAGCAAGCAGTCAATGATACAGTAGAACAAGTCTGATTTGACTTAAATTTGTAATCTCTTCCTTCTTCCTTAGTTCTTTTATTTAGTAAAGTACTTTTGTAATCGTGAAATAAAGAGATCTTTTTGGTAACTATGGCCTCACACAATAGCTTACCTATCCCAGAATTTAACGGTTATGACTATGAGTACTGGTCTATAAATATGAAGACCCTGCTCATAGGAAGAGGTTTGTGGGACATCATAGAGGAAGGCTATATAGAACCCACATATTGGACCACACTTAATGCAACAAACAAGAAAACTTGAAAAGAAGAGAAAAAGAGCAACTCATCTACTCTTTCTCATCTCCAAGCCACATTGGAGAAAAACATATTTCCTAGAATTTTTGCTTGTACGACTGCTCAAGATGCATGGAAATCATTGAGTGATGGATTCCAAGGTAGTAATCAAGTGAAGCAAGTAAGGCTTCAAACACTGAAGAGATATTTTGAAAATATCCAAATGAAATATTATGAAAAATTCGGTGATTATTGTGTTAGAGTAAAAGCAATAGTAGATAAAATGGTTACACTAGGAGAAGCAATCAAGCCTGAGACAATTGTAACAAAAGTGTTGCAAACACTAACACAGAAATGGAACCATATTACCATAATTATAGAAGAATCCAAATATCTTTCCCTTTTAACATTCGATGCATTAATCAGATCGTTAATGTCACATGAAGAGAGGTTTCCTGAAACTCCTTCAACCATCTATGGAGGCGATGATAAGGACTTCACTTCAAATGAAAACAATGGAAGAGGATGGGGAAGAGGTCAAGGCAGAGGAAAGCAAAGAGGTAGAGACAAAAGCAACTATAGAGGAGGCAATCAGAACAGAGGAGGCAATTCCAACAGAGGAGGCAACTCATACAGAGGAGGCAATCAACAAAGAGGTGGATTCATTTTTTGAAACATAAATATGATGCTTTTTATTGTTTCATATATTTTAGAAACAATGTAGAGAATCAAAGTGGGAAGTATGTAAAATGTCTTTGGACAGATCGAGGATGTTAATACTCCTCAAAAGCATTCTTGAAATATTGTAAAGTAAGTGGGATCAAAAGGCAATTTACCACTGCCTATACCCCAAAATAGAATGGTGTGGCAAAGCAAAAAAATTGCAGAATAGTTGAGATGACAAGATCGATGCTACAGACTAAGCATCCAACTCATATGTACTGGGCATAGGTTGTAAGAACTAGTGTATATATTCTAAATAGAAGTCCTACTTCTATTTTATATGGTGTCACTCCTTATGAGGCGTGGTACGGAAAGAAACCTAATGTAAAACACTTCAAAGTGTTTGGTTCTTTACCATATGCACACATTCCTGATGAGAAAAGGAAGAAGATTAATCCAAAAATTCAAGCTTGTATATTTGTAGGGTATTGTGAGTCTACAAAGGCATATAGACTCTACAATCCCAAGACTCATAAAGTTATACTCTCCAGGGATGTAATTTTTGATGAAGGGGTAGAATGGGGTCATCAAAGAATTTTTGTTGATGATGAGTCCCAAGATGTAAATTCTTCACAAATACAGTAGGTACAACAAGTGTCTCCCAAGAAAGGCACACCACCCCCTCCAAGTCCAAGCAAGAGTACTACATCAAATACATCAACCACCATTACAAGTCCTTCTCCATAGAGATCAGTAAATTCTTCACCGATGGACATTGACTCTCCATCAAGAGGCAAAAGAACTTTACAACATCATCCTTCTTTTCTGATGCTGGATCAAAATTTCCAAAGAATATTCACTAGAATCCAAGCTAGTGAAATGAATTTAGTTATGGAGAAACTTGAGAATTTGCAATTGTATGGGGATGATAACTCCCAAGAACCTAGATGATATGTGAAAGCACGAGATTTCGGGCAAAGGAAACACTAATTGCGATGCAACCAAAATCAAATGCGCTTAAGTCCTAGAAATGTAAAATGCATGAAACGAAAGAGACGCATTAAAACGAGATACAAGCGAATGGAGAAAACACAGCCCTTTCATTAAACTTTCTTGATCTCTGTTACAAATACGCCTCCTCCCTTTTCAGGGGCTAGGAGCGTTAAAAGAATTTGATTACAATCACTTAATGTTCCTCTTTCCGCGTGCCCACGATTGAAATGGACGGGCCAAAATGCTGCCGCCGCTGATGTTGATGAGTCTTTGACCTCTGCTGCTCTTCCTGCGAACAAAGAAACAACGAATATGTCAGTAGCATCTGCTGCAAATAAAAGGTGTTTGTTCTCTAAAATCATCAAAGATGCATGTAAACACTTGCCTGAAACAGTAAGTACGATGAATCCAAATAGCCCAAAAACCGACAGAAAATAGAAGATCTTACCGAAAGCCATTACCACCGAAACAATCGGCTAATCTGCTTTCACCGGAATTCGTCCCCGGGCGGGACGAATCTCGACCGCAATTCGTCCCCGGGTGGGACGAATTCTTCCGTGTTGAAAAAGCCGAAGTGATCTGTTCCAATGTCGGCTCTCGAGACCTCCAAAACACCTGCAGACAGAGGGGTTATGTAATTGGGGCCATTTTGGGACGACCCAGATGGTCGGATTCTCCCAATTTGGCCTCTATCCTCGGGAATTTGATATCGCCACCTGCAAGTTAGTGAAACAACAAAGCGACACAAAACATACTAGAATCTGATCAAAAGTTATGAAATTGCAGCTATGAGTTCACCAAACAAAATGACACAATATGCAATGCGAACAAATAATCTAGAATGCTAAAAAGAATGGAACTTAGGAAGTGCGGGGGTGCCCAGGTGGGCCTCCCACCGTTGGCACTTGACTTCGGAGCCAATCCACTAGGGATAGGCCCAAAACCTCTTAGGATTGGGGGTCGGCAAATTGGTTGGTTCAGGTGTCCATGTGTTGGATTTGGGTCAGGTTCAAGCTTCCAAAAGCCACCCAACAACCTCCCTTGCAAAAGAGATTGGTGGATGCGAGAAGGTGAACCAAAAGGGATGCAAGTGGGTCTTCAACTCGGCAACACTTCGTTGCTTGAAATCTCCTTTAACTTGTCTCTTTTGGGTGAGAAAAGTCCCACCTTTTATAGACCCATGGGGTCTCTTTTGAGAGGGAAGCACAAATGCCATGTGTTGGTCATAGGTGCCATGTGGCAGTCATGTCTTCCCATGAGGGAGGGGAGTCCTCCATTGACTTGGGCTCTCATAACTGCCCTTGTGACAGTCCTCTAACGGCCTATCTATCCACCCACACACGTGTGCGAGGCAGGAGTCATCAACTGACTGTCCTGGGCTGCCACTTGGCACCATTCTTCTTTTTGCCCGTTAAACTTGGAATTCGTCCCTGGGTGAGACGATTTCAGAATTTGTCCCTGGGTGAGACGAATTCCAGTTAGTATTCGTCCCCGGGTGAGACGAATACCGAGCAAAGTGTCTAAATGTGCCAAATTGCTTCCTGACCTTACAAAATTGCTATGAAAGTGGTTAGGACCACTTGTTTGACCTCTGAGGGCTGCCCTGGGGGCTGTGTTTGTCAAAGCGATCAGTGTTTGCAGTCACATAATCGGATTGGTGCTGTTTTGGTGTCTACAGATGCCCCTTTTTGGGATGCGCTGTGCATGGCACAGCGTCGAGCAAAAATAGATAACCAAAGCACTAATGATTAGGGTTTCTTGGTAACCTAACCAACTTTTGATGCCCCAAGCATGGAAAGGGCATGCATTCTTGAATCCTTGCTTCTGACGAGCTAAGGAGTTTGATTTCAAGTGTTAACCTATTTTGGTGAGGTGTGACTTGAACTTAGACATTGATCAGTCATGAATAGGCGAAGGGCATTTTATCCACAGGGGAACCTTGTGTTCATGATTCACGAAATGCCAAGTGTTTGATTGATTTGATTGTTGCTTGTTTATTGCCCCAAGCGAGAGCGTGATTGTCTTTGTCAATGATTCTTTGAATGCATGTCGTTTTCCTTAATTGGGTGTGTGATTGTTGATTGGTGACTAAGTGTGACTACCCCCTCAAGCGACGAATCGATGAGGGAATGACCTTCATGAGAAAAGCGACGAGTCGCTTGACCCAAGATGACTTGTGCAAGGGTGCCTTTAGATGGTTTACCGTTAAGCATGTGCAATTTTTCCAACATCTCGGACCTATTTTTGGTGGGTGTTAACCCTTTTTGTGATGCCATAATGGGGTGAAATCGTCGACAACCCATCTTCCCGTGGAGCGGTCCGGCTATGATAGCCTTCTTGGGGAAGTAGTAGAGTGACAATTTGAACCCCGACATCGATTTTCTATGCCAAGAGGTTAAGTGCGAGAGCACTTGTGTCCGACAATGCTTATTGCTTTGTTTTTATGTTGCATTTTTTGTTGTTTTTGTTGTTTTTTTTTGTGACACCATTTGGGGATTAAATTTTGAAAATCCGTCTCCCGTGGAGCGGTCCGGCTATGGTAGCCTTCTTAGGGAGTAGGATAGTGATAATTTGTGACCCTGATGTCGATTTTCCATGCCAAGAGTTTAAGTGCAAGAGCACTTGTGTCTAGCAATGTTTATTGCTTTTTGTGTTGTTTTGATTTTCTTGTTGTTTTTGAGTGGGCTTTGACCCTTTTGTGACGTCGTTTGGGGATGAAATTGTCGAAAATCCATCTTCCCGTGGAGCGGTCCGGCTATGGTAGCCTTCTTAGGGAGTAGGATAGCGACAATGTAGACCCTGACATCAGTTTTTCTATGCCAAGAGGTTAAGTGCAAGAGCACTTGTGTCTGGCAATGTTTATTGCTTTTTGTTTTTGTGTTGCATTTATTTGTTGTTTTTGTTGTTTTGATTTTCTTTGATCTTGTGCATGATGGTTGATGAATATGGATGTATGCATGTTGATTTATTTTGATGGATGCATATGCTATGATGAATGCAAATGGTTTTGATTTATATGTGATATGCAGATATGAAATGGATGAATGGGGTTTGTGATGTTTGGCTATGGCACCAAGGATTCTGTTTAGAACTCTGTTATTTTGTTTTTAGGCGATTGTTGTGATGCATGACTTTGTATGTATACATGTGGTTTTTCTTTTTTGTATTTTTTTGATGGTATTGTAAGGATGAAAAGTAGCGTAGTTGGTTTAGAAATGTAGCTAAGGTTTTCTGAGACTCAGACGGTTTTAACTCACTAGCCATGACTGTACTTTATCTTACAAGACTTTTGAACAAGGTATGAATCGGACTTGTTTTTGACCGAGCTATTTCACATCCCTGTGTGTGCAATTGAGTTCATTTATGTGGTATTTGTCAGGATACCGCCGATGCCGATGGGCTTTCAACCGAACCTCGTATCGAGGATCACCTAATTAGCTCCACTAACTCCTTTGTTGTATTTAGTTAGATTAATCTGCGGTGTTATCCAGGATGCCATAAGCTAGCTCATCCACATGCAAACATTGATCTGTACGCAAGTTAATGTGATAGATATATCGTCATGCGAGAAGTTTACCGCCAATTATCGATAGGCTATCAACCAAACCGGTACTGAGGCTTGCCTCATGACCTGTTAGAATCTCGAGAGTTCCAGGGATTCAAGTTCACTCCCTTCTTTTCTTCAATTGTATTGGGATACTTGCTTGTTTGTAGTGATAAGATCACTTTTTATTTTGATTTGTTTTTCTTTTGAGCAAGGGATTGGGGATATGGAGTGATGAAAATCATTATTGCTTGTGCCTTTTGATGTGTGCACTGTAGGATGTCAAATTTTGGAGTTTTGACATTTTGCAAATTTTTTGATGTTTTGCAATTATTGAGAACTTTAGGGATTCTTAGGGAATTGGGTAGGGAGGATGCTTGTCCTTTTGCCAACTCTCAGCATTCTTGGGGTCATTCGCACAGGGGGATGAGCAAGATAACCGTTTCGCTTGTGGTGACCTGGATTACTTTGCAGGTTTCATCTTTCGTTCACACAACTTGGGAATTGTTTTATGTGTCTTGATATGTGTTGGGATGTTACGTAACAAGGTGTATTTCAAGTATGACTCTACCTTCGTAAAATCTATCGACTTGATACATTTCATGGCTAAAGAGGAAAATGATGACTGAATCACGGAAACTCTTGATACATTAACAGACCACTGACTCTAGTGTGGTAAAAGTTATGCATGGTGTTTTTGTTGTTTTTGTAAAATGGAACTATGCGGAACAAGATGGACTAGCAGAGCAATTGCAGCCTATGGTGCCTTTGACCTATACAACCACAAATATGCAATGTATGGATGCAATGCTTAATGCAGCTACATATTTTTGTACTTTTGATGGATTGATTTTTGTGAATGTGAATATGCGGTGCTAGAGGAACTCTCTATTGATGAATTTGACCAAGCGATTGCGATAATCGTTGGAGCTTTTTAGGTTTGACCAAGTGATTGCGATAATCCTTGGAGCTTTTTGGTGTGACCAAGTGATTGCGATAATCCTTGGAGCTTTTTGGGTTTTGCCCAAGTGATTGCGATAATCCTTGGAGCTTTTTGTTTTGACCAAGTGATTGCGATAATCCTTGGAGCTTTTGGATTGACCAAGTGATTGTGATAATCCTTGGAGCTTTTTGTGGTGACCAAGTGATTGCGATAATCCTTGGAGCTTTTTGTTTTGACCAAGTGATTGCGATAATCCTTGGAGCTTTTGGATTGACCAAGTGATTGTGATAATCCTTGGAGCTTTTTGTGGTGACCAAGTGATTGCGATAATCCTTGGAGCTTTTTGTTTTGACCAAGTGATTGCGATAATCCTTGGAGCTTTTGGATTGACCAAGTGATTGCGATAATCCTTGGAGCTTTTGGATTGACCAAGTGATTGTGATAATCCTTGGAGCTTTTTGAGGATATGGCTTTCTTAGATGTGGAATGGTCGCAAATGACTGATATTCAAGGGTTCTGTTTCCTTGATACCATCAAGAGAAGCTAGCCGGTATGTCCCGGGTCCTATTATGCTATCAATGACATATGGACCTAACCAATTTGCCATGAATTTGTCCCTCATGTGGGACGGCAAATTAGAGTTTTGTTGGTTTTCCTTCGAACCAAATCACCAACCCGAAAGTCTCTTAGGTGAACTTTCATGTTGTATGCTTTCTTAAGCCGCTCTTGATAGATACGTAAGTGCTCGAGAGCATTAACGCGTCGTTCGTCAAGCAACGTAAGTTGGTCTAACCGGGCCTGCCATGCAGTGTTATCATCGATGAACTCCTGCATTGATATGCGGAGGGAAGGAATTTCCAACTCGAGAGGCATTACTGCCTCTGAGCCATACACGAGCGAAAACGGAGTTGCCCCAGTGGGCGTCCGAATGCTAGTGCGATAAGCCCAAAGGGCAAGTGGGATTTGTATGTGCCAATCCTTATGACTATCTACGACTGTATTTTTAAGGATGGCGACTAGTGTTTTATTTGATGCCTCTGCTTGCCCGTTTGCTTGCGGATAATAGGGCGTTGAAAAGCTGTGCTGAATTTTGTACTTTGTGGTCAAAGCACGCACGTCTTTGTTCTTGAATGATGGCCCATTATCCGATATTATTTTGGATGGAATACCAAAACGACATATGATGTTATGCAAGATGAACTCCACAATGCGGGGTCCTTTCGTTGAGGTTAACGGAATTGCTTCCACCCATTTGGTAAAATACTCGTGGCCGTTATGATAAACGTGTGACGGCCTGACGATGCAGGGGAGATCTTTCCGATTAGATCGAGGCCCCACTGCAAAAATGGCCAAGCAGACTGGACTGTCTGTAGGGCCTAGGAAGGTACGTGCATCAAATTGGCATGATGTTGACATTTCACGCACTTCTTGACATATTCGCAACAATCTCGCTCTAAAGATGGCCAATAATAGCCCATGCGAAGAATGCGCTTTGCGATGGCCATACCACTAAAGTGACCACCACATGTACCGTCGTGCGCTTGGGCGACTGCCCAAGTGGACTCTTGCTGGTCCAAACAACGAAGAAGAATTCCGTCATAGCTTCGACGATACAAAATGTCTCCTATCAAGACATACTTAGCCGCTTTTTGCTTGAATGTTCGTTTTGCGGCGTGCGTCAATCCAAAGGGAAGATTACCTAACTTGAGGTAGTCTCTTATGGGTAAATACCAGTCCTGTTGATTAGAAACCTCGACAGTATGAACAGCCAATCCCTTTCGAAGTTCTTCCCTAACAAATGCTGAATGGGATAGAACTTGTAAGAATAGCGTTGTGTTGCTATTAATGGGAGTGGGGGAGAACAAGGACCCCTAGTTGGCACGTTTCAGACGATCTCGGATTCGAAAGAACTTATCCGAGGATGGTTCAATCTGGATCATGTGGATTCCTGGCATCAAGTCTGAGCTTGCGCGCTCTATCGCGGATTGCGATAAGGTTTTGACTTGAATAGTTGTCATATCACCGGAAAGGTCTTGCGGGATTAGTGACCCCAGGGAGGCCATTGTGTCCGCAAAATGATTCGATGATCGAGGGAGTGCCTCGATGTCATACCATTCAAGTTTTGCCAAGAATTTGTCCACGAGGGCTTTATAGGCCTTCATAACAGGGCATTTGCATTGATATACCCCTTTGACTTGATTGACTATTAACAGCGAATCACCAAAGATATTCAATCGTTTGATGTTCATGGCGATTGTTGTTTGAAGACCTAGGAGCAAGGCTTCATATTCTCGCATTATTGTTGGTGCACTGGAAGTTTAATTTAAATGACAGGGGCATTGGAGCGCCCTGCGGTGTGAAGAATACAATTCCTGCGCCACCACCTTGCTCGCATTTAGAACCATCGAAGAACAGGGTTATGTCGGCCTGTGACTCAGGCTCATCAGAATCCGGCGATTCTCGAGACATGGAAGACCCCATCATCGGGTAGTTCTATGACCAGAGGCTGATCGTCTTCAAGAGGAGCCTCTGCTAGTTGATCGGCTATGACTTGTCCTTTGATAGATTTTTGCCCAATGAACTCAATGTCAAATTCCGTCAACAACATGATCCATTTCGCCGTGCGACTACTATGATAAGTACGACTCATCATGTATCGCAATGGATTCTCCTTAGACACAACATACGTAGTGTTGCTCGGCATGTAGTGGCGTAGCTTTTTGGTAGAAAACACCACTGCCAAGCGGAGTTTTTCAACGTATGCATAGTTAAGTTCGTAACCGACCAGGGTGCGGCTAAGATAGTAAGTAGCCTCGTTCTTTGTGAAGTTCGTTCTTTTGGGCTCGCATGGCTCCCAGTGCCACCTCGCAGGCCGAGATGTATAAGTAGAATGGCACTCCTGGTCTAGGTGGTGCCAATACCGGTGGCGAAGCCAAGTATTGTTTGATTTCGTCAAAGGCCGATCGGCACTCGTCATCCCAATGAAATGTGACCCCCTTGTGCAATAATTTGTTCATGGGTCGGCATTTGTCAGATAATTGCGCTATGAAGCGTTTAATCGACGCGACCTTTCCTTGCAGACTTCGGAGCTGCTTGATAGTGGTTGGGGGAGCCATTTCAAGGATTGCCTTGACTTTCTTTGGGTCCACTTCGATGCCTCATTTTGAGACTATAAAACCCAAGAGTTTTCCAGATGTGACGCCAAATACGCACTTCTTGGGATTCAGTTTGACCTTATGCTCTATGAGGCGATCGAGAATCTTGCTTAAGTCACCGAGATGATCTGAGCGCAAAAGAGATTTGGCTAACAAATCATCCATGTAATCTTCCAAAGTTTTGTGCATGTAATCGTGGAAGATGTATGTCATGGCACGTTGGTAGGTAGCGCCAACATTTTTAAGGCCAAAAGGCATGACCTTATAACAAAATGTCCCCCAAGGCGTTGTGAACGCCGTTTTAAGTTGGTCTTCGGGATTGATACAAATTTGGTTGTATGACTTGTTGTAGCGTCTACTAGCGCGTCGATGCTTGGCAAGGAGAAATCATCCTTAGGACTCGCTTTGTTTAGGTCTCAAAAATCGGTGCATATGCGAATCCTCCCGTCGGGCTTCTTGACGGGAACCATGTTGGACAGCCATGGCGGATAATCCACGCAGATGACAAACTATGCATCCAACAACTTTTGTAATTCGTCTTTGACCATCAAGGCCACTGTTGGGTGCATCTTGCGTAGTTTTTGCTTTACAGGCTTGATTGTCGGATCAAGCGTTAAATTATGCGTGACTAGCTACGGGTCTAGTCCCGGCATGTCTCTGTATGACCATGCAAAAACCTCCTTCTTCGCTTTGAGAAGGGTAATGTAATCGGCTTGCTCTTCGGGGGAAAGACTTACCCCCAGTTTGATAATCTGTGGATTCGTTGGGTCTAAGCCGATGTCTACGTCAGTCGTTTCTTCGACTGACATGTGGGATCCTTCCTCCAACTGATGTGGAGTCGGGATCAAATGGATATCATTGGCTGAGTTTAAATCTGCGTTTGGAACCTCGGGTCCCTCTTCAGCCTGAAAAATTTCTTGAGTTGTCCTTGGGGTCAAATGAGGCATTTCACCGAAAGGCCAGTACTCTGATGGTGATAAAGGTGAATTGACGCGATCCCAGTCGATGGCATCTATGTCTAGATGCAATGACCATGTTGGATCGGCCGGATTGCGGATGGGTGCGGTCAAATCAATGGAGATCATGTGGATGGAATGAATTTGGTCTCCAGAACCGCGGGTGTGATAGCTCGATTCTTTTAGATGCTCCCTATACTCGGATCCGGCTCTACGGGAACGGGCACGAATGGATCTTCCCTAGGTGCGAATTTGTCCCTATTTGCGAAAAGGATGGCAGGGTCTTTTCTCGATACTGATGTCATGATGGGATCTCGAGGTGGACGATGCTCATCTTGAATTTGGAGCCATGGATCCAATACTTGGTCCCACCTTGCGGGGTCTACCCACCATTCATGCCCTAACCGTATGCCCATTTGTCCCATTAGATCTTCATGGGTTAAAGCATGGTGATGTCGTCGCGCATGTCTGAGATAGTCCATTTCAGTCTCATCTTCTGAATCACTTTCGAAGACCCAAAAATGTTCATCCTCTTCAGCAACTGTTGCTTGCGGCGTTGAGGATCCTCCTTGTTCCAGCAAGTTAATCTGGTCCCATTGTGGTTGTTCCACTCTTGGTGGAGGGACCTGATTCTCTTGATGTTGTGTTGTTTCATCTGGAATCTCTAAGGGGAACAGCTTCAAAAAGATGTCCGACAGCCGTTGGTTTTCTCTTTGAGGACCACTGTCCGAACTTTCGCCTCTCTCTAGCAAAGGAGAGGGATTACTGCTATTTCCAGGGGTGTTTGTTGACCATGGGAGGTAGTCTCCCAATGTGTATTCTGTATTTGGATTGGCATAAGGGTCTAATGCCAATCCCCCCTTGTTGCCTATTTCTAGGCCTTGCATATTTTCAACCAAGATGTCTAATGGCAGGGGATGGTTGAACCCTACCCCCGACTTGTCATATGGCATCTCGATATCTTGGTTGGCAAAGGATCCGCATCCCTTGCTCATATCTCGCCTAGCTCGTATCCATGCCAATTGCATTGGCCGAGATATTTTAGGGCAAAATCTGGGTTTGACGGATAGTTGATGTTTTCAACAAAAGGCTCTTCGTCTGCTTCCTTTTGTTGGCATGGTTCAAGACCATGATCAAGGCCCCCATACACGAAATTTTTCTGGTTTGGAGGGTAGCCTAGAGGAACAATTGTCCCTATGGGAAGGCGAGGTCTTCCCATGTCTTGTACTGACTCCAATGCTGGCGTCGCCACAACATTTTGTACCAAATATTCCCCCAAGCCCGTACTGGCCATTTCAACAGTGATTGTTGATGATTGGGTGGGAGGAAATGGTAGTCCTTCTTGACTCCATTCCATGTTTGGTGTTTCAGGAGTCTTAGTTTCTGTTGTGTTGGGTGTTTTCTCCGTTGATACCGTTGATATTGTGGGCAACCTTTCTTCCAAGGGTTTAACCTCTTCCACGATCTGTTTTCCCTTGTCCTTCTGTTGGGCCATGATAGGTGGCGTTGATGATGAAGGAGCAGGTGATGAGGTCTCACCCGGTCGGGATTTTGCCTTGTTGGCCACCAGTGGTGCTTGCGGTATCGGACCCTGTTTAGATGGATTTAATTGAAAATCCAAATGCGTTGAAGGGAGGGTCGATTGAGGCATGAATTGTACCGCATTGCAATACTTGAAGGGCTCTAAGTCCATTGGGACTACATGTATTTCTCCCTCATAAGCATACTTTAAGCATTGGTGGGCGATCGAAGGGACACACTTCATGTCCCTGATCCAAGGCCGCCCTAGCAGTATATTATAAGCCATTTCGCCTTCCAACACATGGCACAGTGTAGGTATTGTCTTTTGTCCTACCTGGATAGGCAGAACAACTGTGCCGACTATCGAGCATATTGCATCGTTGAAAGCTCGCAGTGTGTACGTGGAGGCTATGATGTGAGAGGCTGGCAGCTTCAAATGTTTTAAGGCTGCAGTGGTAATGATGTTACTGGACGAGCCAGTATCTATCAGCACTCTCTTGTACGGAATCCCGTTGACCCGCGCGATAACGTGCAGGGGTGGATCTGCCATGTCATTCGATATCGTTTTGACCTCATCTTCTCTGAATGTGATGACCGGCTCCGTACATCGTTTCACATGTCCTACGAAGTCGTTGAAAGAATTTGCTTCGTGGGGCTGTAATTCAATGGCTTTTAAAATGTCCATAAGAGCTTCCCTATGGGGTGCTGACTGTTGAATAAGCTCGTAAATGGACAGACCTAGCCGATGTGGTCTGCAAACTCTGCGTGAGTTTGGTTCGTATTGTGACCTCGGGTCTAGGCGGAGGCAACTGCGTTGGGCGTTGTTGAGGCTGCGATGTTGTCGGAACTTCCCTCGTAGCTACCTCGGGGGCAACTATTGGGTACCTTCTGTTCCTTGTTACTATGCTAATCATTCCCACAAATCCCTGCGTGGGAAGATCCTGTCGCACCTCGTTAATCTGGAGTGGTTTTGTCTATGCCTCGTGGGCAGGCAAGGGGTCCTTGAATACCCCCATTTGTTGGTTGTTTGGCACGATGGGGTTGTCCACGACCAATGTTCTGTTGTCGATCAAATCCTGGACTAGTTCTTTGAATTTCCAGCACCCATTCAAGTCATGTCCTCTGCGCCTATGGAATCTACAATACAATTCTTCTCTGTACCCCCTAGGCTTGGGAATGTTAGGGTCTATAGTTTGAATTTCTGGCAGAGTGACTAAATTTGCCGCTGACAAGCGGTCAAATAAGGAATCCCTAGACTCCGCATATGGGGTGAAATGTCGTCTAGGGCGACGCGGGTAATTTTGCTCCTGTCTTCTATTATCTCTTTCATAAGCAGGAGGCACTGCCTGGTAATTAGCCTTTTGGGGCTGCGTTTCTTGCACAGGCATGGGAACATTTATCGCAACTTGGTTGACTGCAGCGTGTTGTGGTTGCGTTGTCCCGATTTTAGTGGTTTTATTCCACTCTTTCTTTTTAGGCTTAGCGATTGCGCCTTCACCTATTTTAATCTCTTCTATGACTTTGGCTTGCGCCAAAGCTTCTTCTAAGCTATCGTATTGCCGCAGCAACAATAGACCAGAGATTGATTTTAAGCAACTTTTTGCGAACATCTACGTGAGATCAGACATAGGAGGACGGTAGGGTAACTTAGAAAGCAAAGCTCTCCATCGATTCCCATATGCTGCCATTGTTTCCTCCTCAAATTGTTTGAGGCTCGCCAGATCACTCAGTGATGCCTTCTTCCTTGTGTTGAAGGCAAAGCGTTCAAGAAACGCATCTACTAATTGATCTAAGTTGCTTATGCTGTGTTTGGGTAGTTGTGTGAACCAATCCGAGGCAGGGCCTGCGAATGTGGTTATGAATGTTCTAAGCAACAATGCGTCATTATCTTGGATGCCGAAGCATTGGCTTAAAAATCTTGTAACGTGTTCTTGTGCGTCCTCTTCACCTTTAAAAACTGCCAATTGAGGCAACTTGAAGTGCTCGGGGTAAAGAGGTGTAGGCACTGAGGGATGCACCGGATTACTGCGGAGTTGACGTAATGTGGGTTTTTGATGCCCAGCAACTTTTGTTTCCACAGACTCCAAACGCTCCAATAGCGCTTGGTATGCATCGGAAGATTTTATTTCTTCCTCTCTTGTTCTCTCTCGTTGTAAGTTATGATAAACTGGAGGCCTATGGAGGGGTGGCCGAATGGCATCCCTCCTGCCTTGATGGGGACTTTCAACATATTCCTCTTCTGGTTCATACTCCTCGTAAAATTCTTGAGGAGTCTCTGGGCGAAACCTATGACCCTGATCAAGCCCTCGCTGAAGGTACCCATCATTGTTTCGGGGAGTTGCCTCCCTCTCGAATCCATGAGGTCTTGGAGGCAAAGCTTGACGAGGTCGTGGAGACCTGTCCTGCACCAACGGATTATGTCTCACATATTGTTCGGCTCTTTGAATGCGAGGGGTTGGCTCCCTCTCAGGTAGTTTATAGCGTAGCTCATCCGCTTCGCGTTGCATGCGCTCTCTATCCAAGCGGTGTTGATACTCTATCTCCTGATGACTTTGTTTAAGCCGCATGATTTGGGCTTGACGGGTGGCATGTTGGGCGACTATCGGGTCAATTTGGTCTACCCTATTTTTCTCAGGGAGGTTCGAATGTCCCTCCTATGTGTTTGCCTCGATTTTGATGATCTACAACTTCAAGGGGTCGCTTCCCTCTGTCGAGGTAGGCGGCCTGTACTCGAGGTTCTGGCCTCAAGGGGTGATCATGATGTCCAGCTGGTGCGGAAGCGCAAGGTTCCCACGTTGTATGTTGCTTGTCTTTGAGGAATGCGATGATCTTCCTCGCGCTCCCTCTCATAGGTGTGAAGGGGGCAGGCGGAGTTAGGTCATTTTGTGTAAAGAACCCTACGCTCTAGATTTTGTCTCTCTGTTCTGATGTGAGGTAAAGAAGGGATACCATATCCACGTTGTCCCTCCAAATGGATGGTTTGCCTCGTCTAGCGCTTCGTCGCGCCGTGGCCACTCATGTCTAACCCGAGAGGGCGATTCTCTCGTTTACCTCAAGGTCTACATGTAAGGCGTCCTCTCGAAAGGGGCTGCTTTGAATAGGCATACCCCACCGAGGATTCTGAATTGGATTCTTTTGTAGGTTAGACCGATAAGGCGGTATGACCAAGTCCTCAAGACTGAAGCGAAGGCGACTTGTGCCTGCTTCTTGTGTACCTTTCGGAGCTTCTGCCCTTGATTGGGCTTGGCTACGGGTATACACCATTGCGTTGCTTCTATACTATCTAAGTAGATTTTTTATCTCGTTTATGATGATTTTTTTTTTTGTCTACACTAAGCAGAAATAAACACACACATGCGCAAACCGTGATTATCTCTTTTAAGGATTATCGGTGTGCCCTAAACCGGTTTAGTGCATTTTGATGTTTTGTTTTGTTTTTGTAGGTTTTGAAGAACGTTTAAATGCATAATGAAGGCTCATATAACTCCCAAAATGGTAGCCCCTTCAATATACCAACCAGGCCGATATACCAACCTCTCTATATACCCGCCCTTACGAGAGGGAGACTATAGGTACGTGAGAGCAGAAGGTACGTGGTACGTAGGCGGTACGGAAGGGGGATTGTCCTGTTAATGGCACCTACCATAGAAAACTTATCCTCGCGCGCATGGGAATCACCCCAGCGACACTCGGTCAGCTTTCGTCAGGATTTACGCCTAACAACAGTTGACAATCGAGAAATGGATGCAAAGCTAAGCCAAGGTGGTGATGAACCCACCGTTGGTCTTGCTCAAGGGTTGGGGTCTTACGACCAGCTCCTTGGTTTAAAATTATTTCGTGAAGTGTGTGGGATTCATTTTATTTAACGAAAATGAAACAAGCATAAATGACTTTTCCTATGCAATGCAGGATTAAATGAAAACAATTAAAGAAACAGAAACAGAAACAAAAAATTTAACAGAGATTATAAAAATCCCTACCTCTTCTCTGCTGGACCGGTTGCTTCTGAATTTCTGCTCTGAAAAGTTGCAGATAGAAATTCGTCCCTCGGTGAGACGAATTACAGAATAGAATTCGTCCCTCCCAGAGACGAATTTGAATTCGTCCCAGGGTCAGACGAATTGCAGAACATAATTCGTCCCTGCTAGAGACGAATAGCAGTATGCAACAAAAAAATGTACCTGTCAAGCACAAAACACAAAAATTTAATCAGTTTCTGTGATTTTAAACACCAGGGAACAGGGTCCCACCGTGATCGCCACTGAAAGCACGAGATTCCGGGCAAAGGAAACACTAATTGCGATGCAACCAAAATCAAATGCGCTTAAGTCCTAGAAATGTAAAATGCATGAAACGAAAGAGACGCATTAAAACGAGATACAAGCGAATGGAGAAAACACAGCCCTTTCATTAAACTTTCTTGATCTCTGTTACAAATACGCCTCCTCCCTTTTTAGGGGCTAGGAGCGTTAAAAGAATTTGATTACAATCACTTAATGTTCCTCTTTCCGCGTGCCCACGATTGAAATGGACGGGCCAAAATGCTGTCGCCGTTGATGTTGATGAGTCTTTGACCTCTGCTGCTCTTCCTGCGAACAAAGAAACAACGAATATGTCGGTAGCATCTCGCTGCAAATAAAAGGTGTTTGTTCTCTAAAATCATCAAAGATGCATGTAAACACTTGCCTGAAACAGTAAGTACAGTGAATCCAAATAGCCCAAAAAATCGACAAAAAATAGAAGATCTTACCAGAAAGCCATTACCACTGAAACAATCGGCTAATCTGCTTTCACCTGGAATTCGTCCCTGGGCAGGACGAATTCTGACTGCAATTCGTCCCTGGGTGGGACGAATTCTTCTATGTTGAAAAAGCCGAAGTGATCTGTTCCAATGTCGGCTCTCGAGACCTCCAAAACACCTGCAGACAGAGGGGTTATGTAATTGGGGCCATTTTGGGACGACCCAGATGGTCGGATTCTCCCAATTTGGCCTCTATCCTCGGGAATTTGATATCGCCACCCGCAAGTTAGTGAAACAACAAAGCGACACAAAACATACTAGAATCTGATCAAAAGTTATGAAATTGCAGCTATGAGTTCACCAAACAAAATGACACAATATGCAATGCGAACAAATAATCTAGAATGCTAAAAAGAATGGAACTTAGGAAGTGCGGGGGTGCCCAGGTGGGCCTCCCACCGTTGGCACTTGACTTCGGAGCCAATCCACTAGGGATAGGCCCAAAACCTCTTAGGATTGGGGGTCGGCAAATTGGTTGGTTCGGGTGTCCATGTGTTGGATTTGGGTCAGGTTCAAGCTTCCAAAAGCCACCCAACAACCTCCCTTGCAAAAGAGATTGGTGGATGCGAGAAGGTGAACCAAAAGGGATGCAAGTGGGTCTTCAACTCGGCAGCACTTCGTTGCTTGAAATCTCCTTTATCTTGTCTTTTTTGGGTGAGAAAAGTCCCACCTTTTATAGACCCATGGGGTCTCTTTTGAGAGGGAAGCACAAATGCCATGTGTTGGTCATAGGTGCCATGTGGCAGTCATGTCTTCCCATGAGGGAGGGGAGTCCTCCATTGACTTGGGCTCTCATAACCGCCCTTGTGACAGTCCTCTAACAGCCTATCTATCCACCCACACACGTGTGCGAGGCAGGAGTCATCAACTGATTGTCCTGGGCTGCCACTTGGCACCATTCTTCTTTTTGCCCGTTAAACTTGGAATTCGTCCCTGGGTGAGACGATTTCAGAATTCGTCCCTGGGTGAGACGAATTCCAGTTAGTATTCGTCCCTGGGTGAGACGAATAGTGAGCAAAGTGTCTAAATGTGCCAAATTGCTTCCTGACCTTACAAAATTGCTATGAAAGTGGTTAGGACCACTGTTTGACCTCTGAGGGCTGCCCCGGGGGCTGTGTTTGTCAAAGCGATCAGTGTTTGCAGTCACATAATCGGATTGGTGCTGTTTTGGTGTCTACAATATGTATTCAATTATGCTTTATTGGCTAGTGCACAGCTATAACCAGCTAGCTATGAGAAGGCATGTACTCAAAATGTATGGCAAGAAACCATGAAAGAGGAAATAACCTCTATAAAATATAATGATACATGGGAGCTAGTAAAGCTACCCAAAGGTAAAAAATGTGTTGGATGTGAATGGGTCTACAAGACCAAGTACAATTCTTATGGAAGCATTGAGAGACATAAGGCGAGACTAGTAGCAAAAGGTTTTACTCAAAAATATGGCATTGACTATGAGGAAACATTTGCTCCTATTGCAAGACAAGAGATAATAAGATCAATTATTTCCTAAGCAGCCCATAAAGTATGGAATGTTCAACACATGGATGTAAAGAGTGCTTTTCTGAATGGATACTTGACAAAATAGGTTTATGTTCAACAACCTCAAGGTTTACAAGAATAGGGAAAAGAGAACCTTGTTTACAAATTGAAGAAAGCACTTTATGGTCTCAAGAAAGCACCAAGATCTTGGTACTCATGCATTTATGGCTATTTCAGTGAGTATGGATTCAAAAGAAGCAAAATTGAACCAACTATGTACTACCTAAAGCATGGAGTAGACATTCTCATAGTTTGTTTGTATGTGGATGATCTAATATTTATGGATAGTAACAATAAAATGAATATGGAGTTCAAAAACTCCATGATGAAATAGTTCGAGATGAAAGATCTTGGTTTAATGCAATACTTCCTAGGGATGGAAGTGCATCAATCAAATAAAGGGATCTTCATATGTCAACACAAGTATGCTTGAGACATGATCAAGAAATTTGCCATGGAGCAGTGCAAATCAGTTGCAACTCATACTAGACATGGGATCCAATTGAGCAATGATTATGGAGCATCAAAGGTTGACATGACCACTTACAGAAGCATGGTTGGTAGTCTGATGTTTCTCACCAACACCAAGCCTGATATTAAATATGTTGTTTCTCTAGTTTCAAGGTTTATGGCTAGTCCATCTAAGCTGCATTTACAAGCAACTAAAAGAATTTTAAGATATGTAAAAGGTACATTGGATTTTGGAATCCATTACCAAAAATGTAATTCTATGAAATTAGTTGGCTTCAGTGATAGTGATTGGGGCAGGAACATATATGACAAAAATTCTACATCAGGGAATTGTTTTAGTTTAGGATCAAGACTAATTACATGGAGTTCCAAGAAACAACCTATTGTAGCATTGTCATCAACTGGGGATGAGTATATAGACATAACTCATGCTAGTACTCAGGCCCTATGGTTAAGAAAAGTTCTTGAAGATATTAGAGAAAGTCAGAGTGGTCCAACTCGACTGTATTGTGATAACGTAAATGCCATTAATTTGGCATACAATCCAGTCCACCATAGCAGATCAAAGCATTTTGATATGAAGTACCACTTCATTCGAGATATGGTGGAACAACAAATAGTTGAGCTTTAATATTGTAACACTTTGGATAATATTGCTGACATATTCACCAAAGGTATAGCTAAATATCAATATATAAAGCTAAGAGACTGTATAGTCAATCCTCTCAACTTTAAGGGGGAGAATGTTGGAAATAAATCTAGTAAAAGGAGCAAAAAGGAGTAAAAAAGGTAAAAAATTTGTTTCAATGGTAATCTTTGTATCTTACCCCTTTTACCTCCTTAGACGACAACTGATTGGGTAGGTAATTTTTATTTGGATGGCAGTTGACTGGGTAGGATTGGACGACAAATGTGGCAAGGCAAACCAACTCATTTTCCCTTTCTATTTTCCTCCCTATTTCTTCTATTTCCCTAAATTCCCTATATTCCCTAAGTTCATTTATGTTTACGAGTATAAATACCAGTGTAACCTATTATTCCTAATGTTGAATACAATATTAATTCCCTATTTTTTGTTCCTAATTTCTCTCAAACCACAATCTCTTAAGATCGATATAGCGTTTTTGATGGTTTTTAGCTTCCTTCAACATCTCTCGAATCACCCTTAAGTATTGCTCCATTTTTTGACTATTTTTGGACCAAGCACAATTCCATATTCTGGATTATCCTATGACAATGATGTTCTACTCTAAACAACCATACAAATCTTCGAATGGAGCCATACCTATGGTCGAATGGTGACCATTATTATAGGTAAATTCTACCAGATGCAAGTAATACTTCCAATGGATATTTTGATCCATATAGTACATGCAAAGCATGTCTTATAGCAACTGATTTACTCTTTCAATTTTCCCATCATTTTATAGATAAGTAAAACTGATGTTCAATTTAGTACCAATGGTGCAATGCAAGGACTACCAAAACTCATATGTCCCTATATGATACAATTACGTCTGAAAAATCATAAAGCCAAAATATTTATTTGGCAAATCTATTACCCACAGGTGTTCTCGAGTAATTGCACAATTTTTGTCAGCCTATCAACCACTACTAGAATTGTGTCATGCTAAAACCTATTTTTAGGCAGACCTATAATGAAATCCATTGAAATCACTTCCTATTTTGCATAGGCACATCATGCAAATACAAAAATCTAGTAGGATGTTTGTGTTTTGATTTTACCTTTTGGCACTCAAGGCATTGAGTGACAAACTCAATTATATATCTCTTCATTCCTTGCTAGAAGAATATATTTTTCATATTCTCCCTCATATTTTCTCCTCCTATATGATCAAAATATGGATATATATATATATATATATATATATATATATATATATATATGTGTGTGTGTGTGTGTGTGTGTGTGCTTCATTCATAATCATATTTCTCAAATTTCTAGTCTCAACGATTACTACCCTGTTCTTAAAATATAGGAATCCATCCTTGATACCAAAGTCCTTGTTTTCATCATGTTTTATTTCCATCCTTTCCTAAATTTTATTGTAGTATACATCCTGATTTTGCATTTCCTTGACTTGTTCCATCAAGTCAACATGGATGTAAGAAAAAATTGCTATATGTCTCCTCCTACTTAGTGCATCAGTGAATTTATTCTCTTTTCCTTTTATATACTCAATTAAAAAATCATATTCTATGAGAAATTCCATCCATATTCTATGCCTAACATTGAGTAAAGGTTGAGTGAATATATATTGCAAACTCTGATGGTCTATGCTTAGCTCAAAGGATCTTCCTACCAAATAATATCATCAAGTCTTGAGGTCAAAAACAAATGTTTCCAATTCTTGATCATGAGTTGCATAGTTAACCTCATGTCTTTTCAATTTCCTAGATCCATAGGCTACTACTGCTTCTTCCTATGAGATCACTCCTACCAAATATTCCAATGAAGTATTTTTACAAACCAAAAAACTCCCCTAAGTATTAGGTATCCTTTGTATAGGTTATGTAGTAACCTTTTGCTTCAATATATCAAAGGTTGCCTCACATTTATCTGTCCACCTAAATTCTTTCCCTTTACTTTGAAGGTTGGTTATTGGAGAGGTTATCTTGGCATAATATTTAACATATCACCTATAATAACTAGTCAAACCCATGAAAATTCAAATTTCTATCACATTTTTTGGTGGTGGCCAATTCAAAATAGCCTCCATTTTCTTAGGATCCACTGCAATCCCTTCAGCCAAAACAATTTGTCCTAAATATTGTATTTTTGACACATATAATTCACACTTGGATAAATTCCCAAATAGCTAATTTTTCTTAATAGCTCTAGCACAACCTTGTGCTCACCGTGCTCTGTTTTATTTCTAGAATATATCAAAATATCATCCAAGAATACCAAAACAAATCCTTCCAAGTACTTCATGAAGATGTTATTCATATAATTCATAAATTTTGCAGGATCATTCGTTAAACCAAAATGCAAGACAAAAAACTCATAATTTCCATAATGAGTTTTAAAGGTTGTCTTGTCAGTATCCTCCTCATGGATTTTTAATTAGTAATATCTTGATTTCAAGTCAATATTTGAAAATATTATGGCATCTTTTATTTTATCAAAGAGATATTTGATTCTTAATAGAGGATATATGTTCTTGATAGTTGCCTTATTTAACATTCTATAATCTATACATAACCTTAATAAACCATCCTTATTTACAAATAGTACTGGTACACCCCAAGGTGATACACTTGGTTTGATCAATTATTTTTCTAATAATCCTTGCAGTTTTACCTTCAACTCATGCATTTCTATAGGATTCATTCTCTAAGGTCATCTATGTATGGGTTTGGTTCTAGGTTGAAACTCAATTGTGAAGTAAAACTCACATTTAGGGGGTAACCCAAGTAAATTTTCTAGAAATACATCCCTAAATTCCTAAAGAATCAGGTGTTTTCTAAATAATTCTTCCTTATTTTCTTCTCCAATTTTATTTATCATCACAACATAGACCATTCCTCCCTTTCTAATGGATTTATTGAGTTGCATTACTGAGAGAATTTAATATTAAAAAGCTCCATGCTGACTATACACCCTCCATTTAGTTCCTCCATATTTTGTATACTCAATCCATTTATCCTAAAAAATGAGTACAACTTTGCATGCTTGGAACCAGTCCATTCCTAAGATTACATAAAAGGCATGCAATGGTTCTACATACAGGTATCCTACTGTTAATACACTAGGTAAGGCAATTTTTTCCATTGATTAAAATTGATTTACATAGTAGGTTTATCCTGAACCATGCTCAACCTTCCACCCATGTGCCAAGATTCCTGGTCTTTCTAAAATATCTTTAACTAAACTAGTGGAAATAAAACTATATGTAGCACCACTATCAATTAATATTTTAACATCCTTACCAAAAATCTTACCTTTTATCAACAATGGCATGGCTTGACCACCCAGATCATGTTTCCTTATTGCAACATAAATATTGTGTGTGGGTTCCTTTGATGCAGATTCCTATACACTGGTTCTTTTCCTTTAGATCTCATTTTTGTTTTTTGTTGGTATAATGCGGTCCTCTGCAAAGGTAACAACCTTTTTTCATTCGTGGATGTCCTTTCCATTTCTATCCCTCTTCTATTTTATTTGCATGTGGAGAATTAACCTTTGCCTATGATGGTCTATTATTTCCTTTGTCACGGTTGTTGGAAGTACGATTATTCCCTTTGAATATTTTTTGAAATTCCCTTGTATCTAGTCATTCCTTCTATCATTATTAGAGGAATATTTGTTTACATATTCTTTTTTCCACTTAACAAAACTTGCGCTATTCCTTTTTCTTAATGCTTCCATGCCCTACTTGTCTAACCCTTCATAGTCAAAATAGGGTTTGAGATATATTTCAACATTCCTAACCAAATCATGGGCCTTTTTTAGAGTAGTAGGTTCCTTCATATCTATTTATTAACTTATTATAGGATATTCTCCTAGTACAAACTTATTAAGCATCATTTTTCATTATAGACAGACACATATTTCAGCAACTTGTTACATCTTTGATAGTATTTTTTCGCTCTCCAGGTTCCTTGTTGAATCTTAGTGAACTCCTCAAAATTTTTGGAATAAAAGTGTTTCGTGAGAAATATTTCTTTGAAGGCTTTTACAAATTCATCCTATTTTAGATCAATTATTGTTGCTAGTTTTTGATCTACACTAAGAGTTTCCAACTAATCCAAACCATCTCCTTGCAAATTCAATGTGTGATAGGATGTTCGAATGCTTGAGGAAAAATTCTTCATATTGCAATAGGTTTATTTATTTCAACCATACCTCGGTCTTATCGCCATCTTCTTCTCCATTAAACTTGGAATATTTCAAATGTTTCATCTCTTTTCCCCAAATTGACCTCAAGTTGAATCCTATCCAGTTGTACCTTAGAAAGGGGTTTATTTTCTTATCTCATATTAGAGTACCTAGCCTATATTTCCTAATTTAAAATGACATCCAACAACTATTTTTGTGATTCTACCTTTTCCTAAAGTAGGGCCACTATTACTGTGGTATTATCTCCTTCATTACTAAAATTTTCTCATTTCTAGGGTTCTCTAAGCCTGCCTCTGGGTTTTGTCCCCCACATTGGTTTATCATGTATATCTTGTCATTGTGGAAACACTTCATCTTCTTATCTTGGGTGACATTGTTTCCTAACCACACACAAAAGATATACTAGGAATTAGTTTGCAATCACATCTACGGGTTGCTTCACCTACTAATATTTTTCCTATAATTTTTAATTACACAAATATGTTGCTAGCAGTAATATTATCTGATAGGATATTATTTTACTTAAGTTTCCATACTAAGAATATAATTACATAGTGATCTATTCTCCCTACAAAACCCGCTCTGATACCAAAATTTCATAATCCAAATTTTCTCAATTCCAACCCCTATATATATATATATTCATTAATATAACTCTCTAAATATAAGGATTCCTTACTCATTACACCTATCTCTACTTCTTACACAATTTATTTATTGTAAGAGTACTAGGTGTCACACTATATTAAACTCTTAGTCTCATTGGCTAGATGAGCTAGCTTAATTTTTCTTTCAGTCAATTGAAAAAATCAAACTAATCTTTGCTCCTCACATAAGTCCTTTTGTGTGAGTGCACTTAGTGCGATGGGTGTTGACCACTACTCATATCCATTGGAGAGTTAGTCATTAAATATTGAGCTCATTTTTAACTCATGGTGACATATCTTCCTTGAATATCTTATAGAGAATTCCTCTAATGATTCCCATTTTGACTTAAATATTATTTTTCTTAAGTTCTCCTAACAAGAAAATTTCACCAATTCATTTAAGCAACTCATCACCCTAACACTAATAATAATAATAACTCCATCCATAAATTCGAATGTGAACAAATCATAATGTAAGGAGAACCATAAATTTTGGCGTGCATAAGTAATACTAAATGTTACCACTTCAACCAATGTATAATTTAATTTCTTTCATAAATATGACATGTGAGAGTTCTAATCTAGAAGAAACAACCCACTTATCTCATATACTAGAGTACTCAATCATCCAGATCCATGAAATGAGATTTTTAAATGAAATGTCAAATAAAGTTAATAAGGGATCAATGACATGTACTCATTAATAATTTTATTTTTGCACATAAGGGATATCAGGCTCTTCCAATTAATGAATAATAAAAGCATAGCATGATAAAGTAGGACCAAAACAGACCCCTTGTTAATAGTTGCTTGCAAATCACTAAGGTATTCCTAGCACTTATTTGACACATTTTCACAATAATACAAGCACACATAAGTAAAATAAACCTTGGAGAAATTTATATTTCTTTGCAAGAGAGGGATTTCTAATAAAAATCCTAATTGTGAGTGTGGTTTTGTAATTGGGTAAAATTACCACTCAACATGGATAAACTATATGTTTAATTAATTACAATTTAGAAAACAAAATCCATCTTTGATAAACATCACTCTGTGAGTGAAAAGGTACAATCCATTTATTTTAAATCTAAATCAACTAGAAAACATAGTAATTCATTAACAACTTCTTCACTTGAGCTCATATGCCACTAGGTAAGCGCTCATTCCTCAGCTTATGACATGCTCACAAGCCGGTAATGAACTTCAATCACTATCCTTTCGAGTATGATGTTCCTCAAAAAAATCTCATAATTCTATCACAAAGGATATTTAGTTTCCTTAAAATACCCTTAGTCATCCTCTACATCCACCTTGACTACATAATTAGGAGCTCCATTCTGGTATCTACTCCATAGTTTTTGGCTAGCTAGAAGATATCTTCCTTGCCCAATGCATCTTCAATAACCACCAAGAAGGATTGACTTTCTATAGGGATCAAAGAGAGCTCCATTTCATAAATTTAGCAAGTCATTTTGCTGGTAGTATAGTTTCAACTACCCTTCCATAGTATCCAATCCCAAATAAAGTCTTAATAGAATGCATTCACAAATACCATTCATTCTATTTCTAGAATCAAATCAAATAATAATAATTTTGATTTCCTTTAAGGTGATATTTTCTAATTATTCAACCACATCATTTTCAGTCACATTGCTTAAACTACAAAAAATACTGATAATACTTTAATTCAAAATCAACCTTCGTTTCCTATTTCTCAGATCAAAACATAATATTTTTTTTCACAGGCAAGTGAATATATAACAACAAATCTAGTTTCAATAACATCATAGTCATTGAATTCGTTTTCACTAAAGAAAAAAATTCATCTATCTATACCTCATTTTTAATCACAGCAACAAGATTTATTTTGCTACCAAAAAATCTCAACACTAAATCATTAAATTAAATTACTTTCTACAAGCATGGTATATCATATCTTTTGCAATCAATTAAAATCACATATATGGCAACAATCATAGATAGTTTAAAACAACCATGCATAGATTTGTTATTTTTCTACTATAGAACATTTCTTTATGTCCTTAGGTCACCGTTTACCATTCATTTTAAATGGATGGTCATTTTCCATTGCTTGTGCATATACCACTAAATTTAGACATTTAATAGCTTAAAGTACTAGCATCATCCCACCATTTTAAAGAGAGGTTTCACAACAGAATACTTTCACTAAAGCTATACAAATATTGCACTTTTAGTACATAATATAACATCATCTCTATACCATAATGCCACTTTAGAACGTTAATCAACCCCCCTAAGTTTCATTTTAACTTCTAACTTCACCTCTCACCAAAACGTTTCAACTCAATCTAGTTTGCTTCTACCCAAAGCATTATTTCACTAATTTTAAACAATGGACACAAAAATTTGTATTTTACCGATTTATGAAAAACTAAGAACCATTTATTCCTTCCTTTACAAAAAATTATATATCAAACAACATAACCAAACAATAAAATCAAGCAAAAAGAACCTGGTTTCTTCTGCAACTATCTAAGATCTTCTTCGATGCTATTCCATTTTTGTTCCTTTCTTCCTCTCTACTGCCATTATTCACCCCCAAAACTCCTTCCTTCCTTTTGGCTATCCTTTCATCATCTACTCGCCCTCCCGTGAGCTCTTAGTCTTCCACTCACTTAACAAAACCCTTTCCTTCACCACCACTCACTTACCATAAATGAAAACGTTCGACCAACCACAAGACACGATCAAGCAAAAATCACTCCAAACATAATTATCATTAAAACTAAAGTTTACTTCTAGTTTTAATGTTTACAACTCTTACTTTAAAATGTAACTCTACACTTATATTCTTTGGAATTATTTTTAACATAGTTTTTGAATCCTACAAAATACATTATGTTTCTTTTTACATAATAATAATAATAAAAGAAAACCATTTCTTCTATCTTTATAAAGTCACAAACTCCTTTCCTTGACATTCATTGCAACTTTATCAACTATAATGAATTCTTTTTAACTATTTTGAAAATAAATATACTTAAAGAGATTAGCACTCTTTTCTTGCAATAATACCATTTTTCAAATAAAACTGTTTCATAAGGAAAAATATGATGCAAGAAGAAATTCAACTGAAACTTAATATATATTTTCTTATGAAAATTATTATATGCTTTCTACATGAAATATGGGTGTTCATTTGTGTTGCCTCTCCAAATATTTTGACAAATAACCCATCACATCATTTCCCTTAGGTATTCCTTTCTCGGTGGTTATTTCTTTCTACCACCTTAAGAAACCTATTCCTGCAAAAGTGAAATCCATTAGCAACATATTATCCTTTCATAAAATATATATAGTTATAAACTAAAAATGAAATAGTCTATCATTTTATTAAGGATATATTTACATCTTCCAAAACATACATATGTTCTCATAACAATAAACACATGGTCAAGTATCTCATAAATTAGATAACTATTCATAACATATGTCCAAACAAAACAAAAAATATTCCAAAGGATGGGTCATGACAAGTAGATGATTTCAACCTCATATTTCACAAGTCTTGGAACACAATACTAGACGATATGTATCCCCCATAAGGAAGGGCATTTATATACTATCTAAAATCCATTGATTTTGATATTTAAATGATGATTAAAGCTAGAGGTAGAAATTTCCTATCAAAAGCATATGAATTAGCCATTCACATAGAGATAATTATTTAATTCATATTGTAATACTAGCCACTAGGATTTCCACACCTATATACCCCAATATACAAATACCAACATCTATTTCTCAATCAATGACATTCCAATAATTTCCTCATCCATCCTCAGTTGTTTTATCCTCATAAAATCCAATCCCATCAACTTCTAGGGACCTTGAGCAAGACTCATTCTCAAATTTTTCTTACATTGATAGCTAATGAAATATTAAATATTAGAAATTAGAAAAATATCCTAATATATCCCTATTAGAAAAACTACAAGCTTCCCTTTCCACAAGGAAACTAGAGATATATAAACTTGTCCATCAGATATCCTAGGCCCCAATCTCAAAATACTTGGAAAAATGGTCAATCTCAAGTCCATCATCAGCAAATAGTCTTAGTGGTAACCTCTTTACAAATATATGTTCCTATTTATTCTAGGGAATTAGCCCCTATATAAAATAATTACATAGAGGATCCCACCACATGATACTACCCACATCTTGAAAAATCCCTCAACCAAGTCAACCTTTGAGAAACATCATAGCTTTTGGCTACTTCATCACATAAAGTGATGTCATCCAACTCATATTTAAAATATAGATACCAGATGCTAGACGATAATTCCTAAACCACCACCACAAATTGGATTATATTTTCAATATTGAATCCTAACAACATGGGATGAGAAAGAAATATATGTAGTATCTAACCATATGAGCAATATTATGGGAAAAATACCTAAGGTCTAGTTATATTATTTGATGAGATTCAAAGAGCGCATAATAGAGGAAAAGTATGCATGGAACCCACTAACCCCATCTAGTTAGCACAAGTCAACTTAGAGTAGTATTTTATCATCATTGTACCTCAATGGCAAAATATGATTGTACCCCTTGTCATTCCACAACCAAATGATCTAAAATTATTAGATAGACTCGTAAAAATAGTTAGAGATAACACTATGTCATCAGTGAAAATAATTCCAAAATTATTGCCCTCCACTAAATAAAACACCTCAGTAATCATAGGGTAATTACTAGCAGTATAGGAACCAACCAAGGGCATTCAGTTGATTTAGGAGAAATCATGTTTGATTCTATAGGGAATAATGCCTCTATAGTCCTTAAATATAGTAGATCAATTGAAAATATCCACTATACCTATCCCAATCTAGGAAATATTAACCATTTTAGGACAGAAAAAACACCAACAAAAATCCTTAGAAGAAGAAGAAAATAAAGAGAAGTGAGAGCCCTAACAAACTGATATTATCCTATAATTTTCAATCAATGACTCAAGAAAAACAAAGCCCCTATTCTGTCTCACTCATATATAGGAATAAAATAATCCATAATTGTATAGTGGATCCTAAGTCTAATATAACAATTATGCCTAAGGATATTGCAGATGCATTGGGTATTAAATATCATCTTGTAAATAGAAATATAGCACAACTAAATAACAACCTAATTCAAGCTTCAAGGAAATAAAAAAGTATTGATAGCTCTAAATACTTGTTCAAGCATGACTATAACATAAGATATATGCATAATTGATCTTCCAAACTCATTTAGCCTTTGCATGCCACAAATTTTTACCACAAAAATGGGAGGATATATGCACACAAGATAGTCCAACATGTTTCTTAGAACCTGATAAGAGATAAAATTTGAACTTTAGTCTAAACCAATTTTCCTCTAGCACATAGAACACAGACCAACGTTGGGACCAAATTTCAACCAGATATTAATGATGGAAGAAAAGAAATCTAAATATTTCATTGAAAATTGCATTCATACCTCTTTTATGAGCAAATGGACCAATGGACAATAGAATGGTGGGAAGTTGATTTCCTAAGGATACACAAGTAGACAAACATGGGATAGAAGATGACTAAAAATTATTTGAATACTGTGTACAATATATATATAACAAAATTTTATTTTATTTCCTTTTATTTTGTAGAATAATTTTTCAAAAAAGAGATAGCCACAAGAGCCATCAATGCGACCATTCTTGAAATTGGCATTGAATGTTAATGATAAAATCTAGTGAGGTGGTATGCTTACATTAACTAAAATAATTATGCATAAAATAAAAGTAAGCCAAAGATCTCACCATGTCATTTTAGGCATGAAAGGATAAATATCACTAAAATGAAAATATAGGATGAGCAAGGGAAGGTGTTTATTCAAGCAAGGTGAAACAAAGGAGAATGAGTGACACCAACCACAAATAAAGGCTATCAAAGAAGATCAACATCATATAAAAGGATATGGATCAACAACTTAGTGCCCAATGGATAAAGGCTTTTTATATTATGAGTTTGTTTCCTTCTATAGGAAGAAGGCCACCCGAGAGTTGCCAAAATTGTAGTAATAAATCTCTACAATATTGTTAGATTGTGCCCCAAAAAAAATGAAGAGCCTGAGCCTAAAGTGAAGGGATTGCAATCCATACCAACCTAAAAAGATTCCATGTCATATTTTACCAAATAGACATCTCCAAAGGGTGGAGACAAGTTTGGAAACCCTTACCATGTATGGGTAAGTTTATCACATGATAATAAAGCAATTCATAATGAACAATCCAAATCCTTTTTGATGATACACAAGCTAGTCCTTACTCCTAATAAAATTTCATGAGCCTTTTTTATGATAACCAAAAAGACTCCATTATAGGAGGATGTCAACCCGGACATTATTCATAGCAAAATCAATAGAATTTATCATCATTTGCATCAGTTTGGGTAAGCGGCCTCTAGTACCTCATGCATCATCTTACCACCAGACATTCAAGGATATCCATAACAATGGGGGTGGCAACCAATATTCTAACAATTAAGGGAAGAAGAGAAATCCTTGTGACAACTCTATAATATTGAAATTCAAAAGACATATACTTCCCCACATTCATAAAAAGAGCCACTAGTGTAAAAACCTCTCTATAGCAATAAAATAACCAACTAAATATCTAGTAAATGGGAACACATGGAAACATTTTAATAAAGGTTGGTATGAACAAGAAAGAATAAGGGATTCTAAAATAGGATAAAATTAGGAGTTCAAAAACCATAAAAGCAATTGAAAATTTTGAAGAAACTTAGCAGAGAAAGAAGATCCAATAAAAAGTTTCAATGCAATGACTTTTTAAGACTTATAAACTCCTAAGAGAATGATCAAGTAAAAACTCTCGACTATATAAATAAAGAAATATCGATCTTGTGGATTGAAGGAGCTAGAATGTTTTTTCAAAATAGTGGATAGTCTGGAAGCATATGAATGCACCAATACCAAGAGAGAGGTATATGAGCATGTGGATCCTTGGGAAGAAGAAATATAATACACCATTACTGAGAAAATATGGGTTATCTACCATGAACACTTTGGTTTTGTAATTCAAGTGAAGGTATGTGAAAATGTAAAGAAAAATAAATAGGGACCTACAATCATGAAATCTATAGACTAACAACAAAAATAGCTAAGGGTTACTCATTAAAAATTCATAATCCCTAGGAAAAAGGGTAGACAAAAAGTTAAATCATCCTACAAATTTTTAAGGGAAAATTTCCCTATTGTAATCTATAAATAGTAGTAGTATTAGCTTTGTAAAGGATCGACAAGTTTGTAATTGTATACATTTGTAGGATTTCCTTTCATTTATCTCTATAAAAATAGTTGTGGCTCTTCAACGGTTGACAATATTGAACCCTTGTTTCTGGCACAATCTATGTAAGAGATTACATGCACATATATACATGGGAGCCTATTTCTATTTTTTTGGATATCCTATAGATTGGTTGCTATGTATGTGTATTTTTTTGTGACCTTTCGCCTGAATAATGGGTATTATTAAGTGTATGCGTGCATGAGGGGCTTGCATCTACTTTTGGACCAAGTCACTAGCTTGGTTCTCCTACAAAACTCACCTTCTTATGCATGCATGTAATTGGTAACTCTCATTTGTACTTTACTATGTCAAGTAGGGGAAGTGATCACTACTAGCACATAGTGTTTAGTCCTATTTTTGCGAGAAGATCTTTGCAGATCCCTTGGTGCATTGCCCCTATTTTTTTTTGAGTTTTTTATTTTCTTGCTTTCTCACATCTTCTTTCCTTTCTTGACCACAAGCACCTTGAATATCATATCCTAAACAAGGATCCAACCTTGTAAAAACTCTTGGAGACATTTGATTGAGCCAAACCTTGTAATCTTAGTTGCAGCATGCTATGTCGCTCCATGCAAGGCATAATTTTTCTAGGTAGGGATGATCGAAGATGACAACATGAATATTATTAAAATAATATTTATTACAAGCTCCAAGTGTACATGGAAAAGATATAGAAGAAGGAAGAGATCATGAAAGATTAGATATTTATGAATAAATTGAATTAATATCCCAAATAAGGAAGAGGAATTTATTAAAGCATATTCTAAATAATTTTTGTGCATGATTTCAAAAGACTCAAAATCTACAACAACTATCTCAAATCCAACTACATTTCCCAAAAAAGAAGTCCAAATATTATGATTTCATAAAATATAGTAAATCGTCCCTAAAAAGGAAAATAAATATTGAGAACTATTCCTTGCAATTTGACCATTAACACAAGAATGAGTCAATAAAATATGTCACTAATGCGTAGATCTTGAAAAATTATGTGATTTGAAAAAATAAACGGGCTCAAAATATTTCTAAATGCAAAAAGTGACCAATGGAAGTTCTGCCTAAATAGCTCTCATAAATAAAAAAAATGTAGTAAATATCCAAACCTTTGAAAATAAAAATCCAATCACTTGTTGCCACTTGGCACCCTATGATTTTCTAGTGTATTCTATTGATATTTTACCACTTCAACATATTTGATTTTATGCAATAGTTATAAGTGCTAATTTTTTATTGGCTAGTTGTGTTTATATATAATAAAAATTTGCTTATGTGGCACCATGGATGAAATATCAACCTCCATGTCATATAGAGAGATTGTCCACTAAATATTGTTTGAAAAACTATAATAGTGAGAATCAAACCATGGTTTCCTTCCTATCAAGAACATTGTCCTATCGAATATGCCCTCACACATGTGATTGATGTGATCATGGATAAGATACGAGGAACTTGATTCATTAAAAGGAGAAAAATTCAAAAGGGTTGTGCCCCACACAAATATGAACTTAAGTCCTCTAAGTAACCAAAGTCATAGCAAAGCAAACTATCCAATGGGCCAACACTTCCCATGTCACACAAAGTTTCCATGACTCCTTGAAGTTTGTTGCAAACACCATTTCAAGATAGCAAAATATTTTCCCCACACATTGATGCATCTTCATTGATTTTTCCAACCATTTCACTAAAAAATGATAATGGTAGAGAACCAAACCCATGGTCTTCTCTTCCATATGCCCTAGATCTACCTTTCTTAGATTATAGAGTGCTGCCACAATGATGCTTCACTTCACAATATTTGCCTTGAAAAAGAAATTACACCACCACAAAAACTATGAAGGTACATAGTGAAGACACAAAAAAAATGGCATAGACAAATTGTTGTGTAATCTAAAATTAAAAAATTTGGCACAAAAAAAACAAAGCACAAATGCCTCCCTCTTATTACACCAAAAATAAATTTTAATTTTAAGAAAAAAGGTATTAACTTGATGATAATGAAGTAGACATATTGTTTTACAGATTCTTGAAAAATGGTTAATATTATACAAATAAGAATGCCCCCTTTGTTTATGAAACTTCAAATAATAATTCATTTTGAATCTTGGAAAAATAATTGAATTTTCCAAGATGACCAAGTGATGCTACTCCATACTTGCTTTGAAACCATGTCAAAATTTATACCTATTTATTTTAATGAACAAAAACAATCCATCCACTCAAATATTATACATAAAGCATAAAATGACAAAAGAGACAAAAATAGAGTGGTCACTTGTAGGCACCATAAATAATAATTATATTATCCATATAAAATAATCACAACACTTTGATACATTGAATGGAGTCATTGAGGTATATATATACCAATACCTAATCCCCAAAATTACATAAATGAGTTTAACCTAAGCCAACGTAACAAGAGGGAGGTAATATTAATTACAATATATAAGATGCTTTTAACCATAATAAGGTTAACCGCAACCCATAGGGATTATATAATAAAATATTACAATAAATAAGATACATTATACAATGATTGCCCTTGTCTACACAAGATTACATCATACAATGTCAGACTTGGACAAGAATTAAATTACACTTTTAATAATTTTTGCAAATCATCATAGAACTTTTTTCTCTTTAAAAGCACATATTGTCAATAATAAATATTTATACATTCACCAAAAATCCTAAATATCAAAAATTATTTATTTTTTGCATGTAAGTACCATTAATGATCTATCCCTAGTATTAAAAAACAAGTTTTATAAAATAAATTATATATTAATCCATCATTATGAGTCATATAGTGTGCCTATTTAGTAATAAATCTAATTATTTAACTAAAACTCAACTTAAAATGTATACCTACGTCTCCTTGCTATAATACTAGGTCTAGGTAGGATGTGTCTATGTCCAACTCTTAACTCTCATGCCAATAATATTTCCTATGATTTGGGCTCCCTCCTCCTCATTGAATTCCATCAATCCATAATTTTCTAGGTTTGTTCCTCCCTCTTTTATATTATCATCTTTATCTAGATGGTATGAGGCCATTCTATACTTTATCACAATTACCCCTACCTAGTCTATGTATGCACCTATGGATCATAAGTTGTTGGTTCTCTTCTATAATTATGAGATTGCCTTGTATACATTCATTTCTACTCAACCCCTATCAAATGGATATCTACCAAAAGTGCTTCCATGAATCTTGTTTCCTCTTATCCTATCCATAAGCTTATGGTAGGTCTTTCTCCATATTTTTCATTCTTCCATAGTATATAAATGTTACTACTTACACCTACCTAGGAGCCACATACCTCATTGGCTCTATTATTATATCCTCTTTGTATCCACTAGGGTGAGGATATCCTTACAATATTCATGTCCTATGTGGCATAGATAATGATCCTCATCCTATTGGATCTACTAGACATGATATTAATGTTGGAGGTAATTATGGTCATGGTGAAGGCCTTTTTTATCCTCCATATTTTTTGACCATGTCTTTATCCATGATTTATTGTCTTAAGATATGTTGCTTGGTCAAGTCTTAGTGGTGGGTTGCGGGACTAAAATCTCAAAGGATATTACCAATATCAATTTTGTGGTGGAGGTGGATCAAATGGTTATTAGAGTTTATCTATCAAACTTAACCTAATGCATTACATAATGGGTGAAGATCTATTATATACTTCCTATGGATCAATATTTGCATTAGTTTTCATGTGGCTACTCACCCTACAAGATCCCAAGTAAGACCTCCTTTGATAATCTCATTGTGCATATTAATGATTTGATCACATGTCACTCCTACTTCCATAGTATTCACTTTATTGGTCCTAGTGGTTTTTTAACCATTTCATTATTGTGTCTCTTGACTAAATTGAAGTGGGAAGACAATGGATCTAAAACATAAAGAATTTTCCACATAAATGGTTAGGAATTTGTAACTCTTAATCCTTTCCTTGTTGAATATTTAAAAGAAAAAGTATTGACTAAAAATTTGCAACTCTCTACCCTTCTTTGTTAGGCCTCTTATTTTAGCTCTTGATCTGAAATACAAATTTCATAACAAATATTATCCTTAACTTCATGCCTATGCTTGCTCCTGCTCATTCTTGGAAGATCCATAAAAATGGTAACAATGGCTAGAAGTATGCAAATCTTTATCCTTCTCTTGTTTATTATTTACAAGAAAAAGTAATACCCAAAAATCTACAACTCTTTTCCCTTCTCTACCATGCCTCATATTTTAGCTCCTAATGTGGAATACAAATTCCACAAAAAATTCCGATTTGGAACTTTCACTTAGTGAATTGAATTTTTATATTTCCTCCCTCCTTTTCCACCAATAAAATTATATCTTGGTGGATCCCATTTTTTGGTATCCATGTTCTATCTTCCTCTCTAAGTGCTCCCCAATTGGCTAGCCAATCACCACCCCAATTTCTTCTCTATAAATATGTACCACCTCAAATTATTCTAATGAATTCAATAATCTTAGTTTATATACTATGAATACTACTTTATAGCTAACCACCACCCTTTATTGAGGCAATTCATAATATTAAGTGAATCTACCTCAATTATTATTTTCCTATCCTCCAACTAAACCACCATATTTACTCCTACCAAGACCACTCTAGCTTCAACCTAAATAATGATCATAATGCCCAAATAATCACTTATTGCACTAATCAACATTCCTTGGCTATCTCTTAGCATTGATTCTCCTCCAAACTTCCCTAGGTTTCCTTTAGAAGCCTCATCAAAATTTAGTTTTAGACATCCTTTTTGGGGTAGCTTCCACTTTGTCATGCTCCTACGTCTCCTTGGGGATTGTCATTCACCCCAACTAGACTTAGGTTCAACTATTCCCTTAATTTTGTCTCCTCCATTAACTCTATATTCTCATGTACTATCAATGCTTTAAAATTCTCTACTATGACTACTATTATGTGTTCTTTGTTTCTCATTGTATATCTCTTATCCCCTAAAAAAAACTTCTACCTCTCTCCAACCAAACTCCCCATGCATAAGGATAGGGAATAATATTACAAATTTGATTTAGTCTTGGACTCTTAAATGACTTCTCCCACTATTATATCCAACCTACCATGTTATTAGGAAACACCCACACCACCCCCATATTCTTTATTACATCATACAATATTTTAAGGGAGTAATTACATTCCATTATGATGTGAATCACCAATTTCTCATTAGCTTTACAAAGGTAAAATTTGTTAGGGAATTGAAAATCCATCTTATGTAGATTATTTTTTGTTAAAATCTTATTCTAGACTGACAACCATAGAAAAAATTTTAACTTTATAATTGTTTTCCTTTCCCATAATTTATCCCTTTGAAAACCCTCTAGGTCCTACACATGAAAGATCATAGGTTGATTTAATAGTGAACATCTCTACTTGAGTAGTTTTCCATACTATTTTATCCACTTCCAAGTTGAAACTTACATAATATTATTTTAGTTTATATTTTAGATTTTGTAGCTCTTCCTCATACTGATTATGGGTTCTCAACTCCTTCTATATTACCTCTTCTCCTTCTATACTAAAATAATAGCTTTCTATATTCCCATAATTATGTTCCATCTCTACTATAATTATTGCTAACTCCTCATCCTTCATTAATGGATGCTTCTCTAGCTATGAATCTTCCTAGAAGTGGATAAACTTGCCATTCCCTTCCTTCAATTGGATGTCTTTCCATAGAATATTTTTACCCTTTACTATGTGGTTACATAATGAAGATCCCCAAAAAGGCTATAGAGTGGTCAAGAATCTACTATTCTCTTGGTTTTCAAGGTATTTATCTCTTAGAATTCTTGCTTATAATGCATGACCTCTTTCACTTCCCTCCATACTACCTTTGCTACAAAATTCTTGTTCATATCCATTATTATTTTAAGCGCAAGTCGTCCAGTTGATTTATCATTGCATACTCTTTCCCATGCTACAAGTAGAATTTTTCCATTCTCCTTTGGTCTTGACCATAGGAATATTCTGTAAATACTTTCTATTGTATTAGCTATTTTAGGTGGGATCTTAAACACTAATAAGAAATTTATAGGAATTGTTGGGATAGTACTCTTAAGTAGATATAACTTGCCTACCTGACTTAACAAATTCCCCTTCCATCTAGCTAATTTACTTTGGACACTTTCAATAAACACATTCCACATCTGATCCTTGCATTCCTCATGAACATTATCATTTCCAAGTAAACAAAATCAAGAGTTAAAACACTACACCCAAGTTTTATAATTATTCTTCTTTTTCAATTATCTATAGTGTTTATAAAAATACCTTACTCTTTTCCATATTTGTCCTTTATAGGAAATTATTTTCATATAAATTTAATATCCTCCTTAGTTTCTTTGCCTCAACTATAAATGGTTTTCCCAAAAAAAAATTGTGTCATCCACAAATCGTTGGTGAATAACAGCTTCTACAGATATAGAAGGCTTTGAATCACTTAAATTTATCTCTTGTTTTGTTGATCCAATGCACCTTCCCAACACTTTTTCCATTATTATGAAGAGATACTTGGATAAGGGGTTCCCTTGCTTTAAGACTCTACTACTTCCAAAGAATCCAACAAAATAATTGTTCACTATAACTAAGAATTTAAGACTTCCATAACAGTCATTCATCAACCTTCTCTAATGTCTACTAAAGCCAAAATTCTCTTAGACTCTATCTAGGAAATGCCATGAGACCTAGTCACAGGCTTTGTTCATGTCAACCTTTAACACCATTCCCTCCATTTTACTATTTTTAACTTAATGTTGTTGGATTTTAAGCCAAATTATCTTAATCCCAATATTATGGATCTTTGAGTAGACTCAAATATAAGAGCAATAAAAATATAATATGGCCAATATAAATAACAATAATATTTAAAATAATATCAAATATGAATGTAAAATGGATAAAATTATTTATACGATAACATGAAGAACACTTATAGTATAATTTCTCAAAATATGCATACAAGCTACGATATTATTAAATATTGAATGGATCATACAATATTTATATTTTTTCTTTGATTATACAACATGGAGATTTGTCTCCATAATAGAGCAATACAATATGACTCTTCAAGTACTTGAATATTACTTATCATATGACAACTCTTTCATTTCCTTTGGCTTCTCATCTTACTACTTGTATACATGAATCTTGACTTTGTACTTACATGCACGCTTAAATCTATGACACTTGCACTCTTTTACATGCCACTTATACTTCTATATGCACACCTAATACATGACACGTGTGCATCCTCACATTACATATTTGCACACTTAATTACATGACACATGTGCATATCCTACACATAGACACATAAAGGGGAAATATAAAATACTCTTCTAAACTATAGATACAAACCTTGATCTAATATTTACATTGTATAATAAATACCATGGGGGTACATTGTATGTACAAAATAATATAATTTTCTCCAACATCCTCAATATTACATTATTTGGAAATTAAATACTTTAGTCTTTAATATTTGTCATCTTTGATCCTTGATTTTGTCTTGATCTTCAATTTGAACCTTTTCTTCAATTTTTGTTTCATGTCCTTTGTTCTTCTACTTTGATTTTGGCACTGCTTTGGAATCAAACTCTTTATTATCTTTCTTTTTCTATATTTAGAGGAAATAAATCAAGTCATATTTAATTTATTTTGATGATGAAGATCATCTAATATTCCTTATGAAAAAACCCATAGTATCAAGAACAAATATTTCATCATTGATTGAACCTATAGCTTCAATCTTGTCTTGTTTTCCTATGACACACTCTTGTTTCCATTTTTTAATTTAAATTCCACTACTCTTCCTTTTCTAACTAATTGAGTGATAGATATGAGATTAATAGATAATCCTATAACATATAAAACATAATTTAATACCAAATATGAATAAGGCATACTAGGTATAATTTTTCCATATCCTTGGACATAATAAACCTTATTATCTATAAATCTTAGTGGATTATTTGTTCTAACACCTAATGATCCAAACCAATATAAATTTCTAGTTGTATGACAACTGAATCTTAAATATATATACCATATATCATTTTATTTCCTCATGTTTTGATGAGTTTCAAATATTATTATTTAATATCTTTGATAGAAGTTTCGAAAATTTCTCCTATTATTTGGTATCTTGACTTCAAAAAATTATTTTTGATACAACCATTGATTTTGAAATCTTCGTCTCGTGAAGTAAGGTTCTTTATATGTATTTTGAATATTTCTCCTATTATGAGATTATTAATATGCTTCTATTCTTCTTTTCCATTTATCCATTTTCAAATATTTTAATTCCTTTGAAGTTGAAATCCTTTTTGCTCCAAAGTTTACAATAACTTCAAATTTTAATTTTTTTTTTTAATCTTTCAAAAATAAATTTGCAATTGTTTTTTTTATTTTTATTTTAAAATTATTTGAAGTAGTAAATATTTTATCTCCTTTCTTTATTAAAGTTGCAAATTCTAAATTTTTCAATTATCAAATTCCCTAAATTTTAAAGTTCAAACTAATTTTCAAATTTCAAAAATATTTTAAATATTATTTTTGAAGTAGAAAACCTTATCTCTACAAAATTTAACAAAAATCTTAAATTTTTGAAAAATTGAATTGTAAATATCAATTTAAATTCAATAAGGTTGAAATCCTCATAACTCCTTCCTAATTGCTATTCTCTATATAGTTGAATTCCTTTTATCTCCAACTTATAAAATAATATTTCTAAGTTTTCACTTTATATTCACTTTGGACTTTCAAACTTTAACACCAAAAAATAATTATCAAGATATATAAAGGTAATTCACCTTACCTTTTCCTCCTTTTTATGTTGACCATGTTGTGTTATTTTTAAAATTTTAATTGATGTTAATTGATCTTAATCAATGCTACTTCAAATAAAATGGTATAACATTATGTAATGTATAAGAACTACTTTTTTAATTTATCGGCTAGTCTTTTGCCTTCTACAACTCAACATATTCAACGCATAGAATGGTGTTTAACTCTTTGTCTTTGTTATGGCACTTGAATTTTTGCTAGTAGGTGGGACATAGATTTCCTCTAAAATGTGAGCTCTTTGGCTCTAATATGGAACTCAGAAAGTAAGTTCTTCAGATTAGATATTATGCTCAAATTTTCTTCAAAAAATGAGCTCTTTGGATCTGATATGGGACTTTAATTTCATCCAAAAAATGATCTCCTCCACTTTGATATAGCGCCCAAACTTCCTATAAAAAATGATTTATTTGGCTTTGATATGGCACTTGGATTTATTCTATATCCAATGTTAATACGGTGCTTTGGTTGTTGCTAGGGAGTGGATCCTTCAAAGCTTTCAAAAAACTAGAATATCACTTGTATAGTGCTCAGGTGATCCCACAACCTAGACTGAAATGCTTGGCTTATGGTTCTCGACTGGTCTACATAGACTAATCTTATTCAGTCAACCTGGTCTTTTAGGTCTATTTTATATCTCTAAATGACTAGAAAATTGGCACTTACAAAATTTGGCTTATCTATAGAAGCTTATGATGCTTCCCTTATTATATTTTATTTGGAATATTATATTGCTTCTCTTTTTCTTCTTATCTATGGAAGCTTTGATGCTTATATTATTTTCTTTGGACACTCTGATACTTCTCTATTCTTCTTCTCTATAATATTTGATGCTTCTACATTCTTCTTCTCTAGAAGCTTGTGATGCTTCTCTACTATTTTTTTCTTTGGAAGCTTTGATGCTTATCTATTCTTCTTCTTTGAAAGCTTTTTTGCTTCTCTTTTTTTCTTTTATTCTCAGGATAAAATTCCTAAGTTCCTTAAAAATAATTTTTCTTTTCTTTTATCAGGTTACTTCTTGAGATATTCAATATTATCACAATATTCTTGATATTGATGCCTTCAATGTGCATTATTATGGTAGGATCAAATATGACCAAAATTTAAAGTGCTAAATTTTCCAATATATGATTCTCTATCTCCAAAAAGAATTGTAAAATCAAGGTGAATTTTGATTTATCCCCTCAATATTCAAGTTGAATTATAGTATTCACTTTTTTTTTTTGAATGTAAAGACTCCAACATATAATAATTGGGATTTTTATCAAAAAATAATAATCAATCTACAAATTCAAAATTTACAACAATCTAAGTCTACGTTTTCTTCACATTGCTATATATATTCACATTGAGTACTTTCTCCAATGCTAGCAATAGATTATATTGAATCTAGTTTTAATACCACTATTGAATTTTAAGCTAGATTATCTTAAGTCAAATATTATGGATCTTTGAGTAGACTCAAATATAAGAGAAATAAAAATATAATATGACCAATATAAATAATAATAACATTTAAAATAATATCAAATATGAATGTAAAATGGCCAAAATCATTCATGCAATAACATGAAGAAAATTTATAGTATAATTGATCAAAATATGCATACAAGTTGCAATATTATTAAAGCTTGAATGAATCATACAATATTGAGATATTTTTTTCTTCGATTATACAACATGGAGCTTTACCTCCATAATATAGCCATACAAGATGATTCTTCAATTACTTGACTATTACTCTTCATATGAAAATTCTCTCATTTTATTTGTCTTCTCATCTGGCCACTTGTATACATGACTCTTGACTCTCTACTTATATGCACACTTTTTTTGATAGTTTAAATTTATCTGGGTTTTTATCAAGGGACCCAAAAACCTGATTACAAAAATAGAAAAAAACACTATAAATCCTTAAGGATACAACATAAAATCCTTTCTTGAAGGATGTAAACTAAAAAAATCCTGAAATGTTTCCACATAGCAAGGGGGACCAGCACACACAAAAGGAAATAAAGATAGGTCCATCCCATCCAAAAATGACCTTGCAGAATACAACACATGAGATAAAATTTGAAATTTAAATAGGGCCATTTCGATCACAACATCCTTACAACACATGCAAAAATGATGGAGAAGAGGATCAAAACCATCCACTCAAACAACACGTGCACATGAGTTAAAATTGGCCTTGTAGAACACAACACAAGAGATAAAATTTGAAATCTAAAATAGGGCCATCCCACCCAAATCATCCTTACAACACATGCAAAAAGTATGGAGAAGAGGATCAAGGCCATCCCGCACAAATAGCACATGCAATGAAAATTTAAAACACGGTAAACCTGCCTAGAACAACTTTGAATAAGGGCCATCTACCCACCACTAAAATTTAAAAATTAAATTCAAAATTAATGCAGGAAATGTAAAATATGAAAAAACATTCATGCCTAAGGATGTCCTAGGATGCAACAGCAGGATAGTTTGAAAAATAGCAATCTAGCACAAGGCCTGAAACTGCCAAACAAAAAACTCCCCGAGAAGGTTTAAGGAGCAAAGAAACCACCAAGAAGGATCAATCCACCCAGGTAAGAAAGAAGGGACACAAAAAAGTAGGATCAAAATAACATCATGTACAGGGCCTAGAATATGGAGAAACAATACTAAGGATTTCCACAGGCCATGAAATCCTCTTACACACGAAGAAGATCTGGTAGATCTACGAGGAATCAAGAAGAACAAGAGGAAGTAATATAGAAATATTGGTGCACCACAATTGAAGAACCACTAAAACCTGGCTCCAAGAAGATACCTACAACATATTTGGTTCAAGTATGAAACAAAATGAAAATATACATCCCAAAAGCACCATAGAAAACCTAGGGAGGGACCTAGGGGCATCCTAGAACATAGGCACAAGAAGAAAACCCTCGAAACAACTATGTAAATATCAGACAAGCAAAGAAGTGACCTCCCACCCCAAGGAGATCATCTGCAACCATAGACAACCAAGAGAGAAGGATCCAAGAAGTGCCAAGGAATTGGGACAGAGCTAAGCCACACCATGAAGAAAACCTACAAAAAACTAGGACAACCCAAACAGCAAAAGAGAAAAATTCTTAAAGCACAAAAATTAAACACAAGGACAGATCCAAGGATGTCCCAAATATCATAAGGGAAAATAACTCCCTAAAGAACAAAAAAAATACTAAAACGGACCTAGGGACATCACAGTCCAGAAGCATAAGAAATATACCCTCAAACCGATGATAAAAGGGGTAGACAAGCGGAAAAGAGACCTCCCACCCCAAGGAGGTAGTCTGCAACCACAATTAACCAAGAGAAGGATCCAAAAAGTGCTAATGGATTGGGATAGAGCTAGGGGAGGGGGAAGCGAAAAAGCAGATAATGGCATCCCATGGGATATCCCCTTCTCCCCCTAAAACCCTTGCATGCACACTTAAATCTATGAAATTTACACTATTTTACATGATACTTATACTTCTACATGCACACCTAATAAATGACATTTGTGCACATCCTCACATTACATATTTGCACACTTAATTACATGACACTTGTGCATATCCTACACATAGAAAGCAGATAAGGACATCCCATGGGATATCCCATGCTCTCCCTAAAACCCCTGCATGCACACTTAACTCTATGAAACTTGCACTATTTTACATGATACTTATACTTCTACATGCACACCTAATAAATGGCACTTGTGTACATCCTCACATTACATATTTGCACACTTAAATTCATGATACTTGTGCATATCCTACACAAACACTTGCATAAAGGAGAAACATAAATCACTCTTCTAAACTATAAACTCAAACCTTAATCTAAAATTTACACTGTACCTTAAAGTTACCTTGGGGATACATTAGAATGTACCCAATAATGTAATATTCTCCAACAAATGCGTGGTCTCATGGAGATATTAATCCATCCAAAATCTGCCTACCCTTCATAAACTCCCCTTCCTACTCTGCAATGATATCTAAAAGAATAAATGTTAGGCTAACTACAATAACTTTTGATATTATCTTGTAAATGGTGTTACACAAACTAATTAACCTAAAGCCCTTATATTTATTTCACCAAATATTTTTTTAAATGAGTAGTAGGAAATTATTATTTTATTCTGTTAACAATTTTCCTAAGTGATGCAACTCTTGTATTGCTACTACTACATCCTTACTCACCATGTTCTAAAAATCTTGGAAGAAACCCACTTGAAATTCATTATGCCCTAGATATTTTGCTTTACCTAATGAGAATACTGCTTCCCTAATCTCCTCCTCTCTTACCTCTTTGACAAGTTATACATCCGTGTATCTAGATAAAATCCTTTAAATATGTTGAATTATTTCCTCCATATATTCTTCATGATCCTCCCCATCCTTTGTTATAAACAGTCTAAAGAATTCCACCACCCGTTGTCTAACTTGATCTTCCTTTATCATTAATTCTTCATCCTCTTTTTGAATTTTAGTTATCCTTGCTATAATTTTATGTCTTATGCTAGAGATATGATAAAATCTTATATTCTTATCCCCTTTTGTTAACCGTTGTTTCCTTGACTTTTGTTTCGAGTACATCTTCTCCCTTTGTCAATATTATATGCAATTATAATTCTATAACTTTATATCTATTATAGAGGACCAGGTCCATCCCACTTCTACTTATTTCCTCATCATGTTGACTCAATTCTTGCCTTGACCACTCCTACAAGAAGATATTTCCAAAGACCTCCTTATTCAAATTTTTTACTTCCCCCTTCACATGTTTCAATTTCCTAGCAACCACAAACATCTTGAATCATTGGAACAGATGCATAGACCAAATTTTCATTTTTCATAAATGCTTGGATGTTGAAACCATATAAATTCAAATTTAAATGAGCTATTTTCCTTTTTGTCCTCCAAACTACACCAAAACACAAGATGATTATGGTTTGATCATATTCTTGGTATTAGTGTCAATGTATGCTCACAATTTTCCTCAACCTACTCCAAGGATGGTAGAACCCTATCCAATCACCTAGATCAAGTCCTCCCCTAACTTGTTATTATTCCACATGAATGCATTGCCACTCAAATCAACAACATAAAGACTTGATGTTGATATAAAATTGATAAGGTCCTCTATAATATTAGTGAATCCTTGGGACCTCCCTTTTTCTCACTTGGTCTAATATACTATTGAAGTATCATTCCACTATCCATATAATCCCCCTAGATAGTCGATCCATTTGTTCCAACTCTTTCCAAAACTCTTTTCTCAATCTACTTACATTTGGAGCATAGACATTTGTAACAAGAAAAACCATCTTTGAAGACCTAGTCAAAACAAGAATAGTCAATTATTTATCACTTCTAGATATGACTTCTCCCTCATAGAGGTCATGTTTCCATAGAGCTAAAAAACCTCCTAATTCTCCCCTAGCTCCCAACTAACAACTCTTACCTTTCTTCCATATTTCACCCTAAATACTTTCTCAACTTGCACAAGTTAATTTAGTTTCTTGCAATAATGCTATTTCAGGTTGGTGGTCCTTCATAGTGAATTTCATAAATCTATGTTTGTTAGTGGAATTCATTCCCCTAACATTCCATGATATGAATTTCATTTATTACTTATTATAGTAGGATTTTTCCCACTCAAGACTATGATATTTTTCTTCACATATTTCTGTTGAAGATTTAAGTTTTAAAGAGCTACATTGATTCACCCCCACCTCTCAGTGTCATTGTGAGACTAACAATTGGTATTAGAGAAAGGTTCCTGAAGAGGCTTAACCGATTAGGGTGATCTTGGAAGTGACACAACGAAAGGTGGTGAAGGCTTCTCATCAAACAAAGCACCATTGTTTTATGGAACTAATTACGCTTTTTACAGACTCAAGATGCAGACATATATTTGTGCTTTGGGATACAACATTTGGGATTCAGTAGATAGTGGATACACAATACCCACCACTTCTCCAACCGATGTTGTCGGTAAGAAACTATTTGAGAATGACTCAAAAGAAAAGAATGCTATCATGTGTAGATTAGTGGATAGCAAACTGGTAAATATTATGGGTTGTAAAATGGCAAAGGAAATATGGGACAAACTGAAGAGCATTCATGAAGGAGACGTTAAGATCAAGGAAGCCAAGTTACAAACACATCGAGCTCAGTTCGAAGTATTAAATATGAATGACGATGAGAATATATAATCATATATGATGAGAGTTAATGAAGTCATTAATGCGATTAGAGGACTCAATGAAGAAATCAAATATTCTGTCATTGTGAAAAAGGTATTAAGATCCCTTTCCCAAAGATTTGATTCTAAAGTTTTAGCTATAGAATAAGCTAAAGATCTAAATTATTTTAGTATGGAGGAGATGCATGGTTCTTTGATTGCATATGATATGAGAATAGGAAAATCTAAACCCACATATAGAGAAGCTGCTTTTAAAGCCCATAAAAATATGAAAGAAAAACAAGAATCCAAGGAAGAAGAGACATCAAATGAAATGGAAGCAAAATTTGTTCAAAAAATAAAAAGGGGAAAAGGAAAATATAGAGGAAAGTTACCATTTAAATGTTTCAACTATGGAGGCATTGGGCATTTTGCAGCTAAATGTCCACTTAATGAGAAGAACAAAAGTGATGAAGGATCACACAAAGAAAGAAGTGACTGGAAGAAAAATACAAATTTCAGAAAAGACAACTTCAAGAAGAAAAGTTTCATCTCCAAGAATGTCAGTTCATTATAAGATAGCTCCAGTGAGGATTCTAAAAAGAAAATAGGTGAAGCTCTTTTCATGGAACTCAAAGAAGAAAAACCAAAAAAGAACAGGAATGTGATGAATAAGAAATTGATGTTGAAGTGAATTTGGAAGAGGAACTAATTGCAGCTCTAGAGGAATTGAATATAGAAAGAAAATTTCAAGAAAGCTTGAGGATGCAAATGAAATCATAACAAATTTGAAAGTATAGATAGAAGAATCCAAAAAAATATTCAAAGATATCGAAGTGCAAATAACCATGAAAATAAATTATTGCAGCAAGCTAGAAGAACAGATTGTTGGTTCAAGAATGCAGCTAGAAGAGATGAATCAGAAAATTAATTGTTATCATAAACGTGAAGAAAGATCTATGAAGCTAGATAAGATCATAAATAACCAAAATACTATAAGAATCAAATTTGGTTTGGGTTTTGATGAAGGAGAATCATCAAATGGATCAAAGGCTATAAATGAATAATCCACAAAGAATGAAGAGAAGAAACAGGTTGATCAAGCAAAAATGAATCATGCAAAGGAAAGCAATAATGTAAGACAAGAAAACAGAATTGATAATGATGGCTTCACCAATGTCACACATCAAAGAAGAAGAATATTTATGGCTCCTATGACAACATGGCAAAGACCACCACCTAGGTTCAATCATCTATTTTTTGGTTACTGTTTTAAATGCAATGGTTATGGACATAAGATCTCAGATTGCAAGTATAATGTAGGACCAAGGAATTTTACCAATAGAAATGCTTTTTCACCTTTGATGGATTATGCAGTAGAATGTTATAACTATCATAATTTTGGGCATATTGCAAGAAATTGTCCAATTACATTTGCATCAAATCAATTTCAGGGAAGAAACTTTCAGCCAAATGAATTAAGACAAAATAGAAAATTTCCCGAAAACATGCACAAGCTATTGAAAAAGAAAAGCCAAAACAAGAGCCCAAACTTGTAATCAAACCTGAGTGGGAAGAAAAAAAGTGACCTAAGGAAGAAAAGGAATCCTTGATCGCACAGACAACATTTAAAGTGTAGAATAAATCTGCACCATGGATACTTGATAGTGGATGCACCAGTCATATGACAGGTTACAAATAAAAATTTGAGAAGTTGCAGCAATATGAAGGTGGTTCAGTAAATTTTGGAAACAATGATGGAGCTAATATAGTTGGCATAGGTTCAGTTAAGATTAGTGACAAAAAAATCAGGTCAAAATAAGTCTTTTTTGTGGTTGGTCTGAAGCATAACTTGTTGAGCGTAAGTCAGATTTGTGATAGAGGTCATGAAGTGATCTTTAAGAAGTAAGGTTGTGAAGTCAGAAAGGCAAATAATGGGAAGTTGATAGAAACTGGATCAAGGACATCTAGCAACCTGTACACTCTCTCAAAGACTTTAGAAGGAGCTTGCTTTATTGGACAAGAAGAAGAGAATTAGTTGTGCCACAAGAGGCTCGGTCATATCAGTTTTGACAATCTAGTAAAAATCAGCTCAAAGAAAGCAGTGAGAGATATTTCCACCATTGGCAAACCATCAAATAGCATTTGTGCTTCATGTAAAAAGGGTAAGCAAACTAGAGTCTAATTTAAAACAAAAGAATACTACACAAGCAAACATTTGGAACTAGTACATACTGATTTATGTGGACCCATGAGAACGCAAAGCATAAACGGTGACAAATATTTCATGTTGTGTATAGATGACTATTCCAGGATGACATGGGTACTATTTTTGAAGCATAAATCAGAAGCTTTTGAGATGTTCAAGGTTTTCAAAACCCAAGTTGAGAATAAAACAGGAAAAGGATTAAAGTTTTAAGGTCGAAAAGAGGAGGAGAGTTCATTTCAAAGGATTTCACTAAGTATTATGAAAAATATGGCATTAGGAGACAATTTTTAGCAGCCAGGACACCTCAACAGAATGGTGTGGTAGAAAGAACATGACAATGCAAAAAACGGCATGGACTATGTTGAATGAGAGCAAAGTAGTAGACATATTTTGGAAAGAGGCAGTCCATACTACGATATACATCCAAAATAGGTACAAGTTTAGGATGCATGAAAGCAAAACTCCTTATGAGTTGTGGTTCAGTAGAAAGGAAACAACAAGATACTTTAAAGTTTTTGGCAGCAAGTGTTACATAAAAAGAACTGAAGAAAACCTTGGTAAGTTTGAATATAGAGCAGATGAAGGTATTTTTCTTGGCTATTCATCAAAAAACAAAGCTTACAAATGCTACAACAAGAGGCTAAGGAAAATTGTGGATAGTGTTGATGTTAAAGTTGATGAATGAAGGGAACGAGTAATTAGATATGAAGAGAACTACCCAATTTATGAAGAGTTCATTGAAGGAGACGAGGAAAAGGAAACGGAAAAGAAACCAAAAATAGACTCAAAAGACTCAAACAGTGATTCAAAAGTGGAAGAAAACAAGAAATTCAAAATAGGCAGTTGGCAAAAAGATCATCCTAGAGAGAAAATAATTGGAGACCCCAAAGTTGGTTTTTAGAAAAGAAGAAGATTAGTAAGTAACTACTCTTTATTATCTAGCATTGAGCCCAAAATGAAAACTGGGTAAAGGCAATAAATGAAAAATTAGATCAGATCAAGAAAAACAAGACTTGGGAGTTAGTACCAAGACCCGCAAATAAAAATGTAATCGGTACTAAATGGGTCTTTCGGAACAAATTGAATGAAGACGAACAGGTAGTCAAGAACAAAGAAATATTGGTATGCAAATGCTATGCACAAGTTGAAGGTATTGACTTTGAGGAAACCTTTTCACCTGTGGCCAGACTAGAGGCAATTAGAATGTTTCTAGGATTAGCAGTTTACAAAAATTTCAAAGTTTATCAAATGGATGTGAAATCAACATTTTTGAATGGGAAACTTGAATAAGAGGTTTATATTGAGCATCCAGATGGTTTCCAGCTTGGTGATGATCCCAACTTGGTTTGCAAGTTGAATAAAATGTTATATGGCTTAAAACAGGTACCCCGAGCATGGTATGCAAGGCTAGACAATTATCATACTCAGCAAGGGTTCAAGAAAGGTATGGTGGATAGTAATTTGTATGTCAAAATAGAAAATTGTCATCATATTGTTCTTGTTGTATATGTAGATGATATCATATTTGGTAGCAGCAAAGATGAGTTGTGTAAATATTTAGCAAATAAGATGTAGAAAGAATTTGAAATGTCAATGATTGGTGAACTTTCGTATTTCCTCGGATTGCAAGTTAATCAAAAGGAGAAGGGCATATTTATTTCTCAAATTAAATATGTGAAATATATGCTAAAAAAGTTCACAATGGAGGATTGTAAGCCAGTTAGCACTCTCATGATGACAGGTTGCAAGTTGAGCAAGGATGACAAATCTCCATACGTTGATCAAATTATGTATAGATCTATGGTTGGGAGCTTACTGTACTTTAAAGCTACCAGACCAAATATTTTACAGGCAGTATGCATGCTAGCATGATTTTAGGCTAGTCCCAAGGAGACTCGTGTGACAACAGTGAAGAAGATTCTTCGGTACCTCAAGGGTACTATGGAGTATGGGTTATGGTATCCGAAAGGTAAGGACTTCACCCTTATTGCATATTTAGATGCAGATTGGGTAGGATGTGTAGATGAAAAGAAGAGTACTAGTGGAGGTGCATTCTATCTTGGAGACAGGTTGGTCACATGGCATAGTAAGAAACAAGAGTCAGTCTCCTTATCCACAGCAAAGGCAAAATACATTATAGCAACAACGTGTTGTATGCAGGTGTTATGGATGAAACAAACTCTAAAGGATATTGGTATTAATTTTAGTGAGCTAATTTTAGTTAAGTGCAATAACACTAGTGCCATTAACATCTCAAAGAATCTGGTTATGCATTCTCGCACAAAACATATTGCTATCCGATATCATTTTTTGAAGGAGAAAGTTGCGGAAGGTGAGGTTAAGTTGGATTTTGTTCCAACAACAGAGCAAGTAGTGAATATCTTCACCAAACCATTACCCAAGGAAGTCTTTGAGTACCTTCACAAGAAATTGGGAGTGGTCACACTTCCCAAGAATTGACTAGCTATTGGGGCCACATTCTCAAGGGGAGCATTTGTGTATTTGTTTATCTTTTTGCTCATGTTTGTGATTTTTGCTAAGTGTAATAATTTTTGCATGAGAATTTTGTGCATGGACTTAGGGTGAGTTTGCAGTATCCCTTTTGTATTATTGTAAAATGGGGAGAAGAGTTACAAAAAATTGTGTGCGTGTTGCCAACAATTCCAAAGGGGGAGATTGTTGAGCAAGGTGCAACGACAATATTGTCATTGTTGTCAACACACTCAAATGGATAGGTTGATGTAGTGGAAAGTTTTTTGGAGGTTTTTTAGAGTATGTACAGTGATTTTCAATTCTTATGAGGATTTTTTGATTTTCGGGTGAAGTTGTTACAGGTTGTTCGTGCAAATTTGCAAAAGTTGAAAAAATCGTCAAGAAGTAATCAAAAATTTGCAAAAGTCATCATGGGCATAGTTGGACAGGATGGATCAGTTTGGAACATTCCATTATGTCAATAAATAGTCTATAACAGTGTTGGAGGTGTTAGAATAGTGTTTGGATTGATCGGTGACATTTCGGTCTCTTGGTGGATGATTTGGCAAGTGGTTGTATAGGCCAAAAAAGGGCAGTTTTGTCAAAAGTACTGCGAGCAAACCGAGAATAATTTTATAGAAAAATTTGAACTGGATGTGGATGTTATCTTCAATAACATGTGTTCCAAATTTCGACAAAAATAGAGAAACGATACGAATGTTACAAGCGTTGCAAGACTGTCCTAAAAATGCTCTTTTTGGAAAAAGTGTGTCAATAGCAGTTTTTGTGGAGGTAATACAGGCGAACCGTAAGGATTTATGTAGCGATATTCAGAATAGATGTAGTCATAATTGTATATATTCTACATTTTAAATTTCATATAAAATAGAGTTACGAGGTGAGAGTTATGATTGTTGCAAAAATGGTACAGGTCACTTTTATGTCAATTTGTTCCACTTGTGCAAAATCCTTCAGTTGGCCGTTTCGACCTTGCAAATTTTCCAGAGTTTCGGTTTCAGTGTTGTTACACCTTCAAGGCATCAAATAGAGCATCTTTCATTTTTGGTTTGATGTGTCACGTGGCTCCGAAGTAAGAGAACGAGTAAGGTGTCAATTCTTTGCATGTGATGTGTTTGACGAAATGTCTTCTCAAAATAAAAAAATGAAGTTATATTGTTTTAAGTAGCTTCATTAAAGAAAATATTTTAAAATTTGAAAAAGGAAAAATAATGCAAGTGTGTGCTTTTTAAGTGACAAGGGATTTTATTGAAATGTGGTAACTTTATTTTGTGAAGAGAGAAATGTGTAGAGAAAAATAAAGAGTGAAAATCCGTGATTTTTGGAGAGAGGTGAAAAATATCACTTCAATATTTTGGGCATAACTTTCTCATAGGATATAAATTTTAGCTTAAATTTTTGTAGAATTTTACAGTCAAAGTTTTTCACAATACCCAGAAAGCGTTTAGCAATTGGCAGAACGAGCTAAGAGAAAAATCAATTTTTTTGTGAGAAGAGAAGATTCAAATTCTGAGTAATGCAGAGAGAGGGATGTTATACTGGGTGAAATATAAAGTTTTATATTTTGAGCTTATATACCATAGAGGGTTATGGTTTTAGTTAATACATTCATATATGTCATTCTATTATCAATATCAAAATCAAAGGGGTGCTTGGTAGAGGCGTTGGTGCTCCTTTTTGTTGTTGTAGATAAATCAGGGGTTGGTGCTCCTTTCTGTTGGTGCATATAAATCAGGTGTTGGTGCTCCTTCTAGTGGGTGCTAGTAAATTTATTATAAAGTTGGTGCTTTGCAAAGGCTGGATTTGAATGGGAGTCCAAACAGTCATTTTCAAGGATGTAGCCAAATCGGTGAACCTCGATACATCTTGTGTTGTGTGATGTTATCTTTTTATACTTGCTTTATTTGGTTTTATGTTTTCATTTTTTTGGCTTTGAGTGTTGAATATTTAATTTTTAAAGATCTACACTGATTCACACCCCTCTCAGTGTCATTGTGAGACTAACACTTTCAATTTATTTTGTGTCTCCTTTAAGCATTTTTCTTTCAAGGTTGACCTTCCCACCTTATTTACCTCTTTTACTCTTATATTCGGGAGTGTCTTAGCACTCTTCATCATCCGTAGGAATAGTATTTTTCCTGAAGACCCTTTAACCACTTCTTCTTGATTAAATGTACACGACACACTTTCTAGATCTAATTGTCCACGGGCCTCCATCTCCCTTGCTATTTATTTATCCTTTTCTTCATCCTTTTTAGTAACCTCATATTGTGATATTGAATACCTTATCCTTAATGTATTTTCTTGGATTTATACATTTTTAGTTTCCTCTCCTAGGATTATTATTTAACCTTTCTCCATATTCATTTCTTTCTATGAGTTTTCCTTGCCTTCACCAATACCAGCTTCTTTTATTTCTTCCTTATATTATTCTAAAACCATCCTCTCCTTGACTTCTTTTCTTTGTATATATTCACCCTTCTCATCAAATATATGCTCTTTTTTCTTCCATATTAGTCTTTTTCTCTTTTCTCCATTCTTACTTTGTCTTTCTTTGTAAATCCTCTTCTTTTTATTTGAGAAATCCTTTACTAGTTGACCCATCTTGGCATATATTCTATAATTAAAGGATCATTATCATATATTATGCTTTGATTCCAAACCCTCCATCTCAAGACCAATTTGATCTCCTTGTGTAGTTTTCATCTTGACTCGACCATAACACACAATCTAGCAAAAATATCATTTTTATTTCTTTGGTAATAAAATATACCATGAGAAAGAACCAAAAGGATTTTGCTATGCTTTAAAAATTTTCCTTCTCCCTAAATTATAGAGGTAAAGTAGGAAGACCTACCTATACTAGATCCACATCTATCCTCTCTATGTCAAGGTTAAATCTAGAAGCCCATTTCTTGAGATATAGACTAGATCTACCCACAAACCATGGGCCACCTAGAAGAGCTCTATAGAAATATTCCTAGTTAAATGAGGCAAGGAAAAAACCTTTAGTCAAAAAGGATAATTCGACATGTCCTCTAAGTTTCTAGTGGTTAGTCGTCCAGTTCCTGATATGATCCCCTATTGGTTGTAAGCCTACAAAATTTTATATTAGAGTACTATTAAGTTTGTTCTTTGCTCTTTCATTGATTTATTAGGAATATTCAGATATATTCTTACCTTATTAGTTTTATATGATATCAATTATCATTATTCCTTGTTTTCCTTCCCACTTCTCTTGCCCTTCAATCAATCTACCCATGTTCTACTATCCTTGTATATGTTCCTAATCTTGTGTGATCATTTAGGGTTCTTCTCCTTTAGTATAAACAAAGATGGATATGATGGAGATCAAGAATTTTCAACTCCACATTTGAAATCCTTAGCATAAAAATACTTTTCTATTTCTTTTTGAGTTCTTATTAATGCTATAATTCTTTAATTGTATGTTGTTCCAACTCTGCTTCCTATACACCACCTATGTTTGATGCAAGCACAACACTAAGACCACCACCCAATTTAGTAACTTTCTCTATTGTTATTTTCTCCAACTCTTCATTCCCATGGCTTCTACAAGAATTATTTAAAGAGTCCTACACCTAGACACTAGGATTCATTATCATCTTATGATAAATTCCTCTACATACTCCAACCTTCTAGCCCTCCCAAGAATATAAACCTTGCACACATAATGTTACATTCCATGCACCATTCCAAAATTCTTGCTCATGGATGTGAAATATTTTCTTACCTTATCCACCATTCCCAATATACTACAAGACCACGTAACTCCTAAAAAACTATTCCCATCTAGCCTCACCATCGCCTCCATATGACCAAATGTCTCAATCACCTCCTTGGCAAAACCATTATAGGAATACCCAAAAAAAATAAAGTTCCAAGGTTCATAGTATCATTCAAGTATTTTATTAAACACTTGGTAAGCAACTTGGATACTTCCACACTTCCATACAAATCAATAACCTTGTTATTAAACCCCATATGGTTCTAAACCCAAACTGCTCCATGTGAACAATCATATTTTTTTCCTCTTCAAGGGTCTTCTTGTTGATGCAACACTAGAGAATAGAAATAAAAGAAACATAATATACAAGACTAATCCTCAGCTCCATGATTGGATAAAGCTCTATGTCTTCCTAGATTTTTTCCTTCTTTGAAAAAATCTACAAATCCTCTATGGTGGCATAGATGGTGGACCCCATGTGACCTTGGGTCTCTGCTAAATGGTCTTGATTCTACAAAGCTAGGGATAATAGAGGTGTAGAGAGAAAAACATTAACCCTTCAACTATAGATAATTCTAATAATCCTTTACAACTTACAAAATTCATCTCATAAATATTATTTTCATAGAAAATTTCAATTAAATTTAAATACTACAAAATAAAATAATATCATAGTGCTAAAGAAACAATTTCTTTGGATCTACAATTATGAGGTTCTTTCCATGCCTAAAAAAGATACCTGAACTCTCCTTATTTGACTTCTAGTCTATGTACTTCTAGTAGAGGCCCATGAAGGCCTTGGAAAGCTTTGAAGGATGGCATATACATAAGAGGTGTGGCCTATTCCCTTCATGCATATATGCCTATCTACCCTAGCAAAGTGATGGCAACAACATAATCACCTAAGATCTATGAATAGGAGTAGTATTATGCATAAGGATTCATCCCCAAAATGTATTTATAAAAATAGGGTGAATCAATTTCAAAATATAGGTGAATAGTATATAAACTCATGTAGAATACATGGTGAATTACCCTTTTTTCCACCAAAAAATATAAAAATATGGCAAATTTATAATAATATTTGAAAAACTTGTAAAAATTAAAAATGTACTAAATTAAATAGAATTAAAAGCCATGGTAGCATTGAAAGATTGTACTTTTATTTAATTTTTATCTTTATATTTCAAAATTTAATATTTACAATGTATACTAGATCTTTTGCCTAGGCAAGCTAGGTCTAAGAAATATGTATATGTATATGCATTGCTTGATTCCAATAGTCACAATATTGTAACTTATTCTTATTATTCCTACTATTCTTGTTCCATCGATATACCATAATTATGAAAATTATATCAACATTAAAAAGCCCCACATGAATCATTGGAACACTTTATGTAGAGCTCTTCAATATGAGGGGATTTTTATAATCCCTTGTTTGAATCTTTCCTTGAGTTGCTCACAACTAGTTGCATCACTAATGATGCCTTGATGACCGACAATATCATAATTAGTGACAGACTACCAGTAGCATCATAGGTGATGATAGATGACCAATAGCATCATAAATTGTGATAAATAATTATAAGTTATTTTGTTGGTGTAAATAAAATTATTTAAAATTTCAAGGTAAAAATATCTACTATTATCAAGGGTAATATTGGCAATTTAAAAATTAATAAGATCAAATAAGTATAAAATTGGGGTGAGTCGATCAAGTAATTGTTTTACACCAAAATTTTAGGCTAATGGGCCTCGATCAAGGGTCCCCATATTAGCCAATTACAAATTTTGAAAATCCAAATATTCATTAATTAACGATGATTAGCCATTATGCATAACCTTGAATAGGAGGATCCTAGCATGCCTGAAATGGAAACCCTAACTCTTCTTCTTTGAATTAATTTTATTTTCCACTATAACTCTAGCCCATAGATGTCATAGCCTATAATATTATGTTTGTGGATTTTTTGTTCATTACTATAACCCTAGTTTGTAGATGTCACAACTTGTGTCATTATGTTTTTAGAGCTTCTATTATTCACTATAACCCTAGCTCATAGATGTTGTAGCCCATGTTGTTATATTTTGAAGATTTTATTCTCCAATGCAACTCTAGCTCATAGATGTCATAACCTAAGTCATCATGTTTTTGGAGCTTTTATTCTCCACTATAGCCCTAGTTCATATATGCTACAACTCAAGTCATCATGTTTTTGAATCTTTTATTCTCCACTACAACCCTAGCTCATAGATTTGATATTCCATGCCACCATATTTTTGGAGCTTCTTATCTCCACTACAACCCTAGATCATAGATGTCATAGCCCATGTCATCATATTTTTAGAGCTTTTGTTCATCGTTATTTGTAAATTTTGTAGCTCATACTACCATGTTTTAAGAGCTTTTATTCTTATTTTATGTGTAATTAGTGTAATATTTATATTTTATAACATTAATATGCTTTCATATAAATTATTTATTACAGTTCTTGTGGTTGCACTTATGCTTCAAAAAGGAAACTAACAATCCATATCTGGTAAAGCAGACTATGATAACACAAAGTTTCGGAAATATTACTCTACTATGATGCAGTGTATAGAAAGTAGAGATGGAGTTTTGGTGTTGTGATCGTTGTTACAAGAAAATATCAAGAAGGAAGATGCTTAGTTTTAGAATATTTGTATTTAAAAAGAAAATTTAAGATCTAGAAAACAAAAATCAAGAATTCAAACTTTTTATAAAAAAATATGTAGGTATCTAGCTATAGCAACTCAATCAAGATGAGATTTGAATCTATTTTTAAACTCTCAAGATATAAAGGAGAGAGTTGTGATTTTTCATGGGTGGGGGATCCAAATACAACCTCTTTCTCTATAGCAATATATATATATATATATATATATATATATATATATATAATGTTATAGCATTAAAAACTTTATTGGATGGTGTGTCTAATTTTTATGCTATACAATGTAAAATAAATAGATAAATAAATTTTATTGGTCATTGAATCCAACATATTATCCTTATTATAGATAATAAAAAATTAAAAAACTATATTTTTATATTAATGAAAAACAATTTTCATTGGGTGTTATGTCCAATATTTTATCTTTGACACTAAAAATTATATACATACACAAATATATATATTGGATAAAAAAGGGGTTGTACTATGTCTAATATGTATGCCCCCAATACAACCCCTAGCAAGAATCTTCTGTGAGAGTCTCTGAGCTCTATGAGAGAAGTTTTCTAGGGGGGATCTATGATTCTTGCTAGGGATTTCAATAGCCCCTTATACCGTTCGAATAAAAAGGGTGGTAGTGATTTTGGTTCTAAAAGTATGTAGGATTTTGTTGCATTTATTAATAATTAGGAGCTAATGGATGTGGATTTAAAGGGGTCTAAATACACTTGGGTAATAGACATCTAGATAATCAAAATTTTTATATTAGGTTTTATAGGGTGTTAGTCTCCAAGGAAGGTATTCCATTGTTTAGAGATGTGTTCCTTTGCTCTCTCCCCAAAGAGGGGTCTTATCATAATCCTCTGGTATTTGGAAATGTTCCAAACTCTAGTTTTTTTCTAGACCCTTCTGGTTTGAGGCAATGTGGCTGCAACATCAGGGCTTAGAATCCAAAACTCTAGAATAATTGTCTCGAGGGTTTTTGGGCCCTTTTATTTCTCAAGTGGATTCAAAGCTTATATTTGTTAAAGCTAATCTTAAGTTTTGGAACAAGTACATTTTTGGAAATGTTTTCTAGAGGAAAAAAGAGTTGGTTGAATAGTTAAAGGAAGCTAAACTAAATTTAGAGTCAAGAGAAGTGACTGAAGGGGTTAAACACTGGGAAAGAAAACTATTAGCATATTTCCATAATGTGCTAGCGGATGAAGAAATTTTATGGCATCATAAATTAACATCCCTATGGCTCCGTGAAGGTGATAGGAACACAAAATTATTTCACACATCCACCTTAAGGCATAGGAGCAATAATAGAGTTAGATAAATTATGAAATCATATGGTGTTATCTTGAAGGATATTATAGAAATCAAGGAAGAAGCGATCAAATTATTCAAAACCTTCCTCTACCCTAGGGATGACAGGGATTTTCAAGCTAAAGAGAGGCTACACAACATTCCCACCTTTATTTCAAATGATGTGAATGAAGACCTGTGTGCTCCCTTTCGGGATGAGAAAATTAGAGTTGTTGTCTTCTCTATGGATGGTTTAAAAGCTACAAGTTCGTATGGATTTCCTCCTATTTTCTTTCAAAGGTTCTAGCACATCATAGGTGGTGACATATGTTTATCTATGAGGGAAATTTAGAAGTCTAATTTAATTTTGGATGATATAAACTAGACATTTATTGTTCTTATCCCAAAGTCGATGGGTGCTAAATATTTCTCTCATTTCAGGCCCATTAGACTCTGTAATACACTTTTTAAAATTCTCACTAAAACTATGGTGAATAGGCTCAAAGTATACGTTCCAATAATTAGTGACCATCCTCAAAGTGGATTTGTAGCAAGTAGATAAATTATGGATGGTGTTATTGTATTACATGATTTGATTCATTTTGTAGACAATAGTAGAAGGTTAGGAACATTCCTCAAACTTGATGTGCATAAAGCATATGACAGGGTATCGTGGAGCTTTTTGCTTAGAGTTCTAGGGAATTTTGATTTTAAGCCTTTCTAGATTAGATTGGTCAAAGCTTTTAAATCATCAACAAAATTCTCAATATTATTTAATGGATCATTGGTTTGTTATTTTATCAATTGTAAAGGCATTCAGGGGATCCTATGTCTTTGTATTTGTTTATTTTATTGGCTGAGTCTTTGGAAATAGCTCTGAAGGTGAATCCTACAATAGTGGAAATCAAACTTGTAACTACCATTGACACGATCTCACACCACCAATTTGTTGATAATACATTATTATCATTTTTAGATTCAATCCCTTAGGCCAAAGCTATCAAAGATATCCTCCAAACCTAGAAAAGAGTGACCACATAGAAAGTGAGTTTGAGGAAAATTAATATTTTCTTCCTGAATACTACTCCCGATAGGTAGAGGAAAATTGTTGAGATCTTGGGATATGAAATTGACTCTTGTCCTTCAGTTTATCTGGGATTGCCAATGTTCAAAGGGGGTATTAATACTTCTCTATGGGAACTGTTTGTATAAAGATTTAAAATAAAATTAGGAGGATGGAAAATGGTACTTTTGAGCCAAACAAATAAAATTATGCTAGTTAATTCTACTCTGTAGATCATACCAATGTACTTCCTTTCTCTCTTTTGAATTCTAGGAAATATTCTTCAAAATATTGAACAAATTCAATGATCTTTTCTCTAGTCCAATTATGAGGAGAAGAAGAAGTTCTTACTTGTGGCATAGGATCAGGTGTGTAGTAGGAAAGTGTTGAGAGGTCTAGGTTTAAGAAGAATGAAAATGTTAAACAGAGCACTAATAGCTAGAAAATGTTGGAGATTGGTTCAAAAATATAATGTTAATTGGGTTAAAATATTGGTAGCCAAATATTTAGGTAACAATGGTAATTTTCTCATAGAACCATGTCCTACCCTTAGCTTAGCATTCTAGCACAACATTGTTAACAATCACTCTAATATCATAAAGGATGGAATATGGGTGTTAGGTAATGGGAAGAGCATTAATTTTTGGAAAGATACATGGGCAACTGATATACCATTAGAATCATATCCTCAAATGAGTCTGTTGGAACCAATCATAAGCCAATATTTTGGGTTAAAGGTATGTGACTTCATTTTCTCTATTAATGATAGAAAATACTATAAACTGTTTATTTTTCTAGGGATTTCGTAGGAAGAAGAAATTGCATTAACATATCTAATGGACATCATAAATTTGATGGTTATTCCTAACTAGGATAGTCCATATACATTGGTGTGGAAGGCTAATAAGGACAATTGCTTTTTTGTTAAGTCAACCTACCTATTGTTAGATGTTCCCTTTGATCCCTGGTTTCCTATTAGTAATATTTGGATGAAGGGTCTTACCCCTAAATTTAATGTTTTATTTTGATTTGTAGCTCAATAGAAATGTCTCACATTGGATAAGTTGTAGAAAATGGGATTGGTTTTCCTAAATTGATGCTACATATGTGGTAGTACTAAATAATCGCCTGTGCACCTATTTTTTGACTATCCCTTATCTCAATCTATCTTCTCCTAGTTCCTAAGGACTGTTAGTATGGTTTTGATTTTCTAAGTTTTTGTCTGACTTGATCATTCAATAGAGGTATCCCTTTCTATCTTTGCATATTTAGGCTTTTTGGTCCTTTGGTTTACATCATGTTTGGTGGTGTATTTGGAAGGAGAGGAATTCTAGAGCCTTTAAAATATCTCCTATATGGTTGAGTCTGTGGTACTTCATGCTATTTCTACCATTTTTCATAATGTAGATGCAATTTATTTAAATAAGGTCACTTCCATTAGAGATTTGGTGATGAATTCAACACTTGGATTTAGATATTATTCCCCTAAACATTACCCTGAAACTCCTGCTCGACATACTACTATTTGGGAACCTCCTCCTTCTTGTTCGTTGAAGCTAAATTTTGATGGATCTTCTAAAGGGAATCCGAGACCAACCGATACATAGGGGTTGGTTAGAGACTCTAACAAGAGGATTTTTTTGGCTTTGCTAAAAATTTAGATTGTTAGAAAATTCATTTTGGGAAGGCACAAGCTCTCTTTCAATGGGTTTGTCAATTAGAAATTTTGAATGGCAGGAAGATAATTATTAAAGGGTATTCCCCCAATATCATTAATATGCTCAAAGGTGTTCAATTACCTTCTTGTATGATCACAAACATACTTGCTAAAATTCAAATATGGATTTTAATCCTCTAAGTGGTTGAGATTAAACATGTTTACAAGGAGGGAGATAGATCAGTATATTTTTTTAGCAATCTTGGAACTTTTGCAGGAAAGATACACAATTTGTTAGGAGGATTTCCCAGATGGATTAAATCAAATAGAAAATAAAATATCGAGGAGATCATTTGTATTTTCAAATGGATTTTATCTACAATAGTAGGGATCTCCTGTGAAAATTTATTGTTTGTCCTACTTGACTATTATGTAGCTTTGTTGTTTATCTATTTTGTGGATCCTTTTTGGTTTGCTATGTTGATATATTTATTCCTTGTTTCTAGATGGTTGGTTGATCCACTCTTGTAAAATATTTGGGGCACCTTTCAATACCCCTTCATCCATATTATATATAAAAATAATAATTGTACTCAAGTCCTCCACCCTTGACAAATCACAACTCTCTCCTTTAAAACCTGGGATTTTACAAGTAGATTTAATGATCTAATTGAGATGTTATAGCTAGATTCCTACATTGTTTTTTAAAAAAATTTGAATACTTGATTTTTATTTTTTTGGATATTTTTCAATTTTCTTTGTAAATACAAATATTCCAAAATTCAGCATCCTTCTTCTTGATATTTTCCTGCAAAAAACTTCACAAAAGTAAAACTCCACCTATACTATCTATGCACTACATATTAGTAGGGTAATATTTCCAAAACTTCACACTATCATAATTTGCTTTACCAAATTTGGATTGTTACTTTCCTTCCTAAAGCATAAGTTGAACCACAATAATTATAATAAACAGTTTATATGAAAACACATTAATGTTATAAAATGCAACAAATATTGCCAATGTATTTCATTAAATTAAATCTTAATCCTTATTTTATTTAGTAAGTCAATATTTTCTTGTTAGCTTCAGCTAAACTTATTACATCCTCTAACCATGGAAAAGGAAATTTAACTTCACAATCCTCCATTAAAATACCTCTATTGGCTAGCCTATCTGAATATTTGTTCCCTTCCCTTAATGTATGCATAAACCTAAATTTTTAGCAGGGTCTTGTATTTCAACAATGATCTCTTGTATGTTCCATGGAGCCTTTGCTTTCCTCAAAATTGCATTGATTACTATTATTGAATCACCTTCCATCTATACTCTATTTCAATTCATTTGTCTATATGTTTTTAAACCTTCCAAATTTTCCCAAGCTCTAGATTCATTATGTATCTTAAGTCCACTATTGAAAGCATAATATGACAAAATATCACCCCTGTTATTTTTAAATATCCTTGTCCTATTATTGGTTGATGATTTCATTTAGATGCTCCATAAAAATTCAATTTGACCAACTCCACTTCTTGTGGTTTTCACTTTATATTCTTTGTCTTCCTTTTGTTTATCCTATACCCAACATCATAATTCCATTTGATGGTTTGACTCCATATATCAAGGATCTCTACTTCAATATTAGGGACTAAGTGAGTTGATAGAGTTGGTTTAGACTCCTCTATTGCTAAAAAAATCTTCCTTTTCATTAGCTCTAAACTAATTTCCTTTCCTTTATATATTATTATGTTTAATTCCATCCATATAGTCCAAAGTATTATATATATCAATGTATCCAAAAAATTTTATAATGCCCCACTTTTAAAAGTGCTCTGCCATTGCTTTAACCATTCATTATTTTTTCCATTCAACACCTATATTTATAAAACATATTAATAATCCATTGCCATAGTCCCTAGACTATTGAATAGTGTCCCAAGAGATGGTCTATACTCTCCTCCTTTTTACATGGAACATATTTTGAGGGGCCATGAAACCCATTTTCATTAGGTTGTCCTACGATAAAAATTTTCTATGACCTAATAGCCATACAATCATTTTGATTTTTAGAATCCTTGGGATATCTCAAATATCTCTCCATATTCATATGGTATTCCTATTTTTTTGGTGCTTTACATTATGTTTGTTTCTTGTAGTGTATTCTCCTAAGCTATTCAACTCCCAAATCAACTTATCCTTGGCTCCCCATAGAATAATCATTGTTGTTATCTTTATACTCAACTAACTTTCAGAAATAATGTCCTTTTATCATCATACACCTTGCTCCATTTCACCAAATCAAATATCCTTTTATCATGTAATATTTTCCACAATAATATAGACTAAACTTTTTTCTACTAATTTTGGCATATATAAAAGGACATATAATATGTTGGAATGGCCTATAAGACTAATTGAATTTGGTAAACTCTTCCTAATAACAACAAACATCTACCTTTACATATTGGTAGTTTATTATGAACTTTAATTGTAACTAGATTCTATAATTATATCTTCATTTCCCCCTCAAATATGAGCATCCCTAGTTATGTTGCTAGAAAATTAGCCTCCTTAATTTGAAGTAACCTACATATCCATAATTTAATTCTATATTGAGTGCTTAGGAAGTAATTTTTTAGATTTTATCCTATTAATATTTTGCCCTAACACTCTTTCATATTCCTTTACTAAGTTATTCAAATCGCTGGCCTTATTTTTTTCCTACCCTCCCAATAAGGGTTATATCATCTACAAAATATCAATGGGTTATGCTATCAATATTACTACTAGCCTTAACTATGCTTATCATCCCATATTTGGATGCCTTATTCAAGTTCTTTTCCAATATATTTGCCATAATATTGAACAAATATGGGATCTCCTTATCTAAGATCCCTCTTAGATTTAAATAATTTTGTTACTAGCCCATTGACCAACACTAGATATGATACTATAGAGACACAATCTTTAATACATCTAACTTATTTATTCCCAAATTCAAAATTTTTCTACAAAATGAAAATCCCATTTAACCCTACCATAGGCTTTATTTATATCAAGTTTTAAGATCATTGTTCTCTCTTTTATATAAGTTTTTGAATGTGTTACTTCATGATCTAGTATAATTTCATCCAAAATTTATCTTCCTTTCACAAATCCTCCTCGATCTTAATAGTGGTTAACTAATTTACCATTACTTTGGAGATTATCTTACATACCTTGTTACATAGGCTTATGGTCCTCAATGAATCAAATAATTATACATCCTTTTTTTCTCGAATCAAGTTAAGATATGTTGCATTTATTTTATAAGGTATATACTATTATACCTTAGATTATTCCACTCCCACCAATAAAGAATCCTTCATTTTTTTCCAATTATGTTGATAAAATGTTGTAGAGATCCCATCCAAACCTAGGGATTTATCTTTATCAAAAGAGAAAATAATTGAATAAACTTTTTCTAGACTAATATGCTCCATGAATTTTTTATTATCTTTATTTGTGTTGGATTTTAAGCCAAACTACCTTAGGTCCCAATATAATTAAGCCACAATATCTCATAATTTAATATGAATAATCGAGTGTAGAATAAAATATAAGAGCAATCAAAGTATATATACTAACCAATATAAATATAATAACATATACTATAATATCAAATATGAATGTAAATGACCAAAATCATTCATGTACAAGCCTATAATATACCTACCATAATATTGCTAATAAAATATGTATACAAGCTTTACTATGAACGCTTCCTATGGTGATTGTTATAGACCGTTTTCCCACTTACATTGTATGGATATTTTTCTCCATAATATAGATATAGAATATGACTCTTCACATACTTTACTATTGCTCTCCATATAATAGCTCCCATGACCTTTGGCTTATCATCTTACCACTTGTATACAAGACTCTTCACTCTCTACTTACATGCACACTTGACACTTCTACATGACTCTTACTCTCCTACATGCACTCCTAATACAAGAAACTTGTGCACATCCTCACATTACATATTTGCACACTTAAATACATGACACGTGCACTTTCTCTCATTACACACTTTCACTCTTACTTACATGAAACTTTTGCATATCCTACACATTACACTTACATGAAACTTAAATAAATATAAATCACTCTCATAAACTATAGAATCAAGCCCTAATCTATTACATATTTATATTTATACCATAAAGGTACGAAGGGGGTACATTTGCATCTACCAAATAATGTAATATTATCCATCAACTTGTTATAATTGAAAGTACTTCTTGTAGTAGTTTATTGTTAAGAAATCCATTCTCCTTCAATCCTATACAATTTTAGTACAAAATCCTCACCTCCTTTTTTATTTTTCTTTGGTCTTCAATCCAAACCCCTTCTAGTAATTTAAATTTACCAATTGTAGGTGCTAATATTTGTACTATTGCCATTCTATGAAAAAAAAATGTTTTTATCTCCTTTTAACCAATTTTATCTCATTTTAATCTCTCAAATTTCTCTTTCTTAATCAAAATATTATGATATTCACTAAACAACACCCATTCCTTCATTCTTGGATTATTATGCTCACCTTTTTAAAATATTGAACATTTCTCTTTTAGTTCTTATTTCTTATCAAAATTATTTTTAAAAGTGTTTTTGTTCCTTTCTTTTAATCTAGAAGTTATTGATTTAATATATTTTGGAAGTGTTTATTGCCCATAGTTTCTTGAAGAATTCCATGACTAAAAAATTGAGAATGGTCTTCCCACATTTCGTCATGTTTAAAATATGACATTTTTTAATTGATTTACCACCATTTTAACTCTTATTAGCTAGTGATCTTAACCAATCCTTGCCAAGGTATAAATTTTAGCACATGTCCTTTCATCTAGCCAATTATATGAGAGTATACATCTATATGATATTTTTTCTATTATATTTTGGTATGTCCTATTGTTGGTCCATGTATATTGTGTCTCTTTAAACTTAACCTCCCATAAATTACCATTTTGAATAAAAGCTGAAAATATGTCATACTTTGGGTTATTGTCTAATTCCTCCAAATATTTCATTTAGCTTGGTTATGGCATTAGAATGCCCTATGATCATGAATAAAGTTTCTTGCTATTTACATATCATAAAGGATTAAATCCCACTCCATACTTCTAATTTGCTTAACTGAGTTGTAGGTCCATAGATATTGATAAGGATGAAACAAATATTTATAAAGTAGCATGTGACTAATGAGATTATACAATGACTAGTTTTATGAATGGTTTAATTGGAGGTTCTAACTGGATTTCAACATGTTAGAATTCCCTCTACCACTCCTAAATTCTAAGCATTCCATTCACATATTGCACATGCTATTTTCATAGTTTTGGAAACTTCTTCCTTTGTAATTTTAGTTTCTTTGATATAAAGAATATCAAGATTATTACATAAACAAATGTCCTTGATACACTTCTTCTTTTAGGTGGCATTAGCACCCCTTAGCTTATAGTCCATGAGATGGTAATTGTATCTCATTAAAGGTTTTTAGCCCCTCCAAAAAATTACCAATATCACTTTTTTGTTTGGTTAAGAGAAGTTGAACCAACTTAGATTGTGTTTCTTTCTCTATGTTTACTATTTCTTCCTTGGCACTTGCTTGATAATTTGAATGTTTTCCTCTTTTTACCTTCCCAATTTTAGGAGCAAATATTATTATTTTGTACCTTAGTATTATTCTAAAACTTTATTTTTCATTAGATTTATCCTCTCCTAGCTTTTTTTAAGGAATATTTTGACTTATCCTTATCAGTTTTGGTATTTCCTTATTAATGGTAGAGGTATAAACATCTAACATTGTATTTATATACCACTATCCTTTTCCTAAATGGTGCAAAGTACTTCAAGAGAGTCTTTAAAATATGATGAGGTATATTCCTTAGGTTCAACAATAATTTTCATCCCTAAATTAAAATCATACTAAGGAGATGGTTCCTTATTAATATTTTGATATTGTTGTACCATGTCATCTAAGCTATGATTTGCTTTTTCTAAATAGGCTAAATTATCAAAATAATTGGTATTTCTTCCAACATTCTTACTTACTGGTCTCCACTTTTTATTTACTTTCATCTATCTAGAATTATTTTTTGGAAGTTGAAAACCATCCTCATCGATAACCATTTGTAAGTTTCTCTTGAATTTTTCTACATTTAGTTCTACTAGATTCTTCTTAAAGTATGATCTCTCAATATACCCCACCTAGCCTATTCTACCCCTACCTTCCACATCCCCATACACACTTACCTTCCCCATGCTTCTTAAAGCCACTTGGTAGGGGTGAGGATCTACCCCACTTAAGGGTATTAATGAGGCATGATGTGCACATGCCACTTGAGTGGGGTGAGGACTCTTCCCACCCAAGGATATTAATGAGGCATGGTGCACATGCCCCTTTGACCATGCAAGTGGAAAATTCTAGATTTTCCACCTCCCCTCACCCATGCCACATGGTTTCCATGTCATGTCCTTCTCACCGCCCCCTTATCCCTTCTAAAAAATATATAAATACCCCCTAATTTCCTTTATTTCCATAAGTGTATGAAATCATATGCCAAAGATCTACCAAAATTTCTTTTGATACCTTTTGTGCTTGTATCCCTTGTGTGAAACAACCATGGTAATCATTGTATGTTTCCATATGCACATATGTTTTTTATGAAACTACTTGCATGCGAAGGCTTTAATCAACTACAAACTACTACTAGAGGCTCCTCACACCATGTTGGGTGTCCCCTAAAAGTTTCATACAATTCTAGGTAGCATACCATTTGGTCATCCAACCCTAGATGGTTCACAATATCCACTGGTTGACCCTAGAAAATAAATAATCACGGTCATCTACCCTTGGATAATCAACTTCCAAAGCCTAACATGGTTACAAAATCAATAATAGGTAGTCAAAAAAGGTAAGCAAAGTGTGTTTCATTGTGTTTTATAGTATTTTGAGCTATTTTATTTCTTTAATCAAGCTTTATTACTTTATTATTGCTTACATATTTCATAAATTTAGGACTAACAAAGGTAGGACATTTTGATGCTATGAATATTTGTGTTTGGTTGTGTGTAGGGCTCATGAAGGTGCATACAACCAAGGGTGGTCAAGCATTCAAGGCTCCAAAACCCACCCACCCTCTGAGTTGGTTTAGAATATTTTTTGGGCACCATTTTTGTAAATTTTTTAAAATAGGATACACCTTTTAGGAACCCACTTTTTATACCATACTGGCATTTGTAAAAGATAATAATTTGTAATATATATTGTAATCAATGATAATGGTGTTTTTGTGCTACCATATTTTGGATTTTTGTGCACATATTCTTCCCATGTACTTTTGGGTATATCAAGGAGCATGCATAAACACACCTTGTATAGTCATCCTAACCACATTTTGTAGATTCTAGGGATAGGCTACATCAAAACACACAAAAATAAAACAATAAAAAAAACAAAAACAAAACAATAATTAAATCTAATCTCAAAGCAAAATCAAACATCAAGACATTTCTTAACAAACCATATTAATCCTAATTTATTCTTAGTTGCTCATGTATATAGCATTTTATTTCACAAAACCCCTAACAACATTTACAAAACTACAAAAAGACCAAAACTATCAGTCAAACCATATCTCTTTCACATGTTTATATCCCTACACTCCTTGTAATACATCTATAGAGTCAATTGTCTCCCCCCATATGGTTCACATTTAGGATCATCCAACCCTAGAGTCAGGATATAACATCCTCTTTATACTATATTTTTCTCCACCTTTTTTTTTGTCCCTAGTTGCTTATGATATTAATTACAAGCCAAACCCAAGCTTAAGTGTGTCCTTCCATGGACTATTCTATGTTGATACCTAATCCTTTAGTGACTCCTCCAACCCATGTGGGGAGGTGCCTTTCATCACATCTAGTACCATATCCACTATCCATCATATCCCCTATCCAAGTGATGATTGTTTGGGGCCCTCACCTTTTGACGAAGGCCTAATACATTAGTCCACTCGCATCACTCTTCCCCAAAGCCCTTGTGAGAAGTTCACTTCATCTTACTCACTTTGGTCCACCTCATGTTTACCACATCTCCTTCTAATACCATATGTATCACCTCTTCTCCTAATTTCCTATTAGTTATCCTCTACCTTACATGTGGCCCAACACACATAGCTTCGCCACTCATCCTATATTCTTCCCCCACCTTTACCCTACTTGTATTCTTATCCATACCAACTTAATACTAACCATTTCAACAACCAATTCAATCATAACCTGACCACTCCAACTCCATTTACAACTAACTTCCAAAAAATCCACAACTGACTTACAAATATTGAGCTATAGTTGAGTCACCAAGAGGTCTCTACATCAACCTCATAATATTCCTCTAATAAATCTTCCTCCACTACACCTTATTCTTATCAACCTTCCAATAAATCTCAATGTTCTCCTCATACACCTCATACCTAGATTCCCCTATTGGAGCCATCGTTGGTCATATTTCAACAAATATATGATGCAAAAGTAATTTCTTTACCTAAAACTTGCCTAGAAATAAACACCAAGGTAAAACCTAAATGGTATAAAGAACACCATTTTTGTATCTATAATCATTAGAAGGATCACAACATTAGTGATTGATGATATTTCAAACATATGGTATAAGATCTTATTGACTATAGAGAATTAACCATCTCAGTGACATGACCCCATCCTAGTGGACTTAGTTGATCATATCCTTTCATGCATCTACCTCTTGTAAATTGCTACCATTGCATCCACACATCTCCAATATCACCCTATCATAAATCATCTTACTGCTTTAGTTGGATGGCATTACCTTATTAATATTATCATGAACTTGATTAATATCCAACACTCACTCTTAAGATATGTTTCCATCCCTAGGGAAACTTAAATTACACATGATTTGAGACAATATCATATCTCTTTCTCAATTATCACTTAAATCTACTTGCATCCATCATTAGCCACCATCATCATCCATTTTCTAGCCAACCCTACTAGTCCTTCTTTCGCACCTCTTCAACCTTCTTCTCATTTCCCTTTTTTATATGTTTCATGTCATTGTTGTATGGTCATGCTATGAGCTAATATGTACCTATGGCTGGTTCTTTTTGCCCTCCTTTTCCTTCTCTCCATCCTCAAATATTTTCTATCTCCTCCATTACTTTTATTTTCTTTATTTTGTTCCTCTCTAAACCTTATATTTCTCTTCATCTCTCCCATCCCATTCAATCCAATTTCATGACTAGGGGGTTTCACCCTATTTCAATCCACCCTTTGGTCTGGGTGGAGTTTGCACTCCTTCTAACCAATTTTGTGTATAAGGAACTTTCAACTCCCTTCAAATCTAATTTTATCATTTATTCTTTCTCCTCACCATCACTCAAAAAATTCCTCATCTCTACTCCTTCCACTCACATAATTTTGTATGAGAGGGTGACAGTTTCTCTTTGCTCCTTATTTTTCCATATTGCATGCATACCATACATTCTTACCTTACATCCTTGCATTATGTTTATAGTATTATAATTTGATCTCCTTCCAGCTTTGTGAGTATCTATTACCTAATCTCAATTGGTGTAACTAATAAATAACATAAAAGTGGTTGTACACACACACTATGTTCATTTGTGTGTCTCATGCTTTGTTTGTGTCATGTATTTTTGTCCATTTGGTATTTTTGTGTCACATGTCATATAGTCAAATACATCATCTTGTACTCCTTTTGTGTGTCATATGTCTTTTGTACGTCATATACCCTAGTCATCCTAACCATCATAATATCTTATCCATGCATTGTATTAGGTTACTTGGAAATAGAGGTTGGTTCAGTTATTTAGCATACCTAGTGTTGCACTCAACCTTTATCAAATTTCATGTTCTAAGGAGATTATGGCCTCACTTGGTTAACTAGAGTTCTCTCTTGGACCACACACATGTCACACATATTAATAAAATTTTGAGTCTAGAAAATATGACACCATGAGTAGTCTTTTCATAAAGTGAATGATTTCCCCACTCATCCTATCATGTGCATAATCTGAACCTGAGGATCTAAATTATATGTTTCAAAAAAAAGAAGAGAACAAAATATGAACAAAATATATCCACAACATGGTTTCTTAGGTATCTTAGATGCCTCCACCAATGTTATAAACACATGCCTGGAAGTGGAGCTATGTCGAATGATAATAGGACTAACCTCCATCAGGGCTATAGTTGCTTTATGAGCAATGGAGTATACCCTAAATATGGTAACATGTTTGTGATATTAGTGACCTTCTTTTATTCATACCTTTGAATGCTCGTGTATGAGCTATATTATATTATCTTGTATTACAAGTGATTAGTCCAACCTCACTCATATTAGGCAATGAATATCATTACACACATATTAGTTCATGATTAGATTCATATTTTCCAAGATGGTATAGGTATCTATTGGATATTTATTGGCTAGTATATGAGTTAGATTGGTGCTACTAGGGTGTTTGATTCTTCTAAAACACTTCTAGGATCTAACAACCCTAAGATATTTGAGTAACAAGCATTTTGGCTTACCACCATTCATTGTACATAGGTTGTAAAATTTCCATTCATATCATAAGTCATTGTTTATTGTTTACTGGATTCACATGTTGTTATCCATGTCTCACACCCTATGTCCATTGTGATTATCATGTTTAATGTCATGTTACCATGACATTGTGACTCTCTATTTGTCATTGATTAATTAACCTAGTTTTTATTATAAAAATGCATATACACATATCCATAATGTGATCAAACAAGAATATATGATTCATTACACATCATATCTTCCTAATCAAATCCATCACATCATATAGATCATCAATCCTACACATTATCTTAATAAACATAAAATATATTAGTATCATCATTAATACACATCACTCATACATAATATCTAATAATAACATGTGTATATATTGTGAATATGTCATCATACATCTTAATATATGCTCATAGGCTACATCAAAAATAGGGTTATGCATAAGGGTTTGGACTCAAAATGTACTTATAAAAAACTGGTGAATCCTGATCAAAATCAAGGTGAATCATGGAGAATCCTAAGAAAATCAAATCAAGGACCTTCATACCAACATTTGGGGTATTTGAAGTCCTAAAATATAAAATCATCTTTGGATCCACTTTTGACCTATTAAATCATCTTATAACTTCATAAAAATATCACCATTATATCAACCTTGAAAAGAGCTTTCCAATGAGTACAAACATGCCAATGTTGGGATATATATTGTGGTGAATTGACCCTAAGAAAAACATGGTTCCAAAAATTTTAGGCTAATTGGCCGATGTCGAGGGTCCTCATATTCACCAATTTCTAATTTTTTAGTGAAATACATCATACATCATCATGAAATATAAAATTATGTCCTATCAGCCACAACAAAAAATAGTCACCCATATTTTTATCTCTTAGTCATATTGCCACTCCCCTCCTCTCCTCCATGTTGATCCTTCCCACCCTCTCCTATATACCCTGAAGGCTACTCCCACTCCTCTGCTACCTATCACCACCTTTTGAGGGACCTAAATTTGACATATCTTATGTTGTGAGCTCCATTTATTATGGTACTTCTAGAACCACTAATGCTATACTCTAGCCCTAACAAGATGAGGACCCTATCCATGATGGAATTGGTACATCTTTAGAAATCATCGCATCTACATATGCTCGTACTATATCCTTCACATATATCTAGAGATGCACGTACTCCTTCATACATCATTGTAGCTGCACATTCTCTAATTGCAATGCCTCAATAACAATATTATCTACTACTCTCTATCACATTTGGCTATGCATGTACTACCTCCACCCATTGTTAGAGTCTATCTATATCATTCCTCATCCTCTCTCTATCATTATTACATCTCTCAAAATTCATAGCCTCCAACTACCCTTGTAGTCTATCCTGCTCCTATAAATTATCCCTTTGGTCTTATAGCATATCTCTCTCCTATAATCTCTACCTCTCATCCTACCACCCATCTCTCTCCATTATGAATATGGTCTTTTTATCTATGTATTATGACTCAAGTAACCTCACTCACTCCTATAAAACCTCTTATTCCCCCACTGTCTCCATTAATCTCTCATACTCAAAATTATCATCCAAATTAGGTCTCTCACCACCCTAAGCATCGACCTCTGATGCATCCTCAATGGTTGCCTATGATGGACCCACTCCACCCTCTAATTAGTGTCATAACATCTACCTCAAATACTCCTCCTCCTACTCCACCTCAGCATCCCCCTCTCCACCTACTATTGTACTTCTCTTGGATCCATCCCCATATTCCTCTTTATCACTCTTCTCATTGGTGCCTCCCCATGGCTACCACCATTGAATGGCCCACCATGTGTCATACTTGAGAGTCATGCCAACATCATCTATGGTTGTAACTACCATATCCTCATTTGTTTTAGGACCCATTGGATCTACATGTGGTGTTATTGCATATTCCCTCCATCTCCTATAAATCATAGATGGCTCCAATACTCTTTGTCTAATACCAAACTATTACAACACCCATGGATGATCTACCTACCAACCACCCACCTCACTTAATAAATATAAGATATTTGCACTCTATTCTCCCTCCATGTACGTCCCTCTCTCCATGACCACAAAATAATATCACCTAGTCTCAAGCTAACCCATATCACGTGATTGTGCTTGCCATTACCAACAAACGACCTATTAACATGGCCCTCCCTATCTCTCTTTCATATCAACTCATATGGCATATCTTTCCCTACACACCTATGTGCATGAAAGAGTCCCCCTCAAGGTCTATCCATGTATCCCATGCCCAAACCTATAGTAATAAACTATAGCTCAACCCTAGTTGACTTGTCCTCTATAACTAATATAGCTCTTTGTATTTTTAAGACAATAAAGTTAGGGCCCATGCATAAACCACTAATATATCTATAAAATGCATAACCAACTAGATCGGGTTCCATGGGAACCATGCTCCTAAAAAATGAGTATAGAATTAGATACCAATGCCAACACAATTTCATGTCTTCACATAGTATACCTAAATCATAGTGCAAATTGTATAGAACACCATCACTATCAATGGTTATCTAATTCCACCCTACTCCATGCACCCTCTCCATAACTACTCCATTATGGGAAGTACTCATAACAATGATAGTAATACCCTCAAATGGTATTCAAAATATTTGATACACATCCTCTAAGGTGATCGTAATCTCCTTAGCCAAAAAATGGAATGTACCCCTATCTAGATACGACCTCTTAGCCAACACAAACAAGAATATTCTATCTACATGTACCAGATCCAAATAAACCACTCCCTCTAATCCTATAGCTCTCGACCACCACCAATCCTTAGCATCCAATAACTCCCTCACATTTCAAAAATTCTATTGAAATCTATGTTATGGCCATAAAATCCTTAGCTTTTATAGTTTTTCCTCCTTCAACATCCACATTCTATCAATCTCAAAGATAAAATAAATTCAACCATTTGATCCCAAATGGTTGGCCCTTAAATATATAAAAAACCAAAAAAAAATCAATTGTACAGTCCATACAATTGTACAAACCCAATCATTTTCCAAAAAAAAGATGTTTTGGGATACCCATTATCCTAAAAATCCCAAGTTTGAGCTCACAAAAAAAAAAATGCAACACTTTAATACCCACACCTAAACATGCAAAACTATAATGCATCTTTCTATGATAGCCTAGTTTCTTTTCCATGCTGTCATTTCTCTATGAAAACAAACCAAATAAAAAATAAAAAGCAAAAACAATATAATCCTAGGATTCCTTTTATCCATAAATACAAAAATTAAAGGAAAATGGATAGAAGTGGACTAATTAACACTGCACTCCCTCCAATGCTTACTTTGATACTACCACCAGTCGTCTCATCTTCTTGAACTATCAAGCTGAAACATCAAATTCTTTCCCTCACCTCTCTCTATCTAAATCCTCTCGTAGTGCATAGTGCAAATAAGGACTTGCACCGTGTGATGCAACTTTTATACCTTCGTACCCTAAACTATCCTAGATAGTTTGTGACTGCTTGAGATGGTTTCAAACTACCCACTGGTGGGTGGTTACCAACCACCTACCCCTAGATGATTGTGCCAACCGCTCAACCCTAGATAGTTTCCCCAAAATGCCAAAATTTCCTCATTCAAAGAAAAATTTTATCCTTTGACCAATCTCTTTCCATTTTTTTTTTACCATTGATATTTTATCAAGTTTTTTTTGTTGTCATGTTTCTCTTTCTCCATCAACTCACTACTTTAAGGAGTAGATATTATCCATAAAATTCTACCTCAAACAAGTCTAATACCTAAACACTCAATATTTGGAATCACGTGTGTCTAAGAGGTTTTATCTGAAGCTATCATTATCCCTCTTTTGATGGGGCAAGAGCAAAATTTATCTTCTCAAACAAACTCTAATTCAACCAATTTGGTCTGGCCCATGCCTACAACTATACATTTACTCACACATACATAAGTGAAACATCATGATGATACCTACAAATAGTTAGTCAACTTACCACATCAAATGATCTCATCAATCTATCGAAGGTAAAGTTTCAAGGGCAATTATTCCTTCCATAATTGGGGTATCCTACATTATCCTCGATTTGAGACAATATTGCATCTACCCCGTCAAGATATCATTGTGGCATGTCAAAATCCATGGTCATTCATCATCATCCATCATGATCCATTGTTGTCCATCACCAATCCAATCACTCAATGTTATCTATTTTTGCACTGCATTGTGTTCACACACATTATGATACAAAAATGGTTAAATATAGACACCTAAAAGTGTTAATTTTATATTTTCCTAAGATCACATTCTAATATTTTTACAAATATCCTAAATAATCCCAAAATTACATCATGGTACCATGCAACCTTACAAAAATTAGAATATGCCCTCTTTAGCCATATTTCTCCACTTAGCTCTCTTCTACATTAAGTATTTAGTCACCATATGACTTCACCATATCTCCTAGCCTATGTTCACACCTCTCTAACCTACCCCCTTGGACCATAGATTAGGTCCACATCACCTTAGCCTACCCCTACCTTCCACATCTCCATGCATCCTCACCTTCTCCATACCTTTTAATACCACTTGTAAAGGGTGAGGATCATCCCCACCTAAGGATATTAATGAGGTATGGTGTGCACATGCCACTTGAATGGGGTGAGGACTCTCACCACCTAAGGATATTAATAAGGCATGGTGCACATGCCCTTTTGACAATGTAAGTAAAAAAATATAAATTTCCCACCTCCCCTCACCCATACCATATGGTTGTGATATCATGTCCATATCACCACCCCATATCTCTTCCAAAAAAACTATAAATACTCCCTCATTTCCTTTATTTGTATAAGTGTATGAAATCATATGCCAAAAATCTACCCAAAAAAATCCTTTTGTGTATTAACCCCTTGTGTGTGAAACAACCATGATAATCATTGTATGCTTCCATATCCATATATGTTGTTTATAAAATTTCTCATAGGTGAAGGCTCCAATTGGCTCTATAATACTACCAAAGGCTCTTGACACCCTACCAGAGGCCCCTTGCAAGTTTTATCCAATTTTGGGTAGCACAACATTTGATCATCCAACCCTAGATGGTTCATAGTCAGGGTTATCTGCCCTTGGATGGTCAACTTCCATAGCCTAACACAATTACAAAATAATCAATAAGTAGTCAAAAAAGGTAAGCAAGATGAGTTTGTTTGTGTATTATAGTATTTAAAACTATGTTCTTATTTTAATCAAGCTTTCTTACTTTGTTATTGCTTGCACATTTCATAAATTTTATTCTTACCAAGGTAGGCCTTTTTTATGCTACTAATATTTATGTTTGATTGTGTGTAGGGCTTGTGGAGGTGTATACAACCAAGGGTGGTCAAGAATTCAAGGATCCAAAACCATCCACCCTTTGAGATGGTTTAGGAGATATTTTGGGTGCCATTTTTATAACTTTTATAAAATGAGATACACCTTTTGGGAACCCTTCTTATAACCCATGACGATATTTATAAAATAAAATTGTTTGTAATATATTTTTTAATAAATAAGAATGGCATGTTTTCTCTACCACACATTACACTAGAGGCACATATCATATTGGTATTCACTATTTAATTAAATCACCTAAGATGTTTACATTATTTTTTAATGTAGATTGGGCTAACAATTTGGACCAATAATGGTCTACCACTAGATTTATCTTCTATATTCATTTTGTACTGGTTTCTTGGTATTATAGATGATAGTCCACCATATCCTTATCTTATATATAAGCTAAGTATTATTTTTCCAATGAGACCCTCAAACACCTCTAATGGATGCTCATGATTCTACTTCCTTAATAATCACTATTGTTGAGTCATCTACTTCTTGGATAGAGATTACCATAGATTAAAAATATATTTTTTATTGAAATTTTTCTTTCTTCAAAATCAGGTGGTATTACTTTCAACTATAGCATCCTTACTTTCAACTAATACTTCCTTAAATGATTATTTTCTAGATAGGGAATGTTATAAATATTTTAGAAAAAATTAAAATAATAAGTTTTAAATATTATTTATTTTACAAATAGATGCAATTGCATTTGTTAGTATTGCAAATAATATAAAATTTGAAAGCCTTCAATTTTTATAATAACTATTTTTTAACTATATAATTGTAAAAACTAAAAGTTAAATAGAGTTCATAAATTATTTTTTTTTTGGGTAGGAAACCTCTATAATACCCAACCTATTGGGTAGAGATGAAGTCAATAGAACCCCAACCATCTAGGGTATCGAACCAAGGCAACCCATCGACAATCACTCAACCAACCACTACCAATGGGCCTATCCCTTTCATATAGCTTCTAAAAATTACTACATGTGAAGAAATATTATTGGTAAAAAATTTAAATTATGAAAATTTTGGATATATAACAAACACAACAAATATGCATTTCTAACGGAATACAATAAAAGTATTTTCACTGTTATAGTTAGTGCTTGAAAAAGGAAGTTTAGTACAATCATTGATCCAATAATAACTTGAAGAGTAGTTAAATATAATATTATTTCATATTTTATCAAATAACCATGCATCAATAACTACTTATACATGGGCCATCACCCTACAATTTTTTAATATAACAATTTTCAATCTATTTCCAATAAGTAAAATAATGCTTATATAGACTAAATAAATTTGTAATTGTTTAAACATGTAGCATTTTAGGTGACATCAACTCAATCAATTATATTCTTCAACTTTTAAGAAGAGACTTAGGTTTGAATATGGCCAAAATTTACATGCATATTTGTGGTCATGATCTATGATCTAATATCAGTGAGATAGTTTCAATGTCATTTGGCCATCTAAAAATAATATAAAAAACTTTAGGTACTATGACAATAGTTTCACAAAAAATAACTAATGTATAATTAAGAATGATTCATATTAAACTTATTTACATCAATATAAACAACTATAATTTTTAACATACTAAAATTCTAACAAAAATTTATGTTTAAGGATTTAATTACAAAGTAATGGTTTTAAAAAATCAATAAAACCTTAATGAATGCAAGCATTAAACTAATTTTTGTTTTTCACAAATAAACCAAAATTATTTATAACAAGACAATAAGAATATCACACTAATTTTTTTTAATAAATTAATAAGATTATTTATTTAATTTAAAAATATGTAAAGAAATGTATAGCTATTTTCTTTTTATTTCTTTTTATTATGATAAAGTTATATTTAATTAATAATAAAAATAAAAACTTACTCTAGAAATCTCTTTGTTAACTTTTAGTTTCTTTTAATTATTTATTAAGATTTAAAATCAAGTTAAGATAGACATCTATTACAAATAAATATTAAAAATAAAAATAAAAATGATATTAGTGAAAATACTAAAACAAGTTATATTCAATAACAACATTTAAGAAGGTACTAAGTAGTAGTTGTCATGTTCATCTTAATAAAACAAAAAAATATAGTTACAATTGTGAGTATATATATTTAGATTACTATTTTTTTTAAAAGATGAAATTGTTTTAATTATAAATTAAAAAATGTAAATTTATATATTATATTACAAAAATTAAAATATATATTTTTAATTATATCATAATTAAAGAATACAAATTTAGTAAACAACATTTTGGGAAAAAAATAATATATATAACCTATAACCTTATTATGCTTAAAATCACTATGAAATGCCATATCTGCACATATATTAAAACTGAGGCACATACCCGAAAAACAAAGCTCATGTCTCCGGTTGATTACCATTGGTGAGTTTTGATAACCTTGCAAAACGTGAACATGTCTTTACTCTGACGTGGATGGAAAGTTCGAAGTCGAAGGCTCCGCTAATTAAAAAAAACAAAATGTGTCGGAGGTTTTCTATTTGACTCAATGAACAATCACTACACAATACCATTATTTTGTCGCACTAAGAAAAACTTAAAGCGGCACAATATAAGGAAGACATATATTTGTTTTTACTAAGCCCAACTTAAAGCGGCACAATACAAGAAAGACATATTTGTTTTTACTATGGAATCCTTTATTTATCAGTTTATATGAGATAGTGTTTTTAATTAGGTTATAAGTTATTTTATTTGATTTTTTATATTTATTTATTTAATTTTTATTATTACTGTTTAAAATTTGGATTGAATTTATTGATATAATTATTTTTTTTAAATTATAAGTTTGTATGATAAGTTTGAATTTTTCTTTCACATATTGTTTAATTTCATGTTAGAGTTTAAGACCTCACAAAATTTTATGGTGAATTTTTTCATTTATTTGTTGTTTTGTTTTATCCATGTTTTTTATTTTATTTTGTATTTCTTTGATTATCTATTTTGGTAACATTTTATCTTTTATTTGTTGTATTTTTTTTAGGCATTTTAATAGCTTTATCATAGATTTTACTTCTAGAAAAAAATAGTTGATTTAAAAATAAATCTTATAAGATAATCATGTTTAAATTATGAAGTTATTTATAATTAGTTGCTTTTGAATTCTTTTTATTTTTCTCCATTTAAAATTTGATGTATTAGTAATTGGCACCTCACACTCTAACACTCTATAACATCGCTCCAATAACTATTAACTCAAAAAGACTTAATAATTTTAACTATTAACTCAAAAAGACTTAATAATTTTTTCAATCCTGCATCTTTACTTTTTTTTGCTCCTATTTAACAATAATAGTATCACTAAAGTAATTAATAATTCAAAAAAACCTAATGATTTTCCAATTCCACAACTTTATCTTTTTACCTCTATTTAATAAAATAAGTAAAGTATCTCATCTACTTATATTGGTTTCATCCGGTATATTCACCATTTAAATTTGCTTTGAAAACGTACTCTAAAATATTTGTATGTCTTAATACTTCTAAATTGCTTCATCTTTATATTACTCATTTAAAAAACCCAATCTTAAAAAAAATTATATTATTACTACTTCTAAAAAAATTTACTATAAATTTATTTTAGTTAGTAGTATTTAATTGTATCCAATTCTTATAAAAAAGAACTCAGATATTCGTGTTAAACTTTTGAGTGTGTCATGATGAGGTCATTGAGAAGAAGTTTCACTATGCATTCCGTCTTATTAAAGAGCAGCAGTAGTTTGATTTATTCCACATAGAAAAATTACAAAATAGTCCGTTTGCGCTGGGTCAAAATAATTTTCATTAAATTTATTCAATTGTGGGCGGAACAGTTTGCGGGAGCAAACCCTAGTAGAGAGCGATGCCGATCATATTCAACAAAGAAATTTTGCTGCAACAAATTCCCAATAATCGACTGTCCTCTAAGAGGACTAAACCCAACGCATTTCACGTTGTCTTCAATCTCCAACATAAAATTCTCGGCAGGTGGAGTAAATCTACGTCCTCCGCTCAACCCGATCGAAAGCTCTGGAAACTTGAGATTACTTACTCCCGACGTGTTGAAGCACAGATCAAATCTCTGTGGGGACGCGGAAGAAGCCATCGGATACTTTGTGGATACGCGCAACGCTTCCATGATTATTTCGTATGCCTCCTCTGTGAAATAAGTGAGTGAAGACCCCGAATCTATTGTCGTTCCTCCATTTCCGGTTTCCTCCACCTCCCATACACTGCTGGATATTGGAAGTTTCTCGCCGTTCACTGTGATGTCTTCGATGCCAACATAGTAAAATGACGATCCTCCCTTGAGAATTGGAGTGTATTGAATCGGCTCTTTCAGCAAAGACGGTGAAAGCGAGTCTTCCCTGCCTCCGAAGACAAGGGAGCTTCTCACTGCGGGCGGCTGTAGATAATCCCGGAGGCAGTAGGAGAATTTGCTTCCGTATAGATTGGCTGTCTGGGAGGCAAAAGAATTGAAGCCCTGACCTAATCCTAGCACGCCGCCGGAACCTACTTCTGACTGCCCCTGGTTGTCCGTCCCGCATCCCATGTATACTTTCTCCGCCTTCAGTGGCCTCCCAGACATGGATTTCAGCGTGATGGTGTCGCGAATGTAAGGGCCAGTGGTGCTGGAGTTGTCCAAGTATCCATAACTGTATTTGCAGGCAATTTTCGGTCTGAAGACGCAGGCGAAATTTGGAGACACGGCAAGGCACTCTCTGGAAAAGCATGGTACGTAGGACAAAGAAGAAGAATTATCAGGACTAAAGACGGGGAAACTGTTGGTGGAACTGCAATTCGTACAGGCATGGCAGTTGACCCAGATGAGATCGCTACCGGTATCTGCAACAAGAAGAGCCCTCTGAGGAGGAGATCCGATGTAGAGCTCTACGAAGTAGAGAGCGGACCCTAGAGTAGCTCCCGAGGCCACAGGCATGGCAAAGGAAGTGCGAGGTTCCTCACCAGGAGATGGAGCTGCAGAAGGCTGGTTATCAAAGCTAAACTTCCATGGCGGTGTAGATCTTATTCTGAGAGAATCCAGACGCAGAAGTTCGTGTATCCTCTCGTGCCGGCTCGCAAATTCAGTGTAAAAGGGACTGTGTGTTGAATGCCTGTGGATCATCTTCATCTTCACCTGCAACCCATCTGCTTGTTGTGTTGCCCCACACAAAACTATGATGACAAGAATCAATCCAAACAGACAATATATTTCCATGGTCAAATGGCGTCCACCATTTAACAGTGCGCTAACCTTGAAAAGCATTATGTCGAGGAGAAAACGACCATCTACTGATTAAAACAACTACAGCTTTGAGGGCTTCAGAGACGACCGACAGATTTTTTTTTTAACAAAAGTTCTAATCTTCGCTCAGCACAATTCAGAAGTTATTCCTACGTCTAATTGATCCAGTAGCCGTCCCAAATTGCAATATCGTTATTTTGTACAAAACACAACCAACTAACAACAATCAATATAAAGTCACCGCCAACCAACCAGAACTGACGAGCGCACTTTCCCTATGTAATTTTTAGCTCTCTTGCCTACTAACTAACTAATTCACGAGAACACACGAATTCAAGAGCCTTCAATCACAAGATATATAGGAATAGGATGCGGAGACACCGTGTGTACAAATTTACACGTGTCCAATATCCATTAAATCTGGGTATAAAATTCATCAAAGAGATCTCAAAGTAATTTCGTTGTTCCTTGGTCAATTATGATGTACTCTGTTGACCGCGTTAGCGTGTCCGAGTTGAGCAACCGACAGTTGAAGTCGCTGTTACTTGTCTCACGCAGATTCTTCCAACCAATTAATTTCAGACATTCCCAAGGGTAGACTTTTCAAATCCGGAATCGATGACACCTGTAAATACATTTTGCTTGGTTGGACCTTAACAGGCGGCGCGTAGAAAAGCCACGTGGGAGTGATTATATATAGAGTAAGAATGTTTCAATGCCCACAAAAATTCGCAAGCTTGATTTTTTGTTTTCATGACAATGATCAACAACCTCTAGTTTTTTTTAAGGATAATGATTACGAGGCTATGCTGATTCAGTCTGCACCTCCATTTTCAGGTTGTGCACATGGAGGAGAGAAATGCAGGGTTCGGTGCCAGGTAAGAATACCTAACGTGCAAGCGAATAGATCTATGACGATAGAACAATCGTCACCCCGAAACCGAGGTAAGACATAAAGTATTGTGATTCATGGGGGGCTTTCCGTGACGGAAATATCTGCTGTATGATGTCATTCTTGACCTAGAACTAAAACCAAGCCCACCTACATTTTTCACGTGACTTGTCTAAAAATATAAGTGAATTAATAAAAAATAGATGAATCAAACTAAGGTGGAGTGTATATTTGTTCCAGTGATCTTGTGAAAAATTAAAAAAAAAAAAAAGGAAAATTAGGTAGATCAAGTCGGTGCTTCCTTTCTGGCTTAAATAAGAGAAATAAATACTTTGTTTATTGATAGGGTTTCTGGCTTCCTTGCAGCATATGTCACCGTTCAGCCTCAAACTGCCACATCACAATTTGATTTCAGTAAGTATGTATGTTACTTGAATAAAACTATTTATTAATATATTTTGCAGTCGACTAAAACTGATGGCATTTTGGAGCTAATGTGAATAGGTATTGAAATAATTCCAACAATGAAAAATTTTTACAGGTAACAAGAGGGTATATCATTTTTCAAAGCCTTAGTGGGAAAGTACACTCATTGAAAGGAAAAAAAAACCAAATTTATGTTAATTCCCGTCTAACTACCTAATCTGTCATTAAAAGCAATTATGAAGATGAGACCATCATTTACGAGATAATGTTTTTTTAGTTTAAAAAACTTTAAGATCAATATTCAAGGTATATTTTATTTTATCATGATCTTTTATATGAAGGATAGTTGAGCTTATCAATAGAGAATTTAACATATAACCACAGACACCACAATTTGAACTTTGAACCTCCCTAAAGGAGAGCCAAAGCTCCAACCATTGTATTGTTCCCCATACAAAGTAGATGTTTAACTTTAACTTTAAGAGCTATTGCTCAAATTTTTAACACAATTAAATGAAAATGAGAATTGAGTTTAAATTATTCAATAAATAGTGTTGTAGAGAGGAAGAAGATGACAATAATGGAGATGGCAAGGAGCATGCTAAAGGCAAAATCTTTATCAAAAGAAATCTCAAAAGAAGTTGTAGCATGTGTATTTTATCTATTAAATAGGTGTCCCACAAAGAGCATGAGAGATGTAATCCCACAAGAAGCATAGAGCAATAACAAGCCAAGTGTTGCTCACTTAGAAGTCTTTGGATGCATATAATTACACACATTTTAGATGAGAAGAGAAGAAATTTGGTTGACAAGGTAGAAAAATGTATCTTCACAGAGTATAGTGAAGAGTCAAAGACCTGTAGATTGTATAACCATATTACAATTAAGTTTATCATAAGTCGAGATGTGAATTTCATCTAAGATGAAGCCTAGAATTGGAATTCCAAGATTGTTCAGCAAGGGATAGTAAGTATTGAGTCTAAAGACTTGAATGGAAAAATCTTAGATCAGCCTGCAGCTTCAAGAAGCATTACCAATGCAAGCGGTAGCAGTGCTTCTTCATCAAACTCACCACCAATTGTCAGAGTTAAATCCATTTCATCCATCATGAGAATGCCAATAAATATAAGGAGCTTCCAAGAAATATGAGTTAACAAGAAATAAAATGAAAGATGAAGAACATTTTAATTTTGCTTTATTTTTTAGATGTGGTCATATTTTGTTTGAATTAGTCAAGAACATCAAATTGTTCAATGCCATGGATGAAGAAATAGAAGCCATAGAGAAAAATCAGACTTGGGAGTTTATGGATCTTCCAGCAAAAAAGAAAATCATATGAGTGAAATGGGTATACAAAACAAAGTTTAATGCCCAAGATGATATCGAAATACATAAGACCAGGTCGATTGCAAAAGGATATAAGCAAAAGTCATGCATTGATTATCATGAAGTCTATGCACCTATTATAAGACTTGACACAATAAGGATGATTCTAGCATTGGCAACCCAAAAAGGATGGAAGGTTTACCAAATGGATGTCAAGTCTACCTTCCTAAATGGAGTGTTAGAAGAAGAGGTTTATGTAGACCAACCACTAGGTTGCAAGCTAGAAGGACAAGAAGGTAAGGTGTACAAGTTGAAGAAATTGTTTGTATGGGTTAAAGCAAGCACCAAGGGCTTGGTATAGTCACTTCAATTCATACTTTCTAGAGAATGGCTTCATCAAGTATTCCTATGAGCACTCTCTTTACATTAATACCAATGAAGAAGGAGAGATGATAATATTCTACTTGTATGTAGATGATCTAATTTATAATGGCAACAATAATATGTTGTTTGATTACGTTAGAGGTGCTATGAAGAGAAACTTTGAAATAAAAAACTTGGGCTTAATAAATTATTTTCTAGGAATTGAAGTTACCCAATCAACAAATGGTATCTTCATTTTACAAGGCAAATATGCTAGAGATGTTTTGAAGAGATTTAGAGTGGACAACAAAAAACTAGTTGAAACACAAGTTGTAATAGGTTTGAAATTTAGCAAAATTGATTGGAGCAATAATATAGGTCCAACACATTATAAATAATTAGTTGGGAGCCTCGTATATTTGACAGACACCAAATTAGATTTAATATTTTTGGTGAGTTTAATCAATATATTTATGGAGACACCTAAGAATACTCACTTGTAGGCCAAGAAAAGAATTATGAGATATGTCAATGGGACCAAAGACCATAGGATCTTTTATGGAAAGATCATAACAACTTGAGCTTGTTGGGCACACATATAGTTATTATGTTGGAAACATTGATGAAAATGTTGTGGGACTTTCACAACACACCCCAAAATGCATGGATAGGGGACCCACTTTTTTGAAATTTTGGTAGGCCATCTTTTGTTTTTTTTGGGTTTTTATGCAATTTTCAATCATCCAAAACTTAGGTTTTTAGTTGAACATTTTTTAATATTTCTCTAATTTTGTTGTACCTTAATCTTGTTGTGATGACTATTGCCATGGTTGTGTTTGTAAATTTCTTCCATTAGATGCTCTTTGAAAAGATATTTTCAAAAAGTATGAACTTGCATATGCTCTAAGGAGAATTAATGCCTGAAATTGTTTGCTTTCTACAAGTTGTCCAAGATGCCGCTACCAAGGTCACCACTAGGGAATTATTAGAAAATGATTGTAAGTCTAGAAATTAAACAAGAAAATTATCCTAATCATATGTCTATCCACTTAAGAAGAAGTTAAAAGTTACTACATTAAATCCACTAGCAATTCAAAATATTATGCAAATTTTGAAACCCTAGCACTTAAATAAAATTGAAAATTATTTCTCAAAAATTGAAAGATCATTTTTGGACTATTTGAAAGTGATTTCAAGCAATTGAAATATTATTTTCAGACTATTGGAAATTAATTTTGGGTAATTTGAAATCATTTCTAGGCTATTGGAAATTAATTTTGGCCAATTTGAAATCATTTCTAGGCTATTGGAAATTATGACAATTTGAATCATTTCTATGCTATTGAAAATTAATTTTGTGCAAATAAAATCAATTTCGGACTTATGAAAATTATTTTTGGGCAATCAAAAAATCAATTTTGGGCTCTTGGAAATTAATATTGGGCGATTAGAATTCATTTAGGAAATTATTTTTGAGCAATCAAAAAGTCAATTTTGAACTTATGGAAATTTATTTTGGGTAATTAGAATTTGTTTCCGGTCTATTGAAAATTATTTCTAAGCCATTCAAAATGTTTGGAATCATTCATGGGCCTCTAAAATACAAAATGTACAAAGCCAAAATGTATAATGTTAGAAGCCAACAAAGACAATGTTTGGAATGCATAATGTCAGAAGTCAACAAAGCCAAAGTTTGGAAATGGAAAGTAAAATGCACAAGCCAAGAGTTTTAAAAAATGTGCAAGTCTGAAAGCAAAAATGCACAAGCCCGTCTAATAAAAGTTAAACCTAGCAATTAGAAATTAGCTTGAACACAACGTTGGATCCAAAAATTATCCAAGAAAAAGTGAAGCCAGACTTTTAAAATGTTGATGTCATCATCAATAAATAAAAAGTTTGACACATAAGAAAGCCAAAAATTGGCTAAGGTATGAATTCTAGGAATTGGAAATGAACTTGACACTCAAATTTTCACTAAGGCATAGAGCCCAACATGGAAGAAATCATTGGATTCTAGAGACTTTTGGGTAACGACATCAAGTCTTCCCTAGCCAATGCCCAAAACAATGAAATTTGACTAAGGAAGATGTTAGGCATAGAAGAAAGTCAAAATTCCAAGGTATAGAGTCTAACAAGTGAAATTTAAGCTTGACAATGGGAATTTAGCACCCAACTATTGAAAGTTAAACCTAGCATTTGGATATTAAATCCCAACATATGTTTTGATAAAAAAAATAAATATCTTAGGCAAAATCCCAGCCACTCATAGCAATTGGATTTTTACATGGCACTTAGAATTTAAGTCCTAGTAATTGAAAGTTACCCTAGTTGATACCCTAAAAATGAACGATACTATAAAAGCAAACCTAGGAGAATATAAAATTATGATTAGAAGTTCAAAAAATAATAGGAAGTATTGATATGGAAAATTAAGGAAAAAAATTATTCAAAAAATTTAATATATATATATTAATAATAATAATAAAAGCACTAACCTTTCTTTTTTTTGTTATTTTATAGAATATTTGCTAGTGGCTACATTAAATATGGGGGATGTAATGGTGGACATGGAATTTTAATGTGAACTAGGCAAGTAAAATCATGCAAGATAGAAGATATGGGAAATCAATTATCAACCCATATTTTTCTTAGTAATGGAGAGTTAATGAGACATTGCCATTTCTGACTTCCTAAGCATCATGTAAATTAAAATTTAATGAGACATGGCCACAATACGATTGAAAATAATCTTGCATGGTCATAAAAGCAATTCTATATGGCATATCTTGGGAAATGAATAACAATTCATTATTAATTTAACATTATGTGAAGGCTAAAAATTCTATAAATAGTGGCTCACTAGTTTGTTATCTATTACAGGGATAAAAAACCATCTGTTAGCTAACGGATTTAGCTTTCTTCTTTCTTTGGATTTTTTGCTTGTAGTAAAATGACATTTCTAAACCAAGATTCTATTATTCTAAGCTATATTCTTGTGATCCATTGAATTGGATAAATATGAATTCATGTACTCAACAAATATTTTTATAATATATGGCTTTTGATTTGTTTTGTGTTCAATCTACACATGTTGATGGTGGTTGCACTCAATCCATTTCATAGTCTATTGCTCCTTTGAGTATTACACCATATTAGAACTTAAGTTGTGTGAATATTGATTGGATCAAGTTTGGTTTAAATAGGATTTGTTGCTTTACCGGATCATAATATAATTTTATGGTAATATGAGATTATTTGCTTTCTTTTATTTTATCTTACCCTTAAACCTTTGAATTTTATTTAAATATTATTTATATTAGAATTATATTAGTTTTAATATTGAGCATTGAATTTGGTTCTCTATGGTTCATTTTAAAATTTTATACAACTTCAAAATAATCATTATTGTTACATGTGCAATATATTTTAATTACAAAGAGTGCAGTAGGGAGTGTGATCATGAGCTATAACTAGGAGTGAGTGTAATAGTGATTGCAAGCATGAGCTACAAGTGAATGAAACAACAAGTGTGAGTGTGAGCATGATCCAAGAGGGAGTGTAATAGCAAGTTCAAGCACAAGTTGAGAGGGAGTGTAGCCAAAAGCAAGTGCAAGTGTGAGTCGGGAGTGAGTGTAGCTATAAGAAAGTGCAATTATGAGCTAGGAGTGAGGAGAAAGTGTGATCAAGAAGTAGAAAGCAAAATGTGATCCAGTTCCAATGCAATCCAAGCTTCAATCATGGCAAAAGAGCAGCAAGTTCATTCGAAGTGCATCAATGCTTCAAACCCTTACCATGAATGCATGGAATTTTATTTCTAAATAATTTTTGAAGTGAAGTTACACTAGGAAAAATATATATGAAGGTTATTATGAGCCAAGAGGAAGTGCAAGCTTGTAGCGAGTGCAAAGTAGGAGAGAGTGCAAGTTAGGAGTAAGTGCAAGCCAAGATGGAAGGTGAGCCAATAGAGAGTGCAAACCAAGAGCAAGCACCATTATCTAGAATGGAAGGAAATTCATATTTGAAAGCCCCAATGGGAATTCAAGAGGCCCTAGTCAGAAGTATGGAGGACCAAGTTGGAGATAAGTATAAGAGCGAATACATGGTAAGTTTGATCCATGTAGCAGATGTTACACCAAAAGTGAGTATCAAGTATGAGATGATTTAACATGATATAATGGTTCTTAAAAGTAGAGGATTAATATGTAAGTTTCATAGATCATGGACAAGGTTTTTGGAGATTCAAAATTGGATCAAGTTGAAGTGGAAATTAAATTTAAATTACTATGCAACTTTTCTTTCTAAAGGTTTTTTTCTCATCATATTTTCCAGTTCAAAAATTAGGGATAAAATAATGGTTGGTGGCCCATGGTTTAGGGGAAGAAATACACTTTATTTGAGATCATGGAATAACTATTTTTTATTGAGACAAAAACTATTAAGAAGCTTCCATTATGGGTTCGGCTTTTTGGACTTCCATATAAACTAATAAATAAGGATGTTTTGAAGAATATTAGAAATATCCTAGGGGAATTCATAAATGAAGGATTAACTACCAAGGAGCTAAAGCATGATATTTATACTCGAATATGTGTTGCTATGGATATTTCAAAACCTTTTCCAAAATCTATTAAAATAAAATCTAAATAAAGAGAATGGGATCAACAAGTAGATTATAAAAATATCTCATTTCATTGTCATAATTGTTATGAGATTGGACATACGAAAAGAGTTTGCAAAGTGAAAACTATGAAGAAAGACACAAAAAATTCTAGCCATGAGATAAACTTCAATATAAAGCAAGGAAATATTACAATAATATAATCGAGATCAGATGAAGGATATTCCACTCTAAAATCTGAGGTAAAGAAAGCCTATATACAATATCATTTGGCAAGTTCAGAAGGAATTAAATGTGCAAAAGAATATGTGGAGAGAAATATTAAAACAAAGACAACCAAGGAGGTCAAGTTTACTCTAGGTAAATCATCTTTATTTTCCTCAAGTAGTATAGAATCCTCTCCAAGTAATAAGAGTGAAGGGGATGAAGATGTTATCCCTTGCACTGCAAGGTTTCAAGAGTAGCATAATAAAGAAATAAGGATGGTGAAAACCTATAATAATTTAGATATTTTAGAGCAAAATAAGAAGGAAATTTTTATAGAAGAGCATCCTTACACTTTAGGTTTTCTAGAGAAACATAAATAACATTGTGTTTTTGAGGTTATTACTTGCACTTCAAATCCTTAGAACAAGGTGAACAACAAAAACATAAAGATGATAAGTCTTACTAGAGCAATGTGAGAATATTGAAGAAATTGATGAAGATGAAAGTATTGTTGGGAATTAAACAAAAGAGGAAGATCTAAGAAGCAAAAATAAAGAGAAAAAGAAACCCATAAGGATGTTGATATGGGAAAATAAAAGCAAATATCACACGTGCTATTAAGTGGGGAAAAACCCACAAATAAAATTAAAAATAACAATGAAAATAATATTCTTGGAATATTAGTGGAATGGATAAGAACCCTAAAAAAGGTATTAAGAAATTGTGAGTTTTTTATAGACATGATATTTTTAGATATAGAACTTAGGCAACAAATAGTTTAGCTATTAGCTATGTTGAATTTCATCTTAGAAGAATTTAAATTTCATAAAGCATCTGATATAAAAGAAGTTGATTGTGGAATCTTAGCAGTTTGAGGAATATGGATATTAATAGAAAGGCAAATGAAAAATATATTTGATCAAAATGCAAAGTTGGACATGCTTTAATTAACTTGTTAGAAATGTAATAAGAGAAGTGTAATATTTTGTTTTTATAATGGGAGTGGCCCCCAATAGAAGCCACATGTAGCTTATTCAAAAAAGATATATTTTAATTGCAATGAATGATATGGATTGGGCAGTCATAATTGGCACAACTCAAAATTCATCTTTCTTTACCCATTTTAATTCTACTTAGCTCACATATGTTGCAGTATTAGTGTAGTAGAATTTTTTTTAGAAAGATAAGCATTCAACCTAAAGATATTTTACCCAAGAAACTTATCTTTTTGAGTCATAACCAACAGAGACCCCTTGAAGGAACAATGAACAATGACCCATGAATTTATCCACACCAGCTAATACCTAGCATATGTGAACCTTGGGGAGAGAAATTTCCCTTTCAAGAGGGAGAAGATTTATATTCCAATTATGTTGGATTACCCTTGACAATGCATCATTTACATGCTCAACAGATAGGAATAGCACTTTCGGGTATACCTTCCATCTTGGATCAAGTTTAATATCATGGTCATCCAAGAAACAACCCATTGTTGCATTCTCTAAAACTGAAGGAGAGTATGTTGTTGCCACATATGTAGCATGTCAATCAGTTTGGCTAAAAAGAGTTTTAGGTTATTTGAATCATGAACAACAAGTACCAAAAAAAATATTTTGTGATGATAACTCATCCATAACACTGTCTACAGATCTAGTATTTCATGGCAAAAGCAAGCATATTGACATTCAATTTTACTTAAAAAGGGAACTAGTAGGGTTTTGCATAGTGGCAAATATTCACAAATTGGGTGAATATTAGGATTTTCAAAATTGAAAATTGGCAAATATGAGGACCCTCGACATCGGCCCATTCACCTAAAATTTTTAGGAATAATTTTTTCTTAGGGTTAATTCACCATAATATATATCCAAACATAGGCATATTTATACTTTTTGGAAAACTCTTTTTGAGCCTAATCTAATGGTGGTGTTTTTATGAAGTTATAAGGTGATTTAATAGGTCAAAATATATCCCAAATATGAATTTGATTTTTAGGGCTTCAAATGCCCCAAATTTTGGTGTGAAGATGATTGATTTGATTTGCTTAAGATTCACCATGATTTGCCTTGATTTCAATTAGGATTCACCATTTTTTACAAGTACATTTTGAGTCCAACCCCTTATGCATAACCCTAGCCGAACTGGTAAAAAATAATAAAATTGAATTGTTATTTTGTAGATCCAAAGAACATGTTGTAGACATATTCACAAATACTTTGAAGGAGGAATATTTTAAAAGGTTGAAGGAACTATTACGCATCAAATTTCTTATGAATTATAGCTTAAGGAAGGGTGTTATAAATTAATCCAAATTTCTTCTATTTTTTGAAATATATTTTATCCATAGATGTTAAAATCCATCACCCTACATAGCAATAATTGTATTTAATTCTAGTAGATGTAATTCAAATATTAATTAGACACTTATTTGTTAATTAATACGTGTTAGAAGTTTAGTTGAGCTTTTCCATCCTTTTTACCTATATATGAGTGTTGGGCATGATTTCATTTTAGATAAAAATAGTAAGTCATTAAAGAGAAGAGGAGGTAAGAAAAATATTTGCTAAATTAAAGAAGATTAGAAAAATATTTGCTAAATTAAATAAGAGTAGAAGAGGAAGCATGGAGAATTTTGGTCAGGGAAGTGCAAGTCATACCCTTGCAAAGGATAAGAAGTTCTTCCATGTGAAGAATAAGAAAAACTTTGATGAAATCTTATGCTTAGTGAGAAGAAAGACTTTCACTCATAAAGAAAAAGTATTGTGTTTTAGGATAAATAGTTTTTATTTATCAAAAGTTTTCTTGATTGTAAGAGCCACTTCTAACAAAAACCTTTGATTGGCTACAGGATGTTGCTTTTAGTAAAAAGTTTGGATTTATTGTAAAGTTATGGTAGCTTAATAAGATAGTCATTATTTACATTTATATCTTATCTGGTGTTTTTTATGTGGTACTTTATCTTATTATAAAGTTTCGATTATCACAAAGGTCTAGTACATAGTGTAAAAGTTTTTTTTATCTCTTCATTGTGCATATTTCAAGTACATTCTATGGATTTGAAGAGTTACTTCTTCATAGGGAGATTTAGTAAGAGATCTACATGCACGACCACATGTTTTTGATCTTGATGATCCCATTTCCAAGGTCTATAGTCTCAAGAAGTCCTTATATGGGCTTAAGCAAAGTCCTCATACTTGGTATAAAAAGATGCATTATTCCTACCTTAGTTGTAGCTTTAAGTAGTATGAGAAAGAGCATGATGTCTACATAAAGAATGAACATGGTCTCTAAGATAATTTTTTATCATTGTAAGTATGCCTTAGGTCTTCTATAGATATTTTGGATGGAGTGTAAACCTATCCTAATTTGCTTTGCTTCTAGCTTGAAGCTTCATGTGGACTATAATACCCCTTTGGTGGATGTCACCCTATACAAATCACTTGTTGGGGGACATCTATGTCTTATACACACTCAACTAAATATTACATTTTCTATAAATTATTATTCCATCTATATGAAAGCACCTTGTAAGATTTATTTAATAGCAATCAAGTAGATCCTTAATTGCACTAGAGGTACATAACATATGAGTATTCACTATTTAATGAGATCACCTAGGATATTTACAAGATTTTCTAATGCATATTAGGCTAAAAATTTGGACCAATAATGATCTACCACTAGATTTATCTTCTATCTTCACTTTGGACTGGTCTCTTGGTGTTATAGATGATAGTCCACCATAGCCTTATCTTATATAGAAGCTAAGTATTGTATTGTCAATGAGATCCCAAACACCTCTAATTGATGCTCATGATTCTACTTCCTTAATAATCATTATTGGTGAATCATCTACTTCTTGAATAGATATTACCATAGATACAAAAAAAATGTTTTTTATTGAAAAAGTTCTTTCTACCCAATTAGGTGGCCTTACTTTCAACTAGGGCATCCTTAAATGTATTTTTTCATGAATAGGGATTATTATAAATATTTTAGAAAAAAATAAAATAATAAGTTTTAAATATTATTTATTTTACAATTAGATGCAATTGCATTTGTTAATATTGCAAATAATATATAATTTTTAAGCCTTTATTTTTTAGAATAATTAATCTCTATATAATTGTAAAATATAAAAGTTAAATAGAGCTCCTAAATTATTATTTTATTGGTAGGAAACCTCTATAATCCCTAGCCTATTAGGTAAATACAAAGTCAATGGGACCCGACCATTTAAGGAATTGAACCAAGGTAACCCACCAACAAGCACTCAACCACTACCAACTGGCCTATCACATTCGATTAGCTCCTAAAAATTTCTACATGTAGAAGAAGAAGTATTAAAGTGAAACAAAATTCCAACATAGGAATATGCCACTAGAAATAAACATCATCACATGAACCAGTTCGAAAGAAATAAGTCCAACTACCCTTACACATATACCGCGACTCGATGTTAGGGGTGATGAGTACCACATAAGTGGGACCAAGGGTTTCCACCTTTAAGCTTGCTACCCCATTGACAAAGAGTTTGGCATGTGAAAAATATTATTGGAAAAGATTAAAAATTGTAAAAAAAAATGAAAATATAACAAACACAATAAATATACAAATATAACCAAATACTAGTAAAAGTATATTCAATGTTGTCCTTCATGCTTGAAAAATGAATTTTAGGACAATCATTGGTCCAATAATAATTTAAAGACTAGTTACAAAAATACAATATTGTTGCATATTTTATCAAATGACCATGCATCAATAACTACTTATGCATGTTAGAGTAATTATCCCATTACTTGGATAATTACCATAGGTTAGATTATTTCTTTATCTACCTAGGTTAGTAGTTTTTTAGCATTTGTCGGCCAATATCTTCTACGATATTTGTAAACATTTGTCGGCCAATATTGTTTGGGATATTATGCCAATAGGGGGATATTATTTTATTAGTTATAGGCTATCTTTAGCCTTAGATACTTGTATTTAATTAGTTGATTTATCAATACAATTATTGCTTACCTTTCACAATATGGTATCAGAGCCAATATATTGGTCTCGCTCCTCGCTCTGCTCTACCTAATTGGTGTTGAGTCCATCAAGTTCCACCATCATGGAGAAGACCTGACTGGTACATCTCTAGACATAAGCTGAATGGCAACCTGTGTGGACGAGTAGAGATTCAGATACATGAAGGGACATGAATCCCTAAAGATCTGGGGAAGGTCAATCCAACTACATGAGATCTAACCTATGCATTAGACTATGTGCAATTCTTAGACTAAACAGTCCATCGAACCACGTGGACACCTATAGTACTTGACATAACTTGAACCTAATGATGGACACAAGATAGGGGATACAGATGTAACTAGACTCCAACTGATGGAGACCTGATGTGCTAAGTGGACTGGCCTGAAGGCTGACTAGATAGAGACCATTAGGACCTGAACCGAATACACTTCAAACAGATCAAATTATTTGCGATAGAGATCTGAGTGATCCAATTTATACCCTCGATAGAACATGATAATTTGGCCACTTGGCAATAGATCAGACCTATTGAACTCTAAGTGGATGCTGACCCTGACATGTAACAACTCAAGAAAATCGATGTGAACCTATGGATGAGCTATGGATTCTAGCAAACCTTGACAACTACATGATTGAAGCATACAATACTTAGAGGACTAAGAAAGCAAGGTGAAGGAGAGTAGACTACCATGCTGTAGTCATAAACCTAATGGTAAAGTTTTATTTTTAAACCCCCTAAGAACTCTCACTATGCTACATATGGGATAATGGTTTTATCTTAAGCCCAATATTTGCAATGATGCCTCTAGACGCTTGTCAATGTTACCCTGATATGGATCTCTAAATCCAATAGAGGATTCTACATGTTGTGGTCTACCAGTAGAGGATTCCACATCGATCCACATGGAGGGCATACGCAGATCTATAAGATTAGAAGTGATTTTTACCCGAAGCCACCTCCTCACCCGATGCTTGCAAACAAATTTCCTAAATTCTCTATTGCAAATGAAATCAATTGCAGAAAAACTGAGTCTGGATCGCTTTTTGTAGCTGAGAAATCATTGGTCATAATGGAGATGATCATGATTCAATGAAGTGCAGGTGATCATACCCAAAATAGATTTGTTGTAGAGGAATCTACATGGATGAAGACGTGAAGAGGCCTGATCGAGTTCTATCAGACAATTGCACTTGTAGATCAGTAATTTTCAAGCCACACAACAAAGACCCAAGCCAATAAAATCCTGCTTCTGGTCTAGATCTGATCACAACGAAGAGATTTTTCCTATAGCACACTCCAAATGATGCATAAGCTGAAGATGGGAAATTCTGTTGTTATCTTTGGTTTTGCACAGTCCCAACCATTTTTTCAAACCTCGTAGCCTCAACAGAGGAAATTAGCATGGATCGACTATCGTAGATCATTTGGAAATATCGATTCAATTACTAGAAAATTTTTGGCCACTATTCCAATCATTTGTAGCATACAGTGAACACTAGTTGGTGCAGTTGTTATTCCTAGTGTAGGCAGATCATATCGATCTCATCGACGATGTTGTCACTGAGCATGGAGCATCATCCCCCATCACTACACCACAGTAGAGAGAGCCACCACCACCAGGAAAGACTTACCGATCATTCATTAATACAAATAGTTGAGGCCAAAACAGAGCTTTTGAAGACCATTTTTTTAATCTTTAGAAAAATAATCATAGATATTTTTTAGGAACTAGTGTATTTCTTTAGCTGACCAGATCCACAATGGAGAGGCAAAACCAGTATTCTTGTTGAGGATCTGGATAAATACATAGCTTCGTCAAAGGTTGCATACTTCTATAGGTGAACAAGCTAGATCACAACAATAATTATCACCGCACAGGTTTACCGACTTGACTCAGAGATCGAAGAAGACATTTCGGGTTTGAATTCACCGTAATGGTCATTGAGCAAGTGGTGTTGATGGATAAAATTTAGGCTAGACCCCCTTAAATAGGGAATTCTCCCTACTCATTCCACCAATGGTGGTAGCCGAGTTGGTCGGGAGGCCAACTTTGAAGGTCTTGCTGCTTGTAAGTCAGGGGTTCAAACCCCAAGCGGCTAAAAGGGTAATATATTTTTTATTTTGCAATTTTTATAATGTTGTTTCAAATTTTTTTAATAATTTCATATTTTTTTTTGTTTTGTTTGTTTAAAATCAATTTTACATTTTATTGATTTTACAAAAAATAAAAATGAAATTATGGTATTATTAATTAAATTTTTTGATTCAAAATTTATTTTTGCAATAAAAATAAATCAAACCCCAGGGAACTATTACATTGTTCACAGGCACTACGCAAGGCAAACATTATCACTATGAATATTTTATTTTAGGCTTCATAAATAGCAAAATTCTTTTCGTTTGAAGTCCTTAAAATCAAGGGGGATTTATTTTTGTGGTGACATTGTTTACAATTTGTCAAAAAGGTGTGCTTTGTAAAAGCCCAAGAGGCTTCATAGTTGCAATTATTTGCACTAAAGGGGAGATATAATTTTTCACAAACAAGGGGGGAAGACTTATAATGGTGTATTTTAGGCAGTGATCGACACCTTAGTTAGATTATTTTTTGCAAAATTTTATTGTAAAATGTGCATTTTTAGCAGAGATCGACACCTTCAAAAATGGGCAGATCAAAGAAAAAGCAAGCCCAAAAATCAACTGATGTTGGAAAATCAATTAGAGGTCCTTATTTTCCACCTAAGATGGATGGGTCGAATTTTATGATAAGGGCACATTTCTCACACTAAATAATGGTTTAGTAGCCCTACTCGAAGATTCTGAGTCTTCTAAAGACCTTCAGAAAAATGGTGCTAGATTTTCTATTGGCGTTATAAGGGGCATATACATGTCATTGGTTTCTCTTGACCTTGCCTAACACAAAGTAAAAATGGAAATAAATGAGGAAAAAGAGGTCCTAATGGTCGATGCTTGTTGTGACACAAGTGATATTCATTCCATTATGGTGAATGCTTGTTGTGACACATGTGACCTTGAGCCCATGATGGCCAATGCTTGTTGTGATATAGGCGACCTCCTACCTTTAATGGTAGATATAATTTGTAGCACAAGTGATCTCGTTTCAAAAGTAGACTTTGCTTGCGACACTAGTGACTTAAAAACTAAAACTCCTCAAACATAGCTACATAATATCATCAATAGCAACAAATGCAATATTGTTAAAAGCATTGATGAATATGATGAATTTGGGTGTTTTTAACAACACACCAAAGGATTTGGTTCCAAAATAATGAATAAAATGGGATTCAATGGTGAGATATTAGGTAAAAAGTAACAAGGCATTAAAAATTCTATAATGTTAAATGTCAGGGCAAATAATGAAGGCCTTGGCTCTACTGGATAGACAAGTACCAGTAATACCATACTTGTAAAACCTAAATCTCCTAAAACTCCTAAAAATAATTGTTGTATTCATTGTGGAAATACAGGACATGTTGCAGCTAGATGTTGGAAATTACATCCTTGTGATTCATGTGGATGTATGAATCACTCTTCTTCCAGTTGTTGGTATGGCCAACAAGGTTCATATCAATTATGGATGGATAGATCACACATAATGGACCATGATGAATGAAATTTTGTATGGCTTCTACCAAAAAGGTAAAACCTATGGTAGATCCTAATTCAAATATAATGACAGACCAAGTGGCAGTCCCAGCAACACTGACCTAGAGACGGACCTAAATACAAACCTAGAGATAAATTTTCGGAGGCAGCTCTACAGGTAGATACCGAGGCAATGATCCAGAGGCAGATTCATAGGAAAATCCAGAGATAGACCCAGAGTTACACATCCATAGGTATTCTTAGAGCAAAATCCAGAGCCATGAGCTAGAGCCAAAGCCATGAGCCTTATCTAGAGCCAGAGACAAAGCACGAGCCAACATTATTTCATTTCTCTTCTTCTTCTTCACTGTATTGGGGTAGTTATATACTTTACCCAAATATTGTTGTATAGGAGGATGTATATATATTACCCAAATAATGTAATAAGAGGGGATGTTAGAGTAATTATCCCATTACTTGGATAGTTACCATAGGTTAGATTATTTCTTTATCTACCTAGGTTAGTAGTTTGTTAGCATTCATTGACCCATATCTTCTATGATATTTGTAAATATTTATCGACCAATATTTTTTGGGATATTATGCCAATAGGGGGATATTAATTTTAGTTATAGGTTATTTTTTTTTATAAGTAACAATAATATTTACAGCGGGTTTTTTTTAAAGGGTCCCAAAACCTTAGGTACATAAGTAGTCATAACTATATTCTGATGTTAGAGTAGACCAGGACTACGCCCTTGGAGACCAATCCGGGGCCCAAGGGCCCCGGTGCTTACAAATAGTCCATCCAATGATGTTTCCAGCAAGACAAAATTTGGCCTGAGGCCACCAAACAAGGAGAAACCTCAAAATTGTCCAGTAGTTAACCCAAAAAATTATTGGCCGCCATCGCTCCAGATTGCCCTATAGCCGGGCCTAACCTGAATGGGGTCCCTAACCTGAATGGGGTCCCTAACCTGGTAGATTAGTTCCCCTCCCTGTCAGGTCCGTCATCCAACCTACAACGAAGTTCAAATAGGGAATTGGCCATTGTGGAAGTTGCTTTTGTAGAAGCGGTCAGGGAGTTGATCATGATATCTAGGAGGGCTCTAGTTAAAAATTTTTGCAACTTACTTTGAGTCAGAGCTGACTTCGATGGCTTCTGGGGCCTCCACCTTGGCCTTCTTGGAGCTGCCAGTAGTCCTGCTACTATCGAGGGCCAAGCCCTTGCAGATCAAACTTGCACCAAGATTCAGGGCCCTGCTTAGGGCTTGAATTGGGGTTCTATGTTTTTGGGTGGGTCTGCATAGTTTTGGGGAAGGGGAGGTGTCATGGGATGGGGTCTCCTTAGATTTGGATGTTGTAGGGGAATCAACAGGGGAGCCAGCCTCTTCAAGGGTGGAACAGAGGATAGGGGAGGGATGTGATGTAGCTGGGGCTGGTTTGCTAAGGCGTGTCTATACAAAACAACCATGAGCCCTTGATGGGAGGATTGGGAATTATTCCTACGGGCCTAGTCAATGGTGAGGCTCAAGGAATAAAAGAGAAACCAAAGGGTGCTTACAAGCGGGGCTCCACGAAGGTGATTATAGAAACTAAGGTGAAAACTATAGAGGCACTGATATGGGTCATCGCAAGTTATATATTGCATAACTGGGATGATGGCCTCATCAAAGGGGTCTGGGAGGTCAGATCATAAGAGGTTGGCCTTGTTCCATTGTTGTTTCAAGAACTGAGAGAGCTACTCCTCCTATTTGTGCTTGTCCCACTGAACAAATCTTCCTATCTCCTTGCGGTGCAGGCCCATCACTTCAGTCATAAAATCCTTGGACACCTTGAAGTGAAGCCTTTTCACTTTGACCTCCCCATCGTTCCAGGAACCTATAAATCCCTGCATGATTTCTTCGTTTGTCCCTACAAACTTACTAAAGAAGGGAGTGTAGTTCTTACCATCATAAAAGGCCCTGGCAGACTCACTCAGGTCAAGAGTGGAGGGCTTGAGGAAAATTGCCTTGGTAGCCATGGAAGGCAAACAGGAAGGCCAGGGGTAGGGGAACCGAAGTCGGCCTAAACTAAGAGGGGAGACTCGCTGGGACAGGGAAAGGGAAAAACACATAGGAATGCGAGTGGCCTCTGAACATGGCTAGGTTAAAAGCTTGTAGGGATACATAAAGGAATGGAAGGGCCACAGGCATTTGGAAGGGGCACTTAGGGCAGGGGATGACACGAGCTGGGAGGAGCTGAGGGGGTGAGGCTGGCGGCAACCATGTGGGGTAGGGAAGGGGAGCCAACGATAGCACTCTAATTGGAACAATATTTATGGGGAAGTAGTTTGGGGCTCAAGAGAAAGGTGCGTGCAATCTGAATTAGCATGAAGATCCGTTGGAGTAGTGCCCAAGGCGAGAAACTTAGATTGAGAAGTCATGCACTCCAAATTATGCTTGCCAGGTTTACCAGCGAGGCTGCCATTATCCAAATCAGGAGAAACCAAAAATTTTATGTGGCCTCTAAAGAAGGGAGCACTTGGCGAGATGTGATGGCGCTTGATCGGATTGACCAGCCCTCGAGCGGGAGGGTCACTAGGGACAATCATCAAGGTAGAGTGGAAAGGAGTATCCCTTGTCCACGTGGGGAGGGCATGACATCGCACCTTCAAGGCCCCAACTTGGGGTGATCTAAGCGCTTGTACTCTCATCAGGGCTTGAATTGTCTTGAGATGCTAATTGGACCAAAGCATCAGGGAAATTCATGGTCTAGGTAGTGAGATCTTCCATTGTGACGGCTTGATTGGCCATGAAATCGGTTGACCTGTTACCTTCTCTATACACATGATGAAAGGAGTGATGAGTGAATCCTTGGAGGATGGTGAGAACTTCTTGAATGGTATTGTAGGTATGCCATGAGCTATTTTCCAAGTTGTAGGTAGCCTTGATGATGACTAGATAATCGCCCTCGATGATGACTTTTGGGGAGGTCTCCTTGAGGGCTATCAACCTGCGAAGGAGAGCTGTTGTGTCGACGAAGTTGTTGGTCTGAATGCCAAGCGGTTTAGCATACACCAATATCAAGGCCCCATGACTGTCTCGGATGACCCCGCCCGCTCTAGAGGGGCCGAGGTTTCCTTTAGAAGCTCCATCAAAGTTAAGTTTAACCCATACCGGGAGGGGGGTATCCACCTTGTCACTGAACAATGGGAGGGGGTGGGAGGGGGACCGGGGGGGAATATGGAATTCGATGGAGGAGAGGAGGGTGGACTCGACTAGCCTTTGGGGTGCCTCACTCAAGGGGAGGGAGCGAGAGTTCTCAAGGGTGAAGGCAACCGCCTTGTCTGCCACCCACTGGGAGGAGTGGGTCATGGAGGAGAAGGCTCTTCTGTTGCACTTAAGCCAGAGTTTCTAGATCAGATGAGGGAGGTAGTAGCCCCATAGGAAGTGAATGAAGGGATGGACAAAGGGATTTGGCCACTAATACAGGAGGTAAGAGATGGAATTGGGGGCCACCCACTGGATAGAAAATTGGGATAGGATGAGGCCCAAGGCTTTAGAAGAGAAGGGGCATCTAAGGAAGAGGTGATTAGTAGACTCCTAGGTAGCACAACAAAGGAAGCATCTTTTTAGGATCTGAAAGCCCCTCCTGATTAGGTTCTCTATAGTCAGGATCTTATTTTGGATGAATGCCCAAATGAAGTGGTTGATTTTGGAGATCAATTGCTTGGCCCATATCTGTTTGACTAGGAATAGGGCCTCATCAAGGACTCTTTAGAAGTTGTAGATAGATTTGACAAAGAAGATGCCACTGGGGGTGTCGTGCCAGACACATCTGTTGGTCCCTCTAGAATATGGAATAACTATCACCTCAAGGAGATCTTGGATCCTGGAGGATTGAAGCGGGTGGCTGGGGTTTAGGATAGGCTTCCATGTTACCCATCCTTGGTTTTGGGTGAGATAATCTGACACTTTGGGCCCTCTACCCACCAGGCATGATTTGAGGATGAGGAGGTTGCTGTAAGAAATCAGGGCCTCATCTTGGATCCACCTGTCTTCCCAAAATTTGATCTTGGTTTCATCCTCAAGGATCCATATTGTCCCCTTTAGAATGATGTCTTTAGTGGAGATCAAGGATTTCTAGAAGGTTTATCTATCTCTAGGCTGGGAGTCATTGAGGAAGGGGTGATGGTGGATGTATTTATTGTTCATGATACTGACCCATTCATTAGGGGAATTGGTGAACACCTTCCAGGCATGCTTGGACAAGGGGGACTTTTTCATGGGGGTCACCTGCCTGAGCCCGATCCCTCCCTTGCCTTTGGGGCGGCAGACCAGGGGCTAGGAAACCATGGGAATCCTCTTCTTATCTTCATTGCCCGACCACAAAAGCATTTCTAGATTTGCTCGATGTGTGCTACAATGGAGGACAAGATTCTGAAGACCGACATGAAGTAGACTAGAATGCTTTGAAGAACCTCCAACATGAGGGTGGCTCTACCTTCTTGTGAGAGGAGGTGGCCTTTCCAGGAGGCCAGCTTCCTCTAGATCTGATCAATCATCCTGCTTCAAAGGGTCTTGGAGGAATCTCCTCTAAAAAGGGGGAGCCCAAGGTAAGAGGAGGGGATGGAATCAAGGGTACAGCCAAGAATCTGCTCGATTTTAATTTTCCTAGCCAACGGGGTATGGATAAAGAAAATTTTACTTTTTTGGAGGTTGATTTTTTGTTCGACCGCCTCCTCATACAGGGTCAAGATGTGCTTTATGGTCTTGGCTTGAGGTATAAAAGCTAAAGTAGCAAGGATGGTGTCGTCCATGAACTACTGATGGGATATAGGGGGTAGGCCCGACGTAGGCCTGATGCCCGAGATAAGTCTGTGGAAGATAGCACTCAAAATGGTGCATCCCAAGGCCTCAGCCAGGATGATGAAGAGGATCAGGGATAGGGGGTCACCTTGGCAAAGACCTCTGGAACTGGGGGAGAACCCGATGGGGGATCTATTAATGAGGATAGAGAACCAAGGGGAGGAAACATAGTTTTTGATGAGGCTGACCCAGGAGGGGTGGAACCCGAACTTGAGAAGGACCTTGGAAAGGAAATCCCAGTCAACTCTATCGAAGGCCTTGTTCATATCTAGTTTGAGTAGAAAGGAGGCCTCTTTGGATAGAAGGTCCGAGTGGATGGCCTCCTACATGATGATAACTTCGTCTGTGATAAGTCTACTTTTGAACGATCTCCCCTGGCAGGGGGCAATGATCAGGGGAAGGATATCCTTAAGGTAGGAGGCCATGGATTTGGTCAAGATTTTGTATAAGAAATTACATAAGCTGATGGGGTGGAATTCAAAGAGGGATCTAGTTTCCTGAGACTTGGGGATTATAGCAATGAAGGTGGAGTTTATACCTATAGGGATGGAGCTGGCAGACTGGAGGTCTCGGATGGCTGTGCATAATTCTTGGACAACGAGGTCCCAAAAGGATTGGAAGAACCATGGGGAAATCCATCCGGGATCGAGGCCACCTCGACCTTCATGAAAAACATAGTAGCATGGGTTTTGGAGTCATACAAGGGCTGTAGGAGCATCTCATTCGCTAGGGCCAAAACAAAATTTGGGATATACTCTAGCAGGGAGTCTGTCGCTTATGGGAACATCTAGGAATTATCACAAAGGAGCTCCTAGAAGAAGTTGATGGCTTCAAAATGTCTTCTTCATCCTTGATTATTCTACAATCGCTACCCACCAACTCATAAATTCTATTGGAGCCACTATTTTTGAGGGTCAACATGTGAAAAAAATTGGTATTAGCATCACCATCTTGGAGCCATAGGGCTCTCAACTTCTACCTCTAGAATGTTTCTTCCCTGGCTAGGATGTTGTGGTACTCACTAAGGGCTGAATGTTTCTCTTCCCTGGTCCCTAGATCTTGAGAGCCTTCCTGTAACCTGAGCTCAAGGTCTTCAAGATTTTTCTTAATTTTTGCTTTATTTTTGAAGATTTTTCCAAACACCTCTTTGTTCCATAGCTTGAGTTGTTCTTTGAGACATCTCATTTTGTGGTAGACTTACTTGGTAGGGCACCCAGGGACTTGGGGAGCCCACCAACAACCAACCTGGGCCCTGAAGTGGGGGTGGTGCAGCCACATGGACTCGAATCGAAAGGGCCGCTTGAGGGAAGAGCGATGGTTAGTTTCGAGGAGGAGGGGGTTGTGGTCAGACCCAATTTTTGGGAGAGCCAACAAGGTTGCATCAGCAAATAGGGGAATGGCTTCCTTAGAAAGAAACACTTTGTCCAGCCTGACCTAGATATGGCTTGCTCTCGCTCTTCTATTTGACCAGGTGAACCTGGCTCCTTTTAGGTTGATGTCCATGAGCTCATTGAGGTTGGTGAAGGCCCCAAAGTCTTCTATGCTTTTAGACGGAGCCATTGAACCCCTAATTTTGTAAGAAAGGAAAAGGGGGTTGTTGAAGTCCCATGTTAGGATCCAAGGAAGGGGGGAAAATGCCTCCCTCATCAAGCTAATTTTCTTCCACAAGGCAGCTTTCTCAACTAGGCTATTGGGAGCATAGACGTTAGACAAGATCCAAGAATGCCTTGACTTCACACAATGGACCAGAATGTTGATTATTTTGGGGGAAGATGAAATGAGTCTCCCCTCAAAATATCAAGGATCCCACATGCATAGCCAGCCATAGGGGTATACAGTGACTCACAATTTTTCCAAATAGCTTGGGCGACCCTCTGAGTAGTCGCTTCATAAAATTTGGTCTCTTGGAGGAGGAGGAAGGACAGGTGGTGATCCTTGCAGATTTTTTTGAGGATCCTTTTTTTAGGGGCACCATTGAGCCCCCTAGCATTCTAGGTAATGAGCTTCATTTGATACCCTTGGGGAGTCACTTGCCCCCCTTCTTGAGCTGAGCAGGGGGTTTGGATCGTAGGGCATCTGCTTTGGAGAAGCTCGTGATGATGTCAGAGAGGGTTGCCTGTGATCCATTGGCTATGTCATCTTCACTGATCCTCAATCGCTAATCACCTAGGGTGGGGTGACCTCTCTTGAGTTTGTTGCCAAAGTCTATGGTGAACGTATTGTTTCGGGTCACATTGGGGCTGATTTCATTAGGATCGAACTGAGAACTACCATCAACCTCATCGTCAGACCTCTTAGAGCTACACTCTGAGGGGGGAGGCCGACAAAGAATTTTGAGAGGGGCAAGAGGGTGTCAAGATGTGGATAGCAAGGAGGGGGGAGAAGGAAACTCTGGTATCCAGAGAGGAGGAAGGGAAGGTAGAAGCTGATGAGGGAGAGATCTCGGGTGGCTCGCATGGCTAAGAGGGGGCACAAGCAAGGGCTTGTGGGGATGGGGGAGGGATCCACATCAAGTGAGGGGGGGAGCCTGGGATTAGGGCCCCGAGAGGGCAACCAAGGAGAGGTTCGAGGGAAGGACAAACCTGGGGAGGATCATCCGTTAGGCAAGGGCCCACCTGGGATTCCTTTGGGACATAAGGGGGAGCCTCCTTGTTGTTCCAAGCTTGGGATCTATGATTTTCATGGGAGGGCCCATAAGAAGGGGCCCTGCTTGGTCGAAAATGAGGTTTAGCGGGGAGAGACACATCAGCGTTCTTGGAGATGGGGCATTGGTAGGAAAGGTGCCCCTTAATGCAGTAGAGAGGGCAGAAAGCAGGTTTGTTTTTGTAAATCAAGGTTTGGTGCCAAAAGAAGGACCCAGAGGAGATGGACATAGAAGAGGGGAGTTCAGATTCTAGATTTGCATTGACACAAAATTTGGCATGGACCATTCAAGAGCCTACCTTGGTAGCGATATCAAAGGCCATAAGTTGACCGAATGATTGAGCAATGAGCCTTAGTACGTCTTCATGCCACAAGTGAAAGGGAAGCTTAGGGAGCCAAACCCAGATCAGGGTGAAGTTGATACTTTGTGTGTTGGGATGGAAGTCAACTCCATATCACCTGAGGAAGAAGCTTTTGCATCCCAGGAACCAGGGCCTACCAGAGAAGATATTTTTAGTGTCATCGTTGTTGTTTAGTTTGATAATGAAAAATCCCTTAGTAAGGGCCACCAATTGAATATGTCCAAAAACTTTCCACTTGGAAGCCACCCATCTGCGGATGGTTTCCATGTTCGGTCACCCTCCCAAGAACTTCCCAATTAGGGAGATAGATAATCTAGAGAAAAGGGATGATTATACCTCCTCTTGAATGAAAATGTGGGTGCCCTCGAGGGAAAGCCCTATGCACATGGCCGGGGGCTAGGCCCTGGCACTAGCCAGGATCTACTGGTAGGAGGGTTTGGGCCCTCCCGAGGCATAACCTTGCCCAAGATTTGGAGGTTTTTTCCCTAGGCCTACAATTACATCGAGGCTAGGAGGAGACCCTGGGCCCAATATGTCATCCTCGCCCTTATCGCCAGTCTGCTCAGCCTCTAAACCCTCCTCTGGTCCCACTGAGGGCCTTGCGTGCTCGGGCCTAGGCCACGACGCTCCCAATGTCGATCCTAATCCTACGCCTGCCCTGGATCTTGTGCCTGCGTCTGAACCTGTTGCCACTCCCGCTCCCATTTTTGCTCCTGTTCCCGCCATCTCCAATACCTCATTTTTAGTTATAGGTTATCTTTAGCCTTAGATACTTATATTTAATTATTTGATTTATTAATACAATTATTGCTTACATTTCACAATAATGCATGGATCATCATCCTACAATTTTTTAATATGATATTTTTTAATTTATTTCTATTAAGGAAAATAATGCTTATACAAATTACATAATATTATATTTATTAGCACACGTAGCATTTTAGGTGATGTCAACTCAATTGTATTCTTCAACTCTTAAAGAGGGACTTAGGTTTGGATATGACTAAACTATACATGCATTATGTGATCATGATCTAATATGGGTGAAGTTGTTTCAATGTCATCTAACCATTTAAAAATAACATGCAGCACTTTATGTATTATGACAATAAATTCACAAAAATAATTGACGTATAATTAAGAATGATTCATAATAAACTTATTTACATCTATATAAACAACTATAATTTTTAACATATTTTTTTTGAAAATGGAATTGTTTATTTTTAAATTTTATATTTGATATAGTGTGAATTAGATTTTAATTAGATTATAAATATATATTTTTCTATTTGATATATATATATTTGTATTTTTTTCATTTATTTGTTGTTTTGTTTCATCCATTTTTTTCTTCTATTTAATGTTTATTTGATTACCTATTTTGATAACCTTTTATCTTTCATTCTTTGTATTTTCTTTAGCTACCTTAATAGCCTTATCATAGCTTCTACTTCTAGTGAAAAATACTTGATTTTAAAATAAATTTTATAGGGTAAACATATTTTAATTATGCAATTATTTATAATTAGTTGCTTTTGAATTCTATTTATTTATCTCCATTTAAAATTTGATGTATTAGTAACTCGCATCTCACACCCATATAACATCACTAGAATAGCTAATAACCCAAAAGATCTAATGGTTTTCCAATCCTGCAACTCTACTTTTTTGCTTTCTATTTAACAATAACATCTCTCAAACAACTAATAACCCAAAAAGACCTAATGGTTTTCTAATTCCATAACTTTACTTTTTGCCTCATAATTAACAATAAGTAGAGAGTCCTCCATCATGCTTGTCTTCCAAAGTATTTGTATATGTTTTTTTTTTTATTTGCTTGATAGAGAGTTGGTTACGACCACACTATTTTTAGCAGGGTTCAAACCACATGGCCTGCATCCAACAAACCCATTCCACCACAATATTTTATAGCCTAGAGTGAAATGGATCACCTAGTGCTCGAAATTCATATACAGGTCGAAAGAACGTTCATTCAATTTATTCAATTGGAGCAAACCCTAGTGGAGAGCGATACCGATCATATTCAACGAAGAAATTTTGCTGCAAAAGATTCCCAATTATCGACTGTCCTCTAAGAGGACTAAACCCAACGCATTTAACGTTGTCTTCAATCTCCAACATAAAATTCTCGGCAGGTGGTGTAAATCTACGTCCTCCGCTCAAACCGATTGAAAACTCTGGAAACTTGAGATTACTTACTCCCGACGTGTTGAAGCACAGATCAAATCTTTGTGGAGACGCGGTAGAAGCCATCGGATACTTTGTGGATACGCGCAACGCTTCCATGATTATTTTGTATGCGTCCTCTATGAAATAAGTGAGTGAAGACCCCGAATCTATTATTGTTCCTCCATTTCCGGTTTCGTCCACCTCCCATACATTGCTGGATATTTGAAGTTTCTCGCCGTTCACTGTGATATCTTCGATGCGAACATAGTAGAATGACGATCCTTCCTTGAGAATTGGAGTGTGAAAGCTATTGAATCGACTCTTTCAGCAAAGACGGTGAAAGCGAGTCTTCCCTGTCTCCGAAGACAAGGAAGCCTTGACCTAATCCTAGCACGCCGCAGGAACCTACTATTTGAGCCAAACCTTGAGTTTAATTTAAGTTAATTGCGGGTTTTAAAATTTAATTACAAATTATTATGTAATGTAAGTTTAATTATAATAAGGTTAATTCTATTTTATAGCATTTATATAATAAAATATTATAATATATTAAACATATTATATAATAATTGTCTTTAGTTTTATATAAGATTATATCACATAATATCAATTGTAGTTATAAATTAAATGTTATTTTCAATACTTTTCATAATTTAAAGGGTTCAAAGAGAAAAGATATTAGTGATAATAATATCTCTCACCATAATGGATACTCTAGTGGGCCTCCACAGTTGAGGTAGACTTATATGAATCCTTTTATCATCTGAAATCCACTACTATAAAAATATGTCTTGCACAAGAGTCTCTTTAGGTTGGATCATAGTCATCATTGCCACTAGAGATATATATATCTATTCACAAATAGAGATATGTATATCTATTGTCAATACGATCTATTGATGATCCTCTTATGAATAGAGATATGTATATCTATTCACAAATAGTATGTTTAAATCATTATATTCCTCCCTAGAAAGATATTTGTCTTGCATTGTCATGATTTCTACACTAGTGACTTTAGTGGCCTGCACCCACTTCATGTTTTGATTATCGCTTGCTATAGTGAGTTCAATCACTTTTTGCTTCTTATTTTGTATCTTGGCTTTGTTTATTTCAATAAGATGTTTGTGAAAGGTGATGTATTCATGTTTTTATTGTGCTATTGATGATTGAATCTTAAGTGCTTGATGTAGGGATTCCTAGTCCTTCTCATTGGTCTTTGCTTCTGATTCTTCTATGGATAAGGAGGAATCACATTTGGAATGGATATTCTCAACTTCAAGTTCCATCACCTCAAGTGCTTGATTTTGGTTCATTTGAAGTTGCGATGTTTGATCCTATTGGTTCTCTAGTGCCTTTGAATGATCAACAATTTTTTTGATGTTATTGGTTGTGTTATATTATAGAAATACTTTTCCTATATGACTTGGATGAAACCAAGTTTTTGGATGGTTCATAACATTGGTTGTTTTTGAGTCATACCAAACATTATTGGATTGACTTAGTTGTGCATGTGCAATAGATACATGTGTCTCTTCTTCTGAGTGATCTTTTTCTTCTTCTCTATTTTGGTTATATTTGTCTACATTACTTTGTTACACACTTTTCCAAATTAGTTTCTTTTATCTAATGACGGCCTATTTTGTTGTTAATGCATATCTTGTGAAGAAGACCAATTTGTGAAGGGATTGTGTCAACATTCCTTCATTGTGTGGCCACTCTTACCACAAAGTTCACACATCTTTTGTATGTGAAAATTATTTCTTTGTTGTTGATATATTCGCATGAGAGAGTTATTTCTCTATTGTTTGAAGTATTTTTGAGGTCTTGTGCCTCTTCTAAATGATTTCTTTCTTTTTTTATTTGTAAGAACTTGATCTTATTTTTTTGTTGTATGTGAGACCTCTATTTTTTAAAATAAGTTCACCAACTTCTTAAAAATTGAAGTCTACTTAGTGATATTCAAGGTTTTCACAAATAGGGAGAGATCTTAAAATAATAGGAAAAAATGTCTCATCAAATATCTTTTCTCCAAAGTCTTGTAGTGATTCTCATAGTTTAGCAACTCTCCTAAAGAAAGATTCAAGTTTTTCTCCATTCTTTATTTTCAAGAAATGAAGTTGACATTGGAGGAATAGGATTTGATTTTGGTTCCTTACCTCAAAAATTATCTAAAATTACCCCCATGCATATTTAGCTATGGTAGAATCACAAATGTATGGTTGTACTTCTTAAACTACTCTAAAGATGATGATCAATCATGTTTTCTATCTACTTTGTCAAATTTTATATTCTCTTAAACTTCTACATTAGGATGGGCAATGAACCCATCTATGACTTCTCATACTTCTTCAAACTTGAGTTGTGTTCAAAATTCATTCTTCTATGCAACATAATTATTCCCCCATAATAGTTGTGAATCGAGCAATAGGAATTTTAGTGCACCACTAGCCATTTTAAACTTTCATATAATTAGAAAGTTTTACTTTTACTGGATTGACCTTAAAAAATCTTTCCAAAGAGTATATAATGCTATACTCATAGCTTTATTGATGCCTCAAATTGCAAGAAAAACAATGTCTCATTAGGTAAAATAATATGTGGAAGGAATATTATTCAAAATATTTCAACTCTTTAAAATATCATATGCTTCTTCTCCTTTTCACCTACAACAATAAAGGAAGGAATCAAAACTTTTATAAATTTCAATTATCTTTCTCACCATCAAGGTGGGATAACTTGGAGGTGGCATAAATTTTCAATTGTTGGTGAAAAATAAAGTTATGCTTTATTTTAATCTTTGTAACAAGTAGATGCCTTAACCGAGCACTCCAAGGTCTTAATGTATTTTTTAAGGATTTTTCAAAGAGGTGCAAAAACTCTAATGCTTGGTCTAAAATATCATATATTAATTCCTTCTCTAATATTTCTAATCCAAATTTTTTGTGTTTTATTCCTCTGACGATTGTAATTTAACCTATGAATTTCTTTTTGTGTTCTTTCAAACTATTTGGCTCAATGTAGTCTTCATTTTAAGTAATAAGTATATTTTTTTCTACCTATTTTCTTTATACAAGATGGAATTTTAGCACCAGCCCTAGACACATAATTGGCCTCTTAATTGACCTGAATGCTCATAACTGAAAAAGCAAAACACACTTGACAAAATAATAGGTTATTTATGCAAAAAATAAAATTTATAGAAAAAATAAAGGGAAATTACCTTCTCCATTTTTGTTGACATTTTTTGCAAACTCTATTTTGATTGGATGCCTTGTGAATAATATTTTGACTATCATAAATGTTGAAGTATGATTCGTGGCCTATATTAATTGGGTACTCAACATCCTGTGGGCATGATAAGCATTCTATTTGGAAGCACAAACTCATCTAGACATCTAGCTTTGAATAGAATGCTCGTTCAACACTAATGTTTGAAATTTAATATGTCTTACATTATCCAGTTGGTTGAGACATCTCACTTTGAAGAAAGTATCATCTAGACTTCTTGATGGTCCCTTCTACTATTGAGTGTTTGTTCTATATAACACTATGGATATTAAGCTATATTTTGTAAATTATTAAAACATGGATCATTAAAAAAATACCTTGATGTTGAAAATGAGTTATTTTGGGTGAGAAAACCATTATTTTTTGCCATTATATATTTTTGGTTTATGCTTGTATGCGTCTTTTTGGTTTGTGCCTATGTGTGCCTTGTTGGTTTGTGCATGTGTGTGTCATGTTGGTTTGTGCCCATGTACACCTTGTGAGTGATTAGTTTCTAATCTTTTGAAATAAAAGCATGGGACATGCAAACTTTGTTGAGGAATGTATTGAGGGCTTATTTTATCTCCTGATGGTTTTTATTTTTAGTCTTGATGCCTCTCTTCTACTTGTTGATATTCAAAATGGATGCTTGATTGCCTTCAATTTGTGCTTGTAAATTTATATGGCATAAAGATTTACCTTTAGCTTATCCTTGGTAGGATTTTTTATCTTGATATTGCTATTTCTTCTACTATGGTCTTTGGAAGGATTCTTTATCTTGAAACCCTTCTTAGTAGGGTTCTTATACCTTGACACCAAATTTAACAAAATTTGGTCCTTGGCCTTGATAAATTTTCTTTAATAGATTTTTCTTTAGGGCTTCTCTATGTTGAAGCTTGAGGAAGAACTTAGTGTTCTTCTCATTTAAGCATCGAGACCTACTCTAATAATAATTATACTACTAATGCTTACATGCTTTGATAATTTACATTAGGAAGTAGGATATCTAAATACAATGGATGCCCAATTTTGGCATAAAAAATCATAACTAATATTGATACTACCCTTTACTTCTAGTGGACCTTACATACCATGTGTTGAGTGATTTCATCAACTCACATTCACATTATCTATGATGTACTAGTTCCTAACAAAAATAAGTAAATATTACCACAACCTCTAAAGTCAAGTTGCTTTAATCTTCCATAGTAAAATAAGGTATTACTTGAAGGTATAACTTTTATTTTTGTAGTACACATCACCTTTTTTTAATACTTCCACTTTCCCTTGGACCACCTAATTTTTACTACCAAAAATGGATTTGCATGAGTTATAGTAATAAATCACTACAATCTTGTCAAATTGTGCCTTAAAATAAAATGAAGAGACAGAGCCTAAATCCTAGGGGTCACAATCCATACTGACTTAAAAATATTCCATGTCATATTTCACCAACAAATATCTCCAAAGGGTAGAGACATGTGTGGAAACACTTACCCTATGTAGGCAAGTTGATCACATGATAAGAAAGTGGTCCATAGTGAGAATTCTAAAGCCTTTTCAATGACATTTGAGTCAAACCTTGCTCATAATATAATCTAATGAGCCTTTTTGGTGATAATTGAAGAGACTCCATTATAGAAGGAGGATCAACCCAACATTATCCATGGAAAAATTGATAGAATTCACCATCATCTACATTAGTTTGGGTAAGCAACCTTTGGTACCCAATGCATCATCTCGCCACCAAAAACTCAAGGATATCCTTAACAATTGGGGGTGGCAAAGAGGATGCCAACAATTAAGGAAATAAAATAAATCCTTGTGATCACTCTATAATGATGAAATTCAAAATACATATACTTCCCCATATTCATAAAAAGGGTCGTTAGGGTTAAATCCTCTCTACAACAATAAAAAACTAGTTAAATTACTAGTTGTAGACACCAAAATAGCACCAATCCAATTATGTGACTGCAAACACTGATCGCTTTGACACACACAGCCCCAAGGGCAGCCCCCAGAGGTTAAACAGTTGTCCTAACCACTCTCACAGCAGTTTTGGAAGGTCAGGGATCAATTTGGCACATTCAAGAACTTTGCTCAGTATCTGTACCACCCTGGGACGAATTCAAACTAGAATTCGCCCCACCCAGGGATGAATTCTGAATTCACTCCAGGGTGGGGCGAATTGTAGGTTTGACAGGAAAAAAGTCAAATCTTGAAAAATGGCAGCTCAAATCCGCCACCCAACTCTTCCTTCATCGCATGGGAGTATGGGTGAGTGTTTTCAAGCGTTAGAGGCATCTGTAAGGTCAGTCATGAAGTCCCTATTCAGGGAGGAATCTCCTTCACTTTGGGAAGGCATGATTGCCATGTGGCACCTCTGCATGCCCATTTTAAGAGACCTCCAGGTATATAAATTGGTGAGTTTCCTCACCCCAAAATATCGAGAGAAGTAGCATTTTAGAGCAACAAAGTGCTGTCATTTTATTTACACACCTCACACCTTTTTTATTTGTGCCTTTCACATCCTTGATCTCCTTTAGAAGGGAGGTCATTGGATGACTATTGGGAGGACGAATCTTGATTCCAAAACCCAACATTTGGCCACAATATCCCACCAAATTTGTCGACAATACCATAGAGGAGGTTTTGGACCCATCCCAAGTGGATTGGTGCCGAAATCAGGCCTCAAACGGTGGGCAACCTACCCCATGGGCGCCCCCTCCCACACTGCCACAATCCTAATCGCCCCCTTTCGTAATGATGGGAATTCCATGGTATATTTGCTTTATTTCATTTTTGCATTCAACTCTATGATTTTTAGATAGTTTTTCATTTGAATTTCATCTCGTTTTGAGCAATTTTGATCATATTTCTAGCTTTGTTCGCTTTTACTAACCTACAGGTAGCATCATCAAATTCCCATTGATGGAGGCCAAATTGGGAAAATCTGACCATCTGGGTCTTCCCAAAATTCCCCCAATTAGCTAACCCCAAGTTTTTAGGTCTTTTTGAGCTTCAGAGGTAGGTCATTGGGACAGTGTCTTTTCGGTGTTTTATTGTAGGTGAATTCGTCCCGCCCCGGAACGAATTCAAATCGGTGAAGAATTTCCTGACTGTTATTTTTGTAGAACCTTCCTGGTGGTATCTTGATCCCCCAATAAAATTTTCATAGCATTTGGACTTGTTTTAGTCGTAGTTTAATTTGTTTTTCTTATTTACTTATCGTAGGCTTGGGGATTGCATGCTTTGTTTCATCCGCAGGTGCTACTGATCATTTCTTGTTCCTTTGAACATAGAGTTCAGACATCAGAGGAGCAGTGAGGAGTCAAGACTCATCATTCCAAGTGGCGGTAACGTTTTGGTCCACCCATTTTACATGTGGGCATGCGGAAGAAGGAATGGAGTCCATGGATGTAACAAGAACTCATGCTTAAACACTCCTAGCCCTTGGAAGGGGAGGATGCATATTGTAATTGAGTTTGAAACATATTAATAAAAATGGGTGTCTTATTTATTCCCATTTGTTTCATTTTGATTCGATCATGCTTTTCCCTCTTTTCATGCATTTTCAAGTTTCTAGGATTTAGCGTTGAGTCCGGTTTCTTTATTTGCATTTCACATGTTAGCTTTCCCTTTTTTGCTTCCGTATCCTTGTGCTTCTAGTGGTGATCACAGTGGAACATCATCCTCTATTTTTAATATCAGAGATCTGATCCAAACTTGGTTTTTTTTTTGCTTGTAGGTACCGCGTTTTCATACGCTGACTGTTGTTCGTTCCAGCAAAGGGCGAATGCAGAGTTGTAATTCGTCTCACCCAAGGATGAATGGGAATTTTCCCCACCCTGTGATGAATACAGATCGTAATTCATTCCACCCCGGGATGAATTCTAGCCTCGTGAGGTTTTGAGCGAAACTCGGAAGCCGACAGATGCGGGCAGAGAAGAGGTAAGGATTCTGCATTTTTCTTTGTCATTTTCTGTTCAGTGTTTCTGTTTTGGATTGCTTGTTTTCTTAGGGAAAGTTTTCCTTTTGCTATTTTCTTGTTTCCTTTTGCAAAATAAAAAGAACCCCACACATCACGTGGTAACTTAAAAACCAAGGCACTGGTCGTAAAACCCCAGCCCTTGATCAAGACCAACAGTGGATTTCATCACCACCTTGGCTTGAATTTTGCATCCATTACCCCGATCGCTACTATTTCTAGACGTAAATCCTGATGAAATCTGATCGAGTGTAGCTGGGGTGATTCCCAACGTGCGAGGATAAGTCTTCTATGGTAGGTGTCATTAACAGAGCGATTCCCCTTTCGTACTGCCTATGTTCCACGTACCATCTGCTCTCATGTACCTATAGTTTCCCTCACGTAAGGGCAGGTATATAGAGAGGTTGGTATATCGGTCTGGCAATGGTATATCGAAGGGGCTACCAATTTTTGGAGCCATAAGAGCCTTCATTTTGCATTTAAACATTCTTTACAAAAACCTTCAAAAAAAACAACAAAACACACTAAACCAGTTTTAGGACACACTTTCAACCTTTAAACGAGATAATCATCGTTTGTGTATGTGTGTGTTCTTTTCTGTTTAGTGTAGCATAAAAAATCATAAAAGAGATAAAAATTTACTTAGCTTGTAGAAGAGCAACACCATGGTGTACACCCATAGCCAAGCCCAATCAAAGGCAAAAGCTACGGAAAGTGTACAAGGAGGGGGCACAAGTTGCCTCTGCTTTAGCCCTAAGGACTTGGCCATACCACCTTGGCAGCCTGATCCCCAAGAGAGTTCGCATCATTCCATGTCAAGGTGGAATTATAGGGACACCCCTCTGGGGGACACGCTCGTTCATCACAGCCCCTTTCAAGAAGAATCCTTACACGTGGCACTCAACGTAGACAGAAAATCTCCCTTAGAAGCTAGATATGAGTGGCCTCCACGTGATGAAGCACTGGAGCGAAATAGTGTCCATGAGGAGAGGCCACATGACTATGGCATCCCTCCTTTGCCCCCCATCACTCTTAGAACCAATAGACAAACCCCAGAGCATAGGGCTCTACAAGTAGGGTGAGCTAACTCCGCCCATCCCTTTCACACATACGAAAGGGAGTACGAGGAATACCATCACATTCCTTGAGAGAAATGTACAGCGTGGGAGCCATGCGCTTCCGCACCTGCTAGATACCATGGTTACCCACTAAGGCCAGAGCCTCGGGTAAATACCGCCAACCTCGATAAAGGGAATCAACCCATTTAGATCTCGGATCACCATGACCGAGGTAAATGCATAGGAGAGGCATCCAGGCCTCCTAGGCCCAAGATGGCGGACCAAATTGACTTGGTAGTTGCAATACATGCCACCCGCCAAGCCTAGATCACATAGCTTGAGTAAGATCCGCAGCAGCTAGAGTGTCTATACCGCCTTAGCAAGGAGCGCATTCAGTGCCAAACAGATGAGCTGCTTCATAACCTACCTAAGAGGGTTCCAACCCCTTGCACCCAAAGAGCAGAACCATATGAGAGGCATAATCCCTTGGTGCGAGATAGGTCTCTGTGACCTCGTCAAGTTTTGCCTCCGAGACCCCATAGACCTGAGAGGGAGGCCACTCCCCGAAACAACGATGGGTACCCTCCGCGGGGACCCACCTAGGGTCATAGGTCTCGCCCAGAGACTCTTCAGGAAGTTTATGAGGAGTACGAACAAGAAGCAAAGCGGGCCGAAACGCCCTACCAAGGCGGAGGGGTTGCTATCCGGCCACCCCCCCACAGGCCCACAATGGGAGCAAACTAAAGAGGAAGAGATTAAATCTTCTGATGCATACAAAGCACTATTATAGCGTCTGGAGTTTGTGGAAACCAAATCTTCTGGGCCCCAAAAGCCCATGTTACGCCAACTCCGCAGTCATCCTATGCATCCGTTAGTGCCTGCACCCCCTTACCCCGAACACTTCAAGCTGCCTCAGTTGGAATTATTTAAAGGTGAGGAGGATGCCCAAGAGCATGTGACCAGATTCCTGGGCCAATGTTTTGGCATTCAGGACAATGATGCGCTATTGCTAAGGACATTTATAACCACATTCACAGGCCCTACCTCGGATTGGTTCACCTAGTTGCCGAAGCACAACATCAATAACTTGGATCAGTTAGTGGATGCATTCCTCGAACACTTCGCCTTCAACACCAAGAAGAATGTGTCACTAAGTGACCTGGCCAGCCTCAGGTAGTATGAGGAAGAGACCATGGCGGCCTACGGGAATCAGTGGAAACTAGTAGATGGGCATACATGGAAATATCATAAGATAAAGGTTGGTATACATAAGAAAGAATAAGGGATTGTAAAACAAGACAAAGGTAGAAGTAGGACAAACATAAAAGTGACCAAGAATTGATAGAGAAATATCTAATGAAAATTTCTAATGCAACGACTTGTCAAGACTTATAAAGTCTTGAGATAAATGATCGAGTAAAAGGTCTCAACTACATATATAAAGAAATATCGATCATGTGGATATAAGGAGCTAGAAAAAAGTTTCAAAATAGTGGATAGTTCTAGAAGGAGGTAATGCACCAATACCAATGGGGAGGTAGGTGAGCATGTGGATCCCCAAGAAGAAGAAATACATTATGCCATTATTGAGAAAATATGGGTTATCTACCAAGAACACTTTGGCTTTGTAATTCAAGTGAAGGTCGGTTAACAATTAAAGGCAAAGGAATGGGGACCTACAACCATGACAACTATAGGCTAACAACAATAATGGTTAAGGGTTATTCCATTAAATATTTAGAATCCCCAATAAAAAGGGTAGATAGAAAGTCAAATCATCCTAAAAATTTTGGAGGAAAAACTTTTCTATTGTAATCTATATATAGTAGTAGTCTTACTTTTGTAAAGGATTGATGAGTTTGCAATTGTATATATTTTTAGGCTTTCCTTTCATTTCTCTTTGTAAAAACAATTTTGGTTTGTGAGTGGCTTGTGTGTAATCTTGAACCCTCACTTCTAGCATAATCTATGTAAGAGCTTTCTTGCACATATATAGACATGGAATTCCATGTTTATTTTTTTGCATAGCCTGCAAATTCATTGTTGTGTGTGTATTTTTTTGTGATATTTTACCTAAATAATGGGAATTATTAATTGTATGTGTGTGTGAGCGGCTTACATCTATTTTTTGACCTAGTCACAACTTGGCTCTCCTATGGGACCTTCCTTATGTCAGAAATTTGAGTTATTTTGTGTTGTCATTGATGTCACATGGATCATTGATGTCACATGAATCACATTAAGTTTTGGTGGAAAAAACACTTCATAAATAATAATTTATGAGATTTTGGAGAGCATGGATGTATACAAGGTTTTGTGGCACAAGAGGCATATAATATTTAATTTTTAAATATTATATTAATGGTTTTTATTAAAACCAATGGTAAAGGTTTTTATTTAAACCAATGGAAAGGGTTTTTATTAAAACCATTGGAAAGGGTTTTTCATTAAATCCACTATGCTAAGACTTGTCCAAATAATGATGGATGAAAAGGTTTTTCAAATAAAACCTAGGTGCAAAAATTTTCATGGCAAAATTCAAAAGAATGAAGGAGATATCCCAATTCAAAGTTAAGAGGTGAATTATTAAATTCTTATTTAATAATTCTAAGGTCTAAAGTTGAATTTTATTATTCATCGACGTGCAATGGTTGGGGATATTAATAAAATCCTCCGATGTCATTCGAAGGCATGGAGGTGCATATAAATAAAAGGTAAAACCTTTGTTTATAAGAGATTGGAAATATTGTGCATGAGTGAGAATCGTCGAAAGGGAAGCAACGAAGAAATAAAGAAAAATAAGTTTTGTTTGAGAGCAAGGTCAAGGAGACAATGCAGGAAAGTGACATCATGCAGAAGCCTATAGCGCAGTTGCTAGCACATGAACTTTGCACAAGGCAGGTTCATTATTGGAATCCTGCCAGGGGCAGAGTGTTTTGCTAAGGAAGGCAATTTGAGTTTTCATATTTGAGCACAGGCAAAGTTGGGTGGTTGGGATTAAATCTCAACGTGAGCTGATGCCCACGTGGTAAGCGCTTCACAGTGCTAAGTGAGAGGAACAGAGTTCGACTCCCGCAAAGGTGTGAAGACGCATTATTTTTGGCAAGGCATTAACGATTTCGAAAATGGTGAAGGCACATTAATTTTGGCAAATGTATTTCGTAAAAAGGTATTTATCTCTAGCGCATGGTAATATTTGATATTGCCAAAGTTTTGGTGTATTGAAAATCATTTCTATTATAACTAGGGAGTTATAAGGTATTTAGTAAAAATAAATGATTGTTGTATGTGCTTAGGGAGTTATAAGGTTTGAAGTTAAATATTTGTGATTGTTGTATGTGCTTAGGGAGTTATAAGGTTTGAAGTTAAATATTTGTGATTGTTGTATGTGGAGTTATAAGGTGTGGAATTAAAAATAAAAGCATAGGTGTTTGTTGTATGTATTAATAAAAATTAGGGAGTCATAAGGTTGGAAAATGTTGAACTTGTTATATGTTCTAGTGCATGATTTAATTATGAAATTAAACTAGGAACTTGAGACCTAGTTAATTGCCATCTTGAGTTAGAATACATGCATATGAGTTAGGGTTTGAAGTTGAAGACAAATTGCTTGATTATGTGCCTTGGCTATTAAGAAGAAGTTGGAAGATGTTGGAAGATGAAGCCTGGAACTGGAAGTCAAAGACTGGCCAATCAGATCCAGTAGTAGTTGAAACTATTGACTTGGAAGAAGGCAATGAATTTCCACCTGCACCCTCAAGCAGCAGCAACAGTGCTAGTAGTAGCATAGCCTCACCATCTCGGTCGCATCCACTTGCAAGCAGGATCCCGAACTTGAGGACTCCAACGAAGACGAGAAGCTTATAAGACATCTACGAGGCAACCCATAACCATGAAGATGATGAATACTCTAACTTTGCCTTCTTTACTGAGATTGATCCAATTGAGTTCGAAGATGTAATTCAGAATCAGAAGTAGGTGAAGGTGATGGATGAGGAGATAGAAGCCATTGATAAGAATGATACATGGCAATTGGCATATCTCCTAGCAGGTAAGAAGACCATTGGGTTCAAGTGGGTGTATAAGACAAAGTTCAACGCCCAAGGAGAATTAGACAGGTATAAGGTGACATTTGTGGTGAAGGGCTACAAGCAGAAGTCAGATGTTGACTACCATGATGTGTATGCACCTGTAGCCCGACTTGACACAGTGAGGATGATCCTGGCACTAGCAGCTCAGAAGGGCTTGAGTGTTTACCATATGGACGTCAAGTCAGCATTCCTCAACGGTGTGTTGTAGGAGGAGGTCTACATAGACCAACCACCCGGTTATGAGTTTGAAGGCCAAGAGGGCAAAGTCCTGAAGTTGAAGAAAGCCATGTATGGTTTGAAGCAGGCACCCAGGGCTTGGTACAGCCGAATTGATAGCTATTTTTAGGAGAATGGGTTTGTCAAATGCCCATATGAGCACACCTTGTATATGAAGATAAATGAAGTAAGAGAGCTCATAATCGTCTTCCTGTGTGTGGATGATCTAATTTACACTGGCAACAACACAACACTGTTTGCCCAATTCTAAACAACCATGAAGAAGGTGTTCGAGATGACAGATTTGGGGCTGATGAAGTATTTCCTCAACATTGAAGTTGACCAATCGATAGATGGCATCTTCATTTCTTGGGGTAAGTATGTGAAGGATGTCTTGAAGCAGTTCAAGATGGAGGACAAAAAACTTGCCATCACACCTGTTGCCACAAGCTTGAAACTGAGCAAGTTGGACTCTAGTAGAAGTGTTGATCCAACTCTGTTCAAGAGGCTAGTTGGCAGTCTAATGTATCTGACTACAACTCGACCAGATTTGATGTTTGAAGTTAGTTTGATCAGTCATTTTATGGAGACTCTGAAGGACACGCATTGGTAAGCAGGCAAGAGGATCTTGCGCTATGTCAACGAGACGCGAAACCATAGCATATTTTACGTCTGACAAGACTAGTTGGAACTGGTGGGCTACATAGACAGTGACTGGGTTGGCAACACTGACGATCGAAAGAGCACCTTCGGGTATGCTTTCCATATTGATTCAGGTGCAATGTCATGGGCATCCAAGAAGTAACCTATTTTTGTGTTGTCCACTATTGAAGTAGAGTATGTTGTCGACACGTCAACCGCATGCCAGGCAGTTTGGCTACGAAGAGTTTTGGGTGAACTGAACCGTCCTCCGATGAACGCGACAACAGTATTTTGTGACAACAATTCTGCCATAGCACTATTGAAGGATCTGGTGTTCCACGGTTGGACGAAGCACATCGATATTCACTATCACTTCATTAGAGAGTTGATGAAATTTGGTGAAATTTAGATGTAGTTTTGCAGATCCAAGGAGCAGTTGGCGGATATTTTCATGAAGCCTTTGAAGGAGGAAGACTTCAGCAGATTGCGAGAGCAGCTTGGAGTCAAAGCGCTCGTGAAATTAGGTTTAAAGGAGGGTGTTAGAAAAATTAACCTTGATTTCTCATCTCTGTCCAACTACACTCAGAATGTGTGCGTTGTCAGACTTCACTCACCAAAATCAGCGAAGTTGGGTGTCTCACATAAAAGTTTGATGTGACGCCGCACATGTCAGCTGTCCAATCACTCTTTATTTCCCGTGAGCGAGATTAGGTGATTGGTTAAATTGCTTCGTGTGGTAGTTGGTGATTGATTCTTCAGCCCCTACTATATAAACCCTAGCTTGGGGTGCATTTCGTTATGGGGATTTTGGAGAAGCGAACATCTGAGAGGAAGAGGAAAAAGCAGCAATAAATTTTGCAGAGCAGTTTAGTGAGTAGAAAACCTCATATGTTTCAACTCCGAGCAGTAGTCTCGGGAAGTTCAGATTTTTCTAGTTTATCCTACAGTTTCATTTGTAGAAGTCTGTATATCCTCGTTCGAGGATCTTTGTAACCCGGTTTCTTTGATAAATAAATATTGCTATTTTTCGACATCTTGTAGGGTTTAGAATTATCTGTGTCTGTGTTTCTTTATTATTTTCTCCTCTGCAATTTAGCTTAGACTTTGTTGATTGTGAACCCTCATTTTAAGCCCCCACTGTTCCTTTGTGGAACTTCTGCAATCGCCATCCTCAACTGTGTGGTCGAGCGTCGAACGACGCCTTCTGATTTGGGGTCTTTCTCCTTCCCGCACAGCAACTGACGAGCCAAGAAAGGCGTCATTGCATTACAACGCGGCTTTAGACAGCATAGGCAAATTTTTGTCTAAGTCTAGGTCTGCCCACCCAACTGCACAGCGCAGTCCGACTGCGCAAGCCATCTTGTGCGCAGTCCAACGGGACAGCCCAAAAGGGCAGCGCAGTCCGACAGCTTTCCCTTCAAAATTTTGGCTAAGTTATTTGCCCCGCCCGAGTGCGCAGCGCAGTCCGACTACGCTCTTGTTGACCTGCGCAGTCAGGCGTTGACCGGGTAAATTGCCCGTCGTCGCAAGGTTTAACCTCGCCGCCGGACGTCGCAATTTTTACACGCGCAGCCCGTTGTCGCAGGACGTTTTTGCGCACTCCGTCGGCTTAAATAAACTGAAATCGAAACTTCAATCCCATGTATACTTTCTCCGCCTTCAGTGGCCTCCCGGACATGGATTTCAGCGTGATGGTGTCGCGAATGTAAGAGCCAGTGGTGTTGGAGTTGTCCAAGTATCCATAACTGTATTTGCAGGCTATTTTCGGTCTGAAGACGCAGGCAAAATTTGGAGACACGGCATGGCACTCTTTGGAAAAACATGGTACGTAGGACAAAGAAGAAGAATTATCAGGACTAAAGACGGGGAAACTGTTGGGGGAACTGCAATTCGTACAGGCATGGCAATTGACCCAGATGAGATCGCTACCGGTATCTTCAACAAGAAGAGCCCTCTAAGGAGGAGTTCCGATGTAGAGCTCTACGAAGTAGAGAGCGGAGCCTAGAGTAGCCCCCGAGGCCACAGGCATGGCAAAGGAAGTGCGAGGTTCCTCACCAGGAGATGGAGCTGCAGAAGGCTGGTTATCAAAGCTAAACTTCCATCGCGGTGTAGATCTAATTCTGAGAGAGTCCAGACGCAGAAGTTCGTCTATCCTCTCCTGCCGGGCTCGCGAATTCGGTGTAGAAGGGACTGTGTGTTGAATGCCTGTGGATCATCTTCATCTTCACCTGCAACCCATCTGCTTGTTGTGTTGCTCCACACAAAACTATGATGACAACAATCAATCCAAACAGACAGTATCTTTCCATGGTCAAATGGTGTCCACCATTTAGCAGTGCGCTAACCTTCAAAAGCATTATGTCAAGGAGAAAACGACCCTCTACTGATTAAAACAACTATAGCTTTGAGGGCTTCAGAGACGACCGACAGAATTTTTTTTAACAAAAGTTCTAATCTTCGCTCAGCACAATTGACAAGCTATTCCTACGTCTAATTGATCCAGTAGCCTTCCCAAATTGCAATATTGTTAGTTTGTACAAGACATAACCAACTAATAACAACAATCAATATAACGCACCGCCAACAAGAACTGACGAGCACACTTTCCCTATGTAATTTTTAGCTCTCTTGACTAGTAACGAACTAATTCACCAAATCACACGAATTCAATTGCCTTCAATCACAAGCTATATAGGACGCGGAGACACCGTGTGTACAATTTTACACGTGTCCGACCTTCATTAAATCTGGGTTTAAAATTCATCAAAGTGATCTCAAGTAATTTCGTTGTTCCTTCGTCAATTATGATGTACTCTGTTGACCGCGTTAGCGTGTCCGAGTTGAGCAGCCGACAGTTAGTGTCACGCAGATTAATTTCAGACAATCCCAGTCCGGGATTGATGACACCTGTAAATACATTTTGCTTGGATGGACATTAACAGGCGTAGAAAAGCCACGTGGAGTGATAATATAGAAGAAGAGGTATTAAAGTGAAAAGAAATTCCAATATAGGAATATTTCATACACAGTAAGATTGTTTCAATGCCCACAGAACATTCACAAGCCTGACGCTGACAAATAAGAATTCGATTTGAATTTTAGTTTAAGGAGTAGGTTAAGATACCATTTGTCTTTTTCATGACAATGATCATACTAGTTTTTCTAAGGATAACGACTATGAGGCTATTCCGATCAGTCTGCTCCTTCCTTGTCAGGTTGTGCACATAAATTAGTGGATGGAGGACAGAAATGCAGGGTTCGGTGCCAGGTAAGAATACCTAACGTGCAAGCGAACAGATCTATGACTATAGAACAATCGTCACCCTCAAACCGAGGTAAGCCATAAAGTATTCTGATTCACGGGAGGGCTCTCCGTGACGGAAATATCTGCTGTACGATGTCATATCTTGACTTAGAACAAGCCACCTATAATTTTCACGTGGCTTGTCTAAAAATATCAGTGAATTAATAAAGAATAGACAAATCAAACTAAGGTGGATTGTATATTTGTTTCAGTGATCTTGTGAAAAAAATAAAATAAAGAAAAATAGGTATATCAGGTCGGTCCTTCCTTTCTGGCTTAAATAAGAAAAATAAATACTTTGTATATTGATAGCTTATGTAGCATATGTCAGCGTTTCAGCCTCAAACTGCCACATCACAATTTGATTCCAGTAAGTATGTTTGTTACTTGAATAAAACTATTTACTAATATATTTTGCAGTCCTCAAACCGCCACATCACAATTTCATTCCAGTAAGCATGTAGGTTATTTGCCCCATAACTGGATTAATAAATATTTGTTTGGTCATGTATTTATCAAGAAGATATACGGGTTTAAATCTGGAGGACAGCCTGTTTACAAAGGTAGTAGTCTGATGTGAATCCTCTGAGATTACTCTGGTAGTCCCCTTAACGCAAGGTCAACAATAACAAAGCAGAATAGGTTTGGTAGAATAGGTTTGGTGGTGAAAGCAGCCCTATGGATAAACCATACCCTTATAAATTATTAAAAATAGTACGATTGTGACCAACTCTCCTTTACAACCAAAAAAATATATTAAAAATAGTACGATTGTGACCAACTCTCCTTTACAACCAAAAAAGTATGCATGTTACTTAAATTAAACTATTTATTATTAACTTTAATATAATATATTTTGCAGTCGAGTAAAATTGATGGCATTTTGGAGTTAATGTGAATAGGTATTGAATAAATTTAAACAATGAAGTGATGGCATTTTGGAGCTAATGTGAATAGGTATTGAAAAAATTAAACAATGAATAATTTTTACAGGTAGCAAGAAGTATATCATTTTTTAAAGCCTTAGTGGGAAGATACACTCGTTGAAAGTAACAATATCTTAATTGCAAGGAAGAATAATAATATCTTTCTTTTCATTTTTTTGTTTAGTTTGTGTAAGAAATTTTATGAGAGATATTTAAGGTTGGGTATATTTTTATGTCACTATGATTTTTTTATAAGGGGAGAGTTGAGCTTATTAATAGGGAATTTAACACACATATATGCCATAGTTTGAACTTTGGATCTACCAAAGAAGAGCCAAAGCTCAAACCATTGTGTTGTCGTCACAGTTAATATTAATTTTTAATAACTATTAAATGAAAATGTAAATTGAGTTTAAATTATTCAATAACTTTATTTGAAAGATAATTCTTTTTTATATTTTATGGTTTATAATTCATGGGATAAAATAATTGGTGTTAGTCCATAGTTTAGGTGAAGAGATGGTTTGTTTTTAAGGAGTAAAAATATTTTTATGGAGATAGAAACTTTTTAAAAGCTTTTAGTTTGGGTCATTATTTTGAATTTCCATACCAATTTATTAATAAGAGGTTTTAAAGAATATTAGTAATACTTTAGAGACAAAAAAAAAAATACTTTAGAGAGTTTATATAGAAATATATAACTATGAAGGAGTGAAAACATGTCATGAATATTTGAATATCTATTGTGGATTTTTCAAAATCCTTGTTAAAATATATTAATATTAAATTTAAATAAAGAGAATAAAGGCAAAAAGTGGATTATGAAATCATTATATTTTGATGTCATAAATGTTATTAAACTCGACAGATGCAAGATTTTACAAAGTTAAAAAAATTGAGAAAAATATGAAGAGTTTTAGTCATGAGATAAAATCAAAGATAATAGAAGGAGGTCATATAGTAATAGTTTAGTTGAATTAATTCAAGGGTTTTCCAATCCCAAAAAGTGGCAAAGAAAGTCCCTCTACCTTATTAAATGGCGAAGGCCTTCATAGCTCATTTGAACTAAACATTAGAAGAAACTAAGGATGGAATCAATGAGTAATTGTAATATGGAAGTTCAAATTTAGAATAAATTAAACGTGCAAAGGAATATGTAGAGGAAAATTTTAAAATAATAAGGTAAGAGGTTAAATGTAATCCAAAAAAAAATGTATTTTATGTTATTCAAGTAGTAGAAATCATAACATTTCAATAAAAATACTAGTATAGGCGTTGTCCCTTATAATTTAGAGTTCTAAGAAAAACATAATAAAGAAAGCAATATTGATGATATCATTCTAATTTAGGATTTGTAGGATAGAATTAGAAAGTAACAACTATGGAGGATGACCCTTTCGCTTTAGGGTTTCTATGTCAACTTAAAGATAAAAGTGCTTTTCAAATCTATCCCATTATATTAATCTCCTTATGGTTCCTATTGTAACATATACTTAATATATTACATATAGGTTGATGGTTTTATTAGATGGCCTAATTTCCATATCTATCTATGATGGTATGAGAGGTGATCTTGTCGTGTCTTTAAATCAATTAAAAGTCTAAATTTTGACCAATATATATCATTTATATTATCTCTCCATACTTGTTATGTATGAATAAACAAAGAGAAAATTTAATGTCAATAATAAATCAAACTATAAAATTCATAATTATGTCATGCAATGCCTTTCAACATGTTTAATGCATCATGAATTTCCTTTCAATTAGTCAAGCATGTCATACAATACCTTTTGATGTGTCATATATGTCATGCAATGTAATGCAAAATACCATATAAATACACTATTGTAAATGCTTAATCTACTTATGTCAAAATTCACACCTATGTCAAGAAACAAACAGAAGTAATCCATCCACTCAAATTTTATACAAAAATAGTAAAAGGATGAATGAGAGAAAGACATAATGGGCCCTCATAGGTATCATAAATAGTCGCTATATTATCTATAGATAAGAATCACAACACTTTGATAAAATGAATGGACTGGTTAGTGGATATTTGTAACAATATCTAATTCCCAAAATTACATAAATGAGTTTAACCTAAGCCAGCATAACAAGAGGGATTTAAGGTTCATTAGAAGTTATAATATGGATTTAACCATAATAATGTTAATTGTAGTCCATAGGACTTACATAATAAAACATTACGATAAATTTAATACATTATACAACAATTGCCCTTAGGCCTATATAGGATTATATAATACAATATCAACATTGGTCATGAATCATATTACACTTTCAACACACCCTCATACTTTGAGCTGAGGGTCCAAAGAGAGAAGACATTAGTGACAATAATATATCCCACCATAATGGATGATCTAGTGGGTCTCTACAGTTGAGGTATACCCATCTGAATCCCCCTTTTCATCTGAAATCCACTACTATAAAAATGCATCTTGTACAAGAGTCTCCTTAGGTTGGACCATAGTCATCACTACCACTATTAGATACTCCCACACACATCCAAAAACACTTTTGCTAAGACTTCAAATAAAAAATATAATATTGCTAATGCTTAGATGCTACGTTAATTTACATTATGGAATGAAGGATATTTAAATACAATGGATGCCTAATTTTAGTATAACAAACCATAACTAATCTACAACTACCCTTGACTTCTAATAGACCTTATGTACCATGTGTTGAGTGGTTTCACTCAACTTACATTCACATTATATATGATATAATAATTCCTAACATATCCCCCTTATTACATAAAAGTCTTAGCCCTGGCTCTAACTTTTGCTCTCACTTATAACTTGAAGGAAAATATTTTCTAAGGTGATGTTGAAATATCTAAACTTTGAACAAATGATATTTTATCCCGCAATGGAAAATTTATACTATAATACTTAGGAGTGTCGAGTACCACCAAACATGAACTCCAAAACACACTTTACTTATTCAAATACCTAATATTTATGAATTCGATGGAGATTATGATCTCATTGATGATCCTCTTATGAATAGAGATATGTATATATATTCAAAAAAAGTATATTTGAATCGTTATATTCTTTCTTAGAAAGATCTGTCTTACACTGTCATGTTTTCAGAGGTAGTGACTTTAGTGATTTTCTCCCACTTCATGTTTTGATCATCGTTTATTGTAATGAGGTCAATCACTTTTTGCTTATTTTTTTTATTTCAATAAGATGTTTGTGAAAGGTGATGTATTCATGCTTTCTTTGATGATTAAATCTTAAGTGCCATTGATGATTAAATATTAAGTGCCTAATGTATGTATTCTTTGTCCTTCTCATTGGTCTTTGTTTCTTATTCTTCTATGGATGAGGAGGCTTTGCATTCATAATAGATATCCACAACTTTAATTTTATTTACCTTGGGTGCTTGATATTTCTTCATTTGAAGTTGTAAAGTTTGATTGTTTGTCGTATTCTCCTATTGATTCTCTTGTGGCTTGGAATGATTAATAAAAAATTTTATGTCATTGTCTGTGTTATATTTTAGAGATAATTTTCTTGTATGACTTGGATGAGATCAATTTTCTTGACGGTTCATAAGATTGATTACTTTTGATTCATACCAAACATTATTGGTATGATTTAGTTATGCATGTGCAATAAATACATGCTTATCTTCTTCTAAGTGATCCCATTATTCTCTAATTTGGTTATGTTTGGCTACATTAAGTTTTTGTACATTTTTTCAAATTGATTTCTCTTATTTAATGAAGATCTATTTTGTTTCTGATGCATCTCTTATGAAGAAGACATATTTGTAAAGATATTTTACCAACATTCCTTCATTGTGTGGCCACTCTTACCACAAATTTCATACACCTTTTGTATGTGAAAATTATTTCTTTGTTGTTGATATCCTTGCATGAGAGAAGTATTTCTCTATTGCTAGAACTATTGTTAAGGTCTTGTGCCTCTTCTAAATAACTGCTTTTATTTTTTATTTGTAAGAATAACTTGATCTTCTTATTGTGGTGTCTGTGAGACCTTTATTTTTTGAAGTAAGTTAACCTACTTTTTAAAATTTGGTGTTTACTCAACTAAATTCAAGGTTATCATAAATATATTAAATTGAGAAGGAAGACAACCTAAAATAATAGAAACAAGTGTCTCATCAAATACCTTTTCTCCCAAGTATTGTAGTGATGTTCATAGTTTAGCATCTCTCCTCGAGAAAGATTCAATTTTTTCTCCATTCTTTATTTTCAAGCAATAAAGTTGAAATAGGATAAATAGGAGAAGTTTCCCCCATGCATATTAGCTATGGTAGAATTATGAATGTATAATTTTACTTCTCTAGCTACTCCAAACATTATGATTAATCACGATTTCCTATCTATCTTGTAGAATTTTGTCTACTCTTCATCTTCTACATCAGGATGGGTAATGGAACTATCTACAAATTCTTATACTTATTTAAAATTGAGTTGTTTTCTAATTTTGGTCTTCTAGGCAACATTAATATTTCCTCATAATAGTTGGGAATTAGGAAATAAGAACTTCACTAGCCATATTAAACTTTTGCAAAACTATGAAGTTTTAATTTTACTCGATTAGCCTTGAAAAAATGATTTCCAATGAGTATATATAAGGCTAAACTCATATCTTTATTGATGCCTCAAATTGCAAGAATAACAATGTCTCATTGGGTAAATAATAAGTGGAGGGAATATTCTTCGAAATATTTCAAATTTTTAAAGTATCATATGCTTCTTCTCCTTTTCACTTGCATCAATAAAGGAAGGAAGCAATTTTTTTATAAATTTCAATTATTTTTCTTACCATCAATGTGGGATAACTTGGAAGTGGCACCAGTGTTTAATTGTTGGTGAAAAACAAGGTTATGCCTGATTTTAATATTTGTAACAAGTAGATGCTTTGATTGAGCACTCCAATTTCTTAACATATTTTTCAAGGATTTTCCAAAGAGGTGCAATAACTCTGATGCTTGGTCTAAAATATAGTTTATTAATTACTTATCTAATATTTTGAATCGAACTTACTGATGTGTGTTATTCCTTCGATGATTACAATTTAACTTATGAATTTTTTTTGTGTTTTTTCAAACTGTGGTTCAATGTGGTCTCTATTTTGAGAAATAAGTAGCCTTTTAGATACTCGTTTCCTTTTTCCAAGATGAAATTTTAGCACCATCCTTGGCCACCCAAATTACCTCTTGATTGAATTGAATGCTCATAATTGAAGAAGCAAATCATAGTCGATGAAATAATGGGTTATCTGCATAGATATTTAAATTTGTAGAAAGAATAAAGTTAACATGCCTTCTTCTCCATTTTTTCTAATATTTTTTAAATATCTTTTGATTGGATATCTTGTGAATAATTCTTTGACTATCACCTAGGTTGAAGTTTGACTTATTGGTCTATTAACGAGGCACTCAACATCCCTTGGGTGTGATAAAATCGTTGTCTAGGAGCACAAACTCATATGGCCATCTAGATTTGAATAGAATACTCTTTTGACACCATTCTAAGGTTTGACATCCATCATGTCTTGCTTTAATCTTGTTGGTCGAGATGTCTTACTTTAGAAAAAGTATCATCTAGACTTCTTGATGATCCCTTCTACTATTAAGTGTTTGTTCTATATAAAACTCTAGGTCTTAAGCTGTATTTGTAAATAGTTAAAACATGGATCACTTGAAAAATATCTTGATGTTAAAAATGAGCTATTTTGGGTAATAAAATCATTATTTTGTGCCCATATATCTTATTGGCCTATGCCTTGTTGATTTTTACCTATGTGTGCCCTGTTGGTTTGCGCCCATATTTTCCTTGTTAGTTTGTTCCCATGTATGCCTCATGAGTGATTAGTTTTTACTTTTTTTAAACAAAACAATGGGACATGAAAAATTTGTTGAGTAACTTATTGAGGGCTTCTTTTATCTCATGATGGTTTTGCTTTTTAGCCTTGGTTCCCCTCTTCTTCTTGCCAATGTTTGAACTAGATTCTTGACTACCTTGAATTTATTCTTACAAATTTGTATGGCATGAAGACTTACCTTAGCTAATCCTTAGAAGTATTTCTTATCATATGATTGCTACTTATTTTACTATGTTATTTGGAAATATTATTTATCTTGAGACCCTTCTTAGTAGTATTTTTGTCCTTGGTAGGGCTCTTACACCCTGAGACCAAATTTAATAAAAGGTTGGTCCTTGGAAGGGTTATTTTCTATGAGATATTTTCTTTAATAGAGAGATATTTGGGGCTTCTCTATTTCAAATATTTATGAATAACTTAGCATTCTCCTCGTCAAATCATTGAGACCTACTTTGATACCATTGATAGTACAAATGCTAGATAATTTATATTATAGAATGGAGGATAGTTGAATACAATAGATGCCTAATTTTGGCATAACAAACCATAACTAATTATGAAACTACCCTTTAATTCTAGTGGACCTTAAATATCATGTGTTGAGTGATTTAACTCAACTTACATTTACAATATCTATGGTGTAATAATTTCTAACAAAAAATAAATCAATATTACCACCACCTCTAAAGATAAGCTACTTTAATCTCCATAGTCACATAAGGTATTACTTGAAGGTATGGTTTTTCTTTTTGTAGAATTGATAACATTTTTTTAAGACTTCCACTTTCCCTTGTGCCACCTAATTTTTATCACCAAAAAATGCATTGCATGAAATTCTTAAAAGAAGATTTATTACAAGCTTCTAAGAGTACATGGACAAGAGATAGAAGGAAGAGATCATGAATGATTAGATATTTATGAATAAGTTGAATCAATATGACAAAGGAGGAAGAGGTATTTATTAAAGAACATCCTATATCATTTTCTTGCATGCTTTCAAAAGACTCAAAATCTACTACAACTATCACAAATCCAACTGCATTTCCCAAAAAAGTAAACCAAATATTATGAATTAATAGAATATAGTAAATCTACCCTAAAGGCAATAAATATTGAGAAATATTCCACACAATGTGACCCCTAACACAATAACAAAACCATAATATTATGTCACTGATGCGTAGATCTTAAAAAATCATGTGATTAAAAAAAATGGGCTTAAATTGATTTAAAATGCAAAAAATATAACCTATGGAAATTTTTACTAAATAGCCCTCAAAAATGAAAAATAATTAAATATCAAAACCTTAAAAAATATCACTTATTAACACTTGTCACCCTATTATTTGCTAGTGTCTTCCACTGATTTTACCACTTCAGCGTATTCAAGTTGATGCAATAGTGGTAATTGCTTATTTTTTATTGGCTAGTTGTGTTAATATATAATCATTTTTTTTAATGGCACCATGGATGCAACATCAACCACCATGTTATCCAAAGACATCTACTAAAAATTCTTTGAAAAAATACAATATTGGGAAGTGAACCATGGTTGCCTTCATATAAAGAATTATATCCTAACTAATATGCCCACCTTACACATGTGATCATTGTGACCATGGCTAAGATATGAGGAACTTGAAATATCAAAAAAAAGAAAAAGTTCAAAATAGTTATGCCCCACACCAATTTGAGTTGAATTCCTTTATGTGACAAAATTCATAACAAAGGTCAAATATCTAATTGGCCAACACTTACCATGTCACAAAAAGTACCCATGAATCCTTGAATTTCGTTGGGAACACCTTCCAAAGATAGCAAAATCTTTTTCCCACATGTCAATGCATATTAATCGATTTTCTCGACCATTCTAGAACAAAATGATAGTGGCAAAGACTCAAACCCATAGTCTTCTCTATCATATTCTCTAGATCCAAATTACTTAACAAATAGAGTGCCACCACAATGGTTCTCCACTTCCCAATCTCTGCCTTGACAAAGAAATTAAACCACCAAAAAATCTATGAAATTATGTAGTGAAGACACACACACAAAGAATATGACATATATAAATTGGTATGTAATTTAAAATTTGAAAATTTTACACCAAACCAACAAAGCACAAATGCCTCCCTCTTATCACACAAAAAAAAATTGAATTGTAAGAAAAAAAGGTATTACCTTGATGAAAATGAAGTAAAGATATTTTTTAATGATTCTTGAAAAATGAGTAATATTATACAGAGAATAATGTTCCCTTTGTTTCTAGAATATGTGTATGAAACTTCAAATTATTTTGAATCTTGGAATAAAAATAGGGGTTCTAAGTTGACTTTTTGCATTACTTTTTGCATGACCAAGCAGATGTATATAGTTTTGCCATGACCTTATCAAGATGCACTGATTTAGGCAAAGGATTTTCCTAGTTAAGCATAGGGGAGCTTATTGGAGGAGGTGGAGGTCTCATATCTCTTGAGGTGAGATTATCACTCCATGCCTCTCAATATCCTATCCCTATTAGCTTTCATAAAGTCCCAAATATGTTCAAATTATGAAAAAGCAAAGTTATCTTTAGGTCCCTCATAAGGATCAAAACTCATCATAGTATGAAGAACACAAGCTTATACTGAGAGGGGGGGTGAACAGTATAAGATAACTTTTTACTTTTCTTTCCCAATCAATATTATGCAATGTATAGATCAATATCAACAACAGTAATCAAAGCAATGCACAAAACACCATACACAATAGAGACACCACAATTTACGTGGTTCACCCAATGTGGGCTACTCCATGGAGAAAATATTTCACTAAAATTTTCTCAATCAATCTCTTGGGAATCCTTTCCCTATTACAATGTTTATGGACCTCTGTCCAAAGGAGATGTTGATCCCCTAAATCAAGTTCATGGATCTCTATCCATAGGAGAACTCCTTCTCCTCTGCTTTGGTTGGTGATCCTCTAGAAGACTACTGCCTCCACTACACTGGCTTGTGGATCTCTCTCCACTGAAGACTCTTGTCCCCACTCAGAAGACCTATCCTCACTGCCCTGGCTGATGGATCTCTATCCACTGGAGACCACTGTCCTCTCTGCTCTATCACCTCCAAAGCTCTATCTCAAATCTACACTAAACACAGTCCTTCGGTCTAGCACAAATCTGCTCAATCTCTATCTCTCAGTCTGGCACAAACTTGTCCTCAAATCTGCACCAAAATCTGCTCCACAAGTCCACTCCTTGCTCATCTTCTCCAAGTCACTCAGAACTTGCTCAATTCTCAACAAGTCCACTCAGAACTTGCTCAATCTACTCAACAAGTCCACTCAGAACTTGCTCAAATATGCTCAACAAGTCCACTCAGAACTTGCTCAATCTGCTCAACAAGTCCACTCAAAACTTGCTCAATATTCTCAACAAGTCCACTCAAAACTTGCTCAAATATGCTCAACAAGTCCACTCAAAACTTGCTCAATATTCTCAACAAGTCCACTCAAAACTTGCTCAAATATTCTCAACAAGTCCACTCAAAACTTGCTCAATATGCTCAACAAGTCCACTCATAACTTGTCCAATATGCTCAATAAGTCCTCTCAAGAACTTATCCAAATCTGCTCTCAATATGTATTGTAAGCTTCCACAAAAGCTTACTCAAATCTATCCACAAGTCCTCTCAAAGACTTACCTCAAATCTTCTCAACAAGTCCACACTAGAACTTGTCCAATCTCATAGAAACATAAAGAGAATTGTTAGAGACCCAATATGTTCTATACTCAATGCCCAATCACTTTCTCAACTCAAATCAGAATATAGAATAGTTTGTTTTATGGAACTTGAACAATCACTTCACACACTCACTTGACTAGGCTCAACCAACTCTACTCAACCAATCACTCAAAGAAACAACCCTTGCTCACAAACCCTAGTCCAAGCATGTAAACATCAACTCAAAATATTTCCAACAATGCTCAACAACAATCCTCACATAACAATGATACTCATGTTCTTTCAAACCCTAGTTCAAGTTCTTTGCTCAACAACTCACTTTAACAACAATGCTCATAAAACAATATTCACATAGCAATGATACTCATGTTCTTTTCAAACCCTAGTTCAAGTTCTTTTCTCAACAACTCACTTCAACAATAATGCTCATAAAACAATCTTCACATAGCAATGATACTCAAACCCTAGTTTAAGTTCTTCACACAACCAATGGCTTCAACAACAATGCTTATAAAACAAGGTTTTAACCACACTTCTTTATTCCAGAAAACCTTGTAGCAATCACTCAAACACACTTAAAAGGAAACCCTAATCAAGTCCTTTTCACTCCAAACTTATTTTCCAGAAAACAACCAATCAACTTAAACTTTGAAAAATATGCCCATACCTTTTTCTTGATAAATATGACCTTCAAGAATCTGCCACAATAACACAATATTCCTTTGCCAATCTCAAAAGGATTAGATGACAATACAATGCATATATTAATTCATGAGTATACCTTATTGCTCCAATCTCAAAATAATATCCAACACCAAACTATTTTGAATATTCACCTCTCAAGCATAAGTCACTTTACTACTTTGTTTTTCAAAACCCAAAGCTATTTCTACTTATAACTCCCTAAACTTATTATTGCATTAAAGATAATTCTTTTAATAAGATAATGCAATTTATCTTTCCCTTTTCTAAGGTAAAAGTATTTTACCCACAAGTAAATCTTTTCACCTCAATACTTTATAATAACTACTCCCTTTTAATTTAGGCATTCATCAAATTAATTACAACCTTATTTCTCCTTTATTCAACCTTAGCCTAAATTAAAATTAAAGTCACAAAAATTTACCAGTTTTATTAATGCCTGAAGCGCTTCTTCTTCCAAGCGCCTTCCTCTTGGCTATCACCACCGTGGAGCTGCGTTCTCCCTTGGAGCCTCCACACCTTATGCCTTCGCCTGCTTTAGGCCATGCCTTGCTACATTCACTACCTCAAGCCACACCTTGGCTATGTTTTCTACCTTGAGCCACACCTTGGCTACGCTCGCTACCTTGTGCCACTCCTTGGCTATGTCTACTATCTCTAGCCACACCTTGGCTACGTTCACTACCTTGCACCACTCCTTGGCTATGATTATTGTCTCTCACCACACCTTGGCTACGTTTGTTGGTGCATAAACAAGATTTTTGCTGCTCTTTCTTCCTTACAGACTTAAACACAATTGCACATTTTTATCATCGAGAAAAAGGATAAATTGAAATACCTCCAAGGCATTAGATTTTATACTAAATCTCTTCCTCCATGCATGACGTCGACGCTCGATTTATTCTCAACGTCGATGCTCGATTTTCCTTTGAAACTTTATTAATTTATAAAATATTTAAATTCTTTTGAATTTAAATTTTATAAATTAATTCTTTAAACCCTATGGTTTTAAAGAAAAACCTTTTATTTTTGCCACCATTGGTTTTAAATAAAAACCTTTTATTTTTGCCACCATTGGTTTTAAAGAAAAACATTTTAACTTATGCTTCCACATAATATTTAAAAAATATTATGGAGCCCTTTGCCTTTAACTTTTGCATTGTTCCTTTTGATCTTGACTTTATTAGAAGCTTCTTCCAGAATATCAATGACAACTTTGATAACTTGTTTCTTGACAAATTCCTTGATATTTAATGATGACTTCATTTCTTGACATCAATGACAACTTTAACTTTAAGGACTCAAAATGTCCAACAATCTCCCCCTTTGTCATTGATGGCAACCCAAAAACTTTTTACCAAAAACTTGACTTCTTCTTCTGTGTTGCTCCCCCTGGGACATTGCTCCCCTAGCTCAATGCTCTCTTCAAATACCAAGTCTCTCCCCTTTGACATCAATGGCAAAGGGTCACCTTTGGGGCTTGGGGCTAAGAATGAGCCTCTTAGCTTAGCCCCTCCCCCACCTCCTCTTGAGGTGGTTAATTCTAGGGTGGGAGTATTTCTACTCCCAGAAGGCATTGTTCTTTACCTTTATCCTCTTTCCTTCTTATATGATTCTTCTGATTCCTCTCACTATTTCTTTTAGTGTCCATGTTCCTGTCCATGTCTACATTCCTGTTCCTATTTCTGTTCATATCCATGTTCATGTTCCTATTCATATTCATGTTCATGTTCTTGTTCATATTCATGTTCATGTTCCTGTTCCTGTTCACACATGTTTTTGAAATGTCTGCTCTACACCACTTTGTTGTGTGACCATCATTGTTGCACTTGTAACACTTAATGTTATTATTTCTTGGAGGTGCAAATGTCATAGGATTTCTTCTAGTGAAGCCATACCTTCTTCTATCATGAACCCTGCAATTCATTGCCTTATGACCAAACTGATTACATGAGTAGCAATATCCATGGAAGAACTGTCTGTTCCCATATTCCTGTCTTTCATGTGTTCTGCATTGTGAAGCCATGTGCCCAAACCTGTGACATGAAAAGCATCTTCCATTGAATTTTCCTTGTCTTGACCTCATTGGTCTCCTAGACCTATTCTGATTGTTGTTCCATCTGTATCTTCTTTGTGCATTGTTCCTATTTTTGTTGAACTCTCTATTGTCCAACTCATCCTCAGATGTCTCACTTTCTTTTACACTATAATTTTCTGAAGTATCTTCATCCGAAGTTTCTTCTTCTCCAAAACTTGAAGTTGACTCTCCTTCCCATTTCTTTTGATTCTGTTCAAATCCGAGACCTGTCTTGCTTGATGTAGTCTTTTGTGTCTTGATGAACTTATCCAAGTTCTTTGAGCTATTTTTAAACCCTTTCATCTTGATCTTGGAGTCCTCTAAATCTTCTTTTAGTAGTGCCACTTCTTGTGCTAACTTCTCACATTCCAAGATCTTTGCTTCTAACTTATCCTTGAACCTTTTTGCCTTAGCCTTTGATTTTTCTAAATCCTCTATAAGCAATCTTCTCTCTTCATCACATTCTTGAAACTGAATTTCAAGTTTAGAGTGTTGCTTCCTTACCTTCTTTACTATGTCAAGGGCATAAATAAGTTCTCCCTTGAGATCATAACCATTCTCTTCTGAATATTCCTCTATTTTTTTACCTTTGTCCACATCTTTATTTTCTTTTGGCTTGTCTTCTATAGGATCACTTACTTCTTCTTCTAAATCCATTAGAAGATTTTCATCTGGTATTTCAAATGCATCCTCATACTCATCATCACTGAAACTATAACCATCCCTTGTACAATCATCTTCAAGATGTCCAAAGTTACCACATCTAAAACACTTGAGAATTACTGGAGTCCTTTTCTTAACTGGTTCTTTTTCTTCAATCATAAATAGGACTTCATCTCTATCATTGTCTGAAAAACTAGCATCACTATCACTTGAGTACTTACTTGCCTTATCTGCATAGTAGCTCCTCTTTTGTCTTTGAAAGAACTTCTTTCCTTGTCTGCTTTGTCCATCCTTGCTTTTCTTTTGGTGCCTATATCTTTCTGATTCCCTATTCCTGTGATCCTATTTTTCTTCACCATTGTTTTTCTTTGGTTCTTGACAATCTATTGCAAAATGTCCAAACTTTCCACAATTGAAACACTTAATAGATTTTAGATCTCTAGATCTTCTGGAATCTTTATCTCTTCTACCATAATTAGCTTCTTCATCATTGGATGACTCATTGCTTGATTCTGACTTCTTACCCTTTGTTTTCTTGATTGCTTTGAAGGTTGCTTCCTTCTAGGGAATAGGATCTTTTGTTCTTATCTCAAAAGTTGTAAGCATACCAAGCAACTTATCTCTTGTCAAAGAATCACCATCCATTGACACTTCTATAGCAGAAACCTATTCACTGAATATTTTTGGAAGAGTTCTTAAGACTTTATCACAAACATCTGATTCATCAATCTTCATTCCAAGTCCTTGCATATCATTAACAACCTCATCAATTCAAATTAGATAAGCACTGATATTTTCCTCATCATTCATTCTTAACATTTCAAATTGTCCTTTGAGATTTTGTATCTTTGCTTTCTTGACACTTTTATCTCCTTCATATATACCTTGCAATTTATCCCACATTTCTTTTGCAGTTTTACAATGCATAACCTTCATAGATTATGTTCTACGCAAACCTCTCACAAGTGCATTCATTGCTTTTGAATTATAGTGTTGTAGAAGCTTACCTTCCTTATCTGTAGGAGGATTGACTAAGGGATCATATCCAAATTCCACTGCTTCCCAAACTTCATTGCCAAGTGCCATTAGGTAGATCTTCATCATCATACTCCAATACATATAGTCACTTCCATCAAATACTGGTGCTAAATTATTTGAGGACACCTCCTTAGGATCCATTATGTTCTTGTTAGCTTTTCCTTCAAGCTATTAAACTCTTATGAAGGAACCCGCTCTGATACCAATTGAAGAACACAAGCTTATACTGAGAGGGGGGTGAACAATATAAGATAACTTTTTACTTTTCTTTCCCAATCAATATTATGCAATGTATAGATCAATATCAATAACAGTAATCAAAGCAATGCACAAAACACCATACACAATAGAGACACCATAATTTACGTGGTTCACCCAATGTGGGCTACTCCACGAAGAAAATATTTCACTAAAATTTTCTCAATCAATCTCTTGGGAATCCTTTCCCTATTACAATGTTTATGGACCTCTATCCAAAGGAGATGTTGATCCCCTAAATCAAGTTCATGGATCTCTATCCATAGGAGAACTCCTCCTCTACTTTGGCTGGTGATCCTCTAGAAGACTACTACCTCCACTACACTGGCTTGTGGATCTCTCTCCACTGAAGACTCTTGTCCCCACTCAGAAGACCTATCCTCACTACCCTGGCTGATGGATCTCTATCCACTGGAGACCACTATCCTCTCTGCTCTATCACCTCCAAAGCTCTATCTCAAATCTACACTAAACACAGTCCTTCGGTCTAGCACAAATCTGCTCAATATCTATCTCTAGTCTAGCACAAACCTATCCTCAAATCTGCACCAAACTCTGCTCCACAAGTCCACTCAGAACTTGCTCAAATTTACTCAACAAGTCCACTCAGAACTTGCTCAATATGCTCAACAAGTCCACTCAGAACTTGCTCAAATCTGCTCAACAAGTCCACTCAGAACTTGCTCAATTCTCAACAAGTCCACTCATAACTTGCTCAATCTGCTCAACAAGTCCACTCAGAACTTGCTCAAATCTGCTCAACAAGTCCACTCAGAACTTGCTCAAATATGCTCAACAAGTCCACTCAAATCTCCTCTCAAGTACTCTTCTCAATCCTCAACAATTCCACTAACTTGCTCAATTCTCAACAAGTCCACTCAAAACTTGCTCAATATGCTCAACAAGTCCACTCAGAACTTGTCCAATCTGCTCAATAAGTCCTCTCAAGAACTTATCCAAATATGCTCTCAATATGTATTGTAAGCTTCCACAAAATCTTACTCAAATCTATCCACAAGTCCTCTCAAAGACTTACCTCAAATCTTCTCAACAAGTCCACACTAGAACTTGTCCAATCTCATAGAAACATAAAGAGAATTGTTAGAGACCCAATATGTTCTATACTCAATGCCCAATCACTTTCTCAACTCAAATCAGAATATAGAATAGTTTGTTTTATGGAACTTGAACAATCACTTCACACACTCACTTGACTAGGCTCAACCAACTCTACTCAACCAATCACTCAAAGAAACAACCCTTGCTCACAAACCCTAGTCCAAGCATGTAAACATCAACTCAAAATATTTCCAACAATGCTCAACAACAATCCTCACATAACAATGATACTCATGTTCTTTCAAACCCTAGTTCAAGTTCTTTTCTCAACAACTCACTTTAACAACAATGCTCATAAAATAATCTTCACATAGCAATGATACTCATGTTCTTTTCAAACCCTAGTTCAAGTTCTTTTCTCAACAACTCACTTCAACAATAATGCTCATAAAACAATCTTCACATAGCAATGATACTCAAACCCTAGTTTAAGTTCTTCACACAACCAATGGCTTCAACAACAATGCTTATAAAACAAGGTTTTAACCACACTTATTTATTCCATAAAACCTTGTAGCAATCACTCAAACACACTTAAAAGGAAACCCTAATCAAGTCCTTTTCACTCCAAACTTATTTTCCAGAAAACAACCAATCAACTTAAACTTTGAAAAATATGCCCATACCTTTTTCTTGATAAAGATGACCTTCAAGAATCTACCACAATAACACAATATTCCTTTGCCAATCTCAAAAGGATTAGATGACAATACAATGCATATATTAATTCATGAGTATACCTTATTGCTCCAATCTCAAAATAATATCCAACACCAAACTATTTTGAATATTCACCTCTCAAGCATAAGTCACTTTACTACTTTGTTTTTCAAAACCCAAAGCTATTTCTACTTATAACTCCCTAAACTTATTATTGCATTAAAGATAATTCTTTTAATAAGATAATGCAATTTATCTTTCCCTTTTCTAAGGTAAAAGTATTTTACCCACAAGTAAATCTTTTCACCTCAATACTTTATAATAACTACTCCCTTTTAATTTAGGCATTCATCAAATTAATTACAACCTTATTTCTCCTTTATTCAACCTTAGCCTAAATTAAAATTAAAGATCACAAAAATGTTACCAGTTTTATTAATGCCTGAAGCGCTTCTTCTTCCAAGCGCCTTCCTCTTGGTTGTCACCACCGTGGAGCTGCGTTCTCCCTTGGAGCCTCCACACCTTACGCCTTCGCCTACTTCAGGCCATGCCTTGCTACGTTCGCTGCCTCAAGCCACACCTTGGCTACGTTTGTTGCCTTGAGCCACACCTTGGCTACGCTCACTGCCTTGCACCACTCCTTGGCTACGTTTGCTATCTCTAGCCACACCTTGGCTATGTTCATTACCTTGCACCACTCCTTGGCTACGTTTATTGTCTCTCACCACACCTTGGCTACGTTTATTGGTGCATAAACAAGATTTTTCTTTTTTTTTCCTTACTAGACTTAAACACAATTGCACATTTTTATCATCGAGCAAAAGGATAAATTGAAATACCTCCAAGGCATTAGCTTTTATACTAAATCTCTTCCTCCATGCATGACGTCGACGCTCGATTTATTCTCAACGTCGACGCTCGATTTTCCTTTGAAACTTTATTAATTTATAAAATATTTAAATTCTTTTGAATTTAAATTTTATAAATTAATTCTTTAAACCCTATGGTTTTAAAGAAAAACCTTTTATTTTTGCCACCATTGGTTTTAAAGAAAAACCTTTTATTTTTGCCATCATTGGTTTTAAAGAAAAACCTTTTAACTTATGCTTCCACATAATATTTAAAAAATATTATGGAGCCCTTTGCCTTTAACTTTTGCATTGTTCCTTTTGATCTTGACTTTATTAGAAGCTTCTTCCAGAATATCAATGACAACTTTGATAACTTGTTTCTTGACAAATTCCTTGATATTTAATGATGACTTCATTTCTTGACATCAATGACAACTTTAACTTTAAGGACTCAAAATGTCCAACATAGTATCCATGTCATCTTGTTCTTTTGGATCTATGTTAGGATCCTCTCTATCAATCTGATCATCTTCCATAGGAATACAATCAGATTAAAATGCTTTCACTAACTTCTAAGGATAGGATCCATTAGAAAAGTGAAAGGATATGAGAGAATGCTAACAACAGAAACAAAAATATTTTTAAAGATATTATTAATATTCTCCAACCACACAAAGAAATTTAATGATCTTGCTTAAATATTTAAAATAAAAGGTTTTCATGTCAGGTTCACCAAAGATGTAGAGGGGGAAAATTGCCCTACTATTTACAATTCCTTAACAAGGCTGGAATTGCAAAGGTAGAAAACCTTATGGGATGAACCACGGGGGATGCATTATTCTCTACACTGGAGCATGAAGGATGGGGGAAGGGTTCACTAGGAATGACTTTAAGGACTCACTCCAAGTCCATAGGAATTTCAAAAAAAATTAATGTATTCGATTCAAGACAAACACCTAGATTTGACCTTTCTAGATCTATGCTATAAAATATAAAGGAAAATGCAGAAATACATAATGCAATAATACAATATCTAACCCTATAATAATTCTTCCTTTGAATGCTTTCTAGCCTAGGGCCTTAAACAATCTTTAAGTAAGGGCTCAAGAAGAGATGCACAGACAAAATTAAACCTAAGTGCACACTATATGTTGTTTATCTTTCAAATACCTAGAATTAATAAGATATATTTCTATAAAATTAGATCTAGGGTTTACAACAGAAATATAAGGGACCCAAAAAATAATATAAAGACTAATCAGAATACTTAGCTTATTTGGTGATTTATCTTTACTTTAATCATTTTGTCTAATGCTATCAATAATCCCTATTCCTACAAGATAACTCAACAAACACTTGAAAATGGGATTAGCATTAGGAGACCTGCTTAGGCAATTGTACAACAATGCTTGGAGGCGCAACAGTCAAGCCTCCTAGGTTATTTTAGCTTACCTTTGATAATTAAAAGTAGAAATTGACCTTTGGAGAAAAACAAACATAATACAATATGATAAAGAAGAATGATGAAATTACAGAAACAAAATATGCCACTATGCTCTAAATGCAGTCTATGATGCAATGAAAAAACAATAATAGAAGATTATCCCAAGTTTTGGCTCAGGTAAAATCGTACCCCGTAATATGCAGTTGCGATAACGTAAGGTGAAGTTGCACCTTGTAGCAGGTCGAGCATGATTTCACATTAACTATGTGAAAAATAAAATACAAGTGCAAAAGCTCGATTACGTCATTCAAAAAATCCAAATATGCATGCAGAAGAGCGAATTAACTTGGCACTGAGTGCATAAGCAAAACATAAGGATTTTAGATTTCCTGGATGGTCAATCTCTCCAAATGGCTTCGACAACAATCCACCAAGAGTGAACAACAACAATCTGATGCAACAGACAATCAATGAAACTCCACACTTCAAAGTTTCTTGCAAAAGAAGAAGAATAAGGATGCAGACCAAACAAAATACTTTGCGAGAAATAAAATGTTAGCAAGCAATAAATCATCAATCCTTAAAATTTTGATTATGTGAGCGTGTGTAACCATGTGTGAAAATTGAAATCAAACCCTCCTTATATAGTAGATTTGAAGGTGAAAAGAGTAGAAAAACCGAGGGCTGAAGTAAAACATGCCAACCCAAAAAAAAATAGGGTTTTAACTTGTCAAACCCTAAAAAACAAAATCTACCCCACCATGCCAACCGCGATATCGCAATGCAAATTCACGCCTCATTAGAGATTGAGCGTGATTTTACATAGAGAGAGAAAACAAGTAAAATAGGGGGGAAGCCTTGCCTTTGCCTTAAGATGTAGATCGAACAAAATATAGCAGATTTGAAGGTGAAAAGATCCAAGGAGGGCTGATGTAAAATATGCCAACCTCTAAAAATTAGGGTTTCAACTTGTCAAACCCTAAAAAGGGGAAATTGTGCCCCGTATGGGCCGACAAAGATATTGTAATGCAAAGTCGCACCCCGTCAAGGATCGAGCATAATTTTGCATAGATATAAAATAGGTAAAACATAGGGAAAAATCCTTACCCTTACCTTAGGCAAGTCTAAGGGATCCCCTAGAGGGCTCAGGGAAGATTACCCACTGAAGTGAGTTAATTTTTTGTCTACAATGGTTACATGTGGTGGTACTAGGTCTTCATGATGAGGAGGGTGACCACCATAAGGGTATAATTATTATAGTAGATGGGGTCAAGCAAGATATGATAGGTGGGAAAAGTGCTAGTGAGGCAATACATGGAGTATTGTAGATAGAGAGAGGCTCATGCATGAGTAGTGGTAGTGGTAGAAGTGGCTACAATGTCAGGACATCCACTTCTCACTCTACCTATAAGCATAACTAATGAGTCATGATTGAGTAGTTTACCTCATTCAACCATTGAGATAGAGTAGGATACCTTAGCTAGGAAAGTGAAGTGATTAAAGTCTAAAATAGTAACAACTTAAGTAGAGGTAGTGACACAAACAATGGAGAGGGATTGGTCAGTAGGGTAAATTGCTAGGATGTAGTAGACTATTCAAAGTCTAACTATCGAGTGAGCTGCGACAATGACATGAGTCATAGTAGATGTGGGAGAAGCCAAATGGGGCTAGGTGGTCTATACATTGCTAGAACAACTAGAGTAGGTATAAGGGGATTTACATGTGGCTCAATAGCACCTCTAAGGTAAGATTGAGTTGGCAATGCATTACCATGCTACTTATCACATAGTTATTCTCATTGATTGAGACATTCCACCATTAATGACGACACGATCATGGATGTACACTAGTTTTATGACATACAACTTGTAGTAGTCAATGAAGATGTTACCACCTATAGGAGGATGGGAGCACCAAACATGGACTCCTAGAGCTAGCCAAGGTTAAGTCATTTTTTATTCATCTATTTGAGTTCTAATATTTTAAGGATGGAGATTGTATATTAGGATAACATTGTATAGTATTGTATCTTACATTGAGTATATAGACACATTTTATATGACATTGATTAATATTTTAGGTTTTATTGATTCATTGATGATGTGAGTTAATTTTTTTATGTTGGTTAATATGTGATGATGTCAAATTTAGATTAATGGTTAAACAATAGGTTTATAGATTAGATGATGAATATTTGATTTAGGATCTGATGTTCCATGGATTAATATTAGATGTGTGGTTAATGATAATTAATTATAATTGAGTAAAATATGGTTTTTTAGAAATAAAATATTGACAAGGTTAAATAGAAAGATGTAATTAAGTGATGGGAGGCAAGTGATGATAGATGCATAATGTGTGTAATGGGTCATTGCTATAGTACAAGTATTTATAGCTATGTAAAAAAGTATAATTTTTCAAAGGGGACTTTAGGTTAGGCTTGCCCAAGGAAAATTTAACTTAGAAAAGGAAAGAGATATATATAAATTTATGCAATTATATACATAACTATGCTTAAATATTTTACCAAGGGAACTTTAGTTAGCTTTGCTCAATGGTCTTTTAGTTAGATTTGAGATTTGTTGAGGGGAACTTTAGTTAGATTTACCCAAAGATCTTCTGGTTAGCTTCTATGCTACAAAATTATGTCCAAACATGAAAATAAATTAGTTGTATTTAAACAAAACATCCAGATAAATTTTTATTTATCCTTTCCCATAGGAATTTTGAGTTAGTTGTTAAAAAAAAGCTTAAACGACTTCTATTTTATATTAAATAAATGTTTAAAAAACTTCTACCTAGGTTAATTTACCTTATGGAGAAGTATTATAGAGGACTTGTGATTTATTGGTGTAGCAACAAATAATTCCCATTGGAAAGACAAATCCATTATGGACTAGATGTCTCTATGCATCATGGTACATGGAAGCCAACATATGATGAAAGTGATCTTACTATCAACACCTACAAACCTTGTAGTATTGTATCTTACATTGAGTATATAGACACATTGTATATGATATTGATTAATATTTTGGATTGATTCATTGATGATGTGAGTTAATTTTTTTATGTTGGTTAAATTTTTGATGATGTTAACTTTGGATTAATGGTTAATAGGTTTTTAGATTAGATTATGAAGATTTTATTTAGGATCTGATGTTGCATGGATTAATATTAGATGTGTGGTTAATGATGTTTAATTATAATTGATTAAAATATGGTTTTTTAGAAATAAAATATTAACAAGGTTAAATAAAAAGACTTGATTAAGTGATGGGAGGCATGTGATGATAGATGCATAATGTGTGTAATGGGTCATTGCTATAGTACAAGTATTTATAGCTATGTACAAAAGTATAATTTTCCAAAGGGGACTTTAGCTTAGGCTTGCCCAAGGGGAATTTAGCTTAGAAAAGGAAAGAGATATATACAAATTTCTACAATTATATACATAAGTATGCTTACATAGTTTTACAAGGGAACATTAGTTAGCTTTGGTCAAAGATATTTTAGTTAGATTTGAGATTTATGGAGAGAAAATTTAGTTAGATTTACCCAGAAATCTTATGGTTAGCTTCTATGCTACAAAAGTATGTACAAACATGAAAATAAATTAGTCGTATTTAAACAAACATCCAAATAAATTTTGATTTAGCCTTTCCTATAGGAAATTTGATTTAGTTGTTAAAAAAATGCTTAAAGGAATTCTATTTATCTTTAAACAAATTCTTAAAATACTTCTACCTAGGTTAATTTACCTCATGAAGAAGTGTCACAGAGGACTTGTGATTGATTGGTGTAGCAACAAATAATGCTTCCATTGGAAAGATAAATCCATTGTGAACTAGATGTCATGGTACATGGAAGCCAACATATGATGAGAGTGATCGTACTATCAACACCTACAAACCTCGTAGTATTGCATCTTACATTGAGTATATACACACATTGTATATGACATTGATTAATATTTTAGGTTTTATTGATTCGTTAATGATGTGAGTTATTTTTTTTATGTTGTTTAATATGTGATTATGTCAACTTTGAATTAATGGTTAAACAATAGGTTTGTATATTAGACGATGAATATTTGATTTAGGATCTGATGTTGCATGAATTAAGATTAGATGTGTGGTTAATGATGTTTAATTATAATTGATTAAAAAAGAGTTTTTTAGAAATTAAATATTAACAAGGTTAAATAAAAACATGATTAAGTGATGGGATACACGTGATGATAGATGCATAATGTGTGTAATGGGTCATTTCTATAGTACAAGTATTTATAGCTATGTATAAAAGTATGATTTTACAAAAGGGACTTTAGCTTAGAATTTCCCAAGGGGGATTTAGCTTAGAAAATGAAATAGATATATACAAATTTATACAATTAAAGAGTTTCCCAAGGGAACTTTAGCTAGCTTTTCTCAAAGGTCTTCTAGTTAGATTTGAGATTTTTTGAGGGGAACTCTAGTTAGATTTTTCCAAAGGTCTTTTGGTTGTTACTATGCTACAAATGTATGTACAAACATGAAAATAAATTAGTCGTATTTAAACAAACATCCAAACAACATTTGATTTAGCCTTTCCCATAAGAATTTTGATTTATTTGTTAAAAAATGCTTAAAGGACTTATATTTTATCTTTAAAAAAATGCTTAAAATAATTTTACCTAGGCTAATTTACCTCATTGATAAGTGTCATAGAGGACTTGTAATTGATTGGTGTAGAAACAAATAATACCCCAATTGGAAAGACATCCATTATGGACTAGATGCCTCTATGCACCATGGTACATGGAAGCCAACATATGATGCGAGTGATCTTACTATCAACACCTACAAACCTCGTAGCATTCATCATGTAGCATTTGAGAAGATAAAATAATATAATTTAATTTGTGCCATCAACATCTACATACTTCATAGATCCAAACAACACATTTGACTTTCTCACCTCAAATGCAGGTTTTTATGAAGAACCCCCTTAACAATAAGCTTACAAAAATAATTGATGTAAAATTAAGAATGATTTATATTAAACTTATTTAAATCAATATAAACAACTATAATTTTTTACATACATAAATTCTAATAAAAATTTATGTTTAAGGATTTAGTTAGAAAGTAATGGTTTTAATAATTCAATAAAATCTTAATAACTACAACCATTAAACTAAATATCTATTTTCACAAGTAAACCAAAACTATTTATAACAACAAACATAATAAAAATCTCACCCAATTTTTTTTAATAAATTAATAAAATTATTTATTTAATTTAAAAATATGCAAAGAAATGTAAAACTATTTTCTTTTTATTTATTTTATTATAATAAATTACGCATGTTTGAAATCTCTATATTAACTTTTAGTTTTTTTAATTTCTTACAAGGATTTAAAATCAAGTTACGATAAGCACCTATTACAAATAAAACACTTGTAACTGAATAAAAATATTTAAAAAGTTTAAAAAATAACATTACTCGACATAGTAAAACACGTTATATCCAATAGTAACATTTATAAGGATATGCGTATTAAGTAGTAGTTGTCATGTTAATTACAAAAATATATATTTATAATTATAATTATATATATTTATAATTGTGATTATTATATTTATATATTTAAATTATCATATATATAATTTTGATTATATATTAAGATAATAAGTAGTTGTCATGTTCCTCTCAATAAAACAAAAATATATATTTATAATAAAATTGTTTATTATAAATTAGAATATATAAATTTATATAATATATTAAAAAATAAAAATATATTTTAAAAATTAAATTATATTAAATAAATATAAATTTAATAAACAACATTCTTATAAAATAATATATATATAACGTTTAACCTTATTCATATTAAAAATTATCTATTAATATACACCATAAATGAAATGCCATATCTGCACATATATTAAAACTGAGGCACATAGCCGAAAAACAAAGCGCATTTCTATGGATGCTTACCATTGGTGAGTAGGCAAGACAAAATTTGAAACAACCTTGAACGTGAAATGTCTTTACTCTGACGTCGATGGAAAGTTCGAAATCGGAGGCTCCACTAAAAAAATAGAACATGTGAGGTTTCCAATTTGACTCAATGAACAATCACTACACAATACCATTATTTTGTCGCACTAAGCCCAACTTAAAGCGGCACAATAAGGAAGACATATGTTTTGAATATGGAATTGTTTATTTATATCGTATAATTTAGATTTTAATAAGGTTATCAGTATTTTTTCTTTTATTTGGTCTGTGTAATTATATATATTTTTGGTTGTGTTTGCACTTTGATTAAATTTATTAATGTATAATTGTTTTTCTTTTCTATTTAGTCTATATAATAAGCTTGAATCTTTCTTTCACATATTGTTGGAGTTTGTACTTCATGAAATTTTATGATACATTTTTCAATTTGTTGTTTTGTTTCATCTATATATTTTCTTTTATTTTGTGTTTATTTGATTATCTATTTTTTTAAATGAAAAAATCTTATATTAATTAATATTAATCATACAAAAAAGGGTAGGGGTGGAATTAGCACACCCCACAAACCATAAAAGTTTTTAGGTGGAGGAAATCACACCTCTCCAATAAAAACAGAGTCTAAAAAACATTACTATAATCATTACATAAAAATCTCAAGACAAAATCAGTAAACAAAGATCAAGGAGCAGGATGGAAGTTATCTTCCTCACTGACACACTGCTAGCCGCCATCCAAAGAGATTGGGACAGTCCATCCTTCATCTGCATTACCACCAACCAGAGTTCGTTAAGGACGACCCTATCTGACTCATCTTGAAATGCTTGGTAGAATACATGTTATTCGTAAGTTGTGGCCTCTTTTGCCCCTCTGGGACAACTCCTTTCCTAAGAAAATGCTTAGTAGAATACATGTTACGCATAAGTTGTGGCCTCTGATAGTCAGACCTGAACAAACTCTATGCTTCAAGCATTGGGCTTTGGATAGTTTTTCGTCAGCACAATTTGCATGAGAACTTGTCAGGGTTCATAATATCCATGACATCGTCAGAATCACCTAAGCCCCGAAGCAAACTATATTTTGGTAACTTTTATTTTCCATTCTTTGTATTTTCTTTAGGTACCTTAATAGCCTTATCATAGCTTATACTTCTAATAAAAAAACACCTAGAGTAAATCTTATAGGGTAACCATGTTTTTATTATTTTTAATTAATTGTTTTTTAATTCTTTCTATTTATTTTCATATAAAACTTGATGTATTAGTAACTCACACCTCGCATCCATATAGCATTAGAATAATTAATAATCCAAAAAGACTTAATGATTTTTCAATCCCACAACTCTGCTTTTTTTTGCCTCTTATCTAATAATAAGTAGCATCCCTCTAATAACTAATAACCCAAAAAGACCTAATGATTATCCCATCCCACAACTTTGCTTTTTTGCCCCCTATTTAACAACAAGTAAAATGTCCTCTATCTTGCTTGTTTTGGTTTCATCTTCTATATTTCTCACTTAAGTTTACTTTGAAAACCTAGTCAAAACTATTTGTATATATTACTATCTCTAAATTATTTTACTTTATCTTGGTTTCATCTTACATATTCCCAACTCAAATTTACTTTGAAAACCTAATCCAAACTATTTATATATGTTACGACCTCTAGATTGTTTCATCTTTGTCTATTCCTCATTTAAATATGCATCGAAAACCTAATCCATTGCTTTGAATATTTAATTTTAAGATATTTGCATTGTTACTACCTCTTAAGGATTTATTTGTAGTTGTTTTTACTCTCTTTAATCAAGACAATAACTTTAATTTAACTACTATTTAGTTGTATCCCATTTTTTTTTTTAACCTTAAAGATTTTAAATATTCTTTTTAAACTTTAAAGTATGTCATGAGTGTGTCATAATGAGATCACTAAGAAGAAGTTTCACCCTGTATTTTTTTTTTTAATAAATAAAAATAAGAGTTACGAAAAGGACTTTAAACCTTTTTTAAAAGAAAACAGCTAACCTCAGAGCAGAGCAACACGACAAAATGCATTTCAATTTCGTCTTCTTAAGGAGCAGTCGTATTCCACATGAAATAATTACAAAATAGTCCGTATGCGCTGGGCCAAAATAATGTTCATTAAAAATATTCAATTGTGGGCGGAACAGTTTGCGGGAGCAAACCCTAGTAGAGAGCGATGCCGATCATATTCAACAAAGAAATTTTGCTGCAAAAGATTCCCAATAATCGACTGTCCTCTAAGAGGACTAAACCCAACGCATTTCATGTTGTCTTCAATCTCCAACATAAAATTCTCGGCAGGTGGTGAAAATCTACGTCCTCCGCTCAACCCGATCGAGAACTCTGGAAACTTGAGATTACTTACTCCCGACGTGTTGAAGCACAGATCAAATCTCTGTGGAGACGCGGTAGAAGCCATCTGATACTTTGTTGACACGCGCAACGCTTCAATGATTATTTCGTATGCCTCCTCTGTGAAATAAGTGAGTGAAGACCCCGAATCTATTGTCGTTCCTCCATTTCCGGTTTCGTCCACCTCCCATACACTGCTGGATATTGGAAGTTTCTCGCCGTTCACTGTGATGTCTTCGATGCCAACATAGTAGAACGACGATCCTCCCTTGAGAATTGGAGTGTATTGAATCGGTTCTTTCAGCAAAGACGGTGAAAGCGAGTCTTCCCTGTCTCCGAAGACAAGGGAGTTTCTCACAGTGGGCGGCTGTAGATAATCCCGGAGGCAGTAGGAGAATTTGCTTCCGTATAGATTGGCTGTCTGGGAGGCAAAAGAATTGAATCCCTGACCTAATCCTAGGGAGCCTCCGGAGCCTACAGCTGACTGCCCCTGGTTATCCGTCCCGCATCCCATGTATACTTTCTCCGCCTTCAGTGGCCTCCCAGACATGGATTTCAGTGTGATGGTGTCGCGAATGTAAGCGCCAGTGGTGCTGGAATTGTCCAAGTATCCATAACTGTATTTGCAGGCAATTTTCGGTCTGAAGACGCAGGCAAAATTTGGAGATACGGCATGGCACTCTCTGGAAAAACATGGTACATAGGACAAAGAAGAAGAATTATCAGGACTAAATACGGGGAAACTGTTGACAGAACTATAATTCCTAGAGGCATGGCAGTTGACCCAGATGAGATCGCTCCCGGTATCTGCAACAAGAAGAGCCCTCTGAGGAGGAGTTCCGATGTAGAGCTCTACGAAGTAGAGAGCGGACCCTAGAGTAGCCCCCGAGGCCACAGGCATGGCAAAGGAAGTGCGAGGTTCCTCACCAGGAGATGGAGCTGCAGAAGGCTGGTTATCAAAGCTAAACTTCCATCGCGGTGTAGATCTTATTCTGAGAGAATCCAGACGCAGAAGTTCGTCTATCCTCTCGTGCCCGCTGGCGAATTCCGTGTAGAAGGGACTGTGGGTTGAATGTCTGTGGATCATCTTCATCTTCACCTGCAACCCATCTGCTTGGTGTGTTGCCCCACACAAAACTATGATGACAACAATCAATGCATACAGACAATATCTTTCCATTGTTAAATGGCGTCCATTTAACAGTGCGCTAACCCTCAAAAGCATTATGTCAAGGAGAAAATGACCCTCTCCTGATTAAAACAACTATAGCTTTTAGGGCTTCAGAGACGAACGACAGAAAAAAAAATTAAGAAAAGTTCAGTTCTAATCTTCGCTCAACCTATTCCTACGTCTAATTGATCCAGTTTGTACAAGACACAACCAGCTAATAACAACAATCAATATAAGGTCATAGCTGTGGAATCTATGACGCACGGCCAACAAGAACTGACGAGCACACTTTCACCAAAATGGAACCTATGTAATTTTAAGCTCTCTTGCCTACTAACGAATTACTTCACCAAAACATACGAATTCAAGTGCCTGCAATCACAAGCTATACAGGATGCGGAGACACGTGTGTACAATCTTACACGGATCTCACCTCCATTAAATCTGACTTTAAAATTCATCAAGGAGATCTCTAAGTAATTTCGTCGATTCTTCGTCAATTATGATGTACTCTGTTGACCGCGTTAGCGTGTCCGAGTTGAGCAGCCGACATTTGCTGTCGCTGTAACTAGTCTCACGTAGATTCTTCCAACCAATTAATTTCTGACATTCCACAAGGGTAGAGTTTTCAAGTCCGAATTGATGACACCTGTAAATACATTTTGCTTGGATGGACCTTAACGGGCACTCAGAAAAGCCACGTGGGATTGATGATATCCAGAGTAAGATTTTTTTAATGCCCACAGAAAATTCACAAGCTCGACGCTGACAATTAGGAATTTGATTTTATTTTTACTTTAAGGTATAGGTTAAGATACGATTTTGTTTTCATGAAAATGATCATACTAGTTTTTCCAAGGATAATTATTACGAGGCTGTGGTGATTAGTCTGCTCCTCCTTTGTCAGGATGTGCACATAAATTACTCGATGGAGGACAAAAATGCAGGGGTAAGTGCCAGGTAAGAATACCTAACGTGCAAGCGACCGGAGATAAGATAAGATGATAGAACAATCGTCACCCTCAAACCGAGGTAAGCCATAAAGTATTGTGATTCACGGGGGGCTTTCCGTGACGGAAATATCCGCTGTATGATTTCATATCATGACTTAGAACTAAAGCCAAGCCCACCTATACTTTTCACGTACTTGTCAAAAAATATCAGTGAAGCCCACCTATATTTTTCACGTGACTCGTCTAAAAATATCAGTGAATTAATAAAAAAATAGATAAATCAAACTAAGGTAGAGTGTATATTTGTTTCAGTGATCAAGAAAAGAAAGAAAAATAGATAGATCAAGTCGGTCCTTCCTCTCTGGCTTAAATAAGAGAAATAAATACTTTGTTTATTGATAGCTTATGTGGCATAAATCGAGTCGGTTCCTCCTTTGTCAGCGTTCCGCCTCAAACCGCCACATCACAATTGGATTCCAGGAAGTATGTATGTTACTTGAATAAAACTATTTATTATTAACTTTGAAGTAATATAATATATTTTGCAGTCGACTAAAACTGGTGGCATTTTGGAGCTAATGTGAATAGGTATTTAATAAATTTAAACAAGAATAATTCTTACAAGTAACAGGAAGGCATATCATTTTTCAAAGCCTTAGTGGAAAGATACACTCGTTGAAAGTAACAATATCCTAATAATTTCAAGGAAAAAAAGGAAAAAACAAATTTATGTTAATCTCTGTTTAGCTAACTAATCTTTAATTATTATAAAGATGAAATGATTATTTATGAGATGATGTTTTTAAAAGTAATTTTTTTTAATTTGGTTAGTGTGAGAAACCACTGTGATTGATGCTTAAAGTTGGGTATTTCCATCCAACCATGACCTTTCATTAGGGAGAACTGAGCTTATCAATTGGGAATTTAAGGTACAACCCCACACAAACCCCAATTTGAACTTTGGACCTTCCAAAGTTCCATCCAACCATGACCTTTCATTAGGGATAACTGAGCTTATCAATTAGGAATTTAAGGTACAACCCCACACAAACCCCAATTTGAACTTTGGACCTTAAAAGAAAGCCAAAGCCCGAAGTGTGTTCCATTGTCTCCGGGAGTGTTGCTTTGTCTCCCCTAACAAAGTAGATGGTTAATATTAACTTTAATAGCTATTGCTCAACTTTTAATGATTAAATAAAAATGAAAATTGAGTTTAAATTATTCAATAACTTTATTTTGAAAGATGTGGTGTGGGTGAGAGTGTGTCTCCCTCGTGGAGTTGCTGGGGATTCCTAGTCAAAACCCCCATCTCTTAATATTACAAAAGAAAAAAAAAAATTGAAAGATGTCTTTTCTTTGTATTTTGTGGTTTAGAATCTATGAAATAAAATAATTGGTGGTTAGTCCATAGTATAAACGAAGAGATGGTTTGTATTTTAGGATTAAAAATATTTCTATGGACATAGAAACTCTTAAAAAGCTTTTAGTTTGGGTTATGCTTTTGGACTTCTATACAAACTTATTAATAGGAGGTTTTAAAGAATACTAGTAATACTTTAGACAGTTCATTTAGAAGGACCTAATTACAAAGGATTGAAAACATGTCATGAATATTTGAAAATCTATTGTGGTGGATTTTTCAAAATCCTTGTTAAAATATATTAATATTAAATTTGAATAAATAAAATAGAGGCAACAAGTGGATTATGAAACCATTATATTTTAATGTCATAAATGTTGTTAAACTAGACAGATGCAATATTTACAATGTTAAAACAATTGAGACAAAATATGAAGCGATTTAATCATGAGATAAAATCAAAGATAATAGGAGGTCATATAGTAATAGTTCAATTGACTTAAATTAAGGGTTTTCCAATCCCAAAAAGTGGCAAAGAATCCCCTCTACCTTATTAAATGGTGAAGGCCTTCATAACTCATTCGAAATAAACATTAGAAGAAACTAAGGATGCAATCAATGAGTAATTGCAATATGGAAGTTCAAATTTAGAATAATTTAAAGGTGCAAAGGAATATGTGGAGGAAAATTTTAAAAGAACAAGGTGAAGAGGTCAAATGTAATCCATATAAATCTTATCCATGTTATTCAAGTAGTAGAAATCATAACCTTGCAATAAAAATACAAGTAGTATAGACGTTTTCCCTTGTAATTTAGAGTTCTAAGAGAACCATAATAAAGAAAGCAATATTGATAATATCATTGTAATTTAGGATTTGTAGGATAGCATTAGAAAGTAACAACTATGGAGGATGGCCCTTTAGATTTAGGGTTTCTATGTCAACATAAGACAAAAGTATTTTTTAAATCTATCCCATTGTACTAATCTCCTTATGGTTTCTATTGTAAGATATACTTAATATATCATATATTAGTGTGTAGGTTGATGGTTTTATTAGGTGGCCTAGTTTCCATCTCTATCTATGATGGTATGAGAGGTGATCTAGTTGTGTCTTTGAATCAATTATAACTCTAAATTTTGACCAAAATATATCCTTTAGATTATATCTCTCCATATTTGTTATGTACAGATAAACAAAGAGAAACTTTAATTTCAATAATAAATCAAATTATGAAAGTCATAATTGTGTCATGCAATACCTTTCAACATGCTTCCAATGAGGGTGAGAGGAGAGTGGATGGAGCTGCAAGAGAAGCAATTTTGAATTTTGGCGTGGGCATGAGACTAGTCGAGGCTCTGGATCCTATTGCTAAGGATTTTAGGCTCATGAATGGAGATGTTGAAAATATTTTCTACCTGGATTCACATTTTTCACCCTTTGAGATTGAAACCCTCTTTGTTGCTTCATGGGAACCTCTTAAATTTATTTATGTTGATTTTTCTCCGAAGGCTTGTTTTTCTCCAATGGAGCTAGAATTCATGTTTGCTACCTAGACTCCTATGCTAAAGGAGAGTGGGAGGTTTTATTTTGGTAGTTCAAAGTCTTAGTGTGGACCTAAAAATCTAGAGGTGACCTATAGGGATTTCTTTTCCCTTATCAGTGTTGGCTTTGAGGTGGAGGTCGAGGTGCTCCCTATCCCTTTCAATGCATTGTTCACTGGATTTTGATGGAGTGATGGCCTAGGTTGGAAGCACCTCATTGTTGATTTGTCAAGGGTCTTTGTTTGGCCTTATTTTTTCTTTGGGGTTTCTCCTTTGGGGGGAAAGCTATTATTTTGTGTTTTTGTGGGGCTTGAAACCACTAGGATTAGAGGTTGGAATTTTTTTGTGCCTGTGGGGTCTAATACCATAGGCATAAAGGTTCTGGGTCCTTTCAAAACATTGCTCCTTGGTTTTGGAATCCTCTTAAAATCTAGTCACTCTCTCTTAACCCTTGGCTTCAAGATGTTGAGATATTTCCAGTTGGTTCTACTGATTCTCCCTTATGTTGTTTTTAGATGGAGACTTTTGTGTTGTTTCACAGACTTAGGGTTTTTTAGTTGGAGGGAAGTATTTTCATTCTCTTTTTTCTCAACCAATGGTTGGATGAGCTATAGGAACTATGTGTCTGAGCTAGTGTGGTAAATCTCTGGTTTCTGCTCTAGATGTTGTTCTAGTAGGCCTTTGTCCAAGGGCAAGGGCATTTATTTCCCGAGCCTTCATTGAAAGGCTAGTGGTCTGGTGCTAGCCTTCGTCCTGTGGTAGATGTGAGTTTTGGTGTTCCATCCCTGTGTTCTTTGGAAGTCATTCGTCTGGATTCGAGGTTTCAATTTTTTCCTCAGAGAATCCTAGTTTGTGAGGGTTTTGAGAGTGGTTTTTGCTGGGGATGCAACTCATCCCTAGTTGGTTTTTATCCTAGAATTTGTAGTGCAGAGTGAATTTATCACATGATTTGTGCTTCTAGTTTTGGGTTTGATCTACCTAGTGTTTTTTATGGCTATCACTTTAATTTTGGGTGGATTTTCTCTACTTTATCCAATATTTGGTTGGGTGGTTTTTCCAGGAGGCACGCGCTATCACAATGGATTTCTTATTTCTATTTTTAAGTTGTTTTTAGTGGCATAGGCCTTCGGGTTGGAAGGCTGGTTTTTATTGCTAGCCAGCTATTTGATATCGGTCAGTTGGATCCATTAATGGTTGAAGCAAGAGTTTCAAGCTTTGATCCTTCCTCCATACTTTGGTTTTTGCCTAGTTGGTGGTAGGATTTTACAATCCTGCTTTTGATTTTGTGGTGCTCTCACCTAGGCTCTGGTTTTGGCTCCTGGGTGGTTTTGTAGCTTGGAAGCTCTCTAAAGAGCGGTTTTAATGAAATTTTCTAATATTTTGCTTCTAATAACAGAAGGATTATACTTTTCAATTCTTGGTCTTTTGGTTCCGGTTTCCATGACCGGTTTTCTAGGACTTGCTTGCTTTATTTGTCATATCTAGGTGGAGCATGTTTTTCATTTTTTAAATTTCAAATCCTTCTTTTTGGAGGGGATTTGTGGTGGTTTTTTTGCCACCTGTGGGCTTTTATTGTTGTCTTTGTTGGGAGCTATCGATCCCCTCTATGGGGTGTCGGTTAGTTCCTTTGGCCTGTATGATGTTCTTGTTAGCCTCTGATCGTAGTTTGTTGTAATGGTTGTGGAAGCCTCTCAAAACCCTCATCCTAGGTTGTGGGTCCCTCTCAAAACCCTCTCCTTTAATTATAAAAAAAAAATATGTTTAATGCATCATGCATTTCCTTTCAATTTGTTAAACATGTCATGCAACGACTTTTGATGTGTCAAATGTGTCATGCAATATAATGAAAAATACCATCTAAATGCTTAATCTACTTATGTCAAAATTCACACCTATATCAAGAAACAAATAGAAGCAATCCATACATTCAAATTTTATAGAAAAAGAGTGAAAGGACAAAAGAGAGAAAGACATAGTGGGCACTCATAGGTATCATAAATAGTCACTATATTATCTATAGACAAGAATCACAATATTTCAATAAAATGAATGGAGTGGTTGGTGGATATTTATACCAATATCTAATTTCTAAAATTATATATGTAGTTACGTTATCTAATGGCTTTTGCATATTCACATAATTATTCCAAATATCTAGAAATATTGATTATCTAATTTCAAAAGAATAATATCAATACCTTGATTTAACAGAAATAGAATTCTCGATAAACATGTATGCGATAACAATTAACTCGATCTAATTTAAGTTAGTTTTTCAAATTAACAAAATATACTAACCATAGCTCTCGATGATGATGATGATTTTTTTTTTAGGATAACAATCCTAAATATTTGCCTTTCAAGGCAATTGATTTGCTTCATGAACCATAAAAGCATAATGAAATACAATAAGCTATTAGGGTATTTTTCACCGTAGTTAGGTCATCCCCCTCACATAAAACCACAACCCAACATCCTCTATTATTTATGGTTTAACCATAATAAGGTTAATTGTAGTCCATAGAACTTACATAATAAAATATTACAATAAATTAAATACATTATACAACAATTGCCCTTAGGTCTATATGAGATTATATCATACAATATCAACCTTGACCATGAATCATATTACACTTTCAACACCCCTTCATAATCTAAATTGAGGGTCCAAATAGAGAATACATTAGTGATAATAATATCTCCTACCATAGTGGATGCTCTTGTGGGCCTCTGCAATTGAGGTATACCCATCTAAATCCCCCTTATCATTTGAAATCTACTACTATAAAAATGCTTCTTGCACAAGAGTCTCCTTAGGTTGAACCATAGTCATTACTACCACTATTAGATATTCCCACACACATCCAAAAACAAATTTGTGAAGACTTCAAACAAAGAAGATAATATTGCTAATGCTTAGATGATTTGTTAATTTACATTATGGAATGAAGGATATTTAAATTCAATTGATGCCTAATTTTGGCATAACAAACCATAACTAATCTACAACTACCCTTGACTTCTAAAGGACCTTATGTACCATGTGTTGAGTGGTTTCACTCAACTTACATTCACATTATATATGATATAATAATTCGTAACATACCCTCCTTATTATGCCATAGTCTTAGATTTGTCTCTAGCTTCTAACTTGAAGGAAAAAAATTTCTAGGGTGATGTTGAAATCTCTAGATTTTTAACAAAGGAGATTTTCCTCTTCAATGTAAAATTTATACTTTAATACTTAGGAGTGTCGAGTACCACCAAACGTGCATTCAAAAACACACTTTACTTATTCAAATATCTAATATTTATGAATTCTATGAAGATTATGATCTCATTGATGATTCTCTTATGAATAGAGATATGTATATCTATTCACAAAAAGTATTTTTAAACCATTATATTCTTCCCTAGAAAGATCTGTGTCTTGCACTGTCATGTTTTTTGAGCTGGTGACTATAGAAACTTGTTCCCACTTCAAGTTTTGATCATCACTTGTTGTAATGAGGTCAATCACTTTCTACTTTTTTGCATACTGGATTTATTTATTTCAATAATATTTATCTGAAAGGTGATGTATTCATGCTTTCCTTCTTGTGCTATTGATGATTAAATTTTAAGTGTCATTGATGATTAAATCTTAAGTGCCTAATGTATGGATTCCTGGTCCTTCTCATTGGTATTTGTTTCATATTCTTCTATGGATAAGGAGGTTTTGCATTCAAAATGGATATCCTCAACTTCAATTTCCTTCACCTTGGGTGCTTGATATTGCTTCATTTGAATTTGCAAAGTTTGATTGTTTGTCTTATTCTCCTATTGATTCTCTAGTGGCTCGGAATGATTAACAAAGTTTTTGATGTCATTGTTTGTGTTATATTGTAGAGACTCTTTTCCTGTATGACTTGGATGAGATCAATTTTCCTGATGGTTCATAACGTTGGTTACTTCTTAGTCATACCAAACATGATTAGGCTAACTTAGTTGTGCATGTGCAACAAATACATGATTCTCTTCTTCTGAGTGATCTCATTATTCTTCTCTAATTTGGCTATGTTTGGCTACATTACTTTTTTGTACATTTTTTAAATTGGTTTCTATTATCTAATGATGATGTATCTTTTTGTTTATGCTTATCTTATGAAGAAGACACATTTGTGAAGGTATTTTTCCAATACTCCTTCATTGTGTGGCCACTCTTACCACAAATTTCACACACCTTATGTATGTGAAAATTATTTCTTTATTTTTGATATCCTTGCATGAGAGAATTATTTATCTATTGTAAGAACTATTTTTGAGGTCTTGTGCCTCTTCTAAATGATCACTTTCCCTTTTTATTTATTAGAAGAACTTGATCTTGTTGTTGTGTTGTCTGTGAGACCTCTACTTTTTGAAGTAAGTTCAACTAATTTTTAAAATTTGGTGTTTACTCAATGATATTTAAGGTTATCACAAATATATTCTATTGATAAGGAAGAGATATTAAAATAATAGGAATAAGTGGTTCATCAAATACCTTGTATCCCATGGCTTGTAATGATGCCTGTAATTTAGAAACTCTCCTCAAGAAAGATTCGAGTTTTTCTCCATTCTTTATTTTCAAGCAGTGAAGTTGAAATTGGAGAAATATGATAAGTTCTCCCCATGCATATTTAGCTATGGTAGAATTATGAATGTATGGTTGTACTTATCTAGCTACTCTAAACATGATGATTAATCATGCTTTCTTATTTATCTTGTCGAATTTTTTCTACTCTTCATCTTCTACATAAAGAAGGGTGATGGACCTATCTACAACTTTCCATACTTCTTTAAACTTGAGTTGTGTTCTAATTTTGTTCTTCTGGGTGACATTATTATTTCCTCACAATAGTTGGGAATTGGGCAATAAGAGCTTTGGCACACCAGTAGCCATTTTAAACTTTCACAAAACTAGAAAGTTTTAAATTTACTTTATTAGCCTTGAAAATTGATTTCCAATGAATATATATAAGGCTACACTCGTAGCTTTATTGATGCCTCAAATTGCAAGAATACCAATGTCTCATTGGGTAAAATAATAAGTGGAGGGAATATTCTTCGAAAATTTTCAATTCTTCAAAGTATCATATGCTTCTTCTTCTTTTCACTTGCATCAATAAAGGAAGGAAGCAATTTTTTTATAAATTTCAATTATTTTTCTTACCATCAATGTGGGATAACTTGGAGGTGCCATCGATTTTCAATTGTTGGTGAAAATAAAGTTGTGCTTGATTTTAATATTTGTAACAAGTAGATGCCTTGATTGAGCACTCCAATTTCTTGACATATTTTTCAAGGATTTTCCAAAGAGGTGCAAGAACTCTAATGCTTGGTCTAAAGTATCATTTATTAATTACTTCTCTAATATTTTGAATCCAACTTTCTGATGTGCATTATTCCTTCGATGATTACAATTTAACCTATGATTTTTTTTATGTTTTTTCAAACTATTTAGTACAATGTGGTCTCCATTTTGATTAATAAGTAATCTTTTGGATACCCATTGCTTTTTTTGAAGACCAAATTCTAGTGCCATCCTTGGACATCCAATTGACCTCTTGATTGACTTGAATGCTCATAATTGAAGAAGCAAAACTTAGTCAATGAAATAATGGGTTATCTGCATAGACATTTAAATTTGTAAAAAGAATAAAGTGAACATTCCTTCTCCATTTTGCTAATGTTTTTTTTAACTCTATTTTGATTGGATATCTTGTGAATAATGCTTTGACTATCACCCTGGGTTATGCATAAGTGCAAAATATCGTAAATTGGCTCTATTTAGGATTTTCAAGATTTTAAATTGGCTAATTTTGGATCCTTTCATTGGGGCCCATTCGCCCGCAATTTATGGGGTGGAAGTTTTTTTGGGGTAAATTCTATTGGAAGTTTAAAAAGGGTTATTCTATCCTTATCTTTTACCCCATTGGACAACATCCTAGTCAGCATAGTGGATGGCACATTGGACGACATCTTTGGGTGGCAAGGATATTTAGATTACAATTTTAATTTGTTTTCTCTTCTCCTACCTTAATTCTCACTAACCATATGTTAGCACCTTATATAATGCATTGTATTTTTCTCTGATTAATTTAATGAGCATTTGGAATTTACACTTAATATCAGAGTGTAGCAGTTTGGGAGCCAAGCGAACAGGGTTCGAGGAAGGCACGGTTTCTGAGGAGATAGATCTAACTGATCTGGATCAACTTTTGAGGCATGAGGTGGCTAAATTTTTGAGGTGAGGATGTTTTCGAGGCTAGTGAGGAGGGTATGTTCGAAGCCAGCAAGGACCTGGATCTAACATGGCTCGAAACTCGAGGCAGACCAAGAAGGCCTGCAGGCTCGAAATATGATGCAGACCAAGAGGGCCCATAGTCTCAAAACCCAAGGTGGACCAGGAAGGCCCGTAAGCTTGAAATCCAAGGCGGACCAGGAGGACCCGTAAGCTTGAAACCCGAGGGAGCTAAATGACTGGACATCGAAAGAAATGTGGCAGCTACTGAGAAAAGGACATGTGGCAACGACTGAGCAGATAATAGCATGGTAAATTGGTTGTCGTGGATGACTACAAGGCGATACATGGTGACTACTAAGCAGAGGACAGCATGGCAGTTTTTCTTGTCATGAACGTAACGTGGCAAGGATGGATTGGAAGGTGATGTGGCAAGGAGCGATTCGAACGCGATGTGGCAAAAGGGACAAGGGCCGATTACCCGAAGGCAATCGATAAGCATTATGCATGCCCAAGGTAATATACACCTCTTAGTGCCTACTCCCAGTGAATGTAGGATAAAATAATTTCATTTTTTTTTAATTGCCAAACGCATCGTGTGGTTTAAGTAGAAGCTAGTCCTTGTTAATACCAAACCCGGCTCGTAGCTCGAGTGGAAAAGGAGGTGTTTGGCATTCGAATGGTCGTGGGTTTGAATCCCAGCGACATTTTTTTGTGTTGAGGTGTTTAGCATTCGAGTTGTTACGTCAAGAAATTATTTAAGGCATGAGAATGCCTTGGAAATGCTAAATTTGGTATAGCCGAATTGGCTTAGTTGCTCTCCATAGGTTCGAGTTTGACTCACGGATGAAAGCAAATTTTTTTTTTAAATTTATTTCATTATTGTTTCAAAGTTATTTAATTTAGTTATTTAATTATTAAAAATATATTGTTTTTTTTTATTTTTTAAAGGAAAGCAAATTTTTTTATTATTAGATGACAAGTTATTATAATAGCTTTTTAAATTTTATTTTTTTGAAACTAAACTATAAAAAATAATTTGAGAATATTTCCTAAGAGACAATTTTTTGTAAAAGAGGGAGCATTACACCTGATTCAAGGAATCAATATTGTGGTGGAAAAAATATGTTGTAAATAGTCCAGAAGGTTTTAAAAACTGGAAATTTTTCCTTTTGTAACAAGCCTGAGAAGCTTAAAATTTCTTTGTAAGAGATGCAAAAGAAAAATTGAAATTGTAATGGCACATAGATGATACGATCAAGTGGGTGTTATCATGCCCTATGTTCTCTTTTGGTAAGAGAAAATTCTGAAACTTTTGATGAAAAAGTGTAAAATTATGGGCTACATACTATGTTTAGTCAGTTGCAGAACGCAGTAATAACACATCAGAGACATCTGGGTTCAGGGTACGAGGCAGACTCTAAGGATAAATAATTTGGTAGTAGTTTTGAATAATCATAATATGTACCACAAGCACCAGTAAATCCATAATTCATAAATAATGACTCAATTGAAATTCTAGAACCTGAATCTTCAGAGATAATCTTGATCAGTAACGACGAAGAATAGGTAGCAGACAATTTCATGAATCAAGTGATAGCAGTGCCACAGCAAGAAGATCAAGCTATCAGTGAAAGGGTGAATCAATCTAGACTTGACCTCAATTTGTAATTTCTTTTTCTTCTTATTTCTTCCTTATTTGAAAATCAAAGTGCTTTATTATAACAAAGAAATAAAGAGAGTGCTTTTTTTTTAGTTTATAGCAGCTATGGCCTCACATAACAATTTACCTATTCCAGAATTCAATGGATATGATTACGAGTACTGGTCTATCAAAATGAAGATCTTACTCATAGGAAAAGGTTTGTGGGACATAGTGGAAGAGGGTTACATAGAACCGTTATATTGGGTAACATTAAGTGTCGTAGATAAGAAAACAATAAAATAAGGACAAAAGAGCAACTATTTTGCTCTTTATCATCTCCAAGCAGCATTGGAGAAGATTATATTCCCTAGAATAGCTGCTTGTACAACTGCACAATCTACATGGAAAACTTTGAAATATGGATTCCAAGGAAGTGATCAAGTGAAGCAAGTGAGGCATCAAACTTTGGAACAAGATTTTGAAAATCTCAAAATGAAAGAAGATGAAAAAATAGGTGACTATTGTGTCAAAGTCAAGGCAGTAGTTGATAAAATGGTTACTCTTGGCGAGGAAATTAATCCTGAAACAATTGTAACAAAAGTGTTGCGAACACTTCCACAAATAAGGAATCACATAGCCATAATCATAGAAGAGTCAAAATATCTTTCCACTTTAACATTTGATGCATTAATCGGGTCGTTAATGTCTCATGAAGATAGATTATAGGAATCTCCTTCAACAAACTATGGAGGCGATGATAAAGCCTTCACATCCCATGAAAATACTGGAAGAGGACGTGGAACGGGTCAAGTTAGAGGTTAGAGAAGAGGAAGAGGCAGAGGCAATCAAAATAGAGGAGGCAATTCCAATAGAGGAGGCAATTCCAACAGAGGAGGCAATCATAATAGAGGTGGAAATACAAGACAAAGTGGAAATCAAGGGCGAGGAAGTGAAAAGTCCAAAAAGGCTTGTTTCAACTGTGGCAAACTAGGTCACTTTGCTCATGACTGTTGGTCAAAATCTTCTCAAGGCAGCAATAGTCAATATGGAAATTATGGTGAAGAAGATGAAACTTCTAATATTTTTCTTTTTGATGTACAATCAGAACAAAATCTAAATGATACATGGATTTTGGATATTGGTTGCTCCAACCATATGAGTGGCAAAGAATAACTCTTTGCTATAATGGATTCCACTTACAAATCTTGAATCAAGTTAGGGGATGATAAAGCTTTGCAAGTCGAAGGCATTGGAGCCATGGAGGTTCCAATGAAATAAGGCATAAAGAAAGTTAATGACATCTACTACACTCCAAAGCTTCAACACAATCTGCTAAGCATTGGGCAAATGATGGATAATAATTACAAAAAAAAATTTGATGAAGTAAAATGTATCATTCTTGATAAAAATAATTGTAATCGTGTCATCACACAGGTACTAATGACCAAGAATAGATTGTTTCCCCACATGTTTGGAGAGCTAGGGGGAGCTCAACTTGAAAATGTAGATATAGCTAATCCAAGTGTGCTTTGGCACTTGTGATATGGTCACCTTAATTTAGCTAGCTTGAAGTTGCTAACTTCTCAAGCTATGGTGACAGGATTTCCTAAAATCAATGAAAAAAATGAGGTTTGTGAAGGATGTGCTTTGGGAAAGCACTCAATATCTAAGTTTCCAAAAGGACAAGCATGGAGATCCAGATATCCACTTCAGTTAGTTCATTCGGACATCTGTGGTCCAATGCAGACAAAGTATCAGAAACAATTCCTATTTTCTCACTTTTATAGATGATTTCTCTAGAATATGCTGGATTTATTTCTTGAAACATAAAGATGAAGCTCTTGATTGCTTCAAAGATTTCAGAAACAATGTAGAGAAACAAAGGAAGTTTTATGTAAAATTTCTTAGGACAAACCGAGGAGGCAATTACTCCTCAAAAGAATTTTTGAAATATTGTAAAGCAAGTGGGATCAAAATGCAATTCACCACTGCCTATACCCCACAAAAGAATGGTGTGGCAGAGAGAAAGAACCGCACCATAGTAGATATGATGAGAATGATGCTTCAGACTAAGCATCTAACTAATATGTATTGGGATGATTTTGTAAGAACCAGTGTATACATTCTAAATAGGAGTCCGACTTCTACTTTATATGGAATCACTCCTTATGAGGGGTGGTATGGAAAGAAACCAAATGTAAAGCATTTCAAAGTTTTTGGTTCTTTAGCATATGCACACATTCCTGATGAGAAAAGGAAGAAGCTTGATCCCAAAATTCAATCTTGTATTTTTGTAGGGTATTATGATTCTACCAAAGCATATAGACTCTACAATCCAAAGACACATAAAATTGTACTTTCTAGGGATGTAATTTTTGATGAAGTGGAGAATGGGGTCATCAAAGAATTTTTGTAGATGATGAATTCCAAGATGTAAGTTATTCATAAATATAGCAGGTGCCTCCCAAGAAAAACAAAGGCACACCTCCTTCAAGTCCAAGTAGGAGTACTACATCAAGTACATCAGCTGCCACTCCAAGTCCTTCTCCACAACGATCAGTAAGTTCTTCACCGATGGACATTGATTATCCATCAATAGGAAAAAGAACATTACAGCATCATCCATATTTTCAAATGTTGGATCAAAATTTCTAGAAAAGATACACTAGAATCCAAGCTAGTGAAATGAATTCAGTTTTGCAGAAACTTGAAAATATGCATATGTATGGGGATGATGACTCCCAAGATCCTAAGGGAGATGTAGTTAATTATTCTTTATTAACTAATGCACATCTAGAACCATCTAGCTATGAGAAGTCTTGTACTCATAATGTATGGCAAGAAGCCATGAAAGAGGAAATAACCTCTATAAAAAATAATGATACATGGGAGCTAGTAAAGCTACCCAAAGGAAAAAAAATGTGTTGGATGTAAATGGTTCTACAAGACCAAATTCAATGCTGATGGAAGCATTGAGAGGTACAAGGTGAGACTTGTAGTGAAAGGTTTTACTCAAAAATTTGGCATTGACTATGAGGAAACCTTTGCTCTTGTTGCAAGACAAGAAACAATTAGATACGTTCTTTCCTTAGCTGCCCACAAAGGATGGAACATTCAACACATGGATGTGAAAAGTTATTTTTTGAATGGGTACTTGACTGAGGAGGTTTATGTTCAACAACCTCAAGGCTTTCAAGAACAAGGTAAGGAGAACCTTGTTTGTAAATTGAAAAAAGCACTTTATGGCCTCAAGCAAGCACCAAGAGCTTGGTACTCACACATTGATGGATATTTCAGCGAGTTTGGATTCACTAGAAGTAAAAGTGAACTGACTCTTTACTACCTAAATCATGGTATATTCTCATAGTTTTTTTGTATGTGGATGATCTAATATTTATAGGTAGTAACACTAAAATGAATATGGAGTTCAAAAACTCCATGATGAAACAGTTTGAGATGAAAGATATTGGTTTAATGCAATACTTCCTAGGCATGGAAGTTCATCAATCAAATAGAGGGATCTTCATATGTCAACACAAGTATGCTCAAGACATGATCAAGAAATTTTCCATGGAGCAGTGCAAATCATTTGCCACTCCAACTGGACATGGAATCCAATTGAGCAAGGATGATGAAACTTTGATGTTTCTCACCAACACAAGACATGATATTCAATATGTTATTTCTCTAGTTTCAAGGTTTATGGCAAGTCCATCTGAGCTACATTTACAAGAAACTAAAAGAATATTAAGATATGTAAATGGTACATTGGATTTTGGAATCCATTACCACAAATGTAATTTTTTTAAATTAGTTGGCTTCAATGATAGTGATTGGGGCAGCAATACAGATGATAGGAAATCTACATCAGGGAACTGTTTAAGTCTAGGGTAAGGACTAATTACATGGAGTTCCAAGAAGCAAACTTTTGTAGCATTTTCATCTGTTGAGGCTGAGTATATAGCCATCACATATGCTAGTACTCAAGCCCTATGGTTGAGAAAAATCCTTGAAGAGATTGGAGAAAGTCAAAGTGGTCCAACTCGACTGTATTGTGATAACATGAGTGACATTCAATTGGCATACAATCCAATCCACCATAGTAGATCAAAGAATTTTGATATGAAGTATCACTTCATCCGAGACATGGTGGAGCAACAGATCGTTGAGCTTAAACATTGCAGAACTTTGGACAACATTGCAGATATCTTCACCAAAGGCATGGCTAAAGCTCAATATATAAATCTAAGAGACTGTATAGTCAGTCCTCTCAACTTTAAGGGGGAGAATATTGGAAGTTAAAAAATGGTTATTCTATCCTTACCTTTTACCCCATTGGATGACATCCTAGTCAGCACAGTGGATGACAATGTGGATGGCATCTTTGGATGTCAAGGATATTTATATTACAATTTTAATGTTTTTTCTCTTCTCCTACCTTAATTCTTGCTAACCATATGTTAGCACCTTATATAATGCATTATATTTTTATCTGATTAATTTAATGAGCATTTGGAATTTACAAATTTGCCCATCATTGATAATAATTAAAATATTTTTATTTTAATTCGTCGACCTCAAATTATAAATGATTTTGATTTTCCCACCCAATTCGCCTTCAAATTATAAATGATTTTATTTTTCCCGCCCAAATCGCCTCATATACTACCCATATATATACTATAGTGGGTACCGATAAACATACATCTAAAATACTCTAACTCAAAAATAGCTTCAAAACAATGAAATACTTGACAAGGTTGTAGAGGAGTGTCTATCAAAATAAGTCGAGTGGTTGTAGAGGAGTGTCAATCGATGCAAGACGATCGACATAAGATGATCGATTGCAGAGTCATATCTATCGGCATAGGTCGATCGGTTGTAGAGCCATGTCTATCGGCATAAGATGATCGATTGTAGAGCACTATCTATCGATATAAGATGATCGATTGTAGAGACATGTCTATCGACATAAGATGATCGATTGTAGAGTCATGTCTATCAGCATAAGATGATCGATTGTAGAGCAGTGTCTATCGATTGCAGAGGTGTCAATCAGAATTACACTATCGATTATAGGGATGTGTCTATCAATATTAGTCGATCGATTATAGAGGTGTCGATCAACATTCATCTATCGATTGCAAAGGTGCCAATCGATTATAGAGGTATCGATCGTTGGTGTCATGTAGAAGGTATCGATCAATTGTAGAGGTGTCGATTAGTTGAAGAGGTGTCGATCAATTATAGAGGTGTCAATCGATTGTAGAGGTGTTGATCAATTATAGAGGTGTCGATCGACATTTATCTATCGATTATAGGGACTATCGATCAACATTTATCTATCGATTGTAGAGGTGTCGATCGACATTAGTCTATCAATTGTAGGGATGTGTCGATCGACATTAGTCTATCGATTGTAGGGAAGTGTTGATCAGCATTAGTCTATCGATTGTAGAGGTGTCGATCGATATAATCCGATCGATTGTAGAGTAGTGTCTATCAGCACAAGGTTGCAGAGATGCATTAATCAACCTAAACCGATCGGTTACAGAGGATTCATGACTAGAAATTGATAGAGTATTCTTCTTCCATTGTTATTTTGTCCAAATCTCTTTTTTTTTAGTTTCATAGGCACTATAGGTGAACTATATGCAACTATGGTAGACAACTATCAATGTCATCTGGTTGTGTGTTAGGAGCATTTCTCTTGTCAGAGACTACTTCTTGTCTCTTAGAGTATGTTTCATAGGCAGTGTAGAAGCACTATCTACAACTGTGGTCGATAAGTATCCATGTCATGTTGTGTGTTAGGAGCATTTTCTTGTCAGACTGCTTCTTATCTTTCACATGTCATTCTATAGGGCAACATAGGTTCATCTTGAGGGATGTCTGCTATTTTCCTTCAATTTCATATACATTTCCTAACATCTGAAGGTTTTTCTTTACATATACAATGTCACCTACTGAATATGGAAAGAAGGGAGGCCAATATTCTTGTAAAAAGATAATTCTAAAATATTTTACACAAATATCAAAATGCAATGAGGCATCAATCTCTACAGATTCTACACAACTTGCAGGTACAAACACCTTTTACCATCAAATTTTTAATATTTTTGTTGTTCTTAAATATAAAACCTTTCTCTATTAATAGATAAATGGTTGTCTGCTTATCTACCTCTTTTTAAATGCTTTGTAAAATTGTATTCTGTTAATTCTTTAAAATAGTGCCTTTTTTACTTCAAAAAATGATAGAGAACACCAAACATTGAATGCAGTAAACATTGTGAACCCTGATGTGCGTTCACTCGAAGATATTCCAGCAGATGAGATGGGACCACATGATAATTTTCCTAATAACGACATTCAACAACCACTTCAGGAGATTTTAAATTCAGACACATCAACCAAAAAAGATAGTACAATTAAATTGCAGACCTCTGGGGAATCTTGTAGTCAAAAATCTAAACATCAAAAGATAAGTGAATGGACTATTGGAAGGGATTTTAAAAATGAATGGGCAAGGTTATACCCCTTTATTGAGCGAGATGAGAAACTGAATGTGTGTAAATGCATTATTTGTACATGGAAGCTTGGAAAGGATCATTTATTGCAAAATAAGAAAGACACAATAGAAAAACATTGTGGGAAAGTTTACATCAAAGAAATACGAAGTGATGGAACAATTAACAGATTTCATAGGTGGAAGGATGCATCAGAATGTGTGCATGTGAGATATGCACTTGAATATGAAAAAGCAATGAAACAAAAACAAACTCTCATTGAGAAGGGTGGAACAATCGAGGCACAATTTCAAAAAATTAATAAGAATGTATTAGCCTCAAAGAAATTGCAGTTTGCTATTGTATACAGTATTCTAAAAAAAGGTCGACCCATGTCTGATTTTGCTGATTTTAAGGAAATACTTCAACTAGCCGATGTACAAAACCTTACCAGTTCACATTGGTCAGATCGAAGTGGTTGGGAAATGGTAAAATATCTATCAACTGGTTGAGAAGGAAGACCCGAGAGAGAATGTGAAACAAGCCAAATTTATTTCACTTTCCATTGATGAGGTAACAATTATTGACAACACATCTTGGATTTGCATACATGTTTACACATTCAAAAATCATTTGAGACAACCTCATTTACTAGCACTACATAAGATGATTGAAAATTGTAATGCAGAAAACATTTATAATGTTGTTGTAACCAGTTTAAAGGATATTTCCAAAATGGATGAAAAGGAAATTGCCACAAAGTTAATTTGTGTTGGAGCTGATGGTGCGGCTACAATGCAAGGACAAAGGAATGGTCTTTGTGTTAGGCTTCAGACATCCATTGCCCCATATGTGATTCCTATTCATTGCATGGCTCATCGAATGAATCTTGCATACAAAATTGTGAGCAATTTTGATAATGTAGCCAGAGTGGAAGAACTCGTCCATGAAATACACTCATACTTTTCATGCAGTCCAAAAAGGTTTGTTGAGTTTCAATAGTTTTCTCTAGGTGTAATCGAAGGCAGAAAAATGTTAAAAGATGTGGAAACCAGGTGGATTTCACTATTTCTTCCTACAAAAAGGGTATTTTCAGAATATCAATCCTTGGTTGGGTTTATGTATGCACATCGTAGGGATGTTGACAAGGCAAAATATTTGCTTTTTCGTATGATTGACTTGGAAACTCTTCTCACATTATGTGGTATTCTACCAATGTTACAAGAAATGAATTCTATGATTAAACTTGCACAGGAAAGGGCAATTTATATTGTCGATTTCATGAGGATGAGAAAACAAATATGTATGATTATTGATAGGATTTATTTATCCAGAAAACATTTTGAGGATCCCAAGTTTGATAGTTGGAATACATTAGTTAATGTCAATGATCCGAACAACTTTTTAAAGTTCAACATCAATGATAATATTTGTATTGCTATCCATGGAAAGTTGATTCCTGTATATCATTTTGAAAAGTGATTAGATACACTAACAGATGATGTTGAACAAGTGCCCGTTACACATTCCGGATTCGATGAGGTTTTGGATAGCACTAAGAATAAATTGAAAAGAATTGCAAATGCATTAACAAGTGAAATAAGAGATCATTTTAAGAGAGATGAGACACTTGAGGCCATGGTTGTTGTTAATCCTAACTTCTGGAATCCTTGTGGTGACCATAGTAGTAGAAGTGAGTTGTTTGTAAAATATATGGGTAATCTTATGACACATTTCTCTAAAAGTGTGGAAATAAATGGCATTGAAATCAATGGTATTCTAAACAAAGATCTTTTGAGACAACAATCAACCAATTTTGGAATAACAATGGATAATCAAATTGCACATTTCAAAAATCCACATGAGACTGGTTCAATCACGCATTTTTGGAAAAAATTGTATCGAAGTAGTGTCTTACAAGAAACTATGAGTGAATACTTTATTTTATATGAATTATGTCAGACAATGATTTTAGGATCTGTTGAAGATGAAAGGGTTTTTAGTGCATTATATTTTGTTAAATCAAAAGTTCGTAACAGGTTGGACAAAAATTTGGAAAATTGTTTGAGAATGTATGTGTCATCGTACGAGGTGGGCAAGTTTCCCTATGACAGAGCGTTGACATATTGGAAGTCCCTATCAGAAAGAAGAGGTCTCTCTAATACTGTTGATAATGACAAAAAATATTCAGCTTGGAGTGATGATGAGATTATGGAAACATAGAATTCACAAATGATTCTCGGTTCTTTTGGAGAAGTCGATAAAGCTTTGTATCAACTTCCAGAAATGTAAAAATTGCAATGATTTTTTGGATTTGAAATCATTTTGTAAAATTTTAGTGATTTGAATAAATTCATATTATCAATGATTTTTCGTATTCGATATCATTTATAAATGTCAATGATTTGAAAAATTTCATATTATCAAAGATTTTTCGTATTTGATTTGTTGTAAAATTTTAATGATTTGAAAAAATCATATAATCATTCAATTTTCAATGATTATGCATGTTTGGTTTTTAATGATATGGATTGTCTATGTTTTCAAAATTTATGATTTATGCTATAGCTTTGAGTAAGTTGAAAATTTGAAAACCATGTATACGTAATGATGCTATGTTATTGAACTAATTGTATATGTTGACAAAACATAGTTATTTTTGCTTTGACTTTAAATGTATGTCTGTATGTATCATTAGTATCATTAGTTGTATGATATGACAAAATATAGTGATTTTTTATGATTTATGTTTTTTTCATTGAGTAAACCTTGTATGCATACATAACTAGTAAAAATTTCTCTACATATGTATGAAAAATGCATGTAGTATATTACTCTAGATATGGAAAATGAAAATTTAAACCCATTCATAGATATATCCATCGTAAACTCACTTTGAAATATAAAAACAATATAGCATAATACAAATGACCATATTCATTTTTATACAACAACTATAATGACTATGAATGCACTAAAAATTGAAACCCATGCATAGATATATCCTTCGTAAACTCACTTTGAAATAAAAAACAATATAGCATAATACAAAAGACCATACACATTTTTATACAACAACTAGAATGACTATGAATGCACTAAAAATTGAAACCTATGCATAGATATATCCATCGTAAACTCACTTGAAATATAAAAACAATATAGCATAATACAAATGACAATACTCACTTTTATACTACAACAAGAATGAATATGAATAAACTGAAATTTAAACACATGCATAGATATATCATTCGTAAACTCATTTGAAAATTGAAATATAAAAACAACATAGCATAATATATGGAAATTGAAATTTAACCCTTTCATAAATATCTCCATTGTAAACTAACATTGAATATGAAAACAATATAGCATAATAAAAAAGACAAAACACTTTTCTATACAACAACAAGAATGACTTTGAATAAACTAAAAATTTAAACCCATGCATAGATATATCCTTCATAAACTCATTTGAAAATTGAAATATAAAAACAACATAGAAGAATACACAAGACAATACTCATTTTTATATCACAACATGAATAACTTCGAATAACATGTAAATCTAAACCTATGCATACATATATTCTACGTAAACTCAAGCATATTTGAAACACCATAATACTTAAGAGATGAAAATAACACACAATTATAAATGTAAATAGTGTAATAGTAAAATAATAAAAGCAAGTATCTTGTTTTCATATGAAAACATATGAAATGTCATAAAATTGTCTTTCGAAATATCAATTTTTAAAATTCAATTTCTTTCTTCAGAATATTTTCCCCCATCCACCACTCCTTTTGCCTTTTCAATGACTTCCACAGTCTCCATAGCAATGGCTCCTCCCTCATCTTTCCCATGTTCAGCTCCTTTTTCCTCATCCACTACTTCCACGATTTCCACATTCTGCATTCCAACGGCTCTTTTCTCGGGCTGGGTAACAGTACTATCAATTGCTCCAGAATTGACAAGGATCTTCTCAATATTTTCCAATCCATCGAGAAGGGTGTTTTCTTCTTTGCCAACATCTTCAGATGTTGGTCCTTGAACTTCTTTACCCTTCTCCTTTAGCAGAACATCAGGATCCAATCCATTGCGGATAATGATTTTTCGCAAAATGTTGTTTTGTCGAACTGATTCCTGTGCTCTTTTTTTCATTGCCATGGAAGCGTTTAAGAACTCCTTTGCCATCCTGAGATAGTCATGCAAGGTTTTGAACCTGCTTCTTGAGATTATCATACTTTACCTACAAAAAGGAAAAATAGTTAATCAACATGAACAGATAATTACATTTAAAAAAAACAAAATTTTGAACACAAAAGTGATTAAGTCAAACCTCAACAACATTCTTTGTAGCTACAACAACAACAACCTTTTTCTTATCACTCGCCCATTCATTGTAATAAGCTTGGGCCTCACCATTTATGTTCTCCAAATCTGTTCATCATAAACTTTAAAATTTCATCTGTGTAAGATGTATTCACCTTCACAATGCCAGATTTTACTTGTTGTAGCAGAGCCTCCATATTTTTAGGTTCATTTTCAACAATAAAAATTTTTTCTCTTTTTGAAAAATTATTGTATCGGGCATTAATTTCCTTTATCAACACCTTGGCCCGATACTCCCATTTTTTCATTTTTATTATATCTGGAAGTAGTAAATCCTTAATGGTAGATTCAACGTTATCAGAAACCAAATATTTTTCTGAAATATTTAATCTTTCATCCTCTGGTCGAGGAGGAGCCTGACGGGTGTTTGTTTCCCTGGGAGGAGATTTGCTTGAACATTCTGCACCTTCATTTCCTTTATCTTGAAGCAATTATGATACTTGAAAAATAGTTTGTGTGTTCTCTTGCAAAAAGAAATCTTTATCAAGTGGAACCTCATCCAACCCAGCACTAAAAGCTTTTGGTATATCCTTAAAATTAAAATTAGCAAGAGAAATACGATCGAATCCTAAAAAAGTCTTTGATGCTTCTTTCTCTGAAAATTGTTGTGTTGCTTCTCTCTGTGGCCTAGATGGAAGAATGTGTTTTCCAACTGGGAAGCATTGACCTCGCATTTGAGTTTGGCGTGGTGGAGGAGGGGGCGGCATTTGTTGATTTTGTTGATGAAATTGTTGTAAGGGAACTTAAAACATAAAAATAAAAATTAGTTATAAAATTTGTGAAGGTAGAAAATAAAAACTAGTTATAAAATTAAATTATGAAAATTGGTTGCAAAATTTGTTATAACACTTACCGGTAGAAGAAAAATCATCTTGCATAGTTGTTACTACAAATGGAATGTGGGCATGTTGTACATCTAAAAAAAACAAAATTAATTAAAAACAGTAAAAATTTTGTAAAATTTTGTTTCGACAGTAATTAAAACTTACTCCCCGAAGATGAAACCTCTTGTGCAACTACGCCCATTGGCAGTGGATGTGCAATCTATAGGTGGAGGTTGTAGATGATCAAGAGAACTAGATCTTCTACGTTTCCTTGTTGATCTTCTCCTTAGCGGTGGTGTTGTTTCCTCCGTAGGTGTTTCGGAGTCTCCTGATTCCTCTAGATTATAACCTCTGATAGCAACATCCCACTTTGAAGAGGAAGAGGATGCCCTTTTCTATGTTTGGTATAAAATGTCAAAATTACAAAAAGACAAACAATGGAAAAATAAAAAAATTACTTAAATATTAACAAAAAAATTACTTGAACCTGTTGTTTTGTCATGGCTGCATTGACTAGGGTTGAGTGCCAAGATGTTGGTACTGGAGTGTTCTAAAAATTATAAAAATATTCATAAAAAAAGTAATAATATAATTGCATGTGCTAACTGTTGGTGAGGGTGAAGCGTGGGTTTTCACGTTCTCTATTTCCAATCTGATCCGATGTGAGACATAGGTGGACCAGTCAAATTTTTGGTGTGCAACACAATGGACCAAATACGCTAAGGCCCACATCAGAATTTTTGTCGGCCTTCCTTGCAGAACGAGTCTGGCAAGGAAGAATTCGCAACATGCCCGAAGAAATTTATTTTCAATCGTCGGTATGGTCAAACCCCTTCTGGACTTGGTGGACGTAACTGCAAAAAAACAAAATCAGTAATTGTACACCAGTGACTAGAATTTAAATTCAATTAAATAAAAAAATAGTTATACCTTGAAAATATTCTGACTGCACTTTGAAGTTGGTCTCCAAGTAGAGTTTGTTGTCATCAGTTAATTGGTATTTGGAAGTGATAGGCTCAACACCAGCGTGGGGCAATGTTGTCAATCTGGTGACATCTCTGGCTATGAAAGAAAGAACGATGTTTCTATTGTCGATGACAAGATTTACCTTACCCGAATCAATATTATAACCTGCAATGATCTTCTCCAATAGTTTTGTGTCCATGTCAAACTATGGCATTGAAACTAGACCCCGAAGACCAGAGTCCGTGACCCACGACATGTCGTAACCCGATGTTGATAAAATTTCAGAAATCAGGGGGCAAACCAGGTTTTTATAATTTATTTTAAAATTTCTAGGGGTTGTAGGGGATGCCATAGGGTGTACGAGTATGGATCAGAAGATACAGAGGATGGTACATGACACTTGATGAAAAAGGGTTCAAACAGGAGGAAAAGGGTTAAAAATGGCTTAAAAATTAAGGTAAAAGGTTAAAACTAAGATAAAACTAGAGGAAGAGGGTTAAGAATGTATTAAAACGAGAGGAAAAGGGGTAAGAATGCATTAAAATGGGAGGAAAATGATTAAAACTATGATAGAAAAGGTGAAAAAATGATTGTTAATCCCTTTATATAGACTTTTCTACATGCAATCAACTTCTGGATGGGTGACACATGGCCTCTGCATGCAATCATTTCATGGATGGTTGACACATGGCATAGATGCACCATTGCTACCAACTAGGTACTAGACACTATTGCAGCCCATCGACACACATGCAACCGATCGATATTCCTACATCCGATCATCATACCTACATCTGATCGATATTCCTACAGTCGATCGTCATACCTATCACCAATCATCATATCTACACCTGATCGATATTCTTACAATCGATCATCATATATGCAATCGATCAACATCCCTAAAATCAATCATCATATCTGCACCTGATCATCATTCCTACAACCATCGTCATTCCTACAACCGATCAACATCCCTACAACCGATCGATATGCCTACACCCGATCATCATACCTACAACCGATCGATATTTTTGCAACTGATCATCATGCATGCATCCAATCAACATTCCTACAATTTATCATCATACATGTCAATGATCATCATGTCTACAACTGATCATCATGTCTACAACCAATCATCATACCTATAATCGATCGTCATGCCTGCATACGATCGACATTCCTACATTTGATCATCATGCATGTCATCGATCGTCATGTCTGCAATCGATCATCATGTCTGCAATAGATCATCATGCTTGTAGCCGATCTTCATGCCAGCAATTAATCATCATACCTAAAACTGATAGTCATGCCTATACTGATCATCATAGCTACAACCGATCGTCATGCCTGCAATCGATCATCATGCCTATAATCGATCGATATTCCTTCAACTGATCGTCATGCCTCAATCGATAGTCATACTTGCAACCGATCGTCATGCCTTCAACCGATCGTCATGCATGCCATCGATCGTCATGTCGACCTAAAGTATTTCATGTCGACCTAAAGCTTTTAAGTTTGTCGTACATTTTTAGATTTTGCAAACCGATATTCATAGCCCCCAACACAGAAAAATTCACCATGGTTTGAAAATTTTTGGAGATAAATTAATGCAATTCGCCACGGTTTGAAAATTTTTGGAGATAAATAAATGCAATTCGCCATGTATACTTCTACAAATTTTGTCGGGATTCCAAGACAATTCGCCTTGATTTTATAAATAGATTTCGGGGCTGACCCCTTATGCATAACCCTGCTATCACCTATGTTGAAGATTGAGTTATGGCCTATTAACTGGGCACTCAACATTCCTTGAGTGTGATAAACTTACTATCTAGGAGCATGGACTCATATAGACATCTAGCTTTGAATAGAATTTTTGTTTGACACCATTCTAACATTTCACATTTAATACATCTTGCTTTAATCTTGTTGGTCGAGATGTCTCTTAGAGAAATTATCATCTAGACTTCTTGATGATCCCTTCTACTATTGAGTATTTGTTCCATATAATACTCTAGATATTAAGCTATATTTTGTAAATTGTTGAAACATAAATCACTTGAACAATACCTTGATGTTGAAAATGAGCTATTTTGGGTTAGAAATTTATTATTTTATGTCCATATAGTTTATTGTCTTATGCCTTATTGGTTTGTGCTTATGTGTGTCTTGTTAGTTTGTACTCATGTGTGCCTTGTTGCTTTGTTCCCATGTATGCCTCATGAGTGATTTGCTTTTACTAAAATAAAACAATTGGACATACAAACTTTGTTAAGGAACATATTGAGGGCTTCTTTGATCTCATAATGGTTTTTCTTTGTAGCCTTGGTGTCTCTCTTCTTCTTGTCGATGTTTAAATTAGATGCTTGATTGCCTTAAATTTTTTCTTATAAATTTATATCGCATAAAGGCTTGCCTTTAGCTGATCCTTAGTAGGATTTCTTATCCTAAGATTGCTACTTCTTTTGCTATGGTCTTTGGAAGGATTCCTTATCCTGAGATCCTTCTTAGTAGGAGTTTGGTCCTTGGTAGGGTTCTTACACCTTGAGACCAAATATAATAAAATGTTGGTCCTTGGTAGGGTTATTGTTTGTGATATATTTTCTTTAATATAGAGCTCTTTGGGGCTTGTCTATGTCAAATATTGAGGAATAACTTAGCATTCTCCTCATCAAATCATTGAGATCTATTTTGATACCATTGATAGTACAAATGCTTAGATAATTTACATTATAGAATGGAGAATATTTTAATACAATGGATGCCCAATTTTGGTATAACAAACCATAACTTATCCTTCAACTACCCTTGACTTCTAGTGGACCTTAAATACCATGTTTTGAGTGATTTCACTCAACTTAGATTTACATTATCTATGGTGTAATAATTCCTAATATAAAAATCAATATTACTACCACCTCTAAAGATAAGCTACTTTAATATTCCATAGTCACCTAAGGTATTGATTGAAGGCATGGATTTTCTTTTTGTAGCATTAATAACCATTTTTTAAAACTTCCACTTTCCCTTGTGCCACCTAATTTTTATCACCAAAAAAGGCTTTACATGAACATTCTTAAAATAATAGTTATTACAAGCTTCCAAGAGTACATGGACAAGAGATAGAAGGAAGAGATCATGAATGATTAGATATTTATGAATAGGTTAATTTAATATCCCAAAGGAGGAAGAGGAATTTATTAGAGCACATCCTAAATCCTTTTCTGATATGCTTTCAATAGACTCAAAATATGCTACAACTATCACAAATCTAATTTCATTTCCCAAAAAAGTAAACCAAAGATTACGATTTCATAGAATTTATTAAATATACCCTAAAAAAGGCAATAAATATTGAGAAATATTCCACACAATTTGACCTCTAACACAAGAATAAATCCATAATCTAATGTCACTAATGCATGGATCTTAAAAAAACATGCAATTTAAAATAAAATAACAAATGGGCTCAAATTGATTCTATATGCAAAAATATAACTTATGGAATTTTTTTCCTAAATAGCCCTCAAATGAAAAAAATTAAATATCCAAACCTTAGAAAATAAAAATCCAATCACTTATTGTCAGTTACCCTATGATTTTCTAGTGTCTTCCACTGAGTTTTTACCACTTCAGCATATCCGAGTTGGTGTAATAGCGGTAATTGATTATTTTTATTGGCTAGTTGTGTTTATATATAATAAAAAAATTGTATGGCACCATGGATGCAACATCAACTGCCATGTCATCCAAAGGTGTCTACTAAGAATTCTTTGAAAAACTACAACAATGGGAAGTGAACCATGGTTTCCTTCCTATAAATAACGCCATCCTAACTAATATTCTCACCTTAAACATGTGATCATTATGATCATGGCTAAGATATGAGTAACTTGAGCTATCAAAAAAGATAAAAAATTCAAAAGGATTATGCCCTACACAAATTTAAACTGAATTCCTTTATGTAACCAAATTCATAACAAAGGCAAACTATCCAATTGACCAACACTTCCCATGTGAAAAAAAATGCCCATGAATCCTTTAAGTCCATTGGGAAGACCTTCCAAAGATAGAAAATTATTTTTCTTACACATCAATGCATCTTCATCGATTTTCTAGATCATTCTACAACAAATGATAGTGGAAAAGACTCAAACACATAGTCTTCTCCACTATATTTTCTAGATCCACTTTAATTAGCTAACTGAGTGCCACCACAATGGTGCTCCACTTCCCAATATCTACCTTGAGAAATAAATTACACCACCATAAAATCTATGAAGGTATGTAGTGAAGACACACACACACAAATGACATATACAAATCGGTGTGTAATTTAAAATTTGAAAATTTGGAACCAAACCAACAAAGCACAAATATTTCCCTATTATCACACAAAAACTAATTGAATTGTAAGAAAAAGGGTATTACCTTGATGAAGATGAAGTGGAGATATTTTTTAATGATTCTTAAAAAATGGGTAATATTATACAGAGAAGAATATTCATTTTGTTTCTAGAATATGCTTACGAAACTTCAAATAATATTTCATTTTGAATCTTGGAAGAAGAAATAGGGATTATAAGTTGAACTTTTGCATGAACAAGTGATGTTACTCCATACTTTATTTGATACAATGTTAGAATTTATACCTATTTCTATTACTGAACAAAAGCAATCCATCCACTCAAATCTTATACACAAATTATAAAAGGAAAAAAGAGATAATGATATAGTGGTCACTTGTAAGCACCATAACTAATAATTATATTATCCATAGATAAGAATCATAACACTTCTATACATTTAATGGAGTCATTAGTGATATATACCAATACCTAATCCCCTAAATTACTTAAATTAATTTAACCTAAGCCAACATAACAAGATGGGTTTAAGCTTAATTGCAAGTTACAAGATGGAATTAACCATAATAAGTTTAACTGCAACCTATATGGCATACATTATAAAATATTACAATAAAATAAATACATTATGCAATGATTGTCCTTAGACCTATACAAGATTACATCATACAATGTTAGCCTTCGCCATGAACTAAATTAAACTTTCAATAATTTATGCAAATCATTATACAACATTTTTCTCTTTAAAAGCACATGTTATCAATGTTAAATATTGATTCATTCACCACAATGCCTAAACATCAAATCATATTTATTTTTGCATGTAAGTTTCATTAATGATCTATCCCTAGTATGCAAACACAAGTATTATGAAATAAACTATCTGTCAATCCATCATTATGTGTCATTTAGTGTGCCTGTTTGGTAATATATCTAATTATTCGTCAAATAAACAATAAACTAAATTGCAACTTAAAATGTCTCCTTGCTATAATTCTAGGTCTATATATGATGTTATTATGTCCACTTCTTGAATCTCATGCCAATAATATTTCCTATGATATGGACTACCTCCTCCTCATTGTAGTCCATCAATCCAAAATTTCCTAGATTTGATCCCTCCTTGAGGATATATTCATTATTTGATTTTCCTACGATTGTTCTTTCCTCTATTATATTCTCATATCTATCTAGATGATGTGAGGTCATTATATACATTCTCGCGATGTCTCCTACCTACTCTATGTATTCATATATAGCTCATAAGCTCTTGGCTATCTTCTATAATTATTGGATGGCCTTTTATACATGCATTTCTAGTCAACATCTATCAAATTTGTATCTATAATAGGTGCATCCATGACTCTTGTTGTCTTTTATACTAAACATAAACCTATGGTATAACTTTCTCCATCTATGATATTCTTCCATAGTCTATAAGTGCTATTAAGTACACCTACCTAAGATCCATATACCTCATTGGCTTTGTTGTTATGGCCTCTTATTATCCAATATAATGATGAACTCCTTACCATACTCGTGTCCTATGCAGCGTAGATAATGACCCTCCTATTGGATCTACTAGAAAATATATTAATGTTGGAGGTAAATATGGTCATGGTGAGGGACTTTCCTAACCTCCATATTTTCTTGGTCATTCTATTTACAACTTATTATATTAAGATCCATTGCTTGTTCAAGTCTTAGTGGTGGATTTTGGGACTACACTTTCGAAATACCTTACCAATGCCACTATTATAATGGTGGTGGATCAAATGGTTATTAGAGTGTATCTATCATATTTACCCTAATGCATATGCTATATTAGGTGAAGATCTAATACATCCTTCCTATGAATCAATAGTTGCATTAGTGTTCATGTAATTACTCACCCTATAAGATCCCAACTGAGATATTATTTTATTATCTTACTATACATAATAATGAGTTGATCACATGTCACTCCTCGCACTCCTATAGTATTCACTCTATTGGTCCTAGTGGTTTTGTAACCATTTTATTCTTGTGTCTCTTGACTAAGTTGAAATAGGAATACAATGGATTTAAGATATCAAGAAGTACCCATATATCCAAACTAGTAGAAGAGTAATTGGCCTTATCTTCTTCCCATTTTGCATCACCATATAATATAGGTCTTGATATATTAGTTCTATTTTGTATTTACCCTACATAAAATATCTTTTATGTCCTATGTTGTCTCTCTCTAGTGCCTAATTGAGTGTCCATGATTGTAATGTAAAAATCCTATTCTTTCCTTTATAATAATACATAGGATAAAAAGATAATAGATTCCACTCCTTGAATGAGGGTAATACTCTCTTTATCTGTTATTCTATGTAGTGAGAGAGTATTGTAACGACCCTCCTCACACGACCTTTTGTTAGCAATAAAATTGATGGTATGAACTTGAATTTTTCTTTGGAATGTGGTACTATGTTGGCATTTTTGCCACATTGTTTTGTTGTTGTTCATACAAAAGAATGCACACATTGTAGAGACACTTAACAAGTTTTGTGTTCAAGAAGAGCAGGTGAAAACTGTCACGATATCGCGACATGTCGCATTTTCGTGACCTATCGCGTTTTTGCGGTGTCCGATGAAGAAGAAAAGCTCAGCCCAAAAGATGTCGCAATATCACAACATGTCACGTTTTCGCGAACTGTCTCATTTTTACGGGGTCCAAAGCCAAAAGTGCAAGCATGGAAATTTGTTGTGATATCGCAATATGTCGCATTTTCATGACCTGTCATGTTTTCGCGGCTAAAAGTAGCAAGGAAGAGCACCAAGGAAACATGTCATGATATCGTGACATGTCGAGTTTTCGCGGGTAGAAGGCAGAAAAATGCAAGTCCAAAGAAAATTGTCACGATATCATGACATGTCGCGTTTTCATGGTAGGACTAAAGATAAACATAAGGCGAATGAAAGGTGTCACGATTTCACGAAATTTTTAGAAATGAAGCCAAGCAAGAGAAACTTGTCGCAATTTTGCGATAGGAAGCGGCAACGAAGGAGAAGACAAAAAAGTGTCGTGATTTCATGACATATTGGGGCGAAAGGACTAAGTGTAGAGAATTGTCGCAATATCATGACATGTCACATTTTTGCGAGGAAGTATAGAGGCAGCCAAACAAAGAAAGATGTCACGATTTCATGATATTTTTGGAAACTGAGTAAGGCAGGACAAAAGTGTCATGATTTTGTGACGTCGTGATTTCGTGACTTGCACACTTTCGTGATGATAAAGCAGGAAGGAGAAAAAATATAGAAACATGTCGCAATTTTGCGACATGTCTTGTTTTCGCGATGAGAAAGCATGAAAAGAGAAAAATGGTACAGACTATCGTGATTTTGCGACATGTTCCATTTTTGTGACTTGTTGTAGATGAAAGGACAAAACGAAGAAAATGTCGCGATATCGCGACATGTCGCATTTTCGTGACCTGTCGCATTTTCGCGGTGATAAAGCAGACAAGATAGCACCGAGTGAAAGATGTCATGATTTTGTGACATGTTTCATTTTCGTGATAAGGAGTAGCGTAGAAGCCCAAACAAAGGAGAATGTCATGATTTCGTGACATGTTGTGCAAAGAAAGCTGAACGAAGAGAAGATGTCACGATTTCATGACATGTCGCATTTTCGCGATTGGTGGCAAGAAGAGAAAGCTGAAAGGTAAAAGTGTCACGATTTCGTGACATGTCGCATTTTTGCGACCTGTCTCATTTTCACGATAGAAGCAACAACAAAGGCCCGATACAGTTTTGTTCACATTTTTTCCTTAAAAATTCCATAGGAGAATGTGAGGAGAAGATAAGGATCAAATAAAAGCTCTCCAACTGATTTTGAGATCGTGGTCAAAGAACCTTCAAGATTAATGTTGTTGATTACCGATGTACACAAGAGAGAAGAACATGAGGCAGTTATTGACACCACCAAAATTGAAGACACCTCCAGCATTAAAAGTTCTTATTTGTGATCTCCTAAAAACTTTCAGCTTGCCCTGATAATGGTCATTTAATGTGTGATTTCTCCGAGGCAGATTAAGGGGGATTGTTTCTCCTTTCAAGTGCACATTTTGTGGATCGCCTCTTCAAAATATGTTTGATGTTTTAAATGTTGTGATGCAAAAGAGAGAGGGAAGACCTCTATAAATATTCATGTATATCTAAAGTAAAAAAGGTTAGACATTTTGCAAGGAGACTCTCTAAGTTCTCTGCATCAATAGAAGAGACTCGGATTCTAAAATTTGCAAGCATTCTTATGTGTGTGATTTCCTTCTGTTGTAAAAGTCATTTCTATTTATGCTCATGCTCTTGCTGTTAGGTTTTGAATTTTGCATTCTGAATTCGAACGTTGCTAGTTAGTGAGTAGATTTTGGAATGCGATCTGGGGGTTATCTCTACAAAGGTGTGAGTTTAATTCTGCTGATTTCCTTTTATTAGATGCTGTTATAAAACTTGGTGGAATTCCTGTTGTTAGTCTGCCCTAAATTATACACTTCAGCCTATGGCCATATTTCCATCTCTTTCTGTTATTTCCCTTTTCTTTCTACATTTCCCATTTCTTTTCGCATTTTCCCATTTCTTTTCTGCATCCTTATCTCAAAACCAGTTTAGATTAGTTTGGGAGCCATCCCTCTCTGGAGATTGTCCCGGGAGACTTCTCTTTCTCTCGGCATTTCAATTTTGGCCAAGTCTAGGACGCGTATACGTACAAAATCCTTTCCTGTGGCATATTTGTGATCAACATACTGCTAATGGTTTTGTTTACACATGACCATGGACATTTTTTCAACATATAGGAAAATTCAATAGAAAATGTAAGTGGAGAAGTGATGATTTGGCTCGTGAGTACATGGAAGCTCACGTGGGTGAGTCTCATATAGGTGCATTGGAATGAAATGCATTATGTTTGTGTGTGCCATGTATAAAATGATTTGTTTTTTGTTTGTTAAAAAGATATATGCATTCATATATTTTAGGATGGCAATGAAAGTGCCAAAGGCATGGGAGCCTTCATTCATTGAGTATTGATGATTTAGATTTGTTTGTGTATTTATCAATAAATTTGATAAATAAGGATATATATATATATATATATATACCTGCATAAAAATATATAAATAAAATATGCACATATGATTATTGAATAAATGTGTTGGGAATATATTGCACATGTTTACATGTTTTTTAAATTAAAACAAAAGGGAATAAGGATATAGCTCCATTACCCACGATCTAACTAAAGGAGTGGGAAAATAATGGCAGAGTAATATATGAGTTAATTGTGGAGGAAGTGATGGCTTAAGTAAAATGACTTTATGTTTTTGTGGTTAAAAATAATAAAACAACTTGGGAAAGAAAGCATGGGGGATCAGTCATGGAACATTTTATTATATCATTTGGATTGCGTGTGGATTGGCAATAGTTGGAGGGTTTGGGCAAAAGGACCTATAGAATGCATATTACATATCAAAATTTAGCAAACGATTACCAGGTTGGAATGTTGCTTTTCATGTTTTAATTTTGTTTGAGCAAAATGGATGCTTTCATATTAGAGAAAATTGATGTGAAATTAAAATTATTCCTCTGTGTGAATTTTGTGTATGCATATTGTACAACTGTTATGTTTTCTATGAAAAATAAAATGAATTTCAAAATGAATAAATGACATTTATTATATTTTGGACTTGAAATTGTTTCACTATGTGATTTCTTGAGCTATGGTGCAATCGTGAAATCTCATAGTGAAATTGGATAAGTTTAGAAATGCACAAATTCGTTGTGTGTCTACTATTGCTTGGAAATCACTGAAAACAATAAAATTGTAAATATTTATGGCTTGAACAATAATAGGATAACGTCAAGTTATTTCTATGAATATTGGCTTATATGTTGCATGTGATATTAGTTGCATTAATTAGAAAATTGCATTCATGAATGAGCCAACTTTGATCCCTATTCTCTATAAACTTCAACGGTGGTAACTCTAGTAGCAATGGAAGATATCTTGTTTGAGGGCAGAGATTTTCCACCTTTATGTTATCTAGTACATTCTGGAGAGGACGTGTGAACCAGAACTTGCAAGCAATTTAGTGGAAACCTTAAATTTGATATATAATGTTGAGACAGTGGTTTAATTTCCAAAAATAAATACTTTGTGTTAAATTAACATTTGAGAATGTCTTAAAATTATTTTAGATGAAGGCTAGTCATTGGATATTATCATATGTAAAGATTGTAACATGTATGTGCTATATTTTGTATGAGATATTTTGGGAACTGAGATTATTAAGGAAATAGCTATATTCGTTTTATAGGATTTTGTTCCCTAAATAGTGAAACTTAGCTTCCATTCTAGGTAATAACATTACCTTATGCTTAGCATGTATTGAATATATATAGGAGTAATTCAATAATATGGTTTTACTTCATTTATGTGTAAGTTAAGTGGAACTCTTGTTGCATTATTTTTGCTTGGGTAAAAAATTTAGAGGAAATGTTAAAGTTGAGATAAGATGCTTATGATGTTACCTTGTTTATTGAAAGTAATCTAATAATGTAATTGCCCAATGCAAGGATTTATTATAAATGTAAGATTCTATTTATTGTTGCAATGTATTCTAATTGCTATCTTTGAAAATAATGATTCTTATGTTACGCATTTTTTGGTCCATAGTTGAAGTAAACTTAAATAAACTGTAATTTTGTACATGACTTTTAAATTGGGAAGGGTTCCTAAAAACTCAGTTGTAAAGCGTCACATAGATACATCTTAAAGCAAACATAACAAGAAGATTATGAAATTTAGTTTTATAAACTTTATTTGATAGTGTTAAGCACACAAACCCTGCATTGTTAAATCCTTGGGGTAGAGCCTTAACTATCAGAGCATTATTATGAGAAAGGATTAGTTAACCTGTGTTATAGTGGATTTTGAGTGCGGAATCTCACCGTGTTTTACTTCAGCAAAATATTGTTGGTAATAATCCTTATATATACATAACTCTTGGCTAGAGTGTGAAATGAATGACTAAATATTTATTTTGCAATCTTATAAAAAAATTATTATGATATTTCGGTCGTAGTAAGATATTAGTTCTTGAAAGGTTCAAACTAAAGAATATGGTCAACTATGGAATTACTTGAGATTAGAAAAGTAACTTCTTTATTTAATGGTAAAAGTGTTTTAATAAAGCATTATCGATATTTATAACTGTTAAGTGATGTTTAAATGATATACATTTATCTTGGAATAAAATGTAAAATAGAAGTGTACTTTTTTAATTAAAATAAATCAAAGTAGATATTTATTTTTAAGAAGGTTGCCTTTGATAGAAAAATTGAGACTTTAATGAATTTTATCTTTAAAAATGTGAGCCTTTTAATTGATTCTTTTATTTGGGTATAGTAGAATTAAGTGACCAAGTCCATGCTAAACTATATCCTTCCGCTTACTATATTGGATTTAAAGTACATGATAGAAAAAAACCATAGGATATCTAATATTATCTAAAGGAGCAAACTTAGTAACCTTTGTATCCTTTAGTTAGACAATTGGAAAGTATATATTGTTTATGAAAACTATTTTTTCCATCGCATAGAATTAAAAAAAATAAAATAAAATAAAATAAACAAACTTTAGAAATCCAATGATGTTGATATGTGGGTATGCATACAACATATCTCGAGAATGACTATAGTCTGGCAGAGCAATTCAAATCAAGGAACCTAGTCAGTACTAGTAATGAGAGACGGTATGAGATGTCTTCTCTAGGTCACTACCCGAGAGTACAGTGATAGGTCGATGCATCACAATGGTTAAAGAGGCTAGCATGATATCAATAGCTAGTCTTGCCACATTGTTTGGTACAAAACAAATGGATGTGATCAAAGTGGGCATTGAGACTAATTCTAGTTTTAGGATAATCGTATAGCTCTTGCTAACTTCGAGTAGTAGGATAATCAACATGACACTAGACATATGTATGCTAACCCCTTGCATACTAAATTGGAACAAGTTGATCAGTTATATCAAGGTTCAATATACTAAGAGATGAGGAATGTATGCATCAACCCTTTAGGTGTTATGGACCCTAAAGGATAACCTCTGTCATGGTTCAAACCTCATTCCAAATAAATATGACAATAAATGCGATAAGTCAACTCCACAAAAAGGCATTTTCCATAAGATTTGGTCAATCTCGTCCACTCAGGTAGTTTCCTGCAGCAATCTTGGAACTCAAAAGTGGTTTGATAAATATGCACTAATTTATCTATTTGGTAATTATTCATTGGGTGAAACAATTTTTTTGTAAACAAGATAGCACTCTAAGGGATAAACAACAAACTTAAAAAAAAAAAATCCCTGTATTAATTCTTGGCTTATTATTGTGGTACAACCAGGTGAGTAGATTTGGGTTGTCACAGGTATTATGCACCTCAATATGGGAACTATTTGTAATCCATCCCACCATATATTTTTATCATTCCCCTATACACACCTATGGTGTACTTCCTAAAATTGAAACCCTTATGATGATACAAACATAATTATAATATCTATACTATCTTCCTTGTACCTTAGCCATTAAAACATGGTTTTTGTCTTCCATGCCTATATTAAAATATGACACACAACCTTAAATTGCCACACATAGTAATTCTAATATATTGAAATATATGATAGTCTTTACTTGAGACCATGATAAAACTTGTATTGTTTATTGCTCTATGGGCTATTATACATTGTTTATAGATGACTTAATTATAATATTTTAGTATTGACATCAAGGTTTATTTTTAAACCTTGACCTATTGGTTGGATATAATTATTTATTCATCATTGTGATGAATTGTTGTCTAAGGGCACCTTTCTATATCATGTTGTGCTTATGATATTTTATTTTCTTTGTTGAGTAATGTGTTGATTCTATTCATTCCTAAATATATTGGTAAACCTAGCATGACATTAGATATATGCTCATCTATGGTTATTCAAGAAGTAGTATGGTTTTTTTATGGAATTATTTTGTAGAAGCATTAGGTTTTATAAAAAGCCATAGTTGGATTTTGGATCATAAGGATCTCTCTATGTCATAGCAACTAACTGGCCTAGGATAAATATTCATCATCAAATTCACTATATTTCCCTATTTGACATTCAATCCATTTGGTTAATTAATTATATTGTGATGGATTATTCTAGTGTTACCTTAGCTAATTAAAAAATATTTTTGTGAATTGATCTTTTTGAGGTTTTTTACAAACATTATTTTTTCTTTTATGAATTTTTATAAAATATATATTTTCTTCTCTACTTTGTATTTGTTGGCTCAATTCAATATAGATAAGATGGTGATTTACATGAATTTCAAAATAGAGAAGAATAGGTTGAATTATTTCCAACCTTCCAAAAGTACCATTAAAATATTGGTTAGAATTTAGAGCATTATAAAGACTTTTGAGCTACAATATAAAGTTGTCAAATTGGTCCAATAATATACATGTTGCTTTGACATGAGAGGATGGGTTAACATAGTATTTCATAAAATGATGCATAGTGCAAATTGTGATAGGAATAGTCAAATCACCAATATTTTTGGATTTTTTCCAAAGTTTTAAGAGGGTTTCCCAATGCAACACTTTCTCATATTTCATCATTTAGTGCCACATTTTTGTATTAAAAATATATTATATTTCCCTCAAATTGGTGGAAAAAATACATAAAGAGTGGTGGATATAATATTTTTGATCATACAAGTGAATGGATAAATCAAAGATATCCTGTAGCAAGAAATGATTAATAGTAAACTTAATAAATTTTGATCTATCCTTAGTTGTAATTCAATGACTTGTGGAAGCAATGGATTAATGGGAGGCAATTTCAACTTTTTTCTAATTTTCAAAGGCTTTGGTGGCATTTTTTCTGATTTAAGGGCTACACTTCCACAGTCCATTACTTCTTAATATGAAAGTGTTTTGAGCCTATTTTTCAAATCACATGTTTTTTGAAGAACTTAACCATGGCAATGGTGTTTCTACATACTTTCACCTGTCAAAGATTGAATTTTTATAGGAATTCAATGGATTATTTACTACAATTTCCCACTCTTAATGGAAAAAATATTTCTTATGAAAAATTAAGATAGAATCTCTTTTACACCTCAAGACACTATTGAGATATATCAATAAAGTTCTAGATGATACTAATTTTAATGAGAAGAAGGAAAAGCAATAGTCCATAATGGATAAAGCACATGGTATGATTACTTTTTATGTGGACAAGATGATCTAAGACACTTTTGGATGGATTTAAAAAATTATTTGACCAAGTAAACTCCACTAAAATAAATCGCTTAAATTTAGATATTGCTACTTTAAGTATGGATAGTATTTGGATAATTTAAGAACAAATCAATAATTTCAAGAAGTTCTAGGAGGACATTTTTTCTTCTAAAGTGTACACCAAATAGGAGAAATATGATCTTGACTATTTCAATATGATATTCAACATTTTTTCATGGGATGATGATGATCATGAGGTGGAAATATCACAATTAAATATTTTTATTAATTTAAAATATTAGACTTTGTCATCTTTAGAGGAAATTATAAAAATGACTCATAATGAAGCATCACTATTTTTTATTTAACTACAATAGAAAACATAGTGGTGAATGTGTGATAATTTGTGATGATTCTTTTTTGTAGGTGTATGTATATTGTGATTCAAATTTTTTATCCTCATCATTTTGGGAGGACCTTCGTGTTCTAGGTGTTAGCCCTAATATTCTTTCTATTTATCACATCACTTGTACTAACAAAATGGTGGAATTTTTGCATAATAGGTGGGTGATTAACAATTTTGATGATGGATTTAAGACAATAAATTTAGTATAATTATGATGAGTCTAATAAAATGTATAGCTTTGATAAGCACTCTTCCTCCTCTTCATTATACTATAGGAGGAAATATTTTGTTACTATGGTGGCTAACAAAGAGCCATGAGTAGAGCTTAGGAACATCAAGTATCAATACTTGAGGCACATGTTTTAAATTGAGATGGATGAGGAACTTCATACCCTTACTCCTAATGGTGGTTGTGATGGGTGCATCTTAGGGAAGCACCATTGTGAATATATTTGCTACCTGATTAGTACATCTAATTCACAATGACATTAATGGACCAATGGTTGGTTGTTCTCTCTTTAAGAATAAGTATTTTATAACTCTCATTGATAATTTTTCTAGGCAATATATTTACACTATTTAGGCCAACAATAAATGCTTTAAAATATTTAATACCTTCAAATCTATAGTGAAGAATTAGTTTGATAGGAAAATCAAGTTCGTTCATATCGATAATGGTGGTAAGTTTTTAGTAATGATTTTTGGTGATTTATTTGACACTTAATTATATTGCTCCTCAAAGGATTTTTCATTACACTCCTAAGAAAAATGTTTTTGTGTTGGCCGAGAAAAATAAGAGAGTTATTTTAGATATAGCTAGATGTGGTCTAAACGTTGAGCAAATAGAGACTAAATTTTGGGGTAAATCCATAACTTAGACTTCATGTGATTAATAGGATAGTGAATCATATAGAGTAGGGTATGACACCTCCCAATAGATTAATAGGAGTTAAACTTGATGTTTTCTAGTTCTATATCCTTGGGTCTATTATATGGCCATATAATCCATGACAAGCATGAAAATTTGGAGGCTTAGAGTCACCATGGGTTCATGTGGGCTATTATTATACTTACAAGACATAACCTTTATGACCTAGTCAATTAGATATTATCATTAGACATGATGTCGTATTTGATGAGATTATTCCATCAAATCCTTCTATCCCACTTTATTTTCTCTTAGTAGATGATCCCATCCTACCTATTTCCTTTCCTTCCCTCTAAATTTTGTATTGATTATTATCTAGAGATTCTAGGTTCTTTGCCTATCAATTGTAGTCTTTCAATAAGTCCTATTGACACAACTATTTCTATTCTAGAATTCGTATTGCCTTCTTTTCCATCTATGAACACTACTTCAAGTGAGCTTAATCTCTTTATGTATTATGTGATAGTGTTGGATGATGCGATAGATTTTTAAATGTGTTGAATTATTTAGTTCCTTATTTTTATTTATCTCTATGTATGATGTGCACCATCATTATATGGCTCACTTAATTCCCAAGTGGGTCTAGATCCTCATTTAGATGATCAATCCATTATTTCTATAGAGCATCATTAGAATACCCCTCATTAATATTTTGTCTTCAAGGTTGATTCCATAAATACTCTAACTTACTCCTAGGCTAAGGGATGTCCTAAGTGGGAAGATTTTAAGTTAAAATAATATGAGTTTCTAGTGAAAAATAAAAATGTGTCTTGTTTATTCATCCTAGGGTAAGAATGTTATGGTTGCAAGTGGATTTTAAGTGTTCAAATTTATAATATTTTCAAAAAATGTATCGAAACATATATTCACCACAATTAAATATAGAAAGGGTGCAAGAGAAATTTAAGATAATGAAACATCAAATGGCATTAGCTCAATTGGTTAGCTTCCTCAACATTCAAGAAGGAGACTCAAGTTTGAATCTTCCTAAATGATACATGGATAAAATACAAGATATTGTAATACCACTATGTGGTGATGGTGTAATATGGTTAAGGACTATTTCTATGTCATATAACTAGTTAAAAATTGAATATAACTATAGTTAAAAAAAATTAGAAAGGTATAGACAACAAGAAGTAGAAGGTGGGTGACATTAGGCATCTTAATATATCATATTTTATTCAAACATATGATAGAAATGGTTTCTTATTGAAGGGTATTTATAGTGATACAAACCTCAATGAGTGGTTAAACTCATGCCACATTGAATTAATCTTGAGGTTAACTTATAATAAATTATACCCTTTAAGCAAGGTTACCCATAAAGGTATATTAACCAATATTATTGCAGGTTAAATATGAAAGGTGCCCTTAGTCTTATATGAAGATGCTTGTAATATTACATAAATGATAAACACATTTAGGATTACATAATCACATTCCTATAAGCTATTTTAATAATTATCATAAGCACTTCCTCACACTTTTAGCCTTGGCCTAGCAAGATCAAATTACACATATTCCAATACCCCCTAATATGAGCTAAAGAGGCCAAGGAGAGAAGGCATTAGAGATAACACCTCCCTCCATAATGTATGATCTATTAAGCCTCCAGTTTACCATATTCATACTCATATTTATCATAAAAATATTGTGTCTAGCCCTCAATAATTTTGTCTCAATATTCTTCAACCTTGTAATGTAATTTTTTATGGAGTGTCCTTCCCTTTTATAATACATCCAAGTATTTGAATTTTTTGAAATCTTAGACTCACCCTTGGTCAATTTATCCTTAGCTTCCATCTGTTTTAAGTCTTTTATATGATCTTGTGTATGAAAAATTTATCCAAAAAATTTCATTGAAACTTCATAATAGATTAGAAACAACAAAAATCCTTCAAGAGAGATTGTGGGTCCTTGACAGTCATAGCATTCACATAAAGAACCAATCCAATTGTATGAAAATGAGGAAGAATATTGGAATTAATGGATTTATGTACTCTTCATCACTCTTTACCTTACCTCCTACCATGGCTAGATCAACTTTTAGAGCTTTGAAGTAATACATGTAGTCTTCAACATTACTAAAATAAAAACATTTGAGTGAAAAAATCTCTCTATTTTGTTAACTTCACTAGTACTTACTTTTTCATAGAGATATTTTGAAGTAGACCATACCTGAATAGGAATAATTTTATCTTCAAACTATAAAAGTACATCTAGCTCCACTAATATGACAAATATTCCAAGAGCTTATTTCCTTTTCTTGCTAGTTTATGATCACTATGACCTTCTGATTCATTATAGAAAATGAACCAAATATTCTTACTTCTAAGTAATCCCATTAGATGTATTACATTATTCGGTCCCATTGTAAATACTTATATTAGGGTGTAAGTTTAATTTTTACGTCTATAGTATGTGCCAAGTTAGTAGGTGTGAGCATGTATCATGTATTTCAGTGTGTGAAGTGTCTAGTTAGGAACTGAAGGATTTTTTAGTAATGTGTCAAGTTAAGAAGTAGGGAGTTATATGCAATCATAAGATACTTTGTCTTTATGTAGCATTTTGGACTTATTATATAAGAGAGGAATATGAAGATTCAAGTTCTCCTATGAGTTTTAGGAGGGAAAAGGTCAACAGTCATGTAATGTGAATATTCTCATGTATCTAATATTGTAGATAAAGTCATTTAATATTTAAAGAATCTTTGCTTTATGCACTACTTGAGTTTTATCAATATATATTTTTAGTTTTATTTATATGATGTTGGAGTTTGTTTGATATATGATTTATATGATGATATTGTGATTTATTTATGAACCTTGATTAGAACTTGTAAGATTATCTTGATAATTTGCTAACAGTGGGATCAAAAGCACATAACAATAGGGAAGGACATATGTGATTTACAAAAGTGAAGATATTTTGGAATATAACTTTTGGAGTGAAAGCATCAAAGAAGATATTATTGGAGAATATTTATTGAAATAAAAGCATTAGATACGATATTTTTGGAGCAAGGGATGATTGCTAGAGTATATGAATTGCTAGAGTGAAAAACAATTGCTAGAGTTGATGTTTATTAGAGAGGAAGTGTTGGAAGATGATTGATTAGAGGATGAATTACTGGAGTTGATGCTTGGTAAAATAGAAGCATTGGAGGATAGAAAAATAAAATGAGGAAGAGCATACTATGCTAAGGAAGAACATGATATAGAAGACGGAGTTGTATAATAACTTAGAGAATAAAGGAAGATTTACAAGGCTAAGTGGAGGGGGGCATTATTGAATAACAGAGTTTCTTGGGTTTGTTTGAGAGAAATGACACAGTAGAATCCAAAGAGACAAATTGAGCTATAAGAAAAAGACTAGACTAAAGAAAGAATTCCAAAGATAGAGCATCTGAGTAACCTTGAAAATTCATTTATGAAATGGCATAGAATGTAGAACGATTAATGAAATTGATTGCTACAATAGAAACACTCATACTAGAGTAGAAAGGTTGATGAAATTTTTGTTGAAAGACTGTTATTTTGTTGATGTTCGAGGAGAAAGGGAGAGCACCAAAGGTAAGCTTAACCTTTTGATTATTAAATCTAATTTGAACATGCATTTTTTTTGAGGAATATTAAAGTGAATGTGATATTTTTGGGGAGTAATAAATAAAATAATTTGATGAATTGAAATTGAAGACCTTCATACTAAATAATGTAATATCAAGGGGTGTTGGAGGTATTACATTATTTGGTCCCAAAGTAAATATTTATATTAGGATATGAGTTTGATTTTGATATATATAGTCTATGTCAAGTTATCAAGTGTGAATGTATGTCATGTAGTTAAGTGTGTGAGGTGTCTAATTAAGAAAATGAAGGGTTTTTGAGTGATGTGTCAAGTTAGAAGTAGGGAGTTATATGCAATCATGAGATAATTTATCTTTATGTAATATGTAGGACTTAATATGTAAGAGAGGAATATGAAGTGTCAAGTTCTCCTATGAGTTTAAGGAGGGAAAATGCTAAGAGTTGTGTAATGTGAAGAGTCTCGTGTATCTTTAAATTGGAGACAAAACCATTTAATATGTAACTATAATAATTTTTGCTTTATGCATTGCTTGAGTTTTATCAATAAAGTTTTTTAGTTTGACTTATATGATATTGGTGTACATTTGATAATGATATATATTGATGATATTATGATTGATTTATAATCTTGTGATTGAAACCTATGAGATAATATTGATAATTTTCTAACAAATCATGCCATTTTAATTGAGCAAGTGCTATAATATTTCTAATTGAGATGAGTAACATACCCTAAGAAATTTATTTTACACACAAAACCCCAATAAAATTTCCAAATGCTAATTTTTTTAATTAAATTTAGTGAATTAGGGATTGACATGTTGATAATATTAATTGGCTAGAATTCATCATTATATATACATATTATTAATTTTAAAGTGTTTAAAGTTGATGAGCCTTGAACCTTGGACCTCACCCAAAAAGCAAGGGCCCTTACCAATGTGCTACATGTGCAAGTTGAAAAAAAAAATATAATTGCCTTCTAAAGAAGCTATGTTTCCTTTTTTTTAAAAAGAGGAGTGTCAAATATTGAACCCTTCATGAAATAGCCACAACTGAGCACTTCAATTTTTATGCCATGCCACTTGGCTTGGTGTTTAAAGTAAGCAAAATTATTTTCAATATTACTTGATTTAGCTATGTATAGTGATCACAACCAATGAGCACATAACAATACTTTCAATCCTTTTTAAAGCATGTCATAGAAGTGATTCAAACCTACACCATGCTTTGAGAAAACAAGGTGACAAATCATTGCACCACATGCATGGTCTAGATAATGAAGAAGCACAACTGATATATAATCGATAGTATCTTCTAAAACTACTACAAAAGGGGTGTTCCTAAGAATTAAACCAATGATACCTGGTTACCAAATCAATAATCCTATATCTCATGTTAGATATACCCAAGGTTATGCATAGCGGAAAAACTTCACCATTTGGGTGAAAATTACAAGTTTTGAAAATTCAAATTTACGAAATTTGGGGGAGTCGGACGTCAACTATTTAGCCAAAAAATTTCAAAAAAAATAAATTTTAGGTATCTGTTCATCATACTTTGATAATAGTATCATGGTTATTTTTAAAAATTCGCAAGCAATCCTACCTAAATAAAGTACCCTTTTCACCCTAAATTTTTAAAATTTCTAAATTATCTCGCCCAACTCGCCAAGTATACCTCTATATAATTAACACCCCAGGGATAAATTTTCATTTTTGGACCGTGTTCTATACCTGACAAATATACCGATAAAATTCTGCATAATACAGAAACCTTTTCTGTGATCGGTCATAACCAATTTGGCAACCAGATGGAACCTCATCTGCAACTGTCTAAAACCATTTTTTTAGTCGGATCATATTTTGCAACCATTCATAACCACTCCTGTAGTAGGAACCACTTTTGTAACCGGATGGAACCACTTCTATAGCCGAACCCTTTTTTGTAACCATTTGGAACAACTTCTATAATAGGAACCTCCTCTGCAACTGGATGGAACCACTTCTACAGATGAACCCTGTTCTACAATTGTCCTGAACTACTTCTATAGCAAAAATCTATCATGCAATTGGATGGAACCACTTTTGCAATCAGACCTATTTCTGCAACTGGATGAAACTATTTTGCAAGTGGTTCATGGTCTGCATTTGACCAAAACCATTTTTGCAACTGAAACATTTTTAACCAGATCCTATTCCGCATCGGACCTCTTTCTACACCAAGTTCTCTGTCACTACTCTTCTTGCCATGTTTTTCTTTATTTTGCCATGTTCTACATGTTATCCCCTATACATAATCTTATATTTTTTGACATGTATATTTAATGATTTTTCAATCATGTTTTGCACCACACCAATATTCGAGCCCTCTTCTACATCAAGAATTTCATTGCTCTATTCCCATGTTTTTCTCTATTTTGCCCTGTTTTGAATGTTTTAAAACTCTTTGATTCTTAGTTTCTATTCAGATCTTTTTTTCCTTGCTAAGATTATACATGTTTAAATACTTTGGTTCTCTAAATACATGTTGATGCTCTATTTCTCCAAACACATTTTGATTCTCTATTTATAGAGTGTTTTGTGCTATAATATGATATTTTTCGACATATGTATCACTAATAATTTTTTTATTAAAGAATTGTTTTCTTAAATTTATTTCAATTTGAATTTTAATTAGATTTTTGCTCTTGTCAGTTAAAGTGTTTTCACCAGAAAACAAACCAGTGGTATAAAATGATAAAATCACAATAAATAATGGTAGGAAACAAGTATGTATAATCTACCACCCAAACACTTGTTTATTATTTTTACAATATTATCTTAAGGCCTCCAAAAAGTACATGCTCATCAACATTTTATTGCTCTACTAAATTGAAAAACATTTTTTTGTAACAAGTAAAATGTCACCCAGTGATGGAAATAAGGGCACCAAATCTTCTTCTGAAAAGAGTATCCTCAAATATTTTAGCCAAACTTCGAAATGCAACGAACCAACAACATCCATGAAAATTCAAGGTACAAATGATTTTTTACTTCCCAGTATGTGTTTGATTGATGATTTGAATATTTTTTCTATATATTTTTAATCCAATAATGATAAAAAATATTATGGTATGCTAATATGCAGAATACCCTATCGATCCTAATATACCTCCACTTGAAGATATTTTTTCATGTTTTAAATTTTCTTATTGGTATATTAATGTTTTAAATTTTAAAAATTCCTTTGTTTTTTAGATGAATATAGTGAACAATATTAGCCAAAAATAAACTCAAATTGCAACACATTTTTATAAATGCAAGCAAACTATGAATTATGGAAAACACAAAATGAGATAATGTCATTATCATTAGTTCAAAAAGAAATATATTACATTGTACAAAATTGTTGACTGCAATCAACTTGATAGCATATTACATTTTCAAATTTTCAAACATTTGATTGGTTTTTGGTTGCTTCACTATCTATTGGAGTTTTTATTTATTTTCCTTTGTCGGCATCTGTGTCACTCTCTTCTAGCAGTGCTCCAACTCTCACCAGGTTATCACGTACTTTCACAATACTTTACACCAATTGTGCTTCTTCTTTGTTTGGATCTTCAAGTATTGTTGGAAGTGTTTCCTTTTTTTTCTCAAGCACCATTTTCGAATATTCTTTGAGCTTCTCCTTGATGTATTTTTTAAATGATTACTTCCTGATATTTTTTATTTTATTTTCTTTTTCATTTCTATTGCATGATTTAAAAATGTCTTCGCCCTTTTAAGATTGACGTCCATGCTCTTAACCTATTTTTTTAAGTTTTCAAAATTTGACTACAAAAACAAATTGAAAACATAATTCAAAAGGAATATATTGAAATTAATTCATATTTTCAAGAAATATAAAAATTTCACTGCAATAGAAAATTGAAACATAAAAAATTTTCTTACCTCAGCCATATCCCTTGCAACCTCAACAACTACAACTTTCTCCTTATCAAAAGCCCACTAGTTATAAAATGCTTGGGCTTTGGCATTAATGTTCTCCAATATATCAACAACAACATTCAAAACATCATCATAAAAAACAAAATCAGACTTAACATATCCTAATGCGGCCTGTTTAAGAAGGCCATCAATATTTTCTAGTTCAAATTGAAACAAAGAATAGAGTCTCTTTTTACATAATTTTTATATCGGATATTGATTTCCCTTAAAATGACCTTTGCCCGATATTCCCATTCATTCAATTCCTTCAAATATCTTAACACAAATTGATTAATAGTAACTTCTATAGTTTCAGCTAATAAAATATTTTCATTAAAATTTACAATATTATCCTTAGTTTGAGGACCCTGAGAATGAGGGTTGGCTCCTTGAGCTGATGGTAATTTTGTCTCTTCAGTTGTAGGATCAATAGCTTATTTTTGTTCTCCTTCACCTATCAGCATATATGTTTCCTTTAAGCCTTCAATGTTACCCTACAAAATATAATCCTCATCAAGTTGAATATTATCCAGTCCCTCTGTAGAAACTTTTGGTGCCTGAGAATTTGTTGAAAATGTAAATTGTGACCATCCATGCCCAGAACTTTGGTGCTAGTATATTTTATCTCTATGAGTGTGAAAATCCATACCTAGAACTTTGTGCAGTACCCTGTGATCTCTATGAAAATAATAATTTTCCAACACCAATTTGCCCTCTCATAGGCATTGGCGTAGGATGTGCGGGTGCATGTCACTAATTTTGTGGAAGCGATGGCTATTGTGAAACAGGTGAGTGTCATGCAAATGGTGGTTGTAATGGAGGTGGTGGTTTCATATTACCTCTAACTTGTTATTGTACTTGTTTATTTTTAGAATCAACTAAAAATAATAAAAAAAAAATTGTTACAATTCTTCTTAAATTAAAAAAGATTTTCTTAATTTAAATTAACTACACATATATTTACTTGAAGATGATGAAACATGTTGAATTTGTGTTACAATGGGGTCAGGGAAGGGGTTGGCCACACTAGATTCAGCCTGCACATTTTTTTCCTACCTAGATGTACGAGAAACCACAAGAGTAGATTCTTGCCTGGTAAGTTTGTACGACCTCTCTAATGTTGTTGCTTCAAATCCCGTGTCTTTAAAATCATTAGTTTATTTTGGACTATGACCCCTAGTGGAAGCAATATATTTACTCCTTGTATTTTCTGCCTTACCCTACATATAAATAAAAAGAAAATTTTAAAAAAATGAATGTGAAAAACTATAAAGTAGTATATCAAGGTCAAAGATGCAGTTATTACCTTTAATTCCTCTACTGACATAGGAATAGTCTATAGTGTTGCATGCACTATAGTTGGTATAGGAATAGTCTATAAATTATGAAAACACTCATAATATAAAGCTAAAAGAAAATTAACAGTGCCCGCAATGGGATGTGTCTTGTTGGTTGCAATTTGCACAGTGTGCAACTCAGACCTGATTCGATTAGAAATATACGTGAACCAATCAAACTTTTCATTGTGCTCAGACTTAACAATATAAGCAAGTGTCCAAAATGGAATTTCTAGTATTCACATCAGAATAAGTTTGTCTTGGAATAACTTGATAATGGCCTTCAGAGTTTGATGGTTAACATCATTGATTGATAAACCTCTTTTTGATTTGGCGACAGAAGTTGCATAAACAAAATTAGATGTCAATTTATAAATTTGAAACATTGAACATTAATAAAATACAAGATTTATACCTACCAAATCCTCTAATGAGATACTGTACTTGCTTTCAAGGTCTGATTTGTCATCTATATATAGCTACAACCTCATCGACAATTGAGGAAAACTAATGAATGGAAGACCTGTCAATATATTAATATCTCCAAGGGTGATGGTGAAAAGAAGATTTATATTTTGTACTTTAATATTCATCGTAGCCCTATCATGGTCATAACCAGCTATAATATGTTGTAGGAGGACTTTATCTATTATGAATTGTGGAATTTAAATGAGGGTTGTTAAACCTGCATTATTGAGCCACCTAAATTCCATAGCTGGGGTTGTCATCAAATCTAAAATCAAAGTGCAAGAAAATTTCTTAAATTTTTGTGCAAAGGTGGAAGGGGTGGCCATCGCAAGAATTTGGAATTCGAAGAAAATTTATTGAGAATCAGAAGGATGATTGGAAAGGTTAGCTTTGGTTGCAGTACTCTTAGAAACAAAATGGAAAAAATGATAGTTGATGCCCTTTTATAGATTGAAGAAACAGGGTTGACACATGGTAACATTTTATTAGACATGCGGTGTTGTTGATTGAACGTGAGACACATTGCAGCCAAACTGGACATTATTATATATGAGACCCACCACCCTAGAACTAGATCTTTTTTTGCATTCGGTCGATGACTGGATCATATTGTGCAACCGATCCGAGACTGAATCATATTATGCACCCAGTTGGTGACCAAACCATAGTATGTATCAGGTCCAAAACCATGTCATATTATGCATCTGGTCCAAATTTGGATCAGTATTATGCATTCGATCCAAGATTGAATCATAGTATGCATCCAATCGGTGGTCGAATCATGTTATGCTTCCAGTAAAAAATCATATCATATTATGCATCCGACTGGTGGTTGGATCATTGTATGCATTCGGAAATTGATCGGATCATATTATACATCTAGTCCATGGTCAAACTATATTATGCATCTGGTCCATGACCAGATCTTATTATGCTTCCAGACTGAGACTGGATCTTATTATACATTCAGTCCGTGACTGGACCATATTATGCATCCGATCCAAGACCAGACCATATGATGCTTTCGGCCCGAGACCAGATCAATATTTGGAAATTAGTCAGCATTACCAAACTCCTTTTTCACCTGGTCCAGTTAGAAATTCAAAATTCACCATTTTTTGCCAAATTTTTTTGAAACATTAAGGTCATTTTCCATGCTATCATACATGCAGTTGGCCAAGATTCACCAAGATTTTGTAATAGATTAGCCATTTTTTTACAAGTACCTTTCAGGTCCTACCTCTTATGCATAACCCTAGATATACCCTCTTAGAAAACTACACCAAAAGAGGTCTTCTCACAAATCCAACTACAACCATTAACTTGCTACAAGAATGCCTAACCACCATGTTTCTCTCTCAAATATAGGGAATGGTAGTTCAGGGACTAAGAAGATATGATTAAAGATTGAAAAGAGAAAAATACTTGCATAGATGGCATCAAACCCCTGATAATGAGTAGATAAAGGAGGTTACAAATTGTTGTGTCCTTATCCATGTATATACAAGAAGTAGTGCATTGAGGATAAGGGTGATGGATGTTGAGATAGGGTATAGGTATGCATGTGAACATGTGTGAAAAATGAGGAGTCAAAAGACAAGCACATACTCATAAAAAATAGAAAAAGGGATTGACACCCTTTTTTGAAAATTTAAAATTTAAAGTTATTTAAAAGAACAAACCAAAACAAAAATTACCTTCTAAAAATATTTCCTTTTTTGGGAGTGATGAAGCTTCATTCTTCTCTCTGATACCATGTTTGAATTTGCAATATTATATAGAAACATTTTGAAACATGCATTCACCACCATTATATCTAGAAAGGATGCAAGAGCAGTAATAATAAAAATAGAGAGAGGACAAGAAGTGGAAGGTGGGTGACTATAGGCACCCTAATATATAATATTTTATTCATACTTGTGATACAAATAGTTGCATATTTAGGGGTATTTATAGTGATACCAAAACCTCAATAAGTGGTTAACCTCAAGCTAACATTAACTTGACCTTGAGGTTAACTAAAATAAATTTATAAGTTATACCCTTTAAGCAAGGTTATTCATAAAGGTAGATTAACCAATATTTCTAAGGGTGAAATATAAAATATGCCCTTAGGTTTACCTAAATATGCTCGTATACTTACGTAAATGATAAATGTCTATAGGATTACATAATCACATGTTGATAGGCTGAATTAATAGTTCTCATAAGCACTTCTTCAAACTTTTGTCCTTGGCCTAACAAAACAAAATTATACATATTTCAACATAAATATCAAGTCCACATCAAATGGTTAGATTAATAAGAATAAGCTATGACTTTTTGGTGATGGTTTCTCTCATAAAGAAGGATTTATTAGTTTTATGCCTTTACTTGTGATTGTCAAATGGATTCTTAGCGAATTGTTATCGCTATTATTGTTTCCTATAATTGGTAATTTTATCAAATATATGTGAAGAATGTTATATTTTGTGGGGATCTCCAAGAGGATATATAAATATTATAACCACCCAAATTATAGCTTAATAGATCTACAACCTTCATTTTGCACTTGAATAAGTCCTTATGTGGGATCAATTAGGCTTCTCATCTATGATGTGAGAGCATTCATTATTTCTTTTTTTAGTTGATTTTTTCAGTGATGTAAGATGGAGAATGATATTTTCCATGACATATCAAGATGCACATTTTTATTATTATCTTATATGTTGATATTTTTATCATCAAAATATCAACATACTTAATCCAATATCTAAATTAATGGCTTCATGACACCTTTGAAATGATATATTTTTGTCTTCTTAACTATATTGATCAATTGCCATTTAGAATCACTATTTAACAACCTAAGTATTTCACAAAGCTTCTATAATGAATCTAAATGGAGGAGAATAAGTCCACCCAAAATCCATTTGGTTCAAGCTTGATTCTTTGATTAGACTATAATACTCCATTGGTGAACTTCACCTTGTATTGATATCTTAGTAGAGATATTATCTATGTCACACACACTAGGTAAGACATGGCTTTCACTATCATCTATTATTCTAGGTGTATGAAAGCACCCCATGAGAGCTACTACACAATAGTTAAGTAGATACTATGGTATGTCAAGGGTACAATTTAGAATAAAATTTATTAGTCAATGGGTTCTTCATATTTTTTGATGGGTTTATCTAATGTAGATTGTGAAATTTATTTAGACTAATGGCACTAGCTTTATGTTCTAACTTAGTGTTGGATTGATTCCTTGGTTCTATCAATGATAGTCCATCATATCTCAATTCTGTTAGGAAAACTTCAAATTTTACACTTGCAAGAGGAACACAATAACAAAAAATAGAAAACAGTAACACAAGTAGCAAAGAGATTTACGTGGAAACCTGCAATGTGTAGGAAAAACCACGGGGTAATGGAAACTTCTCTTTCTATTATTTTCAGCAAACTTTACATTCATGTTTCTCAATGTTTTCAACAACCTTGGATATAAAAGGGATCAAATCCCTTTTATAGAGAAGAAGGAAGACTCCAAACTATTTTTTTTCTCTCCTAACGAAAGCCTCCAAAAAACTATTCATTTTTGGTCCCAAGAAATGTGACTAAACCTTTTCATAATCTGTATTCTAATATCTATCCCAAATATCTACTGCCTAGATGTCTAGTACTACTATCTATATGTCTAGCAGCTTAGACATCTTGTACTGCTATATACATCTCGTACTATTGCAGACGTCTCATACTACTATAGATGTCTAGTACTTCTACCAACATCTTGTACTGCTATAGACGTCTAGTACTATTACCTAGACATCTAGCAGTGTTTCCTAGATGTCTAGCAACCTAGATATCTCATACTACTATTGATGTCTAGTACTATTGCCTAGACATCTAGTAGCCTATATGTCTCATACTACTATAGAAATCTAGTACTACTGCCTAGACATATAGTAGTGTTGCCTAGACATCTAGTAGCCTAGACATCTCATACTACTGCATACATCTAGTACTACTTCCTAGACATCTAGTAGTGCTTCCTAGATTTCTAGCAACCTAGATATCTTGTACTTCTATAGATGTCTAGCAACCTAGACACGTATTGTTGTAGATATCTAGTACTATTGCCTGGACATCTAGTAGTGCCACCTATACGTCTAGCAATAGTATTTGTAGGCTTAAAACCTCTGTATAGTGACTTCACCTCCAAACATTCTCTCACTTGAATTCAATATTCAAGAATTTTTTTTCCAAATATTTTCATCCAGTGCCAATTGCCCAATGCTACCCTTGTTAATTTTTTAGCAAGCCCAGAGAAGTTCTATACCACTCAAACTTCTCTACTTTGATCGGATTTGTAAGCACATCTACAGGATTTACTTTAGTGTCAATTTTATGCAACAGGATCCTACCTTCTTCCACCATATTTCTAATAAAGTTTTACTTGACATCAATGTGTTTCATGTGATCATGGAATATTGGATTATTCATTAGATGAATAGCACTTTGGCTATCACAATACCACGTAATTTTATCGTGTATTATCTTGAAGTCACCTAATAATCACTCTAGCCAAATTACCTCTTTGATAGCATGATTCATTGCAATAAATTATGCTTAGTGGTTGATAAAGCCATAATAGACTGCAACTTAGAATCTCAACTCACCACTCCACCAACAAGAGTGAAGGTATATCTTGTAGTGGACTTTCTCCCATATCTATCTCCACCATAATCAGAATCCACAAAACCTTTAGCTTGTAAATTTGTCGATCCAAAGTAAATGGAAACATCTGAAGTGGCTCTTAAATATCTGAATATCCACTTCACCGCATTCCAATGCTATTTACCAATATTTACCATGTACCGATTGACTACTCCAACTACTTGGGAAATATCCAATCTGGTGCTTACTATGGCATACATGAGGCTTCCTACTACTGATGAATACGATACATGAGACATGCTTGACTTCTCTACTTCCATTCTAGGACACTTATTGGAAGACAACTTTAAGTGTGAAAGAAGTAGGGTACTAAATGGTTTTGCATTTTGCATACTGAAGCATCACAAAATCTTCTCTTTATATGACTTTTGACTTAACTAGATATTTCTTCCTTTTTGGCCCCTGTGTATCTTCATCCCTAAAATTTGATATGTTACTCCTAAATCCTTCATTTCAAATGTCCTAGCCAACTTAACCTTAATATCAATGATTTTCTTCATGTTGTGGCCTAAAACCAACATATCATCAACATATAACAACAAAATAATAAAACAGCCATCATCAAACATTTTATAGTATCTACAATGGTCGACTTCACTCCTACTGAAACCTTGGCTCTTCATGAAGGTGTCAAATTTCCTATACCACATCCTTAGCACTTGTTTCAACTCATACAGTGATTTCTTCAATCTACAAACCAAATGATCTTCACCTCTTTCTTCATATCCCTCAAGCTGATCCATATATAACTCTTCCTCTAGATCACCATGCAAGAAAATATTTTTTACATCAAGTTGCTCTAGTTCCAAATCTTGTGTAGCTACAAGTGCAAGTAGAACTCTAATAGTAGTCATCTTCACAACTAGAGAGAAAATTTTATTAAATTCTATACCTAAATTTTGCACATAGCCTTTTGCCACCAAGTGAGCTTTATAGCATTCCAACAACCCATCGATGTTCTTCTTCACTTTGTACACCCACTTGTTTCCAATAGTATTTCTTCCATGTGGGAGATCCAAAATTTCCCATGTTTTATTCTTGTGAAGTACCTAAATTTACTCCTCCATGGATTTCCTCCACTTTTCTGCATTCTCAGACTCTCTAGCTTCTTGAAATTAACTAGGTTCACCATCATCGGTTAAAAAAGAAAAATATGACTGATAAACATGAAAATAACTTTCTGAACACTTTTGTGGATGTGTAGATCTTCTAACCCAATGCTATTTTGATTATGGCTCTTGGTCTTGTGACCATTTTGGTTGTTGTACTTGTTGTTCTACTTGTTCTGCATGTTGATCAAAAACTTCAGCATGTTGATTTTCATATTCATCATCACTCAATTCTACTTCAATAGGTACAACATTATGATTTTGATGTACCTCCTTCCTTTGCATGTATTTTTCATCAACAATTACATCCTAGCTAATAATTACCTTGTATGCAATAGGATCCCATAGTCTATACCCCTTCACTATATCTCCATAGCCGAGAAAAACACATTTGCTTAACTTCGGGTCAAGTTTGGACCTTTTTTCTTTGGGTACATGGGCAAACACATAATAGCCAAAGGTACGCAGATGAGAGTAATCAACTAGCTTACAGCTTCAAAATTCCTCTAGAATATGACCATCCAACGTAGTTATAGGTGGCCTGTTAATAAGATAAATAGTTGTATTAATGGCCTCTGCCTAGAAATTTTTCTCCAGCATGACTATGCTAAGCATGCTTCTTGCACGTTCCATGATTGTGTGATTCATCCGCTTAGCCACACCATTGTTCTTTAGAGTGTACGGTACAGTATTACATTGCTTAATATCTTCTTGTGCATAAAATTTATCAAATTCCTTAGATCAATATTTACCCCCATTATTTGACCTGAGACATAAAATTGACTTGCCCAAACTCTTCTCTACTCGTGATTTAAACAGAAGTTGCTACTATTGCATGTTTTTTCATCGTATCACCGTATAAATGATATAAGGTCCCATAATATTCTCTCTTTGCTACTACAAAATCTCCTCTAATACTCTTGCAGTATTTGTTACTGAAAGTGACAAAATACCCTAGCTTATCCATCATTTTGATTGAGAGTAAATTCTTCCTCAAATTGGGCACATGTCACACATCACATAACATCCTTTCTCTACCATCATCTAGCTTGATCCTTATATCCCCTCTTCCCATAATTTCTAAAGGGTGATCATCACCCAAATAGACCTTTCCACCACATTATAGTTGATATTTTTTAAACCAGACTCTATGGGGAGATATGTGGAAAGATGTACTTGAGTCCAAAACCTAGGTATATAAAATAGATCTACTGTTACTAATACAAAATGCTTCACATGTTATCATATCTCCTAAATCTATTGCACTAGCCTCAACTAATGTCTAATTTTTCTTTTCACCATTATTTAATTGCCAATAGTCCTTCTTTGAGTGTCCTGGCTTCCCACAATGCTAGAAATTCCCTTTTTGCTTACGTCCATTAGACTTAGATCTGGACTATTTTCTCCTTTATTTACTTCCCTTGAAATATTGACCTCTCATGGATAGGGCTTCATTGGTTGAGGGTTCTAGAGATATTTTTTGCCTCAAATATTCTTCCAACATAGTGGGTACCACATCATCAAATTTGAAAGTTCCAGATGATGAATTACTGATGGTCATCACCATATGATCCCAAGTGTTTGTGAGGGAACAAAGTAGGGTGATAACTCTATCTTCATCCTCCATTTTCACATTAACTAAAACCATTTTATTGATAAGAGTATTAAAATCATTCAAATGATCTACCACAGATGAAATTTCCTTCATCCTTAAGCTATAAAGCTACTTTTTTATGAAAACCTTATTTGTTGTTGATTTTGTTTTATACACCTTTTCAAGATTTTTCTAAATTACTTTTGTCGTCTTCTCTTCAGCTAAATTGAACAATACAGAGTATGCTAGGCAAATGCAGATTGTAGAAACTACCTTCCTATCAAGTGTTGCCCACTCCTCATCTCTCATTCTATTCAATTTACTTGCAACCCCTTTCAAGGCTTGAGCTTGGTCATTCTAAACCAGCAAATCCTCCACCTTCATTTTCCATAAAGCGAAGTTCCTACCATAAAATTTCTCAATATCAAACTTGGTTATACCTCATGTTATTGTTGTAGCTCCCACTCATACAAAACCTTAAGCTCTAATAATAGTTATTAGGAAAAATTTAGATTTTACACTTGCAAGAGGAACACAATAACAAAAAAATAAAAAACAACACAAGTAACATAGATATTTATGTGGAAACCTGCAATGTGTAGGAAAAACCATAGGGTAATGGCAACTTCTCTTTCTATTATTTTTAGCAAACTTTACATTCACATTTCTCAATGTTTTCAACAACCTTATATATAAAAGGGATCAAATCCCTTTTATAGAGCAGAAGGAAGACTCTAAACTATTTGTTTCCTCTCCCAATGAAAGCCTCTAAAAAATTGTTTGTTTTTGCTCCCAAGAAAGGTGCCTGAACTTGTTCATCTTCTGCATCCTGATGTCTATCCTAGACGTCTGCTACCTATATGTCTAGTACTAGTACCTATATTTCTAGTAGTCTAAATGTGTCATACTACTATAGACATCTCGTACTATTTCATATGTTGCATACTACTACCAACATCTAGTATTGTTGTCGATATTTTGTACTACTGCAGACATCTAGTACTACTGCCTAGACATCTAATAGTGTTGCCTAGACGTCTAGTAGACTATACATCTCATACTACTATAGACATCTAGTACTTCTACCTAGATGTCTAGCAGTGCTGCCTAGATGTCTAATAGCCTAGACATCTTGTACTGCTACAAACATCTAGTATTGCTACCTAGACATCTAGCAATCTAGAGGTCTTGTACTACTGCAGACATCTAGTATTGTTGCCTAGATGTCTAGTAACCTAGACATCTCATACTATTGCAGACATCTAGTACTAATGCCTAGACATCTAGTAGTGTTGTCTAGACGTCTAGCAACAGTCTTTACAGGCTTAAACCCTATGTATAGTGACTTCACCTCCTAACAAATTCTCTATAGAATTTAAGTATTGTATCGCTAATGAGGCATCTAAACATCTTTTATGGATGCTAATTATTCTTGAGTAATTGGGTGTACCTCAAAATTTCTAATTATTATTAATTATTGTAATTAGAGTTTCATCAAACTTGTTCATGATTCTATTTTTCATTAGTGGAAAAATAATATTAAGGTATGGATGCAATATGTTTGTTGTATTTATACCCATATAATTCTTAGTCTACTCTATGTACCTTTAATAGAGTATATAAGAGATACATCCTACTTAACGTCATGCTCGAGGTACCTTTTATCTAGTTATGGGTGTGTCTTGGATTATGAGAGTGTTGCTTAAATGGGATGATAGATATGACTCTCTCTTTGTTCCCACCATTCATATTAAGGCTTGATGTTAAAATATATGGTTTTACTCTTCACTTGAGGCCACAACTAACCTTTTATTATATTGTGCATTCTCTATGGGCCATTATAGACATTTTATAGGTGAATTTATTGCAATGTTATATTATTAACCTTAAATTTGGTTCTTTAAGCTTGACCTAAGGTAACTTATAATCTCGGTATTTACACCCCCTTGAGTCTAATAATTTTATCTTTAGTTGGATGTGATTCTTTACTTGTTAGTGTGGTTATTTGGTGTCTAAGAAATTTTTTTCATGCCATCTTGTGCTTATCTAATATTTTATTTTCTAAGTATTGTGTTAATTATATTTATTCTTGAACAAATTAGTAAATCTAACAAAACATAACGTAATTTTATTTGTGATAAGACATAAATATCTTTCAGTGTTACCTCCTCACCATGTGTTTGAACTAAATCATTTTTCTACCTAAATGTTCTACTCCTTAATTAAGTTGTTTGGCCTATGCTTACCTTCTACCTCCCTCTTCCAATCCTATTTGCCCCTTCCCAAGGTTTCCATAGCATATCTATTGAATTAAATCACCTTATTAGTTACAACACGTCAATCAATGAAAGTTATCGTATTTTTCTAATTGAAAATCTATATTTTATTATGTGTTGTAGATTTTCGTGAGGGAAAAAAATAGGATTGAGAAGGGCCTCTTTAGGGGATTCTCAAAAATTATCTTTCCTTTATGTCACTTGTATATTAGGGGTAGTTGTGATATTAAAGTCTATTTTTTGTTAGATTAGTTAAAGAACACCTATGTTTCTCCTATGATACTTTTGTGTCTAAGCTTAACCCTAATCTAGCCCTAATGTAGCATAATGAAACAAACAAGGCCAAAAACTATAATGTTTTTTATTTTTGATGAGGAAATAAATGATGATTTCTATTTAAAGTCAAGGGTAAAATAAAATATAGCAAACAATTCCTATGATGTGACTACATGTGATTTTTTATTCAATCTTAAAGATTAAGGATTAAGTTGGTCCCCTATGAATTTAAGACTAAACTAGTTCCTTCTTTCTGTTTTGCTTGTTTTACTAATAAATAGAAAATGGAACTTAGTTTAAGAAAAAAACATATAAGATTTAATCTTAAATTATTAAATTACAAAGTAATGGATATAAAGACCTATTTCTACCATAGAAGCAAAAGTATTAGTAGCCTGCAAAAGAGTCACTAGCACATTCGGCTATTGATGTCATTTTTTCTTAACTTACAAAATAGATAGATAAAGACATAGTCAGTGGTAGAGAGTTCTATCTAAGTTGGAGAAGAATATCATACTCCCTTGACCAGCCTTAGGTCTCCATTCAATTAGAGAAGAAAAATTATAGTAATGCCAAATGTATGGAATAAGTGCTCTACCTAAGTTGGAGGAGAATATCATACTCCCTTGACCAGAATCAGGTCTCTATTCAAATAGAAAATAAAAATGATAGTAATACCAAATGTATGGAATAAGTGCTAAGTGAAAAAAGCACTAGATCATTGACTATAGTTCTACCAATTTCTTTACTATATGTTAGAATTTTTACATTGTGTAAACTAGAGAGTGATAGTGTTGTTGACCTAAAGTTTGGTAGTGCTCTCAATTCTAAGAGCAAAATAGAAATCTCAAATGCAAGATAGACTAATATAACAATTGCAATGATGAAGACCCTAACTTGGGAGTACAAAGACCTTGTCAAATAGAAGAAATATAGAGCTTTTATTTCTTGAAATAAAGATCAAAATAATGAATTATATGCTAGTCATATGCTAATATAAAATGCAATATTAGTATAAAATACAACAAATGAAAAGATAAAAGCTACAAAACAAATATGAGGCCAAAAAAAAATAAGGGAAAAGAACACAACCTGAGACACAAGGTTGTTTTAGCATTATTTGTGAAGGCTTCTTGAAAGCTTTCTAGTTTGCTTGTTGGAACTTTAATGCTTGAGCTTGAGGGTTTGAATGATTAATGCTTGAATACTTTATTATTGCTTGAGTTTTTAATATTGCTTGATTAAAAACTTGTGTAGGTTCTTATATGGTTGTAATAACAAGACCTTGGATGCTCACAAATATGGACTTCACAACATTGTGGTAATATTTTGGCATAATATTTTTATGCAATATGATAAATTTCTATGATTCTAGAGATATTTTAACAAACTTTTATTGCTTGCAAAAGACCCTAATGAAAATGCATATGAAATTTGATAGAGTTTTGCTACTTCAAAAATATGATGAAATGGTCATGCCAAGTGTTGGCTTTATAGGAAGCCATGGATCCTTGGGGGTAGAATTATATTGAAGATGACAAGATTGGAGGTGATAAGAATTTAAAATAGATCAAGAAGCCATTAATAGAGGAATATTGAAAAAGATAATTCTTGGATTTAGGATTCTTGTAGGAGTTGTAGATCATATTTTGAAGATTTGGTTCATTAATGGTGGGTAGCTAGAGAGGGATAAAAAGTAATTTTTGTTTTGTTTTGGTGCATGACTATTAAAAGTGTTGGTGGGAGAAATCATTGGTGGAAAATTCATGATGGTTAATTTGCATCATAATAATTGGAGGTCAAAATTGGATAGGATATAATTTACACCCCCAAACTACAATCCACTGTAATATTTTATCCCAAGTTTTTTTTATTTCAAAATAGTCTTTGACACTCATAAGGGCTGATTGTTTTGATTTAAGTCTCAATGATGAATGGGTGTGTTTTTTTTTGCATAAGATTTCAAAATAACCAAATACAATAGCAAATGCAAGCAACAAGGAATAATAATGTATTCTATATTTCAATGAAACAACTCCCACAAGAATCGACTATAAAAACCCTCAATATTTACTTAGTACCCAGCCATTACACTCAATATTGAACTTGGGAATAAGGCTGATTTTTATATAAAGCTAAAAAAATATTACAACAGTGGAAAGTATGATTGATTTGCACTTTAAGGTCAGCAATCTCCTTGTTTATTTAATGTTGATGATGTTCCCATAGATCGCAGCCAACAGATGATACACTAACATGTGTTTCTGAGAAGATTTTAGACTGGTAATTGTATGGTTGAGTTCCCAGATTTGGTACAGACTATAGCTTTTATGAAGACCACTGAAAACTTCACTAAACTCCCAATACTACTCCCAATATGCAAATGCCTACCTTCCAATGACAAATGCTAGTCAAAATAAGATGTAATTTAGACTGCCTTAACTTAATGTCAGCACCCCAGTAAGGGTCGTCCGACCTAACAGGTACGACTGGGTAGATAAAATTCCAAAACACCATCAAAAATTCTAAATTTTATATCAATGCAATTGTTATTACCATAGAAATTTATCTATCAATTACCCACAATGGTCTCAAGCTTGTAAATGAATATATGAGCAAATATATGATTCCAAACCCTCAATAGAATGTCACCCAATGACTGTTTTTTCCTTCAATATTCACCCAAATACATATAAAGCACCTAGAACTGATCTTTCACAGTTGAAAGTGCAAATCCTACTGAAGAAATCCTTCAACAAGCCCAAAATCTCTTCACGAAGAAGCCTTGTAATTTTCTCATAAAAAAAACTCTACCTTTACTTCTTTTTTTGTCCTCCAATCATCAAAATAATTATGGAACCCTTTATGGTTGGTGTAGAAAAGAAAAACCCATGTGTTGGTTTGCTCAAATATTGACCTTCATAAATCTAAAAAACCTAGTCTGAAACACTGAAGCACAATGGTGAATGCTGGATGCAAACACCTCTCAAAACTCCAGGATTGATCTTTCACAATCGAGAATATTATTCCTACTGAGAATGGTCGTCCTCAACAAGCCCTTGAGAAATCACCTGCAACCTGCAAGCTCCTCCTCCCCATTTTGCAAAGCAAATTTCAATAAACCAAAAACCAAGCCTCTATCCATGAGAAAATGAATGCCCTTTTATTTTATTTCACCAATTAGGGCCAAAATTCACTTTTGCTCCCTAATTTATTATTATAAGCATTTTTAATAATTAATTCTCATAAACTTCATTTGCAAAGTCACTTTATGATATTATATTTTTTAAGTGACTTTAGGGACCCTTTTACATATAATATAAAGTCACAATATATTAATTATTTTATAATTTGACTTTATATTAAATTAAACTTCCACCATTAAAAAATCTCAACTAGATTGGCCGAACGAACATCTAAACGTATTTTTGTGAACCCATTAAGCCAAACTACTCACCCGTAATTTTCGCTCTGCAAGATCACCGACTTCCTAAAAATAGTAAGTCCACACCCAAAGCACACAAACTGCCTCCAAAAGAGGTTCCCTAACCATGAACTTAGTCTACGGAAGCTGCATAATAGGCTCATCACCACTGCATAACGAACAAGCTAAAATGGGGACATTACATAGGAATAGATCAAAAGTTATTTTTTGGTGAAGCACTGTCATGATCATGAAAGCACCACTAATGCTATTACTCATGCGTAAATAATTTTTCTCCTAGAGTAATAAATGCTCTAAATTTGGGCATAAGGAAGGTTGATTTAATTTGGTTGAGTGAAAGCCTAATTGATGAAGGGATTGACAAGCCTAAATATTAGTCTTATGCTCAAAATTGGGTGTATATATTTTCCCCTTTTTGATGCATTTATTGCATAATGAATGTATCAAAAACTAACATAGATACCCTAAATGAAATAGGGATATTTTTTTTTCTTATGATTAGTGATGCAAGATGATTGATGTTGTGATTGTTTGCTTAGAAGTGATATTAAAGAAATTTTGGGCATCATTAAATAATATAATATCCCAGTGTGCCATCTCCTATTTTAGAGGGAAAAATCAAGTTGAACTAAATTTGACCTAATCATGATCTACATTGGTGTAGTGATTAAGAAGAAGGATAAACAGATAAAAATGGCCTAGGGATCCAATGGTAAAAGTGTTGGGGGTAGTAATTAATTTATTTTTACAATGTGGAGGAGAGGTGCTTTGAAGCATATACAATGATTGATTTTTAATGGCATAGCATGGGAATCCACCACATAGAGTAGAATTAAGGGCACCTACAATTGAATAAGGAGCAGTAAAAATGGTATGTATCAAAAAATCAATCTTCAAGTGCAAATGCCCAAAAGAGAAAAATATTTTTGCTTAGTGATAGACATTTTACATTATGCTTTTGGGTGTTGATGGCATTTTGTACCCCAATGCCACTTTTGTCATGCATTAGTGCTACTACCATTAGATAAAACTTTCATCACCCAATGGCACATTCACCACTTGGTGATACCTTTGTTCTAGGGTGGCACCTTTGTGCAAGGTAGATTTTCCTTTTATTTTACTAATTGAGATCATTATTTTTGCTAATTTTATGGTGTTGAGTCTAATAGAGGTTTGGTTTGGTTTATGTGTATGATATATTATAGGTATTGGACTATAAGGAGAGGTGACCACTATTAGAATTGGATTTTTAGCCCACATACCACTAGTATAATTGGGGCTATACCATGTAGCCCTAGTTACCAAGTTATTTTTTGATTGAAACTACTCATAGCATTGGAAAAGAGGTGGGATTTGAAGAAGAAAACCTTCTAGTTGTCAACTAAAGAAATTAAATTGACTCTCAAGGATCTTTAGAAAATTTAGAGGACCCCTATCAAAAGGGAAGAGGTGCACCAAAGGCAAGATCATAGGAGGGTCCTATTGTGGTTGACAAGGGTTGCAAACTTCCTAGTGGTGTAATTAGAAATTAACATTAAGGCCATATACATCAAGGGATGCATGGATAGGAAGACTACTTTACTATATGCCCTAGTGTCAAGAGTGTTGATGGGAAACACTAGTCATAGAGTCATCCATTAGAACTATAGGGAGGTGGTGGCATAGATGTAGGATGAGTAGACAATACTTTTTTAGGGACCCATCATACTAGTCTGCCTTTACCAGTATCTCCTCAAGGTGGCATACAAGGATGGTAGGAGCTTGAGTGGTGGGTACACACTAATCTAGGTGTGTTCCTAAGAGCACATAGTAGTTTTGAGGCCACCAAGGCCATTAGGGTAAGTTGGATATTATAAGGCTCCAACATCATATAGGTAGGATTACCATATTTAGGGAGGAAAGAGTTGATACAATAAGGGCATGCTAGTGGTGGCGATATGATTGATAAATGATCTATTACTAGAGTAGATCATCTAGAGGACTTATAGAAATAATACAAAATGGTATGAGGATGTTTACCATCTATCACACATTAAAATTATTAGATGGTTGGTGGGACCATGGGGGATTGAGATTCCCACATTTTTGACATAATGGTATACTAGTATGATTTAAGGCAAGGGATGCCAATGGGGCCAATGTGGTACAGTAGTTTATGTAAGAGAGAATTTTATGATTCTCTAAATCTAGATTCATTTTTAGATCTAGACCTCAATTACCTTTCCACTTTGGACCCCATGAGTGATGATCCTATCATGATTAATGGTTACATATGGTGGTACTATGCCTTCATGATGAGGAGGGTGACCACCATAGGGGTATAATTATTATAGTAGAGGAGATCACAAAAGACATGATAGGTGATGCCATTGATAGTGAGGTAATATAGGGAGTATTATAGATATAGGGAGTCTCAGGCATGGGTAGTGGTAGTGGTAGAAGTGGCTACAATGTTAGAAAATCCACTTCTCACTCTACCTTTAAGCATAACTAATGACACATGACTGAGCAAATCACCTCATTCAACCATTGAGATAGAGTAGGAAACCTTAGATAGGAAAATGAAGTGCTTGAAGGCTACAATAGTAGCAACCCAAGCAGAGGTAGTGACATGAATGATGGAGAGGGAATGGCTAGTAGGATAAATTACTAGGATGTAGCAGACTATTCAAATTCTACTGAGTGATATGCAACAATGATATGAGCTATAATAGAGGTGGGAGAAGCCAAATGGTGCTAGGTGGTCCAAAAATTTCTAGACCAACTAGAGTAGGTATAGGGGTATTTACATGTGGCTAAATAGGACCTCTAAGGTGATATTGAGTTGACAATGAATTACCATGTTGCCTATCACATAGTCATTAATTGAGACATTCCACCATTGATGAGGACACAATTCTGGATGTACACTAGGTTTATAAAATACAACTTGTAGTAGTCAATGAAGATGTTACCACCTATAGGAAGATGAGGGGAGCACCAAATATGGACTCCTAGAGCTAGCCAGTGTTAATTTGATTTTGATTCATCTATCTGAGTTATAGGATTTTAAGGATGGATATTGTATATTAGGGTAACATTGCATGGTATTGTATCTTACATTGAGTATATAGACACATTGTATATGACATTGATTAATATTTTAGGTTGTATTGATTCATGGATGATGTGAGTTAATTGTTTTATGTTGGTTAATATGTGATGATTTCAACTTTGGATTAATGATTAAACAATAGGTTTGTAGACTAGATGATGAGAGTCATAATATTAGATGTTGCATGGATTAATATTAGATGTGTGGTTAATGACATTTAATTATAATTGATTAAAATAAGTTTTTTTAGAAATAAAATATTAACAAGGTTAAATAGAAAGACATAATTAAGTGATGAGATTCATGTGATGAGATATGCATAATGTGTGTAATGGGTCATTGCTATAGTATAAGTATTTATAGCTATGTACAAAAGTATGATTTTTCCAAGGGAACTTTAGATTAGACTTGCCCAAAGAAACTTTAGCTTAAAAAAGGAGAGAGATATATACAAATTTATACAACTATGTACATAAGTATGCTTAAATATTTTCCCAAAGGAAATCTAGTTAGCTTTGATCAAAGGCCTTCTAGTTAGATTTGAAATTTATTGAGAGGAACTTTAGTTAAAAAATTTGCCTAAAGATCTTCTGGTTAACAACTATGATACAAAAGTATGTACAAACATGAAAATAAATTATTCGTATTTAAACAAACATCCAGAGAAATTTTGATTTAGTTGCTAAACAAATGTTTAAAGGACTTATACTTTATCTTTAAAAAAATTCTCAAAATACTTCTACCTAGGTTAATTTACCTCATGGAGAAGTCTCATAGAGGACTTGTGATTTATTGGTGTAGAAAAAAATAATTCCCCCATTGGAAAGATAAATCCATTATGGACTATATGCCTCCATGCATCATGGTAAATGGAAGACAACATATGATGAGATTGATCTTTGATGGGGGACCGAAAAAAATGCACACACTCACACTCACGCAATTTCAAAATTTTCTTCTATTAATCTCGAAATATTTACAATAACAGCCCGCAGGCTTTACAATGACCAGCGCTCAGCTTGGTCTTCTCACACTCACACTCTACGTGCGATCTCTGATCCACCACCCTATTTTATTACAATGCTTGGGTTTTTATAGAGGTCCCGACCCTCTGAAACATTCCAGTTGCCCATGACCTGCAACTGCTACTTTGTCATAATGTTCTTCTAAAACTGCTGCTTCCTTTTCAGTGCACGCATGGCCGACATACTTGTTAGAATATTCCTCTGTGCCTGTTGCCTCTTTTTTAGTGCGTGTGTGGCCGACCGCGTGTTTATTTCCCATTCATTTTCTTCTGGCCGTGATATCACGACGTGTCATGATATCGCGACCATTTTGCCTTTCGCCTTGGTTTCTTTATGTTTGTTGCGATATCGCGACATCGCGATATCATGACCACTCTGCCTTCGAGCCCTTTGCTCTGTTTTACATCATGATATCACGACATCGCGATATCATGACCCTTTCGACCACTGCTTGCCCTCTTTGCTTTACGTCGTGATATCATGACGTCGCGATATCGTGACCCTTCCGACCACTGCTTGCCCTCTTTGCTTTACATCGTGATATCATGACGTCACGATATCATGACCCTTTCGACCACTGCTTGCCCTCTTTGCTTTACATCATGATATCGTGACATCATAATATCATGACCCTTCCTACCATTGCTTCGCTTGCCCTTCCTACGTTGCGATATTGCGACGTCACGAAATCACGACATGTCACGATTTCGTGACCCCTCTGCCTACTGCAACTTCTGTCCTACTTTCCAAATTTGCAGAACACTTAGAAAATTTTTGGTTGATGCAAGATTGCTCTGTTGTCGCCGAATGCTCCTACATCAGACACCCGGGGTAAATGGAGAAGTGACCTTCACTTCTGTGTTGTTCGGTCCGCGTATTTTGTAACAGCTCCAAATGTGCACCTGCCTTTATAGCCCGCTTAAACCCCATCTCCTAGCAAAAAAAATTTCTACCTTCTACCAAAAAAATTCTGGCACTACTGCACACCTTCTCATCCACTGTCTGTAAGGGCTTCAACTTGTGTCACACTCCATCTTTCACCAATGAGTACGTATTTGCACGACCATCATGCACTGCACTCCGATCAAACTGCCATGGCCTTCCTAACAGCAAATGGCAAGCATCCATGGGAAAAATATCACACAGGACTTCATCCTAGTATCTCCCAATCTAGAACATGACTAAGCACTGTTCACAGACCCATGCTCTGTGGTCCTTCCACAACCATGCAATCCGGTATGGATGTGGGTGTCTCCTCCCTTCCAGTTGTAACTTAGCAACCATCTCTTCGGAGACTAAGTTATCAGTACTTCCATTGTCTATAATAACATTACAGACCTTACTTGCACTTTTGCACCTCATGCGGAATAAGCTTTTCCTTTGATATGCGTCCTCCTCCTCATTCAGCAGGACTCTCCTCACGATCATTGCTTATCCTCTCTCTGCTTCTTTAGTATGTTTAGATCTAACATCTTCATCAGCGATCGTGGCCCTGGCATTACCTTTCGACCTCCTATTAATCCTTTCTTATTGTTTTGGACACTCGTATTGGTGGTGTCCCTCTTCTCCACACTGGAAAAAAGTTCCACAGAATCTGCCTCTTCCCTGGCCACGTCCATATCTGCCCCTTCCCCTTCTGTAACCATTGTTTTGATTATGGGGGCGGTAGTTATTTCCTCCCCTTTGTTCCTGATTACTGCTACTTTCTCCATTCTTCTAGGAATCTTCATTTCGTCTTTCGTCAGTTCTTTCGCCAGTTCTTCCACCATGACCTCTTCCTCTTTACTTGTTCTCAAACCTCCTATTGAGATTTTCCTCAACTCTTAGGGCAAATTGGTAAACATCCTTGATGGTGGCCATTCTGACCAGACTTAATTCCTCTTGAATACTTGTTCGTAATCCATTAATATAATGGGCTACCTTCTCCTTATTGGCTTTTGAGTGGCCTGTTCTAATCATAATTTTATGGAACTCTTCTGTGTATTCTTTTACAGACTTACTTGATTGCCTCAAATATTGCATTTTCTTTAAAAGGTCTAACTCATAATCACCAAGGATGAACTGCCTATTTAGCTTTTCTACCATCTGTTCCCATTTTGTTATTCTCTCTTTTCCTTTTCTGGTCCACTCCAGCTGTACTCCCTTCCACCATATGTTGGCATGACCTTTCAGTTTGGTCTTAGCGAATCTGACCCTATCAGGGTCCTCAACCTCCTCATACTCAATGTACTCTTCCAAATCATTGATCCAGTCGATCAATTCCTCCGGATCCAGGTTCCCAAAGTACGTGGAAACTTCCATCTTCGGCCTCTTCCCAATCTGGGATATGGCTTTGTATAGTCTGGCTGATGCCGGATCTATTGCTTCTTCTTCTTCCTCAGGCTGGCCTTCTTCTTCCTCCACTTCATCTTCACTACCTTCATCTCTTCTTGGCTCCGGTATTCTATGCCACTCTTCTTGCAGGGCTTGCATTTGTCTCTGCAAAACTCGGACATCTTTTGCTGACACCGTGCCTCTCTTGCCAACGGGGTTTCTTCTTGGAGGCATTCTACTCACTTTCTCATGAGCCTTTCCACAGATCCTGGTGTAACTGCCTCACGTCCGACGATCTGTTACACACTCAGGAACTTCCAGCTCTGATACCACTTGATGGGGGACCAAAAAAAATGCACACACTCACACTCACGCAATTTCAAAATTTTCTTCTATTAATCTTGAAATCTTTACAATAACAACCGCAGGCTTTACAATGACCAGCGCTCGGCTTGGTCTTCTCACACTCACACTCTGCATGCGATCTCTGATCCACCACCCTATTTTATTACAATGCTTGGGTTTTTATAGAGGTCTCGACCCTCTGAAACATTCTAGTTGCCCATGACCTACAACTATCGCTTTGTCAAAATGTTCTTCTAAAACTGCTACTTCCTTTTCAGTGCACGCGTGGCCGACATACTTGTCAGAATATTCCTCTGTGCCTGCTGCCTCTTTTTTAGTGCGCATGTGGTCGATCACGTGTTTATTTCCCATTCATTTTCTTCTGGCCGCGATATCGCGACGTGTCGCGATATCATGACATGTCACGATATCGCGACGTGTCATGATATCATGACCAAAAAAAATGCACACACTCACACTCACGCAATTCCAAAATTTTCTTCTATTAATCTCGAAATCTTTACAATAATAGCCCACAGGCTTTACAATGACCAGCGCTCGGCTTGGTCTTCTCACACTCACACTTTGTGTGCGATCTCTGATCCACCACCCTATTTTATTACAATGCTTGGGTTTTTATAGAGGTCCCGACCCTCTGAAACATTCCAGTTTCCCATGACCTGCAACTGCCGCTTTGTCAGAATGTTCTTCTGAAACTGCTACTTCCTTTTCAGTGCACGCATGGCCGACATACTTGTCAAAATATTCCTCTACGCCTGTTGCCTCTTTTTTAGTGTGTGCATGGCCGACCGCATGTTTATTTCCTGTTCATTTTCTTTTGGCCGTGATATCGTGATGTGTCGTGATATCGTGACCATTCCACCTTCTGCCTTGGTTTCTTTATGTTTGTTGTGATATCGCGACGTCGTGATATCATGACCACTCCGCCTCCGAGCCCTTTGCTCTATTTTACATCGTGATATCGCGACATCATGATATCGCGACCCTTTTAATCATTTCTTGCCCACTTTTCTTTATGTCATGATATCACGATGTCACAATATCATGACCCTTCCGACCGCTACTTGCCCTCTTTTCTTTACGTCACGATATCGCGACGTCACGATATCGTGACCCTTCTGACCGCTACTTGCCCTCTTTGCTTTATGTCGTGATATTGCAACATCGTGATATCGCGACGTCGTGATATCGTGACCCTTCCTACCATTGCTTCGCTTGCCCTTCCTACATCGCGATATCATGACGTCGCAAAATTGTGACGTCGCGATATCATGATGTTGCGAAATCGTGACGTCATGATTTTGCAACCCCTCTGCCTACTGCAACTTCTGTCCTACTTTCCAGATTTGTAGAACACTTAGAAAAGTTTTGGTTGATGCAAGATTGCTTTGTTGCTGCCGGATGCTCCTGCATCAATCTTACTATCAACACCTACAAATCTTGTAGTATTCATCATGTAGAAGTTGAGGAGATAAAATAATATAATTTTATTTTGTCCATAAACATACATAAACTTTTTATTATTCATCACATGGTAAAATATTTATTATTGGAAGAATTGAAAAATATGATTTGAGATAAATTGGATTGAGAAAGGTAGAATTTAATGGGAGACAAAGAATTGCACAAGTCATGATTTTATTCACAAATATAGACTAAGAGGATCCACTTGCATCAATTACTCAATGTAATGAAAAAACTATCTTTACTAGGATCATCATTTGTATGTCATTATAGATCCCAAACTTGAGATGCAAAAGGTAGTCCAAATATAAACAAGCATGTGTAGACAAGAAAATATTGAAGAACACAAGCTTATACTAAGAGGGGGGTGAACAGTATAAGACAACTTTTTATTTTTCTTTCCCAAACAATATTATGCAATATATCAATGGCAATATCAACAACAGTAATCAAAGCAATGCACAAATCACCATACTCAATAGAGACACCAATTTAACATGTTTCACCCAATGTGGGCTAATCCATGGAGAAAATCTTTCACTAAATTTTTCTTAATAAATATCTTGGGAATCCTTTCCATATTACAATGTTTATGGACCTCTATACAAAGGATACACCAATACCCTAATCAAATTAATGGATATCTATCTACAAGAGATACCAATACCCTCAGCTGATTTGTGGATCTCTATCCACATGAGAACTCCTTCTCCTCTACTCTGGATGGTGATCATCTAGAAGACTACTACCTCCACTGCACTGGCTTGTGGATCTCTATCCACATAAGACTCTATCCTCACTCAGAAGATCTATGTCCTCACTACCCTAGCTAATGGACCTCTATCCACTTGAGACTATTGTCCTCTACTTTGTCACCTCCAAAGCTTTCTCTCATCTCTATCTCAAATTTATACTAAACACAGTCCTTTGATCTAGCACATCTATGCTCAATATCTATCTCTGATCTACACTCAACATAGTCCTTCGGTCTAGCATAAATCTGCTCAATCTCTATCTTAAATCTACACTAAATGCAGTCCTTTAGTCTAGAAAAAATATGTTCAATATCTATCTTTAAATTTATCCTAAATATAGTCCTTCGATCTAGCACAAATATGCTCAATATCTATCTTAAAATCTATCCTCAAGTCTTAACACAAATCTTGATCAAATCACAAATAAACTCTTCTATATCTACCCCAAAACTTAACTCAAGGTTTAAACAAATCAATCAATCAACTCTGCTCTCAAGTATTCTCTAAGACTTACCTCAAATCTATCCATAAGTCCTCTCTAGAACTTGACCAATATACTCAACAAGTCTTCACCAATACTGACCTCAAATATTCTCAACAAGTCCTCACTAGAACTTATCCAATATTTTCAACAAGTCTTCACCAAGACTTAACTCAAATATGCTCAACAATTCCTCACTAGAACTTGTCCAATCTGCTCAACAAGTCTTCACCAAGACTTACCTCAAATCTTCTCAACAAGTCCTCACTATAACTTGTCCAATCTACTCAACAAGTCTTCACCAAGACTTACCTCAAATCTGCTCAACAAGTCCTCACTAGAACTTACTTAAATGAGCTCACAAGCTTTCACAAAATCTTATTCAATCTATCACATAAAACTTATTCAATCACACAAACAAGCTTCACACAGATTTTTGTTTAATCTCATAGAAACATATATAGAATGGTTCGAGACTCAATATGCTTCACACTCACAATAATGCTCAATCATTTTCAATATCTCTCTTGTTTTTACCATAGAAACATATAGAGAATTGTTAGAGACTCAATATGTTTCACTCACAACAATGATTAATCACTTTCAAACTTTCCTTCAACTCAATCCAGAAATAAATAACAATTTGTTTCACATAACTTGAACTATCACTCCAACACTTCCAATAAATTATACTCAATCAAATCCACTTAACCAACCACTCAATGATAGCTTATTCAACAATTCTTATCAAACAAACCTCACATAACAATGATACCCATGATCTTACACAAACCCTAATCATTCATATGAAGGCTCACTCAATATTTTCAACAATGCTTATCAAACAAGGTTTCTAGCATCAAACTTCATTCCAGAAAAACCTTCATCAATCAATATTGGATATCTCAAAACCAAACTAAACAATGTTCATCAAACAATCCTTTTCACTCCAACTTAGCATTCATAACATCCAATCCAACAATATTTTACTCACAAGGAAGATGTACCCATACCTTTTATTTTTATGGAGATATGTCTTCAAATCCTGTCTTAACCATAATCAAATTTTATTTACGAAAACTAGGGTTAGGTAGCCACAACCTATCTCAAGATCTCCACAAAATAATTTTCTTAAAAATTATTTTTCATACAAAATATCAAATTCTTTTGTACACCTTATAATCTCCAAACTCACAATATTTAACTCAATAATTTCACCATAACAAAACACACAACAATTTCCCTTGCACACCTTATAATATCCAAGCTAGGCCACCAAGTGGGTTGCATGCCCACATGAGACAAATGGTGCACGTTGCCCTAAAAACTGCCTCACAAAAATGCTGATCAAATCAAAACGAAGGTCTCTTACTCTAAAACATCAATTGCATGGATCGAACCACAATCTCCTCCTTGCAAGCCTTATAAATATTTCAACTACTACCTATGCTACTTTCGTCGGTGGGATATCAACTCACCTTGTTGCCTTTATTCCCTCGTTTCTCTCAATATTCCTCAAAATGCAAATCATCTTCTTCCTAGGGTGTAGCACTTCAATTGCCTCTTCTCTCTCGCATTCAAAGGTGTAAGTTCAACTTTAGTAAATGGAATTTATTTCCTATATATATGCACATTATTCTTTGACTTCTCACGTTGTCCCATTTTGAATTTAAAAATTCGAATTTAGTATTTAAATATTAAATTTAAAAACCTTTGCCTCCATTATTAATTTAAATTAAAATTTTAATCAAGGATTAAAATATTTTAATTTAAATTAATTGCTCATGGGTCTTTTCAATTTGAACTTCATTTTTCTTTGTCTTGATATTTGGCCCGCAATATTATAATAATATAATATTATTATTTAATTTAAAATTGCTTCTCCTTCCTCGGGTTTTCATCCTTTGGGACCTTTTTAGGTATATAATATTAAAAATAAATATTATGTCCTATTCCTTTCCAAGACCTTCTTTCTTTTGGAAAAACCACTTGATGTCCTTAACGATGGTGAAATTAAACCAATATTCTTTTGGCATCAATGACAATAAAACTACTCAAAATTTCCAACAATCTCCCCCTTTGTCATTGATGGCAACAATTTTTACCATTCCTTATTTCTTTTTCAAAAGCTTCTTTCCCTGAGAAGTTGCTCCCCCTGACTGAATGCTCTCGTCCTGACTCAAATCTCTCCCCCTTTGTCATCAATGGCAAAGGGTCACCTTTAGGGCTTGGGGCTAAGAATGAGACTCTTATCGTAGCCCCTCCCCCACCTCCTCTTGAGGTTATTAATTTTGGGGTGGAAGCATCTCTATTACCAGCATACACTCATCTTTTCCTTTGTCCATCTTCTTCCTCAACTGATCCTTTTTATTCCTCTAACTAGTCATGTTCCTGCTTGTCTCTGGAAGTTCTGCTCTAGACCACTTAGCTATGTGCCCAACATTATTGTACTTATAGCACTTAATGTTGTGATTCCTTGAAGGTACAAATATCTTGGATTTTCTCTTGGTGAAGCCATATCCACTCATGTTATGAACCCTACAATTCACTGCCTTGTGACCAAACTGATTACAAGAGTAGCAATACCCTTGAAAATATTGCATGTTTATGAAATTTACATATTCCTATATTTCATGTGGCATGCACTGTGTAGCCTTGTGCCCAAGCCGATGACATGAGAAGCATCATGCATTGAATTTACCTTGCCTTGACCCCATTGGTCTCTTAGTCTCTTTTACCTTGTGTTGGTTCCTGTTCCATATGTTCCTCTTTTGTGCATTGTTCCTTTCCTTTTTGAACTTTCTATTATCCAACTCATCCTTAGAAGTCTCATTTTCCCCTACACTCTCTTCTTCTGAAGCTTCTTCTTCTTCGTAGCTTGATATTGACTCCTCTTCTTATTTTCTTTGTACCTATTCAAAACCAAGTCCTATTTTGTTTGACGAAGATATTTGTACCTTGATAATCTTATCTAAGTTCTTTGATATTCTCCCAAACCTGTGTAACTTATCCTTAGATTACTTCCTTCCTTAGTGAATCTACCTCATGCTCTAAATTTTTACATTCCAAAACCTTTGCTTCTAACTTCTCTTTGAATCTTCTTGTTTTAGCTATTGATTTGGTTAGATCCTCTATAAGCATTCCTTTCTCTTCATCATATTCTTGAAATTTAAGCTTGAGTTTTGAGTTTTTCTTTCTTACTCTCTTAATGCATCAAGGGCATGAATAAGCTCACCCTCAAGATCAAATTATCCTTTCTCTGATTCTTCATCTATTTTTTTGTCTTTGGGATCATCTTCATTCCTTTCTAATTTATTTCCAATAGAAGTACTCCCTTATTCTTCTTCTATTACCACAAGAATATTTTCTTCTCTTGGACCTTCACTTGCATCTTCATATTCATATTCACTGAAACAAAATCCATTCCTTGTACAACTATCTTCAAGATGACCAAAGTTACCACATCTAAAACACTTGAGAATCATTGGACCTCTCTTTCTAAAATTTTATTTTCTACTATCATAAATAGGGTTTCATCTTCTTTGTTGCTTGAAGAGCTTCCATAACTATCACTTGAACTCTTATTTTCCTTGTTTGCATAAAAACTCTTTTTATGTCTTTGGAAAAACTTATTTCCTTGTGTATCTTGTCCATCCCTATTTTTCTTTTGGTACCTGGGCTTTTCGTTCTTCCTTGTTCTTATGATCCTTTTTTTTATTCATCATTGCTATTTCTAGCCTTTGGATAATCATATGCATAGTGATCATATTTACCAATTGAAAAGTCTAACTGATTTCATACCTTTATACTTTCTTGAGTCCTTGTTCCTTCTGCCATAATTTGCTTCTTCATCACTGGATAACTCATTGCTTGAATCTAAATTTTTACCCTTTGTCTTCTTAGTAGCTTTGAAGGCTGCTTCTTTCTGAGTAATAAGTTCTTCTTTTATTCTCATCTCAAAAGTTGTGAGAATGCCATGTAATTCATCCCTTCTCAAAAGTTCAATATCTTTTGACTCTTCTATAGTTGAAATATTTTCATTAAACCTTTTTGGAAGTCACTTTAAAATCTTATCACAAACATCTATTTCCTCAAATTTAAGTCCAAGTCCTTGCATGGAGTTAACAACCTTGTCCACACGAAGTAGATATGTAGCAATATTTTCTTCATCCTTCATCTTTAGGTCTTCAAATGTTCTCTTGAAGTTCTAAAACTTTACCCTTTTGACCTTTTTGTCCCCCTCATATATGCCTTTCAACTTATCTCAAATTTCCTTTACTGATGTGCAATGCATAACCCTTATAAACTCGGTTTCACGTAAATTTCTCAAAATTCCATTCATTGCCTTTGAATTGTGATGATGTAGAAGCTTACCATATTTATCTATAGGTGGATTTGTTGGTGGTGTCTATCCATTTTCAACTACTTCCCATATTTCATTTACAAGTGCCATTAGATGGAAATTCATCCTTGTGCTCCATAGTGCATAATTGTTCCCATTGAACAATGGTGCTAAATTCCATGATGATCCATTCTAAGAGTCCATTTGTGTTCTTTTAAGATTTTTATTCAACTTGTTAAACTATTTCGAAGGAAACCGCTCTGATGCCAATTGAAGAACACAAGCTTATACTGAGAGGGGGTGTGAATAGTATAAGATCAATTTTTACTATTCTTTCCCAAATAATATTGTGCAATATATCAATGGCAATATCAATAGCAATAATTAAAGTAATGCATAAATCACCACACACAATAGAGACACCAATTTAACGTAGTTCACCCAATGTGGGCTACTCCATAGAGAATATATTTCACAAAAAGTTTTTCAATAATTCTCTTGGGAATCCTTTCCCCATTATAATGTTTATGGACCTCTGTCCAAAGGAGACACCAATCCCCTCATCAAGTTCATAGATATCTATCCATAGGAGACACCATTCCTCTTATCTGATTCATGGATCTCTATCCATAGGAGAACTCCTTATCCTCTACTCTGGCTGGTGATCCTCTAGAATACTACTGCCTCCACTACACTAGATTGTGGATATCTATCCACAGAAGACTCTATCCTCACTCAGAATATCTATTTCCTCACTACCCTGGCTAATGGATCTTTATCCACTTGAGACTATTGTCCTTTGCTCTATCACCATCAAATATTACTCTCAGCTCTATCTCAAATTTTTACTAAACACAGTCCTTCGGTCTAGCACAAATATGCTCAATATCTATCTCTGATATGTACTAAACACAATTCTTTGGTCTAGCACAAATTTGCTCAATCTCTATCTCAAATCTGCACTAAACATAGTCCTTCGGTCTAGCACAAATCTTCTCAATATTTATCTTCAAATATGTCTTAAACATAGTCCTTTGGTCTAGCACAAATCTGCTCAATATTTATCTTCAAATCTATCGTCAAGCCTTAACACAAAGCTTGATCCAATCACAAATCAACTCTGCTAGGTTTACACAAATAAATTAATCAACTGTGCTCTCAATTCTTCTCTAAGACTTACCTCAAATATTTCCAAAATTCCTCTATAGAACTTGATGAATATACTCAACAAGTCTTCATCAAGACTTACCTCAAATATTCTCAACAAGTCCTCACTAGAACTTTTCCAATCTGCTCAACAAGTCTTCACCAATACTTGTCTCAAATTTTCTCAGGTCCTCACTAGAACTTATCCAATATGCTCAACAAGTATTCACCAAGACTTAACTCAAATATGCTCAATAATTCCTCACTATAACTTGTCCAATATTCTTAACAAGTATTCACCAAAACTTTCCTCAAATATGCTCAACAAGTCCTCACTAGAACTTACTCAAATCAACTCACAAGCTTTCACAAAAGCTTATTCAATCTATCACAAAAAACTTCTTCAATCACACAAACAAGCTTCACATAGATTCTTGTTTAATCTCACAAAAATATATAGAGAATGTTTAGATATTCAATATGCTTCCTACTAAAATCATTGCTCAGTAACTTTCAATATCTCTCTTGTTTTTACCAAAAAAACATATAGAGAATTGTTAGAGGCTCAAAATATTTCACTCACAAAAATGCTTAATCACTTTCAATATTTCCTTCAACTCAATCCAGAAATAAAGAACAATTTATTTCATAGAACTTAAAATATCACTCCAACACTTCCAATAAATTATACTCAATCAACTCTACTCAACCAACCACTCAATGATAGCTTATTCAACAATGCTTATCAAAAAAACCTCACATAAAAATGATACTCATGATATTTCTCAAACCCTAATCATGCATATGAAGGCTCACTCAATATTCACAACATCCAATCCAACAATATTTTTCTCACAAGGAATATGTACCCTTACCTTTTATTTTTATCGAGATATGTCTTCAAAACCTACCATAACCATAATCAAATTTTATTTTCCAACACTAGGGTTAGGTAGCCACAACCTATCTCAAGATATCCACAAAATAATTTTCTTAAAAATTATTTTTTTTCATACAAAATATCAAATCCTTTTGTACACCTTATAATCTCCAAACTCACAATATTTAACTCAATAATTTCACCATAACAAAACACACAACAATTTCCCTTGCACACCTTATAATCTCCAACCTCACACAATCTAACTCAATAATTTCATCATAACAAAATGCACAACAATCTTCCTTATACACCTTATAACCTCCACTCTTTATAAAATAAATTTCAATCACCAAAAATCAAAATAAAATATTTTAATTTTTTCTTTACCTTATAACTCCCCCAAGCACTTAGCACTCACGACAATCTCAAAGCAATTTCAATTTTCAACACCTTGGAGAATAAAATTGAATGGCATACCTTTAATATGTTTTTCCCACTAAAAGTTATCTTTGGAAAAATCAAAATTGTGACCATGCACTCCCAACACCCTAGCTCTAAGCTAGGCCACCGAGTGGGCTGTGTGCCCACATAAGAGAAATGGTGCACGCTGCCCTAAAAACTGCCTCACAAAAACATTGAGCAATTCAAAACAATGTCCTATTTCTCTAATATGTCAATCATATGGATCGAACCACGATCTCCTCATTGCAAGCCTTAGCACTTTTCCAACTACCGCCTGCACTACCATCATCGGTGGGATGTCAACTCACCCTGCTACCTTTATTCCCTCATTTCTCTCAATCTTCCTTGAAATGCAAATCGTCTTCTTCCTAGGGTGCAGTGCTTCGATTTCCTCTTCTCTCTCACATTCAAAGGTGTAAGTTCAACTTTAGGAAATGGAATTTATTTCCTATATATGTGCACATTATTATTTGACTTCTCACATCAGCCCATTTGAAATTTAAAACTTCTAATTTAGTTTTTAAATATTGAATTTAAAAACCTTTGCCTCCATTATTAATTTAAATTAAAATTTTAATCAAGGATTAAAATATTTTAATTTAAATTAATTTCTCATGGGTCTTTTCAATTTGAACTTCATTTTTCTTTGTCTTGATATTTGGCCTACAATATTATAATAATATAATATTATTATTTAATTTAAACTTGCTTCTCCTTCCTTGGGTTTTCATCCTTTGGGCCCTTTTTAGGCATATAATATTAAAAATAAATGTTATGTCATATTCCTTTCCAATACCTTCTTGCTTTTGGAAAAACCACTTGATGTCCTTAATGATGGTGAAATTAAACCAATATTATTTTGGAATCAATGACAACAAAACTACTCAAATTTTCCAACAATCTCCCCCTTTGTCATTTATGGCAACCCCTTTATTTTTACCATTCCTTTTTATTTTTTCAAAAGTTGATTTCTCTGAGAAGTTGCTCCCCCTGACTGAATGCTCTCCCCATAACTCAAATACCTCCCTATTTTCATTAATGGCAAAGGGTCACCTTTGGGGCTTGGGGCTAAGAATGAGACTCTTAGCTTAGACCCTCCCCCACCTCCTCTTGAGGTGAATAATTCTATGGTGGTAGTATCTCTACTCCTAGAATACACTCATCTTTACCTTTATCCATACTCTTCCTGAACTGATCCTTTTGATTCCTCTGACTATTCATGTTCTTGCTTGTCTCTGGAAGTTTTTCTTTACACCACTTAGCTATGTGCCCAATATTATTGAACTTATAGCACTTAATATTGTGATTCCTTGAAGGTGCAAATATCTTGGGGTTTCTCCTAGTGAAGCCATATCCACTCCTATTATAAACCCTGCAATTCACTACCTCTTGACCAAACTAATTACAAGAGTAGCAATACCCTTGAAAACATTGCTTGTTTTTGAAATTTCCATATTCTTTTCTTTCATGTGTCCTACACTGTATAGCCTTGTGCCCAAACCTATGATATGAGAAGCATCATCCATTGAATTTACCTTACCTTCACCCCATTGGTCTCTTAGTCTCTTTTACCCTATGCTAGTTCTTGTTCCATCTGTTCCTATTTTGTGCATTGTTCCTTTCATTGTTGAACTTTCTATTAACCAACTCATCCTCAAAAGTCTCACTTCTCTTACACTCTTTTCTTCTAAAGCGTCTTCTTCTTCGAAGCTTGATATTGACTCCTCTTCTTATTTTCTTTGTACTTGTTCAAAACCAAGTCTCATTTTTTTTGACAAAGATATTTGTACCTTGATAATCTTATCCAAGTTCTTTGAGCTTCTCCCAAACCTATGTAACTTGTTCTTAGATTTTTTTACTTCCTTCCTTAGTGAAGCTACCTCATGCTCTATATTTTCACTTTCCAAAACCTTTGCTTCTAACTTCTCTTTAAATCTTCTTGTTTTAGGTATTGAGTGTGTTAGATCCTCTATAAGCTTTCCTTTCTCTTCATCACATTCTTGAAATTTAAGCTTAAGTTTTGAGTTTTTCTTTCTTACCTCTCTTAATGCATCAAGGGCATGAAAAATATCACCCTCAAGATCAACTTCTCCTTTCCATTGTTCTTCCTTATTTTTTTTGCCTTTGGGATCATCTTCATTCCTTTTTTATTTATTTCCACTAGAAGTACTCCCTTCTTCTTCTATTACCAAAAGAAGATTTTTTTCTCTTGGACCTTCACTTGCATATTCATATTTATCTTCACTGAAATAGAATCCATTCCTTGTACAACTATCTTCAATATGACCAAAGTTACCACATCTAAAACACTTGAGAATCATTGGACCTCTCTTTCTAACATTTTATTTTTCTACTATCATAAATAGGGTTTCTTCTTCTTCATTACTTGAAGAGCTTCCATCACTATCACTTGGGCTCTTATTTGCCTTGTCTACATAAAAAATCTTCTTATACCTTTGGAAAAACTTCTTTTCTTGTGTACCTTGTCCATCCTTGATTTTATTTTGGTACCTGTGCTTTCTTGCTTCCCTATTCTTATGATCCTATTTTTCTTCATCATTTCTATTTCTAGCCTCTATAAAATCATATGCATAGTGACCATATTTAACATAATTAAAACATCTAACTGATTTCATAACTTTATACTTTCTTGAGTCCTTATTCCTTCTACCATAATTTGCTTCTTCATAAATGGATAATTCATTGCTTGAATCTGACTTTTTACCCTTTGTCTTCTTAGTAGCTTTGAAGGCTGCTTATTTCTAGGGAATAAGTTCCTCTTTTATTGTCATCTCAAAAGCTGTGATAATGCCATGTAATTCATCCCTTGTCAAAAATTCAATATCTTTTGGATCTTCTATAGCTGAAATATTTTCATTAAACCTTTTTGGAAGTGACTTTAAAATCTTATCACAAACATTTATTTCCTCAACTTTAAGTCCAATTCCTTTCATGGATTTAACAACCTCATCCACACGAAGTAGATATGCAACAATATTTTCTTCATCCTTCATCTTTAGGTCTTCAAATTTTATCTTGAAGTTTTACAAATTTATCCTTTTGACCTTTTCTCTCCCTCATATATGGCTTTCAACTTATCCCAAATTTCCTTTGTTGATGTGCAATATATAACCTTTATAAACTTTGTTTCACACAAACCTCTCAAAATTCCATTCATTGCCTTTGAATTATGATGATGTAGAAGCTTACCATATTTATCTGTAGGTGGAGTTTTTGGTGGTGTGTATCCATTTTCAACTGCTTCCCATATTTCATTTCCAAGTGCCATTATATGGAACTTCATCCTTATGCTCCATAGTGCATAATTGTTCCCATCGAACAATGGTGTTGAATTCCTTATGATCCATTATGAGAGTCCATATGTGTTCTTGTAACTTTTCCTTTAATATGTTAAACTCTTTCGAAGAAAACCGCTTTGATACCAATTGAAGAACACAAGCTTATACTGAGAGGGGGGTGAACAGTATAAGATAACTTTTTACTTTTCTTTCCAAAATAATATTATGCAATATATCAATGGAAATATCAATAGCAGTAATCAAACCAATGCACAAATAACCACACATAATAGAGACACCAAATTAATGTGGTTCACCCAATGTGGGCTACTCCATGGAGAAAATATTTCACTAAAAAATTTTCAACAAATCTCTTACGAATCCTTTCCATATTCCAATATTTATGGACCTCTATCCAAAGGAGACACCAATATCCTAATCAATTTCATGGATCTCTATCTATAGGATACACCAATCCCCTTAGTTGATTCATGGATCTCTATCCATAGAAGAACTCCTTCTCCTCTACTCTGGTTGGTGATCCTCTAGAAGACTACTGCTTCCACTACACTGTCTTGTGGATCTCTATCCATAGAAGACTCTGTCCTCACTCAAGAAGATATTTGTCCTCACTATCTTGGCTAATGGACATCTATCCACTATAGACTAGTGTCATCTACTCTGTGAACTCCAAATATTACTCTTAGCTTTGTCTCAAATCTATACCAAACACAGTCCTTCGATGTAGCACAAATCTATTCAATATCTATCTCTGATCTACACTAAATGCATTCATTTAGTCTAGCATAAATCTTCTCAATATCTATCTTAAATCTACACTAAAAGCAATCCATCGGTATAGCACAAATCAACTCAATCTCTATCTTCAAATCTATCCTAAACACAGTCCTTCAATCTAGCATAAATCTACTCAATATCTATCTTCAAATCTATCCTCAAGTCTTAACACAAAGTTTGATCAAATCATAAATTAACTCTGCTAGATCTACCTCAAACATTAACTCAAGGTTTGAACAAATCAATCAATCAACTCTGCTCTCAAGTCTTCTCTAATACTTTACTCAAATATGTCCACAAGTCCTATCTAAATCTTGACCAATCTACTCAACAAGTCTTCACCAAGACTTACCTCAAATCTTCTCAACAAGTCCTTACTAGAACTTGTCCAATATTCTCAACAAGTCTTCACCAAGACTTACCTCAAATCTTCTCAACAAGTCCTCACTAGAACTTGTCCAATATGCTCAAAAAGTCTTCACCAAGACTTACCTTAAATATGATCAACAAGTCCTCACTAGAACTTGTCCAATATGCTCAACAAGTCTTCACCAAGACTTACCTCAAATCTGCTCAACAAGTCCTCACTAGAACTTACTCAAATCAGCTCACAAGATTTCATAAAATCTTATTCAATCTATCACAAAAAACTTCTTCAATCACACAAATAAGCTTCACACAGATTATTGTTTAATCTCACATAAACATATTGAGAATGGTTAGAGACTCAATATTCTTCACACTCACAACAATGCTCAATCACTTTCAATCTCTCTTGTTTTTAACATAGAAAAATATAGAGAATTGTTAGAGACTCAATATGTTTCACTCACAACAATGCTTAATCACTTTCAATATTTCCTTCAACTCAATCCAGAAATAAATAACAATTTGTTTCATAGAACTTGAACTATCACTCCAACACTTCCAATCAATTATACTCAATCAACTCCACTCAACCAACCACTCAATCATAGCCTATTCAACAATGCTTATCAAAAAAACCTCACATAAAAATGATACTCATGATCTTTCACAAACCCTAAACATTCATATGAAGGCTCACTCAATATTTCCAATAATTCTTATCAAACAAGGTTTCTAGCATCAACCTTCATTCCAGAAAAATCTTAATCAATCAATATTGGATATCTCAAAACCAAACTCAACAATGCTCGTCAAAAAATCCTTTTCACTCCAACTTAGCATTCACAAAATCCAATCCAATAATATTTTACTCACAAGGAATGTGTACCCATACCTTTTATTTTTATGGAGATATGTCTTCAAAACCTATCTTAACCATAATCAAATTTTATTTGCCAACACTAGGGTTAGGTAGCCACAACCTATCTCGAGATCTCCACAAAATAATTTTCTTAAAAATTATTTTTCATACAAAATATCAAATCCTTTTGGACACCTTATAATCTCCAAACTCACAATATTTAACTCAATAATTTTACCATAACAAAACACGCAACAATTTCCCTTGCACACCTTATAATATCCATCCTCACACAATCTAATTCAATAATTTCATCATAAAAAAATGCACAACAATCTTCCTTATACACCTTATAACCTCCACTATTTATAAAATAAATTTCAATCACCAAAAATCAAAATAAAATATTTTAATTTTTTCTTTACCTTATAACTCCCCCAAGCACTTAGCACTCACGACAATCTCAAAGCAATTTCAATTTTCAACACCTTGGAGAATAAAATTCAATGGCATACCTTTAATATGTTTTACCCACTAAAAGCTTTCTTCGATGAAATCAAAACCGTGACCTTGCACTCCCAACACCCTATCTCCAAGCTAGGCCATCGAGTGGGTTGTGTTCCCACATAATAAAAACAGTGCACACTGTCCTAAAAACTGCCTCACAAAAATTTTGACCAAGTCAAAATGAAGGCCTCTTCCTCTAAAATATTAATCACATGGATCGAACCATGATCTCCTCCTTGAAAGCCTTAGTGCTTTACCAACTGCCACCTGCACTACAACCATTGGTGGGATGTCAACTCACTATACTACCTTTATTCCCTCGTTTCTCTCAATATTCCTTGAAATGCAAATTGTCTGCTTCCTAGGGTGGAGTGCTTCGATTTCCTAAACTTGACCAATCTACTCAACAAGTCTTCACCAATACTGACCTCAAATCTTTCCAATAAGTCCTCACTAGAACTTGTCCAATCTTATCAACAAGTCTTCACCAAGACTTACCTCAAATCTGCTCAACAAGTCTTCACTAGAACTTGTCCAATCTACTCAACAAGTCCTCACTATAACTTGTCCAATCTACTCAAAAAGTCTTCACCAAGACTTACCTCACATCTTCTCAACAAATCCTCACTATAACTTACTTAAATCAGCTCACAAGATTTCACAAAATCTTATTCAATCTATCACATAAAACTTATTCAATCACACAAACAAGCTTCACACAGATTCTTGTTTAATCTCATAGAAACATATAGAGAATGGTTAGAGACTCAATATGCTTCACACTCACAACAATGCTCAATCACTTTCAATCTCTCTCTTGTTTTTACCATAGAAACATATAGAGAATTGTTAGAGACTCAATATGTTTCACTCACAACAATGCTTAATCACTTTCAATCTTTCCTTCAACTCAATCCAAAAATAAAGAACAATTTGTTTCACATAACTTGAACTATCACTCCAACACTTCCAATAAATTATACTCAATCAACTCCACTCAACCAACCACTCAATGATAGCTTATTCAACAATTATTATCAAACAAACCTCACATAACAATGATACCCATGATCTTTCACAAACCCTAATCATGCATATGAAGGCTCACTCAATATTTCCAACAATGCCTATCAAACAAGGTTTCTAGCATCAAACTTCATTCCAGAAAAACCTTCATCAATCAATATTGGATATCTCAAAACCAAACTCAACAATGTTCATCAAACAATCCTTTTCACTCCAACTTAGCGTTCATAACATCCAATCCAAAAATATTTTACTCACAAGGAAGATGTACCCATACCTTTTATTTTTATGGAGATATGTCTTCAAAACCTATCTTAACCATAATCAAATTTTCTTTGGCAACACTAGGGTTAGGTAGCCACAACCTATCTCAAGATCTCCACAAAATATTTTTCTTAAAAATTATTTTTCATACAAAATATCAAATTCTTTTGTACACCTTATAATCTCCAAACTCACAATATTTAACTCAATAATTTCACCATAACAAAACACACAACAATTTCCCTTGCACACCTTATAATATCCAACCTCACAAAATATAACTCAATAATTTCATCATAACAAAATGCACAACAATCTTCCTTATACACCTTATAACCTCCACTCTTTATAAAATAAATTTCAATCACCAAAAATCAAAAGAAGATATTTTAATTTTATCTTTACCTTATAACTCCCCCAAGCACTTAGCACTCACGACAATCTCAAAGCAATTTCAATTTTCAACACCTTGGAGAATAAAATTCAATGGCATACCTTTAATATGTTTTACCCATTAAAAGCTATCTTCGGTGAAATCAAAACTGTGACCTTGCACTCCCAACACCCTTGCTCCAAGCTAGGCCATCGAGTGGGTTGTGTTCCCACATGATAAAAATGGTGTACACTGCCCTAAAAACTGCCTCACAAAAATTTTGAGCAAGTCAAAATGAAAGCCTCTTCCTCTAAAACATCAATCACGTGGATCAAACCATGATCTCCTCCTTGCAATCCTTAGCACTTTACCAACTGCCACCTACACTACAACCATCGGTGGGATGTCAACTCACCCTACTACCTTTATTCCCTCGTTTCTCTCAATCTTCCTTGAAATGCAAATTGTCTTCTTCCTAGGGTGGAGTGTTTCGATTTCCTCTTCTTTCTCACATTCAAATGTGTAAGTTCAACTTTAGGAAATGGAATTTATTTCCTACATATATGTACATTATTCTTTGACTTCTCACATCAGCCCATTTCGAATTTTAAAATTTGAATTTAGTTTTTAAATATTAAATTTAAAAACATTTGCCTCCATTATTAATTTAAATTAAATTTTAATCAAGTATTAAAATATTTTAATTTAAATTAATTTCTCATGGGTATTTTCAATTTGAACTTCATTTTTCTTTGTCTTGATATTTGGCCTGCAATATTATAATAATATAATATTATTATTTAATTTAAAATTTATTCTCCTTCCTTGGGTTTTCATCCTTTGGGCCCTTTTTAGGTATATAATTTAAAAATAAATATCATGTCCTATTCCTTTCCAAGACCTTATTGCTTGTGGAAAAACCACTTGATGTCCTTAATTACGGTGAAATTAAACCAATATTATTTTGACATCAATGGAAACAAAACTACTCAAAATTTTCAACAATCTCCCCTTTTCTTATTGATGGCAACGCCTTTATTTTTACCATTCCTTTTTATTTTTCAAAATCTGCTTTCCCTAAGAAGCTGCTCCCCCTGACTGAATGCTCTCCCCCTAACTCAAATCTCTCCCGCTGTGTTATCAATGGCAAAGGGTCACCTTTGGGGCTCAGGGCTAATAATGAGACTCTTAGCTTAGCCCCTCCCCCAACTCCTCTTGAGGTGATTAATTCTAGGGGGAGAGTATCTCTACTCCCAAAATACATCGATATTTACCTTTGTCCACATGCTTCCTCAACTGATACTTTTGATTCCTCTAACTATTCTTGTTCCTGCTTGTCTCTGGAAGTTCTTCTCTACACCACTTAGCTATGTGCCCAACATTATTTTGCTTATAGAACTTAATGTTGTGATTCCTTGATGGTTCAAATATCTTTTGGTTTCTCCTCGTGAAGCCATATCCACTCCTGTTATGAACCCTGCAATTCACTGCCTTATGACCAAAGTGATTACAAGAGTAGCAATACCCTTGAATAAACTACCTATTTTTAAAGTTCCATATTCTTTTCTTTCATGTGTCCTACACTATGTAGCTTTGTGCCCAAACCTGTGACATGATAAGCATTGTCCATTGAATTTACCTTACCTTGACTCCATTGGTCTCTTAGTCTCTTTTACACTGTGTTGGTTCCTGTTCCATATGTTTCTCTTTTGTGCATTTTTCCTTTCCTTGTTGAACTTTCTATTATCCAACTCATCCTCAGAACTCTCACTTTCTCTTACACTCTCTTCTTCATAAGCTTCTTATTATTCGAAGCTTGATATTGACTCCTCTTCTTATTTTCTTTGCACCTGTTCAAAACCAAGTCTTGTTTTGTTTGACGAAGATATTTATACCTTGATAATATTATCCAAGTTCTTTGAGCTTCTTCCAAACCTGTGTAACTTATCATTAGATTCTTTTACTTCCTTCCTTAGTGAAGCTACCTCATGCTCTAAATTTTAACATTCCAAAACATTTGCTTCTAAATTCTCTTTGACTATTCTTGTTTTAGCTATTGATTTGGTTAGATCCTATATAAGCTTTTCTTTCTCTTCATCACATTCTTGAAATTTAAGCTTGAGTTTTGAGTTTTGCTTTCTTACCTCTCTTAATGCATCAAGGGTATGAATAAGCTCACCCTCAAGATCAACTTCTCCTTTCTCTGATTCTTCCTCTATTTATTTACCTTTGGGATCATCTTCATTCCTTTATAATTTATTTCCACTAGAAGTACTCCCTTATTCTTCTATTTCCATAAGAAGATTTTCTTCTCTTAGACCTTCACTTGCATCTTCATATTTATCTTCACTGAAACAGAATCCATTCCTTGTACAACTATCTTCAAGATGACCAAATTTACCACATCTAAAATGTTACACTTACAGTGACACTGAGAGGGGGGTGAATCAGTGTGATCTTTTAAAACTTTAAACTTGCAATACTTAAAGCTGAAATAAAGCAAACTTAAACCAGATATAGCAAGTTAATAAGAGAGCATCACACAACACAAGATTTTAACGAGGTTCACCAATGTGGCTACTCCTCAAAAATGACTGCTTGGACTACCATCCAAATCCAGCCTTTGCAAAGCAACAACTTTACAACTTATTTACCAGCACCAACTGGAAGGAGCACCAACCCCTCAATTTTTCTGCACCAACAGAAAGGAGCACCAACCCCTAATTCACCAGCACCTACTGGAAAGGAGCACCAACCCCTTATGCCAAGCTCCAACTTGGACTTCAAGAAAAATACAAAAAAATACCTTCACACTTTGCGCACCCTGTCTGCTGTTTCTGTGTACTCTACTTCTGTTGTGCAAATGCTTCGCACCACCAGACTGCTTCTACGCAATTTCCTCGCACACTTCGCTTCAACACAAATGAACTACCGCTTCTGCTCCTATGCGCTTTTGCTTCGCACTCTGATCGATTCGATATGACTCGCACTCGGCTCACCGTGGACTTCACTTGCACAAATTTTTCTTCGCAAAAATCACCTTACTCAAACTCGAAACAGCCCTCCTTTTATAGATTAAATTTCAAGAACAAAACTTAAACTATAGTCGGCTGTAACCCTAAAGAACGTCGGCTGTAAAACCCTAAAGATCGTCGATTGCAAAACCCTAAATTCTATCGGATCAGATTCAACTTTGTCGGCTTCAACCACCTATGTCGTTACTGTAGCTTTCCTCGTGAAGCTACAACATGTCACGATATCGTGACACCTTTACAAACTCGTACACCTTCATATCACTTTTGTCGCGAAATCGTGACACTTTTGGCCTTTTCGCCTTGACAACGTTCTTATCATGAAATCGTGACACTTTCTGCTTTTACTGACGTCATCTTTACTACTGTCATGAAATCGTGACATTCCTCGCTTTCTCAACCTTTTCTCGGCTTGCACTAGCAAAAACGGAACATGTCGCGAAATCGTGACACTTTTGCCTCCGTGCTTTCTCTCTCCTCTTCGGGTCGCGAAAACCCGACGTGTCGCGATATCGTGACACTTTTCCTCCTTGGTGCTTTTCTTCCCTTCGGGTCACGAAAACCCGACATGTCGCGATATCGTGACACTTTTCCTCCTTGGCGCTTTTCTTCCTTTCGGGTCGCAAAACCGACATGTCGCGAAATCGTGACACTTTTCCTCCTTGGCGCTTTTTCTCCGAACATGTCACGAAATCGTGACAGTTTTCTTCCTTAGCACTTTTTCTCCAAACATGTCGTGAAATCGTGATAGTTTTCTTCCTTAGCGCTTTTTCTCCGAACATGTCACGAAATCGTGACAGTTTTCTTCCTTAGCGCTTTTTCTCCAAACATGTCACGAAATCGTGACAGTTTTCTTCCTTAGCGCTTTTTCTCCAAACATGTCACGAAATCGCGATAGTTTTCTTCCTTAGCGCTTTTTCTCCAAACATGTCATGAAATCGTGATAGTTTTCTTCCTTAGCGCTTTTTCTCCGAACATGTCGCGAAATCGTGACAGTTTTCTTCCTTAGCACTTTTTCTTCAAACATGTCGCGAAATCACGACAGTTTTCTTACTTGCCTTCTCTGCTTCCAACATGTCATGAAATCGTGATAGTTTTCCTTGCGCCTTCTCTCTCCTCGGCCATGTCATGAAATCATGACAATTTTGCTTGCGCTTTCTCTCTCCTCTAACATGTCGCGAAATCGCGATAGTTTTTCTTGCCTACTGAATATGTCGCGATATCGCGACACTTTTCTTACTTGTCTTTTTCTTTGATCTTTTGCAAATAGGCAACTATGGTCTTCTTGGAAACTCACTGTCCATGCTCTGAATAACCTTTGAACTTCTGTCCTCTGCATCTGAATGACTTCTGAACTGCCTGTCCACTGCATCATTAGATCTAACTGCCTGTGTTGACAACAATGACAAAACTCTTGCAACACCTTGCTCAACAATCTCCCCCTTTGGAATTGTTGGCAACACCTATGTAAATTCCTGTAACTCTTCTCCCCCTTTGTCAATAATACCAAAGGGCTACTACAGACTCCCCCTGAGTCCATACACACAATTCTCGGGCATAATTTGTTGCACTTAGCACAAATTATGATCATGAGCAAAAGAATAGTCAAATACTCAAATGCTCCCCCCGAGAAAGTGATCCTTGTAGCTAGTCACTTCTTGGGAAGTGTGACTACTCCCAATTTGTTTTGAAGGTACTCAAACACTTCCTTGGGCAATGGTTTTGTGAAAATATCTGCTACTTGTTCCGTGGTTGGGACAAAATCCAATTTAACTTCTCCTTCTGCAACTTTCTCCTTCAAAAAGTGATACCTGATGGCAATGTGCTTTGTGCGTGAATGCATAACTGGATTCTTGGAGATGTTAATTGCACTGGTGTTATCACACTTTATTGATATTGGCTCACTAAAATTAATGCCAAGATCTTTCAGAGTTTGTTTCATCCACAAAACTTGTGTACAACATGTTGTTGTTGCAATATATTCTGCCTCAGTTGTAGATAAAGAGACTGACTCTTGCTTCTTATTGTGCCATGCAACCAATCTGTCTCCCAGATAGAATGCACCTCCACTGGTACTCTTTCTGTCATCTACACATCCAGCCCAATCTGCATCTGAATATGATATAAGAGTGAAGTCTTTACCTTTTGGATACCACAACCCATACTCCATGGTACCCTTGAGATACCGAAGAATCCTTTTCTTCGTTGTCACATGAGTCTCTTTGGGACTCGGCCTGAAATCTTGCTACCATGCAAACTGACTACAGAATATCGGGTCTGGTAGTTGTTAAATATAGTAGGCTTCCAATCATTGATCTGTACATGGTTTGATCTACAGGTGGAGATTTGTCATCTTTACTCAACTTGCAGCCTATTGTCATGGGAGTGCTGGGTCGGCTTACAGATCCTCCATTGTGAACCTTTTTAGCATCTCTTTCACATATTTGACTTGGGAAATGAATATGCCTTTCTTATTTTGATTAACTTGTAACCCAAGAAAGTAAGACAGGTTCACCAATCATAGACATTTCAAATTCTTTCTGCATCTTATTTGCTAAGTCTTTACAAGATTCATCTTTGCTCTCGCCAAATATGATATCATCTACATAAACAACAAGAACAATGAGATGCCCACTTTCTATTTTGACATACAGATTATTGTCCACCATACCTTTCTTGAATCCCTGTTGAGAGAGATAGTTATCCAGCCTTGCATACCATGCCCGTGGTGCTTGTTTTAATCCATATAAAGCTTTCTTTAATTTGCAGACAAGGTTGGGATCTTCACTAATTTGAAAACCATCTGGTTGTTCAATATAGACCTCTTCTTCAAGTTTCCCATTTAAAAAGGCTGATTTTACATCCATCTGATAAACTCTGAAGTTCTTGTGGACTGCTAAGGCCAGAAACATTCTGATTGCTTCTAGTCTGGCCACTGGTGCAAAAGTCTCCTCAAAATCAATGCCTTCAACTTGTGCATAGCCTTTACAAACCAGTCTTGCTTTATTCCTAATGACCTGTCCGTCTTCATTTAATTTGTTTCGAAATATCCATTTGGTGCCGATTACATTCTTATTTGCAGGTCTAGGTACTAATTCCCAAGTTTTGTTCTTTTCAATCTGATCTAATTCTTCATTTATTGCCTTCATCCAGCTATCATCTTTGCTTGCTTCAGCTATGTTTTTGGGCTCAATGCTGGATAAAAGAGAGTAATTACTTACTACTTTCCTTCTTGTCTGAACACCAGCTGTGGGATCTCCAATTATTTGATCTCTTGGGTGATTTTTCTTCCAGCTGCCTGTTTTGAATTTCTTGTTTTCTTGCACCTCTGAGTCATCGATTAAGTCATCTGAATCAAGTGTAGGTTTATTTTCTATTTCATTCACCTCATCTCCTTCAATGACTTCTTCATAGATTGGGTAGTTTTCTTCAAAGTTAGCTATTCGTTTCCTACCTTCATCAAATTTAACATCGACACTGTCCACAATTTTCTTGAGTCTCTTGTTGTAGCATTTGTAAGCTTTGCTTTTTGAAGAATACCCAACAAAAACCCCTTCATCTGCTCTATTTTCAAACTTCCCAAGGTTATCATCAGTTTTTCTGATGTAACACTTCTGACCAAACACTTTGAGATGTTTTGTTGTGGCTTTTCTACCAAACCACAACTCATAAGGTGTTTTGCTTTCATGAGTTCTTAACATGTATCTGTTTTGGATGTATACTGCAGTGGTGACTGCTTCTTTCCAAAATTTGTCTGCTATTTTGTTTTCTGCTAGCATAGTACGTGCCATTTCCTGTACTATTTTGTTCTTTCTTTCTACTACACCATTCTGCTGGGGAGTTCTAGCTACTGAATATTGTCTCCTGATCCCATGTTTTTCATAGTATTCTATAAATTCATCTGAAATGAATTCTCCTCCTCTATCTGATCGTAAACATTTGATCCTTTTTCCTGTTTCATTCTCAACTAGATGTTTGAAAGATCTGAACATTTCAAAAGCTTCTATTTTATTCTTTAAGAAAAATATCCATGTCATTCTGGAATAATCATCGATACACAACATAAAGTATTTGTCACCATTTATGCTTTGTGTTCTCATGGGTCCACATAAGTCTGTATGAATAAGTTCCAAAGGCTTGCTAGTGTGGTACTCTTTTGTTTTGAATGAGACTCTGGTTTGCTTTCCCTTCTGACATGAAGCACAAATACTATTTGAAGGTTTTTTAATGGTTGGAATATCTCTCACTGCTTGTTTCGAGCTGATTTTCACCAAATTATCGAAACTTATGTGTCCAAGCCTCTTGTGCCACAGCCAGTTCTCTTCTTCTTGTCCAATGAAACACGTACCTTCTGAAGTTTTTGAGAGAGTGTACAGGTTGCCAGACGTCCTTGAACCAGTTGCTATCAATTTCCCACTGTTTGTTTTTTTGACTTCACAACCCTGCTTCTTGAAGACTACTTCATGTCCTTTATCACAGATTTGACTGACACTTAACAGGTTGTGTTTCAAACCATCCACAAATAAAACTTCTTCTGACTTGATTTTCCCATCACTAATTTTGATAGATCCTTTTCCTATTATCTTGGCTCCATCATTATTTCCAAACTTCACAGAGCCACCCTCATATTTTTGTAGTTTTTCAAATTTTTGTTTATCACCTGTCATATGACTTGAGCATCCACTGTCAAGAATCCATGGTACACATTTATTCTGAGCCTTGAAAGCTGTCTATACTATTAAGGATTCCTTTTCTTCCCTAAGCTGTTCTTTCTGTTTCCACTCTATTTTGACTGCGGTATTGGGCTCTAGTTTGGACTTTCCTTTTTCAGTATCTTTTGCATATCTTTCAAAAAAATTTCTATTTTGCCTTGTCCTATGTGGTTGAAACTTTCTTTTCTGAGGTTGATTTGAAACAGCGGTACTACGACAATTTCTTGCAATATGCCCATAGTTGTGACAGTTAAAACATTCTACTGCGTAATTTGTTAAAGGTGCAAAAGCATTTCTACTAACGAAGCTTCTTGGTCCTACATTATACTTGCAGTCTGCAATTTTATGCCCATAACCATTACATTTGAAACAGAAACCAGAAAAGTAATGATTGAACCTGAAGGATGGTCTTTGCCAGGTTGTTGTAGGAACCATAGATCTTCTTCTTCTTTGATTTGTGACCTTGGTAAAGCCATCATTGTCAGTTCTCCTTTCGTGCCTGGCATTACTGCTTTCTTTTGCATGATTTGTTTTTATTTCATCAGCCTGTTTCTCATCTTCACTCCTTATAGTTTCAACATTTCTGGCTTTTGGTCCATTTGATGATTCTCCTTCAACGAAGCCCAGACCAAATTTGATGCCTGCAGGTCGTTGATCGCTTAAGATTTTATCCAGCTTCTTTGAACTTTCTTCACGTTTGTGATGGCAGCTAATTTTTCGATCCAGCTCTTGTATCTGCATTCGTAGACCAACATTTTCTTCTTCTAGTTTGCAGTAGTAATCGATCTTCATGGTTATCTGAACTTCAAGATCTTTGGACATTTTCTTGTATTCTTCTGTCTGTATTTTTAAACTGGTTATAATGTCGTTTGCATCCTCAAGCTTTCTTGAAAGTTTATAATTCTTTCTTTTCTCAGATTTCCATTCTACAAGAGCAAAAACCAGTTCACCTTCTAGATCAACTTCTGCCTCAGGTTTTTCAACACATGCTTTAGAGTTCATTCCTTCTCTCTTCTCTGATTTTTCTACCTCTTCTGATTTTTCTACTTCAAATGCCATGAATAGAGCTTCACCTGTTCCTTCTTCAGAATCCTCACTAGAGCTGTCCTCTAAAGAATTTGCATTTCTGGAGATGAAACTTTTCTTTTTGAAGTTGCCCTTTCTGAAGTTTGTCTTCTTCCTCCATTCACTTCTTTCTTGATGAGATGCTTCCTCACCTTTGTTCTTCTCATTGAGAGGACATTTGGTAGCAAAGTGTCCAATGCCCCCATAGTTGAAACATTTGAAAGGAAGCTTTCCTCTGTATTTTCCTTTTCCCTTTCTCAGTTTTTTGACAAAATTCGCTTCCATTTCATCCGAAGTTTCTTCTTCTTCAGACTCTTGTTTTGTGTCTTTACCTTTTAGGGCTTTGAATGCTGCTTCTCTGTCTGTGGGATTGGATCTTCCTATTCTCATTTCATAAGCAGTCAGGGAACCATGCATCTCATCCATACTGAAGTGATTTAGATCTTTAGCTTCTTCTATGGCTGAGACTTTAGAATCAAACCTTTGGGGAAGCGATCTTAATACCTTTTTCATGATAGTAGCATCATCCAGATCTTCGTCGAGACCTTTGATTGAATTAGTGATTCCATTAACTCTCTGCATAAAGGCTTCTATGTTCTCATCGTTGGTCATTTTTAATGATTCGAATTGAGCTCGATGTGTTTGAAGCTTGGCTTCCTTGATCTTGTCATCTCCCTCATAAATATTTTCTAGTTTGTCCCATACATCTTTTGTTGATTCACAATTTATGATCTTGACCAACTCACTGTCCACTAATCCACACATGATGGCATTTTTTGCTTTAGAGTCATTTTCAAATGCCTTTTTACCAGTGTTGTCGGTTGGAGCAGTGACGGGAGCTGTATAACCATTAACTACTGCACTCCAGATATCAAATCCTAAAGCACGGAGATATGTCTGCATTCTAATTTTCTAGAACGCATAATTAGTTTCATCAAACAATGGTGCTTTGTTTGAGGAGAACCCTTCACCACCTGCCATTGCGTCACTTCCAAGATCACCCTAGCTGTTTGAGCCTATTCAGGAACCTTGCTCTGATACCAATTGTTACACTTACAGTGACACTGAGAGGGGGGGTGAATCAGTGTGATCTTTTAAAACTTTAAACTTGCAATACTTAAAGCTGAAATAAAGCAAACTTAAACCAGATATAGCAAGTTAATAAGAGAGCATCACACAACACAAGATTTTAACGAGGTTCACCAATGTGGCTACTCCTCAAAAATGACTGCTTGGACTACCATCCAAATCCAGCCTTTGCAAAGCAACAACTTTACAACTTATTTACCAGCACCAACTGGAAGGAGCACCAACCCCTCAATTTTTTTGCACCAACAGAAAGGAGCACCAACCCCTAATTCACCAGCACCTACTGGAAAGGAGCACCAACCCCTTATGCCAAGCTCCAACTTGGACTTCAAGAAAAAATACAAAAAAATACCTTCACACTTTTTGCACCCTGTCTGCTGTTTCTGTGTACTCTGCTTCTGCTGTGCAAATGCTTCGCACCACCAGACTGCTTCTATGCAACTACCTCGCACACTTCGCTTCGACACAAATGAACTACCGCTTCTGCTCCTATGCGCTTTTGCTTCGCACTCTGATCGATTCGATATGACTCGCACTCAGCTCACCGCGGACTTCACTTGCGCAAATTTTTCTTCACAAAAATCACATCGCTCAAACTCGAAATAGCCCTCCTTTTATAGATTAAATTTCAAGAACAAAACTTAAACTATAGTCGGCTGTAACCCTAAAGAACGTCGACTGCAAAACCCTAAATTGAACATCGATTGCAAAACCCTAATCTTCATCGGCTTAGATTTAACTCTGTCGGCTTCAACCGCCTATGTGGTTCTGTAGCTTTCCTCGTGAAACTACAACATGTCGCGATATCGCGACACCTTTTACTACCGTATGCCTTCTTATCACTTTTGTCATGAAATCGTGACACTTTTGGCCTTTGTCGTCTTAACTTACGTTCTTGTCATGAAATCGTGACACTTTTTGCTTTTGCTAACGTCATCTTTACTACTGTCATGAAATCGTGACATTCCTCGCTTTCTCAACCTTTTCTCGGCTTGCACCAGCGAAAACGGAACATGTCGCAAAATCGTGACACTTTTGCCTTCGTGCTTTCTCTCTCCTCTTCGGGTCACGAAAACCCGACGTGTCGCGATATCGCGACACTTTTCCTCCTTGGCACTTTTCTTCCCTTCGGGTCACGAAAACCCGACATGTCGTGATATCGTGACACTTTTCCTCCTTGGCGCTTTTCTTCCCTTCGGGTCGCGAAAACCTGACATGTCGCGATATCGTGACACTTTTCCTCCTTGGCGCTTTTTCTCCAAACATGTCACGAAATCGCGACTATTTTCTTCCTTAGCACTTTTTCTCCAAACATGTCACGAAATCGCGATGGTTTTCTTCCTTAGCATTTTTCTCCGAACATGTCGTGAAATCGTGATAATTTTCTTCCTTAGCGCTTTTTCTCCAAACATGTCATGAAATCGTGACAGTTTTCTTCCTTAGCGCTTTTTCTCCGAACATGTCACGAAATCGTGACAGTTTTCTTCCTTAGCACTTTTTCTCCAAACATGTCACGAAATCATGACAGTTTTCTTCCTTAGTGCTTTTTCTCCAAACATGTCACGAAATCGTGACAGTTTTCTTCCTTAGCGCTTTTTCTTCAAACATGTCGCGAAATCGTGACAGTTTTCTTACTTGCCTTCTCTGCTTCCAACATGTCGCGAAATCATGACAGTTTTCCTTGCGCCTTCTCTCTCCTCGGCCATGTCGCGAAATCATGACAATTTTGCTTGCGCTTTCTCTCTCCTCTAACATGTCATGAAATCGTGACAGTTTTTCTTGCCTGCTGAATATGTCGCGATATCGCGACACTTTTCTTACTTGTCTTTTTCTTTGATCTTTTGCAAATAGGCAACTATGGTCTTCTTGGAAACTCACTTGTCCATGCTCTGAATAACCTTTGAACTTCTGTCCTCTGCATCTGAATGACTTCTGAACTGCCTGTCCACTGCATCATTAGATCTAACTGCCTGTGTTGACAACAATGACAAAACTCTTGCAACACCTTGCTCAACATAAAACACTTGGGAATCATTGGACCTCTCTTTCTAAAATTTTCTTTTTCTACTATCATAAATAGGGTTTCTTCTTTATTACTTGAAGAGCTTCCATCACTATCACTTGAAATCTTACTTGCCTTGTCTACATAAAAACTCTTCTTATGTCTTTGAAAAAACTTCTTTCCTTGTGTACCTTGTCCATCCCTATTTTCCTTTTGGTACCTATGATTTCCTACTTCCCTGTTCTTATGATCCTTTTTTCTTCATCATTGCTATTTCTAGCATCTGGACAATCAAATGCATAGTGACCATATTTATCATAATTGAAGCATCTAATTGATTTCGTACCTTTATAATTTCTTGAGTCCTTGTTCCTTCTATCATAATTTGCTTCTTCATCATTGGATGACTCATTTCTTGAATCTGACTTCTTACTCTTTGTCTTCTTAGTAGCTTTGAAGGCTGCTTCTTTCTGGGGAATAGTTTCCTCTTTTATTCTCATCTCAAAAGCTATGAGAATGCCATGTAATTCATCCCTTGTCAAAAGTTCAATATCTTTTGACTCTTCTATAGCTGAAATATTTTTACTAAACCTTTTTGGAAGTGACCTTAAAATCTTATCACAAACATTTGTTTCCTCAACTTTAAGTCCAAGTCCTTGCATGGAGTTAACAACCTCATCCACACGGAGTAGATATGCAACAATGTTTTTTTCATCCTTCATATTTAGGTCTTCAAATGTTCTCTTGAAGTTTTGCAACTTTACCCTTTTGACCTTTTTGTCTCCCTCATATATGCCTTTCAACTTATCCCAAATTTCCTTTGCTGATGTGCAATGCATAACCTTTATAAACTCTATTTCATGCAAACCTCTCAAAATTCCATTCATTGCCTTTGAATTGTGATGATGTAGAAGCTTACCATCTTTATCTGTAGGTGGAGTTGTTGGTGGTGTGTATCCATTTTCAACTGCTTCCCATATTTCATTTCCAAGTGCCATTAGATGGAACTTCATCCTTGTGCTCCATAGTGCATAATTGTTCCCATCAAACAATGGTGCTGAATTCCCTGATGATCCATTCTGAGAATCCATCTATGTTCTTGTAAGATTTTCCTTCAAGCTATTAAAACTCTTCCGAAGGAACCCACTCTGATACCAATTGAAGAACACAAGCTTATACTTAGAGGGGGGGTGAACAGTATAAGACCACTTTTTACTTTTCTTTCCCAAACAATATTATGCAATATATCAATGGCAATATCAATAGTAGTAATCAAAGCAATGCACAAATCACCACACACAATAGAGACACCAATTTAACGTGGTTCACCCAATGTGGGCTACTCCACGGAGAAAATATTTCACTAAAATTTTCTCAACAAATCTCTTGGGAATCCTTTCCCTATTACAATGTTTATGGACCTCTGTCCAAAGGAGACACCAATCCCCTAATCAAGTTCATGGATCTCTATCCATAGGAGACACCAATCCCCTCAGCTGGTTCATGGATCTCTATCCATAGGAGAACTCCTTCCTCCTTCTCTAGTTGGTGATCCTCTAGAAGACTACTGCCTCCACTGCACTGGCTTGTGGATCTCTATCCATAGAAGACTCTATCCTCACTCAGAAGATCTTTATCCTCACTACCCTGGCTAATGGATCTCTATCCACTAGAGACTACTATCCTCTACTCTATCACCTCCAAATCTTACTCTCAACTCTATCTCAAATATGCACTAAACATAGTCCTTTGATCTAGCACAAATCTACTCAATCTCTATCTCTGATCTACACTAAACATAGTCCTTCGATCTAGCACAAATATGCTCAATCTCTATCTCAAATATACACTAAACATAGTCCTTTGATCTAGCACAAATCTGCTCAATATCTATCTCAAATATACACTAAACACAATCCTTCGATCTAGCACAAATATGCTCAATCTCTATCTTCAAATCTATCCTCAAGCCTTAACACAAAGCTTGATCCAATCACAAATCAACTCTGCTAGATCTACCCCAAACCTTAACTCAAGGTTTGAACAAATCAATCAATCAAATCTACTCTCAAGTCTTCTCTAAGACTTACCTCAAATCTATCAACAAGTCCTCTCTAGAACTTGTCCAATCTACTCTCAAGTCTTCACTAAGACTTACCTCAAATATACTCAACAAGTCCTCACTAGAACTTGTCCAATATGCTCAACAAGTCTTCACCAAGACTTACCTCAAATATACTCAACAAGTCCTCACTAGAACTTGTCCAATATTCTCAACAAGTCTTCACCAAGACTTATATCAACATTTAACCTCTAGAACTTACTCAAATCAGCTCACAAGCTTTCACAAAAGCTTATTCAATCTATCACAGAAAACTTCTTCAATCACACAAACAAGATTCACACAAATTCTTGTTTAATATCACAGAAACATATAGAGAATGGTTAGAGACTCAATATGCTTCACACTTACAACAATGCTCAATCACTTTCAATATCTCTTGTTTTTACCACATAAACATATAGAGAATTGTTAGAGACTCAATATGTTTCACTCACAACAATGCTTAATCACTTTCAATATTTCCTTCAACTCAATCCAGAAATAAAGAACAATTTGTTTCACAGAACTTGAACTATCACTCCAACACTTCCAATCAATTAAGCTCAATCAACTCCACTCAACCAATCACTCAATGAAAGCTTATTCAACAATGCTTATCAAACAAACCTCACATAACAATGATACTCATGATCTTTCACAAACCCTAATCATGCACATGAAGGCTCACTCAATATTTCCAACAATGCTTATCAAACAAGGTTTCTAGCATCAACCTTCATTCCAAAAAACCTTCATCAATCAATATTGGATATCTCAAAACCAAACTCAACAATGCTTATCAAACAATCCTTTTCACTCCAACTTAGCATTCACAACATCCAATCCAACAATATTTTACTCACAAGGAAGATGTACCCATACCTTTTATTTTTATGGAGATATATCTTCAAAACCTGTCTTAACCACAATCAAATTTTCTTTGCCAACACTAGGGTTAGGTAGCCACAACCTATCTCAAGATCTCCACAAAATAATTTTCTCAAAAATTATTTTTCCATACAAAATATCAAATCCTTTTGTACACCTTATAATCTCCAAACTCACAATATCTAACTCAATAATTTCATTATTACAAAACACACAACAATTTCCCTTATACACCTTATAATATCCAACCTCACACAATCTAACTCAATAATTTCATTATAACAAAATGCACAACAATCTCCCTTATACACCTTATAATCTCCACACTTTATAAAATAAATTTCAATCACCAAAAATCAAAATAAAATATTTTAATTTTTTCTTTACCTTATAACTCCCCCAAGCACTTAGAACTCACGACAATCTCTAAGCAATTTCAATTTTCAACACCTTGGAGAATAAAAATTGAATAGCATACCTTTAATTCATTCTGCCCACAAAATATTTTTGACGAATTCGACCACGTGACCTTGCACTCCCCAACACCCTAGCTCAAGCTAGGCCACCAAGTGGGCTGCGTGCCCACATGAGACAAATGGTGCATGCTACCCTAAAAGACTACCTCACAAAAACCATCGAGCATAATCAAATGAAAACTTCTTCCTCAAGCAAAACGTCGATCGCGTGGATCGAACCGCGATCTCCTCCTTGCAAGCCTTAGCACTTTCCCAACTACTCCTGCGCTACCACCATTGGTGGGATGTCAAATCACCTTGCTACCTTTATTCCCTCATTTCCCTCCAATCTTCCTTGAAATGCGAATCTTCTTCTTCCTAGGGTGCAACGCTTCGATTTCCTCTTCTATCTCGCATTCGAAGGTGTAAGTTCAACTTTAGGAAATGGAATTTATTTCCTATATAAATGCACATTATTTTTTGACTTCTCACATCGGCCCATTTCAAATTTAAAAATTCAAATTTAGTTTTTAAATATTAAATTTAAAAACCTTTGCCTCCATTATTAATTTAAATTAAAATTTTAATCAAAGATTAAAATATTTTAATTTAAATTAAATATTTTGTAATTGCTCATGGGTCTTTTCAATTTGAACTTTATTTTTCTTCATCTTGATATTTGGCCCACAATATTATAATAATATAATATTATTATTTAATTTAAACTTGCTTCTCCTTCCTCGGGTCTTCATCCTTTGGGCCCTTTTTAGGCATATAATATTAAAAATAAATATTATATCCTATTCCTTTCCAAGACCTTCTTGCTTTTGGAAAAACCACTTGATGTCCTTAATGACGGTGAAATTAAACCAATATTCTTTTGACATCAATGACAACAAAACTACTCAAAATTTCCAACAATCTCCCCCTTTGTCATTGATGGCAACCCCTTTATTTTTACCATTCCTTTTTCTTTTTCAAAAGTTGCTTTCCTTGAGAAGCTGCTCCCCCTGACTGAATGCTCTCCCCCTAACTCAAATCTCTCCCCCTTTGTCATCAATGGCAAAGGGTCACCTTTGGGGCTTGGGGCTAAGAATGAGACTCTTAGCTTAGCCCCTCCCCCACCTCCTCTTGAGGTGGTTAATTTTGGGGTGGGAGTATCTCTACTCCCAACATACACTGATCTTTACCTTTGTCCACCTTCTTCCTCAACTGATCCTTTTGATTCCTCTGACTATTCATGTTCCTGCTTGTCTCTAGAAGTTCTGCTCTACACCACTTAGCTATGTGCCCAACATTATTGCACTTATAGCACTTAATGTTGTGATTCCTTGAAGGTGCAAATATCTTGGGGTTTCTCCTAGTGAAGCCATATCCACTCCTATTATGAACCCTGCAATTCACTGCCTTGTGACCAAACTGATTACAAGAGTAGCAATACCCTTGAAAAAATTATATGTTTCTGAAATTTCCATATTCCTATCTTTCATGTGTCCTGCACTATGTAGCCTTGTGCCCAAACCTATGACATGAGAAGCATCATCCATTGAAACTACCTTGCCTTGACCCCATTGGTCTCTTAGTCTCTTCTACCCTATGTTGGTTCCTATTCCATCTGTTCCTCATTTGTGCATTGTTCCTTTCCTTGTTGAACTTTCTATTGTCCAACTCATCCTCAGAAGTCTCACTTTCTCTTACACTCTCTTCTTCTGAAGCTTCTTCTTCTTCGGAGCTTGAGATTGACTCCTCTTCTTGTTTTCTTTGTACCTGTTCAAAACCAAGTCCTATTTTGTTTGACGAAGATATTTGTACCTTGATAATCTTATCCAAGTTCTTTGAGCTTCTCCCAAACCTGTGTAACTTGTCCTTAGATTCTTTTACTTCCTTCCTTAGTGAAGCTACCTCATGCTCTAACTTTTCACATTCCAAAACCTTTGCTTCTAACTTCTCTTTGAATCTTCTTGTCTTAGCTATTGAGTTGGTTAGATCCTCTATAAGATTTCCTTTCTCTTCATCACATTCTTGAAATTTAAGCTTGAGTTTTGAGTTTTGCTTTCTTACCTCTCTTAATGCATCAAGGGCATAAATAAGCTCACCCTCAAGATCAACTTCTCCTTTCTCTGATTCTTCCTCTATTTGTTTGCCTTTGGGATCATCTTCATTCCTTTCTGATTTATTTCCACTAGAAGTACTCCCTTCTTCTTCTATTGCCATAAGAATATTTTCTTCTCTTGGACCTTCACTTGCATCTTCATATTCATCTTCACTGAAACAGAATCCACTCCTTGTACAACTATCTTCAAGATGACCAAAGTTACCACATCTAAAACACTTGAGAATCATTGGACCTCTCTTTCTAACATTTTATTTTTCTACTATCATAAATAGGGTTTCTTCTTCTTCATTACTTGAAGAGCTTCCATCACTATCACTTGAACTCTTACTTGCCTTGTCTGCATAAAAACTCTTCTTATGCCTTTGGAAAAACTTCTTTCCTTGTGTACCTTGTCCATCCCTATTTTTCTTTTGGTACCTGTGCTTTCCTGCTTCCCTGTTCTTATGATCCTATTTTTCTTCATCATTGCTATTTCCAGCCTCTGGACAATCAGATGCATAGTGACCATATTTACCACAATTAAAACATCTAACTAATTTCGTACCTTTATACTTTCTTGAGTCCTTGTTCCTTCTGCCATAATTTGCTTCTTCATCACTGGATGACTCATTGCTTGAATCTGACTTCTTACCCTTTGTCTTCTTAGTAGCTTTGAAGGCTGCTTCTTTCTGGGGAATAGGTTCCTCTTTTATTCTCATCTCAAAAGCTGTGAGAATGCCATGTAATTCATCCCTTGTCAAAAGTTCAATATCTTTTGACTCTTCTATAGCTGAAATATTTTCACTAAACCTTTTTGGAAGTGACCTTAAAATCTTATCACAAACATCTGTTTCCTCAACTTTAAGTCCAAGTCCTTGCATGGAGTTAACAACCTCATCCACACGAAGTAGATATGCAACAATATTTTCCTCATCCTTCATATTTAGGTCTTCAAATGTTCTCTTGAAGTTTTGCAACTTTACCCTTTTGACCTTTTTGTCTCCCTCATATATGCCTTTCAACTTATCCCAAATTTCCTTTGCTGATGTGCAATGCATAACCTTTATAAACTCTGTTTCACGCAAACCTCTCAAAATTCCATTCATTGCCTTTGAATTGTGATGATGTAGAAGCTTACCATATTTATCTGTAGGTGGAGTTGTTGGTGGTGTGTATCCATTCTCAACTGCTTCCCATATTTCATTTCCAAGTGCCATTAGATGAAACTTCATCCTTGTGCTCCATAGTGCATAATTGTTCCCATCGAACAATGGTGTTGAATTCCCTGATGATCCATTCTGAGAATCCATCTGTGTTCTTGTAAGATTTTCCTTCAAGCTGTTAAACTCTTTCGAAGGAACCCACTTTGATACCAATTGAAGAACACAAGCTTATACTGAGAGGAGGGGTGAACAGTATAAGACCACTTTTTACTTTTCTTTCCCAAACAATATTATGCAATATATCAATGGCAATATCAATAATAGTAATCAAAGCAATGCACAAATCACCACACACAATAGAGACACCAATTTAATGTGGTTCACCCAATGTGGGCTACTCCACGGAGAAAATATTTCACTAAAATTTTCTCAACAAATCTCTTGGGAATCCTTTCCCTATTACAATGTTTATGGACCTCTATCCAAAGGAGACACCAATCCCCTAATCAAATTTCATGGATCTCTATCCATAGGAGACACCAATCCCCTCAGCTGATTCATGGATCTCTATCCATAGGAGAACTCCTTCTCCTCTGCTCTAGTTGGTGATCCTCTAGAAGACTACTACCTCCACTACACTAGCTTGTGGATCTCTATCCATAGAAGACTCTATCCTCACTCAAAATATCTTTATCCTCACTACCCTAGCTAATGGATCTCTATCCACTAGAGACTATTATCCTCTGCTCTATCACCTCCAAAGCTTGCTCTCAACTCTATCTCAAATCTACACTAAACACAGTCCTTCGATCTAGCACAAATCTACTCAATATCTATCTCTAATCTACACTAAACATAGTCCTTTAATCTAGCACAAATCTACTCAATATATATCTCAAATATACACTAAACATAGTCCTTCGGTCTAGCACAAATATGCTCAATATCTATCTCAAATATGCACTAAACACAGTCCTTCGATCTAGCACAAATTTCTCAATCTCTATCTCAAATATATCCTCAAGCCTTAACACAAAGCTTGATCCAATCACAAATCAACTCTGCTAGATCTGCCCCAAACCTTAACTCAAGGTTTGAACAAATCAATCAATCAAATATGCTCTCAAGTCTTCTCTAAGACTTACCTCAAATCTATCCACAAGTCCTCTCTAGAACTTGCTCAAACTCTCAAGTCTTCACTAAGACTTACCTCAAATATACTCAACAAGTCCTCACTAGAACTTGTCCAATCTGCTCAACAAGTCTTCACCAAGACTTACCTCAAATCTGCTCAACAAGTCCTCACTAGAACTTGTCCAATCTACTCAACAAGTCTTCACCTAAGACTTACCTCAAATCTCTTCACTCACAAGCTTTCACAAAAGCTTATTCAATCTATCATATAAAACTTCTTCAATCACACAAACAAGCTTCACACAGATTCTTGTTTAATCTCACAGAAACATATAGAGAATGGTTAGAGACTCAATATGCTTCACACTTACAACAATGCTCAATCACTTTCAATATCTCTCTTGTTTTACCATAGAAACATATAGAGAATTGTTAGAGACTCAATATGTTTCACTCACAACAATGCTTAATCACTTTCAATCTTTCCTTCAACTCAATCCAGAAATAAAGAACAATTTGTTTCACAGAACTTGAACTATCACTCCAACACTTCCAATCAATTAAGCTCAATCAACTCCACTCAACCAATCACTCAATGAAATCTTATTCAACAATGCTTATCAAACAAACCTCACATAACAATGATACTCATGATCTTTCACAAACCCTAATCATGCACATGAAGGCTCACTCAATATTTCCAACAATGCTTATCAAACAAGGTTTCTAGCATCAACCTTCATTCCAAAAACCTTCATCAATCAATATTGGATATCTCAAAACAAAACTCAACAATGCTTATCAAACAATCCTTTTCACTCCAACTTAGCATTCACAACATCCAATCCAACAATATTTTACTCACAAGGAAGATGTACCCATACCTTTTATTTTTATGGAGATATATCTTCAAAACCTGTCTTAACCACAATCAAATTTTCTTTGCCAACACTAGGGTTAGGTAGCCACAACCTATCTCAAGATCTCCACAAAATAATTTTCTCAAAAATTATTTTTCCATACAAAATATCAAATCCTTTTGTACACCTTATAATCTCCAAACTCACAATATCTAACTCAATAATTTCATTATTACAAAACACACAACAATTTCCCTTATACACCTTATAATATCCAAACTTACACAATCTAACTCAATAATTCCCTTATAACAAAATGCACAACAATCTCCCTTATACACCTTATAATCTCCACACTTTATAAAATAAATTTCAATCACCAAAAATCAAAATAAAATATTTTAATTTTTTCTTATACCTTATAACTCCCCCAAGCACTTAGAACTCACGACAATCTCTAAGCAATTTCAATTTTCAACACCTTGGAGAATAAAAATTTAATAGCATACCTTTAATTCATTCTGCCCACTAAAATATCTTTAGTGAATTCGACCATGTGACCTTGCACTCCCCAACACCCTAGCTCAAGCTAGGCCACCAAGTGGGCTGCGTGCCCACATGAGACAAACGGTGCACGCTCCCCTAAAATACTACCTCACAAAAACGTCGAGCATAATCAAACGAAGACTTCTTCCTCAAGAAAAACGTCGATCGCGTGGATCGAACCGTGATCTCCTCCTTGCAAGCCTTAGCACTCTCCCAACTACCACCTGTGCTACCACCATCGGTGGGATGTCAAATCACCTTGCTACCTTTATTTCCTCGTTTCCCTCAATCTTCTTCGAAATGCGAATCTTCTTCTTCCTAGGGTGCAGCGCTTCGATTTCCTCTTCTCTCTTGCATTCGAAGGTATAAGTTCAACTTTAGGAAATGGAATTTATTTCCTATATATATGCACATTATTTTTTGACTTCTCACGTCGGCCCATTTCGAATTTAAAAATTTGAATTTAGTTTTTAAATATTAAATTTAAAAACCTTTGCCTCCATTATTAATTTAAATTAAAATTTTAATCAAGGATTAAAATATTTTAATTTAAATTAATTGCTCATGGGTCTTTTCAATTTGAACTTCGTTTTTCTTTGTCTTGATATTTGGCCCACAATATTATAATAATATAATATTATTATTTAATTTAAACTTGCTTCTCCTTCCTCGGGTCTTCATCCTTTGGGCCCTTTTTAGGCATATAATATTAAAAATAAATATTATATCCTATTCCTTTCCAAGACCTTCTTGCTTTTGGAAAAACCACTTGATGTCCTTAATGACGATGAAATTAAACCAATATTCTTTTGACATCAATGACAACAAAACTACTCAAAATTTCCAACAAATATAATGTCAAACAATATGCAAGTATCAATAGGAAGCTAAAAGAAACATACATTCAACACAAACTCAAATGTAATACCTTTTAAGATGCATTATGTTCATTTGTTCTTTAAGTTCTTCGTCATCAAGGGCGGTGAGGCATAAAGGACCTAAACCATAATTGGTAGTTATGATGAACGGACCTAGCCAATTGAACTCAAATGTTTTTGTAAGCCTTGTTTTGGCATTGGTGTTCTTTTGTGTTAGGTAACCAAGATAAGAACTTAATATTATAATATTGTACTTAATAATATAGTATTTATCAAAAATATATTTATCGCACATGTGTGGATAAGTGGTAGTGGTAGTGTATATTCAAAAACCTCATGCTCCATAGTGGGGGTATCGGTCCACTGGGATCAACCCTGCTTCCTCACTTTTGATGGTCTCTTTCCAAAGGAGACTCTGAAGATATGGTATCTTCAAACATGAGTAGGATCTACTCAATACAATTTTTCATGGTGTTAATGGTGATGTTATGCTTGAGTAGCAATGTTTTATAGTTTTATTTAATAAACACTTTTGGGTAATTTTGAGCATTACCCACATGCACTTTGGTAAAAAGTGTAAAAGATAGCATTAGATGCTCAAATAGTTAAATCAAAATGATCCCAAACTTTTTGGCCTAGGCATGCTAGGGACAGATCCTCTAAACCGCAACGATGGATGAAAGACAGGAAAAAATATTTTGCTAAGTACAGATAAAGATAAAAAGTTTACCCCCTAGAAAAAATGTATTAGTACAAGAAAACCATTGTGTGGAAAAAATATTTAAAATGATGGATATTTGTACCTCATATACTCACACACAGGTACCAAAAACCCATCACATGATATTCTATAATAAAAAAACTCAATTCTTGAACCTACTAGATAAATTGCACTAGAAGTTGAAGTGGATGGGTACAAAAAGTCCATCACTCAACGATGAAGAACAAAAAATATGGAAATTAACCGATTCTTGAAGTTGCTAGAAGATATGTACCAAGGCTTATCATAGATGGGTACATAAAATCCATTGCATGCGAAAATAAAATATGGTGAATTGACTAAGTCCTAAACCCACCGAATATTTTGCACCTCATCTAATAGAAAATGAGTACCAAAAATTCGTTGCTTGCAAAAGGGAAGTGCTAGAGATTTTATACCAGGCATAGGCAAGAGTGGGTACAAAAAGTCTATCACCTAAAAAAAATAATAGATTTCCTAATTTTAGAACTTGTCAAAGATCTTTCACCCCAATAGAGTTGGCCGAGTACCAAAAACCCATCTCCATACAATGGACATCATCGAAATTTTTGACCCTACAAAGGAGGAAGTTGGGTATAGAAAATATGTCAGTATAAAAGGTCTAGTAGCTAGCACAATTCAAGAGCTAAAATTTCAAATAAGAGGTACCAAAATTTCATTGCCCATCCATGTAGAGTAAAAAGAGATAGAAAATTAGCTATCTTAGGAACACTAGAAATTGTATACCAGGAGTAGGAAAGAAGAGGTACCAAATATCTGTTACCCATAAATCAAGAGTAGGAAATAAAGATCCAAAAATACTGTACCAAGAAAATTCAAGAATGGGTACAAGAATTTTATCGCATGTCAAAAGCACCAAGGGATAATTGGCTAAGTCTTAAACCCACTGAACATTCAACCCAAGAGGTTGAAGCAAATGGATACAAAGAATCAGTCACATACCAAAAGCATGAGTGAAGTCTTGGAAGTGCTAGAACTTATGTACCAAAAATGGGTAGATAGAGGTACCAAAAGTCTATCACCTATCCACAAAGAGTAGAAGCAGATGAAAATTGACTAAGTCCTAGAAGCACCAAAACTTCTATACCAGGAGTAGGCAGGTAGAGTTACCAAAATTTCATCACTCGTCGATAGCCTTTTTATGCACCCGATAGCCATAGATCGATATAAGTAGATCAAATTTGAAATTCAATAGTTTTTTATCAGTAGGTGGGTGGTCACCATCTCATTTTGCCAACAAGACAAGATCACATGTTAGATAATTTCAACAATAATATCTCTACCTGTGTGCTCATGTGAATGTTAATGGTGTCTCAACAGAAATGTCAAATAGGGATCAACAACCAATCATAGATAACAAGGCCAATATAACCTAAGATGAAGAAAATTATAGCTATATCAGTAGGCCATGTTTAGGAGGTTGCAATAGGTATACTATCGAGCAACTTAACAAACTAGATCTGACATAACAACAATCCACCTTTGAGGTAATAATGCCTTGATAAATAAATGCATTGTAAAAGTCTATAAATACTAGAACGTAGGAAGTTAAAAAGGCTAGCTCTTAAGCTTTTACAACTTACATGTATGGAAGCACATTGCAAATAGAAATACAAGTCAGATTATTGTTTGGCCTCTGGTTCATTTTCTTGCAGAACATGTATGTATGAATGGTTGCTTATTTCTAATATAGGCTAGTTGAATGAGCATAGTATTAATTCTTCTTTTTGAGTTTTTGCATGTGTTCATTTTCTATTTTTGGAATTCACAAGCCAATGGACTACAAAACATATATGATATTATTTTGTAATTGATAAAACTAATTATTTTTTTAGGTAATTTGGTTAATGATGTGGTTAAAACCAACTTAATATTTAAATTAAAAACTAAGGGCTTATATAGGCCCAAAATCATAACAAATACCCCTATGAAGGAACAATGAATTCCCAAATGGGGAAGATTGGGTCTCATATTAGAGGAGTTAGTTAGGGATTAACTAATACCAATCTAGCTAGCCTAATATAGAATATGGCTAGCTAAAACTACATGAGCATCTAATACATTAAAAAATTATTAAAAATTGGACTAAGCCCGTAACTAAGACTTAGCCTACTAAGGTTTTATTCAACCTAGGAACATAAACCTTAGACTATTATTTGATACCCTCATCATACCTCCCCACAAAGGAAGCATTGGACTCCAATGCTTGTACAATAGTAGTGGGCTTAGTATGAAGAACTCAAGCCAAAGGAAGCAGATATAGAAAATCAAGGGTACGGATGATGTCAAGAATGCCAAGGGGTGCCTTTGTTGGTGGACATCGCTTGGTCACTAATTTAGTTCCAAATTGATTTAAAGCCTATGCATGAGGTGGAGGATGATTGTGTTGTACTATCAACTATAAATATTACTTAGAATCAAGAACCTGGTGTATGATAGAAGCATTAGGAGGAGAAACTAGAGGAGGTACTGGACAAGGAGGAGAGGCCGCCTTGCATGAAACTATATCTAGTGTGTCCTTTGGCTTACATAAGACCAATATCATATGGCATGGACCTGCATGATTGTATGTTGGCTTTATGGAAGATATGATAAATTTCTTGATCTCATGATGCAATGTATAGGTATTGTTATAAGCATCATATTGAGCCCATTTATCAAATTGATAGGGATTTCCAATACTGTTATCACAACAATTAATTAGAGTCACATCACAAGTGACTTTATCCACATAGTGAGGCCCAAATACAAAGGAAATGATGTAGGTTTCTGTAGTCAAGGAGGAGGAGTCTGCATACTTCCATGAAAGTGGGTATGGGTGAGGATGGGGTAGTACAAGGAGCTCTAACTTGTCGAAGATGGCTCTGGAAATCAAGTTTGTTTGGGAGCCATTGTCAATAATACAATCCATAAAGTAATTGTGCTTTAAGTGGGCACACGTGACAAACAAGTGGTCACGACCACTTTCATACATGTTGTGTGTCAAAAAGGTATGATTTTTGAGCCCTCGAAGCACAGGATAGGGTCATCATTCTCCCATAGCTTCAATAGGATCATATTGTGGTTCCTCTGGTTGAGCTTCTACAATAATATTCTTCTTCTTCCTAAAACACTCAGATTCTACATGGCCTCTCTTCTTACAATAATCACAAAATTTCTTATTATCGAAAGGAGTAGAAGAAGTGTTAGAATAATAAGGGGAATAAGGAGAGGAAGAAGAGAGAGAAGTCTTCTTCGATTGTTGAGATTACTTTTGTTTGGATGCTTTGGTGGAGTTAGAAGAGCGAGATCCACCTGATTGAGCAGCAAGCTTCTCCTTCGTAAGTTGTGCTTGATTGTACATGGCATTCAAATCTATGATAGGAGTATATTTCAACTCCCTAAAAAGTGGTTCCTACAATCCACTATTGAATTTGGTTATCAGCTTGGCAGTAGAGTCCTGAATACCATTCAAAATTCTCAATTTGTTGAATAGACCGATGTAGTTTTGGATATTCATGTTGTAGCCATGCCTCAATAAAAGCCATTGAAATTCAAGATCTATTGCGTAGTTTGAAGGATAAAAAGTATTTATCAAAGCCTTCACCAAATCATCCCAGTTATCAATGGGATTTTTATTAATTAGTCGGTCCATGATTAGGACTTTGGCTATACAAGAAATTTTCAATAGAGCAAATGGAACTTGTTCATCCTTTGGTATTTTGCTATAGGTAAACCATGTGTCCATGTCAAGGATCCAATTGTTTAGGATCTCAAGATCATGGGAGCCATCATAAAGTTTGACCTTGCATTTTGCTTTTAAGAAAATGTTAGGACCTTTACTGGGACCACTAGAGAAAGCGATATTATTGACATATCGGTAAAATTACTAATGACTGTGGTGATTGCAACCATTTACTCTGCCAAATCATGAGCCATTTGTTGTCATGTATAAGCTAGAAATATTACAAAGAGGGTTTACAAAATATGCTAAGGGGTTAAAAAACTAGTGTTATTTGACAAAATAATTGCAAAGACAATGTTACAATTTTACAATTTTTGAAGGGTAAAATTGAAGTTAGCACCTAATAATTGTTCCCTTTAATTCCCTTTTACAATTACCCCCTTTTGGCAAAAATTGAAATAATTCCTCCCATTTTTTACAAAATTTCATAAATAAAAATTAATTACCCTTAGTGCAAAAGGGTTTTATCCTCTTTAGTACTGGTTAATTGTCCTTTGTCACGATCAAAGGATGGACAAGTAGACCACAGTCAAGGTTCTAGGGTCAACATTGCAGAAGATCAAGAGCAGTCACTATGTAACCAGTGCATGTGCTCACAACTAGCGTACGTTGGCTATTTTTTTTTCAAGGGTTCCTTGGCCCTTAAAAAGGCTAAAAAGCCTTTTTCCCTCACAATGTGGGATAAAGCTTTTATCCTACACCTAAAAAAAAACAAAAATAACCCAACATACTATTAGCCAAAGATCACCATGTGGCAATTTCCATTGGCATGAGGTAAGCATATTTGCCAATCGAGGTTTCAGATCTGGTTTCCTTAGAAATATTCTTCAACCAATGAAATCATTGCATAAAATTTTGCATCGAGGGGTTTGCGTCAGACTATAGTTTTTGAGTTGTGCGCTAGTACTTCTGCATCATGGGGTTTGCAAGTTTGGAATTTTACATATTTAGTCGATTTGTGAAGTAGGAAATCAACACTGCATGGGATTCAATGCAAAAATCACTCCAAAATTGTTAAATCGATAGGTTATAAAAATGAAGTAACTTGTGGCAGATGAAATACAGGTTCATCAATGGTTTTTCGAACAAGCAATCTCGCAAAGGGTAATCATTGTTGCTAAGGGTAAATATGATAAATCATCATCAAACATTATGTGAACATGGCAAATCTATAGGTATCAAGATCTAAACTGAAGCAAATATATCCAGGGTTTGTATCATATCGTTAGCCACCATGAGCTTGATAGAGCCAAAATTTCCTATAGGTTTGAAAACACACACAGCCAATGTAGATCTCTCATCATGATGTTTGTCTAATGTCTGGTGTGGTAGAGATCATTTTTTAGAAATCCTTGATATCGACTGACCTCCTATCAGTGGTGAAGTCTTGTGTAGGTTCTACGTTAGAGAGTAGGAGGACAAAAAGGTCAATCACGGTGGCTTGGGAAGTAGTGCATGTCATATGCAATCACAGGAAAGTCTAGCCTTGGGACATGGTATTTCTATATGGTGATCCTTATTCTATAATCCTCGTAGGAAAAATAGTAGATGTTAAGGTGCGATCTCCAAGGAATAATCAGAGTGTATGAATGGCAAATTGTAATTTCCACATAGCACCGAGGATGTAGAGCACAATGTGAATGCTTCTCACTAAGTAGAAGGTGCCAATGTCATACGTTGATACAATTTTTGTGTTAGGTTATACGACCATGGGATAGTAGAGGACACTAGGGGACAAACAAAATTGGAGTAAATTTGGTGTTCGTACCCAAAGTGACAAAGGCTATCAGATATAAATCTGACAACAAATTAGAATGCAAATTATTGTCATCAACAAAAAATTTATCGACAAAAAACACAAATGCAACAATTTTAACAAAAATTACTAACATGAACAACAATTGTACAAAAATTTTACAACAAAATACAAATATCTTCTTACTAGGATCCTCTTGTTGGCTGGAAATGATCCCAAACCAACAAGCAACACAAGTCAGCAATAACCCAAAACTTATGCCACTCTGCAGCTCTGATACCACTGATGTGGTTAAAACCAACTTAATCATTAAATTAAAAACTAAGGGATTATATAGGTCCAAATTAATAACAAATACCCCTAATAAGGAGCAACAAATTCCCATTGGGAATATTGACTCTCATCCAAGAGGAGTTGTTTACGGATTGACTAATATCAATTCAGCTAGCCTAATCTAGAAGGCGTCTAGCTAAAACTACGTGAGCACCTAATACATTATGCAATTATTACAAATTGGACTAAGCCCCTAAATAATACTTAGCCTACTAAGGTTTTATTCAACCAAGGAACATAAACCTTAGACTATTATTTGATGCCCTCATCAGTTAAGTTCTTGATTACATAGCTTTTATATTTCATGTATTTTGATGCAGCTTAATCTGCACCATTATAAGTTCTATATTTAGCTTCTTTTATCTCTTTCAACACCCTTTATCTCCTATATTTTAGGAAAAAATAGTTATGACTTCATAGGAACTGACCTCCTTTGAATATTGACCACTAAAGCCTTCATGACTTCTAGGTCATTTAATGTTTGTCAAGGTATTTGGGTGCACAATCTTACCATAGGCAAATTTTAGACCAATTATTTTTGACATGCCCAATGGGAGAAAATCCCACCATTTAGATAAATTAGAGTTTCAATGATGCTTTGTTTAATAATATCTTTATCAATCACCTGGAGACTCCATGTAATTACAACCTAGATCTATTTTAAGTTTCCTTTTAAAAATCCCATTTACTTGTCACTTATTACACTATATTTTCACAAGATATATGGCTAGAGGATTGGACGAACCATTAGAATTCCTATAATTACCTCTCCATCCTCATAAAAATAAAATTAAATTACTCACCTTAAATCATCATCTTCTTCAAATTTTTTGGAAGAGCAATATCCTGAAGACCACACTCCATCTACCTCGGTAGACACTTCATTACCAATGGCTCAAAATCATAATTAGAACATTTAGAACTATCCAACCTGGAACCATACAAGGCCTCTAAATTTTCCCATCCATAATCCAATCCCCCAAGCAACACTAAAAGCACTACCAATATATGATGGCACTGAGAAGACTTCTTATGAACATTATCAAGATGTAGCATCACTAGCCACCATACATAATATTTAGGAATATTCCATAATAATGCTATTAGTCATATCATTAAGAGGAAAAATGTTGTACTACTACAAAACTTTGCTAGATCAAACTATAACTACATGGTTTCGGTTGGCTGGAAAATTAGTGGAAAAATTCAATGAACAAGTAGATCCTTTCTCTCTGATAACGTAATTCACCATAATACAAAGCCACCCACACAGGAAGAAGTGACTGATTTAAATTTTAGGTTTAGTCAGATATAGAAAAGAGTGCCCAAGGGTCTTTGACCAATAGATGAACAAGCCATGTAACATTATCTAAGGGTCTTCCATTCAGATTTGGGTATGGCTATAAGGAATTTGAATGTGCTTACATTCCCTCAAATCTTCCAAGAAGCGTTAAAGGCAAAGAAGAATTTAATTACTATAGGAAGTTTACCCCCAAAAATGGTAATAAAAAAATTCCTATAATTACCTCAGAAACAAGTGCAAACCTCTATTATAGATACTTCCTTTCCAGCTGCTACTCCTCCCATCAACTTCCCAGCATGGCCAATTCAAACAATTACTTAGATACTTCTTGCACCTCCTACAATGCCATTGTTTCCAACACCTTCTACTCTTCATTCATTACCATCTCCTGATCCCCAAATAGTTGTCTTACAAGAGATGATCACAACCATGAAGAATATCACCAATGAAGTGACTACCATGAAAAGGAGGGATTTTGAGAGAAGTTTTCAACCAAGAATTTTTTTTATCACAAAGTATCAAGTAAATTCTACTAGCAAGCCTCTAGAAAATTCCAATACAGTATATAGTAATAAAGAAGGTGAATCTTATACCTTAGCTTTGAGTCAAAATACTGGTGTTCAACATGTAATGATCCACATGGTGAAATCTCATGCATGATGCACCAACATCACATCCAAAAATATGCCATTGAGAATTCATAAAGGGATCAAAAAGGCTAGGTAAACATGCTAAGGGAAATGAACTATAACTTCATGATACCATCTATTGAACATCTATCAATTTTGACAAGATCAAGGAAGAAATATTTTAGTAATGGATCCTTTTTAAAGTACCTTTCGAGGCAAAAGACCATCCAAATGGAGATGTCCCTTAGACTAATCCAGCTCAAAATCTAGTTTAGCAACAATAATAGGTGATAAAGTAAGGTGAAACCCAAGATAAAGTAAGAGATAAGTTGAGATATCTTTCTCTAACTAAGTGCCAAAGGATTGAGGCTACTCAAGACTACAGGAGTAAGTATGATGAATCTGCAAAATAACATAAAAATAGCCTAACATTCCTAGTTTCAAAATTATGGAGGAATTAAATAAGACTCCATCAAAAGCTAGCATGTATTATATACTCCTTATTACATGATATATTGACCTATTGCAATCTTCACTCCAGTCTATCAAGATTCAAATAAAGCATCAGGTAGATATTAATTTAGCTCAAGGTCATCCTACCTCAATTATAGGAAAAAATAGACCATCTTCATTTTATATGCCCTTACGGATGGAGGGATGGGTGGTCCACAATTGCATGATAAAATCTAGAGAAGCTACCATATTAATGCCCAAAGAAATTTGTGAAATTATGGGCATGGAATATAGAAGTAGTAGTCTTGGTGTTCTATAGCTGGATGGTGCACCAATAAAGATAGTAGGTGTAATCAAGGATGTGCCCATGGTGTTGCACAGATTGCCTCAGATCACTCTTATTTAAGAAATTATGGTAGTTGATTTGAAACCTTGCTTTAAGATGTGTCTATCAAGAGTGTTCACTACCAAGTTGGGTGGTTAATTATCTCTTGATTACACACACATGGAAATACCATTTAAGGGCAAAAGAGTCAATATATTTTCTAAGAAACCATCTTCCTTCCATATAGAGAAGCTTGAAGAAGAAAATCATCAAGCCAACATAATTGGCATAATGACTGAGCAAGTGGATCTAATGGAGAAAGTACTGGAAGATATTCAAACTGAAGGTTAATTTTATTTGAAGGACTTCAATGCTATGATTTAAATAATAAATGGTACATACTCGATCATAAATCCTAAAGAAAAGAAAAATGCAGCTTTGGTAGGTCAAATTCCCTAGTAAAATCAAATATGGAAGCTCTTTGATGGAGCTAGATGTAAAAATGGTGTTGGATAAAAGATAGTGTTGATAGCCCCTACTAGAGTAGAAAAGGAATTTTTATATAGGTTAAAAATGTAGTATAATATGAAGAACTATGCCTAGGATTAAAGAAAGTTAAAAATATGGGGATCAAACAATTGCAAATATTTGGTGATTCAAATTTAATAGTCAATCAAATTACAAAAAAGTGTGTCAAAAAACAACACTATCTCAAAGCCTATAGAAACAAAGTATGGGACTTACTAGAGGCTTTTTAGGCTTTGAATATCAAGGCCATATCTAAAGAGCAAAATACCCATGCTGACATATTAGCATCTTTGGGAGATAACTTCTGCCTAGTATCTAATGTCATACATAAGTTTAAAATGGTGAGGCTTGTGTATAGGTCTTATGTGCCTAATAAGGACACTCTTTGGAAAGTGTTTGATAATTATGAATGAGTGATTTATTTTATAATTTAGGGTAATTAATTGAATAAATTATTGACTACCTAAAGAGGATGAGGAAAGTGAATTAATACAACTCAAGAATAATCACATCCCAAAAGGATTGATAATGTTGGAAAGCTTATTTGATGGTAGTGATTGATCAACTACCCACAAAGTAGAGGTTGATAATCAAAACTACAAGGATGTACAAACTAAGTTAGGAAAGAACATCAAATTAGTGTACATTATTAAAAGGAAGATACCAACCAAATTTTGAATTTATGCAAATAATTCAATAATAGCATACCATGAACCTATGATGACCTCAAAGTGTACAATAAGGAGATCGTACAACACACCATTGAGCTCATACCAGATGCAAAACCTTTTTGGTAGACGCAATGACTAGTAAATCCCAAGATAGATTCCCTAATGAAATAGGAGCTACTAAAGTTATTAAATACCAAGATTATATACCCAAACAAGCATTCTACATGGGTGGGCAACCTGGTCCTGTTAAGGAATAAAAATGGAGACATTCATTTCTGTGTGGACTTCGAAAACTCAATAAAGCTTCTTTGAAGGACCACTATCCTCTCCCACAAATTGATCAGATTTTGCATACTATATCTAGAGCTAATATATTCTTCTTACTAGATGGATTCTCTTATTTTAACCAAATATGGGTCTAAGATGAAGACTAGTACAAAACAACGTTCACCACCAAATGAAGCACCTTTGTATATCAATAGATACCTTTTGGCTTATCCAATGTTGATGATACTTTCCAAAGAGCTCTAGATTCAATATTTTGGGATTTAGTAAATAATATAATAGTCATATATTTGGATGACATGACTATGTTATCTCATGACAAAGAGAAACATGTAGGGCACCTCTGATTGGTATTTGAAAAATATAGGGAATTTGAGGTTTCATTAAACCCTAAGAAATCATTTTTTTTGGTGCATGAAGGGAAGTTATTAGGATATGTTGTGTCTAACATAGGATTATATATTGACCTAGATAGGTTAAAAGTTATTCTAACCCTTCCTCTACCTCTAAAAAATAAAGGGCTTCAATCATTTTTGGGTAAATTAAATTTTTACATAAATTCATTTCATATTTTTCTCAAATAGTTAAGCCCACCATGGATTTTAAATGGATGGATGTTTGAAAGAATGCTTTCAAGAATCTTAAATAAGAAACATCTCAATCCCCTATCCTCATTAATCCAAACTACTCCAAATACTTCATACTTTATGGCTTTAGGGCAAAAGAAAGCTATGTTGTTGTACTTACTTAAAAAAGGGAAGAAAATAATGAGTGGTCAATAAATTTCCTTAGTCAAACGCTGCATGACCATGAAGAAAGGTATAATTTTATCAAGAACATATTTATGTAGTAATGAAATATTTGAATAAGTTCAAGCATTTTTTTTCTCAGAGCAAAATCTTGGTATATGTGGTGCATTCGGACCAAAAATTTGTAATTCAAGGAGAGCTAGGTGATAAGAGAGTCAGTTGGGTAACCAAGATTCAAGAATATGATGTTGATATCAAGAGAAAAAAGCTAATAAGGGGAAGATCCCTATGTCAATAGTTAGCAAAATTTGCATTAAAAAATACCAATATGTTGAATGGGGTAGAATAATATACTGATATGAAAGAGGTAAAAGTTAGCCAAATACTTGGATTGAGTAATTGATGAACTATTTCAACTTAGGCAAATGTTTGAATGGCCTAACTACATATCAAATATGGAGATACAAATAATAGGCAAGGAAGTATGTACTAATTGAAGGTATCCTATACCAAAAAAAATTGACAGATTATTGTTGAGATGTTTGCATTCAGATAATGCAGAAGTACTTCGAGAGTTTCATAGCAGTTTGTTAGGATGTCACTACTCCAGAAAGACCATTACAACAAAAATCGTAAGAGCCAAATACTATTGGCCATTAATTTTCTTATATGCATTCAAATTAGCCAGAGCATGTGATGTTGGAAATTTTGAGTAGATGAAGTTGTCATTGATGTCAAGGATGAATTGTCATTGATGTCAAAAGGTTAAATGGAGTAATGCAAAAGGTTGGTGGCAAAAGAGCTTCATAATTTTTATTTTTAAATATTATGTGAAGCACAAAATAAAATATTTTTATTAAAACCATGGTTGGGCAAATCAAAAAGGTTTTCTAAAACCTAAGGAGGCTTTTATTTTAAAAAGCCCAAAGGAGATTTAATATTTAATTTATAATATTTAAATTCCTTTGAATTTAAATAATTATAAATAAAATTAAAAAGGTTTTCTAAAACCTAAGGAGGATTTTATTTTAAAAGCAAAAGGAGATTTAATTTACAATATTTAAATTCCTTTGAATTTAAATAATTATAAATAAATATATTTCGAAGGTAAAGTTGTAAGCGTCGATGACAACATTGTTTCCTTGACGAATTTTCCTCTCCATCGACATGTGTGAAAAGGGGAGGCATATGGTATAAATACCATAGCCATTCCTAAGGTTTGGCATCCTTTTTGTATCCACATTAAGCAAAAAATCTCATACAATTTTTGAAGCGTGTGCCTTCTGAAAAGCGTAGTGTGTGGTTTCACCGGCATCGAAGGAAGATCCAAGGGCTATTAAAGGTTTGAAGGAGTCAAAGCGCACGTTGTGCTTTGAGGCTCCAAGTGGAGCACGTGGATCACACGGCATGGAAGCCACGACCAAGGCGTTGTGGGAGTATTATGTAAAGTTTGAGCCCCGCGGATTGCAAATAGTGGTAATAATTTTTGGAAATTATTTTAATTTTTTTGCTAAGGTTTAGGAGGAATAAGGTGAAAGATAAGTTGTGAAATTAACTTTAGTTTTGAGGAAATAATTTTTGTGATATATGAAGGGTTATTTTTTCTAAAGTAAGAGCTATGGTAGTTTTGTTTTACCTTAGAAAAATGAGAGATTAACTTATTGCATTATTTTATAAAGGGATTTATTTAATTAATGCAATATTAAGTAGGGAGTCATAAGTAGAGTTTGGATTATTTTTTAGATATCTTTTTGAAAAGGGTTATGATGAAACTAAATTGTTAATATGTTCTTTTGATGAGTTAGATTTTTGGAATAAGTGTTTTGATTAAATATGTGTGGTGTTGGATATTATTTTAAGAATGATTAATAAGGTGTAATTAAGTTTTATTATTTTTGTAATTGAGAATTATTTTGTGAAGAGGTTAGTGTGATATTTTATCATCTAACTATTGAAATTGGCGAAAGATAAAATTGTGATTGAGATAGGTTTTTTAAGGTTACTTCTACATCAAATAAAAGGTATGGGCATATTCTTCTTTGGTTGAAGTGATTGATTGAGATTTTCTAAAAACAAGATTGGATTGAAAAGGACTTTGTTAAGTTTTCCTTGTTGAGTGTGTTTTGAATTAATGCTTCAAGGTTTTCTGGAATAGAGGTTAAGGAAAGTAACCTTGTTTTATAAGCATTGTTGTTGAAGTGATTGGTTGAGTGAAGAACTTGAACTAGGATTTGCAAATATCATGAGTATCATTGTTATGTGAAGTTTGCAAAGATCATGAGTATCATTGTTATGTGAAGTTTGCAAAGATCATGAGTATCATTGTTATGTGATATTGGTTGATAAGCATTGTTGGAACATTTGAGTGAAAGTTCATAAGTTTGGACTAGGGTTTGTGAGCAAGGATTATTTCATTGAGTGAGTGATTGAGTAGAGTTCGTTGAGCCTAGTCAAGTGGATGTGTTGATGTGATAGTTCAAGTTCTGTGAAATAAATTATTATATATTTTGAATTGATTTGATAAAGAGGTTGAGTGTTGATGAATATGAAGCATATTCAATCTCTAACAATTCTCTATATATTTTTGTGATAAAAAGAGTGATTAAAAGTGATTGAGAATTGTGGTGAATGTGAAGCATATTGAGTCTCTAACAATTCTCTTTATGTTTCTATGAGATTGGACAAGTTCTAGTGAGGACTTGTTGAGCATATTTGAGGTAAGTCTTTGAGAAGACTTATGGACAAATTAGTGTGAGCTTTTGTGGAAGCTTACAATATAGATTTGAGAATAGAGATTGAGAATAGATTTGAGGATAGAGATTGAGGACAGAGTTTGGTGTAGATTTAAGGACAGGTTTGTTCCAGATCAGAGGACAAATATTGAGGACAAATTTATGCTAGATCAAAGGATTGTGTTTAGTACATATTTAAGGATAGATTTTGGTGCATATTTGAGTATAGGTTTGTGCTAGACCAGAGATAGAGATTGAGCAAATTTATGCTATACCAAAGGACTGTGTTTAGTATAAATTTGAGACAGAGCTGAGAGTAAGCTTTGGAGGTGATAGAGTATATAGGATGATAGTCTCTAGAGGATAGAGATCCATTCGCTAGAGTATTGGAGGCAACAGTTCTTCTAGAACATCACCAGCAAGAGCTAAGGAGAAAGGAGTTCTCCTATGGATAGAGATCCATGAACTTGATTAGGAGATTGGTGTCTCCTTTGGAAAGAGGTACAAAAATATTATAATAGGGAAAGGATTCCCAATATATTGATTGAGAAAATTTTAGTGAAAGATTTTCTTCGTGGAGTAGCCCACATTAGGTGAACCATGTTAAATTGGTGTCTCTATTTTGTGTGGTGATTTGTGCATTGTTTTGATTACTACTGTTGATATTGCTATCTATACATTGCATAATATTGATTGGGAAAGAAAACTAAAAAGTGGTCTTATACTGTTCACCCCCCCTCTTAGTATAATCTTATGTTATTCATGTGACAACTACCAAAGGTTTATGGGAAAAAGCAAGCATCCAAGGATACCTCTTCAACCAATAATCATAGAGGAACTCTTCTAGCAATGGAGGTTGGATTTTATTAGAATGATCAATCCCAATTCATCTGGTGAACACAAATACATCCTGATAGTGATAGACTATTTCACTAAGTGGATAAAAGTTGAGGTCACCATGCATGCTAGTCAAGACACTATGATAAACTTCTTGGAAATTTTGATCACAAGGTTTAAAATTCTAGCCATCATTGCTTCACATAATGTAGGATCCTTCATAGGTGCTAATACTATTGATTTCACAAGAAAATATAGGATCTACTAGAATGCCTATTTGAATTATTACCCCCAAGGAAATGGTCTTGCAAAATCTACAAACAAAAACCTATTAAAATAATTAAACACAATATCGAGCATAACCCCAAAAGTTGGCACCTATTGTTAGATCAAGCATTGTGGTATAATTGGATCATAGTAAATAAATCATTGAAAACATCTCCATATACCTTGGTATATGAAAAATAAGTTGTATTGACCATTAATTTAGAGCTTTCGACATTAAGGTTCATAATTGAAATATGCCCAAAGAAATTATAGCTAATAAAAAAGGGATGGTAGAGTTAATTTAGTTGGAAGAAAGACATGAGTAGGCATACAACAATCTCTACCACCACCATACAATTTTCAAACATTGGTTTGAAAAGAAGGCTACACCAAGGGTATTTAATGAAAGTGACTTGGTTCTCAAATAGAACGTGGATAGAGTAAAGCTAGGCACACATGATAAATTTGATTCTATGTGGTTCATCCCATATTTTATTGAGAAAAAAATGCCCTGAATGCATTCCAATTGTGTCACTTGGACGGTTGCATATTATTGATTCTGATAAATGGTCAAAACTTAAAGCATTATGCCTAACCTAAGTGGTGTTTATCTTGTACATATGTAAATAGGACACGTATACATTATCTGTATATAAATATTTGGTTGAATGGTTGTTATCATGATTGTCTTACAACATGGAATATCATCTAGACCATGTCCATTTTTACTACAACTCCACTAACATGCCAATTATAAGAACTATTTAATGATTAAACCAACCAATAGGTTTTTGAAAAGGATCTACCAACCGATGGGTTTCAAATTGTGCATGCCACCTATTTTTTGTAAATCCTAGATTATTATTGATTGAAAGAGCTGCTAATTTGAACATGCATTATTATTGTGAAGTCATATGATGATCCCCAAAAATATTTTCCTTGATTCACATAATGACCCAAGTTCATGAACTCATGTGGAAATAACTAGGTTGTCAGTGGCAATTATTTCACAAAATGCCTTGAGCAACAAGCCAGACCACCACTAGCGAATAGATTTAAAGCACAAAGAAATTATATTGGTTGGTAGTGCACCCCCTAAGAATGTGTATTAGATATCTCCCAAAAGTTTACCATTCCTAAGCAAAATCCTCTAATGAATGTGTGATATTTTACATGTAAACAATAATGAAACTAAACCAACTAGACCCATAGCTGAATATTATAAATAGAGATCCATCCTCAAAGCTTACCACCTTGTTGAGATTTTGTTCCCAAAAGAGAGGTGAATTTTTTGGTAAATTAAGAAGAGTAGTTATAGGAAAAAAAGGAAGAATTCACATATATGGCCTGAGGAAATAAAAACATCGATGTATAAAAGATGTATAAAGAGTTGCAAGAAAGAAAGATAGGCATACATGATATAGTAATTATAATCAAGTCAAAGCACAAAGGCTTTCAAGAAGGGTTAGAGGTTAAAGGGAAGATATTCTTGAAAAATCACCCAACTGATACAATGTGGCATTTAGGGCTAACCAAATTCATACCCATACCAATGCATCCATGCCCAAAACTCCTAGAGGTGGTGGTAAAGTATTATGACCCCAACATAGCTACTATTTGTAATTTAGCATTAGAGCCATTATTTACCATAAATAGAGATTATGTGGCTAAATAAATTATAGTCGAAGATGTCCCTGGAGTTATACCAAAGAGAATTAATTTGGATGAGTAGATACTATATTTATAAATGGATACAATTCAAACTTGGCTTATCGAGGTGGTACAAAAACTACCAATAGATTACATGACCAAGATTAGAAAGCTAGGAGAATCCAACTCACATGCAAATACAATTCTATCAATTTTGGAAATAATGTTGGGTTTAAGGATGGATTCCATCATATACCCATATTAGATAGGTATGGCAAATGTAGTGATGGTAGCTTTCTCCTCCATCACACTAGATTGGGATGAATTTTTGGCTAGAAGTATACATGAACAATTGAAGGCCATGAAGAACGGGTATTGTGAGTTATTCACATACTCTACATACTTGGTCTAGCTCATACTTTTCTACATGACCCCAGATAAACATGACATCAAGGTGTAAATGATAGATGAGAAGAATTTAGTGCATCCTATAGTAGATTGGACCCTTGTTTTAAGAGAAAGCTCCTCATATCTAGAGTTCAACAGGAAATTTTTGGGACCTGCCCTAACTGTAGTCTATGTAAAATGCCCTTGCATCATGCCCAAATCCAAAGACATATTAATATAAAATAGGTGAAAACTGGGAGATTGGTTTTTTCTGGAGCAAGACACTATTATCAGGGTATACGATTTTCTAAAATACTTATATTTGCTCCCATACTATGTCATCGACTAGCTTTTTATATTATGGTATTGCAAATATATATATAATAGAGCAAATTTTTGGCCTAGGTGCTAAGAATACTATAATTTTTTGGCTTTATATCAAATCTAAATGCACTACTATGTCTAGCAAAGAGTCGAAGCAATATCTCAACTTGGAATCTAAGATGACAACTCTACAAGTTCCAGTGGTGTTGTATATGTGGCACGATGACCTAAATGGAATATTTGAAGAGAATATATCAAAGATAAATATTAAGGCACCTCCATTTAAACATGTGTCACACCCAAATATTAAAATATTCATAAATATAGTGGAGTACCATGTGGTACCGTTCAACTATATGGTGATGCAGGAGAGATCACCATGGAGAAAATATTACAAGTTTAAGTGGGTTTTTGACCTAAAAAATGAAAATAAATTGATCATATCAGACCTCATCATAACCATAAAGGAAGATAAGGGATGGGAAGAGCACAAAGTAGAATAATTTTGGATATCATGGTGTAAACGCAATCAAATTAAAGATGCTTTCCCAAATGATAAAACTGATAAACAATTCATTACAAAGTTTGATAATGAATATATCAGTTGGAAGAGAAAAAAAGAAAAATAAATGTTTCCAAAAGTTAAGAGAGTATCTGAATCTGATGAATAAGAAGAAGAGGAACCGGATATAAAAATTTAGCAATAGCCACAAGCTCCCCCTACCATTAACAATGTCCAACCCGAAGAAGAATCATTGCCTCAATATCAACAATTGTTAAAACAACATGTTGTAGGTACCGAGGAAGTGTCGTTATTCATCTACACCAAGAGGTCAAGTACACCTAAAGCACTCAAATCATCATCAAAGGTGCATCCTAAATCCTTTGGATAAATCTCTAAATCAAGCCAAAAATAAAAATACCATCCAAATCCTGGAAGTTTAGACATAGAAAATGTTGCAGCAAAAAGACAACAAGTGCAACAGTAGATAGAAATAATCACATATAAAAGTTAAGAGTTTCAATAGGAGGCACAAATGTGTGAAGTAGCAATTGCACTAGTAGAAATTGAGTAGGAAAAAGAGAGGGAGCTTAAGGCTAAAGAAGCTAAAATCATTGGAAAGCAACTCCTTGCTTTCTTCCTTAACACAGACTACTACCTCAAATTAAACATAAACTTCGTACTTGAATCTCAAAATGAATAAATCAGAAATTAAGAAGAATAAATCTAGTGATAAATGAATTGCCACTTTAGGTGGGCACACCCTCGTCGTATAGGCAAGTAAGCGAATGTCACAAATGAAGTTAGATAAAATATGATATAATAATTAATGTAAAATCAAATTATATAAATACATAAATCCTTCTTCTGGGAAACATAGCCGACGGTGGCTATGTTTGTTATGTAACATGACTCCCCTCCTCGGAAAGCTTAGTCCTCAAATATGGAAATGACTAGAAAATACTTTTATATTTCCATGTTGCATCCTCTTCAGGTAAGTCATGCCACATGATGAGAAACTCTTGGATGTGACGAGATCTTAGTCTGTGTGTTTTGGTTTGTATAACTACTTCTGGTTGGAGATATATAAGCCCTTCTTCATCTAGTACTGGTAATTCTTACTAATATTTTACTTTCTGGCCAATCACCTTTTTGAGGTATGAGACATGAAATATTGGGTGTATACGAGAAGAGTGGAGTAACTCCAATTGGCATGTGACTTCCCCAATGCGATGCACAATTTTGTAGGGACCATAAAAGCATGGTGCCAACTTTTGACTAGATTTGATCTTTAATGATAACTGTTTGTAGGGTTGAAGACATAAAAATACCATATCACCAACATTGAATGCCCTTTCCGAACAATGTTTGTCTTGTTGTTTCTTCATGTGATTTTGTGCTTGTATCAAATTGTCCTTTAGAATAGTGAGCATTGCTTTTCACTGCTGCAAACCAATCGTCTACTTGGGCCACTTTGGAATATCCTGGTACATAATTTGCTACTGTTGGTGGCTTAGTTCCATACAATGCTTAGAAAGGAGACATCTTAGTGGAAAAATGGTAGTATGTATTATAACACCATTCTACCAATGAAAGCCATTGACTCATTGATATTGTTTATCTTGTACAAAACATCTCAGATAAGTACCACTGTATCGCTCCAAATTTTTTGCATCCCTACCTTCAGGCTATAGGATCCGTGCCCGGAAGGAGGATGGGAAAAGGATGGCGCGGTACCTCGGACTGAGAGGCCTTGCGAAGGTCCCGCCTCTCGAGGGAGGTGTATTATGGTGATTTTTCGACGGATGGTGGGTTCACTAAGAAACGTTTAATGGCAGTTTCCACGCCTAGGTTGGGAATGTGTTTTATGTGTTCAGTTTTATCCTTAAACATTCAAGTCCTAGGTTTGGCCAAAATGCATCTAAGCTATTCTATATGAAGATGCAGATTAAATGAATACAGAGAACAAAATTAGACAAAAAATAGAGAGAATAATATGGATTAAAGATCAATACCTGATCCGGATGTCAAGATCGCCTCTGATTTGACAGGATCGTCTGCTATCAGACAAGATCGTCTGAGATCTGACGAATTCGTCAGACGAATTCGTCAGAGACCTACAAACAGAGAAATAGGTGCAAAACACAGAAAATACAGCAATGCTAACATAGGGAAACAATGTAAAATGACAATAACAATATCAAACTAAAAATTATAAACAGAAACATGAATGCATTATACTGATTTAATGACAATTATAACTTAATTATGCATTTGATCTAAATGGGTGAACTCCAAGATGCAAAATAATAAGAAATAAACTTAGATTTAACTAAATACAGAACAATGCATAAAATAAAAGGATGAAGAAATGCAAACTCCGGGCACTGATTGCCCCAATGTTGACTGCAGTCGAAATCGTCTCGCATTGGTATGAAATCATCTCGAATTGGACAGGATCGCCTCCGATCCGAACAGGATCGTCTGCGACGATGTAAGCTTGCTCCGGCTGAAAAATACTAAGGTACCTGCAACAAAATTTGGATAGAACTAATGCAAATAGCAATTTAGGATGTCTTAATGTGTGTGAAGTCAATTTACAGGAAATATCAGCCAGGGGGATGCTAAGGGGAGGGCTTAGGATTAAATAGGCTTAGGAGGGAGGTTAGGAGGTTGGAGATCATCCCTATTTGGGAGATCTCCAACGGGGAGGGTCTCTAACGGTGCAGACACGCTTCTGCCCGGATTAGAGACGTCGTTGGAACAGAGACTAATTGTGCAAAATCAGTTTTGGGACAAGATCGTCTGGACGTCCTAGCCCAGACGAAATCGTCCGATCTGAGGCGATATCGTCTGATCGGCGACGATATCGTCAAACGGTCAAAACAAACTCTAAAAATGGCATGGGAAAGGAGGAAACGGATTAAGCGGCGGTTTGGGAGCGGTTTTGGAGGTTAAAATTTGAATTTGAATTATTTACTAGAGTAAATGTAATTACTAAGGTTTTACTGCGCCAATTTTAGGGTGCTACATTTTGCCCCCTCTTTAGCGAATTTTTTGAAGAAAATGCGTTAAAGATGAGTTCTTCTCGATCTACGAGAAAGCAAAAATTATTCCCATTTTTAGGCGACGATTCTTGGTCGAATCGTACGACAGCTGACTATGGTGCCCCCTCCGTGTTTTTACCCAAATCGAACGTTTGAGGTAAAAACATGAAAAAGCAAAAATTTTAAATTGTTTTTAATTGTGTTTTGAATAAAATTAAGAAAAATAGGGTAAAACCCTAATTCATTTTCTTAGTTCATGTTTTTGGTTTCTAGAGCTCTGCAAGCAAAAATGGTGGAGACAGCGCACAGATCGACGGAGGTCCGGCGCGGGCTACGGGTAAGAGTCTAAACTTAGTTTAGAATGCTTTAAGTTGAATTTACATGCTTTTTAGGTGAATTTTAAATAAATTTTGAGCATCGTGGCCGTTTTTGGGCCGTCGACGTCTCGTCCGATTTGACGAAATCGTCTCAAGTTCGCCGATTTCATCGAAGGGCGAAATCGGCGAAAGGGGGACGATTTCATCAAATAAGGGACGATTTCGGCTTACAAAATCGGAGATGATTTTGCTCAAATTTGGGACGATATCGTCCAATAGTGGACGATATCATCATTTGTAAAATTGAACTTATTTTAACTTGCATTATTAATCACTTGAGTTGTTATTAATGATTTTTGTATTTTGTTGTTGTTTATGTTGCAGAGAGGTTTACTAAAGAGCAGAGAATGGAAATACGGTGGGTTGAGAGATGACTTGGCCGCTCTATCACGGGCAGAGCGGGATCGGTAGCTCAGGCCGGCTTACGACATGTGGCAGAGATGCCACAAGTTTCTATAGATATGGGGCTACTGACAGCCCTAGCAGAGAGGTGGTATCCGGGTTCTTCCTATTTTTGGTTACCGACAGGGGAGATGACTCCCACATTGGAGGATGTATGGAGGATCTTGAGGATCCCCATACAAGGATGGTTGATCACTCCTACGGCCAATCAGGGCCATGCTATGATGCGGTTGTGTGGCGATCCGAGCTTCGCCCTGGAGAAGGGCGGAGTGAACATCGAGGCGCTGCGTCAGATGCCAGGGCATCCAGACTCACACGGGTTTTGGTCGGAGTGGTGGGTGGACTTCTGTTGTGCCACCGGAGCGGGTGTAGGGTACCATGGGTGCTAGCAGATGTGATCTACGACATGCGAGACCATGGTTACAGGTTCTCTTGGGGCAGTTTTGTTCTATGTCGGCTGTACAGGATCCTGCACGGGGTCGTGTACAAAGGCGGTCGATGTCTGGTTATGACATCGCTTCTACAGGTTTGGTGCTGGGAGCACATTGTAGTGAGGAGGCCGGTAGGGCTTCCTTTGATAGGGATTGATGGGGAGAGGCCCCGAGTTTTCTATTGGTGGCTCCGGAGAGGGGCACAGTGGCGGATTGATCTGTCGATGTCCCAGAGACTGTTGGATGACCTTGTCTCGGACCAGATCACCTGGAGGCCTTGGAGGGATCATCCAGGGTGGGCCAAGGACAGACGGGAGCTGGATTGCATCAGGCGAGTTTGCTGGTTGAGGATGGAGAGGGGAGAGGTGGAGCTCCATCGCTACGACCGAGTTTTGTGATAGTTCGGTCTACAACAGGGGATCCCATCTCTCGGGGATTACGAGTTTTCTTGGACTATCCGGGATAACACTACGGTCAGCGGGGCTCCAGATATGCAGCGCTTCTAGAGTCGGGACGCGGATGATGCCCCCATTCAACCAGTGGATGGGGATGATGCGGGGGTAGCGGACGGCTACGATGCCTAGTACGTAGGCATCCGCCCTCCTCGGATGATGAGGGCTCAGGGTTCGATTCACGTAGTTGTGCATCGGATGGGGAGGTGGTGTTAGGCGGCTATGGAGGTGGCCCAAGGTCATGGAGGGAGAGAGCTGAGGAGACCACAGGCTCAGTAGAGGCCACGACAGTGGGAGAGGAGGGAGGAGAGACCCCCTTCTCCACAGAGAGAGAGGCCACCATCGCCCGATAAGGGCAAGGGTGTTGACATTGGGGAGAGCAGCGAGACAGTGACTCTCTAAGCGGAGACAGTCCATCTCCAGGCACAGGTGCAGACCCTACAGGAGGAGGCTGCACGACACCGAGCTGAGGTGACACAGCTCAGAGATGAGATTGCATGCCTCAAGGCATGGGGCGGAGGGGCGAGCACTCGGGAGCTGGCATGGGCTATTGCCCAGATCACTTTCTATCAGACACTATACCACCAGATGGTGCCAGAGGAGGAGAGATTACCACTGTCGGCTGCCATCATGGATCCGATCAGGATGGGGTCATCAAGGACTTCATCCCGATCCATGACTAGGACTCGTAGTACCACACAGACTGCGATGGGGCCACCTCGTCCACCTCAGGGCGGGGGAGGAGATGAGGCTGAGAGCTCGAGGGGTTCTCGAGGCTAGACTACTATTTGCACTGTACAGATAGATATATAGTTTTTATTATTTTTGAGAGAGGATTGAGTATGTCGAGGTATAGATTGTGGCATACCGATCCGGTTTTGATATGATGTATATATATTGTTGAGATATATATAGATGAGATATTTTTTGATCATATGACTTGTCTTATGTATTTTTATGATGCTTTAAAATGTTTTGATTGATTGATTTGATATTTGGATTCATGTAATTATGTCATTTTGAAATATTATGGTTTGAATGTCATGCTTGTAAGATTTTAAATGAAATAATACTGATGTAACAAATTGGTTGTTTGTGATGTGATGTGATAAAAGATAAAAAGAGACTTCTAACAATAATTTCAAAGGACATTGTCGCTATTATAGACCATTTCATGGAGTCGTCGCTCACTCGGTCGTCAAGCTAATCCCAATATAGAAATATTGTTAAAAGTAAAAGAGTGCTTAAGAAACTGTCTTAAGACTTTGGTGCAATGGTGCAAATGATGATGATGATGGTTTGTTTTCAGATTTTCATAAAAATAGTATGCATGAAATAATGTTAAAATGATTTTTGCTAGGCATAAATTCCTAAGTGTGATAAAATTTTTGGATAATTCCCTAGGAATTATACCATCATTACAAAATTGAAGGTTGACATAATGACATGAAATAGTGATAATGTTTGTTTGTTTTAAAGCATAATTGTATAACATAATGATTTAAGTCATATGGTTTTCATGGATTGATTTTTAAATGAATGGGTAATAAAAATTGGTACAATGGTTTGCGCTAGGCATAGAATATGTAGGTATAGACTTATACCATCATCGTGAAAATCCAAAAGAGATAGTTTTATTGCATGGTTGATTTTTAATAAACAGAAAATATGAAGAGGAAGACTTGCGCTAGGCATAAAATTCCAATTTTGGTTTTGGAACTATACCATCGTCGCGAAAGTCGACAATATGTATATATGTGTGTTTTGATTGTATGGTTTTGAAAGAAATTTTGATTTTTTCTATTATGCATGTAGTTGTCTTTATACTAAACACTGTACTTTAAAGAAGAAAATTATTCCAGACAATTTGCAAAAAAATATTTCAAAGTATCTTAAAGACAAAAGTTAGATTTATAAGGAATCCCATGTGCATATGTGAATTCATTTCCAATCTTGATTTATCATAATGATACACAAAATCTCTCAAATACAAATGTGTGTGCAATTGCATTGTTCATTTACCAGTTTGAGCAAGATAATATGATACAAGTGATTTGAATGAACCAAATAAGTGTTCATTAACCATGATTTAGATGCATATAACCATACTAGACTACTATGTAAGTCGGATTATCAAGAGCTAGCTAATCCATAAGCAGACATAGGTCTGTACAAAAGAAGGTCGCTAATGTGACAGACATATCGCCACGCTAGGAGTTACCCAAGGCCAAGCGGGTTGGGCACAAACCACCTGTTATGGGGCTTACCTCACAGTTTTCGAATAATTGAGAATTCCAGGGATTCAAGCTCATCAACCCTTCTTTTCTTTTCAAAGGGTAGGGAAAGGGATTTTATTGCTTTTGCTTTTGCTTTTTTTCTTTTTCTTTGCTTTTGTATTTCTTTTGTATTTTTGCTTGATTTTTGAGATAATGCTTGAAACATTGTTGTAATGATATAAAATAACATTTTTCTTTTTCTCTTTTTCTTGAACTTTGCTTTTTCTTTTTTCCTATGCTAGGGATACTTGCTCGGATTAGTTGTAGAGCAAGGGATTTTTATTCTGGGTAGGGGTGAGCTTGTCCTTTTGCCAATTCTCAAAGATTCTAGACCATGTGCATGATAGGATAGCGGGGGAAACTTTTCGCTCAAGAAACCACTTCTACTATGTAGCAAAGCATGGAAATTACAAATATAATCATTTTATTGTGAAAAGATGTGCTTGGTTTAAGTAAATAACAAGATCAATTCTCTGTGCTCAAACTTTATTTAATTGAATTTTGTGAACTTTGATATAAGAGAGATTAGTAATCATGCCAGATAAAATCAAGATATTTATTTTGTGTTTGTGAAAGTGAGGGATTCCAAATAAATGCTAATTTATCCAAAATAATTTGAAACATATAACTGCAACATTTGTAAGAAGAAATATATATAAATACTTTTTGAGAAGTTTTGAGAATGTTGACTCTCTCTTTCTTCTTTATGTTGTTTTGGTTTCGAAAGAGTCAAGAATATTGTTGTTTTTTTATTTTTATTATTATTTTTTTGTTTTTGAAAGAATTAACAAGTGCCATAAATAAATGCAACAAATAGTTTTGAAGATTTTGATGATTATGAATGTTTTTGGTGTTTTTGAATTTATAAATTGAAAGAAATACAAAATAGTGATTTTGAAATATTTTAAACAAATATATACAAGGATGAAATGACCAAATTTATACATAGTAACGTTTAAGATGCAAAATGTTCATGGGTTCTTTAAGTTCTTTACCATCTAAGGTAGATAATTTGTATGCTCCTGATTCAAATTTAGCGAGTGATAATGTATGGTCCAAGCCATTTGGGCTCAAATTTACCTTTAAGGTCCTTAGTTGCATTAGTATTTTTTTTATTTTCTTTTAAAACAAGGTCGTCGATCTCAAAGGATCGATGACGAACTTTTTAGCATATGATCTTTTAAGCTTGTTTTGGTAGGCACGGAGATGCTCCAAAGCATTAATGCATTTTTCATCTAGGAGTTCAGGTGACTGAGTCTGCCGATCTCGATATTCATCTCCTACTTCGGTATCTTGAAGTAGCAGAGCCAAAGAAGGAACTTCTAATTCAAAGGGAAAAATGGCTTCAGCACCATAAACCAAAACAAAAGGTGAAGTTCCGGTGGGGGTTCGAACACTAGTTCGATAGGCCCACAAAGTTGGATATAGCTGAATGTGCCAGTCACGGCCAGTTTTATTGACCAATATTTTGAGAATTTTGATTAAGGTTTTGTTAGATGCTTACCTTGACCATTACCACTGAGGATAATAGGGAGTGGACCAGCGATGTTGAATCTTATATTTTTGGCATAATTTTTTAACATCTTTATTTTTGAAACAAGTTCCATTATCGGGAGATGAGATTTGCGGGAATTTCGAACCTACAAATGATTTGATTAAAAATAAATTTAGAGACTTGTGTGCCAGTGCGGGAAGCTAAAGGCATAGCTTCAACCCACTTCGTGAAATACTGGCGGTTATGATGAATTTGTGTCCATTAGATGACACGGGATTGATTTTTCCAATAATATCTAAACCCCATTTTGAAAAGGGCCAAGGAGATGAAATAGCCTGCGGTTCTTGTGCGGGCGCATGGACAAGGTCGGCATGTTTACGGCACTTGTCGCAATGGCGCACATAATCATGTGCGTCATTCTCCATGGTAGGCCAAAAGTATCCTATCCTAAGGAGCTTTTTAGCAATGACACTACCACTGAAGTGTCCTCCACAAGATCCATCGTGGGCTTCACTCAAGGCTGATTTGGATTCTTCTAAATTCAAACATCTTAATAGGATACCTTCAAAAGATCTCCTATATAAAGTATTGCCAATTATTACAAATCGACTTGCTCGTCTACGTAATAACCGATCATTGGTTTCTATTAGAATTGGCGGGGAAAGTCCCATTTTGGAAAAAATCAAATATATCCGTATACCAAGGTTTCTGAGTAGTTTCAATGATTAGAAACACATCCAAAGGTTCTAAGCATGACTTATTTGAAGCGGGTTCCTGGAGTCGACGAATAATGATAGTGGCATATTCGTCATCTAACTCCAAGGGCGGGAGAGATGCGACTACGGCCATAGCATCAGCTGCACGGTTGCAAGTTCGAGGAATAGCTTCCAAGGTAACTTGATCAAATAGAGACATTAATTGTAAAACATAGGCTTTATATGGGCGCAGTTTATCATCTATGGTCTGATAAACTTCATTAATTTGGTTTATAACAAGTTGAGAATCACCAAAAACTAACGAGATGTTTAATTTTTAGCGCCAAGGCGGCTCGTAATCCAAGGATTAGAGCTTCATATTCAGCTAGTATTGTTAGTGCAAGCAAATGTTAATTTGAAGGACGAGAGGAATAAGATGTTTTTGTGGGGATATTAAAATAATACCCGCACCAGCCCCACTCATGCATCGGGCTCCATCAAAGTATAAGGACCATTGTTCAATATGGTCTGCCTCTAATTGAAGGCATTCATCGGGAAACTCAATGATGAGGGGATGGGTAGACTCTAAGGGTGCAGCGACTAATTGATCTGCTATGATTTGACCCTTAACGAGACTTTTGTCCTATGAATGTGAGATCAAACTCGCTTAGAGCAAGAACCCACTTGGTTGTGCGACCCGATAAATAAGGTCGACTCATGAGATACCTCAAGGGATCATATTTAGCAATGACATAAGTTTTACGACTAAGCATATAATGGCATAATTTTTGCGTAGCAAACACAACTGCTAGACATAATTTTTCTAATGTTGTGTAGCGGGTTTCATAACTGATGAAGGTTCGGCTAATATAATAATTAGCACGTTCTCTCTTTTCATCATCAAGCTGAGCTAACATAGCTCCTAAGGCGAGAATACGAAGCTGAAATATACAGGAGAAATGGGCGATCAGGTCTAGGCGGTGAAAGCACGGGTGGATTAAGGAGGTATTGTTTGAGAAGTTCAAAAGCTTCTCTACATTCGTCGTCCCAATTAAAAGGGACATCCTTCTTAAGAAGTTTAAGAAAGGGACCGGTTTTGTCCGCCGACTTATCGATGAAGCGACGGATGGCTTGAAGCTTACCTTGTAAACTTCGTAACTCAGATATATTAGTAGGTGCGGGCATATCAGTGATAGCCACAATCTTGAGAGGGTCGATTTCGATACCACGTAAAGAAACTAAAACCCCTAATAGTTTATCGGACTTAACTCCGAATATGCATTTGGCTGGATTTAATCGAATAAGATATTCTCGTAATCGATTAAAAACTTTTCTCAAATCATCTAAATGATTATCTTCATTAATAGAGCGAGCTATAATATCATCTACATAATCATGTAGGATATCATGCATCATATCATGAAAAATATAAGTCATAGCTCGTTGATATGTTGCACCTGCGTTCTTTAAGCCAAATGGCATCACTTTCCAACAAAAGGTACCCCAGGGGGTAATAAAGGTTGTTTTAGCCTGATCTTCAGGAGCTATCCTGATCTGATTATAACCGGAGAATCCATCCATTAAGGACATCATCCCACTCCCGGTAGTAAATTCAATGATTTGATCCATGTTTGGAAGAGGAAAATCATCTTTAGGGCATGCAGCGTTAATATCTCTAAAATCTGTGCAAACCCTAACTTTGGTGGCTTCTTTCTTGGTGATTGGAACTACATTTGAGATCCATTCAGCATAATCAATAGCTTGTATAAAAACAACATTCAGGAGTTTTTCTAACTCCCCTTTGACTAGCAGAGCCACTTTGGGATGCATTTTTCTAAGTTTTTGTTTAACAGGTTTAGCATCCGGATGGACCACTAGGTGATGCATGACTACAGAAGGGTCTAGACCTGGCATATCTTCATATGTCCAAGCGAAGACATCTTCATATTCTTTAAGGAATGCAATATATTGTTCTTGTTTTTCTTGACTTAATTCTGATCCAATATTGATTATGTGAGGACTATCCTCAGTTCCAATATTAATTTTAATGACGTTTTCTACCTCCATGTGTAGATCTCTTTCAAAATTAGGTGGGGCGGGTGAAACGCCCAATTCTTGTAATTCTTGTAAGGTTAATTTGGATAATTCATCTTGAGGATTAGTGGCCTCAAGTTGGGCTATAGTTGGTATAGAACCATCAAAATAAAATCCATTGTGTAACATCTCTTCAACGGAGACGTCGTGGAAGATATCTCCTTCCAACTCCTCATCGGAGTCGGCAATCATTTCGGGGTAAGCTATGGATAGCATGTTACATGTAAATGGCTGATTTTTTAGAGGCAAATCATCACACCTATCCAAATAATCTTGATAACATATGAGTTGATCATCATCTTCAAAAGGAAAGGGTTGACCCTTACTAGGAAATAGGCCCACACCACGGCGGGCGAGGCCACGGTTCTACCTCGAAAGGTTCTTTCATGCCATTTTGGAAAGGTCCCAAGCCTTTCCCTTTATATCCCATTTTAAGCATTATGGGTTTAGCTTTAATATATTCATTGGTAAAATAACATCGAGCATATCCCTCATGATGAGTTTTGATATTCCGAGGGATTCTTCCCAAATCATATCCTTTATAAATGAAGGCACAACTCCCGACTTGGTAAATACTTCCCATAGGTTGTGGGAGGCCCAAAGTACGAGGAGATGGCGGCAAGTTATTTAAAAGAATTGAATTTTGCATGAAAGCATTTGTTTTTTTTGATATTAGGATTGTGGATAGATCTGGTAAAAGTTCATCAGAAAGAGCATAAGATGTAGAAGGATCATTCCCTATATCTTTAGATGTGGAAGGTATGATAGATGTTGAAAATGTGGAAGTGTTAAGAGATGGGTCTATAGGTTTTGAAATTATAGGGATAGAACATGAAGGATTGGTTGTAGATTGAAGATCTTTTTGAGGTTCTAGAGTGGTTTGTTTAGAAGATTGTTGATCTATATATGAGGATGAAATTAATGGAGGGGAAATAGGTGAAGTTATGGGTGTGTGTTTCACGATTTTAGATGAAAAATAAGAATTAGGATGTGTGGATGACGGAGCGAGGGCAAAATTGCACTCCAACGGGTTATGCCAAAGCACACATATCAAAGGGTCTAGGGTCACCATGGATAGTGACCAACTGATTTTTAAATTCGAATTTAACACATTGGTGTAAAGTTGATGGGACAGCCCGCATTGCATTGATCCAAGGACGACCCAAGAGTATATTGTACGATGCGGGGCAATGTACAATAAACACGGTCGTATCTAGAGTTCGAGGACCAACTTGCAATGGGATGGTAATAACTCCACACGTTTCTTGTGTTTCGTCATTGAAAGCTTTGATAATCATGTCAGTTTTCTTCATTTCATCACTTCTAAAGCCAAATCGTTGGTAGAAGTCAAAAGTGCAAATGTTTAGAGATGAACCATTATCAATCGGGACTCTTTTAACGGCTACATCTCCAATTAGAGCAGTAATATATAAGGGATTATCCTTATGTAAAGCTGTGTTGTGGGATATCTTTATCCCGGAAGTCAATACAATCAACTTCTCGAGTGATGATAGTATTGGCCATGGCTTGAGGTTGAATGTTTTGAGGTACCATCATTTGGCTTAATGTAAGCATCAACTCATCCCTATGGGTAGGAGAAGATCTTAACAAATCCAAAAGGGAAATTCTAGCTGTAGTATTGGATAATTGCTCATTAATATTGTAAGGGGGTTTAGGTTGAACATTGGAAGCATGATTCCCTTTATTGGGATTTTTCAAAACGAATGGAGCTGATCCATCATTCTGGTTTGGTTCTTGTTGAGAATTTTGAGCCTGTTGTCGGGTAACGACTCCAATGGTACCTACAATGTTATATTGAAGACATTGAACTGGTCTCGGTCGAGCATTTATGGCTTGTTCATCAGGGAGGAATTGATTAGAAGAGGGTCGAGTAGTAACTCTTCTAGGAAATGGTTCTTCTGGAACCATAGCATCTGTGATAGGTTGAATAGGATCTGATTCATTTTCAGAACTATTCGATTGGTTTGAAGTGATGTCTATTTCACTTTCAGTATCTGATTCTACATCACTAGAATCTGGGGTTTGAGAATTATGTAGGGGCCTGGTTGTGACCGGGGATAAGGTTGTGTCAAATATTTGAGGATCATGATTAAGTAAATGTCCGCTAATAGTTCCTACATATCGGGTAGGAGGAGGAACATTATGATGTTCGATTTGATTGGCCACCTCTTTACCATGTCTTGGTAAAGGGTGTTGAAATATGTCTAATGTTTGATTAGCATTTTGATTTTGATTTTGGGGAATGTTCTTTTGAGGGTTATTAGGAGCATTTTGTTTAGGTTGGAAGGCTTGCACCTCCATTTCATTATTATCAATCAGATCCTGTATTTTATGTTTCAACCTTTTACAAGCGTTGGTAGAGTGTCCAGGTCCTCTATGAAAATCACAGTGTAAGTCAGATCTGTATCCGGGTATAGTTGGATCAGGTTCCCGGATAGCTGGTAATTGGATCAAGCCTCTTTCGAGTAATTGAGGTAAAATAGTTGATAATGGTTGATTCAATCTAGTAAATTCTCGAGGAGGCTTATCAGGAGGTTTCAATATAAATTTTTCTGTTGTTTTCGTTGCATTGATATTAGCAACATTTCTATTGTCAGTGACTCCGTCACCTACAACTTGTTTGTTTTTATACTGATTTCTGGATGTTTTCTCATCATCCTTCTTCCTAAGTTGGCCTCTCCTAATGAGGGCATCTTCTACTCTTCGAGCTAAATCTATAGCTTGATCGAAGGTAGTTAAAGTAGCAATTGATAGCTCATAAGATATTTGTTCTTGTAAATTATTGATAAAAATGTCCAACATTTCCCTATAAGGTAGCACAAAGTGCAGTTTTCCTATCAATTGCCTCCATCGAGCTAAGAAATCGGCAAAACATTCATCCTTGTCTTGTTTTAAGTTGTATAAATCTTTAATGGTTACATGCCTCTCGATGTAGGCACTAAATTGATGGACAAAAGATTCAGTTGTTTCTTCAAAGTTTCTCAAAGAATGAGTGGGCAATTGATAGTACCACTCTAATGCCATTCCACCTAAACTTTTTGGGAACATTTTTAGTAATAGCAAGTCATCATGTGATATATCATGACATGCTATCCTAAACATGCGAAGATGCTCTATGGGATCTTCGGTTCCTTTATATATAGGCGGGATGGGCATGGGAAAATGCTTAGGGTAAGGTTGTGCTACAACTATGGGATCCAAAGGTTGACTACATATCTCTCGATAATTGTACGAGGGACGATAAGGATCTATCTGGTCCATACGCGAAGCTAAGCTGTTTCACCATGGCTTCCAGATTACTAGTTTGCCCACCATATTGGTTCGGTAGGGCATTGATATGGGATTTGTGAGCATATGATGGAGGGACATGAAGATTAGATGCTATGTTGCTATTGTGTAAATTGTTGGTAGGAAAGGTGTTATGAAGGAATTTTGAAGTTGTATTATGTTGTATTCCAGATTGTTGAAAATTGGTGTTTGGCTTCATTTTAGGTTTTTGTTTACTTGAAGCATATTGATCAATAGTTTGGCGAAGTAAAGCGGTGAAGGAAGTTTTCTTTTGTGTGGGAATGATTTTAGGCTCAATAACAGGTTCCTTAGGAGGTTGGGTAACCTGTTGTTTTGGCATGTTTTGAATCATAGTGACCATATCTCTATTGGATGGTCCAGCCTTGTCACTTTCTTGATCAATGAAAGACAAGGGATTAGTGCGCACATCAAACATATGTTCCATGGCTGCTTGAGTGTCACTAATTTGCCCTTTATCAATACGAACTGCCATATTAAGGACGCCAATGTTATTATTGAAAAATTTCCAGAAATGATCTACGTTGTCAAAAGCAATAGTTCCATCTGGAGCTACTCTAGGGGATGAGGATCCATCCTCTTTAACATTTTCTTCTTGTTCATTGTCTTCACCTAGGTCATATTCTGGTTGATCTAGAGTTTCTCCTTTCGGAATTGGATCTTCGGGAAGGTCATTTGGGTTTCTAGTTTTATCTTCTAACCAATCTTCTTCTTCTCCTTCGGTTTGTTTACCATTCCTAAGTTTAGGCATTGTGCTTAATTTGGATTTCAGAAAATATATATATATATATATATAAAAAAAAATATATATATATATATATATATATATATATATATGCAACAAGTTTAAGAGGTATATATTAATTATATACCTACTACAATATTTAAAATGAAAGGTTTTGGTTTTTGTTATGTTTTTTAGTTTTTTTCTTGTTTTTGTACTAATATTGTAAAGATAAACAACAACACAATAAATGCAAGAAATAATACTGAAAGTAATGATCTAGTTTTCTATAAACAATTTATAAATATCATTAATGGGCTCGAGTTCTTCAGGAGTCATGAAGTGTTCTTCTTCAAATTGAAAGTTTTCCTTCAAAAATTTAATGAAAAGAGCTATAGTGATATTATCTGTCTCAGATTCTTGTTGATAGAAGTAAAGCTCGTGGCAATACTCTCGATATAACACGGCTCGAGGAACTCTATTCCATATTTACCTATCCGTAAGAACAACCTCTTGGTCTTCTACACGACCTAGGAGCTGGTGTATAATGGCTGCGTTCTCGAGGTATTCCTCGAAGGTGAACAATTACGAAGACACAAGAGCTCTCCTATAAGCTAACCATCTATGGCGGGCTCTCTGAAGTTCATGATAAAAGACGAGTTGATGAGGATCCAGGATTCTATCTAGGACTAGCCTCTTGATTTGTTTAAGTTTTGTTGACCTAGATGAAATGACACTAAGTCTTCTATCAAGTTCGTCCCACAAAAGTTGATTTCTATCTGTTTCAGGCACACTAAGCACAGAATTGATTTCTATGGCTGCTAATTGGTTTTCAACATTTATAGTAACTGCTAATATTTTCTTAGGAGCTACCATCTAAACATGATATGCAACTTATTAGTTTTAAATGATTTGAAATGCATCTATGTTTTGGTTGTTTTATATTTTTATTTTTGTTTTGTTTTCAAAAGGTTTAAAATGTATTCACGTCGGGTTCACCAAAATGTATCGCTCCAAATTTTTCGCATCCCTACCTTCAGGCTATAGGATCCGTGCCCGGAAGGAGGATGGGAAAAGGATGGCGTGGTACCTCGGACTGAGAGGCCTTGCGAAGGTCCCGCCTCTCGAGGGAGGTGTATTATGGTGATTTTTCGACGGATGGTGGGTTCACCAGGGAAACGTTTAATGGCAGTTTCCACGCCTAGGTTGGGAATGTGTTTTATGTGTTCAGTTTTATCCTTAAACATTCAAGTCCTAGGTTTGGCCAAAATGCGTCTAAGCTATTCTATATGAAGATGCAGATTAAATGAATACAGAAGAACAAAATTAGACAAAAAATAGAGAGAATAATATGGATTAAAGACCAATACCTGATCCGGATGTCTGATGAAGATTCTAATTTTTGAAGCAGTCAGGATTGCCTCTGATTTGACAGGATCGTACTGCTATCGGACAAGATCGTCCGAGATCGACGAATTCGTCGGACGAATTCGTCGAGAGACACGCAAACAGAGAAATAGGTGCAAAACACAGAAAATACAACAATGCTAACATAGGGAAACAATGTAAAATGACAATAACAATATCAAACTAAAAATTATAAACAGAAACATGAATGCATTATATTGATTTAATGACAATTATAACTTAATTATGCATTTGATCTAGATGGGTGAACTCCAAGATGCAAAATAATAAGAAATAAACTTAGATTTAACTAAATACAGAACAATGCATAAAATAAAAGGATGAAGAAATGCAAACTCCGGGCACTGATTGCCCCAATGTTGACTGCAGTCGAAATCGTCTCGCATTGGTACGAAATCATCTCGAATTGGACAGGATCGCCTCCGATCTGAACAGGATCGTCTGCGACGATGTAAGCTTGCTCCGGCTAAAAAATACTAAGGTACCTGCAACAAAATTTGGATAGAACTAATGCAAATAGCAATTTAGGATGTCTTAATGTGTGTGAAGTCAATTTACAGGAAATATCAGCCAGGGGGATGCTAAGGGGAGGGCTTAGGATTAAATAGGCTTAGGAGGGAGGTTAGGAGGTTGGAGATCATCCCTATTTGGGAGATCTCCAACGGGGAAGGGTCTCTAACGGCGCAGACACGCTTTTGCCCGGATTAGAGACGTCGTTGGAACAGAGACTAATTGTGCAAAATCAGTTTTGGGACAAGATCGTCTGGACGTCCTAGCCCGAGACGAAATCGTCCGATACGAGGCGATATCGTACGATCGGCGACGATATCGTCAAACGGTCAAAACAAACTCTAAAAATGGCACGGGAAAGGAGGAAACGGATTAAGCGGCGGTTTGGGAGCGGTTTTGGAGGTTAAAATTTGAATTTGAATTATTTACTAGAGTAAATGTAATTACTAAGGTTTTATTGCGCCAATTTTAGGGTGCTACATACCCAAACATTTGTTAACCACCTATGTTTGACCATTTGTTTATGGATGGTATGCTGAAGACATGTTTAATTTGGTACCACTAAGTTGAAACAATTCTTTCCAAAAATTACTAGTAAAAATGGGATCTCTATCACTTACAATGTTTTTGGGTATTCCGTGCAATTTAAAAATTGAATCCATAAATACCATGGCCACTTTGCTTGTTGAAAATGGATGTTGCAAGGCATGGAAATGAGCATATTTGGAAAGGCAATCAACTACCACAAAAATTACTATTTTACCTTCTGACTTAGGAAGTCCTTCAATAAAATCCATGGATATATGTTCCCACTGACAATCTGGAATAGGTAAATATTGAAGAAAACCCGGTGACTTGATTATTTCACCCTTATTGCGTTGACATACTTCACACTCATCTACCCACTGCTTGACCTCTATTTTTAACCCTTTCCAATAAAAGGATTGTTTAACCCACATGTAGGTTCTCAAAAACCCTGAATGTCCTGCTGATGGAGAAGCATGTGACTCCTTTGGAATCTGTGATTTGAGTGGTGAGTTGTGTGGTATGTAAATGTGACTCTTCTTACGTAATATTTGGTCATCATATGTGAAAATAGGGTATTTAGAGGAACCCCTAGATAATTCCTAAATTATTTGAGTTGTTTCACTGTTGGACAACCATTCTTCTTGCAACTGAGACACCCATTGTGAACATGGTCCTGAAATAGCATTAATGACTACTTCATCTTCATATTTTCTAGATAATGCATCAGCTGCCATATTTTCTTTACCTTTCTTATATTCAATCACAAAATCATATCCCAACAATTTAGTCAACCACTTATTTTTTCAAGATAAGAAAACCTTTGTTCTATAAAATGCTTGAGACTATTGTAATCAGTTTTTATATTAAAATGGCTATTGAGTAAGTAATGCCTCCATTTTTCCACTACGTGTAGAATAGCCAAAACTTATTTTTCATAAGTAGATCTACCCAAATTCTTTCCTGAAATTTGTTTACTTTAAAATGCCAAGGGATGACCCTCCTGCATTAGTATTGCAACAATACGTGTTCCTGAGGCATCGCATTCAATGACAAATGGTTTTTGAAAATTTGGAGTGGCCAAAACTGGAGTCATACACATTGCCTCCTTGAGAGCCTCGAAGGTTTTGGTAGCTACTTATGACCATTGAAAAGCATCCTTCTTGGTGAGAGTCATGAGAGTACCCACAATTTTACCATAGTTACACATAAATTTGCAGTAATATCCAGTGAGGCCCAAAAAACCATGAAGTTTCTTGATGGTTTTAGGCAAATGCCAATCTTGTATTGCCTTAATTTTATTGGGATCCACCTTGACACCTTCCTAAGATACTATATAAATGAATTACTCAACTTCTTGAACACCAAATGAGCATTTGGATATTTTAACAAATAGCTTTTCCTTTTGTAGGATATGGAAGACTCTGCCCACATGTGATAAGTGGTCTTTCCAATATTTACTATAGATGAGTATGTCATCGAAGAAGACAAGGACAAATTTATGAGGAAATAAATGAAATACTTGATTCATCATGAGGCTCTGGAAGGTAGATGGAGCATTAGTGATACCAAAGGGCATGACCAAGAATTCATAATGATCCTCATGAGTGCGAAAGGTATTTTTAGGGATATCTTCATCCCTAACTCAAATTTGGTGAAAACCTGAACGTAAGTCCAGTTTGGTAAAGAATTTGGCACCATGTAGCTCATCTAGTAAATCATCAATGATAGGAATAGGGAATTTATCTTTGATCGTGATTTTTTTAGAGGATGAAAATCAGGGCACATATGCCAAGAATTATCTTTTTGGTGAGCTAGGACTACTGGTGAGGAGTAAGGACTAGTACTATGACGGATGACACCATGGTATAATAGCTCTTGGACAATCTTCTCAATTTCTATTTTTTGGGGTTGGGTATATCGATAAGGACAACCATTGGGTGGAAGACATCTAGGCACTAGATGTATGGCATGGTGATGAGATATTTTGGGTGGTAGTCCTTTTGGTTCTTGAAAAACTTCCTCATAGTTAGCCACAATGTTTTGAAGATCTTCCTCTTTGATTTCCGACATATCTTGTTCTAATTTCTCTATGCAATTGATTCGGGGTATGAATCTCCCACCATATTTTCTTAATATCATTTCCATGCTATGTGAACTTACAAATTTTGATGGAGGTGTGGGTAATCCTTGAAGACAAATGGTTCTCCCATTGGCTTACCACTCCACAAAGTGATGTTTGTGATTAAAACCCATGGTGGTTTCCAATTGTTCCATCCATGCAACACCTAAAATAACCTCTAAATTTTCTAATTCCATAACAAAAATAGGACCTTGCCAAGTATACGTACCCATTTGTAATGAAACTGAATATGTCTTACCAAGACATTGAGAAATCTTCCTGCTTGTAGTTCTAACTTGAAACCAATCTTGACTAGAAGAGAAGACGTGCAAACCTAATGTCCTTGCAAGTTTTGCATTAATGAAGTTGTGAGTACTTCCTGAATCAATTAATACTATCACCCTCTATTTTTGAATGAAACCTACTACCTTGATGGTATGGTGAGAGGATAACCCCATAAGAGCATGTATTGAAATAGTCATGGTATCCTCCTCAGCTACAACTTCCTCATGTTCATTTTGGTCTTCAACTGGGAGATCCTCAGGTGCGCCCTACTCTATTTATTCTTCTTATTTGTCTATATATTCAATATAAAAGTTTTGTCATGGTGAACATGCTTGATATTTTAGATGATGATTGTGACATTTGTAGCAGAAGTACCATGATGGTTGATCATTTTTGTGAAAATATTTGTTACGGAATTGAGGTCACCCATATGAATCACATCGAGTGGATGGGCCTAAGTGCGCCTTTGTCTCTACCAAATCAGCAATCCTTATAGACTCATCCAACTTGGATGGATTTTGTAGATCCACTTCAACTTTAATATGTGCTTTTAATCCATTTCAAAAAGCCACTACCACCACGTCCGGTTGTAGGTCTTGTGCATAGTGAAGCATACTGGTGAATTCTGAGATATAGTCCCCTACTAATCATGTTTACTTAAGTGACAAAAACCATACTATGTATGAACCTATGGAACCTTTGTCAAATCTATGAAGAAAGGCTTTCTTGAAATTATGCCAAAATAAGGCATGATGGGGATCCTCATGTTTATACCATATAAACCACTGATAAGCTTCAGTTCCAAATTTGGTTGCTGCAAAAGGGAATTTTCCCTATTCCTAGAATTTTTAGAAGTCTAAGATGCCTTCCATTTTGGAAATACACCCACATAGATCTTGGCCTTCAAATGTAGGCATGTCAACTTGTGGATAATTGACTCTCGTATGACCTCTTGGTTGGGAGTGGGCATTGTTTCTATCTTATTCCTCGTTACTCCTATATCGCTGGTTGTTATTGTGATAAGGTCTTTTAGAAACTTTTTGTTGCTCCAAATTTTCTTTGTTACCCCAATCCTCATTACTTTGGTGACCATTGTGATTTAGGGACTGACTATTTTTACCTCTATGGTGTGTATAGTCGTCATGGTGGACGTCAGTACTCTAGTGATGGGGACTAGGAGGATTTGGTTGGGGCTATTTCCTAGATGCGTTGAAGCTTGCAGTCATAATCTAAAGACTTTTTATCAAATCTCTTAACACATCATCACTAACCATTGGATGATTGTTTTCTATTTGGGTGAGGTTTTCTTGTGAGGAGTTTGGAGAGGTATTGGATGCCATTGGGTTGACCACTGGATGACTCGGATTAAAACTACCAATTCCAAAAGGAGAAGGAGAATTTTTTGTACCTTGGCTTCGATGAGATCTTCTTGCATTATTTTTGGTAGTCTCTGACCTTGATAGGCGACCATCAGATCCTTTGGTCCAACTTTTTCTCATGCACTTTCTAAAATCTCTTCTTTAGCAGCTTTTGAACTTTGATTTCTGTAAAATTTGGCAAAAACTTTGTATTTCGCTTCAACTATCGCTACAACTGCGACGTGGATTTGAACTTTATGTTTTGGCTCACCTCCATGATAGCAAATTTTGACAATAATTAGCAAGTTTGACAATTTTTTACAACTTTCAGCGATTTTGACAACTTTGGACAACTTTCAGTAATTTTGACAACTTTGGACAACTTTCAACAATTTTGACAACTTGGGACAATTTTCAACGATTTTTTAGCAATTTTGACAACTTTGGACAACTTTCAACGATTTTGACAACTTGGACAAGTTTGGATAACTTTATGTACTTAACAACTTTTCACAATCGATAAGACCAACGACAACTAGACCAAGACAAGATGCTACGACCAAAACGATGATGCGACACAACAACAACTAGACCTAAACAAGATGTGATGACACGATGTGACTAAAAAATGACTAGACCCCAAAAATATATGAGGTAGGACATGATAATCCAAAATTATGACGGGACTAACCCCAAACATGATACGAGGTAAGACACAATACGAGGTAGGACATGACGACCCGAAACGATGACGCAACTAACCCAAACATGACATGAGGTAGGACATGACACTAGACATTGGGATACCAACAAAAAAATTGGAAAAAATGACACATGGAGTGATTCAAGTGGACTAGCAAGATACAAGATGAGGGACTTACGCGTGAGGATTCGGGTGAGTTCCTGTGACCGAAGTCACAACTCACTAGAGGCATGTTTTTCTTAATAAAGCCTCTCTCACCTATCCTACTGACAATGTGGGATAATAGCCCATGAAAAAAAATTAAAAAAAATTATATGATTTTTTAAACCTTAGTTTGATGTTTTAATACCTGATTCTAATTGGTCAACGACTCGCCTAGAATTTTTTATGCACGTACTTTGATTTTTTAGTGTTTCTTTAGCTGGTTTGGTGATTCAAGAGCATTTTGACATGACCAGATTCACCTGTTGGTTGCCTTTCTCCTTATTGTGTGTTGATGCATGATTTTTTTATGATTAAATTTGTGTACCTAATGCGCTTATTTGTTCAGCATGTGTATGAAGATGTAACGTGTTTTTGAAATGGGTGTATACGTTTAATTGATATGTGTTTCACTTGAATGAATAGGAGATTAATCCCATTAATTCTCATGTATATATGAAGACATAATCCAACTTCAAACCTATTTTACACATTTGGATTTTGTCATTTGTTCCTTGAACCCACATGGGTAGTGTGTCATCTGTTGACACTTCAAATTTGCTTCACGACTTATACTAAGCACTTGAGGGACTATATATAGTATTCATGAACATGCCTATCTTTATTTTAAAACATGCCTTAAAACCCTAAATCACCAGAATGTGCGGCGATATGTAACAGTGTTAATACTTTGCTGCGACGATGATAAAGAGCTTCTTATGTGATAGCGATACCACCTTGGCTCCTACATATGATCCAACTTGATACCACTTGGAAAGCAACTCCTTGATTTCTTGCTTAACACAGACTACTACCTCGAATGAAACATAAACTTCACACTTGAATCTCAAAATGAATAAACCAAAAATTAAGAAGAATAAATCTAGTGATAAATGAATCACCACTTTAGGTGGGCACACCCTCGCCATATAGGAAAGTAAGCGAATGTCACAAATGAAGTTAGATAAAATATGAGATAATTCCTAATGTAAAATCAAATTATATAAAAATATAAATCCTTATTCTGGGAAACATAGCCGATGGTGGCTATGTTTGTTATGTAGAAATCATCTAGATGGAGGAGTCAAAGCAATAATCACAAGAACTGGGTACATTCTCTAAACCCTCCTCACCATCTCCTTAAATTCCCTCATCAATAGATATTCTAGCCTCTCCATCCCCTCAAATCCATCCATAATTATAAATTATTCCTACTATTGTATAGCTTCTATCAGAAGAACCCCCCTCATCACTTATTCTACCATTCCTTACATTCATTCCACTAGCTAAATCATTCATTCTATAAGAATCACGATTGCACCCTCCATCACTCACTCTACCATATATAATCCAAAAGCACCAATAATTATAGGAAAACATATCCTCTACAAAGGCATTGATTTCTTATCCTCTTACTCTGCTATCTATATTTCTTGCTAACCCCATACTTCCTCTCACTACTGAAGAACCACTCCTAGAGGTTTTTTCCACCATTCAAACCATAGAAGAGAACCAGTAGAAGTGGAGGGAATAAGAGCAATAAGAATAGTTGCAATAAAATAAGGAGGAAGCAATCACCATGGATTATGATACATTGGATCAAATTAGAAAAAAATTATAAATGTGACTGCTCGTTTGAAGGTCAAGAAGGTAGCCTCCTAAATGAGATTGGAGTACTGGTAGCTAGAAGAGCATAGTAGAGATATCTTCGATATGTCCAAAATAGAAAATATCCAAGCTATTCACATATAGGTGGATACACTATTTATACAATCCAAGAGAACATACATAAATCTAGAAGATGCTAAAAATAAGATTGAAACTTTAGAACTTACTAGAGAGAAGGTAGATCAAGATGCCCTCAAGAATAAAATTAGAATATTGAAAGGGATCATTCATGAATCCCCTTATAAAAAGGAGTTACAATAGAAGGATGATAAAATCAAGAGCCTAGAGACAGAATTACAACAAACACAAGGTACAATGCAGCAACAAGATTCAGAGTTACGAGACCTTAAGGCCAAACTGTAGCAACAACATGAAGCCTTATATACTATCTTGATTCAATTACAATGGGAGAAATATAACCCCATGACATATAAATCTCAAATAATTGGCTTGGGAAAGTCATAGGCCACTATTGGGGAAGGATAAAAGGCTCAATCTTACAAGAATTCCCCTCCTTTTTGTACTAAACTATGAGATACTAATGGCATATCTTTGGAATATAAAAATAATTTTGATAGATGCAAGAAGGCTCTAATGGGAAAAATCTAGGAAGCATAGTGAGTTAGAAAAATATTGAGAAATCTTGACAAGTATCCCATTCCATAGAAGCAATCTAACCAATTTGTAGAGGAATAGAGATTCCTAGATCCTCAAGTATATTGCACAAATGAGTTGATTTATCAAGGAGAGGAGATATTCACTGCTCTCAAAATAAAAACTGATGAAATAAGAAAAGTTTCCAAAGAGGTCAAGGCTCTTGGTGCACCAAGTGTATGGGATGACAACATGTACTTCCACAAGGTAGAAGTGATCAACTAAGTATTTTACAAGTATATGAAAGTGAGGTTGAATCGTTTTCAAAACCATTGGAAGCAAATATGGTTTTTGCCTTTTTATACAAAATTTCCTACACCTTAGCCAAATCAGAGGAAATGGTTGGAATATATAGCAATCCTCCCTATGAGAACCTTTACAGATTGGAAAATGTTGTATGTAAACTCAAGGGAATTTTGGAACCTCTCTTGGAAACTTGGAATAAGATTTTCTAAGAACTCCACATCCCCATGCTAACCGAATCAGTCTCACATTAGGGTGAATCATCGAAGGTGGCCTCACAAAGGTAGCCCCAATAGCAAGAAAAGCTGCAACACCCACCAAACAAGTGGGATGATTAATGGTAGTATGAAAATAATAGTTTCTTGTACTATAAGTATTTTTATAGTTGTATTATATTCTTTTCAACACTTATGACTTTGAATTCCAATGGATAAAATTAAATAAAGAATAAAGTAACTATAACATAAGTGGTATTGACGTGACAAGCAAGAAGACAACTATAGTACACCCAGTCAGGAAGAATAAGATAAGCCCAAGTATTAAATATTGAAATCACAACAAACCAAAAGGTTTTTTAGATAAAGTTACCTGAATCACAATTATGATATAATTTTTATTTGGCACAAGTGGGACTCAAGGATTAGTCCTATGTAAGGGCCACATCCAACGAGTATTTCTCGATGCTAAAAATAAGCTTTATGGGAGGAAAGAGCAAGAGCTAGACACTTGAAAGTGATAGAATGGAGGAGTTATTATTCAACTATGTTAAGAATAAAGGAAAAGACAAGGAACACAACAAGCAGAAGAATGGTGATTTCTTAAAGTGCTTGACCTAGACTTGAAGTAAGTTTTAGCTACAACTAGACTTACTCATGGAGCTTACATTTTGTGGGGGTATCCCATTTTTTAGATATTCCTATTTTTCATTTTTTTTTCTTTTTTTTGTTTTTGTCCATATTTGCACCTATAAAATGTGCCACACAATCTACCTTTTGTGCTTCCAGTTGGGTTTTTTGGGAGTGTCCCATTCTCCAAGTATCCCCATGCACCATTTTTATTTCATTTCATTTATTTTTCCCTATCTTATCACTTGTAAAATTTGCACATATTTTTTCATCCATCTCGCAATTAGTATTTTGTTTCTTCTTTTCTCCACAAGTGTTTTGGTTTTGAAATGATAATGACCTTTATAGAACCTTTCTATTTTCTCCTTTTTGCATTGTATTTCTTTCTATCTACATATATCAGTATGAGCACCTCATATTTCTCTTTCTATGGCACATAATCAAAACCAGTCTGAGTTCTCTTTTTTCCATTATGGAAAATTCTAAAGTTGCCAAGAATGTGGGTACTTTTGAGCATTACCTACATGCACTTCAGTGAAAAATGCAAAATATAGTATTAGAGACTCAAAAAATCAAATTAGAAGGAGGCCAAAATATTTTGGCGTAGGCATGCTAGGGATGGATCCTCTAAACCTTGATATTGGATGAAAGATGAAGGAAAACAAAATTTTGCTAAGTACAGAGAAATATGAAAAGTTTACCCTCTAGAAGAAATGTACCAGTACAAGAAACCCATCACACAGTAATAACATTTGGCCAAATACTAAAAATGATAGACATTTTTTACCTCATATAGCCACACACAGGTGCCAAAAACCTGTTGCATGGTAGTTTGCAAGAAAAAATCAAATCCTAAACCTATCAAATAAATTGTCCCAAAAGTTGAAGTGGATGGGTACAAAAATTCTATCATCCAATAATTAAGAACAAAAAATATAGAAACTCGTTGAGTCTTGAAGTTGCCAGAAGATATGTACCAGGGCTATCCATAGACTAATACATAAAATCTATCACATGCTAAAAGCAAAGATGGTGAATTGACTAAGTCCTGAACTTGCTAGAAAATTTGTACCTCATCTAGCAGCAAATGAGTACCAAAATTTCATTGCTTGCAAAAGGGAAGCACCAAAGATTTTATACCAGGCATAAGCAAGATTGGGTACAAAAATTCCATCACTTGATAATGAAAAATAGATTGCCTAATTGTAGAGCCTGTTTAATATCTTGCCCCCCCAATAGAGTCATATGAGTACCAAAAACTCGTTGCCATATAATGGATGCCATCAAAATTTTTTCACCTATAGAGGAGGAAATTGGGTACAAAAAATATGTCAATATAAAATTTTCGATAGCTAGTGAAAGTCAAGAGCTAAAATTGGTAGGAAGAAGAACCAAATTTTTGTCACCCATCCATGTAGAGTAAAAAGAGATACAAATTTGGTTGTCTCGAGAACATTGTAAATTCTATACCTAGAGTAGGAAAGAAGAGGTACCAAATGTTCATCGATCAAGAGCAAGAAATAGAGCATAGCTTTTATTTTTATAGCATTAATAACATTTTTTAAGACTTCCACTTTCCCTTGTGTCATTTGATTTTTATCACCAAAAAAGGCTTTGCATGAACATTCTTAAAAGAAGAGTTATTACAAGCTTTCAAGAGTACATGAACAAGAGATAGAAGGAAGAGATCATGAATGATTAGATCTTTTTGAATAGGTTGAATTAATATACCAAATGAGGAAGAGTGATTTATTAAATCACAATATAAATAATTTTCCTGCATGCTTTCAAAAGACTCAAACTATGCTACAACTATCACAAATATTTAGAAATATTCCAAAGATTCAAAATATGCTACAACTACATTTTTACAAAAAAAAGTAAACCAAATATTATGATTTTATAGAATATAGTAAATTTGTCCTATAAAATTCAACAAATATTTAGAAATATTCCACACAATTTGACCCCTAACACAATAACAAATTCATAATCCAATGTCATCGATACGTAGATATTTAAAAATCATGTCATTTAAAAAAAATGGGCTCAAATTGATTCTTTATGAAAAAATACAACCCATGGAAACTTTTCCTAAAAATCCCTAAAAATGAAAAAATAAATAAATATCCAAACCTTAGAAAATCAAAATCCAATTACTTATTGTCACTTGGTAACCTATGATTTTCTAGTGTCTTCCACTAATTTTTTACCACTTCAGTATATCCAAGTTGATGCAATAGTAGTATTTCTTATTTTTATTGGCTAGTTATGTTTATTTATAATAAAAAATTTCTTGTATGGCACCATGGATGCAACATTGACCGCCATGTCATCCAGAGATATTGTCTACTAAAAATTCTTTTAAAAACTACAATAGTGGGAAGTGAACCATGGTTTGCTTCCTATAAAGAATGCCATCCTAACTAATATTCCCACCTTACACATGTGATCATTGTGACCATGGCTAAGATATGAGTAACTTGAGCTATCAAAGAGGATAAAAACTTCAAAAGGGTTATACCCCACACAAATTTGAACTGAATTCCTTTATGTAACCAAAGTCATAACAAAGGCAAACTATTCAATTGATCAACACTTCCCATGTGATAAAAATTTCCCATGAATCCTTGAATTCTATTGGGAACACCTTCCAAAGATAGCAAAATGTTTTCCCAACACATAAATGCATCTTCATAAATTTTCTAGACCATTCTACAACAAAATGATAGTGGCAGAGACCCAAACCCATAGTCTTCTCTACCAAATTCTCTAGATCCACTTTACTTAGCTAAATGAGTGCCACCACAATGGTGCTTTACTTTCCAATCTCTACCTTGACAAAGAAATTGCACTACCACAAAAGCTATGAAGGTATGTAGTGAAGACACACACACACACATAAAAATGACATATACAAATTTGTGTGTAATTTAAAATTTGAAAATTTGACACCAAACCAACAAAGCACAAATGTATCCCTATTATCACACAAAATAATAATTGAATTGTAATAAAAAAAGGTATTACCTTGATGAAAATGAAGTAGAGATTTTTTTTAATGATTCTCAAAAAATGGGTAATATTATACAAATAATAATGTTCCCTTTGTTTCTAGAATATGCTTATGAAACTTCAAATAATATTTTATTTTAAATCTTGGAAATAAAAATAGGGGTTCTAAGTTGACCTTTTGCATGACCAAGTGATGTTACTCCATACTTGTTTTGATACCATGTCAAATATACCTATTTCTATTACTGAACAAAAGCAATCCATCCACTCAAATATTATACACAAAGCATAAAAGGAAAAAAGAGAGAATGATATAGTGGTCACTTGTAGGCACCATAAATAATCATTATGTTATCCATAGATAAGAATCACAACACTTTGATACAATGAATGGAGTCATTGGGGGATATATATACCAATACCTAATCCCTAAAATTACATAAATTAATTTAACCTAAGCCAACATAACAAGAGGGGTTTAAGCTTAATTGCAAGTTACAATATGGGATTAACCATATTAAGGTTAACTGCAACCCATAGGTCATAGATTATAAAATATTACAATAAACTAGGTACATTACGGAATGAATGCCATTAGGCCTATACAATATTACATCATACAATTTCAGCCTTGGCCATGAACTAAATTAAACTTTCAATAATTTATGCAAATCATAATACAACCTTTTTCTCTTTAAAAGCACATGTTATCAATGTTAAATATTGATGCATTCACCACACTGCCTAAATATCAAATCTTATTAATTTTTACATAGTGTCATTAATTATATATCTCTAGTATGCAAACACAAGTATTATGAAATAAATTATCTATCAATCCATCATTATGTTTCATCTATTGTGTCTATTTAGTAATATATCTAGTTATTTATCAAATAAATAGTCAACTAAAATGTAACTTAATAGGTATACCTAGGTCCCCTTGCTATAATTCTAGGTCTATGTAGGATGTGTTCATGTCCACATCTTGAATCTCATGCCAATAATATTTTCTATTATTTTGACTCCCTCCTCCTCATTGAAGTCCATCAATCCAAAATTTTCTAGATTTAATCCCTCCTTGAGGATATCTTCATTATTTGATTTTCCTAGGATTGTTCCTTCATCTATTATATTTTCTTCTCTATCTACATGATTTGAGGCCATTATATAATTTTTCATGATGTCTCCTACCTACTCTATGTATTCATATATAGCTCATGAGCTCTTTTATATCTTCTATAATTATGGGATGACCTTGTATACATTCATTTCTAGTCAACTTCTATCAAATGTGTATCTACCATAGGTGCATCCATGACTCGTGTTGCATCTTATCCTATACATAAACCTATGGTAGAACTTTCTCCATCTCTAAAATTCTTTCATAGTCTATAAGTGCTATTAATTACACCTACCTAAGACCTATATACCTCATTGGCTTTGTTTTTATGGCCTCTTATTATCCACTAGGATTAGAAAATCATTACCATACTCCTATCCTATGCGACATAGATAAGGACCCTCCTCCTATTGGATCTACTAGAAAAGATATTAATGTTGGAGGTAATTATGGTCATGGTGAGGAACTTTCCTAAACTCCGTATTTTCTTGGTCATGTCTCTATCCATGACTTATTGTCTTGATATCCATTGCTTGGTCAAGTCTTAGTGGTGGGTTTTGGGACTACACTCTCAAAATACCTTACCAATGCCACTATTGTGATGGTGGTGGATTAAATGGTTATTAGATTGTATCTATCATATTTATCCTAATGCCTGATATAGTGGGTGAAGGTTTAATATATCATTCATATGGATCAATAGTTGCATTAGTGTTCATGTAGTTACTCACCCTATAAGATCCCAATTGAGATATTCTTTGATTATCTTATTGTGCATATTAATGATTTGATCACATGTCACTCCTCGTACTCCCATATTATTCACTCTATTGGTCCTAGTGGTTTTGTAACCATTTCATTCTTGTGTCTCTTGACTAAGTTGAAAGAGGAAGACAATGGATCTAAGACATCAAGAAGTACCCATATATCTAAACTAGTAGAAGATTAATTGACCTTATCTTATTTCCATTTTGCATCACCATGTACAATAGGTCTAGATATATTAGTTCTAGTTTGTATTTACCTCATGTAAACTCTCTCTTATATCCTTTGTTGTCTCTATCTATGGCCTAATAGAGTGTCGATGATAGTAATGTAAAAATCCTAATATTTCCTTTATAATTATACACAAAGGATAATAAGACAATATATTTCACTCCTAAAATGAGGGGAATACTCTCTTTGTCCATGATTATATGTAGTGAGAGGGTATTATGCACCTCAATGTGGGAACTATCTGTAAACCACCTCACCATATATTTACATCATTCTCCTATACACCCCTATGGTGTCTTTCCTAAAATTGAAACCCTTATGACGATACAAACATAATGATAATATCTATAATATCTTCCCCATACCTTAGCCATCAAAACAAGGTTTATGTCTTCCATGCCTACATTAAAATATGACACACAACCTTAAATTACCACACATAGTAATTCTAATATTTTGAAATATATGATAGTCTTTACTTGAGACCATGATAAAACTTGTACTGTGTATTAATCTATGGGCTATTATACATTATTTATAGATTACTTTATTATAATATTTTAGTATTGACATCAATGTTTATTTTTAAACCTTGACCTATTGGTTGGATATAATTATTTATTCATCATTGTGATGAATTTTTGTCTAAGGGCACCTTTCTATATCATGGTGTGCTTACGAGATTTATTTTTCTTTGTTGAGTAATGTGTTGATTCTATTCATTCCTAAATATATTGGTAAACCTAACATGCCATTAGAGCAAGTGTGAATATTTGTTATTTGAACTCAAATTTTAGTATATGCTCATCTATGGTTATTTAAGAAGTAGTATGTTTTTTTATGAAAGTAGTTTGTGAAAGCATTGGTAAATCTGGTAATTTTTTTAGGTTTTATAAAAAATCATATTTGGATTTTGGATCATAAGGATCTCTCTATGTCATAGCAACTAAATAGCCTATGATAAATATTCATCATCAAATTTACCATATTTCTCTATTTTATATTTGTTTGCTTTGTCAAAGTACAATAAACATCAGAGGAATGAAGCTCCTTTGGTAGATCCAATTGAAAGTGGGTGTAAATATTATTTGATGCTACAAATTAATTTGAGTGGGCTTGCATGTTCTTTTTTGGACCAATCTAGCTTCAATATTTATCCAATGATCTGTAACTTGCACTTGCAATCAAACAAACAACATAAAGATTCAATAGCATATGAGGGGTCTCCACTATGTGAGGCCCTTTTTAAAAACAATGTAGATCTAAAAACCCTAGTTACAATACTTGTGAAATGGATAACATACAAAAAATATTAAAAAAATAAATCAGAATTCCTTGCAAATACCTAATTTTGATTTGTGTTCACGAGGGTTTTTCAGGCGTAATCTCATAGAAATATCTTGTTTGATCCTAGCATCATATCTTTCTCTTCTCTTGCAGCTATTCCCTCTTTATTAAAAAAAATTGCATGATATTTTATAATTGCCTTGATTCACATTAGGTTTTTTTTCGATGGCAACAAGTGGCCAGGATTAAATCTTGATGAGCGGTTGAGATTACAATTTTAATGAGTGGCAAGGATTGCAATTAATGAGTGGTAAGGATTACCACATAGCACAATAAGATGGAGTTTTTATGGATGGTTCAGATTTATATTTATATATATATATATATAAAATGATGAATGGCTAGAATTTGGTGTCTACAGCCTTCAAGAATTTTGTCTCAATCTTCTTCAACCTTGTAATACAATTTTTGATGGAGTGTCCTTCCCTTTTATAATACATCCAAGTATTTAATTTTTTTGAAATATTAGACTTACCCTTGGTCAATTGATGCTTAGATTCCATTTTAAGTCTTTTATATGAGCTTGTGTATTATAAAGCTATCTAAAAATTTTCATTGAAACTTCATAAAGGATTAGAAACTAAAAAGTCCTTCAAGAGATATGGGTTGTGGGTCATTGACAGTCATACCATTCACATAAAGAACCAAGCCAATTATATGAAAATAAGGAAGAATATTGGAAGTATTATATTTGATGTACTCTTTATAACTCTTTACCTTGTTTGATACCATGGATATATCAACTTTTGGAGCTTTGAAGACATGTAGTCTTCAACATTACTAAAATCAGAAATTTTGAGATTGAAATTTTTTTCTCCACTCTGGTAACTTCACTAGCACTTACTTTTTCATAGACATATTTTGAAGTAGACCATACCTCAATAGAAATAATTTTATCTTTGAACTATAAAATTACATCTAGATCCACTAATATGACAAATATTCCAAGAGCTTATTTTCTTTTCTTGCTAGTTTATGATCACTGTGACCTTCTAATTCATTGTTTAAAATGAACCAAAGATTCTTACTTCTAAGTAATCCCATTAGATGTATTAAATTATTTGGTCCCATTGTAAATACTTATATTAGGGTGTGAGTTTATTTTTTATGTCTATAGTATGTGTCAAGTTAATAGGTGTGAGCATGTGTCATGTATTTCAGTGTGTGAATTTTCTAGTTAGGAACTGAAGGGTTTTTGAGTGGTGTGTCAAGTTAAGAAGTAGGGAGTTATATGAAATCATAAGATACTTTGTATTTATGTAGTATGTGGACATTATTATACAAAAAAGGAGTACGGAGAGTTAAGTTCTCCTATGATTTTGAGGAGGGCAAAGACCAAGAGTCATGTAATGTGAAGAGTCTCATGTATCTAATATTGGAGATAAAGCCATATAATATGTAACTCAAAGAATCTTTGCTTTATGCACTACTTGAGTTTTATCAATATATATTTTTAGTTTGATTTATATAATATTGGTTTTCATTTAGTATATGTTTTATATTGATGATATTGTGATTTATTTATGACCCTTGATTAAAACCTGTAAGATAATATTGATAATTTGCTAACAGTGATATCAAAGCCACATAACAATAGAGAAGGACATATGTGATTTACAAAATTTAATATATTGTTGGAATATGACTATGGGAGTGAAATCATCAAAGGAGATGTTATTGGAGAATGTTTTATGAAATAGAAGCATTAAATAAGATATTGTTGGATCAAGGGATGATTGCTATAGTAGATGAATTGTTGGAGTGAAGAACAATTTTTAGAGTGGATGTTTATTGGAGGATGAATTAATGGAGTTGATTCTTAGTAAAATAGAAGCATTGGAGGATAGAAAATAACATAAGTACATACTATGAAAAGGAATAACATGTTATACAAGAAGAAGGAGTTGCAGAATGACTTGGAGAAGAAAGGAAGAGTTACAAGGCTAAGTGGAGGAGGATATTGTTGAATAACATAATGTCTTGGGTTTATCTTAGAGAAATGACATAGTAGAATCCAAGAGGCAAATTGAGCTATAATAAAAAGACTAGGCTAAAGAAAGAACTCTAAAGAAAGATAATTTAAGTAACCTTAAAAAATCATTTGCAAACAATGTAGAAGGTGGAACGATTGATGCAATTGATTGCTACAATAGAAACACGCATACTCGAATAGAAAGGTTGATGAAATTTGTGTTGCAGGAATGTTATATTTTGATGTCAAAGGAGAAAGGGAGAGCACCAATGGCAAGCTTAACATTTTGATTAATAAATCTAATCTGGACATGCATTTTTTTTTAGGAATATTTAAGTGAATGTGATTATTTTGGAAGTAATAAAAATTGTATTAGTTAATTAATATGGAGTGATAAAAATAATCAATTAAAATTTGAATGATTGGGAATTAAATGAATGAATGAATGAAGAAATTGATTTGGTGAAATGAATTAATGACTGAAGAAAATAAAATTGATGATTGAATTGATAATTGAAAGGAGAAATTAAATTGATGATTGATTAAAATTGGAAGATATAAGAAGATTTAGTATTTGAAAAATTGAATTTGAGGGGATATAAGAAGAATTAAATTTATTTGATAAATTAATTGATTAAAGAATTGAACTTATTGATAATTTGAAATTGAAATTGGAAAAATTGATTTGATATTTGAATTTAAATGTTTTGTTATATTGATTGAATTGAGAAATGAGTTATAAGAAGTGAATGAAATTGATTAAATAAAAAAAATTGATGAATTGAAATTGAAGACCTTCATACCAAATATTGTAATACGAAGGGTTGTTGGAGGTATTACATTATTTGTCCCCATTGTGAATATTTAGGTTAGGATGTGAGTTTTATTTTTATGTATATAGTATGTGTCAAGTTAGTAAATGTGAACGTGTGTCAGGTAGTTAAGTGTGTGAGGTGTCTAGTTAGGAAATAAAGGGTTTTTGAGTGATGTGCCAAGTTAAAATTTTAATTATCAGGTTCGAGTTCGTGTTCAAATTTGACACTCTTGAAGTTCAAAATAAATTTGATATGTTCAAAAATTCGAAATAAAGTTGATATATTATAAATGTACTGATGCAGGAGAATCCAGTGGTGTAAGAGTGATCTCGCATCACCCAAAATTTGTATTTGATTTAAATATTTTCTAAGTGTATTTAGTTGTGTAGGGGATAGAAATTTGGACCTAGTGCTAAAATAATCGTCCCAATATCCTAAGCGGTTTGGGAGATATGTAATTTTTAATGTTTCCTACCTTGTTAAAAAAAAACTAGTGAAAAATTCCTGCTAGAAAAACTAGTAAAACTTGCAGGTGATTTTTGAAGGTCTTAGAGGTCGAATTTGAAGATTTTTAGTTAGACGTAGGCCTTAGCCCGATCAACCAAGGGTTTCCCCGCTTAGTTTGTTTTGTGCCATTTTCAAAAATATGTTGTAATAGTCAATCTAGTCAACGAACGCGAAGTTACGACCTTGGTAAGTTGCCCCCAAAATAGATGGTTTTAGGCGAGAAAAGGAGAAAACATGGTATTTCAGAGAATTTTTGAAATTGTAAAAGGGGTCTTTCTTTTGTATCGTCATTTTGGGATGAAAGTAATGAAATATTTGGTTCTCTTACAAGAAAAAATAAATAACACATGTGTATCATTTTTGTGTTGTTTGATATTCACCAAGTGGTATTAGAGCAGGAGTTCCTGAGTGTGTAAACAGATCATCGGACATGAGGCAGTTTACACTAGGATTTGTGGTTAGGGTTTGTGAGAGAAGTGAGTAGAATGACTCCATGAAGAAACCATGGTGGTGGGAGAAATATGGTTCCAAAAGAAGATTTCAAAACTTTGTAGAGGCAAGTTCAGGCTCTGCAAGAGGATCTATGTAGAGGGTTTGAGCCGAGGAGAGAAGATGGCAGTGAAGATGAAGTTGAAGAAGAAGATGACCAGTTCGAGGAAGAAGAAGAGGGCTAGTTCGAGGAAGAAGAAGAGGTAGTAGATCCTGCACAAGCTAGTTTATACAGAGTCATATCTCTTATTGAAAAGAGACGAAATATGGAGGTTTCTATGTATTATGGAAATCTTGATCTAGAGGAGTTGATTGGCTGGATCAATGATTTGGAAGAATACTTTGAGTATGAAGAGGTTGAAGATCCTGAGAGGGTCAAGTTTGCTAAGACCAAGCTAACGGGTCATGCTAGCATATGGAGGAAGGGAGTGCAGCTAGACAGAAACAAAAGAGGAAAAGAAAGGATAACAAGGTGGGAGCAGATGTTGGAGAAGTTGAAGAGATAGTTCATTCCAAGTGACTATGATTTGGATCTACTAAATAAAATGCAAGGTTTGAGGCAGTCAAGTAAGTCTTTCAAAGAATACACAAAGGATTTTTATAAAATTTTAATCATAACAGGCCATTCTGAGGCCAACAAGGAGAAGGTAGCCCATTATATTAATGGTTAAGAGTAAGTATTCAAGAGGAGTTAAGTTTGGTCAGGATGACCACCAGAAAGAATGCTTACCAGTTTACCCTGAGGATTGAAGAGAAGTTGAATAGAAGGTTTGAGAGCAAGCAAATAGGAAGAGGTCATGGTAGAAGAATTGGTGGAAGAAAAAATGGAGGACGAAATGAAAATCATAAGAAGAATGGACAAGCTAGTAGTAGTCAGGACCAAAAGGGAGATAATGCTTACCACATCCATGATCAGAACAATGGTTACCAGAGAAGAAGAGGAAGGTCTAGACGAGGGTTTGGAAGAGGAGGATTTCATGGAACCTATTTCCACTATGGGGAAGAAGGACATCAAGCATAGGAGTGTCCACAACACCAAGATAAGACAAATAAGAGACCTGAAGGTAATACTCGAGCTGTTGTTATTTATGAAGATGTTGAATCTAAGCACTCTGAAGAAGTAGAAAGAGGAGAAGTGTTGATCACAAGGAGAGCCTTGTTGAATGAGGAGAGAGACCAAGATCATAGGAAGAGCTTATTTCAAACAAGGTGTAAATATGCAGGTAAGGTCTGTAATATTATCATAGAAAATGGTAACACAGATAATCTAGTTTTAGAAGGAATGATTACTAAATTTCAATTAGAGAGGAAGAGACAACCCGCATCCATATCGAATTGTGTGGTTGTAGAAGTACCATAGGTCTTTGGTCAGTGAGCAATTCTTGGTAAAATTTAATATTAGTAATTACTGTGATGAGGTCTTGTGTGACATCATGTCTATAGATGCTTGTCATTTGTTGTTGGGAATGCCATGGTAGTTTGATCGATATGTAGTGCATGATGGTCGTGCTAACACTTACTCCCTAACAAATAATGGAGTGCGCCATAAGTTGAAGCCCCTGAAGAAGGTGGACGAAAAGGTATGTAGCAATTCCAGAATCTATTTAGTTGAAGGTAGAAGGTTTTTGGATGGTTTGAAGCATGAGAATATGTGTTATGCATTAATTCCTATATTTAGGGAAGAATAATGTAAAGATACCCCAATAAAAGTCTCAGGTCTATTAGAAGAATTTCCAGATATTATATCAGATAATTTTCCTAAGGGTTTGCCACCAGTGAGGAAGATCAGTCACCATATAGATTTGGTACTAGGATCTAGTTTACCCAATAAGGTAGCCTATAGAATGACTCCTGTAGAAAGTGAGGAGCTAAAACAGGCAAGTCCAAGAGTTGCTAAAAAGGGACTGATTCAGGAAATCCTGAGTCCATGTGTAGTACATGTAGTACTAGCACCAAATAAATATGGAGAGTGGAGAATGTGTACAGACTCCCAAGCTATTAATAAGATAACCATAAAATATAGATTTCCATTGCCAAGAATGGATGACATTATGGATTGTTTGAGTGGAGCCAAGTACTTCACAAATATTAACCTAAAGAGTGGGTACCATCAGATTCATGTCATAGAAGGAGATGAGTGGAAGACAACCTTCAAGACCATAGAGGTTTTGTATGAGTGGTTGGTCAGGCCATTTGCACTAACCAATGCACCAAGTACATTCATGCAGATCATGAATGAGGTATTGAAGGAGCTTTTAGGAAAATTTGTCATTGTCTATTTGGATGACATTTTAATATTTAGCAAGACCCTCAAAGAGCACCTGATGCATATCATAAGGGTTTTTGAGAAGCTGAGGGAGGAGCAGTTGTTGATTAATTTTAAGAAGTGCAGTTTTGTGAAGAAGGAGTTAGTGTATCTGGGATTTGTCATCTTAGCCGAAGGTCTAAAAATAGACCCACAAAAGGTGACGGCTATCATTGAATGGCCTACTTCAAGAAGCATAACTGAGGTAAGATCATTTCATGGTCTAGCAAGTTTTTACAAAAAATTCATTAGAAATTTTAGCAGTATTTATGTACCTCTTATAGAAACAATGAGAGGGGATAAGAAATAATTTAAGTGGACATTAGTAGCAGATAAGAGCTTTGATATGTTGAAGAAGAAGGTCATAGAGCAACCTATTTTGGTACTTCTAGATTTTAATAAGGTATTTCAGGTATATTGTGATGCTAGTGGTAGTGTCATAGGAGCTGTGTTGAGTTAAGAAGGTAAACCTACTGCTTATTTTAATGAGAAACTCAATGATGATAGGAAGAAGTATTCAGTTTATGATCAAGAGTTTTATGCTATAGTTTAAGCTCTAAATAAGTGGAGGCATTATTTGTTGCCAAAAGAGTTTGTTCTATATACTAATCATCAAGCCTTATAGTATATTAATAGCCAAGGGAAGCTAAATCAAAGGCACTTGAAGTGGGTTGAGTTTCTACAGAGTTATACCTTTGTATTGAAGCACAGGAGTGGAAAATCAAATAGAGTTGCAGATGCCTTAAGTAGAAGATAGTGTTTATTGACAGAAATGAAGGTGGAAGTTTTAGGGTTTGATGAACTTAAGGGTTTGTAACCTGAAGATCCTAATTTTTTAGAGGCTTGGAGGGCTTTCTTAGCACCTGTTACCATGGATAGGACTAAGTGGTTGGATTTTATGATCCAAGATGGAATTTTGTTTAGAGGAAATCAATTATGCATTCCAATGAGTTCAATGAGGGAGAATCTAGTCAAGGAGAATCACAGTGGAGGGTTGGATGGACACTTTTGTCAGGATAAGACCATTGCCCTCGTTAGTGAGAACTACTATTGGCCATAGTTGTATCAAGATGTGAAGAGGTTTGTACAAAGTTGCAGAGTATGCCAGATGGTCAAGGGTGTGAGACAGAACACTGGATTATATCTGCCATTACCTGTACTAGAGATACCATGGGAAGACATTAGCATGGATTTTGTTCTTTGCCTACCAAGGACATAGAGGGGAATGATTCCATATTTATAGTGGTTGATAGGTTTTCAAAATCATACATTTTATTCCCTGCCATAAAACTAATGATGCAGTTCATGTTGTAGGGTTGTTTTTCAAAGAGGTGGTATGAATTCATGGTCTACAAAATAGTATTGTTTTTGATAGGGATACCAAATTTTTTGGGTATTTTTGGAGGATCCTATGGAAGAATTTGAATATAGATATAAAATTCAGTTTTGTATACCACCCGCAAAATGATGGACAAACAAAGGTGGTGAACAAGAGTTTGGGTAATCTACTGAGATGCTTGGTAGGAGATAATCCCAAGGGTTGGGACTTGGTTTTTCCATAGGAATAATTTGCATATAATAATTATGTCAATAGGAGTACTAATAAATCCCTATTCTAGATTGTGTATAGGAGTAGCCCAAGGAATGCTTATGAGTTGATAAATATGGACAAAGAGGAAAAGAACAGTGTTGAGGTTGAGGACTTTGCAGAGCACCTAAAGAGCTTGCATGAAGAAGTGAAGAAGAATATTACTAATATGAATACTCAGTACAAGACAAGGGCATACCAAAAATGACGGTTTAGGAAATTTGAAGTGGAATATGAAGTTATGGTCCATCTAAGAAAATAAATGTTTCCTGGTAAAATCTATAACAAGCTGAAAATGAAGAAGTTTGGACCATGCAGAGTCATAGGGAAACAGGATTCAAGGAATGCCTATGAGGTATAATTGCTAAGTGGGTTGAACATATCACCTGTGTTCAACATTTTATATTTGGCAGAGTATCATGAAGGTGACAATATTGATGGACCAGTCACAGAATTATGGAGTATTCCAGCACCTACTCTAGCGACAGAAGAGATAGAGGAGATTATGGATACCCACATCGGCAAAAGTACCAGAAACAGGTAATATGAAGAATATTTGATTCAGTGGAAGGGCAGGCCTATGGAAGATTAAACTTGGTTGTTGAAGATAGAGGTTGACTGTCAGGGTTTTCCTCCAATAGTAGAGAAGTGAAGGTCACTTCTAAATTTATCCTGGGTGTCTGATATAGGAGCATCTAGTGGTGTAAGAGTGATCTTGCATCACCCAAAATTGGTATTTGATTTAAATATTTTCTAAGTTTATTTAGTTGTCTTAGGGATAAAAATTTGGACCTAGTGCTAAAATAATCATCCTAATATCCTAAGCGGTTTGGGAGATATGTAATTTTTAATGTTTCCTACCCTAAAAAAAAAACTAGTGAAAATTTCCTACTAGAAAAACTAGTAAAACTTGTAGGTGATTTTTGAAGGTCTTAGAGGTCAAATTTGAAGATTTTCAGTTAGACACAAGCCTTAGTGTGAAGAGCCAAGCGCTATTTCACTTAGTTTATTTCGTGCCATTTTCGAAAATATGTTGTAATAGTCAATCGGGTCAATGAGCACGAAGTTATGACCTTGGTAATTTGCCCCCAAAATTCAAATTTGAAATAGATGGTTTTAGGTAGGAAAAAGGGAAAACATGGCATTTGAGGGAATTTTTGAAATTGTAAAAGGGCTCTTTCTTTTGTATCCTCATTTTGGGATTAAAGTAACGAAATGTTTGGTTCACTTATAGGAACAAAGGAATAACACCTATGTATCATTTGTTTGTGTTGTTTGATCTTCACCAAGTGGTATCAGAGCGGGAGTTCCTGAGTGTGTAAACAGATCGCCGGACATGAGGTAGTTTACACCAGGATCTATGGTTAGGGTTTGTGAGAGAAGTGAGCAGAATGCCTCCATGAAAAAATCATGGTGGTGGAAGAAATATGGTTTCAGAAGAAGATTTCAGATTTTTGCAGAGGTAAGTTTAGGCTCTTCAAGAGGAGATGCATAGAGGGTTTGAGCCAAGGAGAGAAGATGGCAGTGAAGATGAAGTTGAAGAATAAGAGGCCAGTTCAAGGAAGAAGAAGATGTAGTATATCCTACACAATCCAGGTTATACACAACCATATCTCAAATTAGAAAGAGATCGAAGATGGAGGTTTCTACTTATTATGGAAATCTTGATCCAGAGGAGTTGATTGACTAGATCAATGATTTGGAAGAATACTTTGAGTATGAGGAGGTTGAAGATCCTGAGAGGGTCAAGTTTGTTAAGACCAAGCTAAAGTTTCATGCTAGCATATGATGGAAGGGAGTGCAGCTAAACAGAAACAAAAGAGGAAAAGAAAGGATAATAAGGTGGGAGCAGATGTTGGAGAAGTTGAAGAGGTAGTTTATTCCAGCTGACTACGAGTTGGATCTACTAAAGAAAATGCAAGTTTTGAGGTAGTTAAGTAAGTCTGTCAAAGAATACATAGAGGATTTTTATAAAATTTTAATCAGAATAGGCCATTTTGAGGCCAAAAAGGAGAAGCTAGCCCATTATATTAATGGGTTAAGAGCAAGTATTCAAGAGGATTTAAGTCTAGTCATGATGACCACCATATAGAATGCTTATCAGTTTGCCCTGAGGGTTGAAGAGAAGTTTAATAGAAGGTTTGAGAGCAAGCAAAGAGGAAGAGGTCATGGTGGAAGAACTGGTGGAAGAACAAATGGAGGACAAAATGAAGATCATAAGAAGAATGGAGAAGCTAGCAATAGTCAGGACCAAAAGGGAGATAATGCTTACCACCCCCGTGATCAAAATAATGGTTACCAAAGAGGAAGAGGAAGGTATGGATAAGGGTTTGGAAGAGGAGGATTTCATGGAACCTATTTCGACTATGGGAAAGAAGGACATCGAGCATACGAATGTCCACAGCACCAAGAGAGGATAAATAAGAGACCTGAAGGTAATGCCCAAGCTATTGTTATTGATGAAGATGTTGAAACTAAGCACTCTGAAGAAGTAGAAATAGGATAAGTGCTAATCACAAGGAGAGCCTTTTTGAATGAGGAGAGAGGCCCAGATCATAGGAAGAGCTTATTTCACACAAGGTGTAAATGTGCAGGTAATGTATGTAATATTATCATAGATAATGGTAGCACAGATAACCTAGTTTCAAAAGGAATAGTTACCAAATTTAAATTAGATAGGAAGAGACACCTACATCCATATCGGATTGCATGGTTACAGAAGTAGCATAGGGCTTTGGTCAGTGAGCAATGCTTGGCAAAATTTAATATTGGGAATTACCATGATGAAGTCTTGTGTGACATCCTACCTATGGATGATTTTCATTTGTTGTTGGGAATGCCATGGTAGTTTTATTGGTGTACAGTGCATGATGGTCGTGCCAAAACTTACTCCCTGACAAAGAATGAAGTGCACCATAAGCTGAAGCTCCTGAAGGAGGTGGACGAAAATGTATGTAGCAGTACCATAATATATTTAGTTGAAGGTAGAAATTTTTTGGATGGTTTGAAGCATGATCATATGTGCTATGCATTAATTCCTAGAGTTAGGGAAGAAGAATGCAAAGATACCCCAGTAGAAGTCTCAGGTCTGTTAGAAGAATTTCAAGATATTATATCAGATAATGTGCCTGAGGGTTTGCCACCAGTGAGGAAGATCAGTCACGATATAGATTTGGTACCAAGATCTATTTTACCCAATAAGGTAGCCCATAGAATGACTCCTATAGAAAGTGAGGAACTAAACAAGCAAGTCCAAGAGTTGCTAAAAAATGGACTGATTCAGGAGAGTTTGAGTCCATGTACAGTACCTGTAGTACTAGAACCAAATAAATATGGAGAGTGGAGAATGTGTACAGACTCCCAAGCTATTAACAAGATCACCATAAAATATAGATTCCCATTTCCAAGAATGGATGACATTATGGACTGTTTGAGTGGATCCAAGTACTTCACAAAGATTGACCTAAAGAGTGGGTACCATCAGATTCATGTTAGAGAAGGAGATGAGTGGAAGACAACCTTCAAGACTAGAGAGGGTTTGTATGAGTGGTTAGTAATGTTATTTGGGCTAACCAATGCACCAAGAAAATTCATGCGACTGATGAATGAGGTATTGAAGGATTTTTTAGGAAAACTTTTCATTTTCTATTTGGATGACATTTTAATATTTAGCAAGACCTTGGAATAACACTTGATGCATATCATAAGGATTTTTGAGAAGCTGAGGAAGGAGCAGTTGTTGATTAATTTGAAGAAGTGCAATTTTTTGAAGGAGTTAGTGTATCTGGGATTTTTCATCTCAGCTGAAGGTCTAAAAATGGACCCAGAAAAATGAGGGCTATCATTGAATGGCCTACTCCAAGGAGCATAACTGAGGTACTATAATTTCATGGTCTAGCAAGTTTTTACAGAAAATTCATTAGAAATTTTAGCAGTATTTGTGCACCTCTTATAGAAACAATGAGAGTGGATAAGAAAGAATTTAAGTGGATCTTAGGAGTGGATAATAGCTTTGATATGTTGAAGAAGAAGGTCACAAAGCAACTTTTTTTGGCACTTCCAAATTTTAATAAGGTATTTCAGGTAGATTGTGATGCTAGTGGTAGTGTCATAGGAGTTGTGTTGAGTCAAGAAGGTAAACTTATTGCTTATTTTAGTGAGAAACTCAATGATGCTAGGAAGAAGTATTTAGTTTATGATCAAGAGTTTTATGCTATATTTTAGGCTCTAAACAAGTGGAGGCATTATTTTTTGCCAAAATAGTTTATTTTGTATACTGATCATCACGCCTTACAGTATTAATAGCCAAGGGAAGCTAAGTCAAAGGCACTTGAAGTGGGTTGAGTTTCTATAGAGTTATGCCTTTGTATTGAAGCACAAGAGTGGAAAATCAAACAGAGTTGCAGATGCCTTAAGTAGAAGGTACTATTTATTGATAGAAATAAAGGTGTAAGTTGTAGGGTTTGACGAACTTAAGGGTTTGTACACTAAAGATCCTAAATTTGCAGAGGCTTGGAAGTTTTGCTTAGCACCTGTTACCCTGGATAGGACTAAGTGGTTGGATTTTTTGATCCAATATGGAATGTTGTTGAGAGGAAATCAATTATGCATTCCAAGGAGTTCAATGAGGGAGAATCTAGTCAAGGAGAAGCATAGTGGAGGGTTGGCTGGACACTTTGGTCAAGATAAGACCATTGCCCTCATTAGTGAGAACTACTATTGGCCACAATTGAAACAATATGTGAAGAGGTTTTTACAAAGTTACAGAGTATACCAGATGGCCAAGGGTTTGAGATAGAACACTGGATTATATCAGCCATTACATATACCAGAGAGACCATGGGAGGACATCAGCATGGATTTTGTTCTTGGCCTACCAAGGACACAGAGGGGAATGACTCCATCTTTGTAGTGGTTGATAGGTTTTCAAATATCATACATTTTATTCCTTGACAGAAAACTAATGATGCAGTTCATGTTGTAGGGTTGTTTTTCAAAGAGGTGGTACGTGCAAGGATATTCTTACCCTTGACTGTTGCTTATCCAGATGTAACACGTAAACGCAGGAATACACACAAGTTACCAACAATGATATAACACCAATATATAGCCGAACAGAATTATAATAAATGGAAAACAAGAATAAGAATCCAGTGCCACTAGGAGGGCAGATCCCGCCGTGAAGGCAAAAGCAAAACATAGTGAATGAAAATAAAAAACACGATGATTTAATTTAAATAATCTATCTAATATATATATGAAATGTTTACACTTGGAATACCTAGCCGACGGCTAGGTTTGGTATGTAACATGACTCCCCTCCTCGAAAAGCTTTGTCCTCAAAGCTAGAAATGTTTGGAAAATACTTTCAGGTTCCCATGTGGCATCCTCCTCTGGTAAATCTTGCCATTTGATGAGAAATTCTTGAATCTGGCGTGACCGTAGTCTTCGTACTCTTTGTTGTAAGATTTCTTCAGGTTGGAGATATATGCGTCCTTCCTCATCGAGCAGTGGTAATTCTGATTGACCTTGTACTTTCTGACCAATTACTTTTTTGAGACACAAAACATGAAATATCGGGTGTATTCTTGATGATAAGGGTAGCTCTAACTAATAGGCTACTTCTCCAATGCGGTGCACAATTTTGTAAGGACCATAGAATCGTGGAGCCAACTTTTGGCTGGACTTTATCCTTAACGATGATTTTTTGTAAGGTTGCAACCTTAGGAAAACCCAGTCACCAATATTAAAAGTTCTCTCTGATGGGTGCGAGTCTTGTTGTTGTTTCATACGATTTTGTGCTTGGACTAAATTCTCTTTGAGGATGGTGAGTGTAGATCGCCTTTGTTGGAACCAATCATCCACTTTGGCTACTTTGGATGACCCTTGTATGTAATCTGCGATGATTGGAGGCTTGGTGCCATACAAGGCTTCAAAGGGAGACATCTTAATTGAGTAATGGTAAGAAGTGTTGTACCACCATTCTGCCATTGCTAGCCACTGGCTCCATTGGTATTGTTTATCTTGAGTGAAACATCTTAAGTACGTACCCAAACATTTGTTAACTACTTCTGTTTGACCATATGTCTATGGGTGGTAGGCCGAAGACATATTCAATTTGGTACCACTAAGTCAAAATAATTCCCGCTAAAAGTTACTAGTGAAGATGGGATCTCTATCACTTACAATATTTTTTGGCATACCATGTAGTTTGAAGATTGAATCCATAAATACTTTTGCCACCTTGCTTGTGGAAAAAGGATGTTGTAAAGCCTGAAAATGAGCGTATTTGGATAACCGATCTACGACTACGAATATTAATGTCCTGCCTTCTGATTTAGGAAGACCTTTAATAAAATCCATGGATATATGTTCCCACTGACGCTCAGGGATGGGTAATGGTTGTAACAACCCTTGTGATTTGACTGTTTCTCCTTTATTGCGCTGGCAAACTTTGCATTCTGCTACCCATTGTTTGACTTCTGCTTTTAATCCTTTCCAAAAAAATGATTTTTTGACCCTTAAATATGTCTTCAAAAATCCTGAATGTCCTGCTGATGGAGAAGCGTGCGATTCATCGAGGATCTTTGATTTGAGTTCTGAATTGTGTGGAATGTAAATGCGGTTCTTCTTTCGGAGGATCTTATCTTCATAAGAGAATAAAGGGTGTTTAGAGGACCCTATAGATAATTCTTGAATTATCTGAGTAGTTTTGCTATTGGATAACCATTCATCTTGTAATTGATTCACCCATTGGGAGCAAGGACCCGAAATAGCGTTAATGACTACTTCGTCTTCATATTTCCTGGATAACGCATCGGCGGCTACATTTTCCTTCCCCTTCTTATACTCGATAACAAAATCATAACCCAATAGTTTGGTTAACCACTTATTTTGTTCCGGATAGGAAAACCTTTACTCAAGAAAATGTTTGAGACTACTATGATCTATTTTTATAATGAAGCGGCTACTGATTAGGTAGTGTCTCCATTTTTCTACCGCGTGAAGAATTGCCAACATTTCTTTTTCGTATGTTGATCTTCCCAAATTTTTTCCCGATATCTGTTTACTTTTGAATGCCAACGGATGACCTTCTTGCATTAATATAGCCCCAATTCCTGTGCTTGACGCATCACATTCAATAATAAATGGTTTGTGAAAATTTGGAGTTGCTAAAACTGGAGTTGTACACATGGCTTCCTTAAGCGCTTTGAAGGCTTGAGTGGCCTCTTCTGACCAACGAAAAGCATCCTTCTTTGTGAGTGTTGTGAGAGGTGCTGCAATCTTACCATAATTTTGAACAAACTTGCGATAGTAGCCCATGAGACCCAAAAAACCACAAAGTTTCTTGATGGTTTTAGGTAAGGGCCACTCTTGAATTGCCTTAATTTTATTGGGATCAACTTTGACGCCCTCGTGTGAAACTATATGACCAAGATACTCGACTTCTTGGACACCAAATGAACATTTGGAATGTTTGACAAATAATTTTTCTCTATGTAAAATGTGAAGGGCCTTATCCACATGATGTAAATGATCCTTCCATGTTTTGCTATATATGAGAATGTCATCAAAAAAAACTAATACAAACTTACGGAGAAGTGGACGAAACACTTGGTTCATGAGACTTTGGAATGTGTACGGTGCATTGATGAGACCAAAAGGCATGACCAAAAATTCGTAATGACCTTCATGAGTACGAAAGGCAGTTTTGGGAATATCTTCTTCTCTAACACGGATTTGGTGAAATCCTGAGCGAAGGTCTAATTTTGTAAAAAAATTTGCACCATGCAACTCGTCTAGGAGGTCATCTATGACAGGGATCAAAAATTTGTCCTTGATAGTGAGTTTATTGAGGGAACAAAAATCAGGACACATACGCCAAGAGTTGTCTTTTCGGTAGGCCAAAACTACAGGAGAGGAATAAGGGCTAGTGTTGTGCCGAATGACTCCATGATCTAGTAGATCCTGAACGATCTGCTCGATTTTTGTCTTTTGTGGTTGAGGATAGCGATAAGGATGACTGTTAGGTGGAACACTCCCTGGAATCAAATGGATGGCATGGTCATGAGATCATTTAGGTGGTAATCCTTTAGGTTCTTGGAAAACCTCTTCGTAATTTGCTACGATGTCTCGTAAATTCGAGGCAATAATATTCGAAGTTGCTCGAGATTGTTTTTCCAAACAATTAATTTGAGCTATAAATCCGTATCCACCCTTTTTTAACATCTTCTCCATACTATGAGAGCTCACCATCTGTGATGGAGGAGTGGTAATGCCTTGTAAGCGAATGACCCGTCCTTTTTCCTTCCATTCCACAAATAATTTTCTGAAATTGAAGCTAACCGTGTCTAATGTTTCCAACCATTCAACTCCCAAAATGACATCAGAGTTCCCTAAATTCATGACAAAAAGGGATCCAAACCAGGTATAAGTTCCCATTTTAATGGAAACTTGAGATGTTCTACCAACACATTGAGCGTTCACCCCGTTGGCTACTAGAACCTGGAATTTGTCTTTGTTGGAAGAGTTAATGAATAAATTCAAAGCTTTTGTTGTTTTGATGTCGATAAAATTGTGGGTACTATCAGAATCAATTAGCACATTCACCTTTTTTTTGTGGAGAAATCCTGGTACCTTGATGGTATGGTGGGCGGTTAACCCCATGAGGGCATGCACGGAGATAGCCATTGTATCCTCTTCCTTCTCTTCTAGAGTACTTGGTAGTTCTTCTTGCATAGGTTCTTCTTGGTGGTAAGTTTCTTCCTCTTCTCCTTCATATTGATCGCATTCAATATGAAAGTTTTGTTTTTGGGCACATGCTTGTTCCCTAGGATGATGATTGCGACATTTATAGCAAAAGTATCTTGATGGTTGATCATTTATGTGAAAGGAATTGTTGCGATACGAAGGACGACTATAAGTTTCATGCCGTGCATACAATTGAATTCTCTTCTCAGCCAGCTTGGCTATTCTTATACAATCGTTCAGCGAGGTTGGATTTTGAATGTCCACCTCCACCCTAATATTTTCTTTCAATCCATTGCGAAAAGCTCCTACCACTGTGTCGGGACTGAGGTCTAATGTATACGGTAGTAAATCGGTGAATTTCGAGATGAACTCACTAACCGATCCTTCTTGTTTAAGAGATAACAGTCTTACTGTGTATGACGATGTAGCTCCTTCATCAAATCTTTCTAAAAAATAGGTAGTGAATTTTTTCCAATTAATAGTAGCTCCTTTCTCTCGCTTAAGCCATACAAACCATTGGTAGGCCTCAGTGCCTAATTTTGATGCAACGAAAGGGACTTTATCAAAATCCTTAATTTGGTATAAGTCGAGAATGCCTTCCATTTTGGCTATCCAACCACGAGGATCATGACCTTCAAAAGTGGGCATATCAATGCGTGGAAAATTATTAGGGCCTCTCGGTTGGTGATAACCCATATCCCTATCCTGATCTTGGTTATATCGTTGTCTATGATAGCGATTCTCGTAATTATCCGGATTGCCTCTTTGTTGCTCCCAATCTTCATCCTGGTCATCATTTTCTTCATGCCTTTGTTCATGGGAGTGATTTTTGGGATTAGTATTGGGATTAGGTTGGTTTTGTGCGCTCAATAGTTTAGTTAGGTTTACATTAATTTGGCGCATACCATCTAGTAAGTGTCAAAGAGTTTCATCCGTGGTAATGGCCGAGTTGCTTGAATCTCCTTGTGTGACGTTTTCGTGAGTTGGGAGAGGGTTAGTAGCCATGGGGTTGACTAGTGGATGATTCGGATTATAACTACCAATTTTGAAAGGAGAAGGAGAATTTTTTGTACCTTGGGTTCGATGAGGTCTTCTTGCATTGTTATTGGGCGTCTCCGAGCTTGTTAGTCGACCGTCAGGTCCTTTGGTCCACTGTTTGGTCATGCACTTTCAAAATCTTGCTTCAATTTCTCCAATAATGGATTTTGCCAAAATTTGTGTGTTCCGCTGCAACTGTCGCGCCAACTGCGACGTGGATTTGGATGGCCTCTGGACAGCAACTTTCAACAATTTTCTAATTTGGACAGCAACTTTCAACAATTTTTTTAAATTTCAGCAACTTTGACAGCAACTTTTAGCAATTTTCAAGTTTGACTGGGACTGACTGGACAATATCAGCAATTTTGACGGCAAGTTTGGAACCCGAAACGAACGCAGAAGACGAAACAAACAACTGGGAGGCGACAATGACATGTAGGATGACCGAAGGACCGAGACGCGACGAAGCACCGAATGACGCGACGAAGGACAGCTCGAGGACATGACGACATGGAAGACGCAAGACCACTCGACACGCGGATAGCACGGACATGACGACGACACGAAAGAAGACGCAAGGCCAATCGACACGCGGATAAGGGACAGCTAGACAAAAATGATGACAACATGGAAGGCACAAGGTTTGTGAGGGGAGAGGCTTGTGTGACCATAGTCACACTGTATTAGTTACCCCCACCGCTTGATAAACCGGTTTGCGCTCATTTCACTCCCAATGTGGGATAATTGCACCGAAAAATTTTAAAAAATAAATTGATAATTACACCTTATAACAGTGCAATTATTTTTATTTCTCCAGCTATAATTGGACGACGGTTGCTGTGAGGCAGGATGCTTGTACACGCTTGTTCGCCGTTAAAAAAAAAAAAATGTATAAACGGTTTTAACCTTATAATAGGGCGATAAATTTTTTATTTCACACATTCTGATTGGACGATGGACACCGTGAGACAAGGTTGCCTGTACGCGGTTTTGTTCATCATTTGGGCTCATTTCAGAGCTTCGAAATTGCTAGAGGAAGCTCGACGTTGTGGCTGCGTAGCTTCTGTCCACCTTGAACCTGATACCACTTGCAAGGATATTCTTACCCTTGACTGTTGCTTATCCAGATGTAACACGTAAACGCAGGAATACACACAAGTTACCAGCAATGATATAACACCAATATATAGCCGAACGAAATTATAATAAATGGAAACACGAATAAGAATCCAGTGCCACTAGGAGGGCAGATCCCGCCGTGAAGGCAAAAGCGAAACGCAGTGAATGAAAATAAAAAACACGATGATTTAATTTAAATAATCTATCTAATATATATATGAAATGTTTACACTTGGAATACCTAGTCGACGACTAGGTTGGGTATGTAACACTTGCAAGGATATTCTTACCCTTGACTGTTGCTTATCCATATGTAACACGTAAACGCAGGAATACACACAAGTTACCAGCAATGATATAACACTAATATATATCCGAATGAAATTATAATAAATGGAAAACAGGAATAAGAATCCAGTGCCACTAGGAGGGCAGATCCCGCCATGAAGGCAAAAGCGAAACGTAGTGAATGAAAATAAAAAACACGATGATTTAATTTAAATAATCTATCTAATATATATATGAAATGTTTACACTTGGAATACCTAGCCGACAGCTAGGTTGGGTATGTAACAGTACGATTTCATGGTCTACAAAAGAGTATTGTTTTCGATAGGGATACCAATTTTTTTGGGTATTTTTGGAGGATCCTATGGAATAATTTGATGACAGATCTAAAATTTAGTTTTGTATACCACCCGCAAACTGATGGGCAAACAGAGGTGGTGAACAGGAGTTTGATTAATCTACTAAGATGCTTGGTAGGAGATAAGCCCAAGGGTTGGGACTTGGTTTTTCCATAGGAAGAATTTGCATATAATAATTATGTTAATAGGAGTACTAATAAATACCCATTCCAGATTGTGTATAGGAGCAGCCCAAGGAATGCTTCTAAGTTGAGAAATATGGACAAAATGGAAAAGAATAGTGTTGAGGTTGAGGACTTTGCAGAGCACCTAAAGAGCTTGCATGAAGAAGTGAAGAAGCATATTACTAATATGAATACTCAGTACAAGACAATGGCAAACCAAAAATGACGGTTTAAGAAATTTGAAGTGGAAGATGAAGTTATGGTCCATCTAAAAAAAGAAATGTTTACTACTATAATCTATATCAAGCTGAAAATAAAGAATTTTGGACCATGCAGAGTCATAGGGAAATGGGATTCAAGGAATGCCTATGAGGTAGAATTGCCAAGTGGGATGAACATATCACCGGTGTTCAACATTTCAGATTTGGCAAAGTATCATGAAGGTGATAATATTTATGGACCAGTCATAGAATTATGGAGTATTACAGCACCTACTCTAGCGACAGAAGAGATAGAGGAGATTATGGATACCCGCATCGACAAAAGCACCAAAAACAAGTAATATGAAGAATATTTGATTAAGTGGAAGGGCAGGCCTATGGAATATTCAACTTGGTTTTCAAAGACAGAGGTTGACCATCTAGGTTTTTCTCCAACAGTAGAGAAGTGAAGGTCACTTCTAAATTTATCCTGGGTGTCTGATGTAGGAGCATCCAATGGTGTAAGAGTGATCTTGCATCACCCAAAATTTGTATTTGATTTAATTATTTTCTAAGTGTATTTAGTTGTGTAGGGGATAGAAATTTGGACCTAGTGCTAAAAGAATCATCCCAATATCCTGAGCGGTTTGGGAGATATGTAAATTTTAGTGTCTCCTACCCTGTCAAAAACTAGTGAAAAATTCCTGCTAGTAAAACTAGTAAAACTTGCAGGTGAATTTTGAAGGTCTTAGAGGCCGAATTTGAGGATTTTCAGTTAGATGCAAGCCTTAGTGTGAAGATCCAAAGGCTGCCCCGCTTAGTTCATCTCGTGCCCTTTTCGAAAATATGTTGTAATAGTCAATCGGGGCAACGAGCGCGAAGTTATGACCCTGGAAAGTTTGCCCCCAAAATTCAAATTTCAAATGCATTGTTTTAGGCGGGAAAAAGGGGAAAACAGGGTATTAGAGGGAATTTTTGAAATTGTAAAAGGGCTCTTTTCTTTTGTATCCTCATTTTGGCATGAAAGTAATGAAATGTTTGGTTCTCTTACATGATCAAAGGAAAAACACCTGTGTATCATTTGTTTGTGTTGTTTGATCTTCACCAAGTGGTATCAGAGCGGGAGTTCCTGAGTGTGTAAACAGATCGCCGGATGTGAGGCAGTTTACACCAGGATCTATGGTTAGGGTTTGTGAGAGAAGTGAGAAGAATGCCTCCACGAAGAAACCATGGTGGTGGGAGAAATATGGTGCTAGAAGAAGATTTTAGAGCTTTGCAGAGGCAAGTTCAGGCTCTGCAAGAGGAGCTGCATAGAGGGTTTGAGCCAAGGAGAGAAGATGGCAGTGAAGATGAAGTTGAAGAAGAAGAGGACCAGTTCGAGGAAGAAGAAGAGGTAGTAGATCCTGCACAAGCCAGGTTATACAGAGCCATATCTCATATTGGAAAGAGACCGAAGATGGAGGTTTCTACGTATTCTGGAAATCTTGATCCAGAGGAGTTGATTGACTGGATCAATGATTTGGAAGAATACTTTGAGTATGAGGAGGTTGAAGATCCTGAGAGGGTCAAGTTTTCTAAGACCAAGCTGAAGGGTCATGCTAGCATATGGTGGAAGGGAGTGCAGCTAGACAGAAACAAAAGAGGAAAAGAAAGGATAACAAGGTGGGAGCGGATGGTGGAGAAGTTGAAGAGGCAGTTCATTCCAGCTGACTACGAGTTGGATCTGCTAAAGAAAATGCAAGGTTTGAGGTAGTCAAGTAAGTCTGTCAAAGAATACACAGAGGAGTTCTACAAAATTTTAATCAGAATAGACCATTCTGAGGCCAACAAGGAGAAGGTAGCCCATTATATTAATGGGTTAAGAGCAAGTATTCAAGAGGAGTTAAGTCTAGTCAGGATGACCACCATAGAGGATGCTTACCAGTTTGCCTTGAGGGTTGAAGAGAAGCTGAACAGAAGGTTTGAGAGCAAGAAAAGAGGAAGAGGTCATGGTGGAAGAACTGGTGGAAGAACAAATGGAGGAAAAAATGAAGATCAAAAGAAGAATGGAGAAGCCAGAAGTAGTCAGGACCAAAAGGGGGATAATGCTTACCGCCCCTATGATCAGAACAATGGTTACCAAAGAGGAAGAGGAAGGTCTGGACGAGGGTTTGGAAGAGGAGGATTTTGTGGAACCTATTTCCACTATGGGGAAGAAGGACATCGAGCATACGAGTGTCCACAACACCAAGAGAGGACAAATAAGAGGCCCGAAGGTAATGCCCGAGCTATTATTGTTGATGAAGGTGCTGAATCTGAGCACTCTAAAGAAGCAGAAAGAGGAGAAGTGTTGATCATAAGGAGAGCCTTTCTGAATGAGGAGAGAGATCCAGATCAGAGGAAGAGCTTATTTTGCACAAGGTGTAAATGTGCAGGTAAGGTCTGTAATATTATCATAGATAATGGTAGCACAGATAACCTAGTTTTAGAAGGAATGGTTACCAAATTATAGTTAGAGAGGAAGAGACACCCGCATCCATATCGGATTGCGTGGTTGCAGAAGGACCATAGGGCTTTGGTCAGTGAGCAATGCTTGGTAAAATTTAATATTGGGAATTACCGTGATGAGGTCCTATGTGACATCCTGCCTATGGATGCTTGCCATTTATTGTTGGGAAGGCCATGGTAGTTTTATCGATGTGCAATGCATGATGGGCATGCCAACACTTACTCCCTGACAAAGAATGGAGTGCGCCATAAGCTGAAGCCCCTAAAGGAGGTGGACGAAAAGGTATGTAGCAGTGCCAGAATCTATTTAGTTGAAGGTAGAAAGTTTTTGGATGGTTTGAAGCATGAGCATATGTGCTATGCATTAATTCCTAGAGTTAGGGAAGAAGAATGCAAAGATACCCCAGTAGAAGTCTCAGGTCTGTTAGAAGAATTTCCAGATATTATATCAGATAATGTGCCTGAGGGTTTGCCACCAGTGAGGAAGATCAGTCACCATATAGATTTGGTACCGAGAGCTAGTTTACCCAATAAGGCAGCCCATAGAATGACTCCTATAGAAAGTGAGGAGCTAAACAAACAAGTCCAAGAGTTACTAAAAAAGGGACTGATTCGGGAGAGTTTGAGTCCATGTGCAGTACCTATAGTACTAGCACCAAAGAAATATGGAGAGTGGAGAATGTGTACAGACTCTCAAGCTATTAACAAGATCACCATCAAATATAGATTCCCATTGCCAAGGATGGATGACATTATGGACTATTTGAGTGGAGCCAAGTACTTCACAAAGATTGACCTGAAGAGTGGGTACCATCAGATTCGTGTCGAAGAAGGAGATGAGTGGAAGACAACCTTCAAGACCAGAGAGGGTTTGTATGAGTGGTTGGTCATGCCATTTGGGCTAACCAATGCACCAAGCACATTCATGCGGCTGATGAATGAGGTATTGAAGGAGTTTTTAGGAAAATTTGTCATTGTCTATTTGGATGACATTTTAATATTTAGCAAGACCCTGGAAGAGCACCTGATGCATATCAGAAGAGTTTTTGAGAAGCTGAGGGAGGAGCAATTTGTTGATTAATTTGAAGAAGTGCAGTTTTTGAAGAAGGAGTTAGTGTATCTGGGATTTGTCATCTCAGCTGAAGGTCTAAAAATGGACCCAAAAAAGGTGAGGGCTATCATTGAATGGCCTACTCCAAGGAGCATAACTGAGGTAAGATCATTTCATGGTCTAGCAAGTTTTTACAAAAAATTCATTAGAAATTTTAGCAGTATTTGTGCACCCCTTATAGAAACAATGAGAGGGGATAAGAAAGAATTTAAGTGGACCTTAGGAGCAGATAAGAGCTTTGATATGTTGAAGAAGAAGGTCATAGAGCAACCTATTTTGGCACTTCCAGATTTTAATAAGGTATTTTAGGTAGATTGTGATGCTAGTGGTAGTGCCATAGGAGCTGTGTTGAGTCAAGAAGGTAAACCTGTTGCTTATTTTAGTGAGAAACTCAATGATGCTAGGAAGAAGTATTCAATTTATGATCAAGAGTTTTATGCTATAGTTCAGGCTCTAAAGAAGTGGAGGCACTATTTGTTGCCAAAAGAGTTTGTTCTATATACTGATCATCAGGCCTTACAGTATATTAATAGCCAAGGGAAGCTAAATCAGAGGCACTTGAAGTGGGTTGAGTTTCTATAGAGTTATACCTTTGTGTTGAAGCACAGGAGTGGAAATTCAAATAGAGTTGTAGATGCCTTAAGTAGAAGGTAGTGTTTATTGACAGAAATGAAGGTGGAAGTTGTAGGGTTTGATGAACTTAAGGGTTTGTACCCTGAAGATCCTGATTTTGCAGAGGCTTGGAGGGCTTGCTTAGCACCTGTTACTTTGGATAGGACTAAGTGGTTGGATTTTCTAATCCAAGATGGAATGTTGTTCAGAGGAAACCAATTATGCATTCCAAGGAGTTCAATGAGGGAGAATCTAGTCAAGGAGAAGCATAGTGGAGGGTTGGTTGGACACTTTGGTCGAGATAAGACCATTGCCCTCATTAGTGAGAACTACTATTGGCCATAGTTGTAGCAAGATGTGAAGAGATTTGTACAAAGTTGCAGAGTATGCCAGATGGCCAAGGGTGTGAGATAGAACACTGGATTATATCAGCCATTACCTATACCAGAGAGACCATGGGAGGACATCAGCATGGATTTTGTTCTTGGCCTACCAAGGACACAGAGGGGAATGACTCCATATTTGTGGTGGTTGACAGGTTTTCAAATATGGCACATTTTATTCCCTACCAGAAAACTAATGATGTAGTTCATGTTGCAGGGTTGTTTTTCAAAGAGGTGGTACGACTTCATGGTCTACCAAAGAGTATTGTTTTCGATAGAGATACCAAGTTTGTTGGGTATTTTTGGAGGACCCTATGGAAGAAATTGAAGATAGATCTAAAATTCAGTTCTGCATACCACCCACAGACTGATGGGAAAATAGAGGTGGTGAATAGGAGTTTGGGTAATCTACTGAGATGCTTGGTAGGAGATAAGCCCAAGGGATGGGACTTGGTTTTGCCACAGGCAGAATTTGCATACAATAATTCTATCAATAGGAGTACTAATAAATCCCCATTCCATATTGTGTATGGGAGCAGCCCAAGGAATGCTTCTGAGTTGAGAAATATGGATAGAGGGGAAAAGAGTAGTGCTGAGGTTGAGGACTTTGTAGAGCACCTGAAGAGCTTGCATGAAGAAGTGAAGAAGCATATTACTAAGATGAATACTCAGTACAAGACAAGGGTAGACCAGAAGTGATGGTTTAAGGAATTTGAAGTGGGAGATGAAGTTATGGTCCATCTAAGAAAAGAAATGTTTCCTGCTAAAACCTATAACAAGCTAAAAATGAAGAAGTTTGGACCATGCAGAGTCATAGAGAAATGGGATTTAGGGAATGCATATGAGGTAGAATTGCCAAGTGGGCTGAACATATCACCTATGTTCAACATTTTAGATTTGGTAGAGTATCATGAAGGTGAAAATAATGATGGACCAATCACAGAATTGTGGAGTATTCCAGCATCTACTCTAGAGATAGAAGAGATAGAAGAGATCCTGGATACCCGCATCGACAAAAGTACCAAAAATAGGCAATATGAAGAATATTTGGTTAAGTGGAAGGGCAGGCCTGTGGAAGATTCAACTTGGTTGTCGAAGATAGAGGTTGACCACCTGGGTTTTCCTCCAACAATAGAGAAGTGAAGGTCACTTCTAAATTTACCCTGGGTGTCTGATGTAGGAGCATCCAGTGGTGTAAGAGTGATCTTGCATCACCCAAAATTTGTATTTGATTTAAATATTTTCTAAGTGTATTTAGTTGTGTAGGGGATAGAAATTTGGACCCAGTGCTGAAAGAATCATCCCAATATCCTAAGTGGTTTGGGAGATATGTAATTTTTAGTGTCTCCTACCCTATAAAAAACTAGTGAAAAATTCCTGCTAGTAAAACTAGTAAAACTTGCAGGTGAATTTTGAAGGTCTTAGAGGTCGAATTTGAGGATTTTCAGTTAGACGTAGGCCTTAGCAAAAGAGCTAAGGGCTACTTTGCTTAGTTCATCTCGTTCCCTTTTCAAAAATATGTTGTAATAGTCAATCGGGTCAATGAGCGCGAAGTTATGACCTCGACAAGTTGCCCCCAAAATTCAAATTTCAAATGCATTGTTTTAGGTGGGAAAAGGGGAAAACAGGGTATTAGAGGGAATTTTCGAAATTGTAAAAGGGCTCTTTCTTTTGTATCCTCATTTTGGCATGAAAGTAATGAAAATTCTTGGTTCTCTGACATGATCAAAGGAAAAACACTTGTGTATCATTTGTTTTGTGTTGCTTGATCTTCACCATGTACATATATCCTACTTGTTTTTTTTTTGGGTAGTCGAATGCAAAGCAATGTGCCAAGAGGTCGTCGATGCGGTATCAATTTATAGGCACACATGTAATTTCGATCACAACCATAACCAATGTCTAATTAATGTCATTCGGTTAGTTACAGCACTTGGGTTGTTCCTCTATCAATCCAATTACCCAAAGTTATATTCATTTACTAATTTACTCAGACAAGAATCGGTATAAATCTGTGATTGATATGTTTCTTTACTAATTGTGGCATTTACTGTGTGGGTTTGCGCCAATCATAATCTTTTCAAACCTAGGTGTTGTACAGGCTTGAATTTTGGTATCACTAGATTTGTGGATCAAATTTGTGACCTTAACCTAAAAGTAATAACAATTTATTTTTGGGTATTTAAATTATCAATGTAAACTTGTTTTGATATTATTTATACACAATAGTTAAGGTTGTGAGCTTTTTACAAGACTCAGGTGAAAAAAAATGTACATGTATGAGGATTTGAGGTTTTGCATTTTGGATCCTTTGCAATTAATAAAGTTTACAATGACAAATGTGACCTGATCGGGTTGTTTTAACGAGAGAGCGATACACAAAATACACCATTTGACCCGTCGTAATTGGTTTTACATACAAATTCTCATTTGTGCCAGACACAAACAAATTAAGATGCTCCACACCACACTTTGAGCAATGGTTCGTGACCGTAAATTCATATGGCTCCTTTTTTCACCCTTGTAATGTCGATGTCGATTCGCTTGCACCTTTCTTCCATGTCATACTTATGTCTGAGAGTTTACGCTGCCTTTACACTACCTTGCAACTTCAAACATCCACCATTAAAACAATTTTAAAAACTAACAGGTCGACATGTACATACCTACGTTCAGAATAAATAAATAAAATGACTTACCTTGTGCCAATGCTAAACTGAAGATGACCGCATGTAGAACCAAAAAAAAAAGAATTCTTAAATATCAAACCTGTTTTCTGCAAAATTCTTTTCCATGCAAAATTTAAAGTTTGTTCATTGAATTTATTCGCCATGGTTATAAATTCGACAAATTTCAAATTTTGTTTCAAAAATTCAACGAATATGATAACTAAGGTTAGAAGTAGGGAGTTATATGCAATTATGAGATACTTTATCTTTATATAATATGTGGGACTTATTATGTAAGAGAGGAATATGAAGAGTTAAGTTCTCTTATGAGTTTGAGGAGAGCAAAGGCCAAGAGTCATGTAATGTGAAGAGTCTCATGTATCTTTATATTGGAGATAAAACCATGTAATATGTAACTCTAAGATGTTTTTTTTATGCATTGCTTGAGTTTTATAAATAAAGTTTTTTAATGTTACTTATACGATATTGGTGTTCATTTGATATATGATTGATATTGATGATATTATTATTGATTTATAATCTTGTGACTGAAACCTATGAGATAATCTTGATAATTTTCTAATAAATCCTACCATTTGAACTGACCAAGTGCTATAATTTTTCTAATTGAGACAACATACCCTAAGAAATTTATTTTGCACACAAAACCCCAAGAAAAACTATAATAGGTCTATAAAGTGATGTCACTATTATGTAGAGCTCAAAAAATTATACAATCTAGAAAAATCTCCAATTTCTTTCCTATATAAAATTTATGGCCTTTGAAATATGTGGTATAGTAGCACTTAAATTTTAAAAAATCAAATTTCCAAATGTTAGAATTTTTTTATTAAATTTAGTGAATTGGGGATTGACATGTTGATAATATTAATTGACTAGAGTTACTCATTATATATACATATTATTAATTTTAAAGTGTTTGAATCTGATGAGCCTTGAACCTTGGACCTTGCTTAAAAAATCAAGGGCCCTTACCAATGTGCTACGTGTGCAAGTTGAAAAAACAACTATAATTGCCTTCTAAAGAAGTTATGTTTCATTTTTATTTAAAAAAAAAAAAGGTGTCAAATATTGAACCCTTCACTAAATAGCCACAATGAGAACTTCAATTATTATGCCATGCCACTTGGCTTGGTGATTAAAGTATGTAAAATTATTTTCAATATTACTAGAGTAAGCTATGTATAGTGATCTCAACTGATGAGCACATAACAATACTTCCAATATTTTTAAAAACATATCATATAAGTAATTCAAACCTACACCATGCTTTTAGCAAACAAGGTGACAGATCATTGCACCACATGCATGGTCTAGAGATTGAATAAGCACAACTAATATATAATCAATAGGTATCTTCTAAAACTACTACAAAAGGGGTATTCTTGAGAATTAAACCAATGATACCTGGTTACCAAAGCAACAATCCAACCACTATGCCATAGTTTTACTTGTTCTTTTAATGTAGGCACTCCATTTTGAGATCAAATATGGCATGTACAACAAATCCTATATCTCATGTGATATATACCCTCTTAGAAAACTACACAAAAAGAGACATTCTCAAAATTTTAACTACAACTATTAACTTGCTACTAAAATGCCTAACCACCACATTGCTCTCTCAAATATGGGGGATGGTAGTTCAGCGACTAAGAATATATGATGATATATTGAAAAGATACAAAAACTTGCATAGATGGCATCAAACCCATGAAAATGAGTAGACAAAGGAGGTTACAAATTGTTGTGGCCTTATCCATGCATAGACAGAAAGTAGTGCTTTGAGGATAAGGGTGATGGATGTTGAGATAGGGTATAGGCATGCATGTGAACATATGTGCAAAATGAGGATACAAAAGGAAAACACACTCATGAAAAATAGAAAAAGGATTTGACACCATTTTTTGAAAATTTAAAACTTAAATTTTTTAAAAGAATAGACCAAAAAACTTTTTTTTATTTTACATGGTGGAATCAGTAGCTACCATGAATTCGGGTAGGCTATTTAGATTTTTATGGCCACCACAATATTGTTCTTTGTCCGCCCTAAAATCCACCACATAGACCTTTGCATAGTCCACCCCTATAACCAACATGCCACGATAATTTTAAACATTTTACGCCACTAAAAGCACTAGGAATGGGACAAGCATTCAGTCCAGTTAGGCCCAATATTTGAACCTTGGACCTCCGCCCCCCTTACAGGGTTTGGGGGAACCAATTGTTCTACACCTTGGACCTTCCAAAAAACTTTTGTTACCTTCTAAAAATATTCATTTTTTTTTATTGATGAAGCTTCGTTCTTCTCTCTCATATCATGTTTGAATTTGCAATATTTTCCAAAAGCATATCATGTTTTAATTTGCAATATCTTATAGAAACATGTCGAAACATGCATTCACCACCATTAAATCCAAAAAGGATGCAAGAGCAGCAATAATAAACATAGAGAGAGGACAATAAGTGGAAGGTGGGTGACTATAGGCACCCTAATATATGATATTTTATTCATATTTGTGATACAAATAGTTGTTCATTGAGGGGTATTTATAGTGATACCAAACCACAATAAGTGGTTAATCTCAAGATAGCATTAACTTGATCTTGAGGTTAACTTAAAATAAATTTATAAGTTATACCCTTTAAGCAAGGCTATTCATAAAGCTAGATCAACCAATATTTCTAATGATGAAATATGAAAGGTGACCTTAGGTTGACATAAATATGCTTGTATACTGACATAAATGATAAATATCTATAGGCTTACATAATCACATGTTGATAGGCTGCATTAATAGTTCTCATAAGAACTTCTTCAAACTTTTGTCTTTGGCCTGATAAAACCAAATTATACATATTTCAACATAAATATCAAGTACACATCAAATGGTTAGATTGAGAAGAATAGTCTATGAATTTTTGGTGATGGTTTCTCTCATAAGGAGGGAATTTAATACTTATATAACTTTACTTGTGACTATAAAATGGATTCTTAGTGAATTGTTATTGCTATTATTGTTTCCTATAACTGGGAATTTTATCAAATATATGTGAAGAATTTCATTTTTTATGGGGATCTCCAAGAGGAGATCAAAATAATAACAACCCAAATTTGAGCTTAATAGACCTACATCCTTAATTTTGAACTTGAATAAGTCCTTATGTGGGCTTAATTAGGCTCATCATCTATGATGTGAGTGTATTCATTCTTTCTTGTTTTAGTTGATGTTTTCAGTGATGTAAGGTGGAGAATGATATTTTTTGAAATATCAAGATGCACAATTTTTTATTATTATTTCATATGTTGATATTCTCATAATCAAAATATCAACATACTTAATCCAATATCTAAATAAATGGCTTCATTACACCTTTGAAATGATTGATTTTTACCTTATTAACTATTTTTTGAGGATCCATATTGATAAATCACAATTGAGGATCACTATCTAACAACCTAAGTAATTCATAAATATTCTATAGTGAATCTAAATGGAGGAGAATAAGTCTACCCATAGTCCATTTGGTTCAAGATTGATGCTTTTATTAGACTATAATACTCCATTGGTGAAATTCACCTTGTATTGATATCTTAGTAGATATCTTATCTATGTCACACACACTAGGGAAGACATTGCTTTCACTATCATCTATTATTCTAGTTGCATGAAAGAACCCCATGAGAGCTACTATACAATAGTTAATTAGATATTATGGTATGTCATGGGTACAATTTAGAATTAGATTAATTAGTCAATGGGTTCTTCTTCTTTGTTGATGGGTTTCTCTAATGTAGATTGTGAAGATGTTTTAGAATAATGGCACTAGCTTTATGTTATATCTTAGTGTTGGATCGATCGCTTGGTTCTATCAATGATAGTCCACCATATCTTAATTCTCTATAGAATTTGAGTATTATATTTCTAATGAGGCATATAAACATCTTTGATGGATGCTAATTATTCTTGAGTAATTGGGTATACCTCTAAATTTTCCAATTATCATTTAATATTGTAATTATAGTTTCATCAAACTTGTTCATGATCATATTTTTCATTAGTAGAAAAAGCATATTAAGGTATGGATACAATATGTTTGTTGGATTTATGCCCATAGAATACTTGATCTACTCTATGTACCTTTAGTAGAGTAGATAAGAGATACATCCTACTTAAGGTCATGCTTGAGGTACCTTTTATCTAGTTATGGGAGTGTCTTGGAGTAGGAGAGTGTTGCTTAATGAGGATGATAGATATGACTCTCTCTATGTCCCCCATTCACATTAAGTTTTGATGTTAAAATAAATGGTTTTACTCTTCACTTGAGGCCACAACTAACCTTGTTGATATGGTATACCAAACAAAAACTGTATATTCTATTATTTACAAGTGCTTAAATAAACAAAGGATCAACAAGATGTGTACCAAGTCATGTCGATGAAATAGAAATATGCCTAAGCATGTCGAAAAGCTTATCGACAAAGAATGTCGGCATAGCTTTGTCGGCAATACAACTCAGAATCCTAGGAAAAAAAAAAATTAAATAATTTTCTAAAGTCTAAGCTAATTAAACCTCATCATTCATCCCAAAAAAAGAATCATTGGACTCCAATGCTTTTAACAAAGAGGAAAAATCATAAGACATATGGTGAGCAGAAATCCAGCAAGCCTAGTGTGGAAATTGGCCATGACGTGCAACAATATATGAAGTACGATTACCCTAGTGAGTCTACTGATTCTTCATATCAAAGAGGGTATCGACAGCAAGCGAAAGTTGTGCATCAGGAACCACATCAATAGGATGACTGATAGCTGGAATGGATTCCAAGATGGAATCATAGTATGATTTGAGGAGATCAACATTGATGACATCATGAATGCCAAGATGAGCCGAAAGATCCAAGTGAAAGGCATTCTCCAAAATTTGCTGAACAATATTATAAGGTCCATCACGAAGAGGCTTGATTTTTCTATGTACCTTATCCATAAAACGTTACATGTTGAGATAAACCATACTTTATCACCAACCTAAAAATGATGAGGAGTACGGTGTCGATCCATTTGTTGTCATTGCTTCTACTGAGTCTTCTGAAGAATCTGGACCACTTTGGACTGGAGACTCTACAGGTGTTGTACAAAAGAGTTTACCTTTTCCTGCTCCTTCTGATAATGCATGGTAGGTGGTGAGGGCAAGGACAAAGGTAACTCATAAGGAGCCAATGGATGAAATCCAAAGCAAACTTCAAAATAAGAGTGCCCAGTAGAACTGTGAATGGCTCTGTTATATGTGTGCTCAATGTGAATGAGTTTTAAATCCCACCTAGCTAGAGTGGAATAATGGTAAATCCTCAAAATTTGCACAAGCGTACGGTTAACCACCTATTTCAACCCATCAGACTGTGGATGATAAGCAGTAGAGAAGTTAAGTGAAACTCCTAAGATCTTCCAAAGGGATCATCAAAAGTGACCCACAAATCATGAGTTTCGATCGGATACAATGCTGGTAGGAATACCAAAAGAGCGTCATATTATTTCAAAGAAAAATTGGGCCAGGTCCTGAGCAGTACTCGTCTTATGACATGGAATTAATTTGACCATCTTGCTGAATCTATCCACAATGACGAAGACACAGTCATTTTGCCTTACTATCATTGGAAAACCGCTCAATAAATCCATGGAAATGCTCTCCCAAGGACAAGAAGGAATGGGTAGAGGCATGCTCATGTCTAATTTCCTGTTGGTGGATTTAGACCAGTTCCAGATGGCACATTGTCATAAGAAGTGTAGGACATCTCTCTGCATATGAGGCCAAAAGAAAAATCGTTGAAGATGATGTAGAGTTTTTTGTTTGCCAAAGTGTCCTCCATAAAGTGTAGAATGAGCCTCCTTCAAGAGAGACTCCCTATGCTCATGAGGAACACAAATCTTATCCAACTTATACAACATTCCATACTGAATATGAAATTCATGAAGAGCTCTCAAATTGGTGGATGAAGGATGAGAAATTTGTTGAAATATTTTGGCAAAATCAGAATCAATGGATATTGTGAAGGCCATGACTGAAAGCCAATATGAGACATAGTAACAACTGTTAAGGCAAGGGCTTATGGAGGTTGACTCAGACAATCTGCTACTGCATTATTTTACCCTTTCCTGTATTTGATCACCAAATGGAATTTCTGCAAATAGGATGCCCACTTCATGTGTCGAGCTTCTTCAATTTTGTATTGATATTGAAGAAACTTAAGGGGCATATGATCGGTGTGAACGATAGTCTCTTTACCCAAAATATAATGCCTCCAATATTTTATGGCCTGCACCAATGCATACAACTCCTTATCATAAGTGGAATAATTTTTCTTGGCCTCTGAAAAAGTTTCAAAATGATAGGCCACTGGATGACCATTCTGTTTAAGCATGGCTCCAAGTGCATGCTATGAAGCATCTATTTCAATCTCAAAAGGCTATGCAAGATCTAGAAACACAAGGATAGGTGCACTACATAATTTTCATTTCAAAGTGTCAAAGGCCTCCTGCTGGTCCTTTGTCCACTAAAACTAAATATTTGATCTTTGTTAAATGGTGCAATGGAGCAGCAATGGTGGAATATCCTATAATGAACTTGCGGTAGAAATTTGCAATTCCAAGAAAACTCCTCAACTCCGTAACAGAAGTAGGAGTTGGCCATTTGAGGATGACTTCGATCTTAGTAGGATCCACTTGAACTCATTTTTCACTTATTACAAATCCCAAATAGGCAATGGAATTTTACCCAAAAGAACACTTGGGAATATTGGCATACAATTGGTTCTTCTGAAGAGTTTTAAGAACATATTCCAAGTGCTTAAGATGACTTTTCCAAGTTGGGGAAAAACAAGGATGTCATCTAAATAAATGATTACAAATTTATCCAAACAATCACGGAACACTTCATTCATTAGCCGCATGAATGTGGTTGGAGCATTCGTAATACCAAAGGGCATGACAAGCCATTCAAAGAGCCCCATCTTAGTCTTGAATGCAGTCTTCCAGGTATCCTCTACCTCAATGCTAACTTGATGATACCCACTTTTAAGATCGATCTTGGAAAAAAAATTAGCTCCTTGGATCTGATCCAAGAGATCATCAATTCGTGGAAGTGGATATCAATTTTTGATAGTGATTTTATTCAGTGCTCTAAAATCAATGCATAGTCTCCAAGTGTCATCTTTCTTCAATACAAGCAAAATAGGTGAAGCATAAGGAGAAGTGCTAGGTTTGATGAAACATTTTTTTAACAAATCATGAATTTGTTTTTTAATTTCATCCATTTGCACTATTGATTGTCTATACATTGGAGCATTAGGAAGTGAAGCAGCAGGAACAATTTCAATGCTATGATTAATTGTTCTTTGATGTGGAAGACTTGTAGGTTTTTGAAACACACCTGAATAGGATTTTAGAAAAGAACTAACTGAAGCATGCATATGTTTTTTTTGCTTAGGTTCTTGATTGTGTTCATTCTATGGTCTGATAAAGATGAGTGCTAGTTCCCTTGCTTGATTTACAGCCTTGCGTGCTTGTCTACAACTGAGCATCAAATTTTGTGGAGTTTGTTGAGTGCTTCTGATTATGTAGGTCTTATCATATTTGTGCAAGGTATAGGTATTTTAAAACCCATCATGAATAGACCTCCTATCATATTGATAGGGTCTCCCAAGCAACAAACCACAATAGTCCATTGGAGTGACATCACACACAACTGTGTCCACAAAAGGACCGAAAGCAAAATTCACAGTGCATGTGTGTGTGATGTCTGATGAAGTCCCTTTATCCTTCCACCCTAAAGGATACGGATGAGGATGGGGATTCATTGGCAGCTTTAGTTTATCAACAACGAACCTTGCAATTAGATTCTTCTATGAGCCGCTATCTATGATACAATCAACTACAAAGGAATCATTAAGGTAAACCGTGGTCACAAACAAGTTCTCGCGATCCCCTTTTGAAGTTTTCATGAGGGTTAACTTGTTCAACCCAAAAAATTCCTTGTATATATTTCTTTCTCTTGTAGCCTTAGTGGGACCTTATTGAGGTCCCTCATTTGAAGACTTTACAACTAGGGACTTCTTTTTCAAATTCTTCAACTTAAAACATTGATGTTTTTTATGACCCTTCTTCTTACAATAAGTACATTCCACAGGAGTTTTGAAAGATTTTTGAGAAGAAGAAGAGGAAGAAGAAGAAGAAGAAGTGGGAGAAGGAGAAGATGAATAATAAGAAGAAGACTTAGCTTCTTTGTATTGCTATTGTGAAGCCTTCGGATTTCCTCCCGCTGATGAAGAGTGAGTCCTACACGATGTCTCATGCAATTCCTCCTCCGCAAGTATGGCTTGATTGAAAGCCATATCAATGCTTACAATGACCTTGTATTTCAACTTGCGATAAAGTGGTTCCTGCAATCCACTTTTGAATTTGGTCACAAGTTGAGTAGCAGAATCCTGCACGGAATTCAAAATTCTCAATTTGTTAAATTGCAACACATAATCATGAACACTCATATGAGCAGTTTGTCGAAGACGTGGCCATTTGATTTCAAGGTCTTCGACATAATTTGAAGGGTAAAAACTACTCTTCAAAATACATTGTAATTCATCCCATGTATCAATGGGATTTTGCATCCTTTGATGATCAGTGACAAGGATCTTAGCAAGGCCCGACAGTTTAAGTTTTGCAAATGCAACTTTTTGAGCCTTCTCCAATTTGGTGTATTCAAACCAACTATCCATGTCCAAGATCCAATTGTTGAGAACTTCAGGATCCCGTGAACCATCGTAGATGGAAACATCACAATGTGGTTGAATATCTTGAGTGATGACCTTATCAACTAAATCACTCAAAGTTTGTGTGAGTTGAGCCATTTTGTCAGCCAATTCGGCAGCCATTTGACCCCGAGTACACACCAGCAAGAATCTTACAAATTGAAACTACAGAGGGTTGAATTGCTCAAATAATTGCAATTTTAAAATGCAATTTTACAATAGCAAATAGCACTTAGAGTTTGCCAAGGCAATATAATAAATATTCTAAATAACCTTATGACCAAACTAAAGTTTGAACACCTCTAAAAATCCTCCGTAATTTTGTAAATTTGCAAATTCAGAACTTTTTTTTTTTTTTTTGGAATTGTAAAAATTCAAATTTGTACTTAATACTTTAAAAAGTAAATATACCTTGTGCAAAATAATTGGTGCGGTCAACGCGCTCTACTGGATCAACGGGAGAAGGCTCAGCAAACTGACTGAAGATAATTTGGCATATACCTTGTGCAAAATAATTGGCACGGTCAATGCGCTCTACTGGATCAACGGAAGAAGGCTCAGCAAACTGACTGAAGATAATTCGACAATAGGCACAAAAAAAAAAAATGCGCGTGGCAGAAAGTGGCGCGTTCAACAGCGTGTGGCAGCCGTATTCCACGATACAAGTAGCCAGCTACTTGAAGAGAGAGCTGCATGCCTCTTTTAAGCCTTAAATGGCTTTTTATCCATAAAATGTGAGATTAAACGCATCAAAGTGCATATCCCTTTAACGACATTCAGCAATGTTGCAACGGCTTCTAATTCATGTGCATCGAAAAATGAAACAGGGTCTGCGGTAAATGGGAATATCATCTCTGCTGGAAGAAAGGTACGCGAACCTGCGGAAGGATGGATGAAGGATTTCGCGTAATCGAAATATCCAAAGAGATCGGCACCGTTTGGAACTCGTTCTACCGCACATCATTCTTGATAACAGATCCGACAGCAGCTTCAATGATGCACAGTGGCTTCGACAGAAGGTCCTTGATGGTGATTCGATTGACTTGTCGAATAATGAGGCCACTGCTAAAGTCAGCGCACATCAACAGGCAGGCAGGAGCGTGGAACGATCCGTCGTGTGATCTGGTTTGGGTTCCCTGGCGCGATGTGCATAACAGATGTGTTGCATCAAGCACTTCGTCATAGAACTATGTCGACGTCTAGTGGAGGAAACATCAACGCGCAGTGTGAATCTGAGGATCTGCAAAGATGAGACAGACTGCAGAAGGCAATTCTTCAGCAGCAGATTGTGATCATCAAAGGCAATGGAAATTGTCTCGAGATGTGCTGTAGGTAGACTGAGCAAGGCCAGAATGATGTTCTCTGTGTAATCGAATGGCTAACATGTGCAATTCGTTGACAGGCTGAATTGTAGAAACAGATCGGTAACTTCCAGCAATTGTAGATCTTCAATAGTTGACAAATCGCAGACAACGTCTTAGATTTAGCGGATCAATGCGCTGGCAGGCAGCAGTAATGCAATGATTGGAGGTGGCACGCACAACGTGGAATTAGCAGCAGGTAGGTACGTCGAACGTAACACAGAATGGATAGTTTGTGGTGTTTTTGACAGGCACGATTGATGTTTTTGAACGTCGTTACTGCACAATTAGAAACAACCTTTGCTTCAATCAGAAGCAAACTGTAAGCGCAGACAGAAATGAAGCAATCTTTGCTTCAATAAATGGAAAATGAAAAAGAAGGGTTGCTCTTCTCCGAGGCATCAATCTTTTCAATATGGAGAAAGGCACTATAGGGGTGAACTTTTGAAATTACACAGCAAGTAACTACAAAAATTGTTATTGTTGAACAATAGTAATTACGCAGTACTACAATAAGAGAATAGAACTTGAATAGGACAATCAGTAAAACCCAAAACCATCGTCAAATCCAACAGGTCTGATACCAAATGATATGGTATGCCAAACAAAAACCGCATATTCCATTATTTACAAGTGTTTAAATAAACAAAGGATCAACAAGATGTGTGCCAAGTCATGTCGGCAAAACAGAAAGATGCCTAAGCATGTCGGCAAGCTTATCGACAAGGAATGTCGGCATGGCTTTGTCGGCAATACAACTTAGAAACCTAGGAAAAATAAAAATTAAATAAAATCCTAAAGTCTAAGCTAACTAAACCTCATCACTTGTATTGTACTGTGCATTACCTATGCACCTTTTATAGGTGAATTTATTGTAATATTATATTAATAACCTTAAATTTGTTTATTTAACCTTGACCTAAGGTAACTTATAATTTGGGTATTTACACCCCCTTGAATCTAACAGTTTCATCTTTAGTTGGAGATGATTCTTTACTTGTTAGTGTGGTTATTTGGTGTCTAGTAAAATGTTTCCATGTCATGTTGTTCTTATCTAATATTTTCTTTGCTAAGTAATGTATTATTCTATTTATTCTTGAACATATTAGTAAATCTAATAAAACATGATGTAGTTTTATCTATAATAAGACATAAATATCTTTCAGTGTTACCTCCTCACCATGTGTTTGAACTAAATCAATTTTCTACCTCAAGGTTCTACTTCTTAGTAATTAGATTATAAGTTATTTGGCCTATGCTCACCTTCTACCTCCCTCTTCTACTCCTCCTATCCTCTTCCCAAGATTTCCATAGCCTCTCTATTGAATTAAATAACCTTATGAGTTACAACATGTTAATCAATGAAAGTTATCATATTTTTTTAATTGAAAATCTAGATTTTTATTATATGTGTTGTTGATTGTCATTAAGGGAAAAAAGAGGATTGATAAGGGCCTCTTTATGGGATTCTCTACAATTCTCTTTCCTTTATGTCACTTGGATATTAGGGGTAGTTGTGATCTTAAAGTCTAATTTTTGTTAGATTAGTTAAAGAACACCTATGTTTCTCCTATGATACTTCTTTATCTAAGCTAAACCCTAATCTAGCCCTAATGCAGAATAAAAATGCAATAAACAAGGCCAAAAAATAAAATGTTTTTTTCTTTTGATGAGGAAATAAATTATTATTTCTCTTTCAAGGCAAGGGTGAAATCAAATATAGCAAATAGTCCCTATGATATGACTATATGTAATTTTTTATTCAATGTTAAATCTTAAGGATTAAGTTGGTCCCTTATGAAATTAAGACTAAACTGGTTCCTTATTTCCTTTTTGCTTATTTTACTAATAAATAGAAAATGGAACTTAGTTTAAGAAAAAAACAAACACGATTTAACCTTAAATTCTTAAATTACAAAGTAATGTGATATAAAGACCTATTTCTACCATAGAGGTAAAAGTATTAGTAGCCTGTAAAAGAGTCACTAGCACATTCGTCTATTGATGGCACTTTTGCTTAACTTATAAAACAGATAGAAAAATACATATTCAGTGGTAGATATTTCTACCTAATTTAGAGGAAAATATCATACTCCCTTGACCAGCAATAGGTCTTTATTCAAATAGAGAAGGAAAATGATAGTAATGCCAATTGTATGGAATAAGTGCTAAGTGGTAAAAGCACTAGATAGTTGACTATAGTTCTACCAATTCCTTTACTCTATGATAGCACTTTTACTTTGTGTAGAGAGTGATAGTACCATCGACCTATAGCTAAGTAGTTCTCTCACTTCTAAGAGCAAAATAGCAAGCTCAAATGTAAGATAGACTAATATTACAATTGTAATGATCAAAGGCCCTAACTAGGAGTACATAGACCTTGTCAAATAGAAGAAATATAGAGTTTTTATTGCTTCAAATGAATATCAAAAGAATAAATTATATGCTAGACATATGCTAATAAAAATGCAAGATTATTCTAAAATACAACAAATGAAAAGCTAAAAGCTACATAACAAAGATGAGGTAAAAAAATAAGGGGAAATAACACAACCTAAGACACAAGGTTACTTTACCCTTATTTGTGAAAGCTTTTTGAAAGCTTGTTAGTTTGCTTTTTGGAACTTGAATGCTTGATGCTTGAAGACTTGATTATTGCTTGAGTTTTTTATATTGCTTGATTGAAAACTTGCTTAGGTGCTTAGATGGTTTCAAGAAAAAGAGCTTGGATGCTTACAAGGATGGCCTTCACAAGATTGTGGTAATATTTTGGCATAATATTGTCATGTAAAATGATAAATTTATATGATTTTAGAGATATTTTAACAAAAATTTATTGCTTGCAAAAGACCCTAATGAAAAATGCAAATGAATTTTGATAGAGTTTTGCTACTTCAAAAACTATGATGAAATGGTCATGCAAAGTGTTGGTTTTATAGGAATCCATGGATCCATGGGGGCAGAACTACATTGAAGATGGAAATATTGGAGGTGATAATAATTTAAAAGAGATCAAGAAGCCATTAATAGAGGAAGATTGAAAAAGATAATTCTTGGATTTAGGATTCTTGTAGGAGTTGCAGATTAGATTTTGAAGATTTGGTTCATTAATGGTGGGTAACTTAAGAGGGATAAAAAAAAAATATTTTTTTTGGTGTATGACTATCAAAAGTGTTGGTGCGAGAAAGTATTGGTGGAAAATTCATGATGGTGATTTTGCATTATAATAATTGAAGGTCAAATTTGGGTAGGAACAGATTAAAAGTTAAAATTTGGTGAAAGAACTACCAGAATCATGAAAGCACCACTAATACTATTATTCATGCACAAACACTTTTGCTCTTAGAGCAATAAATGCTCTAAATCTGGGTATAAGGAAGGTTGATTTAATTTAGCTGAGTGAAAGTCTAATTGATGAAGGGATTGGCAAGCCTAAAGATTATTCTTATGCTCAAAATTGGGTGTCTATATTTTCCCTTTTTTAATGCATTTATTATATAATGAATGCATCAAAAACTAACATAGATGCCCTAATTCTGAAATAGGGATATTTTTTGTTTCTTATGGTTAGTGATGCAATATGACTAATGTTGTGATTATTTTCTTAGAAGTGATATTAAAAAATATTTTGGGCAACATTAAATAATATAATGCCCCAATGTGCCCTCTCATGTTTTAGAGGTAAAAAATCAAGTTAGACTAAATAATTACTTGATCATGATCTACATTTGTGTAGTGATGAAGAAGGAGGATAAATAGAGAAAAATGGCCTAGGGAGACAAGGGTAAAATATTTGGGGGTAGTAATAAATTTTATTTTTACCATGTGGAGGAGAGGAAAGGTGCTTTGAAGCCTATAAAATGATTGATTTTTAATGGCATAGAATAGGAAACCCCCACATCGAGTAGAAGTAAGGGTACTTACAATTGGAGAAGGAGCACTAACAATGGTATGTATCACAAATCAATATTTAAGTGCAAATATTATCCTAAAAAATATGCCCAAAAGAGAGAAAAATATTTTTGTGTAGTGATAAGGATTTTGCATGATGTTTTTGGGTGTTGATGGCACTTTTGTGCCCGAATGGCACTTTTGTCATGCATTAGTGCTACTATCATTGGATAAAACTTTCATCACCTAGTGGCACATTCACCACTTAGTGATACTTTTGTTCTAGGGTGGTACTTTTGTGCAAGGTTTTATTTTTATTTGGCTAATTGAAATCATCATGTTTGCTAATTTTATGGTGTTAAGGCTAACAAAGGTTTGGTTTGGCTTGAGTGTAGGATAGACTATTGATATTTTACTATAGGGAGAGGTGACTACACACTTTGGCAATCATTCAAAGTCTTCTTAGATTTGTAGGTCACGTACTACTAGTAGAATTGGGGCTATACCATGTAGCCCTAGTTCCCAAGATAGTTTTTGATTGAGACTACTCATAGCATTGGAAAAGAGGTTGTATTTGAAGATGAATATATTCTATTTTTCAACTAAAGAAATTACATTGACTCTCAAGGATTTTTGAAAAATTTATAGGGCCCCTATCAAACGGGAAGAGGTGCACCAAATGCAGGATCAAAGGAGGATCCTATTATGGTTAACAAGGGATGCAAACTTCCTAGTGGTGTAATTAGGCATTAACATCAAGGCCACATACACCAGGGGATGCATGGATAGACAAACTACTTTACTATATGCCCTAGTGTCAAGAGTGTTTATGGGCAACACTAGTCATAGATTCATCTATTGGAACTATAGAGAGGTGGTGGCATACATGTAGGATGAGCAAATAATGCTTTCTTAGGGACCCATCATACTAGTATGCCTCTACCAGTCTCTTCTCAAGGTGGCATACAAGGGTAGTAGGAGCTTTAGTGGTGGGTACACATTGATCTAGGTATGTGCCTAGGAGCACATAGTAGTTTTGGGGCGACAAAGGCAACTAGGATAAGTTAGGGATTAGAAGGCTCCAACATCATATAGGTGGGGCTACGATCTTGAGGGAGGGAATAGTTGACCCAATAAGGGCATGCTAGTAGTGGTGAGGTGACTAATAAATTATCTGTAACTAGAGGAGATCATCTAGAGGCCTTATAGGCATCATTTAAAATAGCATGAGGATGCTTACGATCCATAACACATCAAGAGGATTAGATGGTTGGTGGGACCATGAGAGAGTGGGAGTCCTACCATTTTAATATAATGGTATACTAGTATGATCTAAGGTTAGGGATGCCAATGGGACCAGTGTTGTACAAGTAGTTTATGCTAGAGAGGATTTGATTATGCTCTAAATGTAGATTCATTTGTATATCTAGACCTCAATGATATTGCCATTTTGGACCCCAGGAGTGATGATCCTAGCATGATTAATGGTTGAATATGGTCTTACTATGTCTTCATGATGAGGAGGTTGACCACCATAAGGGTATAATTAGTATACTAGAGGGGGTCAAGCAAGACACTATAGGTGGGACCAATGCTAGTAAGGCAATATAGGAAGTATTGTAGATAGAGGGAGGCTCAAGCATGGGTAGTTGTAGTGGTAGAAGTGGCTACAATGCTAGGATCTCCACTTCTCACTCTACCTTTAAGTATAGCTAGTGAGGCATGACTGAGTAGGTCATATCATTCAACCATTGAGATAGGGTAGGATATCTTAGCTAGGAAAGTGAAGTGCTTATAGGTTACAATAGTAGCAACCCAAGAAAAGGTAGTGACATGAACAATAAAGAGGGACTGGACGATAGGGTAAATTGCCAGGATGTAGCAAACTATTCAAAATCTAACTATCGAGTGAGATGCAACAATTGCATGAGTCATACTAGAGGTGGGAGAAGCCAAATGGGGCTAGGTGGTCCAAATATTGCTATACCAACTAGAGTAGGTATAGGGGGATTTACATGTGGTTCAATAGGACCTCTAAGGAAATATTGAGTTGGCAATGCATTACCATGTTGCCTATCACATAGTTGTTCTCATTTATTGAGACATTCCACCATTGATGAGGACACAATCATGGATGTACACTAGTTTTATGGCATATAACTTGTAGTAGTCAATGAATATTTTACCACCTATAGGAGGAGGAGGGAAGCACCAAACATGGACTCCTAGAGCTAGCCATGGTTAAGTCAATTTTGATTCATCTATCTGAGTTCTAGGATTTTGAGGATGGAGATTTTATATTAGGATAATATTGTACAATATTGTATCTTACATTGAGTATATAGATACATTTTATATGACATTGATTAATATTTCAGGTTTTATTGATTCATTGATGATGTGAGTTGATTATTTTATGTTGGTTAATATGTGATGATGCCAACTTTGGATTAATGGTTAAACAATAGGTTTATATATTAGATGATGAATATTTCATTTAGGATCTGATGTTGCATGGATTAAGATTAAATGTGTGGTTAATGATGTTTAATTATAATTGATTAAAAGATGTTTTTTAGAAATAAAATATTAACAAGGTTAAATAAAAATATGTGATTAAGTTATGGGAGGTACGTGATGAGAGATGCATAATGTGTGTAATGGGTCATTTCTATAGTACAAGTTTTTATAGCTATGTACAAAAGTATGATTTTCCCAAGGGAACTTTATCTTGGACTTGTCAAGAGGGACTTTAGCTTAGAAAAGAAAATATATATATATACAAATTTATATAGCTATATACATAAGTATGCTTAAATATTTTTCCAACGGAACTTTATTTAAGTTTTCTCAAAGGTATTCTAGTTAGATTTGAGATTTGTGGAGGGGAACTTTAGTTGGATTTTCTTGAAGATCTTCTGCTTATCTATAATGCTACAAAAGTATGTACAAACAAGAAAATGAATTATTCATATTTAAACAAAAATCCAAAGAAATTTTGATTTAGCCTTTCCCATAGAAATTTTGATTTAGTTGTTAAAAAATTCTTAAATAACTTCTACTTTATCTTTAGACAAATGCTTAAAAGTATTCTACCTAGGTTAATTTACCTCATGGATAAGTGTCATAGAGAACTTGTGATTGATAGGTGTAGCAACAAATAATATCCCCATTGGAAAGACAAATCCATTATGGACTAGATACCTCTATGTATCATGGTACATGAAATACAACATATGATGATATTAATCTTACTATCAACACCTAAAAACCTCATAGTATTCATCATGTAGCGATTGAGGAGATAAAATAATATAATTTGATTTTTGCCATCAACATCTACAAACTTCATAGTATTCATGTGGTAATATTTTGATTGTTTGGAAGAACTAAAAATATGGTTTGAGGAGAACTATATTGATATAGGTAGATTCATTTGTATTTCATTGTATATCCCTAACTTGAGATGTAAAATTTAGTCCAAACATAAACAAGCATATGTAGGCAAGCAAATATGAAGTCAAACAATATGCAAGCAAGTAGTAATAGGAAGCTAAAAGAAACGTGCATACAACACAAACTCAAATGTAATACATATTAAGATACTTTATGTTCATTTGTTCCTTAAGTTATTTGTCATCAAGGGTGGTGAGTCACAAAGGACCTAAACCATAATTGGTAGTTATGATGAATGGACCTAGCCAATTGAGCTCAAATATTTTTTATTCTTAGTTTTGGTATTTATTTTAGGTAACCAAGCTAACAATAAGTGAGAGTGGTAGTGTATATTTGTAAACCTCACATTACATAGTGGGGGGATCGATCCACTAGGATTATCCTTGCTTCCTTTATTTTGATTACCTCCTTCCAAAGGAGACCTTGAAGATATGGGTATCTTCAAACATGAGTATGCTCTACTTAATGCAGTTTCTCAAGGTGTAAATATTGATGTTATGCTTCTATAGCGGTATGTTATGGGTTTATTCAATAAATACTTATGGGTATTTTTTAGCATTACCCACATGCACTTCCGTGAAAAGTACAAAAGATAGCATTACAAGCTCAAACAATCAAATCAAGAGGCTAAACTATTTTGGTCTAGGCATGCTATAGACGAGTCTTCTAAACCTTGGCCAATAGATTAACAAACCATGTATTATTATTTTAGACCCTTCTATTTAGACTTGGGTATGTCTATAAGGAAATCCAATGTGCTTACATTCCCTCAAATCTTCCAAGAAGCATTGAAGGTAGAGAAGGATTTAATTGCTATAGGAAGGTTACCTCCAAAAAATGGTAATCCCAATATTCCCAAAATTACATTAGCAACAAGTGCAAACCTCTTTTACATGCACTTTTTTTCTAGTTGCCACTCCTCTCATAAACTTATTAGCATGCCCAGTTCAACCAATTACTCAAATACTTCCTATACATCCTACAATACCATTGTTACCAGCACCTTCTACTCTTCCTGCATTACCTGCTCTTGATCCTCAAATAGTTGTCTTGTAATAGATGGTCACAATCATGAAGAATATCACCAATAAAGTTACTACCATAAAAATGAGGGAGGCTACGAGAAGTTTTCAACCAAGAATATTTTTTTTTATCAAAAAATATCAAGCAACTTCTACTAGCAAGCCTATGGAAAATCTAATACAATATACAAAAATCAAAAAGGTGAACCTTCTACCTTAGGCTATGAGTTAGAATACTGGTATTCAACATGTAATTAACCACATGGTGAAAACTCATGCATGATGCACCAAATTCACATCCAAAAAGTTGCCATTGAGAAGACAAAAAGGGCTTAGAAAGACCAAGTAAATGCTAAGGGAAATGGACTATAACTTTATTATACCATTTATTGAACAAGTATCAATCCTAACAAGATTATAAAATATACCTCTACTAATTGATCCTAAGGTAATGATTAATTTTAAAGTACATTCTGAGGCAAAAGATAATCCAAAGAGAGATATCCCTTAAACTGCTCCAGCTCATAATCCAGTTCAACAACAACACTAGGTGATAAAGGAAGGTGAAACCCAAGAGCAAACAATACAAGAGTAAGTATGATGAATCTGCAAAAGAACATAAAAGCAACCTGATATTCTTGGTTTCAATATTGTAGAGGAATTAAAGAAGACTCAATCAAAATCTAACATGTATGATGCACTCCTTATTCCATGATAGATTAACCTATTGCATGCTTCTCTCAAGTCTATCAAGAGTCAAGAAAAGCATCGAGTAGAGCTTAATTTATCTCAAGGTCATCCTACCTCAATTACAAAAAATAATAGAGCATCACCATTTTATCTGACCTTATGGATGGAGTGATGGGTGGTCCATAATTGTATGATAGGCTCTAGAGCAGCTACCACAGTAATGCTTAAAGTAGTTTATGAAATCATGGGTATGGAATATACAAGGAGCAACCCTAATGTTCTATAGCTAGATGGCACACTAGTAAAAATGGTAGGTGTAATCAAGGATGTTCCCATGGTGTTGCACAAATTGCCTCAGATCACTACTATTGAAGAAATTGTGGTAGTTGATTTGAAACCTTACTTTGGGATGTTTTTATCAAGAGAGTTCACTATCAAGTTTGGTGGTTACTTATCTCTTGATTACTTGCACATGGAAATCCCATGTAAAGGAAAAAGAGTAAAGATATTTTTTTATAAACCATCTTCCTTCTATATAGAGAATATTGAAGAAATCAACAAGTCAACACAATCAGCATAATGACTAAGTGGATTTTATGGAGGAAGTACTAGAGGATATTCAAAGTATAGATCAATTTTTTTTGCAATACTTCAATGCTATCATTTGGAAAATTTCTCAATCAACCATTGCAAACATTAACACAACTAGCAAAATCTTTAGGTCAACATGAAGAGTCAAAAGGAGTATTGAGCATGAAGATAGGGTACAAAAAAATGCATGAGATTATACAAACACTATAGCAATAGCCACAAAATATAAACATTTTAGAATGGTCGTAGAGAGCATTTGAATCAATTGAAGCAAAACCCATATGAGAATAGGGAACATAGATTGAGCCCTAGGAACTTCCAAGGCTATTCTCCAAATATGGTCACCCTAAATAACCATAATGTAGTCATGGTATAATAGTCTAAAAATTTTCATTATTTTGAGGAGAAGATCTAGGTTCTCAAGGGTTATGAAGAGTAGAACAAAATATTGCAAGAGGAAATGGTTGAACAACAATAAAATTTACCAACCTATAGGTCAAATTTGATCATGCATGTTATATTGTGGAAAGAATGCTTGAATGCAGAGATCCAACATGGATTTATTGCTTGCTCCTATGGGTGTAGTTCTATATATGGAAACTTTTGTAGTTATATTATGGGATACATCACCATCTACAGATAGTTGATGAATTTTAGATGTATACTACCATAGTAGTGTAAAATAGAGGAATTTGTTATGTGAGTTTTATGTCCAAAAGTATGTCATGCCTGAGGATATGTAATTTCACACTAATTTTTGTATTAGGGATGTACAATTATGGGCTTTCATGTCTACCCTATGCAATCATATTCAGAAGGACAATAGGGTAACAAAATACGAGGTTAGGTAAAAGGAGGTAGGATTGTTGATGCATTTTGAATTTCCTTTATATTGTTCAGTAATTCATGATCATTTTGACATTGTATGTAATGCATATATTAGGGATTAGTATGTGATTCATTTTAATCATTGCATTCAAAAATTTAATATATTTTATGATTCATAGATGAATACAACTAGGACAACTTACCTCCATAGGTGGAAATAATTGAATGTACAATTGAGCAAGTGCGAACCAATTTCCCCTAAAAATTTAAATTGGTCTTATCACAAAGTACAAGCCATAATTATATTTATTTAAGACTTGAAATTTAGATGGATATGGCTATGATTTATACCACCACTCCTTTTAACTCCAATCCCTCCATTTTATTTTCCTACACCATAGAGTAATGAGAGTTTTGGACAATGGATGATTGAAGTTGATGAATCTCATGTGTGTTGTTCTTGTGATGCAAAATTTACCCCTATAAACACATTAAAATTTGATCTTATTGCCATGCTAGCAAATTAATATGCACAAGGACATGCATTGGCTTCATTTGGGAGAGTGATGAGACTCTAAAATGCCTCATTTGGTGTTATTTAACTATGAATTAGACTATAGTTTGCATAAGTATTGTAGTTAAGAATAGTAATTAGGGGAAATATAGTACTAATTAAAATAGAATGTATTTATGTGCATTTAGGGGTATAAATGATAAGTTTGGTGGTTAATCAATAACTATTATGGACTGGGTGACACGATGCCACTTTATCGATTTGAAGATAATAGTGACCAACACTGAAGAAGAGATATTAAACTAGCATCAAATATGATGAGCATAAAACATGATGAGCATTGTATGTGGTGATTATAGCAAACAAACACTTTCTTAGTACAGAACCAAACATGGTGACAATAGAAAATATTGGATGAGATAATATCAACATGCAATGCAATGTGATCACTGGACACATCAGTAATAGTAGCAAGCAGATGAAATAGCCTCTAGGTGCTACAATGAATCATGATTGTTTCCTACCAATAAAGCATAATAGTTTTTTAGGTACAACCCTAGGCTAGCTACCTTTAGAAGCTGATAATGGGAAACAAATTAGGTAATCAAGTAAATTGGTCAATTTTGGGAATGCTTACCATGGAGTTGGTTTAATAGATTCTATCGACTAATTTAGTTTGTAACTGAGTTGCTTTATTTGTCTACTTATTGATCAACCACCCTTGTAACCTGGATACCTATTATTCTCTATTTAGTATTAATGTGTATGTGTGTGGAATAAAAAGATATTTTATTAACTATTGATTGAGTAATTATGTTATGTTTTTGAATGTTTGACTTATGAAAACTCTTCAAAAAAATATTTGTTTTCTTGGCTTTGTAGCTTAGTTGTTATAGGGATTAATTTGGTTGAGATGTGGGTCTTCGTTATGTGATTATGTCTGAATTAAATAAAATCAGTAGCAAACATTGTTTTCTCAATTCTAAGTTAGTTTATCCTTTCCACACCATCATTGAGTAAGGGCCCACACCACAATGAGGTGGAAAGTCTTTTTCTCTTTTTTTCCAAGTATGTTATTCTATTTTTGGTTCATTTTATTCCTATTAGTATATGTTTCCAATGATTAGAGTAACATTAATAATAAGTTCCTATCAAAATAATCATTAAGATAGGATTATATTTTGATTTGATTTATAATTATGTGTTTTCTTAATCCAATTTTGTAATTGTGTGCATTTTAAATTTGTGATATTTCATATATTTCATTCCTTTATAAATTTTTAATTGTGCTTTCTTAGCTTTGAAATCGAGAGTAATTTAATCCTACAAGCATGTCTTTATTAACTTTTGCAAGTGTGGATGTGAATTTAGTGGTATCAACAAAGTGTTATTTCTTTTGTTTACCTTCTACAATTTTTTTTAGAAACCCCATACCAAAAGCTTACAATAAAAAATCCTCCTAGTTCATATAGCTAATGGATGTCACCCTAGATTTGACATTAACTAAAATGATTATAATTCAAACACTCAGTATCCACCAAGTCAATTAAGGTTGTCACATCAACCAAATATTTATCACTTTTTTATTTATAAAAAAGTATTTGATCCCAAATTGGATAGGAATAAGATATTTCATGCTAACTAGGATGCCACCTTTCCCATTGGTACAAAAAACAACAGAATATCCATATAAAATCCCAAGATATGGTATTTGATAATAAAAATTAAGTGATAGGGTTTGAATACACAATGTTCCATTTCTATCACACTTCTGCTATATAATGTAGTTGGAATGTGCTTTAGATATTGAGCACCAGTTAGTCTATAAAGTATACCATTTGCCTATGCTCATCATGGTGGATACAAAATGACATAGATAAAGGGTTTGAACCCTGCACCTCCCCCTACTCACACACCAATAAGAATCCATTTTGACATTACACCAAGCATATCATACTATCTAAAGCAATGTTAGACCATCAACTATAAATGATCTTGTCAATAAAAAGGTATACACCCCTTGGCTTAATCCTGAGACTCTATTTCTATGCCATTATGGACACTAACCATATTGGTCAAGCATACCTTATAGACATGAATGGTCATATTGTTCTCCAAATATACCATTCATGAAGGCACTTGAGAACTTCTATGGTACATGAATGGCCATTTTTATTACTCAAATTCAAAAAACTCTGAATGTTTGCAATGCACTTTAGAGAAGATTTTTTTGAATAGGGTAGCATTAGAAAAACAAAGCCATGAGTCCAAATAAATTATAAATGGAAGTGGAAGAAAAAAACTTTGTATATGAAAAAATATTATGAGGATTCATTTTAAATATCAAAATAAAAATTAGAGGCATTAAGAAGACTTTCTATGTGACCAAGAAACATTGCTCCATACCCGCTCTACCATGTTGGAATTTACAATATATTCTAAAAATGAATAGAAGCCAACCATTCACTCAAATTATATACAAAAATCAAAAAATAGGATGAAGAAGAGAAAGATTTGTTGGGTACCCATAGGCACCATAAATAATCACTATATCCATAGATAATATTACACAAAACTCTGATGATAAAATGAGGAGTGGGAGGGGGTATTTATACCAATACCAAAATCCCAATTACATAATAAAGTTTAACCTAATTCAACATAACAAGAAGGCTTTATATTAATTACAAGTTATAAAGAAGGTTTAATAATAACATGGTTAACCTTGGCCTATAGGACTTACATCGTAAAATATTACAAATAATTAATACATTGTACAATGAAATTCCCTTAGGCCTATCCAATACATCATACAATGTTAACCTTGGTCATGAATCATATTATAATTTTAAAACATTTGGGTTAGATGTTGAGAGCATACACAAGGGACACCATGACTATATGTTTCACCCTTATCATGCATCCAAAAACACCTTATCCTATGGATACCTTACGGATAAATCAAACTGTAGAATGGGATATAAATACCCATAGTGTGGATGACAATAATGGTGTAAGACCATTATCCTAAGGTGAAAGAGCCATATAGGATAAAAAGAGTTCTAATATAGTTTAAATATCCCACCCAAAGAGTAAACTCCACTTATCTGATCCAGTACACTATGACATGAGGGAGAGGATGGTAGATAGAGTGAGTGAGCCCATCAGCATGGCTATGCATAGCTTGACTAGGAGGACTAAATTACTAATGGAAGGAAGGAGATGAAGGACCTACTCAATATATATAGATAGGCCTAAATGTGGTGATCAAGTCATTCCCACTATTCTAGACCTCAGTGAGTGTCACACAAATAGATATTAAATCCCCCAATCTCACATATATGGAAGACCAAGGAAGGATTACACACAAAACTAGGAGTGCAAGGAGCAACAATAATGAGCCACCAAATAAGGATATTTTCAAGGGGAAAATTGAGGATGTAACGACTAAAGAGACTATAGTAGAGGGGGGGAGGAGGATTTTAAGGAGGTCAAGACCAATACTACTAATATGGTTGAGGTTGCAATCAATGATCTGTAATCACATGAAGCCTATGGCTTACTAGGATCCTCAAATATAGATTTCTTAATCATTAGATTGATTTAATCCTCTATGCCAACAATTAACATGTATGTGCAATACTAGATACTAAAATTAAATCAATAATAGTAAAATAAATATGTAAAACACACACAAATTTAACATAGATATTTATGGTGGTTCCCCTCAATGTGAGAGTACATCCACCTAGAACCAACCCTATTTTAACAATTAATTGAATATGGAGCAATACAACTATAAATGCAGGATTGGTATTGCCTTCAACAACATCAAATTCAACCTCTACAGTCCCTGAAACACTCCTCAATCAACTCTACCAGGTCTACAACTCTATAAGGTTTCCTCAATTCCAATAATGGCTCACGGATCTTCCTAATAGGTTATCTTTTTATCCCAAAAATAATGGGTTTCCCAAGGATAAATAACCTCGAATGAATGCCTCTTCATTGGAACCAAATCTTGATCTTCTAGAATGGTTACAAAATGACTCCAAATGCAACTTGTTCATCCTTAAGAATTTCAGCATAAGCAAACCAAGTTTTTTTTTGGCACCAAAAATTGAAAATTTGAATTTAAAAATTCAAAAAATTTGAAAATTTTCTACCAAAGTTGAATTTGCCACCACAAATTGGTTTTTTTGCCAAAAATATTTTTTGTTTTCAGCCTCGATCAATTGGGCAGTGGGCTGGGCAACTGCCTGATTCAAATCAACGGTGGTCAACTGGTAGATTCATGTCAACGATGGCAAATTCAAGAATAATCACTAGTCCAACAGCTAGCATATGCCCAACAACCAATGCATGTACCAAAATCCTCTTGGCACCTCAATTAGTATTGTCACGTAAGCGGCTCGTGTGAGCAGCGTAAGTTGCTCACACTCTCTTTAGTGTGATTGAGTGGTTATAAACCACACTTTTCCCACTATGTGGGTAATGTGGGATAAATAGTCCCACTTTAAAATGACTCCTCTTTGTTGTTTGGCATCGAGAAACGATCAACATCGACGAAACGTTTGAACCCTGTCGAAAACCGCAACAAATCTTTCGAAACTTCACATACGTTGATCAAAAGTGCAGAATCACAAAAATCCTTAATAGAAATAGGATATACACCATCATCTTGAGTTGTTTATTAGAATCCAACATAGGTGCTAGTAGCCTATGTAACCTCATGCGATCTATAACTTAATTCACCAAAAAATTTACTTTATTGCCAGAGATCATGGCTGAAATGGGTTTCTTCTGCAATTTTGTTTCACCACTCCACACGCATGTAAATTGTTCAATTTGCTATGGCATTAGATTATTGCTAGAGCATGAAACAATCATTGGTACCACAATTGTACCTACCAGAACTACCTATCTATCGATCATTGGGGATATGTGTGCACCGAGAAAGAAATTTTTTGATCAAAAAATACTCCATCATCATAATTTTTGAAGCAGTCAAGAATGTTCAATCATTGATGGACGAGAATTCATCATGAAACTCACCAAAATATATAGGTTTTTGTAATAGGAAAAATCAAACATCATCGATGATTTAGTCTAGACTTCACAGTGATTTTCTTCTACAGTCTGACATTGCCTTCTTTCGATTACACCAGGTCATTCACACGCGGCTAGGACCTCTTATTGTTGCATCAAGAGGCTCCCTCTTTCTTGACATGGTGACGTACGATTGGGAAGTTCTCAACTTATTGAACTCACTAAAGGTGGGCAGTTGGATCGCTATTTTTTGGATGACTAAATCCAATCGACGTGGTTCATCAATGGCCAACGTCGGTAAGGGTGGTCGATTGGTGACTAGTCGAAACTAGTGTTGGATGGTCATCGATGGTTGCTGGTCATGAAGGTGGTCGACCGATTGCTATTCGATTCCAGTGTTAGGTGGTACCAATTCTTTTATTGCCTATCCCAACAAGGCAGTTGGGTAGCATGAATTACACGTCCAATCTGCTTATCTTAGAAATTTAAAAAAATATATTTAAAGTTATTTTGCATGAAATAATGATTTATTCTTTAAATAAAATAAAATATTAAAATAATATTAATATTTTATATAAAAATAATATGTTCATGCATAAAAAAATCTATTTCATGTAAATTAGGAGTGAACTCCAGTATTTCTCTTCATGAAAATTTTAAGCCAAAGTTTTGCTTCAAAATTTCACTTGTCTTCGACAACCTGGTGCTTCCATGGTAGACTCTTCGAAAACCTCTTTTTGGCTACAATTTGGCCTCCAAATTATTGGATCACTCCTAAAATATATTCTTGGCTCTCTGATCTTCAAGGCAAACAATTATTTTCTTCAACAAGAAAATTTTTCTTACCTTCACAAGACAAGTAGGTTTACCCTCTAACCTGGCATCAGGGGTAATTGGTGCAAAGGTAAATTCTACCCTCTGCTACCTCAGCTTCACCTAATGTTATGGATGGCTTCAATACAATTTCCACTAACACCTTCCTAGGATCTGATGCACTAGAAATCTCACTAGGCAACTCATAAAGAAGTGGCAATTTGTCTTTCTTCCTACAAAAAAAAATCCTATGGCTCTAATTACCAATGTTGTAGAAACCAAACGTGAAGCTAATTTTTTATTGATGCAATGCAATATATAGAAGAAATACAAGAATATCACGTGGTTAAGTGGTTATAAAAATTTTCCAAACATGGCCAACCACTAAACTAACATATAATCATATGCTAAACAAAAGTGACAACTAACTGCTAAAAGACAGAGAAGATCTCTAACAGCTAACTAAACACCTAAACCATTTAACAACCTATTTCTGACATGGGCATACTATGCCTCATGTGAATACAAAGTGTAAGAAATATGAAATAATATAATAATAATAAATAATAAAATATTAACTTAGGCTTAAGTGGATAAGCCTAAGTATCCTCAACACTCATCCCAACCATAGAAGCATTGGACCCCAATGCTCTCAATAAATGTGGAAATTCATGGGCCATATCATGGTGAGGAATCTAAGGAATCCAGTGAGCCATGTATGGAAAGTGACCACGATGAGCAACAAGGTACAAAGTGGAAGAACCCTATCTAGTGTGATGAGTCTTCATCTTGAAAACTCTATCTGAAATGAGTGAAAGTTGATGATCAAGTGCCACTGCTATTGTAGGGCTGAAAATAGGATCATGTACCAAAAGAGGATCCTAAAATGGTGTCTCTAGAAAGTGGTGCTTATCCAAGGGAACCCAAACTCTGTCTCTAACCTGTGATGGGTGAGGATTGTGATGCTTATGCACCATTCCTTATAGAGTCTCTTGCAAGTCCTATGGTATCTTTCCTAGAAGGCTCTGTCAGTGCTCAGTGAATGATGTAACCTTAGATTGATCCTCCATGTGTGCAATGGTGGGAGTGGGAAAAACCAAAGGTAACTTCTGTGGAACAAGTGGTTGTGTAGCTAGAGGTATACCCAAAATGATACCAATGAAATGAATGGCATATTTCTCATGAGTGAGAATGATGGGTTCCTAACCACTTTCTCTTGTGATTGTTCATTATGTGGGAGTGAAAATTCTTCATTTTCATGTACCTTAGATGATTCTTGTTCTTCATTTTGTGTGGAATTGATGCTAGTAGGAGCCAAAATGAGTGCTTTTCTTATTGGCTTCCTTACCTGCCTACAACTTAACATCAAATTGGAAGTAGATGTAGTGCTTTGTATCAAGTAGGTTTTATCGTGGAACTCTAATGTGTAGGTGTTATTTTTAGCATGATAAATAGAATTCCTATAAAATTGATAAGTTTTACCTAGCAAAAGCCCACAACAATCCATATTTGTGACATCACACCTTAATTTATCCACAAAATTTTCACCAAAATAAAAATTCAAGGTGCAAGTGTGGATGATGTTAGATGTGGAGTCTACATATTTCCACCCAAGTGCATATGGTTGGTGATGTGGCTTTATGGGAAGTTTTAACTTCTCCACAACACACTTCACAATGAGGTTCTTTTATGATCTGTTATCTATGATACAATCAATATAGTAATCATGTGTAAGGTGGGCTCTAGTGACAAACAAATTTTCATGATCCCCTTGAGAAAATACATTTGACATAAGGGTAAATTTGTTTAGTTTACCCTTTAAATCAGGATACTCTTCTTCTGTTCCTGTAACCACAATGGTACCACATGTGTAGGCTATACAAATAGGGATTTCTTCTTCTTAAATTTTTTAAAAGTAAAGCATTTTGATTTTACATGACCATGCTTTTTACAAAATTTACAATACAATGAAGAAGAAGGATCTTTAGCATGAAAAGAAGAAGAATGTGCTTTAGGAGAAATGGGAGGAGAAGAAGAATTAAAGTAAGAATGAGAATTGTTCTTCACCTTCTGTTGATGTTGATTCCTACCTCTGGAATAGCTCTCCTGTGATGAACGAGATTTGTGACATGCACCAATTTTTTCCTCTGCAAGAATGGCATGATTGAATGCCACATCTAAGGTGAGGAAAACATTGAACTTTATTTCCCTAAAAATTTGATCTTGCAAGCCATGAGTGAATTTTTTAATAAAGTCCTCTTTTGAATCTTTCACACCAAGCAGTACCCTTAGCCTATTGAATTGGAAAATATAATCAGAAATAGACATACCATAGGCTTGCCTCAATCTATACCACTTGGTAGTGAGGTCACTTTGGTAGTTTGGTTGGAAGAATGTGTTTTTCAGAATTTGGATTAATTCTTTCCAAGTCATTATGGCATTATAGATCTGTCTTTATACAATTAAGACTTTTTCTAGGTTGGTAAGTTTAACTGTAGCAAATTCAACCTGTTCATCCTCAGGAATTTCAGCATAAGCAAACCAAGTTTGCATATCCAAAATCCATGTAGATAATACATCCGGATCCGTAGATCCATCATATAATTTGACCTCACATTTGTCTTTGCTTTCATGATTGTGATGAATTTTTATATCTCCTAGGTTTAATTGCACCACAATATCTTTTACCTTCTCTTCTAAAGTGTCTACTACAGTAGTAAGGTTTTCCATATTTGATTTGAGGTCATGAGCCATATTTTTCCTAGTATATGCTAGGAGGATTACCAAATGGATGCAAGAACTAATCTAGGCTTAGGAATTTGACAATTTTTCCTAATGCAAGAATTGCCTAGATTTTTACAATAATTTTTCTTCCAAATTTTCTAAAAATGGGCTATTTAAAGTGCTTTTACAAAATTAAATCAAATTTTGCAATTACAAATTAGCACTAAAATTTTGAAAATTTAGCCCTTAAAATGCCAACAATTGGGTTAGAGGCAAAAAATTTATCAATATAAAGAATTTTACAAAAAATTGCAAAATATTTGGCTAAAAATGGATCAAAAATGAAGAAATTTTACCTTGATTTAGCTTGTTGTCCTGTATTGTAGGTTTTTGTTTTGCACCAAAAATTGAAAATTTGAATTTAAAAATTTAAAAATTCAAAAATTTTGAATTTTTTTTGCCAAAGTTGAATTTGCCACCACAAATTAGTTTTTCCCGCCAAAAATTTTATTTTGTTTTCAACCCCGATCAACTGGACAGTGGGCTGGGCAACTTCCTGATTCAAATCAATGGTGGTCAACTAGTAGATTCACGTCAATGGTGGAAACTTAAAGAATAGTTTCCAGTCCAATAGCTAGCATGCACCCAACAACTGGTGCATGGACCAAAGTCCTCTTGGCACCTCAACTAGCGCTATCATGTAAGTATCTTGTGTGAGCAGCGTAAGTTACTCACATTCTCTTTAGTGTGATCGGGTGGTTATAAACCACACTTTTACCACTGTGTGGGCAATGTGGGATAAATAGTCCCACTTTAAAATGACTCCTCTCCACTATTTGACATCAGGAAATGATCGACATCAATGGAATGTTTGAACCCTATCAAAAATTGTACCAAAATTGTCAAAACTTTGCATACATCGATCGAAAGTGCAGAATCACAAAAATCCTTGCCAAAAATTAGATATACGTCAGAATATTGAGTTGTTTGTCATAATAAAACACTGGTGTTGGTAGCTTGTGTAACCTCATGTGATATGCAACTTAATTTACTAAAAATTATACTTTATTGCCAGAGATCGTAGCTGAAATGGGTTTCTTCTATGATTTCGTTTCACCACTCCACATGCCTACAAATTGTTTAGATCGCTAGGGCATCAAATTATTTCTAGAGCATAAAATGATCATCGAGACCACAACTTTACCTACCAAAACTACTTGTCTGCCAATCACTAGGGATATGTGTGCACCGAGAAAGAAATTTTTTGATCAAAAAATACTACATCGTCATAGTTTTTGAAGTAGTCATGAATGTTCAATCGTTGATGGATGAGAATTCATGTTGAAACTTGTTGAAATATATAGGTATTGGTAACAATAAAAATCATACATCATCAAGGATTTAGTTGAGAGTTCATAGTGATTTTCTTCGATGGTCTGAGATTATCTTCTTCTAATTACACCAAGTTGTTCACGCACGGCTAGGACCTCTTATCGCTATGTCAAGAGGCTCCCTCTTTATTGACATGATGACGTATGATTGGGAAGTTCTAGGCTTATTGAACTTGCCAAATTCTATTTCCAGTTCCTCATTTTGGTGGTAGTCCCTTGGGCTCAGTAAAAAACCTACACAATATCTTGCACCTATTTAATCTACTTATCTAGCATTGGCACCACTTGTAGTGTGGATGCTACAATGCAATATTTTTTTAGCATTGACACTACCTTTCCAATCCCTTCACTTGAAGGTTGGAGCATTACAAGTACAAATTTCTTACTAGCATTAACAAGTCTCTTTACTTGACTAGTTGTCACCAATGAAATTCTCTTCTTACTCCTATGGGCATTAACATTATAGGCTTTTCCATATTTTACTAGCCTATATTGGTTCTTCCTTCAAAAATAAATGGCATCTCTATCAAACAGATATGGATTACCAAACACAACACCACAAATATCTAGAGGCACTACATCAACAATTACCTCATCAATATACTTTGCACTAATAGCAAATGTCAACTTACATTGCTTAGTGACTTGCAACTTAGTATCCTTGTGCACCCATCCCAAAGGATATGGATGAGGATGGTTGTAAGTCTTCAATCCCAACTTGTTCACCAGACTTTTAGCAATCAGGTTGGCTTGAGATCCAGGATCAAATATGGAATCAATCCTTGTCTTCTTGGATTGGATTTTGAGATGAAAGAGTTGTGTCCTCTTCTCCTCTTCATCCTTGGAGTCACCAACTGTATGAATGGTTGAACAATTGATTTTTTCATCTACATCATAACTGTCATCAACATCCTCACTTCTTGTAACCATAGCATTCTTCTTCTCCTAGTTCTTCTTCTTCTTGTAAGGAAACAATTTTGGATGAAGCTTCCAACACTTATCATCTACATGCCCATCCTTGTCACAATGTGAACAATGCTTTTTATCATCATATTTCTTTGTAGTGTTAGTGGTATTCCTTTCTTGTTGCTTTCCCTTACCTTTATCTTGATATTTTCCCTTCTCTTGTTGACCCTTCTGATTTTGATTCTTATTGGAGTTTTCACCATACTATCTTTGCTTCCCATATTCTTCCAAATATTGAGCTTGTACACTCACTTGGTCAAGGTTTTATGGATTGAGTAGCATGATGGTCCTTCTCAAATGACCATGTAATCCTCCAACATACTTCATCGGTACCTGTGGATATTTGAGAGAAATCCCAAGCAAGGTAGCTTGTTTTCTAAACTTTATTGTATAATCTTGGATAGATTGTCCTCTCTACTATCTGAAAAATTGTTATTTCATGAGTTACTTATTTTGGTGGCCTAATGGATAGAATTTCTCTTTGAGTATATTCTTGAAGTCCTCCCATGAAGAGATAGGTGGTAGGTTATCATGCTTTAGGGATTCCATATGGATTTCCAACCAAACTAAAGCATGTCCACCCATTTTGAGTCTTGCAAAAGAGATCTTTTGAACATCTTCAACAACCCCTTGGATTTGAAAATATACCTCCAGTTGTTTCAACCAATTATTTAGTTTTTCTGCATCAAATTCCCCTCCAAAATTAGGGATATCCACCTTAGCCTCTACTTTGAAAGGAACTGAAGAATGGACTAAAGAAGGGCCAACACTATCCTGACTTCTTTCCACATTCTCAGGTTGCCTTGACTCCTCATTTCTAGACTGTCTTCCCAATAACATATCCATGAGTCTAGACACATTATTCTCCATTGCAATAAACCTCCTCTCAAAATCTTCATCAGACATTCTTGGTCCTGATTGTTCTTCCTCTACTCTTTCCATGGAATTTGTTCTACTTTACCTTCTACCAATTTTTGGATTAAAAGGAATTAACTCGGACCTCTGAGACCTTCTACCATGCATCCACAAGCCTTCCACACAAACCCATGCTAGCTCTGATACCACATGATTTGTAATCACCTGAAGCCTATGGCTTACTAGGATCCTCAAATATAGATTTCTTAATCATTAGATTGATTTAATCCTCTATGCCAACAATTAACATGTATGTGCAATACCAGATACTAAAATGAAATCAATAATAGTAAAAGAAATATGTAAAACACACACACACACACATTTAACATAGATATTTATGGTGGTTCCCCTCAATGTGAGAGTACATCCACCTAGAACCAGCCCCGTTTTAACAATTAATTGAATATGGAGTAATACAACTATAAAGGTAAGATTGGTATTGCCTTCAACAACATCAAATTCAACCTCTACAATCCTTGAAACACTCCTCAATCAACTCTACCAGGTCTGCAACTCTGCAAGGTTTCCTCAAGTCCAACAATGGCTCACGAATCTTCCTAACAGGTTCTCTTTTTCCCCTAACAACAGTGGGATTCCCAAGGATAAATAACCTTGAATGAACACCTCTTCGTTGGAACCGACTCTTGACCTTCCAAAATGGTTACAAAATGACTAACACTTCAAATTCCCTAGCACATATGCCATGTATAGCACTGATACTGAAGGAATATCAAAAAACTGAGCATGAATACTCCTTGTCAAAATCTCCACTCCTAGATGTCTGGTTTTTGAAATTAATCCTTTCCATATCAATCAACACAACCAATCTAGCAATTACCAAATTGAAGATAAAATCGAAGAATATGTGAGATGAGAGGATATAGGTCAACAATCTAAATATACCCTATAGATTTAATCCTATACTTATCATTTATTTTAATGCTTAAATTAATTTATATGGATGTATAGATGATATGATGATTATTATGATGATTATGCAACTAATTTTTGCTCTTTCTTGTGATTGTAGAGACATCCCAAGGTTGGATAGATATTACTAGCCAATTATACAGGCTCATTCTAGGATCAATATTTTATTTTGATAGTGTCTAGTTATCCTTTCCTTCCCTTTTAGGACCATCATAGTAGCTTGTAGATTTATATGATCAAGCATACCACATCAAACCTATTTTCTCATAGGTGCCAAAGGACAACCATACTAATTATGTGAGAGGACTAGATCTAATATTAGAATAAATCTTATTGAATAATTACATAGGCTCACCCTAGGATCAATGATTGATTTTTATAGTATATAGTTATCCTTACCTTCCCTTGTAATCCCATTAGAGAATCTTGTAAATTTGTATGATTAAGCATACCATCTTAAACCTATTTTCTCTTACCTACCAATGGATAACCACACCTCCTACCAACTATGTGAGAGAGAGCTAAGTATAATATTATGATTATATATGAGGGAGGTAGAGGATCAAGCATGCACTTGAGAGAAAAAACTACAACAATAGTCAGTATAGGCCTTGCTAGACTTGGATCACATGTAAAGAGTGTTGGAAAATTTATGGGTCTCTATCTCTAGGAGATTCTATTCTAGAACCAAAACCTCTTGTAATGATGCACAAGTTCTCCACATATTTTCAAAAGTCCATAGAGATTGATTTTGCATGGATATTATATATGTGTGTGCATGTAGGTATATATGTATATGTATATATAGTGTATGTACATCAATGCTATAATATGGTACAAGTTGAGCACCAAGTTCTATAATTCTAATTTATCCAACAACTCATGTATATAACTTCATGATCCAAGATCTCAAAGTACATCTCTAGTTACCATGGTGGCTACAAAAAATAAGGTATACTTGATATTGATAATGCTTAGATGCTTTGATATTTTTCATTATGAATTGATGGATATTAAAATGTATTAGGTGCTCATTTTTGACATAATAGACCTTTAACTAAACCTACAACTATCCTTAATCTTTATTGCATGCATAGTACATTTGATGGATGGTAATACCACTCTTAATGTCACATGGACTATGATGTAATAATTCCTAACATACCCCGCTTATTACATTATAGTCTTAGCTCCTAGCTCAACCTCTTCCTCTTGGCTCTAGATCTAGCTCTTGGCTTTGGCTTTGGCTTTGGCTCTTGGATTTAGACTTGAAGTAAAATAATTTTGGGTGATGTTGGAATCTCCACATTTTTTGAACAAAGGGAATTCCCTCCCTCAATGTAAAATATAAAGTATAATACTTAGGAGTGTCATAATATTCTAATCATGCACTCCAAAGAAATACTTATTACAAATACTTATTCAATTCTAATACTTAAATACTCAATGGAAGAAGTATGTGCATCCTCCATTGTTTTTATGTGAAGGATATTTTTCATTTGCTACCATGCATCCTGTTTCAATTATTAAATTGACTGGTCACCAATATTTTTCTTGCATGTGATGGAAATAAATTTGTGTAAGGCTTCTTCTACTTCTTCACCTTCTTCTACTTTCCATTTTTAATAACAATTTTCTTTAATAAAATATAGATTCTTTGCAAGTTTCCCTTTTATCATGAGTTCTTTGATATGATAAAAAGGATATATTTTTTTAATGTAATCTTTAGCAATTTTGTGTACTTTTCATCCCCTTAAATGATCCCATATCTACCATTATTTTTCCTTGAATATACATGTAACATCCTATCAAGTTCTAAATAGCCTTTATCATTGAACCATTAGGGCCCAACAATTACTTATAGTGTTTAATAGATATCCCTTTATTATGGATTAAGTTATTGATTTTTATGATATAACGTCACATCTCATCATCCAATATCTTGATTTCTTGTGATATTGATATGATCCTTGATAAAATCTTTAAGAGATCTTGTGCTTTTATAATGATGAAAAAAAAAATAGTTTTGAAAGTTGTATAAATAGACATTAGTCTCTAAAAAAGATTAATTTTTCTAGGTATGCTATGCTTATTTAGAGCCCATATCATAATAGGCCATGCATTTTGAAAATATTATCCTTTGTACTAAGGAAAGAGAGTAGTAAAAGAGTTAACTTTGAGCAATTTTTACCTTTGTTCTAGGAAGGATCAAATTTCTTGACTTTATAATAATCAGAGATATCTCATGGCTTGGACTTATCATGTTTGCTTTTGTCTATCAATAGTCTTCTCTCTTGCTTGACCTATTTAATATTTTGTTGGTTCTCCAATGGTGTAACGACCCAAAAAACAAGAAACAAGAAAACACATAAATACAGAAAGAAAAGTATTTTTTACTAAGGAGAAGGATTCATAAATCCCTAACCAACCTTAGACCAACTTAATGTTTGACATCCCCTAAGTTTCTCAAGAACTATACCACATGATATTCCCCTCACGCAAGTCCCTTATGCATAGGCACATCTCATGTCATGCACATAATTCCATCCATCTCATTAGTATTTATGAGCTAGACTTACCATCCTCGATCATCGGAAGGTATACATGCATCTCCATACTTCACACAAACCATTATGTGTAGGTATGCTATGTGTACTATGAGTTAAGCTATCAATATCATCCTTTGACAAGCTATCTTAACTCTGGTATGATATTCTAAACCTAGTTACCAATCTCCCTAAGGGGGTATCAAGCCCTTAGGTCATCCTCTAAGTTCACCTAGAAACTACTACTAATGTTTTTTACTACACAAAAATACAAATAATAGATCTAGATACTAAATCTAACAAAACATGCATTATTAAACAAGCGAGGATAACCAAAATATAAAGCATCCATTAAAGGGAAAACATACAATAAAAGGTTTAAATATAATTACAATCAAGAAGGGTATCCAAAGTGCAATAGTCAACAAGGTTCATTTATTACATAAGCATGTATGGCACACCCCATACCTTCAAACAATTATTTTACATCTATTTCATTGGGGAAATCTCCCCACAAATATAATCTATTGCATAATTAAGCAAGAGGTAAGTTAGAGAGAAAACTTGTGAAGTAGTTCATCTCATGACTTCAGTTTTCCTTCTCTTCCATTGATCAAGTGAGGATAGTAGGGGATCAGGACACTCACGAATTTGGATAGACATGCTTCTAAATGCACTTGCTTATTTTATTGTCAAATTGCAACTATAAAAATAACCCAAGCAATTTAACTTTCTAATGCATAGTTAATATCATAGAAACTACCCTTTCTATTTCCCCTCTCATCTACTCATGAGATTCAATCCACCATGCATCCGACCATATGCCTTACTTGCAATAAATGATCTAACCCTTACTTAACAATTAAAGTCCCATACCCTTAATTGCTAAATGAACTGGGTTCACACATCTTATTCGATTAAAGCAAACCACTTTAATCCTACCAATAAACCTTTTTCTTCATTTCATAAAGTAAGGTCCCATACCCTAATTTACAAAACAAACCATAATCACATTTATTATCCAATTAAATCCATCTACTCTAATTTTCAAATAAACCCATTTTATTTATTTTATAAAGGCCCCATACCCTTAATTTACAAAACAAACCATAATCATATATATTCTCCAATTAAAGCCATCTACTCTAATTTTCAAATAAAACCTTTTTATTTATTTCATAAATTAAGGTCCCATACCCTTAATTTACAAAAAAAAACCATAATCATACTTATTCTCCAATTAAAGTCATCTACTCTAATTTTTAAATAAACCCTTTTTATTTATTTCATAAATTAAGGTCCCATACCCTTAATTTACAAAACAAACCATAATCATATTTATTATCCAATTAAATCCATCTACTCTAATTTTCAAATTAACCCTTTTTATTTATTTCATAAAGTAAAGTCCCATACCCTTAATTTACAAAACAAACCATAATCATATTTATTCTCCAATTAAAGCCATCTACTCTAATTTTCAAATAAACCCTTTTTATTTATTTCATAAAGTAAGGTCCCATACCCTTAATTTACAAAACAAACCATAATCATATTTATTATCCAATTAAAGCCATCTACTCTAATTTTCAAATAAACCCTTTTTATTTATTTCATAAAGTAAGGTCCCATACCCTTAATTTACAAAACAAACAATAATAATATTTATTATCCAGTTAAAGCCATCTACTCTAATTTTCAAATAAATCCTTTTTATTTATTTCATTAATCTAAAACCACTATTTAATTAATGATACTATAACTAAGATAATTCATTTCCCAAGTTCAAACTTCCGTACTTGATTATAGAGCAAAACGGGGGTTTCCTACCTAAATACCCTATGGCCTTCCGTGGGCAGCACCCATTATAAATTCTAACAATACATGGGATAAACACAAGTCAAGCATAGGGAATGGTTTTGAGGTGGTTCTCATTGAACCTCTCATGGTAGTTATGCTTCATTACTACCCTTCCATCTAATCTGGAAATTAAACACAAAGGCACACATATAGGCAAGGGATATGGAAATAGCCCAAGCCACTGGCCTATGGTTAGCGAAGCTCTAGTAGCAGTGCTACTTTTAGACAAGGTCGTTATGGCATACCACAACAATGCTTTAACAACAACACCGCTTTAAACAAAGTATCTACACATAACAAACAACACTCTTAATAGAGAGCTACGCTCTACAAGGAGCTATAACTTTAGTTAAGTTTATAACAAACAACACTCTAATAGATAGCTACACTCTCAACAGAGATCTATGTTCTATAAGGAGCTACAGATTTGATGAAGTTTATAACAAATGATGCTCTAACTGAGAGCTATGCTCTACAAGGAGCTGCGGCTTCAATGAAGTTTATAAAAAACAATGCTCTAACAAAGAGCTACACTCTCAATAGAGAGCTATGCTCTACAAGGATCTATGGCTTCAGTGAGTTTATAATAAATAACGCTCTAACAGAGAGCTATGCTCTACAAGGAGTTACAGCTTCAATGAAGTTTATAACAAATGATTCTCTAACAGAGAGCTATGCTCTACAAGGATCTACAACTTCAATAAAGTTTATAATAAATGATGCTCTAATAGAGAGCTACGCTCTACAAGGAGCTATGGATTCAATAAATTTTATAACAAACAATGCTCTAACAAAGAGCTACACTCTACAAGGAGCTACGACTTACAAGGAGCTTTAAAAAAAAAAATGAGAACCATAAACGATTTTTAACCAGCTTGGTCATCTTCGTTGTCAGCTTCCTTGGTCGTTCTAATCGAGCTTCGGCACCTCCATATTTGCATTTTGCACAATGCTTCCTTTTCATCTCTCCACTCCCGTAGAGCTCTCCCTTCCTTCTCCTTCTTCTCAACTAATTTTTTTTTTCTTTGTCCTTATTTTTTCCTTCTTGGTGCTTATCTTCTCCCATCGAATTCCATCCACCACCTACCCACCATTACTTCCACACCCCTTAATTAAGTGGTAGAGGAGACATCTCTTCCTCTCGCCTTCCCAAGGTGCATGCATCATTGAATTCCTTTCTCTCACGTATATGAAACCATCCCCTCATGCTAGTAGATTCATCCCTCATGTTAATGGGTTCATCCCTTCATGTCAGCAAGACTCTACTCGGGTGGCCCAACCCAAATCTAAGGGTACATTCTATACGTGATAGATTTCATTAACCCCACCATTCGATCATCAATTCATTATTTTAATGAAACCCATTTACCATTTAGAATAAATCAATCATTTATTCAATAATAAATCTACTTATCATTTAAAATAAATCCATATTTATTTAAAATGAATATCTATTTAAAATTTAAAATAAATCACCTTTTTATTCAAGAATAAAATCTATTTATCATTTAAAATAAATCCATCATTTATTTAAAATGAATATCTATTTAACATTTAAAATAAATCACTCTTTTATTCAAGAATAAAATATATTTATCATAATGCACGATCTCTAGAATCCCCATCCAAGTCGAGATCCTTAAACCCCAATGCTGAAAATACTTCAAGCCGAGTGGGCATCCCAAAGCTAAACCCTAATGCTGAAGAACTTAGAAAGAAATTTGAGGCATTGGAAAATAAAAAATCTCATCTCCCTAACATCATCACTAGGATCCAGTTGAATCCTACTGAGGGATCGTCTCGCATACCAGGGAAATACAAAAAAAGGACAAAATTTAGATGTAGGGGTGGAGATATGTGAAACTCTTCAGACTGAGGAATATGGCAATTCGGTTCTACAAAAAATTACCTTCCCCAAGTTTAGTCCTAAACAAACCAAGAGCACTGTGAAGTCTCCTATATATTTTGGTAGTGAAAAAAGAAGAGGGAGAATATCAAATGCTGAGCATCAAAAAATTAAAACTAATAATGACATTGCCAATGGAAAATAGAGAACCTTGTTTCAACAGGTTATTCCGAGTTCTGAAGAAAAAAAATTAGGAAAACCCCCTCAAGGGAGGGGGGGAGGAAGAAATCCCAAAAAATCTAAATGAAGTTCCTCTCATGAACATGAGAGGCCTTAATGGCCTACCCAAACACAGGGAAGTCAGTGCAATAATAAATCAAGTGAATCCAACTATTATCATGTTGCAAGAAACAAAAATTGATGAGATTCAATCAAAAAAGTAGCAAAAAAATCTGGAATCAAGGGGATATGGTTTGCAAATCAGCCAGAGGAGCGTCTAGAGGCCTTATGACTTTGTGGGATCCCCGAATAGTAGAAGGCACCATTATTCAAAAAGATGACAGGGTTCTTAGTGTTTTATTTAAGGAAATAAATAGTAACAAGTCATGCATCATTTCAAATATTTATGCCCTGACTTCAACTCAAGGGAGAGCTCTATTGTGGGAGTACTTAGGCAATCTGAGTGAAATCTTCCATAATTTCCCCTAGATTATGGCTAGGGATTTTAACACTCCTCTTTACCCTTTAGACAAAATGGGTGCAAATGGACCACCTATCAGGAGCATGGATGAGTTCAATGACTTTGTGAACTCCAACATGTTGATGGATGTAAAACTTAGAGGAGAAAATTATACCTGGAGCAATCGACGAATAGGGTGTCATCTCATTCAAGAAAGGCTTGACAAGTTTTTTCTATCAAAGGAGGCTACAACTCTGTTCGATGATTCTACCCTGCAAGCCCTTCCTAAAATTGCCTCTAATCATAATTCCATTTTTTTTTAGATCCATAACTCTCTATCCTTCAAGAAACCTTTCATATTTCAATCTATGTGGATCAAACATTCCAGTTTTAGAGATAACTTAATTCAGTGGTGGCAACAGCCTGTCAGGTGTAGTGCAGTTTTTAAACTTGCTGGAAAATTAAAGTTTGTTAAGGAAAAACTTCAAACTTGGAACAAATAGGTCTTTGGGAACCTCTTTGAAAATAAAAAATAGGTTGTTGAAAGTTTTAAGATAATTTATCAGAGGACTCAACATGGTGATGCTGATGAAACTACTAGGCAAGAGGAATGGACAAAACTAGCAGAGTTTCATAACATTTTGGCCTGTGAGAAAATATATTGGAGGCAAAAATCAAGGGATATTTGGTTGAAATATGGAGATTCAAATTCTAAGTTTTTTCATGTCACCATGCTTAGAAACAGAAGCAATAACAAGATAAAAATTTTAAAAAAAGTAGATGGTTCTATTACTCAGGACTTAATAGAAATAAAAAAGGAGGTAGTAACTTATTTCAATTCTATCCTTGGTTAGGAATCACAGTGCAATGAGGAGGCCAAAGATATTCTCTTGCAATACATTCCCTTTTCTGATGATTAAATTAAGGAATCCTTGTTTAGCATGGAGCCAAAAAAATCCCCGGGACCTGATGGCTTTCCCCCTCGATTCTATCAATATTTTTGGGACATCGTAAGTGAGGATGTAATTTTTGCTGTCAGAGAATTCCAAGCAAGCAATCATATCCCAAAAGGTCTCAACTCTACTTTTATTTCTCTAATTCCTAAGAAGCAAACCCCTGGATCTATGGCTGACTTTACGCCAATTAGTCCATGCAATGTTTCTTACAAGATCCTAACTAAAGCCATTTCAAATAGAATGAGATATGTTCTACCCCGCATCATAGATCCATGCCAAGGAAGCTCTGTCCAGATCAGGTCAATCTTGGATGGAGTTATCATAGTTCATGAAGCTCTACACTCTGCTCATAAGACTAACAGGTCTGTTTTTGCCCTCAAGCTTGATATGAACAAAGCATTTGACAGGCTAAATTGGGACTTTTTTATTTTTGTCCTCCTTAAGTTTGGTTTTCACCACCAATGGGTTAATTTGATCAAAGAATGCATTTCTAAAGCATGGTTCTCGATTCTATTTAATGGAACAATTGTTGGTTACTTTCAAAGTCGTAGAGGAATTTGGTAGGGGGACCCTATTAGCCCCATGTTATTCATCATTATGGTAGAAGCTTTAGGAAAAACCATAAAAAATGCTTGCAGTTCAAGGCTAATATCAAGAATCAAGGCAACATCTCTCACTAGGGTTGTTTCTCACCAAAAATTCGTCGATGATACCCTTCTATTGACTAAGGCATCGGTGGTTGAGACCAAAAGAATTAAATACATCTTGCAACTCTACGAGGACGTTGTTGGTCAGAAATTTAATTTCAGTAAAAGCAAGTTATATTTCTTGAACACCCCCATTCAAAGGTAAGGAAGGATTGCATAAATTTTAGGATGTGATATAGTAAACCTCCCCACTTCATATCTTGGTCTCCCTCTTTTCATTGGTTCTCCAAGAGAGTCAATGTGGGACAGGGTTATTGAAAGAATTCAAAAAAAACTTGTTGGATGGAAAGGTCATATTCTATCTCAAGCAGGAAAGCTAACCCTCACTAAGGCCTCTCTTCAGAGAATTTCAGTCTATTTCCTCTCCGTTTTCAAAACCCCTATGAAGGTTTTCCAAAAAATTGAGAAACTCCAAAAAGAATTTTTATGGACTTGATCAAAGAAGAAAAAAGGATACACCTTGTAGGATGGACCAAAGTGTGAAGACCCAAGGAAAATGGGGGCTTATGTCTAATGAGAATTGCTCATATGAATTTAGCTTTACTAGCTAAGCAGGTGTGGCACCTCATTTTTGGTGAAGAAAATGAATGGACAACTATCATCAAATGAAAGTATCTTCAAAATATGGAATTTCTAAGTGACTTAGTTCCAATTAGAGGTTCTGCTTTTTGGAAAGCAATTCTCAATTGTAAGGAAATCATCAAAAAAGGTTTAAGATGGGTTTTAGGCAATGGTGAGAGGATAAATTATTGGAATGACAAGTGGGCTAAGGACGAACCACTAACGCAATATCCTAACTTAGCCCGAATTAGAGATATCACGGAATAACTCATTGGTATAAAAGTCTCTGATTATATGGTTGAGGACAGAGGTAGAATGAAGTGGAAACAAATAAGGATTTAAGGATTTTAAACATAATCAAATGATCTTTGTAACATTCTTAGGCAACAGTTTATCCCCATGATACCCAAGGAAGATCAAGTGACCTGGGCTCCTACGAAAAATGGGCAGTTCATTGTTAAATCAGCTTACAAGCTTCTTCTTGATGACGAGGATTTTATCCTCCAAAAGGACATAGTTTGGATAAAAAATTTAATTCCAAAAACTGTAGTCTTTTCATGGGTGGTTATCCAAGGAATAATTCTAACCATTGATAATATGATGCGTAAAGGTATTTGCATCACTAATCATTGTTATCTATGCAAGGCTAATTGGGAGACCATTTATCACATTTTCCTTGAGTGTCCTTTTTCCTTGATTGTCCTAAGTGGGGTTTTTCAGGCCTTCAATATTTCTTGGGTTAAACCAGCCACCATACTTGATTTTTTCATCCAGTGGCCTTACCCCTTTTCAAGCCAAATACTTAGATACATGTGGAAAATTTGTCTCAATCACTATCTTTGGCAAGTGTGGTTAGAAAGGAACCATAGAGTCTTTAATGAGTCTATCCATGATCATCAAACTATCATTGCCAGGATCCTATCCTTTGCCAACGAGAATGTGAACCTTATTCCTTTTGATAGTCGTAAATCTCATTTGCAGGAGACCACGATTGCTCAATCTTTAAGCTTAACCTTGTTAGATGAGTCTATGCCTGGGGTAGTCAATCCCAGAGCCAATGTTAAGTGGTCTCCACCTCCTACGGGTTGGTTTAAGCTTAATTTTTATGGAGCGGCTAAGGATAATCTTGGAAGATCAAGCATTGGCGTTATTGTGCGAGATCATAATGGGAATATGATGCTTTCATTTTTTGAATATTTGAGAACAAGGACTACCAACAAAGCTAAAGCTAGAGCTATGTGGAGAGGCCTTCAAATGACTCAAGACTTAGAAGGCAATTTGATCATATAAGGAGACTCTATGCATATTATAAATCTCCTCAATAATTGGAAAACACCTCCTTGGAGGATTAAAATAATTTTTGAAGAGCCTAGGATCCTTTTCTAGGGAAGACAGGACAGAAAAGCCCAACATGTCTTTCGGGAAGCTAACAAAATTACTGATAAGCTGGCCAATTTGGGTGTCGATGGTGACAAACTTTTCAAATGGGAACACGGTGTCCCGAGTGAAGTGGAGGAGCTTATTCAACAAGAATGACAAGAATTATAGTCGAATTTACCAATGAGGAAGGCATTGTAAGTTCGGAGGATAGGAGTATTCCTGCCTCTTTTTTGAAATAGACTCACAATAAAAATTATCCAAGCTATCAATATTTGTGGATGTTGCTTGGAAATACCACAAAGACTAATGGGGACAGTCACATGTTATATAACATGGCTTCTATTCATCTTAGTAATTTTAGGTTGGTTGATAATCATAGGGCAGGAAAGAAATGACAATATAAGACTTTGAACCAGAGCCACATGGACCACCAGATAGCCATCGCCATAAATCTATCCAGCAGGTTCACTTCTCCAAGGCTGATTGGCCAAGACAGGATGTGGTCCCAAAGCATGTCATATACGAAAGAAAGTAATTACCAAAGAATTATTAAGAGTAACTGTCAATACAGAGCTTGTGGGAGTTTTTTCAATACTCTGCTATGTGTGTCTGCAACTTTTTGTTTCTCCACTATTTCAAGGAAGGGATCCGTGTCTATTTATTTTTTTATAATTATGATGCAGGTGTGTTTTCTCGGGGTATACCCAAAATATTGTATGGGAAGTTTCTTTTTAATAACAGGCTATGTGCCTTACTGGATGCAATGGCTTTTGCGGCATGTAGATTTTACATATATAGGATCCTTAGTAAGGACATGTTCATCAACATTCATGGGCTGATTTTTGTAAAAGTTTTTCGGTCAACCTGTAAAACCCGGTATTAATTCTATAGTATCTTATCTACCAAAAAAAATCTATTTATCATTTAGATAAATCCACCATTTATTTAAAATGAATATCTATTTAACATTTCTTTATTCAGAACACCCAAGGAGTTATGAAGGTAGTTCATTCATTCATATTTTCCACATTATTGAGGTAAAGTGTTGAAGTGAAAGATAATCAAGCATGTGCAACAGACAAAGAGGGAGATATTTCCATCAATTTAGTCACCCGTCTCTGCCTTGAGAACTTATGATAGCTACTAGACCATCAGTCTAGGGCTCAAGGTGACTATCTATTGATGATTATCCCTAACTAAATGCATGCCTATATGAAGGTATCTATCCTTGTTACCTTCGAGTTGTCTTATCATCATTTCCTCCAACCTCAAGTACCCTCATCTTCGATGGATGACTCAACTTCTTCCACTTACGAGTGTACATGATCCTACACATTGGCAATTTTTTAGTAGTATCATATTCTCCAATATCTAATAATATTGCATAGCTTCTTAATTGCACAAAATTGAGTGTTAAAGCATCATATGTTAATACATTGTTTTTCCATATTCAAAGCTCCATATAGGAGGGTCATGACATCCTCCCCCACTAGGACTAACATTGTCCCCAATGTTTTTTTTTTTGCACAAGTAAATGTAGCCAAACACAAATTATCACAAACAAATTCTTTAGAGTTCATCAAAAAAAAAAGGAAAATGTTTTTGCATATCCGTCACTTTTTCCCAAGTGGCATTCCTTTCAGAGAAATGGTCCCACTGGACCTTATATTACTCAAGGGTCTGATTCTACATAGACTTAGAGCATAATTCGAGAATCCTTACTGGAATTACTTCAATTGAATCTGGATTTACCATCTACAAATTAGAAACATCCCACACATGGTCAATGTCAGCAGCATATTTTCTAAGCAAAGGTATGTGGAAAATATCATGGATTTTTAACAAAATAGGAAGTAATGAGAGTCGGTATGCAACCAGACTAATCTTCTCAATTATCTCAAAGGGTCCTACAAATTGTGAATCCATTTTTGTGGATTTGATCACACTTTTCATTGGTTTTACCCTTAGGAACACTTTATCTCCCATCGAGTACTCTTTGAGAGTCCTCTTAATTTGACATAAATCTTCTACCTATCAGCAACTTCCTTGAGTCTTTGTATGATTACCTTAATTTGCTCTTCCATTTCCTTGACCTTTTCGGCCCAATCATAGTTCTATCTTCAGGGTTATCTTATGACAGTGGTGTTCTACACTTTCTTCCATACAAGGCATCAAAAGGTGCCATCCCTAGAGAAGAGTGATACCCATTATTAGAGGTAAATTATACCAAGGGTAGATAGTCTTCCCATAAAGACTTGTGATCCATACAATACATGTGAAGCATATATTCTAGTACTTGGTTTACCCGCTCCATATGATTGTCAGTTTCAGGGTGGTATGTTGAACTCATGTGCAATTTTATGCCTATTGCCTAGTGGAGGGCTCTCCAAAATTTAGAAGTGAACTTGGAATACCTATCTGATATGATTACTTTTGAAAATCCATGCAATAAAAACACTTCCTTAACAAATTTGTTAGCCACTATTTGAGAATCATCTTTGGTGCTCCCAGGTTTGAAGTGTGTAACCTTGGTCAGTTTTTTGACTACTAAAAATATTGCATCATGTTGGTACCTAGTTTTTGGTAAACCCACTATGAAGTCCATTGATATGAACTTCCATTTCTGAGTAGGTATACTATGAGGGTGCAAATATCCTATAGGATTCATGTGTTCTACTTTGACCTTCTGACATTCAAGGCATCGAGCTCCAAAATCTATAATATCCTTTTTCATTCCTACCAATAAGAAGGTCCTCTTCATATTTTCCTTCATTTTTACCCCTCTGAGATGGGATGTATAAGGATACCTATGGTATTCTTGCATTAACAACCTCCTTAAATCTCCTAACTTTGGTATGATGATTCTTCCTTTGTAACACATAATGTTATCTTTCATCCCGTTGTGGCTGATCCACAACACACCCCAAAATTGGGGACCCACCTTTTTTGCATGCTTTCAAAGAAGATCTCAGTGACCCAGATGCTAAAAATCAAGAAAAAGGCAAAATTGCACAAGAATGGAAAAGTGTCGCGATATCGCGACATGTTGCTCCGTCGCGGCCGAAAATGAAAAAGTGTCGCGAAATCGCGACATGTTGCTCCGTCGCGGCCGAAAATGAAAAAGTGTCACGAAATCGCGACATGTTGCTCCGTCGCGGCGAAAATGAAAAGTGTCGCGAAATCGCGACATGTTGCTCCGTCGCGACCGAAAATGAAAAGTGTCACGAAATCGCGACATGTTGCTCCGTCCGAAAATGAAAAAGTGTCACGAAATCACGACATGTTGCTCCGTCGCGGCCCAGAGAGGAGAGAGAAAGATAGAATGGAAAATTGTCGTGAAATCGTGACATGTCACAAAATCATGGTCAAAACAGTCAAACAGGGCAAGGCACTAAAAGCGTCGCGATTTCACGACAAAAAGTAGCAAAGGGGCACAAAATAGAAAAGCATCGCGATTTCACGACGAAAAGCTGGCAAAGTGGTACGAAACGGAAAAGCGTCACGATTTCGCGACAGAAAGCCGCAAGATAGCCCCAAGTGAAAAACGTCACGATTTCACGACAAAGCCGTAGGATAGCCCCAAGTGAAAAGCGTCACGATTTCACGACAGAAAACCGCAAGATAGCTCCAAGTGAAAAGCATCACGATTTCATGACAAAGTCAGAGGCATCGAGATGAAAAACGTCACGATTTCATGACAGAAGCAGCCGAGGCGTACGGAGATGAAAAACGTCGTGATTTCACGAAGCAGCCTCACAGATCAAAAAAAAAACGTCATGATTTCGTGACAGGTTGCATTGGCAAGGCTGCTGGCAAGAAAATGTCGCGATATCGCGACATGTCACGTTTTTGCGATGAAAGCAAAGGAGCAAAGCTGCATGCATAAAAATGTCATGATTTACATGGGGCCATTACAGAACGTGCATAGGAAGCACGAAACACGTGGCATACAGGTGTCAGGGTTACAGAAGCGTTACATGTCAACAGAAAATATCGAACGTTTCGGCCTCGAACATAAATTCAAAAGCAACGAAAAGGCGGGAATACGAAGCGATGCATTCTGGGAGGTGAAACGAAGCGACGCAGGGCGAAACAGAGAGCCGTATCAGATGGTATAAAATCAGAAGAGCAGATTGATACGAGGGTTGGAAGTTGCTGCTAGCAGAGTTGCAGAGCCAAGGGCGACAAGCCATTCTGGGCCTGCTATTGGAGCAATTTCCTTCACTTGTTCTAGTCTTATCAAAACTGGGACATTCTGTCATTGTAATTGATACATTTATTTTAATACAGAATTACAGAGAGTTGCATCTCACTGGCAAGAAAGGAGGAGTTATTTTTGCATGCAGAGATTGAATGTTTATCTTTCCTTTTTTAGATTTTAGGTTTATAGATGAGGTTTAATGCGAGTTCTCTCGGTTGCTTCATGCGAATGCCTAAATCTGAAAATTTATAGCTAAGACCCTAGAAACCAGCACCGGCTTATCTGGATTGTGCGAGTTTGCAGGTTCAATAGGTTAGGTTGTGTGCAGAAACCTCATTATCTTCGGTTTTGCCAAATCGAGATCGTAGCACTCTGAGCGTAGCTTAGTTCATTCTTTTTGTTTTATTTTCTTTTCTTTTCAGTTCTTTATTTCACGCATTTAATTACCCTCATTTAAAATAGGAAAATGTGAAAGAACTACCAAAGCCCGAAATCAAAATAGATTTGTCATAAAGATTAATTCACCTAGAGTCCATTGTAATTTCATAATAGAATAAACCAGAGTGCCCCTTGTTAACATTCACTTGCAGCACTAAGGTATTCCTAGCATTTAAATTAAACAACATCATTGGTCTAAAAAGATAACGTAAAAGGAACCTTGGAGAAATTATCTATGTAATTTCTTTGCAAGCAGAGGATTTGGGACTCGGATCCTATCGGAGAGTATGTTTTCACGACTGGGTGAAAACACCACTCAACAGATTGGCGCTAGAAGGAGGGCTGAAACGGTTTATTTTATTGTGATTTAAGTGCTACAGGAATTGCTATGCACTGTTCTTAACGCTTTGATTGTTCATACAGGAATAATATGATTTGATTTGATTTTAAAAAATAAAAATAAAAATAAAAATAAATAAATAAAAGGAATTTTTGGGTATTAAAGTTATATTCTTTAAGATTCACTAATGGCTATGTTTACACCGTGGATGACAGGTAGCCCATTGAATATACCGGGAGTTCAACATTATTTTCCCGTTGGTTTTGAGAGATGTCTTCCTCGATTTTTGTCTAATGGGACAAATACTCAGAAGAACATATTCAAGCATTCAAATTTGTTGTGAATCACTTAACAAGTTGGTATGATGATGTTGCTTGTAAAATGTTCCTTTACACCTTGGACAAAGTGGCATATGATTGGTTTACAAGTCTGCCTTTAGGGTCTATCACTTCTTGGGCTCAACTAGAGGCAACATTTCTCAATCAATTCAACAAAAAGCGAGTTGACCCAATCCTCATGTACAATCAGTTGGTCTATATTAGAAAAGGACCAAGTGAAAATGTGAAGTCATTTTCTGAAAGGTTCTTTGGATTATATACGCAATTAGTGACATTTTATGTTCTTCAAGAAGAAGTGGCTCTCCAAATATACATCAATGCTCTTGACTCACCCATGTCCACATATTTGCGAGGGATGCCTCAAATCACATCTTTGTCACAAGCCTATACTCAAGCAATGGCAATTGAGCAACAATTGAGTTGTCAAAATTATGGTGTGGGTTTTGGATCATGTAATCTTCAATCATTTAATACCTCCTTTACCCACCCAATGATTTATCCACCTCAACCAAGTTCAAGTGTGAATCAATTTCAGAATCAACAATCATTCCCAAGCTTCAATCAATTTCAAAATCCTCAACCTACTATGCAAGATCAACCATCTTTCTTAAGTATGAATCAACTTCAAAATACTCATCTTGATTCAAAAGATGTTGCTAAAATCAATTTCAATGATTTTCATAAGAATATGATTTTAGGCAAGGGAGGAGTACTAGATCCAACTAGTATGGAAACATGTGACAGATTGGAAACCCTTGACTCACCAAAAGATGAATTCTATGAGGATGAATCTGATTCGGATGACACATTGGATGACATTGTTGAAAGTAATGGCCTAGGAAATTCACACCTTCCAAATTATGTTAAACATGAATCATGGGTTACACATGTGGATTATGATAACCTTATCAATTTGAATACAAGCAATAACCCAATTTTGGAAGTAATTGAACCATCTAAGGAAGGAGAAGATAAATTTGATGAGAAATATGTTGATGAATTAAAATATGATGAAGAAATAGTTGAGCATCACAATTTGATTTTGAAAGATGATCATTATGATTCTTGGGAAGAGTATGCTCACTCCAAACCTTCTGATGAAATTTGTGTGCCTATTGATATGCAGGATAATACAATTGCCCTTTCATATGAGGATATTACAAGTCCTGTACAATCTAAGAATGTTTTGGAAGAAGGGTTGGAATCTCATCAAAGGTTGGAGAAGGATAATGATTCTACTACCATGGATGAAGAAGGAGAATCAATTGTTTTTGTTCCCCTTGGGGGCAAGAAATCAAAAATCTTGATCCACCTATTGTTTCTACAATGTCTATGCCATCTCAAAATGATGAAATTACAAAACCTAAGTGGTGTGGGTTGGATGCTATTGATGATCTTAATGAAAATATGGATTTTGGGGCAACTCAAGCCATTGATCGTGGAAAGGTGTCACGTGACACATATCTTGAAAAATTAGGCTCTTGTTTTGAAAAATATGGACGCATGTTTGATTGGGTGCCTAACTTTGGTGTTTTTGAACAGGTATTGGACGATGAAGAAGACAACGAGAAAAAAGAAAAGGCTACTAATACTCATCAAGTTATGGTAAATTTTAATCATGATGGGTTGAGTATGGATGACAAGGGGAAATCTTTACCTTTGGTAGTAGCTACAAAAATTTCAAGTGATAGGTTACATGATGTCCCTTTGGATGCTAACATCATTAATGAGGAAATGCCAAATTTTGTTGATGCTTGTCAAGTTTTGAATGATTTTGATTGCTTTAAAATCCTGGAAAATGATTTGAATTCAAGATTTTTAGAAATAGGCTCTTGTTTGCAACATCTCACATTTGAAAAGGAAAGCCTACTTCTAAATCATGAATGGAACGATGAAACTTGCACTTTAAAGAATAGACAAGATAAAATTGAATACCAACCATTGTCTAATCAATTTGATTTGATTCTCACCTATGATGTTGGTAATAGAACTAAATCAAAGTGGAATGGTGAGCATGGCAAGTTGAAATTTGTTGCATTGCTTGGTTTGATCTTATTGTTGTTGGATTCCTACAAAATTTGGCATGTGTATTGTGTCATATGTTTTTTGATATGTTCTAATCATGTTTGGGATCCAGGAAAGTAATAGTCCAAGCTTGGCATCATCTTGTACAATAGTGTATATAATTTTTGGTTTTTTGGTGTGGGCTTTCAAGTTTTTGTTTTTGGGATTGTTTTTGGGTTTTGGTTTTGGTTTGTGTTTTTCAAGTTTCATTTTTTGGATTCTTAGTTTAATCATGATTTAAGTTGTGTGTTTGATTTCAATTGACATGCTTTGTTTGTTTTTATAAAAAAAAAAGAGAAAAAAAAAATTGAGATGTCAACTTATGCTTAAGACTAGGAGAATATGAAACATTGGAATTGTCTTGTAAAAGCTCCACAAGTAACACAAACATTTTAAGTTATATCGTTTGAAACTTGTGATGCATGAAGTAGTCAAGTTTTGTATGGCAAATATTTCATCTGCAATTCAAAAGATAATGCATTCATGTTACATCTCACTTTACATATACATTCCATCTTAGTTGCATATGCATCTCAGGTACAAATCATTAAAGTGTGTCAAATCCTCTTAGGGTTGTGCTATAACATAAATGTGAAAAAATCCTAAGGTTGGAAACTGAGCCTCATGATATCTAGAACCAAGCACATCTTATACACATTAAAAAGGATCTTGAGCAAAATGATCAAAACCTTGCTTGGAAGAAAAGGTTGGGCGAAAGAAGTATTTCATGTCTATCCTATTATGCAACATGATCCTTAAAACAGTGGTTTTGACCACTTCCATAAAGCTTAAAGCCTAAAATCAGAGTAGTAAGGATAGGGCTAAATCCTCATCGAACTTAGGTTGAGGATCCAACTCCCCAAAGCTTTGATTTGACCTACATGGAGTAGTAAGGATAGGGCATAAATTCTCATCTCGCTTAGGTTGAGAATCTGATTCCCCAAAGCTCCTATGTCTCATTTCATAATAAATCTTGGATTGGAAGGATCGTACTACTTGTCCTCTCGCAAAGGATGGGTAGTCATCCCCAAGGTCTAAGCAATAAAATTAATATTTTCCATTTTTATCCAAAGCTTGGATTGGAAGGATCGTACTACTTGTCCCTAGCAAGGATGGGTAGTCATCCCCAAGGTCCAAAGAAATGAAGGTAAGTCTTGGATTATGGGGTTAGGTATGCCCATGCATGGCAACATGTCTTGTCTAAAAAACAAGACCACTGATTGTTCAAAGGGTTAGACTAGCATGACCATTTCTTCCATAATTGGTTAAATTATTTTGCTCAAAGTGAGGTAATGAATTCCAAATCAGAATAGTAAGGATAGGGTTAAACTCCCATCTCGGTTAGGTTGGGAGTCTGATTCCCCAAAGTTCTGATTTCACGTTCACTTGCACATGGGTTCAAGATAGTAGGGACTCATAACCAACTTTGGGATATAATAAAGCAATTCATTAGTGGATCCTAAGAGGGTTTGGTAATCTTGAATGTTTGTGCATGATACTAGAAAGTTTAGGCCTTTACAAGAGCAAAATCTCTAAGCATAGTTATCAGATTACACAAATCATTCACAATCTCACATATGCATTCATGTAAAACTGACAATGGAATGTTGATCAATTTCAAACGATAGGGAATGAAATACATTGCACACACCGAGCTAATACTTGATGATTCTGATGATTCATGTACTTCTGATCTTTGGGCATTTGTTTATATTTCTTATGTGCTAACACATGTTTTCGAGTTTGTATACTTTCAGGTAGGGTTCTCACTAAAATGCTCAGGAGCATTTGACAGCAGAGTCGCCATTTGTTGTGGCTGATCCACAACACACCCCAAAATTGGGGACCCACCTTTTTTGCATGCTTTCAAAGAAGATCTCAATGACCCAGATGCTAAAAATCAAGAAAAAGGCAAAATTGCACAAGAATGGAAAAGTGTCGCGAAATCGCGACATGTTGCTCCGTCGCGGCCAAAAATGAAAAAGTGTCACGAAATCGCGACATGTTGCTCCGTCACGGCCGAAAATGAAAAAGTGTCACGAAATCGCGACATGTTGCTCCGTCGCGGCCGAAAATGAAAAAGTGTCGCGAAATCGCGACATGTTGCTCCATCACGGCCAAAATGAAAAAGTGTCACGAAATCACGACATGTTGCTCTCAGGCCAAAAAAGTCACAAGCACATGTTGCTCCGTCGCGCCAGAGAGGAGAGAGAAAGACAGAATGGAAAATTGTCGTGAAATCGTGACATGTCACAAAATCACGGTCAAAACAATCAAACAGGGCAAGGCACTAAAAGCGTCACGATTTCATGACAGGAAGTAGCAAAGGGGCAATAAAAAGCGTCGCGATTTCCTGACAAAAGGCAAAGTGGCACGAAACGAAAAGCATCGCGATTTCACGACAAAAAGCCGCAAGATAGTACCAAGTGAAAAATGTCACGATTTCCATGACAAAAAGCCGCAAGATACCCCAAGTGAAAAGCGTCACGATTTCATGACAGAAAACCGCAAGATAGCTCCAAATGAAAAAGCGTCACGATTTCACGACAGGAAGCAAAGGCATACAGAGATGAAAAAGCATCATGATTTCACGACAGAAGAGGCATACGGAGATGAAAAACATCATGATTTCATGACAAGTTGCAACCTCATAGCTCGAAACAGAAAAACGTCATGATTTCGTGACAGGTTGCATTGGCAAGGCTGCTGGCAAGAAAATGTCGCGATATCGCGACATGTCGCGTTTTCGCGGTGAAAGCAAAGGAGCAAAGCTGCATGCATAAAAATGTCACGATTTACATGGGGCCATTACAGAACGTGCATAGGAAGCGTGAAACACGTGGCATACAGGTGTCAGGGTTACAGAAGCGTTACATGTCAACAGAAAATATCGAACGTTTCGGCCTCGAACATAAATTCAAAAGCAACGAAAAGGCGGGAATACGAAGCGATGCATTCTGGGAGGTGAAACGAAGCGACGCAGGGCAAAACAGAGAGCCGTATCAGATGGTATAAAATCAGAAGAGCAGATTGATATAGGGGTTGGAAGTTGCTGCTAGCAGAGTTGCAGAGCCAAAGGCGACAAGCCATTCTGGGCCTGCTATTGGAGCAATTTCCTTCACTTGTTCTAGTCTTATCAAAACTGGGACATTCTGTCATTGTAATTGATACATTTATTTTAATACAGAATTACAGAGAGTTGCATCTCACTGGCAAGAAAGGAGGAGTTATTTTTGCATGCAGAGATTGAATGTTTATCTTTCCTTTTTTAGATTTTAGGTTTATAGATGAGGTTTAATGCGAGTTCTCTCGGTTGCTTCATGCGAATGCCTAAATCTGAAAATTTATAGCTAAGACCCTAGAAACCAGCACCTGGCTTATCTGGATTGTGCGAGTTTGCAGGTTCAATAGGTTAGGTTGTGTGCAGAAACCTCATTATCTTCGGTTTTGCCAAATCGAGATCGTAGCACTCGAGCGTAGCTTAGTTCATTCTTTTTGTTTTATTTTCTTTTCTTTTCAGTTCTTTATTTCACGCATTTAATTACCCTCATTTAAAATAGGAAAATGTGAAAGAACTACCAAAGCCCGAAATCAAAATAGATTTGTCATAAAAATTAATTCACCCAGAGTCCATTGTAATTTCATAATAGAATAAACCAGAGTGCCCCTTGTTAACATTCACTTGCAGCACTAAGGTATTCCCAGCATTTAAATTAAACAACATCATTGGTCTAAAAAGGATAACGTAAAAGGAACCTTGGAGAAATTATCTGTGTAATTTCTTTGCAAGCAGAGGATTTGGGACTCGGATCCTATCGGAGAGTATGTTTTCACGACTGGGTGAAAACACCACTCAACACATCCCAAACTCCTTTTTGGCCTTAGGATCCTTGTTCATTCTAGCTCAAATTTCTTGGCAATACTCATCCTAATTTTTCTCATGCCTTACTTGGTCCATGAGCTTTACATGACTCCTAGTTATGGCTGCTATGTGTCTTCTACTTAAAGCATTTACAACCTTATTCTCTTTTCATTTTATGTACTCAATTTCAAATTCTTACTCAATGAGAAACTTGACCCACCTTCTCTGTCTCGCATTGAGTATTGGTTGGGTGAATATATACTTTAGACTTTGATGAACTAATTTTAACTCAAAAGGTCTTCCTACAAGATAGTGGTGCCAAACCTTCAAGGTGTATACTAGATCGGCTAGTTCTAAATCATGAGTAGCATAATTGATTTCATGCTTATTAAGCTTTCTTGAAGTATAAGCTACTACAGACTCTCCTTGCATGAGTACTGTTATAATCATAATGACACTGAGAGGGGGGGTGAATCATTGTGTTCTTTAAAAACTTAAAAGCAATTTAGACTTTTAAATAAACAGCAGCAGATTAAAATAGAAATAATAAAAGTACTAAGAGCATCACACATAACATGGCATTTTAACGAGGTTCACCGATGTGGCTACTCCTCAAAAAGGACTGCTTGGACTACCATCCAAATCCAATCAAATGCAAAGCTCCAACTTTACATAATCATTCACCAGCACCAACTGGTAAGAGGCACCAACCCCTAAGTTTTATCTGCTACAACAGAATGGAGCACCAACTCCAATTTTTCCAGCACCAACTGGAAAGAGGCACCAACCCCTTTTTCAAGCTACAACTTGAAGATAATAATCAAAATTGCAGAATGTAAACTTTCACCTCAATTATCATGATCTGCTGTTTTTCTGCGATCTGCTGCTTGTCGGCATTCGACTGCTGCTATGAAAAATGATTCGCACTTTTTCAACCACTCCTCTATATCTCTCCGCATTCTCTGCTACAACTTCACAAAAATATCACTTCTACAGCCAGCACACTGTCATTTCACACTCGGAACACGACTTCTGCATACCGCATTCTTATCTTCTCTTCGCACCACTCACACTGCTGCACCCGAACTTCATACACATATATCACATCACTCTACGACATTTAAACTCGAATAACCCTTGCTTTTATAGAAGAAATTTTAGAGGCAAACCCTAGAAGAACGTTGACTGAGAAACCCTAGAATTTGTCAGCTGCCAAACCCTAAAATCCGTCAGCCCAAATTTAACTTTGTCGGCCTCAAACTCTTCTCCACCTTCGTTACCTTCCTGTAGCTTATTGCCGCGAAATAGTAACACGTCGGCCCTTTTTAATTTAATTTAATATTCTAATTTAAATTTTTAATAAAATAAAAATTTAAACTAAATATTTAAAATTAAATATCTTCAACACCGGGGCATCTTTTTCAACAAAACGAAGAGCCAACTTGGGTTTTAAGAAAAACCCATTTCAAGTCTGTTATCCACTGCATCCTTGGATCTGACTGCCTGTGTTGACAACAATGACAATCCTTCTTGCTCAACAAGTACTCCCCCTAATCCTTCCAATGATGCATCAATGCATACTGTAAAATATCCTTGAGGATCTGAAATCTTCAATATTGGTGTAGTAGTGAGTTTTTGCTTCAACAAAGTGAAAGTAGTTTTACACTTTTCCATCCATTTTAATTCCTTCCCTTTCTTCTAGAGGTTAGTTATTTCCAAGGTAATATTTGATAAATTCTTTATTTGACGTCTATAATAGCTCGTTAACCCCATGAGTCTTCTTACTTTAGTAACATTGGTAGGAGGTGGCTAGTTTAAAATTGCTTCAATTTTCTCTAGATCCATAGTGATCCCTTATGCTGATATGATATGCCCTAAATAGCACACCTTTGAAACATAGACCTCACTCTTGGCTAGATTCCCATAGAGTTGATTTTTCCTTAGCAGCTCCAAAATGATCTTGAGATGCTTATCATTCTCTTCCTTGTTCCAAGAGTATATTAGGATGTCATCTAGAAATACAAGGACAAAATGGTCCAGATGCCTTTTGAACACCTTGTTCATTAAATTCATGAAGATGATAGGAGCATTAGTCAGCCCAAAAGGTAGGACAGTGAAATCATAATGCCCATACCTTGTCTTAAATGTCATCTTATGAGTGTCCTCCTCATGTATTCTCAGTTGGTGATACCCTAATCTTAAATATATCTTGGTAAATACTGTAGCATCTCTTAGTTGTTAAAATAAATCTTCGATCTTGGGTAGTAGGTACGGTTCTTGATTGTAGTCTTACTCAACATTCTATAGTCAATACACAATATTAAAGATCCATCCTTCTTTTTCATAAATAAAACAAGCACACCCCAAGGTGACACACTTGGTTTTATCAACCCCTTCTCTAATAACCCTTACAATTGTACCTTTAACTCTTGCATCTCAATAGGTGACATCCTATACGAAGATCTGTGAATGGGTTCCACTCCTATTATAATATCAATAGTGAAATCAAATTCTCGTATAGAATGGAATCAAATTCTTGTACATAATGGAGCCCAAGTAGATCCTCAGGAAATATATCCTAGAATTCTTATAAAATTGGGTGTGCCCCCAACACCTCTTCCTTTCGGTCCTTTTCAACTTCTTTCAGCTTTATTACATAGATAATACATCCTTTCTTGATGACTTTCTTTAAATTCATAGATAACAACATCTGGGATTTAAATACCCCTTGTTCACTATGAATTCATTGCCTTTCCTTACCTTCCTCAAAATACTTGATCCATATATATCAAAATTTTATTACAGCTTTATGGGTTTGTAGCCCATCCATTCCTAGAATCACATCAAAGGCATTAAGTGGGGCCACATAAAAGCATCCTTTTGTGGTCTTACTAGCTAAGGTAATTTCCATAATTAGGAAACATTGGTTTACGGAGTAGGTCTATCCAGATCCATACTCAACCTTACATCCATTATCCAAACACCTTGGTCTCTTTGGCATATCTTTGGCTAACTTACAAGAAATGAAACTATTAGTGGATCTGATATCTATTAACATATTTACTTGTTTATCAAAAATCTTACCTTTTATGATCAATGGGGTAGTTTGCCCTTTAATTTTATGACTTCCAATTGTAGCGTAGATCTTATACATCAGTTTCTTTCCCTTAGTGTTGGGTGTGCTTGGCCCTAGCCAATATGGGCACCAGTTAGCAAAGTTTAGCCCTCTATAATGGTAGCATCTGTCCTTGGTCCCTTGTCTCTTTTTTATCTTCTGCTCCTCATCCTTAATTGCTAGAATGGGACCTTGTGATTTTTGTGGAGGAGGTTTAGTGTTATTGGGTTTTTTGTGTTTCTTATAAAACTTCTTTTTAGACTTCTTTTGACTTCCATTGAATTTCTTCTCTATATTTTGGGGGTTCTTAGACTTTCATTCTTGTTCAACCTCCCATTTTATAACCCCATTGCTATTCCTCTTCTTTAGTTCCTAATATTCCTATTCAATCAAAGTTTCATATTTATAATGGAATTGTGACTCTACTTTCTTTGCTAGGTCATATACCTTTTCCAACGACTTAGTCTCCTGCATCTCTACATCATGCTTTATCCTAGATTGCAATCCATGAATAAACTTGTGAATCCGCATTTTCTCATTATATGTGGGTATATACTTCAACAACTTTACTAAATTCATGTAGTATATCTCTACTAAGTTGGTTCCTTGCCTTAGGCTGGCAAACTCCTCAAATTTTAGAGCATAGAAATGCTTCGTGAGGAGCCTCTTATTGAATATGTCTATAAATTACTTCCATGGAATATCTACCGGTTCAAATTTGGTTTCCTCATAATAAGTTTCCCACCAATTTAGGGAAGCTCCTTCAAGATAAATAGTAGCCCAAACCATCCGAGTTCCTAAAGAATATCCCTTTACTATGAAGAAAACTTCTAGTTCTCTTAACCAAGCCTTAGCCACATCCCCCTCTCCTTCTCCATTGAATTTGGAGATAAAAACATTATTTAGGTATCTTACCATATCCTTTTCTAATAGGGTTCTAGCTTGCTTCTATTCCACTTTCAACCCCTTAACTTGGTTGGCTTCTAAATATCTAGCTTGCAAATTTTGATTCACCATAGTTTCCAGCACTTGTCTTAATTGATCTTGTAATTGGGAAATTGTGGTAGTAAGTTCTTCTATTCCCATATTGGGAATTTATGGATCCTCATTCTAGATCTATTCTTCGACATTACTTTGTTGAGTCTATCTAGGTGGAGGTCTTTCTATCTTGGCATTAGGTGTCATCTTGATCTGGTTCCAACCAAGAAAAGAATTAGATCCCAATTATCTTGCTGAGTTACTAATTCAAACCATATTATAGATTTATTCTTGCTAATAATTAGAAATATAATTAGGATAGGGTTCCAAGGTTATGATGTATCATTGAAACCAAATCCCATACTAAGGTATCATAACATTCATCTTTCCTTGGGATCAACTCCATTTAGATTCTAATTAAGCAAAGACTCTAGGTTATCCCAACCTTTTAGTTTAACCCCTAGCAAACCTTCATTAGAAATACCTGAATACATTTCCACACATAAGAATCTCTATACCCTTGAATCTAGATCTTTGATACCAAATGTAATGACCCAAAGAAATAAGAAAACACACAAATACAGAAAGAAAAGTTTTTTTTTGACTAAGGAGAAGGATTCGTAAATCCCTAACCAACATTATACCGATTTAATATTTGACATCCCCTAATTTTCTCAAGAACTATACCACACAATATTCCCCTCATGAAAGTTCCTTCTATGTAGGTATATCTCATGTCATGCACATAAGTCCATACATCTCATCAGTCTTGATGAGATAGACTTACCACTCTTGATCATTAGAAGATATACATGCGTCTCCATACTTTACACAAACCATTATGTGTGGGTATGCTACTATAGACACCTAAAACATGTCATGTGTAGGGGACTACTCATATGGGCATCCTAGCAGACCATATGAATGATCTTGGACCATTCCAAGGCAAAGCAGTGGTTTTAACCACTCAAATTAGGTAGTTTTGGCCTATTCAACCTCAGCCATGGCTGACACCCATGGCTAGGATTCTAGCTGTGCCTAGGAGCCATGGCTAGCCCTAAAACTATTTTGAATTCCCGAGCCAAGCCAAAATTAGTTACAATGGCCCTGGCAATGGATTTCGAGTGGTTTCAAGCGAGGAAGCATCCAGAATCTTCCTCCCAACTGCTCCAACCTCCTGGTTCTTGATCTTGGCTTCTCCAGGAAGCTAGGATTAGGAATTGAGAGTGCTATAAGACCCCCTCCAAATTGGGGAGAAAGTCTAGAGAAGCTTTCAATTGAATGCAGTGAAGCCCTACCAAATTGGAGAGCCACTTACAACCCTTGAGGAGTGCCTACATGCTACCAATTTGGAGAATCATGACTGCATTTGAAGCTATGGAGGTTTCAAGAGCTTGAAGAGATCATTCATCCCCAATTGAACCACTTCCACTGCAAATTCGAAGAATCTACATCACCAATTCATTCCAAAACATAGAGGCGACCCTTGATCATCAATTCCATGGAGGAATTTGAGATTCAAGCCCTGATTACAAGAGCAAGAGGATTTTCTCCTCAGCCATAGCTATCAGCCATGGCTAACAGAGCCAACTGTGCTTTAGACCCACGGTGAGGGTTTGACACTCAATTTCCCTTATTTTAGCCATAGGATTTTCATTCTAAGTATGCAATTAGGTAGATCTAACATAGATTAGCTTTCATTTATGCTTTTGTATGGTTAATTCTAGAAATTAGAGGTAGCTTTGCTCTATTTTCTTCTATTTTGTCAATTTGCACTAGTTTCATTAGATTTGATCCATTTCAAGTTTTAATGGCAAATTATGCATCATAATAGCTAGATTTACTACTTTCTTAGCATTCTTTATCATAATTTAGAGATTTTGTGATTATATTTACAAGTTTCCATGCTTTCTTGCTATATTTGTACTAATTCATGCAAATTCCTATCAAGAGCCTCATCATGAGAGGCCTCCTTTGCTTCTAATTATTTTATGTTGTTTCTTGAATGTAGATTTATAGGATCTGAGCATATTCAAAGCATTCTTGGCAACATATTCCTCCGATCAAGTGAGAAGAAGGCTTCCTTGAGCCTTAAGTAGTTCGTGTCTACATTAAGAGCCTATGTATTGCACCATCCCCTTTGAGGGGCTCAAAATTTGTATCAATTGTATCAAGAATTTGGTATCCCTAAGAGGGACATATTTGTAAAGGATATTTGCAATGATAATATAAAGAAGTTATTCTTTCTTGTTCAATTCATTGTTATTCATATTTTCATGCTTTAATGCTTGGTATACTTGATGCAATAGTCTAGGTGCATGCTTTTAGAGTGGTACAGATGGTGATCATGATGGAAACCCACAAATTGCTATAGATTACTAATTTCTTTGTTTTTGTGTTGTAGGTCTTAGTCATGCTTAACAACCATGATGTATAGTCTCAGTCATGCTTAACAACCATGGCTAGCAACAAAGCAAAAATATAGATAGTAAGCAGCTTATCTCTCCATCAAATGAGGATTTCTAGGTAATATTCCTTCTTGTTTCTTATCTCTATTTTTTTCCTATCATAGATATACTCATCTAAAAAATAAGAAATAAAATAAAAATTAATTTCATTCTATGCATACCTACTATTTTTTTGGGTTTGTTTCTTGCTTGGGCCCAATAGGCTAATTTTTCATGTAAAATGCATTCTCTGAATTTCATATAGCTAGATACATGCATATTTCTGAATTTGAAACATCTTTATTTTAGGCATATAGGAAAGATCATGTTTTCTTGGTGATGCATTTTTCTTTTTTGCAAAGTTAAAATGAACACACACACCACACAACACTTAAATGCTAGTGAGATGGAATTCACACCCATCCACTAGTAGAGTTCAATGACGATGGTAGTTATTTCCATCCATTGGCTCAAATCCCATGAACCCTATTCTTTTGGCCAATACCGACTCCAAGATCCATCCTATCCATGCAAAATAGCATGCATTCCTCTTCGGAGGGGTGTATCACTATGCACAATGTGTTGGGTGAGGATCGGTAGGACCTGTGCTCCCTACCCAGGTGTGGGTTTCATCTCCACACTTTGGGGGGTTTACGTGATCATGACTTTCATTATCGGTTGTCGAGCTATGAGCATACAGGTGAAATCCATTAAACTAAACAAGTATATCATCAACAAATATGAAAACATGATGAGAGTTAGTTTATGATTTCAACACACCTAAAACACACTAAAACCAGTTTAGGGATCACAAAGAAATTTTAAAAGAGATAATCATAATTGTATACTTTGTTTTCTCTAAAATCTACACAGGAGATAATACACATTATGGTTAGTACATGGAGAGGCCGACCTCGATGCATAATCGAGGTTGAATCCGAAGCTCCACCAAACACACAAAACAATATGTTGAACTCTCAACCATAGAATCCTCCTGAATGATATTCGATGAGTATTAGAGGGGACAATTCAATGCATGAGGATTCTATTCAGAACACCCCAGATAGAGGAGGTAATGCACACTCCTCGAGGGATAGATCTAAGGGTGGCTCAAGGCCCCCACCATCCCAAGATAGACAACAAGAAAATCTACCCAATCAGGGGTAGGAAGAGAGGGTTGCTTCAGAGCGTAGGCCCGTGCAAACTCCAAACAATAATGAACTTGATAAGTTCATGATTGACATATCTAGACTTGGAGAAAATGGTACTCCACCAAATCAACCATGGAAAACTAGATAGCTTGATGGACTTGATAGAGTCCTAGGGCAATTAGGGTGTAGAGCCTCATCTGCACATTCTCGTTCTATGAGTTCTCATAGTGAGAGTACACGTAGGACTATCAAGGAACCAAGAGAATGCTCAAAGCATTCTCGAAGCATACATGCCCCATCAACCCATGTGGGCATAGATCATAGACAATAGCATAATGTGAATGCCATCTATACAGACAAAGGCAAGAGCATGGTAGACAAGTCTATTGGGGTTCACACCAACAAAGCTGCACAAACAGAGCTTAACTAGAGGCCACATACTATCGATCTCATAGATCGATCACAAAAATTGGTGTCAGAGCAAAGGTAGTGGATCTTCCAAGATCAATTGGAAGATGTGCATGTAGAGTATGAGTACCTTGAAAATAAGGATACTCAAAGATAGAGGTTGTTAAGGCAACGTCTATATGAGCAGTGCATGCACGAGCAATGCATCCTTGACCAAAAGGAGTATGCAGAGAGAGAAGATAGATTGGCTCGCACCAATTTACCTCCTCAAAGTGAATATAGGGAGTGCCATCATAGATGAGCTACTTTGCAACCTAAATTGCACCCTAAGCATATTAGAAATCATACTCATTATATGGCCCAAAACATATTGCAGTACCAAGCGCTCGAACACCATGGGCGTACTCAGTACGAGGAGGTAGAAGGAGATGATCAAGAACAAGAATATCCTGAGATCTCCTTAGTAGAAGAGGAGGATGAGCCATTGCCTCCACCTCGACCCAAGAAGAATCTACCTCCAAAAGCTCCTCAAAGACCTCTCAAGGAAGAGGAGATTCTATCTTCCCAGGCCTACAAAGCCTTGGTAGAAAAGGTAAGAGCCATTGAGAAACAAGGGATGGCTTATCAAAAGCCAACCTTGAACAAGATCCACAATGTGCCTTTATGCCCCTCAGTGCCTACTCCAACGTATCCCGATCACTTCGAGATGCCAAAGCTGGATAAATTTCTAGGAGATGAAGATGCCCAAGAGCATGTCACGTGTTTCATGAATATGTGCTTTCAGATACAAAGCGATGATGCTTTATTATTGAGGACCTTCATCATGACCCTTTCAGGCCCTACCCTGGAATGGTTCAACCAACTAAAAAGGCACAACATAACCAACTTTGAGCAATTGGCCAATGCTTTTCTTGAATGCTTCTCCTTCGACATCAAGAAGAAGATAAACTTATCTGATCTGGCTGCTCTAATGCAATACGATGATGAGCCAATCATGGACTATGGAAATAGATGGAGAAAATTAATGGTCAAGTTGCCATTTTCCATTCCAACAATGGAACTGACTCGAATGTTTACAAAGAGTTGTGTGAAGCACATCTCGCTATTGTTGTAGCTACAACAATACCAGACATTTGAGGAGGCCTTGGCACAAGCTAAGGTAATTGAGGACATCAAGTTACAGGAGGGTAACTTGAAGCTCCAAAACAAAAAGGATTGGAATAAGAAGAACACTCAAAATCAAAATCACCAAGCCAAGCCGGCCCACGTGAATCAAGTAGTGTTGAACCTCCAAAAAGGGACAAGGGGCAACAATAATAGAATTATCAGGCCCAACCTCCTCTTGCATAATACAATCAATGCAATAATAAGAAATAAGGTAAGAATAAGGAGCAATACCCTCCTCACTAGTTCACACCATTATCAAAGACAATGACATCGATATTTCATCAACTATGTGAGGCTAAGGCTATCAACTTACCTGAGATCAAGTTGCAAGACCCTAACCAACCCAAACCAAAAGGGTATAGGGAGGATCAATATTGCTCATACCATAGGATGAAAGGACATGACATTGAAGGATGTTATAGTTTTAAACACGTGGTACAAAACATGATCGACAAAGGTGAGCTAATTATCGACAACCCTTAGGCTCTGGATAACCAAAACATGGGGATTTTCAAAAATCCTCTTCCGAACCATGAGCCTCCGAGGAACAATGTTGGCCAAGTGAACCAAGTGTGGATTGAGCCACCTACGCAAGGCTTCATCGGTATGGTAAATGTTATCACAAGAAAAGGGAGGTACGAGTGACCAGATCCACCTCCAACTCTAATCAGGGTTCAAGTTGCACCCCCACAAAGGCCAGCATAAAACAATATGCTAGGCCCACCAACTAGACCGGTGGTGACCATCAAAAATAGGCTTATTCAAAGCCTATAGACAACTCCAACAAAGTTGTCAATATATGAACTGATACAATAGTCTCCTAAGCATAGGGAGATGCTAATGGACATCTTGAGGTCCATTGAAGTTCAGTCCCAAGACCCGAAAGCATTTACAAATTTTGTGGGACATGTGTAGTAGTGTAGAGAGTCGATGATTCAATTTCATGATCATGAGATTAAAATAGTTTCTACTGCTACAGTGGACCCGCTGCTCCACATAATTGTGTGTGTCAACCACACACCTTTCAAATGGGTATTGATTGACATAGGGTCTTCGATCAATATTATTACTACCAAGGCATTAGCATACTTGAAATTGCCAAAATCGCATATTGTACCTTCGACCTTCACTTTGAGAGCATTTAACGATGCACTATGCTCAACGGTCGGTACTATAGTCTTACCTATTCAGGTTGGACTGAAGACCATCCCTGTGATGTGTCATGTACTAGAAGGTGCAATGCAATATAACATCCTCTTAGGGAGACCTTGGATCAGAGAGATGCATTGTGTTCCCTCAATTTTACATCAATGTATCAAGTATATACATGAGGGACAAGTGCACATGGTTCCTTCCGATGAGGAGCCATTTAAATATGTGAATCAAGTAGATTTTCCTGGAGATTTCATTCTCCCTTCAACACACCTAGATATAAGGCCAACATCACCCATTAAACATCTAGAGGGTAAACTAAAGGAAGTGTGTGTTGGACCTTTGACATCAGCACCATGACCATCTATGCATACAACAATAGCTTCTACAAAGCCTACAACATCGATGATGCTTAGAAATGACCAGAAGCTTAAGGTAGTAATGGGTGAGAAAGAGTCAAAGGAAATGCCCAAAGTAGCCAATGCTAAAGTCTCTAGTCCCATGGATGAAGGAGATGCACAGAATGAAGTCGAGGAGGTACCTCAGCCTGCTTCACCTATTTCTTTAGCTAGGTCATCTGCACCGTAGGTGACCATCCATTTGGTTAATCCTGGGCTAGCGGAGTATATAGTGTAGAACATGACATTCACACCTTTTATCGAGACTGCACAGGACATGGGTAGACCTCAAGCCCATCACTTTCCCATAGGGATGGTGGTACCACTAGGGGTGCCACCCAACCAAACAAATTTCATCTATGGAGGTCTTGACCAACTTGCTAATCGCACGCCCATAGATGAAGATGATGATGAACCATTCTCAGTGAATGTTCATTATTTTTCCAATCCAGAGTTCACCTTGCATTATTTTGAACGTTACCATTGGCATGGTTACGGTCTAGGCTTATTCGAGCAAGGGCGTCGAACTCCCTATGAACCACAATATCAGTTGCCAACTGATAGGTTCGGATTGGGCTACCATATAAGAGGATAGGATGAGCTTTTAGCAACATCTCTCGATCGCCTGAACCTCAGTTTAGGGGATAATGTGGATTGGAATCCTTATCACCCTAACCCTTCCTACATGCGAAGGGGTAATCGGCTAGTGACCTACATCTCTATAGAACCACCTGAGATCTATCATGACAACATCATGGTGGAGGTCGATCCAGAAGATATTCCAAGAGCTAACTTGGAGATTGAAAGTCATGAAGCTATCGATGACACTGGCATGCAAATCTAGAATCTAGGCCTAACAGTAGACACTGAATCAGAAGTTGCTTCTGAGGAAGTTAAAGCAGAATCCATTTCTAAAAGAGATGGACCAGAATGTGATTCTAGAATAGATGATGATGAGGAGTCCTCAAACAATGAAGAATATGAGGATGAGAACAAAATGGCCTACCTTGGCCTCAGACATCTACTCAATCACCCATGGCTAGTAGGCAGGAATGAGGGATTCTTCATAGATGATAGTGACTACAAAGATAAGACCGTGAGGGCCTACCTTGAGCCTCACTAATTACATCATCGTAATGAACCATTTGACATGGATGAAATGTATCAAAGAGTATATCCTAGCCCCTACCTCAGGGAAAGACCAACTAATCTAAATGAAGTTTATCATATAGTCTTCCCTGATCCACCTACATATATGTAGCTCCTTGAGCCAAATGATCCCATTTTCTAGTCTATTCATAGACCAGATCCGGAGATCCCCATACCCCTAGAGCCACATCTTGGGTATGCGAATAACACTGATAATGTAGAGTTGCACACATGTGGTCCTAGAGATCTAATCCATTCCATCAACATGATCTCCATTGATCTGACCACTCCACTCCACAACCCAGCAAATCCTTCTAAACCATTGTGTCTTAATCTAGATGCTATTGATTGGGATCATATTGATTCACCTCTAGAGCCTGAATATTTCTTCCCCAATGAAGAAATGTTACAACCATTTCACTTTGCACCAAGCTGCACACATGATGTTTATCACACTGAGGGTAATTCCGATGTGGGACCTTTAAACCCAACTGATGACATCCACCTAATTCCTACGCCTCACCAGCTTGAGGAGGGATCACACATGTCAATAGAGGAAACCTTTGATGTGGATATCAGTGATGATCCCACTAATCCTAAGAAGGTTAAATTTGGAGAGAGTCTATCTCCTGATGAGTGTGCCATCCTCATCCCTCTACTGAAAGAGAGACCTGATATCTTTGCTTGGATATACAAGGATATGCCGGGTCTAGATCCAAAATTGGTTACCCATAACCTTTCGCTAGATCCCTCTAAAAATCTAGTCAAGTAGAAGCTCAGGAAAATGCATCCAACCATCGCTTTAATGGTTAAAGACGAGTTGCAAAAGTTGTTGGATGTAGAGTTTATTATCTCCATCGACTATCCGGAATGGGTATCAAATATGGTACCTATAGGAAAACTTGATGGAAGGATCCGTATCTGTACGGATTTTAGAGACCTCAACAAGGCAACACCAAAGGATTCATTCCCATTGCCCAACATAGATGCTCTCATAGATGCAACTACGGGTCATGAGATGCTTTCCCTTATGGATGATTTTTTTGGTTACAATCAAATTTAGATTAAAGTTGAAGACCAGCACAAAACCACATTCACAATGCCATGGGGAACATTTTGTTACAAGGTTATGCCATTCGGCCTTAAAAATGTTGGTGCCACATATCAATGAGCCATGACATACATCTTTCATGACTACATGCACAAAATCCTAGAGGATTACATCGATGACTTATTGGCAAAGTCATTACTACGTGAAGAGCATGTTGAGGTCCTGAGAAAGGTCTTCGATCACCTGATAGAGCATAATGTCAGGTTGAATCCCAAGAAGTGCGTATTTGGTGTAACTTCAAGAAAACTCTTGGGATTCATCATTTCTAAATGAGGGATCGAAGTCGACCTAGAAAAGGTCAAGGCCATACTTGAAATGCATCCTCCCACCAATATCAAAGAGCTAAGAAGCTTGCAAGGCAAAGTAGCATCCATAAAGTGATTTATCACATAATTATCAAACAAATGTTGACCCATGAATCAGTTGCTACACAAGGGGGTCCCATTCAATTGGGATGAGGACTATCAAAAGGCCTTTGCTAAAATTAAGCAATACCTAGCAATGCCACCAGTACTAGCTCCACCAAGACCAGATGTGCCATTCCTACTTTATATATCGGCTACTAACTTTGCATTGGGAACCATGTTAGCCCAAAATAATGTGCAAGACAAAGAGCAAGTGATATATTATATCAGTCACACCTTGGTGAGTTATGAGCTAGGGTATGCATACATAGAGAAGTTATGTTTAGCAGTGGTGTTTGCAATGAAGAAGTTGCATCATTACATGCTAAGTCATACGATGTATGTGATATCCAAACAAAATCCTTTGTAGTATATGATGAGCAAGACATATCATAATACACGTACTACAAAGTGGATCATGCTATTGATAGAATTTAATTTGGAATTCATCAGCCAAAATTCCATCAAGGGATAGGTCATAGTTGATCAACTGGTAGAGGCACCTCTTGAAGATAGTAAGCCTCTTGTCATAGAGCTTCTCGATGATGCAGTCTTTGCATTATCAGAATCTCCCAAACCCGAAGAACCAGATAACAAAGCTGATATGACTTTGTTCTTCGATGGTTCAAAGTGTGAGCAAGGGGGTGGTGCAAGAATTATCTTCTTCATGCCACAAGGTGCTCCAATGCCCTTGTCATTTAAGCTAGACTTCCCTTGTACCAATAACAATGCTGAATACGAGGCCCTAATCTTGGGCCTCCAAATAGTAATCACCATGAAGATTAAAATATTAAATATCTTTGGTGACTCCCTTCTCATTGTCAATCAGGTTAAGGGACTATTTCAATGTAGGTGTCCTATCCTGAAAGCTTATAAGGATCTTGTTGACACTTATCTAGCCTAGCTAGAGTGGTACGACATCGAGGCAATCCCTCATACATCAAACAAATTTGTAGATACTATGGCATCTTTGGGGTCCTTGATCCCTCAGAATCCATCTGCCGATTTTACTACCATTCATGTAAAGATGCTCTTGCATGCCATGATGCAGCATGAGGCTTTCGATAATAAAGAATCAGTCAACATGATTCATATAGAACCAAACCATGAGTGGTTCTATAAAGCCAGAGACTTTCTCAAGAAGGTACCCTAGGGGTCTTTGATCTCGCAAGGTCCTATGGGGAATGGCACCACCATTCACCACAAGGTTGTATCCCAATATGCATTCATGCATAGTGAACCACAAGGGGAACAAGTCATCTTGTCAGTCGAGGTAGAAGCTTATCAGGATTGGATGTCATAATTACATGACTTCCTTAAGCTTGGTTTAATCCCTCAAGGATTATCATGTGCTACAAAATGCACATTCAGATAGAAAGTGACAAAGTATGTCTTGTTAGGAGACATCTTGTACCATCGAAGCTATGATGGAGTTCTCCTTCATTGTCTTGAGCCCCAAGAATCAGCTTGGGCAATCTCACAAGCTCATGATGGTACATGTGGTGGCCATTTTAGTGGCATGGCCATCATCAAGTGCATCCTTTGAATGGGTTATTATTGGCCCACTATGGAGAAGGATTGCACCATGTATGTCAAGAAATGTGTTAAATGTCAACATCATGCTAATCTTATGCACTTGCCATCGTAGGCCTTACAGCCCATTCAAGTGGCTTGGCCATTTTCTCAGTGGGGTTTAGATCTAATTGGTAAGATCTCTCCCCCATCATCGGGTCGACATACATTCATTATAATGGCTACTGAGTATTTTACAAAATGGGTGGAAGCAATCCCTTTGACAATGACAACAAGAGCACGTATTGCGGAGTTCATACTTCACAATATCATAAGTCATTTTGGGATACCATCCAAGATAATATTGGATAATGGAACGTCATTCAAGAATAAAACTATGAGGGCTTTGACATCCAAGTACAATATACAACATAGTTTTGCGACTCCATACTATCTGTAAGCAAACGGGTAAGCTGAAGCTTCAAACAAGATAGTGGTAGCCATCTTGAAAAATATTGTACAAGAAAACCACAAAGATTGGCATATACAACTACCCCTTGCATTATGGGCTTACAGGACTAGTATACGGACACCCACTAGGGCAACCCCATTTTCGCTAGTATATGGTGTTGAGGCCATTATGCCCTTAGAGTTGGAGATTCCAACCCTGCGCATCACATTGAAAGAGTTCATCGATGATGACACTACATGGCAAGCTCACCTCGATCAACTGATGCTTCTTGATGAACATCACGTGAATGCCCTTGAGCATCTCCACATTTATCAAGAACACCTAAAATGAGCTTATAACAATAAAGTCCATCTGAGAGACTTTAAAGTTGGTGATCTTGTACTGAAAGAGAACCAACAAAACTCAAACCTACCACCGCACTTACAAGATAAATTTATGGCCAACTGGTTAGGTCCATATATCATCTCAGAGAAGATAGGACCTAGAACATATCGCCTAACATCACTTGAAGGTGTTGAAGAGCTTGAACCTCTCAATATCCTTCATCTTAAGGCGTTCCACACATAAATTCAAAAAATCAAAAACATGGAAAAATTCAAAATCCATAAAAATCAAAAAGCAATAAAATCTAAAAATATTGCAAAACATCAAAATTCAAAAACATTTGCATCATGCATTTCATTTTGCACATGCATTCATTTAATTGCATTGCATTTAGGCATTTCCATCCATCACAACTTGCATTAGGATAGGTTGTGTTTGCAATCTTACAAATGACACCACATTTGTATTTCAATCATGCATCTATGCATCATCATCATCCATCACCCTTGTGAGTAATTGTGTTTCTCAACACAACCCCTCCTATTGCTATGAGGAATATACTAGGGTTTTCTAGTCATTCAACCATACCTAGTGATCTTCTCAGATTTTGTAGAAATCTTGCTTTGCTTTTGAAGATGAGGTCTAGTTTTGATAGCACCTAGCATATATCAAAATCCCATCACTAATCAAACACATTAACAATCCTAATTAGGACAAGGAAATATGAACACTACAAAGTGGTCCTAGTCACCTTAAGCGAAAGGTTTTGTTACTTGCTCATCTTGTGATGTGCATGGTCTAGAGTGTTGATCATTGGCAAAAGGACAAGTTCCCCCTACCCAAGAAATCCCTTGCTTACAAAAAGGAGAAAAATCCCAAAATCAAATCAAATCCCTTGCTCAAAACAAAATAAAAACAAAAATACAAAATAAATAGTGATTTTTATCACTATATATATGAGCAAGTATCCCAATAAAATTGAAGAAAAGAAGGGGGTGAAGAGCTTGAATCCCTAGAATGGTCAATACTTAAAACCATAGAGTGATCCCCAATACAGCAATGGGCTGAATGAATCCCACCTGGCATTGGGGTAGGTCTAAGCAATTTACAAATGAGCTAGCTTTAGGTGGCCTATATTACCTAGTGGTCTAGTCCAACTACGTCCAAACCTAGGATCATGGTGGACATTTGGTGATCCTCATTACAACAATGGGCTGAATGAATCTCGCCTGGAAATGAGGTAGTCTTATGTCTCATCTAATATATTCATTTGCACACATAGGGATAATGAATATCTTGGTCTTTCATAACAAAAACTTTATTTTTCAGGAGTCTAGTATAGTCATTATACAACTTTTGATAAGTCAACTAGGGTGTTTGAGTCTCATGGAAAACCTCAAAAATTCCCAAATAGCAACAAAACACATCAATCAATCAATCATCAATTTCTATTTATGAGATTTTGTTTATTAAAGGTGTTCATAACATAGAACAATATAATATCAATAATGATATTTAGATGACCACTAACTATTTTTGCATATCTTTTAACTTACAAAACCTTATAAAGGGAAACAATACATCATCTCATCATTTCATATATGGATGTTAAAATGATTAATTCTTATGATAAGATTTAACATTTTCATTCATGATTTTTATACATTTTGTGGTGTCATCCATTAGATTGTTAAACTCAAATTGCATTCATTCCTTATGTTTTAAGTGATTAAAGCATACAAGTTCATTTACATTAGATTATCATCATGTAAATAATGCATTACATACATTGCATTCATCATATCATAACATCATAAATTAAATGCATACAATTAAATCAAATCAAACATACATTTAACATCTAACATTGCATCCATATGCATACATCATAGTAGTCCATCTACACATCTAGATCACAATATCTAGTCATACATCCATCAACTAGCTAGTGCATGTCATCAATACATCACATCATATAGCATCAAATCAACATAACATATAAGCATTGCATCCATATGCATCTCATAAACATAAAACAACAAAAATATACACATATAATGAGTCATAAATCAATATCATATATATGTGTGTGTGTGTGTCAACAAAGTACATAGACATGTATCAAAAATACCCGTAGGCTACAACTGTGTAGGTCCTCAGACCTTACACTCAAAAATGGTATAAATATCTAAAAATTTATACTAAATAGGGCCTGCACCCCTACCTGGGAGTCTCCTCCACCATCTCCACCCTCTCTGTGAGTCCACCTAGAGCTGGTGCTTATGGACCTCTCTGACATGTGAGTCCTGTGACTAGGTCATGTTGATGACTGCCTAGTCTCACGTGTCCTAGTCCTCTATGACCCTATAGCTATGGATCTCTTAGGCACTACACCACCATGTAGTTTGACCTCACCCTCAAGGAGAGCGATGTGGGCTACATCTGATGCATGCTACCTAGTACCATCCTAGATGAGGGCATGCAGTCTCTGGATCTCTACAGCCATATCCAACCCTGCTAGTCCTAGTGTAGCTGGAGTGGTAGGAGCAACCTGAGAAGTCGAGGGATCTCCCCTCTGTAGACCGAAGCAAGTCCCTCTCTATAGTCACAACATCCAACTGAGACCGGAGAAGATCATGTTACCTAGTGATCTTCTCTATATCTATATCTATAGTGGTAATCTATGCTTGGAGAGCTACCCTCTCCTCCTCATATCCTTACCACTATACCTATCCCTCTACAAGCTGAGCCTAGACTACTCTCATCTATGCCTATAAGGTAGCAAGGGAGGTATCCCTCTCCAAAATCTACATCCTCACCATCTATAGCTGGGACTACAAGCTAGCCACCTAGGTCCTCAACTAGGACACCTCATCATCTAACTCCTCCTCGCCCTCCTCCTCAACCTAGGGCTCCCTCCTGCTATTGTAGACTGACCTCATCCACCCTTTGTCCTCTAGTGAATGTATCACCCCTCAAGATCAGCACCTACTACCTCTATGGCTGCTCCATCCCTAGATCTACCTAGCGGGCCACCACCCTACCATAACCTGGTAGTCCACCAGGCATCATACTCTACTGTAGTCCCTACATCTGCCAACCCTAAGTCCTGGTAGATGTCATCCTCATATCCCAATGGGGTCACTCAAGGCCAAACTAGGTGTATCTCCACCTTAAGGTGATGGTAGATAATTGGCTTAGCAAGAATATCCTAGTAGATCCAAAACTGCCTAGTGACACATGAGAAGTAAAAGAACTCATGAATTTTAGGCTTATGCTTGAGGAGCCATTTGTCACATCACATCCACATCAAGTAGCGATCGGCCTTCTCCCATGCTGGGAAGTCCATGTAGTAGCACCATCGAACTTGACCTAGCCTACAAATCCCTGATGCATGACCTACTCCTAAAGCCCTTTGCCTCCCTAGGCCAACAAGTGGTATAGCATTGGCACTCCTCTATAATATCATTGATACATAGAGGTAATCCCCTAGGGTGATCAATAGTAATGTGCTCCCTCGCCCATATCTGGAGTAGTAGACTACAGCCGACTCTCATGCAGCCCCGTTGGGTGATGCAATATAGCTCATCGTAGAGTTGTGTGAGAAGAGCACTCCCCTAGGAGAGAATCAATGGCTCCCATGTGGTGCCTTTTAGAAGGTATTGCATCTGATCCAAGAAGTTCCAAGGGAACCTCGCTCTTGATGTATCTAGGAGTAGAACATATGTAATGAGATACATTAGCATAGCCCACCACTATTAGAATACTTATGCCTTGTACCAGCACTCAATACGTACACCCCCATGATCTATATCATCTAGAATATCATTATTCCAGGTGCCAAATACTCTCTGGAATACCACCACCTTTTCCATAGTAGGTGAAGATGTGATGGCCTCGCCATCGATGGGGATGCGAAATATGTGGTATACATCCTCTAGGGTGACTATGATATCTCTAGTTGGCAGGTGAAAATTTTTGGTCTGTGCATCCCAACAGTGGGCCAAAGCAGTCATGTAGACCTAATCGACCATGATGGAAGGTAGACAGAGTATTGTTGGAGCAAAATCTGCCTTTGGTTACATTTGCACCCAAGACTTTGCCAACATTGAAGGACCAGGTCAGAACAGAGTCTACCTGGTTCAATCTCCAGAGGAGGCTGGTTCCTTTGTTTCTTTTAGGGAAAGGGAAAGAGAGGGAGATGCATAAAGAGAGGGAAATATAGCTAATGCTAGAGGATTAAAATGGTACAGATTAAGCAACAACAACAACTACTACCACAACCTTTCATAGATAAGCATAATAAAACCAAAACGTAGAAACTTAAACCCTCGGTGAATGCTTTATGATAACACAACTCTATTTGTGAAGTTAAATTGCAGATCTTAACAGAATGTTAATGCAGGAATTCAGATTAAGAATTGATGCAGATTACATTCAAACTAGATTTAATTAGCAATAGATAACACATACATACTTGATTTCACAACACCAATGAGCCAAGAACCAGAATGTAGATCTTTATTTAGCTTTCAGAAGTCTGTATACATAGCCTTGTAAACGCCTAAGAGCCGACCATTTGTTTGGGTCGCTCATTCTATATATAAGAGTTTTACATAACAAAAAACTGAAAGTTGTTACAATAGTATGCCCGTAGGCTCATTCTGGTACAGAAGAAAGTTAAGGAGTGATGGAGCTTCTAACTGAAAGAGGTTGGGATATTCTTGTTACATCAATATTTATCCGATATCTCAGACTTCATGGTCTCCATGGCCTTCAAAATGTCATGCCATCATGAATTTTAGCCACTACTTGGTCCTTGGCCTTCAAAATGTCATACCATCATAAATTTTGGCCACTACTTGGTCCTTGGCCTTCAAAATATCATGCCATCATGAATTTTAGCCACTACTTGGTCCTTGGCCTTCAAAATGTTATACCATCATGACTTTTAGCCACTGCTTGGTCCTTGGCCTTCAAAATGTCATGCCATCATGACTTTTGGCCACTACTTGGTCCTTGGCCTTCAAAATGTTATGCCATCATGACTTTTGGCCACTGCTTGGTCCTTGGCCTTAAAAATGTCATGCCATCATGAATTTTAGCCACTACTTGGTCCTTGGCCTTCAAAATATCATGCCATCATGAACTTTTGGCCACTTCTTGGTCCTTGGCCTTCAAAATGTCATGCCATCATGAATTTTAGCCACGCTTGGTCCTTGGCCTTCAAAATGTTATACCATCATGAATTTTTGCCACTACTTGGTCCTTGGCCTTCAAAATGTTGCATAATTTGATTTTTAACCATCATAACTTTTAGCCATTGCTTGGTCCTTGGCCTTCAAAATATCATGCCATCATGACTTTTAGCCACTACTTGGTCCTTGGCCTTCAAAATATCATGCCATCATAACTTTTGGTCTTGGTCTACTCCATTACTTCCAAAATATTGCATTATCATGACTTTTGATTTCTACACTTAGTATCTGGAGGAGATTATTCCTTCTTTCCCTAGATGTGGTCATTTTGACCAACATTCTTGGTGCCTCCTGGGGTAATTCTATCAGCTAAATGTTAGAACCTAGAGCCTTTATCCATTGGGGAACGGAGTTAAAAAAATAAAATAATAATAAAAATAAGGGAAATAAGGGGAAAGATACCAAGTAGATAGGAAAAATAAACAAAAACTCACTTTGAAGCGATCATTCTTCCAGAGTGCTTCCGCTAGAATTTCTTATTTCCTTTTGACCTGAAGGTGGTGCGCTACTGGATGAGGCCTTCTTGGCTTTTATTTGTTTCTCCTTTTCTTGTTTGTTCTTCTCTTGAATGACCTCATTGTAGGTGGCGCAGGCCTTCTTCCAGGTCTCTTCATCCATATCAACTTTTTCCTTGAAGGTGAGATACAGGTATTCTAGCTCTTCGACCTTGTCATACGATAGAGATTTTGCTTTCAAGCTTAGTTCATGAAGACAAGCGTTCATCTGAGTGATATCCTGAGCCATAGTGAATATTGAATTCTCTTGAACTAGCTCTTCCCAACTATCAATCTCTGATTCATCTTCTAGGAACTTTCTCCAAGAGGCCTTCAGCTCATCTTCTACCAAGAGCTGTGAATTTCTATCCCAGAAGCTAGGCATGCCATAATTTTTGGCTATACCCACATGTTTGGTAATTGCTTTAGCTTCTATCTTTAGCTCATACATTATCCTTGCAGCTTTTGTTATCAACTTGTGTCTCTTGAAGAAATTTTGAGCAACCAATTTGGCCTGAGACCAATTTGCATCATGAGCTCTATACCCTGCTATCACTTGAGTGCTATCCGCCAGGACCTAAATTTTATTAGCGGTTGACACCCTTGTCGCTAGGAGTTGGATTGATGCTTGGAACTCATCTTCTACCTAGATTAGCATGCTTTGGATTTTAAGTAGGTATGCTAATGTGGGTTTAGCCCTCAAGATTATTTGGCTGACCTTTTTGAGCATCTCCTTTTGGACTACTTTTGCTTTCTCTTTGGTCAGTCCGTTGGTCTTATCTGCACTATCAGATAGCTACTTTTTGAGATCTTCAACTTGTTGCTACAGCATTTGAATTTGTTCTTCGACCTTTGTTGCTCTCTCTTTGTAAGGGGTGACCTCATTGAACCTCTCTTCCCATTTCTTAGCTTCATTTTTCAAAGCCTTCTCTATGGTTTTCTGCTGGTGAAGGGCTTCTTCTAAATGCTTTCTTGATTGCTCTACTCGAAGGAATTTTTCTTTGTAATACTCTACATTTAGATAAATTGTCCCCATATGAGACTGAGCCTTGCTCCACTCATCATCCATGGGTAGCTGAGTCATGTCTTCCTGAGTCACCTCAGCCTGGTAGTCCTCCAAAGTCATTTCTTTTTTGGCTTCTGCACTAGCAGGGTCATCTTCAATGTAGACCATTGCATGCTGATGGGATCTAACACCATTCCTTCTCAGACATGGGCTACATCTATAGAGCTTTGGGAGCTCCATGACTTCAACCATGTGGTAGCATTGATGTTGGCCTTCTTCAATTTCTTGAATTTGGCAATAGTAGGGTTGTTTGTAGGGGAAGCAGTTTGCATGGCCTGGAAGCTTAACAGGTTGGCAGAGAAGGGGAAAGGAGTGGTGGCTAAAGAGGCTTCCATACTTAATTTTCTAGAAGGGGACCCTTCATGAGCAGGGGGAGATGCTGGTGGAGTTCTCTACATTGATGGATTAGTTGGTGGAGTTTGTTGAGTGGAAGGGGGAGTTTGATGAGGAGGTGATGGAGGAGGTTGATCAAAAGATGATGGGTTGCCCTATCTTTCAGAATGGGGAGGGGAATTTCTTTGGGAATGAGGAGAAGAAGGAGTATCAAGGTCAATGGGAGACATACCTGAGGCCTTTGGTGGAGTGACATCCTCGGTTCCCTATGACTTCTCGGTGTAGACTTCTACAATTTGTTTTAGGCTTGAGTTATCAACCTCAGTTGTTGTCTTTGTCAGGGATTGCACCTCACCAATGGTTTATTTTTTACCAGGAGCTTCTTCCAGGGGAGGTTTCTCAGCTATTTCAACCTTTTGTTCATCAATCCTCTATTTCTCAAAAGCCTATTCAACTTTTTGTTCATCAATCCTCTATTTCTCAGAAGCCTATTCAAGATTTTGTTCATCAATCCTCTATTTCTCAGAAGCCTATTCAAGATTATATCCTATTTCTGTTTGATCTCTAGTCTCCTCATGCTCTTCTGATTCTATGTATTCCTCAAACTCTTCATCTTGTTCTGATTCTTCGTATTCTGACTCTTTCGAGGATGTTTCTATTCTTCTCATTTTTTAGGAGCCACCCTTATCTAAACTCTGCTTTTCTTTTCTTATGTACAAGCTGAGCACTATCATCCGACTCTATGTCTGATCCTGAAGGGGGATGAACACTCAACATCTCTTCTTTGGGGTTTCTACTTGTTCAACTGCTATTGCTTTCCCCTTATCTTGTTCTGTGCTACCTTCAACTTGTTTGATGGGGATGCCATCAATTCCTAGGGGAACCTTATCCGCTAGAGTCTCAGACCATTCCTCATGACTTGCATCATACTTCACATAGAACTTTGTGTCCATCTTCAAACCATATCTAGTGAATGTTTGAATGTGGCACCTCATTTGCCACCATGCTAATATTTTAGCGTGATCCCAGTATTGTCCTCTTTTCTTCATCCTTTTGATGGTTTTATCAGTGAGCTTGTGCTCTGGGTTTGAAGTTGGGCTCCAATATGCCAAGTGCTCATAGAAATCATGCCATGGAGGAAGTGGTTGCATCCTCTCAATGTGCCATTCTAGTGGTTGGTCTTCACTATTGTTCCTACCCTGTTTGTCAAGTTGCCTATCAGAGGCATGAAATTGCTTGAAAGGAGCCTTGTTCAGGGTGGCCTACCTCTGGGTGAATTTGTCTTCAAGATCATATTTCCACTTGTGTGGCAACTCTACCAATTTTAGGCCTCTTAGAACCTGAGCGATTTGCTCATGATCTCCCTTCTTCGACACTGTCACTCCCTCATATTGAAAAGGCATGAGGCAAGTGTGTGTCCTTTGAGCACCTATCCCATATTTGTTGTTGATGAATTATGTTTGCCTTACGTACTCCAGAGCAAATAGTCGCTTGGTGACATAGTAAGGCAATAGGAAAGGCTTCTCTATGAAGCCATAAAGCCTAATAACTACCCCCTATGTTAGGATGAACCAGTCCCCTTCTTCTGCATGGGGGTGTCTCAAGGTGTTCTCCATTTGTTTAGGAATTCTTGGCATTTGACCATTTATGAGTTTCAGAGCAGGGCCCAAGAATTCCATGTTGAAGTGATAATATGAACCCGTATTTGAAAGGAGCGGTGTCCATTCACATACTGGTAAGTGTTCCCTTTTTGATCCTTCATGGTGGTAGAAATAGAAACCAAATGCTTGGCTTGGAAGAAGAAAAATATCCATACTAGATACGAAGAATACCTGAATGTATCTGGGATCTCCCTTTGCAGCTTGGAGAGGCCTATGTGCAGCTATTGGGCTAGGTACATTGGCCAGTCAAAGAAGATAGGCACTCTACCTGGATCTATGCATGCTTTATCATAGAATTGGGGAATAGATATACATTGTGCTACTATGATCTGCCACCCATAAACTTGGGTGTCATCCTCCAATCCCACCACCATGGCCAACATAGAAAAGAGTTCTTTGTTCTTGAATCTAGATAGGGGAATGGGGGACTTGGGCATAGACTTCTCTGAAAGAGTGTCTAACAGGTTCTATTGTAGAAATGCCCTAATTTTTGGGGCATTGGTGTAGTACTTCACAGAATTCTTAGGGTCAAACTGGATGGGGGGAACCATAGGTTTTCTTCCATAGGTGAAGATGACCCTGATCGTATCTGGATCGAGTGTGAACATGGCTTCCCCTTTGAAATTCTTTACCACCCTATTCTTGACATCATACATTTTTGCCATCACCTGGATTAGCTCTAGACAGGAGTGAACTTGGGGGTAGACGTACCAATAGAGCAAATAATGGTACGAGAATGTGCTTGGACTAGATGGAGATATGTCTATGGCGATTCTTGTAGCTATATCCCTCCAAATTTGTTTTGGCTCCTTCCATGTTATCTTTACATCTATAATATGAGCATCGGGGTCCATGAAGTTACTTACTTTTTTGCTTGAGATTCTCTTTTTCTTAGAGGGTATTGCCAAAGAACTAGCAGTTGGGGGTGTGGCCACCATGATCATGCTTTGTAACTTGGTAGTTAAGAACAATTGGGAGAGTGAATAGCAGTGTTGTAGAGCTCTCTAAATAGAAAATAGACACAAGAAAAGTAGAAGGTGAAGGAAGGAGATGGAAGGTGGGTGAAAAAAAGGGCTATGCATGCTCATGCCAACCTGACATGCAATAACTATCAAACTGATATGGAATAATTTTAGTTGGTGGTACTCATTTCAATGTAGATTTTGAATACTACCTAGAGCCTTGGTCTACATGCCAGTATTCAAAAAGCTACCAACCATCACTTGTCATTTTTAATTAGGACCAATGATCTACTCTACCACTATATTGGGCTAATAAATCAGTATCATTTCTATATTGGGCCAATATATTTCTACCATGTTTACTTTGTGCCAATTGGTGGGTATGATAGTACCTTAAAAAGGATACTTTTTAGAGTTTTGAGGTCACTACTTTTATTGCCAACAATACCCTACTATTCTGACATGGTGCTGTCTACTCCTTGTAATAGTGCTAGGCTATTGTGATGTGGTACTTTTCAAAGAATCTTCCCTTCTGTCTGACGTGGTACCCACTACCAGCCTCATGAGTGCTAGATCTGATGTGGCACCTAGCTGCCCAAAATTTGTGCTATCATGACATTTTTCTTTGAAAGGGTACTATACCCAAAATCATGCTATCACAAATTTTCTTTGAAGGGCACTTGGACACCAAAAAGTCATGCCATCATGACAATTTTCTTTGAAGGGGTACTCAACTACCCAAAAGTCATGCTATCATGACATTTTTCTTTGAAAGGGCACTTGTACACCAAAAAGTCATGCCATCACAAAAATTTTCTTTGAAGGGGTGCTCAACTACCCAAAAGTCATGCTATCATGACATTTTTCTTTGAAAGGGTACTTGGACACCAAAAATTCATGCCATCATGACAATTTGCTTTGAAAGAAAAGGAAAATGCATATTTACATAAAAATACATACAAGGGGAGGAGGAACTTATTACTTAAATGCATATTTACATAAAAATACATTATCTCAAAAGGGCCTTCCCAGAATGCATCAAATTTATCATGATTTCTAGGTTTAGACTTCTTCTCATTCCATCTGAGGACTAAGTCTCCTACCTTAAATTTCCTTAGGGTGGTATTCTTGTCAAACCATCCCTTCGTGGTGATAGCATATTTTAGGTGGTGATCGTAGGCCTATTCCTTTTGCTCTTCTGAATGTAGGAGTTGGATCAACCTATTCTCCATTGGCTCTACCTCTTATGTACCAACTTGATTGAGCAACTTTAAAGTTGGTATTTCTATGTGCACGGGTAGGACTACTTCTTTATCATAGACCAAGGAATAAGGAGATGCATTGATGGACTTCTTGATAGTTATTCTATCAGCCCATAGTGCTTGATTTATCAGGGAGTGCCAACTTCTCTTGTTGTCTTTCAGAGTCCATTTCAAAATTCTGAGCAGGTTTTTATTTGTAGATTCAGCTAGTCTATTTCCTTGAGGATAGTAGTTTGAGGATGTTTTCAAATAAATCTCGTATTTGCATGTAAAGTCAATCATCTTGGTACCTACGAAGGATGAACCATTATCTATGACTAACGCCTCTGGGATGCCAAATCTGGTGATCAAACTTTCCATAAATTCTATCATGACCTCTTGGTCTACCCTTTTGGTGGGTATTGCCTCTGACCATTTTGTGAAGTAGTCGATGGCTATTAGGATATACTTATGTCCAATGGACGAGTTGGGTTCTATTATCCCGATGAAATCCAGTCCCCATTGTTGGAAAGGTTCTTCAACCTAGATGGACTTTAGGGGTAATGGAGCATTTCTGTTTCTCCCAATGTACCTTTGGCACTCCTCACAACCTCTTGTTATTTTGAAGGTATCTGCAAATATGGTTGGCTAGTAGCACCCGGTCCTGATGATATTTAGGGTAGTGGTTCTCCCCGAATAGTGTCCTCCTAACAATCCTCCATGGAACTCTTCTAGGATCTTCTATTTTTGTTCTTCTTTTATGCAATGGAGAAGTACTCCATCCAAGTTTTTTTGTACAATCCTTCAGGAAGTAGGGTGTACTTCAAATCTTAGATCCGGTACCTCCTTCTTTGTGAGGAATTTAAATTTTTTGGGCATCTCCTAGTTTGGAAGTATTTGATCAATTCATCCACCTAATCGAGCCATTCCAGGAGTTGATCATCATCTGATACTGCTCCTTGAGTCTAGCACGCTACATACTCTAGTGAAGCATGCTTGGCGAGTTCTTGGCATAATTCTCTACCTCTTACTAGCTTGGTCGGGTGTATTTCTACATCATATTCTTGTATTTTGGTCACCCAACCGACTCTTGTGTCACCAAGCTCTCCTTGTATGATGAAGCTTCGTACATCAGGGTGGATGGTGTAGATGATTATCTTGCTCTATGATAAGAAATGCTTAAAAATTTTTAGAGACTTCATTATTGCATATATCTATTTTTCAATGAAGTTATATTTTTCTTCATGTTCCTGCATAGTTTGACTTAGAAAAGCTATGGGTCTTTCTTCATTGTCAGCTCCCTTCTGTGTGAGTACTGCAATGTAGCTTTCTTGTTCACCTATAGCATATAAAATAAAATCCCTGGAATAGTCTAGATTTACTAAGATAGGGGCTTGAGCTATCTATTCTTTGATCTATTGGAAGGCTTGTTTCCTCACATCCATCCACTTGAACATGACATCCTTTTTTAAAAGCTCTATCATTGGTTTGACGATTTGTGCAAAGTCAGCTATGAATTTATGCACAAAATTGATCTGGCCGAAGAACGACTATAAGCCCTTTTTGTTTAGGGGGAGGGGAAGATCTAACAGTGCTTTCACCCTATTAGGGTCTATGGCTAGACCAGACTTAGAAACAACATGACCAAGTAGAAGTCCTTCCTCCACAATAAAAATAGATTTTCTGGGATTTATGGAGATACCAAACTCCCTACACTTTTCAAATACACTTCTGAGGTGTGCTATGTGATCTCCTTTCTAGTGAGAGAAAACTGTCATGTCATCTAGGTAAATCACTATTATCTTATTCACCAATTCTCTGAACGCTACATCCATAGCTCTTTGGAAAGTCGCTCCAACATTGGATAATCCGAAAGGCATTCTCTGGTAAGCAAACGTTCCCCACTTAGTTGTGAATGCGGTCTTAAACTGATCTTCATCTTTGACCCATACCTGATTGTACCCAGAGAAACCATCTAGGAGTGAAAACCTTTGTGCTCCTGCTACTGTGTGTAGAATCTGATCAATCTATGGGAGGGGATAATGATCCTTCAGAGAAGCCTTATTCAAATTGTGAAAGTCGACACATAATCGGATGTCTCCATTCTTATTTCTGATCGGGACCAAGTTAGAAACCCATGTCGAATGCTTGATTGGGTAAATTATTTTAGCTTCGAGGAGTTTCAGTAGTTCCTATTTCATTAAGGCTTCAATTTTGGGGTTTACTAGCCATTGCTTTTGCTGAAATGGTTTTGCACCTTCCTCGAGTTCGATCGTGTGTTGGATCATTTCTTTTGAATAGAATTTCAGGTCTCTATAGGTCCAGGAAATGATGTCAGGGAATTCCTTGCACAATTCTCTGATTTCTTCCATTTCTATTTTCATAGTGTTCACTCCCAATTTGATAGCTTTGTCAGGCTCCATTTGAGTTTCTTTGTACCTATGTTTGTCGACTTTCATTTTGTGACCGATCGACCTATCATTATTGTCAAATAGGCTCTCAAGAGTAACCAATCCTTTCAGGATGTGGTTATTTTTTAACTGGATGATGTTCTCATCTTCTTCATCTTCAGCCATTCTATTGTTAGAGCAATTCATCTCATGGATGAGGAAATCCACTATTTGTCGATCATTCTCAAAAACTTGCCAGAAGGTATCTTTATCTAGCACAGAAGGTCTATAAATTAGCCTGACTATTTTAGACTTTTGGATGACATTGCTTATAGGGCAGAATTTTACCCCTACTGAAGCCAATAAGTCTGCATGAGTATTTTTCTCTCTAGGAATTACCTTTATGTTCAGATATTCAAAAGATTCTAGTAGATCCTAGACTTTGTTTTGGTAAGCTTTAAGATAATGTTGTTTGCTTACACATTTTTTAGTAACTTGATTCACTATCAACTCAGAGTCACCGAAGATCTATAGTTGCTTGATGCCCATATTTTTAGCCTTCTTGAGGCCTAAACAGAGTGCTTCATACTCTGCTGCATTATTAGTGCAACTCCAGGTTAACCGGTAAGAAAAAACCTTTTCCTCACCTATTGGAGAAATTAGGACGATACCCGCTCCAACTCCATTTTTACATCTGGCCCCATCAAATAAAAGCTTCCAAAGCTGATCAGTGGGTTGGTTTACCAGAGGGGGATCAATGGGATCATTCTTCTTAGGTTTCAGAATCGTATAACTCCCAATGTCAGTCTCGATCATAGCATTGAAATCTTGAAGGGAGAACTGGTCTTCTTCCTATAATACATTGAGAGCTTCTTCCATCAAGTTTAGGTCTTCTAGTTCCTCGGTCATCATGTTCACTATGGTGGGCTATTTACTTTCATCTTCAAGATTTTCGATATGGAAGGTTGATGGTTTTTCATTAAATATTTTCACCCTTTTTCCTTTGAATGAGATTTCCAGGTGTGAAAAATCTAATGATAGATATCCTCCTATCTTAGTTGTGAACTCTCTGGAAAGGCACATACCAAAATAAGGCTCTAAGTCCACTACTACCACTTCATGTATGACTGTGAGTTGGGGCAGCCTGTGGAGTACTATCGAAATATCTTTGATTACCCCTACAATTTTCATAGGGGTCCCATCTAGCTGTAAGATGCCAGGACTACTTCTTGTATATTCCATGCCCATGATGTCACATACTACTTTGGGCATCATAGTGGTTGTAGCTCCAGAGTCTATCATGCAGTTGTGAACAACCCACCCCTCCATTTGGAGAGACAAGTAAAAGGGGGGAGGTCTATTTTTTCTCAAAGTGGATGTTAGACTAGCTTGTGCAGAATCCATCTGAGTGGGGGTCTTGTTCTTATTTTTCATAGACCTCAAATATTCTTGCAGCAAATCAATCTATCCTAGAAGCTGTAGAGCTTCATACATAGTTGCTTTAGAGGGAGTTTTCTTCATTTCTTCAACTATGTTAAATGGGAGGGGTTCAACACTCTTTTCCTTTACTATTGCATCATACTTGTTTCTATACCCCTGAGTAGCATCAATCCTTTGACGTTTAGTAAGAGAAGGATATCTCAATTTATCCTTGGCTTGCTCCTGCATTTTAGTTTCTTTCTATCATGGTACTTCCTTGCAAGTCTCTATATCTTTCTGGCTTGAACTCGGGGGAGATATTTCATAAGAAGTCCTTTTCTCAATAGGGTTCCTTAAAGGTGAAGGTACTTTCAAGGGGTTGAGGTCTTGGGGATCAACCTGTAAAGGTTTCTTTCCTGACCTGGTAAGGATGACTACTTGTTCCATAGAAGGCATCATGAAATTCTGATTCTCTTCCTTGATTATGTTAACTTGGCCCTTTAGGCTTCTTTCAGCCTTTTCTCCAGTTGTCTTCTATATTTGATGTTGATGGATCATGCAAGAAGTCTCACCATGAGGGTCATTGCATGTGGAACACCAAAACACTGATTTCACTGAAGCATCACCAGGCTCACTATCTTCATTGGCATAAATCGTACTAGATTTATCATAGTTCCTAGCACTCGTAGAAGCTTGATCTCTAGTCACTTGTGGAAACCTTCTCGGTTGGGAATTTCTTTCCACCTCTCTTCATTCCATGGATATGAACTTGTTTTCCAGAGTCTTATAAGAAGCTTGCAGATCTTGCAGAACTGCCAGTTGGGGATCTGGAGTTGATGGGACCATAGCCATGGGGAGTGCAAGGATAGGGGGAAGTAGTGGAAGTGTAGGAGGAGCTTGTATTGATGGGATGTTAGGTTATCCAGTCCACTTGGGGAGACTGGTATTAGTTGGGCAAGTGGTATTTGATGCCTGAGGTAGATTTGGAAAAATAGGCATCATGGATTTGGGTGGAAAATGACCAATAGCAATTAGGTCTTTCTCTACCCTTTGTGCTTCTTGATAAACCTCAAGGAAAGTGTGTACATGAGACTATCTAATTGCCATACTTATATCTGAGTTAAAATCTCTCAAATAATAATACATTGCTTGCTCATGAGTCGGTCTCAAACCATCAGGTACTCTCTACCAAGTTCTGCTGAATCTGATATTAAAATCTATGATCTCCTCTTATGGGTGTTTCTGAACAATAGTGAACTAGTTCAGTAGGGAGAAGGGATCTATCTACTCATTGAATTCTTCCACTAATTTACCAGCAAGTTGGGCCCATGTAGATATGGACTGATTTTCAAGAGCTCTATACCAATAGAGCATTTTCCCTTTCAAGGAAATTACTAGTAATCTTATCATAACATCCTCTTCCTGAATGTCATGGATGGGGGCCAATGCAACCACATCTAGACAATGTTCATAAGCCATCTTTCTAGTACCATCATACTAGGGTAGAGCTTTTAGGGCTACTATGGGGATCGGATGTTGAGCTGCCAGGTTCAAGGGGCCTGTATGGTTCCATGTGGGGTAAGGTAGAATAGGCAGATTCTTGACCATTACGGTTGCATGGATAACTGGAGCTAAAAATCCACTAGCGACAGTGCTAGGGAGGGCTACAGGGGAAGTATCAGAGTATTTTGAATTGTTGATGTAAGCAGAAGTTGTTCTAGCAACCAAAATAGGGTTAGCCCAGAGGCTACCAAGGTGTAGTTCAAAAAACTCTATGGGTTCTTCTAAATTTTTTGCCTTAGATCTGGTTATCATGAAAGATGGTTCATGACCAGAATCTGGGTAAGGGATTTTCTAAGGTTCTCTTCTAGTGTGGAGTCACCAGGTGATATAAAAATATTGATAGGGCAAAGCTATTCACCAGGGCTTTGATCTATATAATGCATGGGATTTGTGTCCCATCGAGCATGCCAAAAATTATTGGAGCAAAATCTACCTTTGGTTACATTTGCACCCAAGACTTTGCCAACATTGAAGGACCAGGTCAGAACAGAGTCTACCTGGTTCAATCTCCAGAGGAGGTTGGTTCCTTTATTTCTTTTAGGGAAAAGGGAGAGAGGGAAATGCATAAAGAGAGGGAAATATAGCTAATGCTAGAGGATTAAAATGGTATAGATTAAGCAACAACAACAACTACTACCACAACCTTTTGTAGATAAGCATAATAAAACCAAAACATAGAAACTTAAACCCTTGGTGAATGCTTTATGATAACACAACTCTATTTGTGAAGTCAAATTGTAGATCTTAACAGAATGTTAATGCAAGAATTCAGATCAAGAATTGATGCAGATTACATTCAAACTAGATTTAATTAGCAATAGACAACACATACATACTTGATTTCACAACACCAATGAGCCAAGAACCAGAATGTAGATCTTTATTTAGATTTCAGAAGTCTGTATACATAGCCTTGTAAATGCCTAAGAGCCGACCATTTGTTTGGGTCGCTCATTCTATATATAAGAGTTTTACATAACAAAAAACTAAAATTTGTTACAATAGTATACCCGTAGGCTCATTCTGGTATAGAAGAAAGTTAAGGAGTGATGGAGCTTCTAACTGAAAGAGGTTGGGATATTCTTGTTACATCAATATTTATCTGATCTCTCAAACTTCATGGTCTTTGTGGCCTTCAAAATGTCATGCCATCATGACTTTTGGCCACCACTTGGTCCTTGGCCTTCAAAATGTCGTGCCATCATGACTTTTGGCCACTGCTTGGTCCTTGGCCTTCAAAATGTTGTGCCATCATGACTTTTGGCCACTGCTTGGTCCTTGGCCTTCAAAATATCGTGCCATCATGAATTTTGGCCACTGCTTGGTCCTTGGCCTTCAAAATGTCATGCCATCATGACTTTTGGCCACTGCTTGGTCCTTGGCCTTCAAAATGTCGTGCCATCATGACTTTTGGCCACTGCTTGGTCCTTGGCCTTCAAAATGTTGTGCCATCATGACTTTTGGCCACTACTTGGTCCTTGGCCTTCAAAATGTCGTGCCATCATGACTTTTGGCCACTGCTTGGTCCTTGGCCTTCAAAATGTTGCGCCATCATGACTTTTGGCCATTGCTTGGTCCTTGGCCTTCAAAATGTCATGCCATCATGACTTTTGGCCACTACTTGGTCCTTGGCCTTCAAAATGTTGTGCCATCATGACTTTTGGCCATTGCTTGGTCCTTGGCCTTCAAAATGTCATGCCATCATGACTTTTGGCCATGGCTTGGTCCTTGGCCTTCAAAATGTTGTGCCATCATGAATTTTGGCCACTGATTGGTCCTTGGCCTTCAAAATGTCACGCCATCATGAATTTTAGCCACTACTTGGTCCTTGGCCTTCAAAATGTCATGCCATCATGACTTTTGGTCTTGGTCTGCTCCATTACTTCTAAAATATCATGCCATCATGACTTTTGATTTCTACACTTAGTATCTGGAGGAGATTATTCCTTCTTTCCCTGGATGTGGTCATTTTGACCAACAAGTATGTAGCTGAGGTCTATGGCCACAAACCAAAACCCAGTCAAAGTCATCTATATTTTGTAGAAGCTCACGAAAGAGCTCAAACTCCCGCACTCTAGTATTCAGCTAAAGGAAGAATACCAAAAATCAATTAAAATTACAAAAATATCAAAAATACACTTAAAAATGTAAATAAATTCAAAAAACATCCAAAAATGCAAAAACATTCATAAATGCATTCAAAAAATTCAAAAAAATCAAAATTTTACTTTGAAAAAATCCAAAAAAATCAATTAGTTCAATAAAAAATAAACAAAAATAATAAAAAAATAAAAATCTTCCTAAAGTCCCTCAACCGTGGCTACCACCCACGACTAGCAACAATGATCAAATATCTGACCATTGGTATTTGAAGTTAGTTGTGGCTAATAGCAATAGCCCCCAATTTGCCAATTGGGAGTCATGGCTGCCACCCACGGCTACGATAAAAACCTCTTTCGAGGTCATTTTCCGTCTCATTCACCCCAAAAACCCAAAATTAAACCCTCCCTCTAACTAGCCTAGTCTAATCCTAACTAGGGTGTGGTTCGTTGCCAATAGTTTAGTGAGTTCATTTTTCTCATTAATTAATTTGGTTCATTTTAAGTTGGTAATTCAATAAGCAAGGTTTGAAGGCTACCTTTGTAGCACCAACTCCACCACTGGTGGAAGCCTCCAGTTGGTCAACCATAGGGGTAGATTACAAGGTTTGGTAGTGTTCTGTATTAGTTTTGCAATTTCTCCTCTCAGAGCTCTCTAATAAGTACTTGGTAAATGGAAATAATGAATTTGAAAATGAAATATTTTTCTTTTATATTTCCAATTTGGCCCTCAGCCATAGTTGGTAACTATGGGCACATAATTAGGGTTTTTTGACTACGAATCAAAGTCATGGCTAAGGAATTTTCCAAAACTGGCTATGGATGACAATCATGGCTAGCAGCTAGCAATAAATGCTCTCAAAATCTAACTATGAGGAGATCCAAAATGCAAAATCAAAAATATTCAACCATCTAGAAATATCAAAAATTTCAAAAATAACAATAAACATTCACATAATTCAAAATTCAAATGCACCTCATATCCAGTTATTTACCCTATACACTTGGTGGTTGTAGTGACTTGCACTCCATGCAATTCGACAAGATGATTAAATCACCATAAGGCCATTTGGGATAAATTAATCATCGTTGACTTGAAATGACTTCATTTCAATCCCGAAGAAGACCACAATGGCTAGACTGCCCCATGGAAATGAGGCATTCATTTCATTTATCCTATGAAATTTTTAGCAAATTATCGACAATAATGATTCAACACAAGCCTAATTGGAATTGTTATCATTTTGATTCCCTAACAAGGCTATTAATACTGAACTGCTCCATGGGATAGAAATATACAAATACTCTTAACAGTTGAAATCATGACTGAAATAGGCCTTGCCAAATAAAAACAGTGCCAAAGTCTTCAGTCGTCCAAATTATTCATCTTGGTCAAGGGACTTGTCGCTTTATTCAATGTCCTACCCTCACCGACTCATCGCTTGAGGAGGTAGTCATAATATCAATAATCATAATAAAATTCAACAAAAGATCACTCGATCTTGTCAAAATTACATTCATCTTATGAATCATTGCCAACAACTATCATAAGCTTACCCTTTGTTTGGGCAAAAAGGAAATATGACAGTTAAGCTAGTAGCTTTCCACCTATCAAAATGATTGTAGTTTGACAACTCGATCATCGTGGATATGCAAAAGCTTTGCAAATTAAGCCTTCCCTCAGTTGGAAGCAATTATTCTAAGATGCACGTCCTTTTACAAGACTAGGCATCTAATGTTGATCATATCAATGATCATCATTCAATCTACAACATGTCTTTAGATGGTCTATTTTTGCTCAACGTTGTGCTCTTGCACAGCGCATCCCAAAATGGGCATTTGTAGATACCTAAAAGGTGTCATGTATAGGGGACTACTCATATGGTCATCCTAATAGACCATATGAATAATCTTGGACCATTCCAAGGTAAAGTAGTGGTTTTAACCACTCAAATTAGGTAATGTTGACCTATTCAATCTCAGCCACAGCTAACACCCATGACTAGGATTCTAGCTGCACCTAAGAGTCGTAGCTAGCCCTGAAACTATTTTGAATTCCTGAGCCAAGCCAAATTTAGTTACAATGGCCCTGGTAATGGATTTCAAGTGGTTTCAAGCAAGGAAGCATCCAGAATCTTTCTCCTAACTATTCCAACCTCCTGGCTCTTGATCTTGGCTTCTCCATGAAGCTAGGATTAGAAATTGAGAGTGTTATAAGACCCCCCTCCAAATTTGAAAAAATTCTAGAGAAGTTTTCAATTGAATGCAACAAATCCCTGCCATATTGGAGAGCCATTTGCAACCCTTGAGGAGTGCCTACATGCTTCCAATTTGGAAATCATGATAGCATTCGAATCTATGGAGTTTTCAAGATCTTGAAGAGATCATTCATCCACAATTGAACCACTTCCATTGTAAATTCGAAGAATCTACATCACCAATTAGTCTCAGAACATATATGCAACCCTTGATCATCAATTACCCGAAGGAATTTTGATATTCATACCCTAGTTACAAGAGAAATAACACTTTCACCTTAGTCATGGCTGTCAACTACGGCTAACAGAGCCAGTTGTGCCTCAGACCCGTGGTGAGGGTTTGACATCTAATTTCTCTCATTTTAACCATAGGATTTTTATTCTAAGCATGCAATTAGGTAGATATAACATAGATTAGTTCTCATTTATGCTTTTATATGGTTAATTGTAGAAATTAGAGGTAGCTTTGCTCTATTTCCTTTTATTTTGTCAATTTGCACTAGTTTCATTAAATTTGATCCATTTCAAGTTTTAATGGCAGATTATGCATCATAATAGCTAGATTTACTACTTTCTTATCATTATTTATAATAATTCAGAGGTTTTGTAATCATATTTACAATTTTTCATGCTTTCTTGCTATATTTGTACTAATTCATGCAAATTCCTATCAAGAGCCTCATCATGAGAGGCCTCCTTTGCTTTTAATCCTTTTATGTTGTTTCTTGAATGTAGATTTATAGGATTTGGTCATATTCAAAGCATTCTTGGCAGCATATTCCTTCGATCAAGTGAGAATAAGGCTTTCTTGAGCCTTGAGCAGTTTGTGTCATATTAAGAGCCTATGTATTGCACCATCCCCTTTGAGGGGCTCAAAATATTATATTAATTGTATAAAAGAATTTGGTATCCCTAAGAGGGACATATTTGTAAAGGATATTTGCAATGATAATATAAAGAAGTTGTTCTTTCTTTTTCAATTCATTGTTATTAATCTTTGCATGCTTTAATTTTTGGTATACTTGATTCAATAGCCTAGGTGTATGCTTTTAGAGTGGTACAACTACATGTACTGCGAGTTAAGATATCAATCTCATCCTTTGACAAGCTATCTTAACTTTGGTATGATATTCTAAACCTATTTACCAATCTCCCTAAAGGGGTATCAAGCCCTTAGGTCATCCTCTAAGTTCACCTAGAACTTACTACTATTTTTTTAATAGCACACAAGAATACAAAGAATATATCTAGATACTAAATCTAACAAAACATGTATTATTAAATAAGCGAGGATAACCAAAATATAAAGCATCCATTAAAGTAAAAATATATGATAAAAGGTTAAAATATAATTACAATCAATAAGGGTATCCAAAGTGCAATAATCAACAATGTTCATTTATTACATAAACATATATGGCACACCCCATACCTTCAAACAATTATTTTACATCTGTTTCATTGGGGAAATATCCCCATAAATCTAATCTATTGCATAATTAAGCAAGAGGTAAGGTAGAGAGCAAACTTGTGAAGTGGTCCATCTCATGAATTTGGTCCTCCCGCTCTTCCATCGATCAAGTGAGGATAGTAGGGGATCAGGACACTCATGGATCCGAATAGACATGCTTCTAAATGCCCTTGCTTATTTTATTGCCAAATTGCAACTATACAAATAACCCAAGCAATTAAACTTTCTAATGCATATTTAATATCATAGAAACTACCCTTTCTATTTCCCCTCTCATCTACTCATTAAATTCAATCCACCATGCATCTGACCATATGCCTTACTTGTAATAAATGATCTAACCCTTAACAAATTAAAGTCTCGTACCCTTAATTTCTAAATGAATTGGATTCACACATCTTATTCGATTAAATCAAACCACTTTAATACTACCAATATACCTTTTTCTTCATTTCATAAAGTAAGTTCCCATACCCTTATTTATCCAATTAAACCCATCTATTCTAATTTTCAAATAAACCCTTTTTTATTTATTTCATAAAGTAAGGTCCATACCCTTAATTTACAAAACAAACCATAATCATATTTATTATCCAATTAAAACCATCTACTCTAATTTTCAAATAAAACCTTTTTATTTATTTCATTAATCTAAAAGCACTATTTAATTAATGAAACTATAACTAAGAGAATCCCTTTCCCAAGTTCAAACTTCCTTACTATATTATAGAGAAAAATAAGGGTTTCCTACCTAAACACCCTACAGCCTTCCATAGGAAATACCCACTACCAATTCTAACAATACGTAGGCAAAACACAAGTCAAGCATAGGGTATGATTTTGAGGTGGTTCTCATTGTACCTCCTATGGTAGCTACGCTTCATTGCTGCCCTCCCATCTACTCTAGTAGTCAAACACAAAGGCACACATCTAGGCAAGAGATAAGGGAATGGTCCAAGCCACTAGTCTATAGTCAACGAAGCTCTAACAACAGCACCACTTCTAGACAAAGTGGCTACAAAATACCACAACGCTTTAACACTTTAAAAAATGTAGCTATAATATCAATGAATTTTATAACAAACAATGCTCTTAACAAAGATCTATGCTCTACAAGGAGCTACAACTTCAACAAATTTTATAACAAATGATGCTCTAACAAAGAGTTACACTCTTAACAAAGAGCTACACTCTACAAGGAGCTACGACTCTAGAAAATTTTATAATAAATTATGCTCTAACAAAATTCTACACTCTCAATAGAGAGCTACGCTCTATAAGGAGCTATAGCTTCAACAAATTTTATAACAAACAACACTCTAACAGAGAGCTATGCTCTATAAGGAGCTACAGTTTCAATGAAGTTTATAACAAATGATGCTCTAATAGAGATCTACTCTCTACAAGGATCTACGACTTTAGCAAATTTTATAACAAATGATGCTCTAATATAGAGCTACACTCTCAATAGAGAGCTATGCTCTACAAGGAGCTACGGATTTAGAAAATTTATAACAAATGATGCTCTAAAAAAGAGATACGGTCTCAATGTAGAGCTACACTCTATATGGAGCTACGGATTTCAAGAAGCTTTAAAAAACAATGAGAGCCATAAATTATTTTAAACCAACCTGGTCATCTTCGTTTTTGGCTTCCTTGGTCATTCTAATCTAGCTTCGGCACCTTTGTATTTACAATTTACTTAGTGCTTCCTTTTTGTCTCTCCACTCTCGCAGAACTCTTCCTTCCATCTCCTTCTCCTTGACTTCCTTTTTTTCTTTGTCCTTATTTTTTTCTTCTTGGCATCTATCTCCTCCCCTCAAATTTCATCTGCCACCTATCCACCATTACGTCCACACCCCTTCATCAGGTGGTAGAGGGAACTTCTCTTCCTCTAGCCTTTCCAAGGTGCATCCAACATTGAAGTCCTTTCTCTCACATAGATGAAACCATCCCCTCACACTAGCGGAGCCATCCCTCGCATTAATGGGGCAATCCCTTCATGTCAGTAGGAATTTGCCTGAGTGGCTCAGCCTTATTTTGAGGGTAGGTTCTATACGTGATAGATTTCATTAACCCCACCATTCGATCATCGATTCATTATTTTAATGAAACCCATTTACCATTTAGGATAAATCAATCATTTATTCAAGAATAAATCTATTTATCTTTTTTTGTGGAAAACATCCCAGAAGGGATGCCACTTTCGGGTAAGACCCAAGGAGGCAGGGGTATCTCTTCCACCAAAATCACCCAGGGCTCGCACCTGGCCTACCACCTTTGACATACTCAAGGAGCAAACCTGAAACAACAAAAAACAAAACAAACACAAAAACACACAATAAGATTAAAAAAACATGCTCCTTGAGTGTGTCGAAAAGATAAAGCACAACCAAACACACACACAATAAGATAAAAAAAAAACACAACACGAACCACACAGAAAAAACACAAGAACAACATAACAAAACACAAACATGACAAAAACAACAGAACGCTACAAAGACACAACCAACAAAAACATGAAAAACAAAAACAACCAAAACCTAAAAAATAAAAATAAAAAAAAAAAACAACCAACAACAGACAACAAACAAAAACAAAAACATAGAAAACACTCACACACCAAAACACAAAAACACCAATTAACACAAACATACAGAAACACAAGAACAAGAACAACAAAAACACAAGAACAATAACAAAAAACACAAGAACAACAAAAAACAACACAAAAAACACAAAAACAAAACAAAACAAAACACACACACACACACCTCAAAAAACTAAACAAAAAAAAAGGAAAAAATTGAACACAACAATGACCTTTCTAGACCAAAAGACTTTTAAGGCAAGAATCAACAGAGGAAACAAAAGAAATATTAGTTTGAGCTAGGGAACTAAAATACCCTGACTAAACCAAAGAGAAGCAAAAATAAAGCAAGAAGAAACTAGGTACCTCCAAAACTAGAGCCATCCAAAGAAATGATAGAAAGAAGAGCTTCCCTTATTTGTGAAGCCCACCATCTAGGAGGGTGGTCGTAGCAAGTAAGATCACCTTTGTCCAAAGCCCAATTAGCTAAAGCATCAACACTCTTGTTCTGATCTCTAACCACATGATTGTAATCAACTTTCAAAAATCCCATCTGGATTAACTGAATCTTCTCAATAATTATTTTTATTCTCCAATCAACCTTATGATTCTTAAGGAGTCTTCAAAATATTAATCATGAGTTGAGAGTCAGACTCAACTAGCACCTTTTCCCATCCAACCTTAGTAGCCTCTTGAAGGCCTCTAAGGATACCATACCCCTCAACAAGGTTATTGGATAGAATACCCAAATTCTTAGCAAAAGTAAAAACCAGGGAGCCATCTGAAAGTCTACCAATTCCTCCCACACTAGCTTTTCCAAGGTTCCCTCTAGAGGCTCCATCAGTATTGAATTTTCCAAAATCCTTAGGAGGAGGTTGCCAATTCCTTGTTCTATCCATATTGCAATTACTCACATTCCCTTTAAGTTGGTTGCCCTTAGAAGAGTTAATCTTCAATATTTGCATCACTTGATCCCATATTTGGTGGGAGTTTTGGGGGTGATTAAGGAGTTGTTGGACTGATTCAACTAAGTTGGCAATGGTCTTTTTCTAGATATAGTGAATATCCTTCCTATCTTGATTAAAAATTTGGTTGTTCCTTTCATTCCAGATATTCCAAAGAAGAATGGTAGAACCCATCCAAACTAACTGCCTAATAAAATGATCAACACCCTCTTGTTTAGGCCAATCCCTCCAAAGTTGTTCAAAAGTAAAAAAATTGGACCACTGTAAGCCAAGTAAAGTGGCCATTCTCCTCCATAGCTCAGAGGCTAAAGTACACTCAATAAAAATATGGTTGAGAGTTTCCACATTCTCTCCACACATTTCACATCTAAAAGGGCCATGAAAACCACGCTTCATAAGTTGCTCACCAGTAAGCACCCTACGATGCAATAAAATCCAAGTAAAGAACCTCACCTTAGGCCAGAGATTTTGAGCCCACAACTGAGAAAATATGTCAGATGATTGGTTGGGATTATTATGGCATAAGGCCAAATAACCTTGAGCAACTGAATACTCACCCTTAGTAGTGTTGTTCCATCCAAAACAATATTTTTCATGGGACCAAGAGAGAGATCTCATATGAAGGATGCATTGGATATCTTGTCTTTTCCTTTCTAGGATTTGAATAGGCCAGTCCTCAATAGGGATCCAATATCTACCAACCTTTGAATTACCAAGTATGGTACCGATAATAATTAGCCACCTTTATCCAGTTAGCTCGGTGAAGCTCCTCCATCCAAGGCCTCCAATCGAGAAACTGAGTTATCAAAGGCTTGTGACCATCCCAAGAATCTATCCAAAAATTTACCTATTGACCATTATGAATGATCCAAAATAATTTTTTCTTTATCAAATCCTCACCAATCTTAAGAACTGCTAAAATGGGAGAACCTTTGGTAGGCAATTGATAGCGAACAAGGTCTTCAGGACTTTTGTTCTCAGCATATTTAGCATGGAGATTATTGGCCCAAAGAGCATTGGGGTTATGCAAAATCCTCCAATATAATTTAGTAGCTAAAGCTTTGTTGTTATTAATAGCAGACTAGAATCCTAACCCCCCTTCATTCTTAGGAAGACATAAAGTGTCCCATTTCACCAAGGCCCATTTTCTTTTCTCCTTAGTACCACTCTAGAGGAACCGATGACTGATTTGATCCAGTTCTCGAAGAACAACCTTTGGGATATTCAACATGGTAGAAACATAAATAGGAATAGCTTGAAGGACTGATTTTACCAAGGTGATTCTACCCCTAGAAGAAAGCCACCTATTGGTCCACTTTCCAATTTTCTTCTTGACTTTGTCCAACAACCAATTCCAATATTTTTTTGTCTTTGAATATTGATGGGAATACCTAAATAAGTGATCGGAAGGGAGGTCTTCTTATATATTAATTTATCCAAGACCATGGATTCCTATCTGGCAGAGTAGTGAAAGAAAATGACTTTAGATTTATCTTCATTGATCAATTGCTCGGTAGCCTTAGAAAAATAGCTAATGATTTGCTTAATATTAGAAGCTTCCTTAACTGTAGCTTTACCTAAAAGAGTAGAGTCATCAAAAAATTGAAGATGAGAGATAGGTCTAGCTCCATGAGCAATGGTAACTCCCTCAAGGGTTTTGTTTTCTCTCTTTTTGGTTATAGTCCTACCCAAGCATTCAACAAGAATGATGAATAAATAAGGGGATAGGGGGTCACCTTGCCTAATACCTCTGGAAGCATGGAACAACTGAGAAGGCCTACCATTGATAAGAACTAAGTAGGAAACTGAAGAGATACATCCCATAATCCAATCCATCCAATCCTGAGAGAAACCAAATTGCCTCAAAACTTTGATAAGGAAGTGCCAATCCACTCTATCATAAGCTTTGGATAAGTCTAACCGAATGAACATGGAAGGAGATTTTTGCATATCCATGGAATGGATGGCTTCCTGAGCAAGAACTATCTCATCCACTATTTGATGCCCTTCCACATAACCCCCTTGTTCAGGGGAAATAATCTTATGCAAAAGAGGCTTCAACCTTTCTGCCATGATCTTAGTAATGATTTTGAGAAGAACATTACATAAAGCAATAGGTCTAAAAGTTGAGATATGATCAACCTCTTGAGCTTTTGGAACAAGAGTAATATAAGTTTTATTGATAACCTTCAAAATTTCTTTGGCTTTCCTGGCTTCTTCCACCACCTCTAATAAATCAGCATGAAGGATATCCCAGAACTCTTGGTAGAACTCAATGGGAAAACCATCAGGACCTAGGGTTTTTCCTTTTTGCATTTTAAAAACTACCTATTGAAGCTCATTGATAGTAATAGGAGTAGTCAAAATAGATTTATCCTCAGAAGTGATAAGAGAAGGGATTGCTTGAAGAACATTTTGTTGAGAAGTCGAGTCAAGAGGAGTAGCAACAAAAATATTGGAAAAGTAATTGACAACAATAGAGTTCATGCCATCCCAAGTGTAGACAACATCTCCAGAATATGATTTTAGGGAAGAAATAAAGTTGTGAGATCTTCGAGCTAGAAGATATTTGTGGAAGAAATTTGTGTTTTGATCTCCTTCTTTGAGCCATTGAATTCTAGATTTTTGCTTCCATAAGAGTTCTCTTTTTTCCCATTCCTCTAACTGAGCTGTGAGATTAATTTCATCTACACTTCTACTCTCTATGAGGCCATCTAAATGGATTTTCTTATTCAAATTTTCAAGTTGAGCAATAACTTCATATTTTTTTATGAACATCCCCAAACTCCTTCCAGTTCCAAGTCTTGATTTTGGATTTAATATATTGCAATATTTTGGCAAAATAGAACATCTTAGTCCCATACCTAGGTTTACCTTCCTTCCACCATTGTTGCACTCGAGGTCTAAAGGAACTATCTCTAAGCCACATTAACTAAAATAAAAAAGGAGAGAAACTCACATTGGTTTTCCACATTTCCACCATGATTGGCCAGTGATCCGAACCAACATTGTTAAGAGTCTTCACTTTAGGAATGTGACCATGGATTAAGAAATTGTTAGAGAGCAAGAACCTATCCAATATCTCCATTATACAAGCTAAGCCTTACCTTCTGTTAGACCAAGTCATAAGGCCATTATCTAGTTGGATGTCCACAAGATGGAGGTTTGCAATATATTCGCTCATGAGGTCAGTGCTCCTATCCAAATTTCTATTTTCCCCCATTTTCTCATCCAGAGAGAGGATGGTATTGAAATATCCTCCGATCAAGATCCAAGCTTCAGGAAAATGAGAGATAATATAAGTTATATCCTTCCACTATCTTCTTTTTTCCTCCAAAGTAGTCGGAGCATAAACAGTAATGCAGAGCATAATTTGGTTGGAATGTCTACTTTGAATAGCTATAGCCAAAAGACCCCAACTACCAACCATATGGTGAATAACTACCTCTTTTGGGTCCCAAAGGCAAGCAATGCCACCAGAAGTCCCCTGAGAACTGAGGGAAACCACTTTTCCAACTGGCCAAATTTTACTAGCAATTGATTCCATTTCCTCTATTGACATCTTCATTTCTTGAAGGAAAACAAGATGTGGATGATTTATCTGAATCATTCTTCTAATTTCATTTTGTTTTGAAAGACTCCCTTTGAGTCCTCTAATATTCCAAGTGATGATCTTCATTAATACTAGGGCTAAAAAAGTTGGGAAGGGTATTAATATTACCTTCCTCTACAAGCTTTTCACCTTCTTTTGCCCTATGATGTTGATTGGTCTTGCGACCTACCTTTTGATTAGAATCCATCTTCAATTTTTTTCCATGTTTCTTGACTTACTCCAATTGAATCTGAGATGGCTTCTAACCTTGAAGAATGCATGTACACAGCCAAAGTGTTACCAGAAGGTTCAACAGAGTCTATATTGGAACCTGTATTATTTGAAGTTTTAACATTTAAAATATTGTTTTTCTTATGTATATTTTCTCCCTTTTTTTTGTTGAAAACCTTTGATTTGTTGGTTTATCTCTGAGTTCTTCCCTTCATATTTAAATTGTGTTTCTAAGATTTTTGTTTCCATTATTTCCTCTTCCTCACTTGGGACATCATTTGTGGAAATAATTTCAAACATATTAGCAGATAACTTAGATTGATCCTTCATAACTAGTTTTTTTTAGTGTTCTTCTTCTTAGGCATTTGGAAACCTACTGAGTTTATATCTTCTTTCTTTTGATCTAGAATTTTATTTGGGCAAACACTAGCCAAATGACCATATTCATGGCAAATTCTACAACGAAAAGGAATGTTCTCATAGTCCACTACTTGCTCCCAAGTGTCCTCCCCAAATTGTAATGTGATATTTTTAGGTAGGGGTTTGTCAAAATCCATTAAAACACAAATCCGAGCATAAATAATATGTTCAAATTTTTTAGTACAATCAATAGTCATCATAAAAGTTCCTAAAGAGTTTCCAATTGAAGAAAAAATAGTCGGATTCCAGAATTCAATTGGGAGGCCAAAGAGTCTAACCCACATGGGACCTATAGAAGGCATCTCTTCTTCGGATTTAAATTTAGTATGCCAGGGCTTCATGAAAAGCCCTGCCCTTCCAAAGAACCAGGGACCCCCTTGAAATGTTTTCTCTCTATCTTCATTATTAGCAAATAAAAAAAGAAAATAACCATTTGGATAAATAGATATTTGTAACTCACCTTTAGTTTTCTAGCTTTTTGTAGCCCAGACTTTGAAAGCAGATAGGCTCGGACGAAAACCCACGAAATGACAAATTAGTCCTCTTTTTTCCAGATCTTCAATGCCAGTCTGAATGTTACCCATATCAAGCTTAACAATAGGAGTTCCATCAGCTGCTTTAAGACATCCTGACTCCATTTTCCTAGGATCCATCTTAGGCATTCTTAGAGGTTTACGGGAAGCCCTAAGATTAATATTAGCATTAGGCTGAGGCTGTCCACCATGAAGGGCATCCCTAAAATTCATTTTTGGGGTTGAGTCTTGGAAATTCTTACCCTTGACAGGGGTTTCCATAGTGGATTTATTTTGTGGGTGCACCTTAGCACCAGATTCACTTGAGATCTGAGCCATTTTTTGATCAACTGCTTGAAACTTGTTTCGTGATCTCTTTAATCCATGCCCTAGACGCCGTGGAAAGGTATGATTTTCACTTTTCTTTTGTGTAGCAAATTGGAAGTCATTGTCAATCAAGTTCACATCATGAAGATCTATTGAAAGATAGATTTCTAACCCATATTGGATCCCCTGCAACATATCCTGCTAAAATCTTGAGCAAAAACCACAAAAATATTGGCCGCTAGGGCCCGAAGGCCCCGAAAACCAACCTCTGGAGCTGCTTGCACTCAACCCAGATGAAACCCTTGCACAGTCACTTGCCAAAAATCTTGTTCACACATAGGGATGCGCTAGGATCTGTGTTGCTCCAAATGATCTAAAAATTGGTGGAGATATTCTAGGGTTTTTCAGGCATCTACCCTCAAAATTTTAGCTCAATCCGAGTCCGGATGAGTGAAATATGGCCAAAACAAGTTTGGTAGTTTGGGCAGTCCTATGAAAAACATCCTCTCGATATGAAACATTATAATAAATATATTTATTATTTAACATAAATCCACCATTTATTTAAAATGAATATCTATTTATCATTTAAAATAAATCACCCTTTTATTCAAGAATAAAATCTATTTATCATTTAAAATAAATCCACCATTTATTTAAAATGAATATCTATTTAACATTTAAAATAAATCACCATTTTATTCAAGAATAAAATGAAATTGCCAATGGCATTTAAAATACTCTTTTCTAGGACCTTTTTATTCAAGAGAAAGATGAATCAAAAATATCCAAACCTCCCTTACATCAGTCAAAGGAAGGCAAAAAAAAATCCAAAATTTCTAAATGAGGATCCTCTCCTAGAATATGAGAGGCCTCAATAGTGTTGTCAAGCAGAGACTTACATATACTTTGAGGAAAGAATACAGGCCCACTATCATGATTATGCAAGAAACAAATATTGACCAAAAGAAAATCCAAAAAATTGCTAAATCTATTTGGAATAATAGTGATTTCAATTTTAGCCCTGCTCAAGGCACTTCAGGGGGATTAATTTATCTATGGGATTCCAGTAAAGTTGAAGGTAGAATAATCTTTTCATCGAAAATATTTTTGAACATTTTGTTCCACTGTAAAGACAGTAATTATTCATGGGTTTTATCCAATGTTTACACTCCCAACAATCCAACCAATAGAAATACCTTAGGGGATACCTTGAGACACATGAGGAATGTTTTAAAAAATCTTTCGTGGATCCTTGCTGGAGATTTTAACTCCCCTCTTTTCCCATAAAATAAGCAAGGGAGAAATATCACTCCATCCAGAATCATTGAATATTTTCATAATTTTGTAATTGATAGTGAATTAATGGACATTCAAATTAAAGGAGCAAAATACACATGGAGCAACAGGAGAGTTGGGGATCAGCATATCCAAGTTAAGCTTGATAAATTTTTCTTTCTCAAGAGGCTATTCCTATTATGGGTGATGCTAATCGCATTTGTCTCCTGAGAGTTGGTTCTGATCATTGTCCCATTTTGTTTGAAGCTGACAAAGGCCCCAATTTCAAGATTCCTTTCAGATTTGAAACCATGTGGATGCAACACCCTGATCTTCATAATCGTATCTTTGATTGGTGGTAGTAGGATTTTTTTGGGTCTTTCATTACTCAAGTTTCCTACAAACTCAAGGTTGTCAAGGAAAACCTTAAAATCTGGAACAAGGAATTTTTTGATAATATTTTCGAAAGCAAAAAGCAGATTATGGATTTACTAAAAAGTATTGAACAATAAATACAAAATGGTCAGCTGAGTGACCAAATAAAAGTTGAGGAGAAACCGCTTTTAGCAGAGTATCATAACATTTTGGGCAAATAATATATGTTCTAGAGGTAGAAATCCAAAGCCCTTTGGCTCAAGGAGGGCGATTCCAATACAAAAAAAATTCATGCTTCCACCCTCAGGCACAGAAGTTCAAACAAAATAAGGGAATTGACCAGAGGTGATGGCTCCATTACTAGGGATATTTTTGAAATTTGAGATGAAGCCTCTTATTTTTTTGAAGATCTCTTGGGTACCCAACCCCAAAATTTTGACCAGGCCAAGAATTAGTTACTCAATCACATTCCTACCCTGGTCACTCCATAAATGAATTCCTTGCTCATCAAACCTCTTTCTTCGGATGAGATCAAGCAAGATTTATTCACTATGCACCCTGATAAATCCCTTGGGCCTGATGGTTTGTCCCCCTAATTTTTTCAAACCTTTTGGGATATTATTGGGCAAGATGTGTGCAAGGCAATCACTGAACTCCAACATGTAAAATCCATCCCCAAAGGTATTAATTCTACCTTCATAGATCTTGTTTCTAAAGGGCATGTGTGCAAATCTATGGCAGATTTTAGACCCATCAATTTGTGTAATGTGATTTATAAAATCCTAACCAAATCTATGGCATCTAGAGTGAAATAATTTCTTCCCCAAATCATAGATCCCTACCAAGGTATTTCGGTAAAAGGAAGATCTATAACTGATGGTATCATAACTTTTCATTAAGTCCTCCATTCTATCTCCAGCAACAAAAATGCTATCCTGGTCCTTAAAATTGATATGAATATATCTTTTTACAGGGTCAATCGATATTTCCTACTTGCTTTCCTTCTCAAGTTTTATTTCCATAGAGAGTGGGTTAAACTTATTCAAGGCTACATTTCTAGCACTTGGTTCTTAGTGTTAGTCAATGGGTCTATAGTATGTTACTTCCCAAGCAATAGAGGTCTTAGGAAGGTGGATCCCCTATCACCTATTATCTTCATTATTCTTCTTGAATCCCTTGGAAGAGCTCTCAAATTTTCTTTCTTGGATGGCATAATATCTAGTATTCAAGTTTTTTCCAACATGAGACCCCTTTCTCATTAGCAATTTGTAGATGACACTATCTTCACCACTCATACTTCAGTTTGGAAAGCAAAGTCAATTAAATGTATTTTAGATCTCTACGAAGAGGCTGTAGGGCAAAATATAAACTATGCCAATCGTAAAAGTTTATTTCTCAATAACCTCCTATCTAGATAGGTCAATATTACTCGTATTCTTCAGTGTGTCATATCTAAGCTTCCCACTATCTATTTAGGGCTTCCCCTATTCACCAGTTGCCCCAAAGAGTCTATGTGGAGCAATTTTATTGAAAGAATCAATAAAAATCTTGTAGGTTGGAAAGGGGTCCTCCTATCCCAAGTAGCCAAAGCCACTCTCACTATGGCATATCTTCAAAGTATTCCTATTTATTTTATGTCAATCTTCAAAGCCCTAGTTTTTGTCTATAACAAAATTGAACAGATTCAAAAGAGATTCCTTTGGGTAGGTTCAAAGGATAAAAAGCGTTTCATCATGGTTAGCTAGGAAAATGTTTGCTTACCCAAAATTTAGGGAGGACTAGGTCTTATAATAATTAGTAATATGAACATAGCACTATTGGCCAAGCAGGCTTGGAAGGTGATACCAATTGCAATATTGAATGGGTTTCCATCATCAATAAAAAATACACTCACATTTGGAATTTTATGGATGAAAATATTCCTAAAGTTAGGTCCACCTTATAGAAATCAATCCTCCATACCATACCTTTTATTCAAATGGAACCATATGGTAGCTTGGAATAGGAAATAGGATAAATTTTTGGTCATATAGGTGGATCTCCAAACAAACACTTAGTAAGAACAACAGAGTCTGAGTTGTGCAGTCTTTGCTAGATACTCTCATAGGCATAAATGTGGTTGATTTCATAGAATCTTCAGTCTAATATAAAATATGGAAATATCTCTACATTGCAAATTCTGATGCTCAAATTTCAAATGTTGTCACAGAATTATCAACATTATTGAGGAAAATTGTAATTCCATTTGGTATATCTCATGATACCCCTTTCTAGAAAGAAATTGACTCTAGTATTTTTTCTATCAAATATGCTCATCTGTTGACTTTCACTCCCCAAAATTCTCTCATTCCTTTCAATCTAGTTTGGCTTAAACACCTCATACCTAATTTTTTTGTCTTTTCTTGGTTGGCCATCCAAAGCAATATCCTCACTACTGATAATCTCATGAAGAGAGGGATGGTTGTTCCTAAAAGATGCCATATTTGCTTGGCGACCTGGGAATCTGTCAACCACATATTTATGAAATTTTTTTTTTTCCACTCTGCCATGGATCATCTCATGTCCACCTTTCACATCTCTTGGGCCTAGCCCAACTCCTTGGCTCTTTTTTTCTCCCAGTGGCCCATGCCTTTCAAAAATTCTAGGTTGTCTTCTTTGTGGAAAGTTTATCTCCATCATCTCCTGTGGTAGATCTGGATCAAAAGAAATAGTAGAATATTTTCAAACACCCTCAGGGACTCTATATTTATTGCCAATAAAGCCATCACCTTTGTTGTTAAAAATTCTAAGTTTTTTCCTTGCACCAAACCACCTGAGTCTACCCTTGAGTCCACTCTTTTTTGTTCCCTCAGTATTCCCCACAGTCTCAGATCTACTCCTTCTAATCCCCATCCTAGAATTGGTTCTCATTGGACTCCTCTCCCTATAGGATAGCTTAAACTTAACTATGATGGTACTTCTAAAGGAAATTCGGGTGCAGTGTGTGCTAGAGGTCTGGTCAGGGATCACAATGGACAAATCATAGTGGCCTATGATGAGTTTTTGGGCATCCAAACTAATCACTATGTTGAAGCTCATGTATTGTGGAGAGGGCTATAATTTCTACGAGATTACATGAGAAATTTACAAATTTAATGTGATTCCATGAATATTACAAACTCTATCATTAGTGATATAATTCCTTCATGGAATGTGCGTACTATTATTCAAGAAGCTAAGGTCTTGATGCATAATTTTTGCAACACTACAACCTACCATGTGTATCAAGAAGCTAACAAGTCTACTTATTTTCTCACCAATTTTGGGGTTAGTCATAGTAATATGTCCATATGGTACCAAAATTTCCCTTAAAATGTTCTTAATGTTGTTATTGTCAACTTGGAAATGCACAATCGACCTTGAGAGGTATGCTCACCTTAAAAAAATTGATGATGGGAGTGATAGAACTACTTCTCCAGTGGGCATATTCAACTCAATCCACAACACCATCCTCAATAGCATCATTAGTGGTATGGATAGCATCAATGCCTCCCTAAAATTGTTGGTCAAGAAACATGGCCAAAAGAGCTCTATAGCTAAAGAGATTATCGATGATTAGAGTTGGGTTGTTTTTTCTTTCAAGCTTTGTTCCCCTGCATGGGGATTTTGGTACTAATATTTTTATCCTTGCTTGGGACCTATTTTTATTTTGATTTATGTTCTCCTTAGCCCCTGCATGGGCTCTCTCTTTTAATATTTGTTTTTTTATTAAACAACCCCTGCACGGGTCTATTTTTTCTCTGGTCTAGTTCATGGAGTGGCTAGGGTGTAGACACCCTATTTTGTGCTTCTCTACATACTTTTCATCATATGCTTATGTTTCTGGTTTTGGGCACCAATTAAAACCCATATAATATAATTTCTACCACCTACCAAAAAAAATATATTTATCATTTAAAATAAATCCACCATTTATTTAAAATGAATATCTATTTAATATTTTTTATTCAAAACACCCAAGGAGTTATGGAGGTAGTTCATTCATTCATATTTTCCACATTATTGAGGTAAAGTGTTGAATTGAAAAACAATCAAGCATGTGCAATAGACAAAGAGGGAGATCTTTCCATCAATTTAATCACCTATCTTTACCTCGATAACTTATGATAGGTACTAGGCCATTATTTTGGGGCTCAAGGTGACTATCTATTGATTATTATCCCTAACTCGAATGCATACCTATATGAAGGTATCTATCCTTGTTACCTTTGAGTTGTCTTATCATCATTTCCCTCAACCTCAAGTACCCTTGTCTTCAGTGGATGACTCAACTTATTCCACTTATGAGTGCACCTGATCCTACACATTGGCAATTTTTTAGTAGTATCATATTCTCCAATATCTAATAATATTTCATAGCTTCTTAATTGCACAAAATCAAGTGTTAAAGCATCATGTGTTAATACATTTTTTTCCACATTCAAAGGTCCATCTTGGAGGGTCATGAAAAAGTGCTTGGAATGATCAACTGATATTTTGAAGTCATTATATGCATTATTTCCTATATAACTAAAATAATTTGGATGAAAACAATATTCATAACCTATCATATATTTGATCTCTTTACAGTCATACCAAAAATTATTGTTTTGACCTTAGCTAAGCATGGGAAACAAATACATGCTCTTCTTTTGTCTTCTTCTTTTCTAATTTGGTTATATTTTGCTTTATTATTGTGTGGTAGTCTTTTCTAAAACTAATTTTGCTTATGTGATGATGACCTATCTTATTTTTGAAGCATCTCTCATGAAGGAGCCATTTGTGAATGGATTATGCCAACATTACTTTGTCATGTGGATGCTTTTACCACAAAGTTCACACATATTTTGTGTATGAAAAATATTTCTTTATTGTGGATATCCTTGCATGTGAGAATCATTTCTCTGTTATTGATATCCTTGTATATGAGAATTAGTTCTCTATTATCGGAAGTAAGGTCTTATCCATATTTTTAATGATTGCTTCCCTTTTTTATTTGTAAGAAGTATGTGTTATTCTTTTTGTATTGTATGTAAGGCCTCTACTTTTTAAAGTAGGTTCACCAACTTTTCAAATGTTGGTGTTTGCTTAGTGAAATTTAATTTTGTCATAAATAAATTATATTATGAAGTGAATGATCTCAAAACAATAGGAACAAGTATCTCATTAAATGTCTTTTCTCCCAATTCTTGTAGTGATGCTTGTAGTTTAGCAATTCTCCTCATGAAATATTTGAGTCTTTCTCCATTATTTATTTTCAATTAATGAAGACTTTATGGAAATGGGATTTGGTTCTAGGTACTTTCCTCGAATATTGTTTGAATTTTCTCCCATGCATCTTTAGCTAAGGTAAAATCTTGAATGTATGGTTGTACTTCATCTCCTACTCCAATCACGATGATTAATCATGTTTTTCCATATTCCTTGTCAATTGTTTTCTATTCTTCACCTTTTGCATTAGGATGGGTGATGGTGTCATCTACAACTTTCCATACTTCTTCAAAATTGAGTTGTATTTTGAGTTTGATCTTCCAGGAAACATAATTATTTTCCCTCAGTATTTTAGAATTGGGTAATAGAAACTTTGGTGCTCCAGTAGCCATAATAAATATTCACAAAAGTGGAAAATTTTGAATTGCACTAAATTAACTCAAAATTTTATTTTTGACAAGTATATATAAGCATATACTCGTGATTCAACTAATGCCTTTAATTACGAGGAAATGTGTCTCACTAGGAAAAATATAGGTTGAGTTTCTTTCTCCTACCTAAATTTTTTTAGAAAATATTATTGTATTTTAAGATATTATATGTGCATTTCTTTCTTCACCTACATCAACAAAAAAAGAAGCAACAAAAATATAGACTTTTTCTAACCTTCCTGCTTTCAATGTGGGATATTTCAATTAATTGAACTCAAAAAAAAAATCTTTATTTTTTCCATGTGTTCACGTGTAAAAATCTAGTGTCTCCTCTTGTTGGTAGATTATGGTCAATTTCTTCTAGGTAGAATTTCAAAATGAATTGTTTCTTATAAATATGTTATTCTCACCTCTTATCTTCAGGCAATGAAGATCTATTTGTGCATCAATTTTAATCTTCTATAGGAAATTCACTAATAAGTTATGGCTTCCGATCAACTGCATTCTTTGGTTCTGTTTTGCACTTGATTAGGATGATTAAATAGTATTTTATTATGTTCTTCCAATACATTCAAGAGAATTTTCAATCATGCCAACATTTCATATGAATTGTATTTTTGGTTTATTGATTATGACCAATGTTGAGGTTTGGGCGCTCGTCGAACTCCATTTGACATTAGTTGCCTAGAACATTTTTTTAGCATCCAGTTAATTGGCTCAACATGTCTATCCTTCTAATTATATTTTTCTATTTAGCTTAACATAACTTTTATGTTTTTCTTTGTCTCACTTTGGAGAGGAAACCATCCAACCTCCTTGTTATATTCTCTTGTTTGGCATAGCACATCTTTAATGTCTTTCTATGTCTTTCTTTGGAGAGGAAATATTCTAGCCTCCTTGTTATAGTCTCCTATTTTACATGGCATGTCTTTGATATATTTCTCCTACTTGAAACATCTCTCCTCTTGTTATGTATTTTTTAGATAAAGCCCCAAGTCTATATTCTATAAATGGTTGAAACACATAACATTAGAGAGTTGGCTTGAAATTATAAATATGTTATTTCTAGTTAAGAAACTATGCTTTTATGCATGTGTGCCTTATCATCTTGAGCCCGTGCATGCCTTATCCATATGCACCTCATGGTGATTATTTTTTACTCTCTTTTTGGAATAACATAAAGTAATGTGCAAACTGTGTTGAGAGCTTCTCTATTCTCTAGATGTTTTTGCTCTATAGTATTTGTGTCTTTCTTTTACTTGACAATGTTCTGACAAATACTTGATCATATTCAATTTTGTGTTTGCAAGTTTGTTATGGCATAAAACTTGCCTTAAGTTGATCCTTGGCAATTTTTCTTATCATGGGATCTCTTCTTCTCTACTAGGGTCTTTTGCAATGATTTTATCTTGAGACTCTTCTTAGAAAGAGTTATTTTTTAAAATAATTCATGGGAATGCTTCATGGAGAGAATGATTACGTCTTTCTTTTGAAATTAAACCTTACTTGGAATTTTGAAAGGTTCTTTCCCTTGGACCAATTTTTCAATAAAGTGCTTTTATAGCCTCTTGGGATCAAAGAAAAATGGATGGATCAAAAGAAGAGTTTGCACTTCCTTACACCTACTCTGATACCACTGATATTGCTAATATTTATATGCTTTCATATTTTACATTATGAAATTATGGATATTGAAATATATTGGATGCCCTACATTGGAATAATAAAGCTCTAACTAGCCCTATAACTACCCTTAACCTTTAGTGCATGCATAGTCCTTGTGATGGGTGGTTATACCACTCTCATTGTCACATGGACTATGATGTAATAATTCCTAACAATACTTAACAAGACTTAGACAATATCCATGCAAAATCAATCTTTATGGATCCTTGAATATGTCTAGAGAATTTGTGTATCATTATGGGAGGTTCTAGTGCTAGAGTAGAAATACCTAAATATAGAGACCTAATAATTTTCTAGATATATATAATACTATCTATTGATATCACATTATTATGCATGATTATTTCTTTTTGCTTATTACTTGAATTATTCTCATGTTATTATTTACTTGCTTATGTAATTGACATATGACTTTGGTTATGTATAAAATGATGCTAAGGATTTAATCAAAATTGTAAAGCACCATGTTGTTTTGTAGCTAACATTTGTAAGTGTGACCAATATTTTTTTATTCAAAAAAACTCATCATTGCAAAAAAGATCATTATGCAAAATCTACCAAGGAAGAAACCAAAAGTGCTTCACTTCCCAAGAATAAGAGTAGGTCATACTTCAATTAATAACCCTTGGAGTGTACTCAAAACATGAAATTCCTATAAGAACCATATATGTTCATCATGATAATAGAATACACATTATAGCATTCTTTTAGCATGAAGTCCAATAAAGAGAGCTAGAAATTCCCACCACTATAGTGGAAAAACTATGCACTACAACATCCTTTGAACATGAAGTCCCATAAAATATAGTTGGACATACATACCACTATAAAGGAATTATGCACTACAATACCCTTTGAGCATGAAGTCCCATAAAAGAGAGCTAAACATACCTACCACTGCAATGGAAAAAACTATGTAATGTAACATCATTTAGTATGAAGTCCCATAAGACATATCTAGGCATGCCCATTGATATAATGGAAGGTCTCTACATGGAAGAAAAGGACTAAAATTTGAAGATAGTCAATAACATCAAAGGAGCAAAAAGTGCACTGCAATGTGCCCAGGGCATGAAGTCCTTACTAAAAAGGATAAGGCATGTCCTTATTATAGTTGTCTAAACTAATGCTTTATATCATAGATAAAGCATAAAGTCCTAGGAGTAGATTAAGCAAGCCCACACTATAGAAGGAGAAACCAACATTTTTGAAGATATTATAAAAAACAATATTTGATTAAGAACTCACTTTACTTCCATGAGTATGACTAATGATTGATTACTTTTTAAGTTGTTAGAATATTTTTAATGAAAAAATAAATTTAAAATGTTGCCTTAATGTTCATGCCATATACCCTATGGAAGATAGCATAGGCATGAACCAAGGTATCTTGTTTTATGGTACTTAAGCAATTAGTACATACAAAAAGATCAAGCAAATCAAAAAAGAAAGACATTGAAGAAGTCATGATGGCCCTTCTAAGCAAAGGGAACAATCAAGAAAGGAGAAGCAAGGAAATGGAAAAACAAATTTAACAATAATAAATACTGATAAAAAATAGATAATAAAAACTAGGCATTGAAAATAAAGTACTCGTGCAAGTGGAAGAAGCAACTTTGAAGAGAATGACGATGAATTTACATTTTTGAACTGATATCGCCAAAAAGTCATTATCACAACTTAAAATGGTGATCATTGCAAATAAATAAAAAATTTAAAAATGATGCAATAGACATAGAAAAGGCATGTTGGATATCAAGAATATAAACATACAATAAAAATAAATTAATACTTAAAGTAGACTAAGTGAGGAAGCAATTGAAAATACAGCATCTAAACAATCTTAACAAGCAAACAAAATAAGGTAAAGTCAAGCAAGAAACTATGCATAGAATTGTTTTACATACGTTGATTTGGTGGACTCCTCTAACTCAAATTTTTCCATGGTTAGCAATTTCATTGGCCCACCCATAGAGTTTATTGATGGTATATGGATTGAGACACTTCTAGATAAAATTTCCTTTTTTTTTTTCATGCACATTGTCAACTTTGAGAACAAGTTCCCCAACATAAAAATCACAATGATAGAATTTCTCAATATATTTCTTAGCAATACAACTCTTATAGACTCAATTATGCTCAAGGGATGAATATGCTTCTTATCAAGTATAGTGATTTCAACAAGGTTAGCCTTAGGATACTCTCAATGGTACTCATCATGAATAAATATATTTTTTAAACGAATGTGAAAAAAAGGTAATTCAAATTCAAGAGGCAAGATAGCATACACAAGAGAAAAATAATTTGCACCTATATAAGTCCAAACACTGGTGCAATATGCCCACAATACAAGGGTGTCAATCTCTTTTTAATTCTTGTATAGATTTCTTTAAGATATTGACTAGAATTTTATTACTTTATTTTGCTTAAACCATTCCCCATAACAAGGCATCAAAAAGTGGTATCAAATTTTAAGTCCTTTACTTAATTCCCTCATTTCCTTATTTTAAAAAGGTGTTCAATTATTTTAAATTATTTTTAAGAGAATGCCAAAGCAACATGCAATATTATTAAATCAAATAATATTATCTCAATTTATTATATTCCTCAGGTTTAAAGGAGGAGACTGAGGTTTGAATCTTGCCAAACAATACATTCATACTTTCCAAATTTTTGTAATATCACTATGTGATCATGGTGTAATATGAGTGGGGTATGTTTCAATCCCACATAACCCATTGAAAGAACATACAATCTAATTAAAAATATTTTTAGAAACACCATGTTGCTTGATTAGGCAAAGGTAATTATTCTACCCACTTAGTAAAATATACAATGGCTATGATAATAAACTTATATCCATCAGTCGACACTAGTGAAATAGGTCCCATAATATTGAGACACCAAGTGTAAAATGCTAAGTCAATTCAATGGGATGAAGAACCTGGGTAGGGACATGAATTTTATTTTAATGAAACTAATATTTATCACATTCTTTGATAGTTATTTTCATCAACTTTCATTGTTGGCCAAATGTATCCCATTTGCAAAAACTTAAAGGTCATGCAATGGCCACTAAATTATCCACCATAATATCCATTATGCACTATGAGTAAAGCCTTTGGTACTTCTACCTCTATAAGGAAATGTGTGAGAACACCATCAAGGTTTTTAAAATATAAAACACCTATGACAACCACATATATGATGGCTCTTCTACAAATTGTATTCCTCTGCTAAGCATTAGTATTGAATGGATAAGTTTGATTTTCTATATGAAGTATCATTAAAAAATGACAATTTATCATACTAACATCAGTCAAGTTAACACCCATTGGACCTTCAATAATAAAATTCATAGGTTCATCATGAACTTTGACCATAAATTTTATTTCATTATTGCTTATATGTGGTATAAACTTGATAGTTAAAGTAATTGAGGAGTTTACCTTAGCATTTTATCCTCTTGGGGAATGGCTAATATAAAATTACTAAAAAACTTCAATGAAATTTTTATCCTCTTGATGATAAGGAATTAAATATTAAGCTTTGATTGAATATTCTTCTAAAATTTATCATACCATAATTTGAGAGTTGCCTAACACAATGATGTGTTGAATATTCATCTTTTATAATGTCAAGATTCCTAGGATTAAGGCCTCATAATCCATGATATTATTAGTAATTTAAAAATAAATAAATGGAATTTCATAGGAATAATAAGGCCAAAAGGTGATCTAAGGAATATTTTGGCTTTGTCTCCCTACTCATTTTTGGCACCATCATAGTGGAGGATCCATGTAATGAATATCCTCTTCAAGTTTTGATTCATTTGAAGTAGAAACATTCTTTTTTATATACTTAGACTCATACAACTTATCAAGATCTTCATGAGATATAAGGATACTTTTTTCTATTTGGTAGTAATATAAGTATTAGAATGGAAGTGATGGAGGAGGGGAAGATTATAAATTCATGCAGGGAACAATAAATGGCCATTATATCCTCATCTCTCAAATCTCCTTTTAAAGGTTGTTGGGAAGGTTCAGATGCTATGACAAATTGATCAGCAATCATCTATACCTTTACTATTTTTTGGGTAAAAATATAAAGATCAAATTCTTACATCATATTTATCCACTTGTTATATTGAGTGTCACTAAGGATGTAAGATTTTCAGAGAATATTCCTTAGAGGATTTGTTTTAATGACCACATTAGTAGTTTTACATAGCATATAATGCCTCAACATTTTATAAGCAAAGTAAATGTCCACACAATATTTCCCATTGGAGTAAATTTAGCTTCTTCCAAAAGTATTATTCAAATTTTTTTAGTATACAACAACATGCTTATTGGTATCATCTTGTTGTGTAAGTACAACTCTCAAGGACACCTAAGTAGATGAAACATAAATATGGGGGCTTATCTATATTAGGTAGACATAAATTTGGAGGCTTCAAAGAAAACTTCTTGAATTCAAGAAAATATTTACTACAACTCTCATCACATTTGAAATCAACTTTTTTAGGATTTGATTAGGGGATAAGCCTTGAAAGCCATAAATCTTTTAATTAACCTAGACTTTTCCAAAAATGATTTAATATCTTTAATAGTGCATAGGGAAGGCATAGAATAAATGGCCTTAATTTTGTCATGGTCCACATCTATTCCTATTTTAGACAACATAAATTCTATAAGTTTGCCACTAGTGACACCAAAAGCACACTTTTCTAGGTTGAGTTGGACTTTATAGTGTCATAAATGATCAAATATAACTTTAAGGTTAGTTGGATGATTAACTCATTTTCTTGATTTACCTAAAAGGTCATCAATATATGACTCTAATATATTTCCCGTTAGATAATAAAACACTATTGTCATAGTCCTTTGATAAGTTGCTCCAGCATTCTTTACTCCAAAAGGTGTAACAACATAACATAATATGTCATATAGTGTAGTAAAAGTTATATTTCTGGATTTGCTTATATTATAAATAGCCATCCATAAGAGACAACGTGTAATACCCTATAATGAAATCAACAATAGCATTATTGAATGTAGAGGGAAGTTATCCTTATAACAATCCAAATTATATTGCTAAAATCACAACAAATATAGGTAACATTATTTTCCTTTTTTTTATTGGAACTATGCTAAACACTCATCAGAAATAATCCATAGGCCTAATAAAGTTGGAATATAATAATATTTATATTTCTATTTTGCACAAGTCTTGTATATGAAGAAAAAACATTTGTTGTTTTTGTTGAACAAGAGATGCATCCTTGTATATTACAATATTGTTGACTACAAGATCCTCATTGAGACCAGACATGTTTGAATATTCCTAGGCAAAAATATCTTTGTATTCTTGGAGAAGTTTTATAAAAGCAAGGTATTCCTCCTAGGATAGATTTTCCACAATCTTTACCATGTGTGGAATCTAGGTAGGCTCAACATTCATGACATTGCCTTCTTAAAAATGATTAGAAGCAAGAGGAAGGTTGTCAATATTAGGATTAACCTCAACTCCGTAAACATAATTTGACCACTTATGATGACCCCACTTAAGATTAGGCTCTTTGAGGAGACCCTTCTTATAATGTTGGTAGAGTGCTACTCATCATTGGAATACAATAATTCAAGGATAGCCTCATCATTAGGTAAGGTGGGGATGAAAATCATATTATTTGGTATCTTTATGCTTGGATCATCATCTTACCCCTTTATTTTCAACATAGAGAGGACACTAGCTTATTTTTGAAAAGTATGAAAGAGAGGAATATTGAGACCAAGATAGGGCTCTAATTGCTTGAATAGTTTCATCAAAGAATCCATAAGTATCCTATCCTTAAATTTTATAGAAATTGTTGCTTTAATGGGGTGTCTTGCAAGAAAAGAGAGAATAGGATCAACCAATATTGTATGCCACATATCTGGCTAAACATATGAATAGATAAATATTTCAAGGAATAATAGAGAATATAATGAGACTAAATATACATTTAATAAAATTTTGCACTTGTATGGTTTGAGGAGGTCGTGATCATTTCATTAAGAGGTAATCATGGCACATGATGAATAATTTGATATTTAACAAATAATACTTATGTAACAAAATGTCTTTCAAGTAGATAGTTATCAACAGACTCAAAATAGACATAAACAAACTTAAAAAATAATAAAATCAAGTTTATGCAAAACGTATAAGCATGCTAGAGTTTTGATTATGTGCCAAAAAACCTTAATTTTTGGTCAATGACCAAGATTACCTCTTAAATAGAGGTAATTACACCATTGATTTTTTGGATCCATGCTCTAGGCAACATTTCATTATGTGCATTCATCATGTATATGTCCTAATTTAGTGTTTTAGGGATCGTTCATGCATTGAATTTCTAGAAGAAGTCAACACGAATGACAAAACATGAGAGGCAAGGACTTGGAAGGAAAGAAGGATTCTTGGCTAACTAGACCGCCACCATCCTACCCAAGGACTAACAAAGATATACCACTCTTATTCCATAATTAAGAGAATGAATCTATCCACCACCTACAAGTTACTTGTTAGTGCTCCTTTTTCAAACCCAAAGGAATGTCAATTGAAGAGACTAAAAATAAAGATCACCAATGTTAACAAGAAGTGGGGCTAAGCCTTGAATTAAAAATAAATAAATAAAATATAATGAAGGCCTTGGAATATTAGGGGTATGAATAATATCCCTAAAAGATATTATTAGGGAATTAATAGGTTGTTATAGTCTTTATTTTATTTTAACAAGAAACAAAAATAAGTAGTGAGAAATATAAGAATGCAGTCAAAAGGATTTGGAATATAGGAGATTGATTAGCAATTTCTATTGTATGATCTTCAAAAGGTATCACAACAATATGGTAGTTTCTACTATATAAGCTTTAAGAGGTATTGTAACAATACGGGATAAATATTCCCATGAGGGATACCATAGTGGTATATCTTTGGGTTTTAATCCAAGATATCCAAGTTCAAACCCTAGTAGAAGAGGACTGAGATCCCTTTCAAAAACCCATGCTTTACCCAAAATATTTAGTCCCACGAGGGATACCATAGTGGTATAGCTTTGGGTTTTCATCCAAGAGATCTAAGTTCAAACCCCGGTATATGGGAATTGAGTCCCTTTCAAAAACCTATGCTTTACCCTAAAAATTTAATCAAATGGCATTAGCTCAACAAGTTATATTCCTCAGAATTCAAGGAGGGGATCCAGGTTTGAATCTTGCCAAGTGATACATGGATAGTATCCAAGCGGTTGTGATACCACTACATGGTGATAATGTAACATGGGTGGGGCTCATTTCAATCCCATGTAACCAATAGAAAAAAACAATATGGGTTCAACACAATTAGGATGGATAATTGTTAGAAGCAAGTACTCGGGTTGGTCATCTTTTTACAAGAAAGAGAAAATTATCAAAATTGTAGTCATAAATATATATGCTCTAATTATAATTACTCTAAAAGGCCTTGGTTTATTTATGTTAAATTTAATGATTATTCATAACTGTGATCTATGGATTCTTGGATGACCAAACTTGAATACAATTTTTTCTCCTTGGAAAAAGAATGGTGGTACTCCTTAATGGTCTAGATCAATGGACGAATATGCTTTCTTTGTCAATTCAAATGGTTTTTTAAATGTTATTCCTTCAATATTTCAATAGACATGGGTTAATAGATGTCTTGAGAAATTACATATATCAAAAATATTAGACAATTTTTTACTATCCAATACATGGTTATAGATTAAGCATATAATCTCTTCAAACATTTTATTATGAGCGAGATCTACTCAATAATGGTCATCAAATCCATTTCAATTTTTTGCTTATGAGGCTTCAAGACCCTATTTTCTTTCAAATGGTTATGTTATGGTGGTTTAAAGCAAGGTTTTAAGGATCATCTATCTATAGGTTTGTTCAAAAAAATAAATATCTAAATGGAAAAAGAAATTTTGGAATTTCAAATATTTTAGTAACATATTTAAAATAAAAGAGAAAATTAAATTCAACATCAAAAATTTATTATAGATAGTAGAAAACAATAGAAGTTCAAGATACTTATGTAGACAAAAGGATGTTGAAAGTTTGAGTAGTTGTGTTGTCATTGATGTCAAGAGTTAGTGTTAGTGATATCAAAAGTCAGTGCAAGAAATTGATAAAAGGAGGGTTAAAATATTTATATTTTAAGCCCAAGAGATTTAATTTAAAGCTTCACATGATTGGTCAAAAGGTTGGCTAAACACCCTGAAGGAAGGAGATGCCTAGGCCCAAAGGAAATAATATTATAATATTTATTATTATAATTTTAAAGGTGTTAAAATAAGTCCTAAGGTTAAATAAATAAAAAAACCTAGGCCCGAAGGAAATAATATTATAATATTTAGTATTATAATATTAAGTATTAAAAATAAAGCCTAAAGTTACTTGTAAATTAATTATAATATTTATATTATAATTAATTCATAATATAAACCCTAAGTAAGGGTTGGGCGCAAAATATTAAACTTAATATTTTTCCTACCAACGTCGAAGCAAGGAAGGATATGGTATTTATACCATAATGTTTGGATGGCATAAGGTAAGTCTCTAAAATCGATATGCGAAGGGAAAACAAAATAATCGATGCGATTTTAGTGAGCAAGGCAATAGAAGAAGCTTTTTAATTTTAAAAGATTAAGATGAACTGCAGATGTATAAAGGGAAGAGAGTGCACACTTCTATCACCATCTGCATGGGTGGCCTAGTGGCAAGGCTTGGCATGTAAGACATTGGCAGAACAGAGGTCCTGCGTTCGATTCCCGATGGAAGTGGATGGAAGTTTTGTTTTGATTCGAATGTTTTTGGTTCTTGCGGAGGCTACAAAATGTCGGAAGTGCATAGTGGTGTTTGTGTGGATGTGTAGCCCAAGTGGCAGCCTAGTTATGGCTAAGGCACTAGGCAGGTGATGAACGTGAGTTCGATTCACGTGGAGTGCATGGTGGTGTTTTTGTGACGTGAAATTATTTTTTAAAGTGGCTAAGGTATGATTTAATATTTTTAATTTTTGCCATATGTTGATTTAAGAAATTGGAGATTATAAGGTGTGTGCAAGGAATATCATTTGTGTATTTTGAAGTGAATGTTGGGTTAAGAATTGGAGAGTATAAGGTGTATTCAAAGGACTTTATTATTGTAATTTAAAATCTATTTTGGTTTAGAATATTAAAGTGTTTGGAAGGTTGAAATTTGGATTGAAATATTTTATGTTGAGTTGGAGTTAAAAGGAGCCATAGGGATATTGTTATTTTGTTTGATTGAGTAAATGATCTATTGATTGGAGTTATTTTAAGGAAGGAGTAATAAGGTATATTTGTGAGTTGACATTTATTGTATGGTGAAATATTTATTGAAGTAAATATTCCTGTGGAGATTTTGAGATAGAATGTTGCTATCTAACCTAGAATTGGCAAAAGGATTTGGTTGTGAGTAAAATATATTTTGAAGACATATCTCCATCAAAACAAAAAGGTATGGGCACATCATCTTTTGATCAAAGTATTATTAGATTGAATGATGTGAAATGCAAAGGTGGAGTGAAAAGGATTGTTTGATAAGCATTTTTGGAAATGTTTGAGTGAGTTTTCATATGCATGATTGGTGAATGTTTAAGAGAATGTTTGAGTTAGATATTGAAGATTATTTGAGTTAGGGTTTAAGACCCACATTGTGCTCTTTGTTTGAATAAGTATGAAAACACTTGTTTAGGGTTTTTAAGCAAGTTGTGTTTCATTGGTTGAATAAATAAATGAAACTTATGAATGTTGGTTTAAGTATGTTTATGTTTGAGGTAATTTTTGATGAATAATTGAGAACATATTGAGCAAGTTCTTGAGAGGACTTGAGGATAGATTTGAGGTAAGTCTTTGTGAAGACTTGAGAGTAGAGTTGATTGATTGATTTGTTCAATATTTGTGTTAAGGCTTGGGGCAAATATAGGCAGAGTTGATTTGTGATTGGATCAAGCTTTGTGTTAAGGCTTGAGAACATATTTGAGGATAGATTTTGGTGCATATTTGAGGACATATTTGTGTCAAACCAGAGATATATTTATGAGTAGGTTTGTACTAGATCGAGGACACTGTTTAGTGCAAATTTGAGATGGAGATTGAGTAGATTTTAGAGCAGGATTTGGAGGTGACAGAGTAGAGGATAGCAGTCTCCAGTGGATAGAGATCCATTAGCCATGATAGTGAGGATAGAGGTATTCTGAGTGAGGATAACAGGTCCTATGTGGAGAAAGATCCACAAGCCAGTGCAGTGGGAAAATAAGTATTCTAGAAGAGAACCAACTAGAGCAGAGGAGAAAGAGTTCTCCTGTGGATGGAGATCCACAAATCAGAGCAAGGATATTGGTGTATCCTTTGGACAGAGGTCCATAAACATTGTAATATGGAATTGATTCCCAAAAGATATTTATTGAGAAAATTTATAAGGAATATTTTCTTCGTGGAGTAGCCCACATTGGGTGAACTACATTAAATCATGTCTCTCATGTGTGTGATTTTTTATGGAATGCTTACTGCTTTAATTTTTCTGATGTTATCATATGTACTGAAAAGTAAAAATTTATGTATTATACTGTTCACCCCCCCTCTCATTATAAGCTCGTGTTCTTCAAAGGAATATTCGTATTAGATCCAAAAACCTAGGGAAAATATCTTAAAAAAAGGGATAGGAATACCAAAAATTTTATTCTACTACCAAAACAAATTTATCTTTTCATAAAATTAAAAATATTTCAATGCCAAATGTAAGAAGTATTGAGAAATAAGAAGATATTATAAAATAAGCAATTAATTATTTCAAATATATTTTTTCAAAAGTTGGGTAAGATAAGAAGGCTCAAGGTAATAAATTATCACATAAATATAGATTAAAAACTTGATGAGGAATATATTTGTGGAGAAGCTATAGGAGGTAATTTTCTCTCTACACTCCTATAAGGCATTGGCCCCAATGTGGTGTAAATCCAGCTGTAAGAGGTCAAAACAAGAACCTCCAATCACATAAAAACTATGATAAATAGAAATAAAGCAGTAAAACCCCCAATCACATAAGAGTTGCAATGGAAATAAACCGAAACATGCTTTATTTTCTCATTCCTGGATTTCACCCCTTTTACAATGTGATACCAAGGGAATATATATCCCAAAAGAAACCCTAAAATAAAACCCTAAATCTTAAAGCCCTAAAGATAAGAAATTATAATTTTTTGGGGAGGCAATTTTGTCTTTTAGTGCCAAAAACTAAATCACCAAAAAAATCTTGGATAGCCCTCTAAATTAATACACACCATCGTATCATCTATATTAAGCCTCCTAGAAAATCTCAACACCTACCCACACCTAAATAAGAAGTTATTCCAAATATGTTTTCTTCTAGATTTTCAAAAAAACACTAAATCCCATTTTCGAGGCACTAGATGAAGGAATTAGGACCCGATAAAAGCCTAAAAAATCATCTAGATGACTAGAGTAGTCTAGCCATGGCATGTCCACCTCTTTATCTAACTCCCCATAAAATTTCAAGCCAATCCAATGGTCGGATCAAAAGTTATGCCCTTCGGAAGATAGGCTCCTGCATCATTCTCCTCTGGTTGAAAAGAACTCTGCTCCTGCGAGTTTCTTTGATCAAGCTCATGCAACTACACTCAAATAATTTTGTTCTCCTACTTGCATCTATGGCTATGTACTTTGCATTACTATCTTACAACTTATTTCTGACTCCTTCCTACAATTCTTGCATGTGCTCATCATCTGCATACTCTTTCAACAACTTTGTTGTTGTAGGTGGTATAGCAACATCCTCAGTATCCACATTCTTTGTTGTCATCACATAACAAGACCCAACTTCTTTCATCCCTATGAAAAATTCCTTAGTCATCAATAGGCTTTCACTCTGCTCTTCTTCCTTATGTGGTAATAAGACCACTTTTACTCCATCCTTCTAGAATGTGTAAGTATTCCTTCCCCCATCATGGATAGCCTTCCTGTCATATTGCCAAGGCCTCCCCAATAATAAGTGGCATGCATCCATTGGAACTACATCACACCATACTTCATCCTTGTAGGTATTCCCAATTGAAAACTTAACCAGACACCTCTTATCTATAGTTACTTCGTTTCCTTTATGGATGCACCTAGTTTGAAAGACATTCATACGCAACCAAGAATCACCACCATCACTATCTAGTGCTTTCTCCTTCCTTGGAATGATCATCATCCTCTTTATCATGAGGTTTCCCCCATGTTTACAACAACTTCTATCTCAGCTTGCTCTTCTACCTCAACTAGATTGAATCTAGCTTGTTCTTCTTGTTTTCTTTCTTGTGCAGGATAGTGTAGACACTCAAAAGCTCTGTGCCCTTCCTCACCACATCTATAAAATGTATATTACCTTTGTGGGCCATCCCAATTTCATCCTCCACCATAGCCTCTACCTCTTTGAAATCCTCCACCTCTCTCATGGTTACTATGACCTTGCCCAAACTCTTCTTGTTTTCTTGTATTAGTAGATTCTCCCTTTGAGGGATTAAATCCACCATACCCACTGGTTGGAGGTGATGATGGTCCTTTCCTCACTCCTCTCCTCTTATGTTTATCTTTTACTTTTATTGCAAACTGATATGCATCTTCTACACTATGGATCTGAAGCATACTCAACTCATCTTGTATGGCATAACTTAATCCATTCACATACCTTGTAGCCTTTTGTTCTTTTTATTCTTCAAGCCCCACTTAAATTGATAACTTGTAGAATTTGTTGGTGTAGTCCTCAATGCTTTGATCCTTTTGTCTGAGGTTCTAAAGTCTATGAAATAATGTTTGGGCATAATCTTTGGGTAAGAATTTCTCCTTCATTTTTTTTCCATTTTACACTAGACCCTAATATTTTCCTTTCATTTTCTTTGCCTCTCCTTTTGTAGATGATCCCACCAAATCAATGCATGCCCTTTCAACTTTGTGCATGCAAGCTTCACTTTATTTTCCTCTGAAAGGCTTTTCCACTCAAAGAACTTCTCCATGCTATTCAACCAATCTATCAACTCCTCTGGTTTCAACCCTCCTGCATACTCAGGGACATCAATCTTGATCCCATCTTTATTTCCTTCCAAGGCCCTAATTAGCCTATCCTCAAACTCTGGCTTCTCCTCTGGTTCTTCCTCGACATGAACCTCTGTCTTGTTGTCTCCTTCCATAGTCTCATTATCAGAATCTAGATCTGTAAATTTTGTGGGATGTCTTTCCCTCATACGAGCCATCATTCCAATCAATTGAGCAACTTGTACCTACAACTCTTGCATATTCCTATTGAGCTGGGCATAACCTCCTCTTCCTCTCCTCATGCTAATATGATATGTTATTCCAAATAAAAAAATAAGAATAGCAGAATAACTATAATCAACAAGATTACCTTCTCTTCCCCAGCAAGATCCAACTTGCTTTGATACCAAATGGTGTAAATCCAGTTACAAGAGGTCAGAACAAGAACCTCCAATCCAAATCAGATAACAGTTGCAATGGAAATAAACCGAAACATGCTTTATTTTCTCATTCTTGGATTTCATCCCTTTTACAATGCGATACCAAGGGAATATATATCCCAAAATAAACCCTAAAATAAAACCCTAAATATTAAAGCCCTAAAGATAAGAAATTACAATTTTTTTTTTTGGGCAATTTCATCTTTTAGTGCCAAAAACTAAATCACCAAAAAAATCTCGGATAGCCCCCTAAATTAATACACACCATCGTATCATCTATATTAAGCCTCCTAGAAAATCTCAACACCTACCCATGCCTAAATAAGAAGTTATTCCAAATATATTTTCTTCTAGATTTTCAAAAAAATACTAAATCCCATTTTTAGGGCACTAGATGAAGGAATTAGGACCTGATAAAATCCTGAAAAATCATCTATATGACTATAGTGGTCTAGCCACAACATTTCCACCTCTTTATCTAGCTTCCCATAAAATTTCAAGTTGATCCAACGATCGGATCAAAAGTTATGCCCTCCGAAAGATAAGCTCCTGCATCATTCTCCTCTGGTTGAAAAGAACTCTACTCTTGCAAGTTCCTTTGATCAAGCTCATGCAACTACACTCAAATACTTTTATTCTCTCACTTGCATCTATAGCTACTATGTACTTTGTATTACTATATTGCAACTTCTTTCTGACTCCTTCCTACAATTCCTGCATGTGCTCATCATCTGCATACTCTTTCAACAACTTTGCTACTACAAGTGGTATAGCAACATCCTTAGTATCCACGTTCTTTGTTGTCATCACATAACAAGACCCAACTTCTTTCATCCCTATGACAAATTCCTTAGTCATCAATAGGATTTCACTCTACCCTTCTTCCTTATGTGGTAATAAGACCACTTTTACTCCATCCTTCTAGAATGTGTAAGTATTCCTTCCCCCATCATGGGTAGCCTTCCTATCATATTGCCAAGGCCTCCCCAACAATAAGTGACATGCATCCATTGGAACTACATCACACCATACTTCATCCTTGTAGGTATTCCCAATTGAAAACTTAACCAGACACCTCTTATCTATAGTTACCTCGTTCCCTTTCTTGAACCATGATATGCGGTAGGGATATGGGTTCTTCTCACACTTCAAGTTAAGTTTCTCAACCATTTCATTTGAAATCATATTTTCACAACTACCACTATCAATAATCATCTTACATACCTTTCCTCCAGATGTGCACCTAGTTTGAAAGATATTCGTACGCAACCAGGAATCACCACCATCATTATCTTGTGCTTTCTCCTTCCTTGGAATGATCATCATCCTCTTTATCATGAGATTTTCCCCCATGTCTGTAGCAACTTCTATCTTAGTTTGCTCTTTTACCTCAACCAGATTGACTCTAGCTTGTTCTCCTTATTTTCTTTCTTGTGTAGGATAGTGCAGACACTCAAAAGCTCTATGCCCTTCCTCACCACATCTATAATAGGTATATTGCCTTTGTGGGCCATCCCAATTTCATCCTCCACCATAGCCTCTACCTCTTTGAAATCCTCCACCTCTCTCATGGTTACTATGACCTTACCTAGACTCTTCTTGTTTTCCTGTATTAGTAGATTCTTCCTTTGAGGGATTAAATCCACCACACCCATTGGCTGGAGGTGACGATGGTCCTTTCCTCACTCCTCTCCTCTTATGTTTCTCTTCCACTTTTAATGCAAACTGATATGCATCTTCTACACTATGGATCCAAAGCATACTCAACTCATCTTGTATGGCATAACTTAATCCATTCACATACCTTGTAGCCTTCTATTCTTATGATTCTTCAAGCCCCACTCGAATTGATAACTTGTAGAATTCATTGGTGTAGTCCTCGATGCTTTGATCCTTTTGTCTAAGGTTTTGAAGTCTACGAAACAATGTTTGGGCATAATATTTGGGTAAGAATTTCTCCTTCAATTTTTTTTCCATTTTACACTAGACCCTAATATTTTCCTTTCCTTTTCTTTGCCTCTCCTTCTGTAGATGATCCCACCAAATCAATGCATGCCCTTTCAACTTTGTGCATGCAAGCTTCACTTTCTTTTCCTCTAAAAGACTTTTCCACTCAAAGAACTTCTCCATGCTATTCAACAAATCTATCAACTCCTCTGGTTTCAACCCTCCTGCATACTCAAGGACATCAATCTTGATCCCATATTTATTTCCTTCCAAGGCCCTAATTAGCCTATCCTCAAACTCTCGCTTCTCCTCTGGTTCTTCCTCAACATGAACCTCTATCTTGTTGTCTCCTTCCACAGTCTCATTATCAGAATCTAGATCTACAAATTTTATGGGATGTCTTTCCCTCATACGGGCCATCATTCCAATCAGCTAAGCAACTTGTGCCTATAGCTCCTGCATATTCCTGTTGAGCTGGGCATAACCTCCTCTTCCTCTCCTCATGCTAATATGATTTATTATTCCAAAAATAAAAATAAGAATAGCAAAATAACTGTAATCAACAAGATTACCTTCTCTCCTCCAACAAGATCCAACTTTCTCTGATACCAAATGGTGTAAATCCAACTACAAGAGGTCAAAACAAGAACCTCCAATCACATAAAAACTGTGACAAATAGAAATAAAGTGATAAATCCCCCAATCACATAAGAGCTGCAATGGAAATAAATCAAAACATGCTTTATTTTCTCATTCCTATATTTCACCTCCTTTTACAATACGATACCAAGGGAATATATATATCCCAAAAGAAACCCTAAAACAAAACCCTAAATTTTAAAGCCCTAAAGATAAGAAATTACAATATTTTTTAGGGCAATTTCGTCTTTAGTGCCAAAAACTAAATCACCAAAAAAGCTTAGATAGCCCCCTAAATTAATACACACCATTATATCATCTATATTAAGCCTCCTAGAAAATCTCAACACCTACCCATGCCTAAATAAGAAGTTATTCCAAATATATTTTCTTCCAAATTTTAAAAAAATACTAAATCCCATTTTTGGGGCACTAGATGAAGGAATTAGGACCCGATAAAAGCCTAAAAAATCATCTAGATGACTAGAGTGGTCTAGCCACGACATGTCCACCTCTTTATCCAACTCCTCATAAAATTTCAAGTTGATCCAACGATCGGATCAAAAGTTATGCCCTTCGAAATATAGGCTCCTGCATCATTCTCCTTTGGTTGAAAAGAACTTTGCTCCTACAAGTTCCTTTGATCAAGCTCTTGCAACTACACTCAAATAATTTTGTTCTCCCACTTGCATTTGTGGCTACTATGTACTTTGCATTACTATCTTGCAACTTCTTTTTGACTCCTTCCTGCAATTCCTGCATGTGCTCATCATCTGCATACTCTTTCAACAACTTTGTTGTTGTAGGTGGTATAGCAACATCCTCAGTATCCACGTTCTTTGTTGTCATCACATAACAAGACCCAACTTCTTTCATCCCTGTGATAAATTCCTTAGTCATCAATAGGATTTCACTCTGCCCTTCTTCCTTATGTGGTAATAAGACCACTTTTACTCCATCCTTCCAGAATGTGTAAGTATTCCTTCCCCCATCATGGGTAGCCTTCCTGTCATATTGCCAAGGCCTCCCCAAAAATAAGTGATATGCATCCATTGGAACTACATCACACCATACTTCATCCTTGTAGGTATTCCCAATTGAAAACTTAACCAGACACCTCTTATCTATAGTTACCTCATTCCCTTTCTTGAACCATGATATGCGGTAGGGATATAGGTTCTTCTCACACTTCAAGTTAAGTTTCTCAACCATTTCATTTGAAATCATATTTTTACAACTACCACTATCAATAATCATCTTACATACCTTTCCTCCAGATGTGCACCTAGTTCAAAATATATTCGTACACAACCAGGAATCACCACCATCACTATCTTGTGCTTTCTCCCTCCTTGGAATGATCATCCTCTTTATCATGAGGTTTTCCCCCATGTCTACAGCAACTTCTATCTTAGCTTGCTCTTCTGCCTCAACCAAATTGACTCTAGCTTGTTCTCCTTGTTTTCTTTCTTGTGCAGGATAGTGTGGATACTCAAAAGCTCTGTGCCCTTCCTCACCACATCTATAATAGGTATATTACCTTTTTGGGCCATCCCAATTTTGTCCTCCACCATAGCCTCTACCTCTTTGAAATCCTCCACCTCTCTTATGGTTATTATGACCTTGCCCAGACTCTTCTTGTTTTCTTGTATTAGTATATTCTCCCTTTGAGGGATTAAATCCACCACACCCACTAGTTGGAGGTGACGATGGTCCTTTCCTCACTCCTCTCCTCTTATGTTTCTCTTCTACTTTTAATGCAAACTGATATGCATCTTCTACACTATGGATCTGAAGCATACTCAACTCATCTTGTATGACATAACTTAATCCATTCACATACCTTGCAGCCTTTTGTTCTTTTGATTCTTCAAGCCCCACTCGAATTGATAACTTGTAGAATTTGTTGGTGTAGTCCTCGATGCTTTGATCCTTTTGTCTGAGGTTCTGAAGTCTACAAAACAATGTTTGGGCATAATATTTGGGTAAGAATTTCCTCTTTCAATTTTTTTTCCATTTTACACTAGACCCTAATATTTTCCTTTCCTTTTATTTGCCTCTCCTTCTGTAGATGATCCCACAAAATCAACGCATGCCCTTTCAACTTTGTGCATGCAAGCTTCACTTTATTTTCCTCTAAAAGGATTTTCCACTCAAAAAACTTACTTCTCCATGCTATTCAACCAGTCTATCAACTCCTCTAGTTTCAACCCTCTTGCATACTCAAGGACATCAATCTTGATCCCATATTTATTTCCTTCCAAGGCCCTAATTAGCCTATCCTCAAAATCTGGCTTCTCCTATGGTTCTTCCTCGAAATGAACCTTTGTCTTCATTATCAAAATCCATATCTACAAATTTTGTGGGATATCTTTCCCTTATACAGGCCATCATTCCAGTTAGTTGAGAAACTTGTACCTACAACTCCTGCATATTCCTATTGAGCTGGGCATAACCTCCTCTTCCTCTCCTCATGCTAATATGATCTATGTTATTCCAAATAAAAAAATAAGATATGTAGAATAACTATAGTCAAAAAGCTTTCACTTTGCCCTTCTTCCTTATGTGGTAATAAGACCTTTTTACTCCATCCTTCCAGAATATGTAAGTATTCCTTACCCCATCATGGGTAGCCTTCCTATCATATTGCCAAGGCCTCTCCAATAATAAGTGGTATGCATCCATTAGAACAACATCACACCATAATTCATCCTTGTAGGTATTTCCAATTGAGAACTTAACTAGACACATCTTATCTATAGTTACCTCGTTCCCTTTCTTGAACCATGATATGCGGTAGGGATATGGGTTCTTATCACACTTCAAGTTAAGTTTCTCAACCATTTCATTTGAAATCATATTTTCACAAATACCACTCTCAATAATCATCTTACATACCTTTCTTCCAAATGTGCACCTAGTTTAAAATATATTCATACGCAGCCAAGAATCACCACCATCACTTTTTGGTGCTTTCTCCCTCTTTGGAATGATCATCATCCTCTTTATCATAAGGTTTTCCCCCATGTCTATAGCAACTTTTGTCTCATCTTGCTCTTTTGCCTCAACCAGATTAACTCGAGCTTGTTCTTCTTGTTTTATTTCTTGCACAGGATAGTGCGAACACTCAAAAGCTTGATGCCCTTCCTCACCACATCTATAATAGGTATATTGCCTCTGTGGATCATCCTAATTTTGTCCTCCACCATAGCCTCTACCTCTTTCAAATCCTCCACCTTTCTCATGGTTACTATAACCTTACCCAGACTCTTCTTATTTTGTATCAGTAGATTCTCCCTTGGAGGGATTAAATCCACCACACCCACTGGCTGGAGGTGATGACGGTCCTTTCCTCACTCCTCTCCTCGTATGTTTCTCTTCCACTTTTAATGCCAATTGATATGCATCTTCTACACTATGGATCTGAATGTTGGACATTTTGAACTCATTTAGTTTTCATTGATGTCAAGGTAAAAAGTTGTCATTGATGCCAAAGTGAACACATGAAGTTGTCATTAATACCATGGAGTACACCATCATTAACATCAGGAAGCAATGCAAAGAGATGGAGAAAAGTTATCCAAATATGATTTTATAAGGGTTTTTGTTAAAACCATGGTGGCACATTAAAAGGTTTTTTATTAAAACCATAATGATAGTTCCCTAATATTGTGATGGCAGAATTAAGGTTTTTATTAAAACTAAGGTGGCGAAATTATTTTTCATCAACCCAATGAAGTGCAAATGACAATTTGATATTAACTAAAAGAGGGCTTTAATTTTTTATTAAATTCTAAAGTTTATAAATTAAATTTATGATATTTAAATTCTTTTGAATTTAAATTAATTATAAATTATAATTTATACACACTGACATCATCATCAAGTTGAATCATTCGTCGATGTTGTATGCAAAGTAAATGAAGGGTATTTAAACCCTAAGACAAACCTTAGGGAAGTGTGAATTTGAATTCGAACACAACAAAAAATCTGGAGCCTCCAAAAATCGTGAAGTGAGGTATTGAAGAAGCAAGGCAGCGCATCATGTTTGAGGCAGCGCATCGTGTTTGAGCGAGGAACAAGGCAGAGGGAGTAGCGCTCATGGTCTAGCTTGGCGCTAGACATAGGAGAAGGCCAAAGGCTTTGAAGCCTTTGTGAAAATGCTTAAGCAACCTTAGGGTTTAAGCTAAGCACGTGGAGCGCTTAGCTCACACGGCTATCTAGCCGCAACTAAGGTGCCAACTGAGGAAGAAGGCGTAGGATTGAAATTCCAAAAAACATGAAAGGGGGATTCACCAAAGGTTTTTATGAATTAATTTTGATTTTTGCATAATACTAAGGTTTAGGAGGTATAAAGGAATATTTGTGATATTTGATCATTGTGCTAAGGTTTTAGGGGTGTCTGTAAAATTTGATTAATTGTGCTAAGGTTAGGGAGTTATAAGGTGATATTAATTTATTTACCTAAGTGGTAAATAGGTGCTTTATTAAGGTAAATATTATTTTACCTTAGGAGATAGAAATTAAGTTGGAATATCAATTTTGTGAGATTGAGAAATTGAAGGTGTGTTTTGAAAAGGAAAATTTTGTGAAGATATTATTGTCAAATATTGCTATTGAGGAGATATAAGGTGTATCATGAAATTGAGCTATTCTTGTATTTTTTGAAGTATAACACTTGTTATCTAACCCTTGGCACTTGACAAAGAAGAAGGTATTCCCTGAAGGCATTTTTTGAAGATCATTCTCCAATCAAGAAAAAGGTATGAGCATATTCTTCCATAGTTGAATTGATTGATTGGTTTTCTAAAAAATAAGTTTGGAGTGAAAAGGAATTGATTAGGGTTTCCTATTGAGTGTGTTGAGTGAATGCTTCAAGGTTTTCTAGAATAAAGAAGTGTTGTTAAAATCTTGTTTGATAAGCATTGTTGAAGCCATTGTTTGAGTGAAGAACTTGAACTAGGGTTTGAAAAGAACATGAGTATCATTGTTATGTGAGAGTTGATTTATAAGCATTGTTGTTGAAGCCATTGTTTGAGTGAAAAACTTGAAATAGGGTTTGAAAATAACATGAGTATCATTGTTATGTGAGAGTTGTTTTATAAGCATTGTTGTTGAAGTGATTTGTTGAGTAAAGAACTTGAACTAGGGTTTGAAAAGAACATGGGTATCATTGTTATGTGAGATTTTTTTAATAAGCATTATTGTTGAAATGATTTGTTGATTAAATAACTTGAACTAGGGTTTGAAAAGAACATGGGTATCATTGTTATATGATATTTGTTGTTGAGCATTGTTGGAAACATTTTGAGTGAGTGATCATATGCTTGGACTAGGGTTTGTGAGCAAGGATTATTTCATATGATTGGTTGAATAGAGCTGGTTGAGCCTAGTCAAGTGGATGTGTGAAGTGATTTTTCAAGTTCCATAAAACAAACTATTTTATATCCTAAATTGAGTTGAGAAAGTGGTTGAGCATTGAGTTGAAATTGAAGCATATTGAGTCTCTAAAAATTCTCCTTATGTTTCTAAGAGAGTGATTGAAAGTAATTGAGCATATTTGAGGCAAGTCTTTGAGGAGACTTGTGGACTTATTGAGCAGATTGGACAAGTTCTGTGTGGACTTGTTGAGCATATTGGACAAGTTCTGTGTGGACTTGTTGAGCAGATTGGATAAGTTTTGTGTGGACTTGTTGAGTAGATTGGACAAGTTCTGTGTGGACTTGTTGAGCAGATTGGACAAGTTCTATGTGGACTTGTTGAGCAGATTTGATCAAGTTCTGTGTGGACTTGTTGAGCAGATTTGAGCAAGTTCTGTGTGGACTTGTTGAGCAAATTTGAGCAAGTTTTGTGTGGACTTGTTCAGCAAATTTGAGCAAGTTCTATGTGGACTTGTTGAGCATATTTAAGCAATTTATGTGTGGACTTGTTGAGCAAATTTGAGGAAAGAGTTTGGTGCATATTTGAGGATAGATTTATGTCAGACCAAAGAGAGAGATTGAGCAAATTTGTGCTAGACCTAAGGACTGTGTTTAGTGCAGATTTGAGATAGAGCTTTGGAGGTGACAGAGCAGAGAGGACAATAGTCTTTAGTGGATAGAGATCCATCAGCCAGGGCAGTGAGGACAAGTCTTCTGAGTGGGGACAAGAGTCTTCAGTGGAGAGAGATCCACAAGCCAGTGCAGTGGAGGTAGTAGTATTCTAGAGGATCACCAGCCAGAGCAGGAGTTCTCCTATTGATAGAGATACACAAACTTGATTTAGGGGATTGGTGTCTCCTTTGGATGGATGTCCATAAACATTGAAATAGGGAAAGGATTCCCAAGAGATTGATTGAGAAAATTTTAGTGAAATATTTTCTCCATGGAGTAGCCCACATTGGGTGAACCACGTAAAATTGGTGTCTCATGTGTGTGTGATGTTTTGTGCATTGCTTTAGTTTTTGCTATTGATATTGTCATTAATATATTGCATAATATTGATTGTGATAAGAAAAGTAAAAAGTGGTCTTATACTGTTCACCCCCCTCTCATTATAAGCTTGTGTTCTTCACTGAAGCATACTCAAATCATCTTGTATAGCATAACTTAATTCATTCACATACCTTACATCCTTGTGTTCTTTTGATTCTTCAAGCCCTACTTGAATTTATAACTTGTAGAATTTGTTGGTGTAGTCCTCAATGCTTTGATCCTTTTGTCTGAGGTTCTGAAGTCTACAAAATAATGTTTGGGCATAATATTTGGGCAAGAATTTCCCCTTAAGTTTTCTTTTCATTTTACACCAGATCCTAATATCTTCATTTCATTTTCTTTTCCTCTCATTTTGTAGATGATCCCACTAAATCAACGCATTCCCTTTCAACTTTGTGCATGCAAGCTTCACTTTCTTTTCCTCTGAAAGGTTTTTCCATGCAAAGAACTTCTCCATGTTATTCAACCATTCTATCAACTCCTCTGGTTTTAACCCTCCTGCATACTTAGGGACATCAATCCCGATCCCATATTTATTTCCTTTCAAGGCCCTAATTAGCCTATTCTCAAACTCTAGATTCTCCTCTGGTTCTTCCTCGACATGAACCTCTGTCTTGTTGTCTCCTTCCACGGTCTCATTAATCTAGATCTGCAAATTTCATGGGATGTATTTTCCTCATACGGGCCATCATTCTAGTCAACTGAGCAACTTATAACTACAGCTCCTGCATATTCCTATTGAGCTAGACATAACCTCCTCTTCCTCTCCGCATGCTAATATGATCTATTATTCCAAACAAAAAAATAATAATAGCAGAATAACCGTAATAAACAAGATTACCTTCTCTCCCCCAGTAAGATACTACTTGCTCTGATACCAAAATGTGTAAATCTAGTTACAAGAGGTCAAAACAAGAACCTCCAATCACATAAAAACTATGAAAAATAAAAATAAAGTGATAAATCCCCCAATCACATAAGAGTTGTAATGGAAATAAACTGAAACATGATTTATTTTATTATTCCTAGATTTCACCCCCTTTTACAATACAATATCAAGGGTATATATATCCCAAAAGAAACCCTAAAACAAAATCCTAAATCTCAAAGCCCTAAAGATAAGAAATTACAATATATTTTTTTTTTTTGGGGGGGGGCAATTTTGTCTTTTAGTGCCAAAAACTAAGTCATCGAAAAAATCTCGGATAGCCCCCTAAATTAATACACACCATCGTATCATCTATATTAAGCCTCCTAGAAAATATCAACACCTACCCATACCTAAATAAGAAATTATTCCAAATATGTTTTCTTCCAAATTTTCAAAAAAACACTAAATCTCATTTTCGGGGCACTAGATGAAGGAATTAGGACCCGATAAAAGCTTGAAAAATCATCTAGACAACTAGAGTGTAGTATTCTAGCCACGGCATGTCCACCTCTTTATCCAACTCCCCATAAAATTTCAATCCGATCCAACGGTCGTATCAAAAGTTATGCCCTCCAGAAGATAGGCTCCTACATCAACTATCACGTATTCCATCAATTATCACATAAAGATAGATTAAAAGCTTGATGAGGAAGATCTCTGTGGAGAAGCTATAGGAGGCAATTTTCTCTCTATACTCCTATAAGGCATTGGCCCCAATGGATTTCTTGTAAACATTTTTCAGAACTTTTGGCATTTGTTGAAGAACAATATGTTTGTTGCAATTAAAAAGGCTATGAAAAATAAGGCTATAATAAATGAGATCAATGCCACCTTTATTGCAATGGTTCCCAAAAGGTGAAACAATATATTTTGATATTTTTTGTCCTATAAGTTTTGTAATATGATTTATATGATATTTCAATAGTTATGTTGAATAGAGTGGAAAGCATTCTAGACTATGTTACATCAGAGGAACAAGGTGATTTTGTTCATGGTAAACAAATTCTTGAAGGTTTAGTAAGTGGTCAACATACTAAACATTCTCTTCATTCCAGGAAAAAACTAGCTATACTTGTAAAATCAAATATGAGTAGAGCATATGTTAGGGTTTGCTAGAGTTTTCTACATTATATTCCTAGATTATTCTCAATCAAGATTAACATGAATGAATTAAATGTTGGCATAATACTCTAGAATAAGTTATTTTGATCAATGGATCTCCTATTGAATACTTAGAATCATCTCATGGACTTCACAAGGTGACCTACTATCTCCTTTTTTCATTATTGTTGATGAGACATTGGAGAGATATTTATCAAAGGCAAAAATGGAAGGAAAAACCAAAGGTATTCATGTTGAAACAAATGGTCCATTCAAATTCCCTCTATCAACGATGCCATGGAGTTTAAATCAATATTATCATGTTATGAGAATTTTGTTACATAATTGGTTGATATCACAAAATCCATTATCTCTCTCATTAACATTTTCCTAGACATACAATGGAATATTATGGACATTTTAGGGATTAAAGTTGGAAAATCACCATCTGTATATCTAGGTATTCCTTTATTTGAAGAAGGAAAGAGGAAGGAGCTTTGGGACTCACTATTGTATTTAACAAAACGTTTGGTAGGTTGGGAAAGGTAGATTCTCAACCATGGATGGAAGCCTACATCTCATAAAGACCATATTGTAATCTATATCTAGATATGATGCCAATTCTAAAATTGTCATCAAGTATAGCATCCGAATTTCACAAAATCATAGAGATTTTCTTTAGAAAGGATGTCAAAAAAGTTGGGTTTTCTTTGTAAGTGGGATGGACTTTGTGAATAATAATGCAATGGCAAGCTTGAAAAATTGTAAAGCTATGAGTTTTGTCATTAGGGGCAAAACTTAGTTGGCAATTTTTCAAAGATCATGGAAATAGTTCGGCAAAAGTGTCACTTCAAAAATATATAGCTTCTATTTATGGAATAAAACCGAGCAAACAAACCCTACCTAAAGGATCAACAACATGGAACTTCATATTAGAAAGTTTACATTCGATCAAAAAACATATTAGGTGATCATTCAACAAGGGAAATTTTATAATTTTTTAGTCTAATGTTGTTGAAGACTTATTTTCTCATTTTTTACTCAAAATGGAAAACACTCGTTAGGGCATGTTTAGCTTGTAGAGGTTCAAAGGTCAAAAAATCATATTAGCATGAGCAACAATTCCATATTATGGATTACTATTAACAACCTGGTTGAGGGAGAGGACATCAAACAAATAGCAAATGACCTTCAAACTTTGCTTCAAGAGTAATATTTGCCCATTTTTAACAAAAGGATGATTTGATTTGGAATCTACCAAAAGATGGTTGATACTCGGCCAAGATGAAATAGAAGACTTTGGAGCAATCAAAATTTCCTACCACCAAAGATTTAGGAAGAATATTTGGTCACTTTCAACCCTCCCTAAAGCATCAACATTCATTTGGTTAGCAATCTAGAGGGGAAAAAATTACAAGCATAAAGTTTGAAAAGAAGAGGATATCATGGACCTTTTAGTTGTGCCTTGTGTAATAATATAAAATAAGAGATTATTTACTCTTTCTTTGTCCCTTCACTTACAATTAATAAGAATATATTGTGTAGCTCCATCAACGTTGGAAGAGTTGATGAAATGTTGGATTAGTTGTTTCAAAGCTAAAGCATTATGAGTTTTGGAAAGGATTGGTTTTGTCATTATATGTTGGAATCTATAGCTTGAAAGGAATAATAGAATTAAAATTAAATCTCATAATTATTACCCAGGTTTGAAATCGATCATTGCATCTCTTGTAAAATGCTTAAAGGTATGCTGCTCATCACGGGAAGTCTCCGAGTGTGGAAAAAGTGGTGTTTGCCTTTTGTTGCAAGATTTGAATATACATACAAAGGTTATATGTGACGATAGAGTAAAAATAAAAGGATCTGCATCAATCTATAGGATCCCCAAGAGATTGGTGGTCCACCTCACAACATATAGCAACTAGTTACTAAGTTATCTGATAGTGGGAGGGTTTATATTGGCAGCAACTGGAGTTGAACCTTTGAACCTGATTTCCATATGTAACCAAAAATAAAAAACAATACACATCAACAAAGAAAATGCCTTTCTCAAGTGTGAGTTAATCTTGCATCATTCATGAACTACATTTTGCAAATTCCACGGGCTACACCCTACATAAATAGGGGATGTCTGTATCATTTCCCTAGTCGTAGGAAATATCAAAATCCCAACAAAGTGCATTCTCAAATGGGCATGTGTTTTTCTTCATTTCAAACATCACAGTTGATATTTTGACTTTGGACATTACCTTCGATCATTTATTATTGCTTTTGTTGTGGTTATATGAAATTATGAATAAATGAGTAGCAAATATGTTCAAGTCAATTTAACATTTGATTATGATTTGGAAATAATGAAAAAATAATAATGTCAGGGTTACTGATTATTATTTTAAAGTTAAAAAAAAAAACAACTGCTTGACTTTTTATTTAAAAGACATGTTGATTAATAAATAAGGTACATAAAATTTTGTCTGAGAGAACAATCTTACATTTTGTGATATGTGACTGTGTAGTACATAACAAAATAAATTAAAAATAATCAAACAGCACTCAAACCTAGCAAGATCTCATAAAATTATGCTAAATCACTACTAAGAACTTGAACTTTAGAGGGGAAAATATCCTTGGGCTATTGACCAAATCATAACCATAAATTAAGAAAAGAATAAAGACACAACTATCCAATTACAATGTTTGAAATCCAAATCAGCTCTTGCTACAACAAATCTTACAGTTCATACCAACATTGAATTTCAATAAATGTATGTGCAATCAACCAAATCATGGAAAAAATTGTTGTCAGCAATCCAATAAACAATGCAGCAAATCATTATTCAACTTGCAGATGTGCGGCAAATCATTATTCAACTTGCAGACGGTGATAACTTCAATGCCTTCACATCATGTTCTTCAATGGTCTGAGTGTCCACTCATAATAAAGGGAATTGCTTTCCCTTCATGTTTGCAACTCCAACATCTTCAACTGCAATTGTTCTCCCATTCTAATTGTGCTCATCATTTCTCAATCCTCTTTGTCTTCACCTTCAGAATCTAAACCACCAACAGCAAAAAAAACTTGAGAGTTAAAGACCCACATCTTTGGAATCTAAATGAACATGCACTAGACTAACCTAAGAACTATACCTGATCTAACATCTTCTCCAAGCTTGCCTCTTGCCCTGATTTGCTTAATAAGCATTCGGTAGATCAAAACCCACCAATAAATATGAAGGACAAGCAAACAAAAAAGCAGAGTGTTGAAGGTGTAATAGTATATGGGTCCTTCTTTCTTGTGCTTGTTTTTGTCCAGAGTTTGAAGGACCTCGTAACTGCAAACAATCAAAAGTCCTTTAAGGTTCAACGTAGTTAAAACAGAAAATAATAAAATAAATCTATTATCATATAGCTCTCATATATAGTGCATAATGCCTTGAAATAGAATCATGTTAAAATATAGCTCAGTCAATGCTTGCAAAAAAACCCGAGGGACTCTAACACAAATGAGAAGAATCATTAAGAGCTGGGATACAGACAGATGTGACTATTACATGACACAATAACAAAGCGTAAACCTAATGACTAAAAAAGGTGTATCTACCATTCACTTAAACTTAAGCGTTGCCCAACTGACTTGGCTTGGTTGTCAACTTAAATATATTTACTTAAATATGAATCTTAATAAATTTCAAGAAACATGCACAAAAAATACAAAAATGATGGAAGACATGAAATCCTGAGCTTGACAATGTTATAATTTTGGGCACACGAAACAAAATTAAGTCAAAGGAACCAATTAGATATACTATTGTAATCAAAGTTGTTATGCACATAGAGAGAGATTAGTTTACTGTTAATCTGCCCTGCAACCTCATCTGCATAATGAGTTTGAATTTGAATATACAAATTAAGTGACCAAATTATAAGAATGACTTGACTCACTCTACAAAATTCAAATCCTCTATGCAAAAGGAAAGGCACCTTTAGAAGAAACTATTATTTTTACCTTTTATGATATGCACATACACAATGCCAGTGCAGAAGATGCCACTCACCATAATTTAAAAACTTAACATGTTATTCCACAAAGCAACACAAAGCCACATCTACTTGGTGTACAAGCTCCACCAATTCAAATAAATTGAAAATGAAGGAACAAGAAGTACCCAAGCTTTTCATATTTATTTTTTTAAAAGAAAATGAAGCTTTAATTACTATTTCACGCAAGGGAAGGGGCATTATAGGCTTCACTTTCATACCCAAGAAACAATCACAATCATATCTCCTTGCTATCCCACAATCTGAATCTAAAATCTCCTTGCTATCCCACATCTCCTTGCTATCCCACATCTACTTGGTGTACAAGGCACCTTTAAAAGAAAATATTATTTTTTCCTTTTATGATATGCACATATACAATGCCAGTGCAGAATATGCCACTCACCATAATTTAAAAACTTAACATGTTATTCCACAAAGCAACACAAAGCCACATCTACTTGGTGTACAAGGTCCACCAATTCAAATAAATTGAAAATGAAGGAATAAGAAGTACCCAAGCTTTTCATATTTATTTTTTTAAAAGAAAATGAAGCTTTAATTACTCTTTCACGCGAGGAAGGGAAGGGGCATTATAGGCTTCACTTTCATACCCAAGAAACAATCACAATCATATCTCCTTGCTATCCCACAATCTGAATCTAAAATCTACTTTCTAAGCAGTAAGAATTTAATATACCTTGGTGTAGCCAATTCATCTAAAAATCTACGGAAGTTGACATTATATAATTCTTTTCTAGAACCTTCAAAGGCCTCATTATGTTTAACCTTCCAGAGGATCAAAATAGCACATGATAGAATGCAACTGTCCTGAGAACTAACCATCACCCAAAAATACTACCCTCCAATGCATAGACCTACATTAGGTATTTAGAACCAGCAACCAATTCTGAGCCAAAACAGTCTAGCAAACTTAGTCCAAGAAGGCATTTTTCAAATATGCTTGTCTGCAATGCCACACATACATGCCATTTACAAGGGTAGATCTAGCTATTAAGTAATTGTTGAGAAGGCCCATAGCTAAAACCTGCCAATCCAGTATTCTAAGCTGAAAAGCACAAGTTGCAGACGAAATAGTACAGATCCTCCTCATCCATCATTCTTTATTATTCCACAGTCAATCACCTGGAGTTTAGCTTCTTAGCGCTACTTAATATGGGTCGAATATATATGTATCACAGCATGAGTATCAAAAGCAAGGATGGGTTTACCATTCAGTTAGAAAAAATCCCTCCACCTATGTAGGTACTTATCTCCCGATAGCTTCCAAAGCAATTTAGTCTATTTCTTAGCTGATAAGATTGCTTCAAGAAGTGCTTATTTTTACACTACATAGTGCATACATATTGATAAGAGGGAAATGCAAACCACTGAGACACTTCATTAATTGTCTCATTCCTTTTTGTCACTTTTGTAGATCCTAAGTACCTGAATTACACTTGGACATCTTCCTTCTACTCACAAATGCTTAACAAAACCTATATGTAAATCTTCCTTTAAAGAGCACAAATGTGGCTGAAAATGCAAATATCAAGAAACACAATTAGCCTTTTTCGAACACTTCAATACTACTCTTATGCTAGCCATATCTAGAAGATAATCTCATAAGAGTCCTGTCATGATTCTTCCTTACTTGTCACAGGTGCAGAGATCAAGCAATATAGTTGGCCTATTTCTAACACTTCCATACTGCTATGATGCTATCCATATCTCGAAGATAATCCCATAAGAATCTTGTCAAGATTCTTCCTTCCTTGTCACAGGGTTGCCTTAAAAGGTTTTCCTTCATTCAAAACCAACTAGTGGTCTGCTGAAAAGTTCATTTGTTTTGATCTGACCAACAAGAATATCCATTGCCCCATAACACAAACATAAAGGTTGTTTATCCTTGCAAAATCGATATACCATCTACAAGCATTAGCTGTCCTTTTTCCTTTATGTTCCTTTCTGTGTTCTGATACCAATGAAGAACACAATAGCAAATTTATGTAATACAGTCAAATATAGGCCAAAAAACTAATATTACTTGTCAAAGCGTAATCACCTAGGAGAAAATAAACCACAAATTCTTGAGTTTGATCTTGTCAAAATTCAAGATGTTGTGCAGGTGAATTTGATTGGTTGGCACTACATCTGAAGTTGCCAAAAGCATGGCGAATATGATAAAAGATATCAGCAACAGTATTTCAACTTTTTTGAAACAGAGGTGACAATATGGATGATTACCTCCTTCAGAATGAGGTTCCCTCTCTTGCATGAAAGAAACAAACAAGAGGTCCCAACTCTGGATTTTCCCTCAATGACAGTATATGTTAGATGTACTTGAATGAATTGTCAAGGAACAAGAGAGGGATTGGGAGTACAACCAGGCACTTTTGCTTATTGCTAAAGTAGCCAAAGATATAAACAAGCCCTTCCATGACCAATGACACCCATAATTTGGAATATCTTGAATTAATCCTTGACAAGGACAAAGAGCAAGGAAAACCAAAGCAAATGGGATATGTCAAGGCTGAGGGGTTTCATAATATTAAAAAGAAAAAATAGTAAAGTAGTTTTTAATGTCCATGAGGCCATCAACCATATGGGACGATGTTGTTTATCCAATATACAAAGCTACCCAAACTCCGATAGTCTGGTTACTGAAGTTTGGTGCACAAGCTTACCCCTTTTCGGATTCAAACCTTGGACCTCCTATTTGGAGTACCAAAGTCTTCTCCAGTTGGTTACGAATCTGCCACTGGGAAAGGATTTGGTCTATCTACGCACCCTAGACCCGCCCAACAGATTGAAAGGCCGGAAGGAAGGGATGCCTTCCATGCCAATCTCCAAAGAAGGCTGGCTCCTATACTACACTACACTTGGTTTTTTAGATTAGGGAACAAGAAAGGGATCGGGAAATTACTGAAAGAAATGGGAAATGCAGATTGTTTCAAGGGGAAGAACAAGCAGCACAATTACTAACTCCTACTTGAACCAGCAACAATCAATATTATAAACATAGCAGAAACTCAAACCGAACACACACTAGTATGTATCCTTTAGCAATTCCAAACTTCGTTCTTAATTCACACACTTAAATCCAGATTTCAGAATTTACTGTATGCAAATGAAGAAACAGAATTAACATAAATAAGCATAGAAGGCATCATACACAGTGAAAAAGTCCAGAATCAGAACCAGGAGTCTTAATATTGAAGCAAGAAGTCCAAATACAGCAGCTCTTTAGCAAAATGTTCCCCCCTATTACATTGCAATGAGTGGCCTTTTATAGAAGAATTTCCCCCCCGATTACATTAATGTTCAACCCCCAAAACTGCCGGAGTAGTTGAGATTTGACCCCTGTCAGCTGATAGCGTACCTGCGGTGCGGCTCACCCATGTTTAGAGTAGCTCCAAACGATTTCTGCAGTTGAGAAAGCATGCCTCATTAATGCAGTTGGTGTAGCTTGCCCTTTGGAGTTTTTCTGGGACCTGACAGGGCGTCCTGAAGGGATGGGCTGAGACTTGAATTCGTGCGCCATTGATGCGCCTTAAATGCCCACCTACCCGCTTCTTTATTGTGGTTTGAAGCCAGAAAAACCGGTCGGAGGTAGCTGGAGTTGAGCCCAGGGCTTGAATTTGAAATCCCGCGTGAATTCCGAAGATCGCTCATGTTTAGCTTGAGGCTATGATTCGCCGCAAAAGGAGAGCGATGCTAAGGTTCGATGGGCACTGGAGCGAAGCTGGAGTCGCACGGGGAAGGGGCGAAGCTGAGGCTCGTTGGAGAAATGGTGCGAGGCCGAGAGTCGCTCGGAAATGGAGCGAAGCTGGGGGGACTTGGAAGCCGTAGCTGATTTTTGATATCTCCGAAGCCTGCTACCGATCGTCGAAAATCGCCCCGAAGATGGGGTTCGCCGTGCCTTAGTGCCGAACCTGGGGTTCACTGCAGAATGGGGGTGATTCCGAGAATCGCTCAGGAATGGAGCGAACTCGAGGCGCTTCCTGCTGCGGTTTGCCTGGAGACCGGAGTGAGACCGAGGTTCGCTCATTCCTAGAGCAAACTCGAGCCGAGTCGTTTCTTAGCCCCTCTTCGCCTTCCTTGCTGCGGTTCGCTCGAGAACTTGAGTGATTCCGAGATTCGTTGTATTTTGAAGCGATATTGGGGGGCTTCTTACTTAATCCTTTTCCATGATGGCCTGCAGATCGCTCCGGGGCCTGGCGAGGCTGGGGTTCGCTGACGAAGGGGTTACCTTATCTCGAAAACAGAGCAAACTCGAGGTGACCCTGCCTTAGAAATTTTTTAACGCCCTTCTGCCTTTCGCTGCGCCTTATGCCCGAAGCTAGGCATCGCTGTTAATTCGAGCAAACCCGAGGTTTGCTACTCCTGGGGGCGAACCAGAGAACCTCTGTGCCTTAGCCAATTTTTGGGCGAAGTTGGTCTCGGAGGAAAGGAGGAAAGGAGAGAGGATTCAAACATGAAAACAGCGTAGCAGTTTTTTCAAAAAAATTTACCCCTTAGTCAAAAATGTGGCAACATCTCCATCAGGCCCACTCAAGTCATACAAAAGGAAAGTAGTTTTTAACATCCACAAGGCTACAGCCTGCCCGGATTCATGGCGGCTACCGATTCCACCATGTAAATTCAAAATAAAAAATCCACAAGGTTGTCATCCATATGGAACAATGTTTTTTATCTAATATACAAAGCCAACCAAACTTTAATACTCTGATTACCGAAGCCTAGTCTACAAACTTTCCCCCTTTCGAATTTGGAGTACCAAAATCTTCACCATCAGTAACCCCTTTTGGATTTGAACCTTGGATCTCTTGTTTGGCATACCAAAGTCTTCATCATTGAGCCCACTTGAGTTGTACACAAGTTATTAACTAGGTCAAGTTATTTAAAAAGGTTCTAGCCTACACTGGAATCAGAAGCTAGAACAAAATTCTTGTCAATATGCACTAAAGGACCAGTCCTCAGAAGGATAGCCTAGGCTAAGAGGTCCCAGCTAAAACTTCAAGGAGGAAGGCAAGGTACTCCTCCCAAAACTCTACTAACATACATGACCAATGATCCTCCAGACACAGAAAATCACTAATGGACATCTGCCATTCTAAGTTTGGACTATGAATGGTGATGAGTAGTTGAACCTCTATGCTGGAATAAGAATAAGGGGCTTAATTTGTCCTAAACACCCTTCATAGAGGTGGACATCTCATGGATATTATATCTCCATACATGCTGGTAATTGTCACATTCAAGGAACACTTCACATCCTCGATAGTTAGGCTAAATGGAGGTGATAAATTTGGTGGCCCTACAAGTCCTCTAGAGAAACTGATGTCTAAAGATGATTATTTTCCAAAGGTAAAGGACCAAACATTTCTTGTTTGGGAAATGGAAGAAGGTAGTGACTCAGTGATGTATCCTCTTGGGTTGCTCTACAAACAATGATATCTATATCATATCTCAAAATCGATAGGGCATTTTAAAATGAAGTGCTCCTCTGTCCCAACCTCCTAGAGAGCAAAGAAGACAGATCCTATTACTCCACAGAATATAGTGAATATTTAAACTCCTAGCTGGTGATACATGTCCTTCATTCACCAAAAGACATTCTTGATCTGTAATTGCAGAAGCTATGCTTGATATGACTCATCATCTTATGCTGCTACACTCTACCTACAGAACTGCAAAAAAATAAAAACAAAAACTACAACAATATGTAAAACCATGTATTTATCAAGTTTGTATAGATGCGTGGGTGCATAGGGTGTGAGTATTGAGTACTTGGTGCAGATCTACAAAGTTGGGATAAGGGTGCGGGGGTACGTAGGGAGACAGTGTGTAAGGATAGAGGTTGAAGTGCGTGTTAAAAGCACATATTCATTGCCAGCACTTGTGCCTCATTGATGCACCCCATGCATCATCGGGTCCATCATCAGGGTGCAGTGCATGCACCCATGCAACTGGTACGAGTATGCATCCTTGGTGATCTGTACCGCAAGGCCTATGATCTGGTGGCATGGAGGACAACTTCCAGAGGCAGCTTGTGGCACCAGAAAGTTATGCTTCAAAGTTGTGCAGCAGGAGGTAGGGCACAACGATGTCTCCCTTTCTAGAATGATGAAGAAATGCATGTCATACAAAATAATAAATACAATTACAGATGATGATGCAAACTTAGAAATCTACTATAGAATATAAGGCCCATGTACTAAATAAATCAATTTTACAATAGTTTAAAACAGGGATGCGACACTCCAAGGTGAAACACACTCTATTCTACAATGGCTGCAAGAACAGCCTGAATCTACAGAAGGGGAACATAATAAAAAGGAAAGAAGAGAAGAAGACCAAGAAGAAGACAAAAAAGAGTTTCTACACTATGCTTTAAACAAAGTCTATACATGAGTTACAAAGCAGTTAGAAGATGAAATGCTTCAGCTTCAAACTAATCAAGAAGCAGTTTCAGAAACAATTCATGAACTGCCTCTTCGGCTTCCTCTGCGTATGGCACCAGTCTTTGGATAGACAGGAGGCTAAACTGGTCCCATGCAACAAGGTGCCTAGCATCTAGCATAAAAAGGTGTCTGACATCCGATGACGACATGTGGAGTTGACACCACAGGTTTGTCTGCATCTGGGCGTTGGCACCACTCGGTTTGGTGTCAAAGAAAGGTTGGCACCAAAGAAGTCATGGCGCCATAAGTTGGTTTGGTGCTAGCCCATTTGGCAAAGAGTCCAGATAAGCACCAAGGTCTGCAAGCTGTGAAGGCTCTGGCATCGTCCTCCCCGTGACTCTGAGCAACCTCTGAGCAAATCAGTGCGAAACCAAAATTTACCCTCGAGTTAGTTTTAGCATTCAAATGACAATTTAAAATTCGTCCCGGACTTTTGGATCAATGCTTGTATTTTAGTACTTGAGGTATAAATTTAATTAATTACCAGATTCATTCAGATCATACCTTTAGTTTGCCAAGGGGATCCCAACGCCATGTATTCAACAATATTAAAGATTGTTGGGACACAATAGTTCCATGACAATCTTGAAGATTTTCTGACAACAAAAATCCATCTTAAGGCTAAGAGGTTGTCAAGGGGAGATCCAAGTGACAAATATGTTGATGAAATATGTCCTCTCTGACAACTCTATAATCTCTTCCTTTGTCAAAAGGTGAGAGAGGCATCTAACAAGTATTTGAAGACAGGGAGCTGGTCTATGAAGATGCCAATAAGATGAGTAAGTACATATTCCTAATTCCTAATGGGACACTGAGGTCAAAACAAAATGGCATTTACCAAGTATTGCCAATTTTCGTTTAGTGATCAACATACTCCAGTCCGCACACTAATGTTTCAGTTGGATCATTCATCTATTTACTCAGCGCCAGACTAGGATTGCATTCCACTCCAGGCACATAGATAAAATTTCCTCGTTTTAAGGTATATTCCCATGTATAGAGTGGTGGTGTTTAACAATATTTTACTGAAAGCATCTTTTTCCATAGGTGCATCTCCTACAGGTCATGGAAAGGAAAACAACAAAAATTTAAGAATTGTGCTTCTTGCCTACAAAGCATTGTCAGAGATAGCCATTCAATTCATTCTCATGAAATTTGTTAAAAAAAAATATAACTGTCAATCATATACATTTTGAATGCATGCTTATATATGTGCAATTGAGAACTTGAGTAAGTGAGAAGAGTTTCTTCAGAAAATCTCTTTCATCATATTCGTAACAATTTGAAAGAAAAAAGCTAGAAAAGAGGGGCACAAAATCCAATTCAAGAGAAGAAGATTTACCTTGTGCTCCAAAGGATCCAAAATGGATAGTAAATGAGGCGAAGCACGATCCAAGAGATCACAAAAAGAATAAAAGAAATACTTGGGATAAGGTTAGAACCACTGTATTTGAACATCTTGCCTATTTCTAGAAACACATCACTTGCATCATGGAGAGCTAGAACGATAGAGCCCACTCGAGCAAACCTGAAAGACAAAACCAACAATGTGAGGATGAGATGCACTCAATTATTGTCATTGAACATTACCTTTGAGGTCATGCATATTAAATTGCCACAGGCACATATTAAATCAGAGTCAATGTCTTTGTATGCTAATGTACTAAACTTATTTTTGCCGACAAAAACATAAAATATAAGGAAGAGATTCAAAGCCCAATAACTTAAATAAAGTATAGAATGTCTGGAAAATCTTTTTAATTAAAAGAATGTGAAATTTTATACTGCAGGCTAAGGTAAAACATAGAATTTCCTAGTAATACTTGTAAATATTTGGGAAACTAAAAAGTTTGAAGTATAATTTATTATATAGAAACTTAAGAGAATCTCTCTTTAAAACCTTGCTAAGTGGCAAATCATTTTTTTAAAAAAATTTATGAAAAAAATAGCCAATTGGCAAAGCATAGCCCATAAAAGGAAAAATATCATGGTCCCATGTTCAACAAAATACACAAAAGTAATTTCTACAGCATGCAACTTAAATACACTGGTATTGAAATAAGGATACTAAATTATTTTAACTGAATTGTAAACATGAGAAACCAACAAGCATATTCTACTCCAAGGTATTCCAGTATCTCAACAGCAAAGTTACATTATGTTATTTTATTTTATTTTTTTGCGTATACTAGAGGAATCTGTAACTCGTTACATTTTCATCGCCTCTTCGTGGGTTCGAATCCTGTTCCTTGCTGCCACTATAACCTCCAGTTACACCAGGTAAACTTTTTAATGTAGCCTACGGCGCTGGCCTGACACGCCCTCCGGTTCTACAAGGCCGGAGGGATTCGAACCGTGGTCTCCACCCTCCCAAGGGAGCGCTTTGACCAACGGGCCTACGGCAAAGTTACATTATGTTGTCAAGAAGACATTGATATTTTTCTAGCATGGAATGTAATCACATCATGCACAAACATGACATGAAATATGTTTATATACAAGATCAGGTCAGCAAATGAATTTAGATGATAAATCATTGTTTTTAATGTTTAACATGACAGAATGAATCAACAGCTCAAGCATATGGTTGATAAATACCTTATCTTTAGAACTTGATCTACAAAAATCAGTACTTATAAACTAAATATCAGAAACACTATATATTTAAGTATGTATATGACATAACTAACAAAATCAATAGTTACTTGATAATAAGAATGAAAGAAGTCCTAAAAATGACTTGTATGCAACCTTGGCCGCTTAGCAAATATATGATTTAAGTACAGCCTCTTCAAGTCATGCCTAATACCACAGTTTGCTAAAGATACATTGTTGTTGGCTACTATCATTCCATGAGAGGTTTGTCACTTAAAAGCAAATTTTAGCACTATATCAAGCAGCATCATGGAAACTACTGCATTTAGATAAAACCCAAATATTTCTTAAAAACTTACGTCAACACCAACAGCATAGATTATGCATGTGTTTCCAGAAAACAGCACTTCCAAACAAATATCTTGGATTTTTGTTGGTACTTGGATCTACATGTCATGCCTCCAACTATTGAGATGCTTTAGAGAACAGGTTTTGAGCTATGCTCATGAGTTTGGTAACACAATGGCTTTGTGCTCGCAAGACTTGTGCAGCTCATCAAGTCTGTGCTTCAAGCTATGCTCATGACCTCGCCTCTCTGATGTCCTGGCTGTCATAAAACCATTTGGATTTTCAACTGTCATTAGATTGCAGCAGAAATGCAAGCCAGACTACCCAATGGCTTAATCTGGGAACAGCTATCAAGTCTATAATTCAGACTATGCCCATTTATTTCCTCTCTTTTATGCCCCTCCCTCATAAGTTCCTTTTAGATCTCATTCATTTACAACATAATTTTCTTTGGTAAGACCTCACTTCTGTTTCTACGTTTCCCTTCCTGTCTTGGGCTAAGATCTCCAAATGGGTAAAAGCCATCAGAACTAATATTCAGTATCTTAACCTTTTTTTCAATCTAATCACATGCAATGTGTCTTGGATGATACTTGTGGCTTTCTTTAAAGCATTCGTGAAGAGTCCTTGGTCAGCATAAATATATTCTGACATGTACATGGATCTTTTACCTTCCATATCAAGGTCATTCTATTTGCAAGCATATTTGTGAAACTGATGACCATCAGCTTTCGAAAAATCATTTATTTTTGGAATCAATAATAGTTGCAAAGGCATCAAATGGCATGATCTCAACTGATTAAATTCCTCAACTTTCATGGAGGGGACCTAGGTTTGAATCTCGCCAAGTGAAACATACATAATTGCCAACTTGTTGTAATACCACTATGTGGTCATGATTTAATACAGGTGGGAACAATTTCAACCCCATAAAACCCATTAAAAAATAATAATAATTGCAAAGATTTCTTTTGGACAGACAAATGGAGTGGTTTGGCCCTTTTGTTCAAAAACCAAAGTATTAGTTGGTGTGTTATTTTTTCAAGACAATAATCTGTTTTGATTATGTTGGGCCTTTTTCCAGACATTTTAACACTATCATTTGTGGAATTTCTTCGCATTATGTCAAATTTGGATTCTCAGCTAGCACCTCTAATCTCATGATTTTGGAGAAACCCAACCAATGCCAATCCTTTTAACAACTTATTCTGATGTGCCACATCAGGGCTTGCATGGTAAAGGTGATTGCACAATTAAAGAAGCTTATTTATCATGATCTTGACAAAATTGAGTTTGGGATTTTATGGCCTGGACAAAAACCAATAATTTCTTTGAATATTGCAAAATAAAATTCTGACAACTAAGATGTTAAAATAGTAGGGTCGTAACGACCCAGAGTCTGCTTGCTTAGTTTTTTACTACTGAGACAGTGTCCTCACGATATGTGTTTTTGGATGCAAGTTTCTGATTGGTTACTCTTCCTAATTCAAATTGGTGCAAATCTGAGGTGTCATCCTTAAATTATTGAAGGGTCAATTTCAATCTTAAAAGCATAATTATCTATTTCACTCAGTGTCTTATTTTGTTTGATGAATACATGATTAGAGAAATAATGTTGCATACCCTAATCTGTGAACAAAGATGTTTCATGTTTTCTTACTCAGTTACCAACTTACCACATTGAAATTAAGCCTTTGGCAATATCGCAGCTACCAATTGAGACATATTATACATTCAACTTTGATGGCTTAAAGGAAATTGTATGTTATGAACCTTTGCTTCTCATAAATATAAGGGCATCCACAAGATACTAAACATTAAATAAATCAACCATGGTAATTAATCCACACAAGACAAGATGTGATAATACCCTTTAGGTAAGGCAACACCAATGTTATTCCTTAAGGAAGGAACCACTCCACAATATCTCCCAAAATGAGATCCACTCCACGAGCCAAGACTATTACAAGAGAATACTCGATATGATTGATGATAATTACAATGACAATATCCCTTCTTTATATATCCATATTCTAATGCTATTTTGGAGAGCTGAATTTTAAACCCTTATCCCACTCATTATTATAATATAATATTGTAATATAATTAACCTTGGGTTATGTGTGGCCCATGCCAACTATCCATACTAATATTGATGCCCTAAGCCCTGCCTCCAGTATGGTTGCAGCTCATGGTGGTGTGGGTGACGATACAACCTTAACCTAACGTTCTGTTTCTTTTGATTCTTCAGCATTTTGCTTCACTGTTTTAAATTCTTCCTCAAGCTCTTCTATCATGTGCCCTTCTTTTGGTGCATCTACGTGCTCTTCTAACAGAGCTTCCTTGGATTTTGTTGCTGCTTCTTCCTGGGACTTTGCTACTGTCTCTATTGTAGACTTAGCTTTTGATTCCTCTACTGGTTTCTTAACTTGTTCCCCTTGCCATAACTACTTCATGTTTCTCCCTGGATCCTTGTTCCTTAAGCTAAATGTTATCTTCTTTTTCCTGTACCATAACTTCATGAACTTCTTTTCCACATTAATGTTAACAATACCCAAATAATCCAACCAAAGACAACCTAGGATAATATCCACATCATCCATCTCAATAGCATGAAAATCTGAATGTAAAACATATTTATCCATGGTGATCTTCAAATTTTCAAAAATATGAACATTCACACCCTCAATTTGTATGTCTTTAATTTTTGTTGCTTGAACTTGTAACCTCTTAGCCAAAGCAATATTAATGAAATTATACCTCCTACTTGGATTTATGAAAATATTAACCTTTTCCCTCTGAATGCAACCATCAACTTGCAAAATAGAATTTTTAGATTCAAACAAATCATGTTGACCACTGTTTGGCCTAGCTGACACCAAAGATGTGGTTCCCTCAGATTGCACACTATCATCCTTACCTTTCCCTCCTACCAATTCCTTGAAATTTTCCAACTCTCTTTTTAATTCCTTTTGTTCATCCTAGAGCCTATTTATTTTTTTGGTATAGCTATTGAGGGTATCTTTCAAACTAGCTATCTTTTTATATGGGTTCCATTGACTCAAGAATGCTTGCTTTTTTTCTTCCCAAGTCAGTCTATAATTATGGGCCATAAAAAAATCTATAATACCAAGAGTGAGTTGCTCCTCTAACATAATAAGTAAGCTTAATGTTCCAATTAAAATGAGTAGAATACAAAACTTAAATGTCTCCACCATTCTTTAACATTAGTATCATCTTCTCCAGAAAATATTTGTAACTACATGAGTTCATGCCCCAACTAAAAAGACAATGCAAACTAGAGTTTTATGAACTAGAGTTTCAAAAGAATATATATCCCCTTATCGATTTGAAGCTAAACTTCCCAAAAACAATCTTCTTCAAACACAACATATAATATGCTTACCCCAACTAAAAGACATATCAAATTTCGCCATTTGGAAAAAACGCGATTTGAAAAAAAAAAAAAATCATTGCCCTGTTCCAGACAACTGACTTCACAAGGTCTCAATACTGATCGAATTCCTTAATATGACCACTCAATTTGAAGGTCTTCATATTTTGAACAAAATGGTGAAAGAATTGTCTCAATCAAACAACTTTACACAAACATATGGCTCCAAAAGAATGAGACATTTTCTAGAGAAAAAAATTGTCAAAATTCTGCAATCCACAAAACGATTCCCTCTTTGCCAGAATCATTGCTCTAATACCATTTGTTATGAACCTTTGCTTCTCATAAATATAAAGGCATCCACAATATGCTAAATATTAAATAAATCAACCATAGTAATTTATCCACACAAGACAAGATGTGATAATACCCTTCAAGTAGGGCAACACCAATGTTATTCCTTAAGGAAGGAACCACTCCATAATCTCTCCCAAAATGGGATCTGCTCCACAAGCCAAGACTTTACAAGAGAATACATGATATGATTGATGATGATTACAATGACAATAACCTTTCCCATCTTCTAATGCTACTTTGGGGAGCCAACTCCTAAACCCTTATCCCACTCATTATTATAATATAATATTATATAATCAACTTTGGGTTATGTGTGGTCTATGCCAACTATTCATAATACCCATATACAATATATCTCCATATTCCTATCCCTAGGTACCATAGCATTGTATCTATGGCATGAAACAATTGAAGGTATTGTATGTGCCATCAAAATTGGGATTACATCTAAGGACATGGCCAAAGGACTTCCATGGCTACATGGCTTTCACTTGGCCTTAACAATTGCCATAACCCACATACAAATGGAGAAGGACTCTGAAAAAGTCTTTTCAAATTTTATTAATGACACTGCCACATAATCCTCATTGAAAAAATGAGCCAACTAATACCCCTAATTAATAAATGAAAATGCCTAAAAATGATCATCTCTTCCATATTTTGAGGAGCACTAGTTAGATAGTTGATTGACTAGTAGGAACAAGGACTGATTTCTCTAATGGTGTGAAATTAGAAATAAATGCTCTCACTTGAAAGCCATTTTGAACCTTTTTGTGGCATTGGCACTAAGACCTAGATGTCAAGTTTGAATTGCAAGCTCACAGCATTGATCTGTTTTTCATTTGAATTTCTTGATGAGTATGGTGGTCCCACATTTAGATGCTCAATTAATAACAGAGCACAATTCTGCTGGAGCAAAATAAACATTAACAAGGTAGATTTGTGAGGAAAATCATTGCTAACACAAATTGTTGGAGACACTCTAGGCACGGAGACGGTATTTCTTCAAACTTTTAACTTGGGCAATAAATTTCCCTTCTCCACTAATATCCTTAAGCGTATGCCTCAATTGATTGTTCTTTTGCCTAACAGTACTAAATTTTTTTCCCATGAGTCTCTCACCAAACACTAGTTCCAATGGTTGTGTGTCTCTCAAATTTTACTATAGATCTTGGCCCCCTGCTCTTATGTTAGGCCCAAGAACATTCATCTACTTATTTGCAGATCTGTTCAGATCCCAGTTATCTTCACAAATCACAGTTATTCCCTGATGCCACTTATCTCTAAGATCCTAGCATCTCAAAGATCATTAATATGTACAATTTTTCTGAAGATGTGCATCTCACTCATAGTTATGAAACTCAGCAAGTAGCCGAGTCCACACCCAAGTCGGACGTCCTGGGTTTTTTTGACTCGGCCCCGGCAAGTTTTTCTGGACTCATCATGTTCCAAAAGCCTTGAGGGAGATGCTTTGGGGATAGCCAAGTTTTTTTTTTTTTAACTTGCAATTCCAAGAAAAATATTTGGCTGTGGCATCAAAAATTCAAAAAAACGGCATCAAATTTTTGTTTTCTAAATTAGCCTCTATTTGCTATTTCCACTTGCATGGAGAGCAGAGAGAAGGTGAAATCAGACCCAAAAAAACACTCGTTTGCATCCTAAACCCAAATTTTTCCTATTTTTCAAGAATTTAACAGCCACCCTGCAGTTACATTTGAGGTTAAAAAAAAGAACCAATAATGCCACAAAGCCCAACTGATTACAAAGGACCAAAGATGAAAGGAAAAGAAAAATTAGTCAGCAGAGTACAGGGATAAGGTCAAAGAAGATCAACAATGGAAGTCGAGACCAAAAGGTTAAACAACATTAAGAGGAATCTAAACCATTGTTGTATGGAGTTCCATGGAAATATGTCCCAAAACCCATGCAAAGTGTAACACCTTCAATAATCAGGAGCAAAATTTCTTTGCACTTCCCTATAATATACATTCTCTAGAACATTCTTCTAACCACTGGGCCTAGGAACAAACAAATGCTTCCGAAATCCTAACCAACACAGGAAACAGTCACCATGTTTAAGGCAACTCAAAGGCGTCAAGAATCAGACATGAAAGATTAGAATAGTACAGTGCTTGGGCCCTCTCACAATCCCAGGAAGATTTATAAGATGCACATAAAATAGCAAGAAGCCATTTGAAAAAGCACAAAATGTCATTGAGGTTTCTTTCTAAGGAAGACAAGTTGACTGATAATTGTGCGAAGACAAGTTGACTGATAATTGTGCTATGTAGTTATACCCTTTGAAGGATAATATACTAGCCATACTATGCCAGGGAATAGCATCAACCATATTCAGTGTTGGTTTGAGCATTGCACCTATGTATGGCAACAAAACCAGAATGGGAGATAACATGACTTGAAGGATTTTTTAATAGTAGCTCGCATATATAATCATTCGTCTATGAAAGGCATCCCCTAGTACAACCACAATCTGAGAACCATGGAAATTAGAAGGGATATGTACCATCCTTATGTACTCTCTATGGACTCTGACTCAATCTGAAATATTAGCAAACACTACATATTCATGAGGAGGAAATAATTACAACAAACAACACATTATATGACAACAACAGGACTCGTAGATGCTCCAAGACTAAATCTAACTACCACCCAGCAGTTACATTGATGTGTGTTTTGTCACTTTCATGTGTAGTTTAAGGTTGTATCGCTTACAATATTAATTTTGGATTTGTATAATGTTAATAAATTGTGATATGCATGAAAAAATAACTTTTTCCAATGAAAATGTGTTTTTTCTTCGGTTTTATTTTTTGCCAAGTGCGAGTCCAAGTCAAAAAATAGCCTTGCCAAGTCCGCGCCAAGTCCAAGTTTCTCTACTATGATCTCAATAATCAAAAAGTTATAATTGAGCACATTGACATGCAAAATGTCAACTTCAGGAGGTTTCCCTACCAGTATACAAGATATAGAGGATACAGCAAAATATTATGGAGCTGTTACCCTCATTGGAAATAAATGAGAGATCACAAGGCTTTTAAATTGGTTCTTGTGAAACAGTTTGACCACATTAAGGGCAGTATTCTGTGCAGCCTCTGCAACCACCCTTGCAGATTCCTAAGTTGCCCGCTACAGTCACTGTTTCTGCAAACAAATGGATCATAAAGAGCTCTGGTTATTTTCTGTTGCAGTGCATTCTTGATGACTGAAAGGCTCCTGTAATCCAGAGTGCATATGGATGCATGCTTGTACAGGGTACGTTAGATTGAATAAGCAACGCAGTGCACAGTCATGTTGTGCACCTCTTTTTTCTCCTTGTCAACGTGCAGAACTACCAAGCAGAGCAGAAATTGTAAGCACACAATTGTAATTGGATCAACAAATTGCAGAGCAATTATCCCACATGCAGTGGAGGGCAAAGGAATAAGATGCTTATGAATTTTGAGTTTCGTTCATCTGTTTGTGATTCTGTTATGGGTTAATTTTTTTCTAGGATTTTGTTGTTCCTATAAACTTGGTCCTTTGAAATCTGGAAGAGCTAATTGACTGCATTTCAAATATCAACTGTTATTTCAAATTTGAGAAAGTTGAAGACCCCCTAAAGTTGTAACAATATAAAGAGAAATTTGAAATCAACATAATGGGCTAATTTCTTTGTGTTTTCTTGTGGTTTTCTAACGTTGAACAGTGAACTGGATTGACTTGACCCACTGCAACATAATCATCTTGGTATCAGAGCAAGGATTTGCAACTGAACTAAGAAGGTAACCAAAAAATGGACATATAGTAGGATCCTAGAAGGCACACAAATGGATATTGCAGAAATCCTGAGGGATTGAGAGTGCTGCAGGGATAACTACATGCATTGGAATTAGCATTGCATAGAAAAGAATTGTAGAAATGAGGATGAACAGCAATAACAGATAAAGCCAGCAGAAATGGATGATTGGACGAAAGAATCATCACTGCCATTTCCAAGATGAGAAGTAAACCAAGATTGAATTCTCCCACATACTTGGGCAGTTTAAATCCAGAAGAGCTAAATGAGTACATAAAAGAGATCAACACTAGTTTAAAATTTAAGAAATTTCAAACTCCTAGAAATAAGAAAATTTCTGGAAAAATCTGTGTGAGATAATTTTATAATAATGACTCATCCTCAGGATAAAGAACATAGTTGGATTACATATTTGATTCCTTATATAGGTACCTCGTTACAAGAACATGACATCAAGTGGTTACCAACATCCAAGGCAAGAAAATTAAGTGTTAAATGACTAATCCTATCACCAGAAAAAATAATTGCAATAATTGCATAACTAATCACATCTCTGGTTACAAACCTGTAACAAATAACTCATTAAATTAATGTGATGTGTATGGCTAATTTCTACTTAAATTTTAAATAATAAGCAATCAAGACTGACTTATTCTCCAGCCGGCATCCCTATTCAGTGTTTTTCAATTTTCAATACTTCCTTGAGTCTACACTTGAGGAGCAATCCACCCTTGCAATGAACTTTGCTACTTCAATACAAATATGTTGCATTGTGCAAAGCCAATGCTTCACTCTAGCTCCCCAATCTTGTTGAGACATAGCTGAGTGAATGCTTTGAAATCTGTGTTGAATGGATCTTCCCATTTCACCAATGTATGATTGATTACAGGTAAAACAAATGAGATGAGGACCAATCAAGTCCTTTGCCACTTGAACAACTTTAATTTGTTTTCAAGAAGACAGTCAACTTATCTCTTTCCCTGGCATCAAAATCTTCACAAACTTACTCAATACACCCTTGATGTAATGTGAAAAACGTTGCACCTCATTATTCAAGGCCTCACCCTGCAGCATTTTTCTGGTAACCCTTTTTTGCACTCTGATAAGCCCTTGATATCTGTTCATTATTGTAGTCATCCCTTTTAAAGCTTCAGAGAGTGCCCCCTGCTCTCCTGCTCAATGTGCTCCTCATCAGAAATCCTCAAGGCTTGACATTTGAGGACCCCTGCTTCTGGTGCCAAGTGGTAATGGATGAGGCCTGAATGTTCAAACAAGTGAGTGAATCTTTCCTATACACCTGGCAAGTCAAAGAACCATCAACCTTCTTCTTTAATAGAAAATCATGAAAAGGAAAACACCCACCCATCATCCGACTCCAATTCCTTAGTAAATATGACATTGTCACATAGGCTATTGAAATGGCATTGAAACTCTCCCGAGTCCCCACCATATAGCCAATTCAAATTGGTATCATCCAAGCACCATTTTCACCATTTTGGTTTCAAACAAAATGAGTTCATGAGTAATCCTATCGCTAGAAAAATCAATTGCAAAAAATTGTTAACTATTCACGCCTCTAATATCAAATGGCATTAGCTCAACCAGTTAGATTCCTCAACTTTCAAGGAGAAGACCAAGGTTCAAATCTTGCCAAGCGATACATGCATAATTGCCAAGCTTGTTGTAATACCACCATGTGGTCATGATGTAATACGGGTGAGGCCCTTTTCAATCCCATATAACCAATTCAAAATATATATATTCACACCTCTAATTCCCTACCTGTAGTAAATAATTCATTTGATTAAAATAATGGGTTAGGCTTGTTAATCTTATGGACAATAGTCAACCAATTTAAATTATTAGGCTGTTTTCCAATTTCTAATGCTTAAAGTCAACACTTGAGTAGTGATGCTTTCTTGCAATAGCCTTTACTTCCTCAATACAAATGCAGTGCATCACGGAAAACAAAAGCTCCACTAAAGTTGACTTAACAGTTGTGTTGAGGTGTACATCAAAGCAATGCTCTCAAATCCATCTTTGAGTAGATTTTCCCATTTTGCCAATGTATGGTCCATCACAGAAGCAAGTTAGGGATTGACACTGCTACTCTGTATAGGATCAGTTGAGTTCTTCACCGACCTCAGCAACTTCTTTAGTGTGTTCTATGGCATGAAAGTCCACTTTCTGGAGATTTCAATTGCAAGTCCAAATGATGGAAACACTATGTGAATGATACCAATTTAAATTGTCCTCATGGTAGACAGAGTATGGAAACTTTTCAATGCCATCTTAATACCCTGTGACAAAATCAGATTTACTAAGAAATTGGGACTCAATGGGTGTTACGCTTTCCTTGATGTTCTGTTAAAGCTGAAGGTTTGATGCTGCTTTCGCTCGACAAGTGTATAGGAAAGATACATACACAAATTTATACCTTCAAGCTGCATCCCATCACCACCTAGCACAAAACGTGGGTGTCTCTAAAAAACACTTGCAACTCAAGCCTTAAGGACCTCTGCTGAGAAGCATATCAAGCAAGATATAAAACAACTCCCTAAAGTTTTTAGACGTAATAGCTACAAGCACAAATAAATAAGGGTTTTCTGGAGTGCAAAAAAGGTTTCAGATTTGACTTAAGAGTGACGTCTCTAGTAACCAAGCACGACTTTTCTTACTTTACATGGAGGGTATTTTGTATAAGATTATGAATATTTTGGAGAGTGATATATAGCCAAATTTCCTTCCTCAGAACACAATAAGAATGTTGGTCAGGTCAATTAAGGACTTGATCAACCTAAACAAAATAGAGTATCTCTCTCATTCCTTGTTTCTATGGGCAATCATACATTGGTGAAACAAGAACATCCATTCAAAAACGAATTCCAAAACAGTGCATTGCTCTGTCTCAACAAGACTAGGATTCAGAATTCACCTTTAATAGAGCATTTCCTTTCCATGATTGGTGATTGGCCACATTTCTATCGAGGAAGCAAAAGTAAATGCAAGAGAAGATCACTACTCTAAGCATCGACGCAAGGAAACATTGGAAATTGAAAAACTTCCTGACAATTTGAATTGGGATGATAGCTCAAGCTTAAGCCTGCTTTGGTTGCATATTGTCGACAAGCTTAGAAATGCTTGTTCCAAGCTGAGAGCCACATTTGTGATTAGTTAAGCATTTATTGCAATATATTTTCCCAGTGGTAGGATTAATTATTTAATGCAATTAATTTTCTCCCACTGGATGTTGGTGTCCACCAAACCCTGTATTGTGTACTAAGTTATTTATGTAAGGAGATCAAATTTGTAAAAATTGCATTCTTCTTCCTGATGTGTCACAAAGGGTGATACATGAGACAGTGATTTCAAACCTCTCTCACACAGGTGTTCTCAAGAAATCCTTTGCAACAACTCATTAAGTGTGTAAGCTGGAAGACCCATAGTGCAATAAACCAAATTAAAGGGTCATGCATTCCTGTGGTACAATGATTTACAGAAGTAAAGATCAAAGAAAAGAAAGGAGAAGATACGGATCTGTTATAGAATGGTTTTGAAACTAATCGGAAATTCCTGCCCTCTAATTATAAGCAGGGCTTGTTCAAGAAATTGCATAACATTAAACATAACTTAATGTGAAAGAATATGCTAAAAAATTTATTGATTGGCCATTCATGCCAGTCACATAAAGGAGAATGATTAGGAGGTGTTTAGATAGATACATGAATGGTCTAAAAATTCCATTCTTTCCTTCTAAAATTAAACTTCAGAAATTTATTTAATTCCTCACTTGTTTTGTTCACGAAATTACATAATAGCATACATAACTTAATGTAAAAGAATATGCTAAGGAATTTATTGATTGACTATTCATGTGGGTCACATAAAGGAGAATGAAGAGGGGGTGTGAAGATAGAAATATAAATGGTTTAAAAATTCCGTTCTTTTCTTATAAAATTGAACTTCAGAAATTTATTTAATTCCTCCCTTTCTACCTTGAGCATATGTCCATTATTTAATTGTTTAATACGTGACAATTGAGCATGAGCTATAGATTGCCTGGTAGTTTATTGAATGACAAATAAACATGACCCATGGATCACCTAGTCTAGCAAACATGGTTTAGAAATTGCCCAAGAAAAGGACAGAAAACTAGTAAAGAAGATTTTTTGTGTCATAGAAGGGCAATGTTTTCTGCCAGTCACACAAGTGTCCTCTAGCTGGCACTAGGCTTGTGCATCTTTCAATACAGATTACCTCCCGTAACTCAAACTATTGACTAATGCATATTTGCCATAGATACATAAAGCTTGATGGTTGCTTCACTACCCATACACAGAAACGGATGTTATTCCAGGAAAAACTAGTACATGTTTTGAATTGCAGGTTATTTTCCATTTATTATAACTCTTGTTATGCAAGGGATAAGTATGTGTTTGAGGTCACAGGGAGGTTTGTATATGTAGTGCTTAAGTTGATCTAAAGATGAACAAGCCATGTATCTATTGATACTAAATCTCCTGATGTGTCAAAGGTTATTGTTGGGTGCTTGGAAATACTTGTAAGCAACCTTATGTCCCCATGGACATGACATACAGGTGGAACTGTCTATAAGTCACCACCATACTATGGGGTGACTAAAAACCTAAATGGCATTAAACTCACATGAAAGTACTCAATTGCCTCCAAGATGTACATTGCCAGGTTCATGCAATGGACTTTAAAGTCATGTAGAAAGCTATTTACAAGATTATCCCTAAAGGTGATTATCAAGCTATCCATGAAGTATGTTTGTCCAAGTATAATCAGTCCTGCAGCATATATGTCATGGTTCTTATTACAGATTGAATCAATTATTTTCATTCAAAGTTTACAGAATAATGAACCCTTATGAACTTCACAAATACCTCATATTAGTTGAATAATACAATGTACGTGATAGAGGATAAAAACTTATGATGAAATGAAGGATTAAACAGTTCATAGTATGCATAAACTTTATCAATGCCATTCGGGATATTGTACCTTGAACTTTGCAGCCTCCCCCATGTCAACATATGTCCATGCCATTGGAGGCTCACAATGAACATTGGTGGCTTCATTGCAGTTGTCTTGCCTACTGTGGTGAAGTTTGTAGCCATTCACATAAAGCCAGTAAAGTATTCATAGAGTCTCGCATTTTCTTCCTATAAGTTATTTATTAGATTTAGGACTTATCGCATGATTACTTAGTGTAAGTTGTAACCTCGTTGTGGCTCTATTGGAATGCCTCATTGCATTTTAGATGCATTTTCAATGCATTTCTAGACCATTAATAGAGTTAGAAAATAGAAAGATGTAGTAACTTCAATAGAGACTGAGCTAATATCAAGTGGCATTAGCTCAACCGGTCAGATTCCTCAATATTTAAAGAGAAGACCAAGGTTCAAATCTTGCCAAGCGATACATGGATAATATCCAAGCTTTGTTGTAATACCACTATGTAGTGATGATGTAATATGGGTGGGGCCCGTTTCAATCCCATATAACCAATTGAAAAAAAAATAGACACTAAGCTAATGTGAGTACCCACTCTAGAAACACCATCATTGCTAAACATTTTACATTTTAGGTTACTTTTTAGGTTCATGTGTTGGTCTTTGATTTCAAGGATCTCCAACTAATTAGTGTTTGATTTCAAGGATCTCATTCATCAAGTAAAGAGAGATAATATCACAAAGTTCACATGATTACACATGAGGATCTCCAACTAATTAGTGTTTGATAACATTTAATGCAAACAAGGTGAGAAGTTATTAAGCATTTGTGGTCATGGACCTGAATAGAATCCATTTAAGAAATGAATATGAATACAACATGCAAAAAATTGTACATGTATGCATGTGGCAGAAGGAATGATGATGAAAAGGAAATCAGTCTAAGCTTGGAACAAATGAAAAATCCCTGTTGTAAATGCTATTCCTCAAGGGAACAATTTGGGTAAATTTGACTTCTCCTTTAGACATAATTTTATTAAAAAAGATAAAGAAATGAATTCACTCCAATGTAGTCCACAAAATAATTATTCAAATCATAATTCCATCTTGAACACATTGGTCTAAGGATACTAAACCCTTCTAAGTCGCAAATTAATTGCAACCATACCACAAGCTTCTGCCTATTGGTGATATTCCAGGTAAATAGAACACACAAAGATCTAAGCAGGCTGCTACATACCAACTAAATTTTTCTTATTCAGAAGTTACTTCTTTTGCAATTGTCCAAGCACATTATGTATGTGCTCACTAGAAATGTAAATGAGAAAAATAGACTACTGGATTTAAAACCAAACCTCAGAAGGTAGGATAATATAATCAAAATAAGAGTGGCCACATGATGAGACATGCTCACTCCAAAGTCTGACCGTCTTGTCTCCCAAAAGATCAAAGCAAAGATGCCATATGTATAGAATCCTGCTGTGTACATATACAAGGCCTTTAATTTTGTCCTGCAACCCAATGCATTGAATAATAGAAAACAGTATTATGACAAGTTCAAGAGAATTGTTTTGCTTGAACACACATCTACAGCTATAAAACAAGCCCTTCAAGAGACCAGAATGCGACACCAATGAACCTTAAATATAAGAATAAATCTTACTTTGTTTTTTGATCTGGCCAGACCTGGTTCCCAGGTCCAACCCAAAATTCCTGTGTATTTGTAAACCATGGCTCGTTATATGTAACAACTATTGCCAAAATTTCTGCTGACAAGTAATATATGCACTTCCATGCAGACTCCTTGAACTTAATGTGTCGTTTTCTGCGATCATCTTGCTCGTCCTGCGATGCACCTTTTGCACAGACTGGTACAAATCTTCTTGCTAGCACCTGCAACCAATTCAAACTCCACTTGCAGTTTCAGATGCTCCCTCCCCCTCCCCCAAACAACAACAACAAATAATAATAATACTAATCAATAAATAAATAAAATTGTGTGTGAGAGATAGAGAGAGGAAATGCTTAATTTGAAATGTTCTCAATAGGATTCAAACACACTAGAAAGAACTTGTCCCTCCTCATTTTTCAGATGCGAGGCCCATGAGGTTCCACTTACCACAGACAATTTATTTTTACAACATTGACCCAAAATTAAATGATGTGATACATTGCCATGATAAAACACATCGTAAAATTAATCACATAAATAATTCTGCAAGCAAAAAAATTATTGCACTTGCCCTATATATATAACATGTATGTATTTAAATGGCATTAACTAAAATTGTTTAATACTTTGCATTATTACAATCTGTTAAAGTTTTGATAAACTCAAATACAATTAGAAAACATGTGCATACAAAGCAAAAACATTTCATAGTGTGGGTAGATTCATGACAAGCTTAGATATAAAGGATATATATCTAAAAACGCCGAGAGTTATCAATCTCGAGGCGCCTATCTCATTTCTTGGGGGTGTGATCTCCAAGATAGGCGCCTCGGGATTGATAACTCTCGGCGTTTTTAGATATATATCCTTTATATCTAAGCTAGTATTAATCTTATATTAATAATACTATAGTCCAACTTATAATACTAATATTAATATTATAATAATACTATAGTTATCATACATTCCAATAAATCAATGAAACCCTAGAAATTAATACTTTATATTAATACTATAATATATAATATATACATTTCGATAAATCAATGAAACCCTAGAAATTAATAATATAGTATTATAATATATATAATAATATAATATACTAAGTCAATTCTAGTATAAAATGTTTTGAGCAGTATCAAAGGTTTTTAGTATCGATTGTGTGCATTTTTAATTTCAATGATGTCAAGAATTTCCAATTATGCTACCTGGCACCATCTGCAGGATTTACATCTTTGCACCTGCCCAACTAAATAACACTGGTGAATGTAACTCTATATCATTGTTCAAACCTTTACAGAAGCAGTCCCGAATGAATTTCTTGCTATTCGCAATTTACAGAAGCAGTTCGAAATCAATTGCGTTGTGGATTGTTTTTGGTATATTGCAATGGATGTTCATATATTTATACAATATTTTATTAAACAATTGCAACGGTTGGTTAGTCGGTTGTTTTAGTTTAAATATTTTAAATGTTTGCAACGGTTGGTTAGTCGGCTGTTTTAGTTTAAATATTTTAAATGTTTTTGTTAATGTCGGTTTTTTTAATTAAAAAAAAATTGTTTACAGCGTGACATGTATGACCTCTTTGCCTCCCACCCCCGTGTCTGCCATTGTAGGAACGCCTCTCGGCGTAACAATATATAAATGTTTCTGAACAATTTCTTTAAAGTTTCCTTCAAATAGTTATAGTTTTCAGTGACATTATGTTGGAATATGATACTTGTACCTTTACTGCAAAGATGAATCAATATAAAACACTTAGATATCATAGTTGGAGGTTGAACATGAAAGTTAAGGAAGAAGGTTGAAATTCGAAAAGTTGACCTTCATTGATCATTATTTCAGAGAGCACAATACATTTTCAAGAGAAACCATTAAAAAAGCTGTATTTTGTTAAACGTTGTTGTACAACAATGGCCATTCTCAAATATAGCAATGGTTCAAATACTAGCACATGGAAATGGACGAGTCCAAACTTTGGGGAGAAATTAAAAGCTGAATGTTAATAAAAGATGAACTAACATGAAACAATTAAAAAACAACACATCCAGGCCGATTCCCAATGCCATACCCAACATGCAAACGTTTAAAGTACTAACACATAGGACTTTCTGAAGTCGAAAGTTCCATCCCTCTAGGTATTGAAACACAGAAAGCACATACTACACAAGGTTTTCATGTTTGTCAGAAATAAGTAAATTTTGATTAAAAGGAAATTCAACTTGGGTTCTAACTAATATTGATGCAAACCATTCTTCTCAAAATAAATATATAAATAAATTCTACATAACCAATTCCTAAAAACGTTATATGCTTGTGCACCTCCCAAAACTCTTCCACCAAAATGCATCAGAACACTTAATCCATGTTACCAAACCTCTACACTTTGTTCATATCTATCACCTCCAAAAGCAAATTCAACATAATCTAATTACTTAAAGATTAACTACAACATTTACTCAAGTTTGAACCACCAGAATCAAGACACTATACAAGACACAAATAAGAAAGTAGGAACGGAGTTTGCTAATACATTTGGAGAATGAATTGGGTTTTGATACAAGAATTCTGCTTTAACATCCACAAACTTGACTGCACTGCAGTTTATCAAAGTTCACTGTCAGTTTGCACCCAATTGCAATAGACAATGCACATTTGTGTACAATGTGCAGGAAAAAGTTGACTATGGATATTGAGATAAAAGGATTCCAATAGAGATGCAGAGATAACTCTTATGAGCTCCAATGTTCCACGTTCCAACTCTAACCACTTAAAACAGTTTCATTCTTGATGTTCCTTCATCCTTTTTATTTATCTTATTAACACCATCCACTAATGCTAGTCATATTATATTCATATTTGGATGTGACCTGAAAAGAGTGCATGATTGCATAACTAATGAGTAACTGTCTTATTCCAAATTATAACTGCATAACTCATTTGTAACTAAACTTATTGCTAATGTGTTGATAACTGAGACCTGATTTCAATGACTAATGCATCCTAATTGCTAATGTTAGCGTACACTTTTTTCTTCAAAAACTCTTACACATCCTTTTCTGGAATAGCTTTGCCTCCAAACTAATTTAAGTGTTGGATGATGAACTACCCAAAGGCCCTCCCATATAGGATCCTTTGATGGCAAGTCATTCAACTGAAACAGGTATGTCAGTAACACTTTCAAATTCTTATCCTAAATTGCCATTATGCACTCCAGAGACCAAAAAATATCCTTCGTCATCTAGGGGTGGCAAAGTGTTTCAAAGTATGGCCTTTTGCCCCACTATTTTCTCCATGTTTGGGACATGAAAGGTGTTATGTACTCAGAGTTTAGCTGGCAGCTCAATAGATAACTACCCAACTCCTGCTAGGATCATATGAGGTCAAATGGGCCATATCATCTAAGCCAAAGTTTCTCCACTCCTTTCCTCCTTAGACTTGTTTACAAGGACACAATCTCACAATGATCCATCATCCCGCTTCAAATTCTGACTCAAAAAAGTTGGTCCTTCTAGAACACAAGTTTCTCCACTCCTTTCCTCCTTAGACTTGTTTACAAGGACACAATCTCACAATGACCCATTATCCTGCTTCAAATTCTGACTCAAAAGAGTTGGTCCTCCTATAACACAAGTTTCTCCACTCCTTTCCTCCTTAGACTTGTTTACAAGGACACAATCTCACAATGACCCATTATCCCACTTCAAATTCAAACTCAAAATAGTTGGTCCTGCTAGAAAACCCTTGGCAACTAGTGTTTTAATGTCTTCAAAGATTAAATCAATAAGCAAAGGTGGTTTATAACTATAGAGGGCCTTAAATGGTTGCATTCTGATAGAGATATGTGTTTTATATTGTATTATACCACTTCTCTGACAAATGCAACCATTTTGGCCAAGAAAGGGGTTATAATGATAGAGGACATTAAATGGTTGCATTCCAAATTCCAATAGATATGTTATATGTATTATACAACTTCTCTACCAAATGCAATCATTTTGTCCAAGAATCTTATTTTGCTGCTACATATTTTCTTAAATGCCCCTCTAGACATTTACTAACAATCTGGATTTGCCCATCAGTCTAAGAGCAATAATTGTGTTTGGGATTAAGGTGGTGCCAACCATTCTCAATAGTTCCTTCCAAAACTCGTTGAAAAATATCAAGTTTAGGTCACTAACAATATTTTTTGGAAGTCCATGTAGCCTATAGATATGATGCATGAATAACTCAACAATTTGTGAGACTTTAAGGCATCCATGGGAATAAAACGAGCATACTTAATACGTCACTAAACCTTCTTCAGTACATACCAAAACCATGCATACCAATACATCATGTAAAAAGTTACAATACGCAAATACAACTATACCCAAGCTCCTTACTTGGCATAACATCCATGCTAGTACAAAGATTAACTAACAATAATATGTGTAATCAGGCCAATAAAAAACACAAGGTTCCTATTACTGTTGCACAAGAAACAAATACTAGAGGCCAGGGGCAATATCAGATGAAGGGTACTTTCCCATGTTACTTAGAACAAGCTATTAGCCTCCTATGACCTTATAAATATCCTTACCATCCCTTTACCCTCTTTCTCAAGGAATAGTCAGTTTAAAGGAAGCATATACAAGACCCATACAAATCAATACTTACATGTCCATGCAATAAATTAATCATAACAACCATTCATAAATAGGGTATGAAAAGAGATACAAGTGAGGCTTCATTAATTCTTCCACACATTAAATGTGCGATTGAGAAGATAAAAGGCTATAAAGTTTCCTTACAATTCCCACAACGCCCCACCCTCTGTTGACAATTCGAATAAGAGCATAATTGAGGTCCTCAAGGAAATATAACAAGTGACTCCTGACTTCAAGGGATGCCTCTATCTATAACACTTCAAATAGTTAGTTGGCATCTCTATAGATCAAATTTACTATCCTCATTCAAATGCTCTTTGAATGTTCCTCCTTGCCTTCTTCCTAATAAGAAGGTGATTCACCAAGTAGTCAGGAATGACATAATTCAAAAATATATTATCATCACTTGAATTGCTCCACCCTAGCCTCTCAGTCCTAAGTTAGCTTTCTACATTGAGCATTTCATGATAAGGATAGCATCATCACTTGTCCTAATTATATCCAGCGAAATTGGACACAAGGCCCCGGATCCCTCTAGGTCAGCTCAGAGTCCACTCACATCAATTGCAGATGGAAGCACACCACCATATTTCTGAAGAAGATAGGGTATCTTGTCTTGCTCTCTTAGGGAGGTGAAGACTGAAGAGCATTTCATCTTTAGGTGTCCTGCACTAGGGGAAATACTATTGCTTGTATAAACATTCAGGCAAATCACTTGTCATATTTTCCTAATCCTGACCCAACATGCTTGGCTCTGTACTGTCAAGAAATCATCACTCTATTCTTTCACCCTATCTCTATCGTCGAGAGAAGTAAGCATTCATCTAAGGCTATATCTTTCCAAAATTATAATGACAGATCTATGCATTCTTGTCCACACACTATAGTACCTACTAGGACTTTGGCGCCTTCTTCTTGCATGGAGTTGGATTGGACTATGGCTATCTGACACTTGCCCAAGAGTTGCAAAAAGAAATAACTTGTCAATTTTGTGCCTTCTTGTATTGATTAATTGGCCATGGATGTGAGGAGAATTTCAAGGGCTTGGACTCTATGCCCTCCCAAGATTATCCAACCAAGCCCCTTTACTCCTAGCCATTCTCTTAGGAGAATCATTAGATCTCTGTTGGCTCTTCTGGAACGGTTGGTGATGATGATGGCTCTGTTCCTACTATTTCCACTACTGATTAGAGGTGGTAGTTGGATCCACTTCAGTTTTTCTTCCTTGGTATTCATTTCCCTCACTTCTTCACTACTTACAGCATATTTAGATTTTAGCCATTTTGAGTCCATGCCATGATGTTGAGATCTAGTGTTGCACAATAGTTTCACTTTAGTGTACTTTTCTTTAGTTTATTTATCGGAACACAGTTTATCTTGTTAATACTTTTTTGGTTGGTACAGTGCATTGTAACAAATTATTTCCAGTGAGTGCCACTGACCTACTTTTGCCACCAATGGACATTAATAGAATTATCTTATCTCATCTATAAAAACAATGGTACATGTCCAGCCTCCTAGGATGTGCTCAAAAGAGGTTTACAGACTCCGACATTTTGCCTGCCTCTAGTTCCTCTTCAAGTACCTTTACCCTGTTCCTGTCGATGTCTCCATTATCACTAGCAGCTATCAAATCCATAGGTAAATCCAACATAGAGAAATGCAGTGTTTGTAGCCTTTTAAGTATTCTGTTACAATCAATAGAAAATATCTTACACACTAGCACATCATAATCTTGAATTCAATATAATCCATCGAACCTTATGGAGATGTCTTTATAATGACCTCTTGTGTTCTTGACTTCTTGCAGGAAGGAAACTATTTCTGTTCCCTTCTCCTCTGACTGGCCTTCTGACTTTTTGAAACTTCTCTCAAGGGTCATTTATTCATAGTTTGTCACTGGTCTCCCTTTTACACGTAGGCATCAAGGTAACTTGACTCCATCCTTCCCTAAGCAAAACTGATTCATAACACCAAACATATGGTATATTAAATGAGAGCTTAGATGGAAATTGCCTATAACTTGTTAATGCTTGAAAATGGGGCTGTAACATGAGTTGAAAGACAAGATAAATATAATGAAAGCCTGAGGACAAAACCTTGAAGTTGGCCATACTAAGAGCAGGAACTGTGGAAGACATAACACCCAACATACCCCCATGGTTAGTTTGTAAAAATCATCTTAAACACAGTCAATTTGTGATTCAATTAGGATATGATAATCTACCTTCTTGAATCTTAAGCATACCTTTTTTATGACAAAATGCCATGGATGTTGTTGACAAGGATGAATTCCTTTAATGGAAATGGTAACCCTATTCAATAGCGCTTGGTTTCAAAAAACTAATTATTTTAGTCCTCATCATTGTTCGCGATGTTATGTTCACCTCAAAGGTGCCACCAAAGGACAAGTGCATACACACATTATTTAGTTTAAGCTTTGGAAATTCTTCATTTTTCTAAACCTGTTAGTGAAGATGACCCATGCTGAGAACAATCATCTTTCTATTCAACATAACTGGTCACAATTTTATGTACACCTCAAAGGTTTCACCATAGGACAAATGCAAACACAAATTAGTTAACTTAAACTATGGAACTTTCCATTTTCTCAAAATCTGCTAGTGAAGATGACCCATGTGGAGAACAATCATCTTGCTATTCAATATTCCCAGAAACTATTTACAATTGTTGCTATAGTAATTTATACAATAAATACTTCTTAGTATGATGAAATTTTAGTTAAATAACATTTATTACTGTATGCTTTCTACCGAAGACTTATATAATGCAATGTTTGAATAGCTTTCTTCTGAAAATTACCCATTCTGCTAAGATCTTTAAATTGTGTGGATTTTAACAATTTCTTGTGCAATGAATGTATAAATCCTGCTGTACCTATTAATCCATTGAACCAATAGCTGTCACAAATGCCAACCAGATATGTACTGCAATGCTAATGTTCAGATCTTGAAGGCCAATATCTTCTGAAAAGTGAAGATGTGAACTGCCCACATAATGCTGTTGATGTAAACTTGAATTGACAAGTTTCTATTTATACTGGAGGCAAACCATTTTTAATTAACCTCTATATAATGGCTTTAAAAATAAAGTTCGTCCAAAACAGACTGCCTATAATTATCATCGACACAGCCCCAACACTTTCTGAAGGCTAGATGAATGAAATCATGCATCATGCTGTGATGTATAAACCTCAAGAATTTCTGGAACCTAGTCAATGTCTAGCACACCCTTCTGTTCTAGATGAATGAGAGCATACTCCTATATGATGCATGAATGAGAACATGTCTCTTGCTAAAAAAATTAAAACTTTTCAAAGGGTTAGAAGCAAGAACTAAAGTTTCCAAAAAATGTATCTAAAGGTGAGGTAGTGATCGATCACACCCAACAAATCCACAGAGAGAAAAAACATGCTAGTTCACTACTAATTAAACATTTGAACAACAAAACATGGCTCATACACAATCTCACAGCATATTTCAAAATAGTATGAATTTGTCAGCCTCTAGTCTTGGGTCCGAGTCAAGATTTCTGATCCTGATATAAAAGTCAAATTGACTCTTTTCTGCACACTCAACTCATTATGTGCAAGACTGCCATTTGTTTGCAATACTTCAGTGTCTGACACATTAGGCATGCAGGTTAGCCTGCAGGTCATCTTATATTGAATAAAAAGTTGAGAAAGGAAAAAAAGCTCTAATTTATTACTCCTACAACTGTTGTGGAAGGGTTTATTTGTGGTAGCTCTGAATAAGGGCAATTTTCATACTCTCAAACAAAGGCATTCCCATGGCAAATATGAGTTTTGGTTCTAGAAAGAACATTGTTGATGTAGAAGTCCATTTTCTCTATGCCCCACTAAGTCCATTCTAAGGGGGTGAGGAAATGAGGGGATGCAAAAATGCACCACATGAAAGTTCACCCAAATCCTAGTATATAAGAACGCACTCCATTACAATTAGAGTGAGCATGCTAGTGAACTAGGAGGTCCAAAATTCTAATCCAAGTAGGTTATGCCCGTTCAATAGGTGAAGAGCTCAACAATAATACGAGTGCCTCCTTCCACACATAATGGACCCAGAGGAGTATGGGGTGATTTAATACACTTGTGGACCTCAAATAATTACTTAACTTTACCATGCAATAGTTGAGAATCAGATTCACACCAATTTGTGGGCGAATGTATAAACACCAAGAACTACATTTGGAAGCCCAAGGTTAGGAAAAGCGTGTTGCTCAAATGACAATTTAAGGGTGTGCTCTCCATATGAGGGTCTGGGGATGTGTGGATTTGTGCCCATGATACAAAGATTTATCTTTGTAAATAAAATAGTAGAAAGTATTTTCCAAATTTATGCCTCCATAGCAGCATCAAGGTTAAAATAAATGATTCTAACAAATAATATTCTCTTTCTTTTGAAATTTCAAAATGCGGTATGAATTTTGTAACTTGTTCAAGCTTATGTCAATCCGTTCGCCACGTTCCAAGTTTTTACCTACATGGTTAAGTTAATACCTCCAATCAATTAAAACTAAGAGAGAATGCACCATGACCTTAGAACACGAAGCTACTTCACGACGTTCATATTCTCCAAAGATTCAAGTGTATCTTGCACCCAACCTCAAAGAGGGATGGCTCACCTTATCAAGACCGCGTTTAACATGTGAAGACTCCTACTCACTCCCTTTTCGGATTCTATCTATCAAAGATTGGCTGGAAAGCGAATTACTCAAATTGATTCTAAGAGCAACAAACCACAAACCATAAGTAGAGTATCCTAAAGTTAAAGGTTCAAGCTTCAAAGATTCAAATCACAAGGCAACATCCAAAAGTTGGTCTGTATCCAAAAGTTGGTCTGTCCATTCAGACCAAACCCAAACCAATCTCACACCCTTGCCAGGATTGGCCTTCAATACTTTTGTTTTGTTCAAATTGAAAGGGCCACCAATATTATATTTTATGATGAACACAAAGGGATAATACAATCTCCTCTAAAGTTGAAAAAAGTTTAATGGATTGAACTTTATACCATTTGATCGATTATTACATTCCATGAAAAAGTTAAAACCAACAATTAGCTCTCCAAAAACAAATTGATTGGATTAGCTGGAAAACATCTAGTGGGTGTGAATGTAATTACCTCGAATATGAACCTGTCTAATAAAAACCGCACGGCTGGGAAGAAAATCGCAAAAAGAGGCACCGTGAGGAGGTCCTCCTTGGCGGGATATGACTCCTTTTCCCAATCTATATCCGTCCACCTCATCCTGTTCTGATTACAGTTGGCATTAATCTCCTGCTAATGAGGATCAAACACAGGATTCACTCTACTAATTCCACACAGAAAAAGGGGACCGTTTTTAATCAAACCAAAAAAATGGGTATCTGCAATCACCTTCTGATTTATGAATGAACTGGAGGTCCGGAAGATCAGATCCAACCTTAACTATTGCCCATGTTACACTGGAGAAGATGCGCTTTGTGCAATGTAATGCTATAGTTTTATATTAACGAATCCTCCTTTTCTGACTCCCATTGTTTAGTTTAATTTGGACACTTCTGGAGGGTAGTTCGATGTTGGTTTGTTTTTTTAATTTCAAGTGAGCGTTGTTGACTGTGAAGCTATATGGTTCAACCATAGCTCTCCTTTGCCATTGATGAGTCTTGGTGGCGAAAGGGCCAACTTCAATCTGCGGGAGGCTGAAGGTTCTAATGACAAAACGTTCAGAAATTAGCACAAAAGTTTAGGCAGGATAAAAGTTCCTAATGCAGAATTGGTTTGGGTTTAAATTTATTAACATTTTAATATTATACTTAAAAAAAGATTTATTTTTTATTTTTATTTTGACCTAAAGAGATCATAGAGGGAATTGATCAGCTGTCTTTTTTAAATTTGTTTGGTGTTAAGAAATTTATGTCCAATAAAAGTATTTTTATTTATCATATCAATTAATAATTTTTTAAAAAAGTCTTTCTTTTTTAAGATAATGTGATGGTATATATTTGGTTTTTTTTTATTAATATATTTTTAAGTTTTTATTTAAGGTATTCAAATTCAAATTTCAATTGTCTTTTTATCCAAAGACCCAAGTTCAAATTAAAAAAAATATATATATATATATATATATATAAAATATTACTTAAAAAAAAAAGCCCGCTCATGCAGAGGAGTTGGAGAGCCAGTGAGTAGTTAAAACTCTCCCTCCAGTTAAAGTGGTAGTCAAATTCAAATCCCAATTGGGTTTTTATCCAAAGACCCAAGTTCAAATTAAGACTATATATATATATATATATATATAACTCAAAAAAAAAAACCTGCCCATGTAGAGTAGTTGGAGAGCAAGTGGGTAGTTAAAACTCTTCCTTCGATTGAAATCGAAAAGCCTCGGGTTCAAATCTCCCCCTCACATACTGTGGATATGCTATGAGGTTATAAATAAATAATTAAAAATATATATATCAATTAATAAAAATTAAAATTAAAGTTAATATATAATCACAGCATAGCCTTAAGAAAAATCCCAATTTGGTTTTATCCAAAGACCCAAGTTCAAATTAAGAAAAATATATATATAAATTAGTACTTTAAAAAAAAAAAAAACTCTCATGTAGAGGTGGGTAGTTAAAACTCTCCCTCCAGTTAAAGTGGTACTCAAATTCAAATCCCAATTGGGTCTTTATCCAAAGATCCAAGTTCAAATTAAGAAAAATATATATATATAAAGTATTACTCAAAAAAAAAATCTTCCATGTAGAGGAGTTGGAGAGCAAGTGGGTAGTTAAAACTCTCCCTCCAGTTGAAATCGAGAAGCCCAGATTCAAATCTCTCCCCTCACATGCTACGGATATTTTTAAATTTTTTTTTTTATTTTTAAATTTTTTATTTTTGAATACATAAGGGATATGCTATGGGGTTATAAATAAAAAAAAATTAAGAAAAATATATATCAATTACATATAAACTTCAATATTTTAATTATATAAGTTTAACTCACTATTTGAATCATATATAATCAATTTGAACAATGTAGGTGGATGGAGAGCGGGAGCGGGAACAGAAGCGACAGTGGGAGCGAGAGCGGGAGGAGACTGTGGGAGGAACCAGTGTGGACGTTGAAGCTGGGAGGGATAGCCGAAAGCGGGAATGGCAACCAGGCAGGGGAGGGTGTACCTGACCCTGTCCCTGGATCACCAAAAAAGCCTCCCGACCCTGACCCTGGCGGGATTAATGGCAAAAAGTTGGGCGGAAGATCCTATGCACAAGTTGCTAGCATCGGTTCCGCGACGGCTGTTAAACATTCTACTTTGCTTCCAACCGGGTCCGATCCGATCATTCCGTACAACCTTATTTTCGACTACCTGCAAGTGGAGAAGTTTTCCTTGGTTGGGAAATTCATTGGTGGACGCCCAGACATGGAGACCATCCAAAAATGGGTCGTCACCAAATGGAAAACCAGCGGGCATATGGAGATCATTGCTCGGCCAGGGGTTTCTTTACCATACGCCTAAACAACCCGGATGACGTTTCCATAATCCTTGCAGGGGGACCGTGGTTTCTTGGGCGTAGAAGTCTTTTCCTCCGTCGGTGGGCTGAGGATTTCGATCCCGAAACCCAGGATATCAACACCGCCCCGATCTGGGTGAGACTTCCAAATCTTTCGCTGCATTTGTGGCATGAGGACGTCCTCCACGGCATTGCCAAAACCATCGGTGAGTTCATTGCCTTCGACCCAGCTACCAAGGCCCGATCTCGCATGGTGCATGCTAGATTTTGCGTAAATGCAGACTTGGCATCTGAACTCCCAACCTTTGTCAACCTCATCTATGGCCCGCAATATAGCAGACGCCAGGCAGTCGAATACGAAAATAAATCGGCTTTTTGCATCCACTGCCATACCCAGGGACATCTTTGAAACCAATGTCCAACATTAAGAAGTGACATTCCCAGAGGCAGCAAAGGTGATAGCCGCGGCCCAGGGCCTACCAGGAACCAACATCAAATGCGGGAGAAACCACCTAGCACAGAAAAGCTATCAGACCCCCAAACGAAAGTTTTCCTCGCTAAAACTGTTAAGGAAATGCCAAGTAAGGAAACTGATCCCATTTCAGACCACGTAGCTATCAATTACCTCGAAACCAGCAAGTCTGGGCCACTGATGGCAGACCCTACCTTTGAGCCACCCCCATCCCCTGGAAAACCCTTCTCGGCCCTGGAAGCCCATCCTAGTCCAGTTTATTCCAGCCAAACCCCCCCTCCCAACCCGCGAGGGGAACTCCTCAGCCCCAAAAACACCCATAGCAAAAAGGCCATCGTCGACTATGGAATCGACCGAAAAAGGGGTAGACCGTCCGGACCTGAACAACGATTAAAGGAAGCTGAAGAAGCCATTGCGAATGGCACACAAACCACTTTGTTCCCTGGTGTGAGTGATCCCCAGGGTAATGACCCAAAAGGAACTAAACCCCCCACCCAACAGGGGAAAGGGGGCCAAAAAACCCAGAAGAAACTTTAATGAAGGTCCTCTCATGGAATGTGAGAGGCCTCAATGCTGCTACCAAGAAGCGGCTCACGGCAAATCTCAGGAGAGAGCATCAACCCACCATTCTCATTCTACAAGAAACCAAAAATAATCCTACTGCTGGAGCGAAATCTGCCAGAGTCATATGGAATGAAGGGCAGGTCACGGCTAGCCCAGCCCAAGGATCTGTCGGAGGGCTTATGGTCCTTTGGGACCCATCCTGCGTTGAAGGCAGAGTTTTGTCCACATCCAGCAGAATTATAAACATCTTATTTCATTGTAAGGTCCGGAACTTCTCTTGGGTTTTAACAAACGTCTACGCCCCCAACTCCCCGATGGACAGAGATCTTTTTTGGACCACCCTCTCCCAGATGAGAGCCACATTCCCTGAGCAGCCTTGGATGATTGGAGGGGACTTCAACACGCCCCTATTTCTGTCAGACAAGAAAGGAGGCCTGGATTCAATCAGCAGAAGCATGGAGGATTTTCGTGAGTTCGTTAGCACCAATGAGCTCATGGATATCCAGCTGAGAGGTAACAATTACACCTGGAGTAATAGGAGAACCGATGAAGGGCTGATTCAGGTCAAGCTCGACCGATTTTTCATCTCCAGTGAAGCCGTCCACGCTTTCGGAGAAGCAATTTTGAAAACTCTCCTGAGGATTGGATCTGACCACTCTCCCATCCTTCTGGAGGTTGGCGCTCCACCTTGTTTCAAAACCCCTTTCAGTGTTTGAGCCCATGTGGATCAAGCACGACAATCTCCGCATGCAGTTGGCATTGTGGTGGCAACAGCCCTTTGGGGGGTCCCCAACAAATATGCTCGCCCAAAAATTGAAGTGGATCAAGGAGCATCTCAAGGTATGGAACAAGGAAACCTTCGGTAACATTTTTGTGCAAAAGAAAAACATAGCTATCAACATTCAAACCATCGAAAAGGAGATTGAAGCAGGGGATCAGAGCCAGTCAATCAGGGCAAAAGAGAGAATTCTTCTTTCGGATTTCCACAACATTCTCGCCAAAGAAGAAATCCACTGGCGACAAAAATCCAGAGAGCTATGGATAAAATATGGGGATTCCAACACTCGGTTTTTCCATGCTTCCACTCTCCGGCACAGAGGGGCTAACAAAATTCGAGAAATTCAGCATGCTGGTGGAAACCCTACCTCCGATATCAATGAAATCAGGGCGAAAGCTGTCTCTTACTTTTGATCCCTCCTAGAGAATCATTCCCAGCCAGATCCCCAAGCCATGAATGCTCGCTGGCAAACATCCCCCACATTATCACCCCTGATGTGAATGAGTCCCTCCTCAAAGACTTCACTCAGGAGGAGATAAAGGAAGCCCTTTTTTCCATGCAAGCGGATAAGGCCCCTGGGCCTGATGGCTTTTCCCCTCGCTTCTTTCAGACGTACTGGGACATTGTTAAAGTTGATGTCTGCAAAGCCATCAGAGACCTTCAACACTCCCGAGCCATTCCTCGAAGGATCAATTCGACCTTTGTGACCCTCATTCCCAAGTCCCCTGATGCCAAGCTTATGTCCGATTACAGCACCAATTAGTCTCTCGCAATGTCATATACAAAATCCTTACCAAAGTCGTGGCCACTAGATCGAAGCCTATCCTCCCGTCCATCATCGAGCCAAATCGGGGGAGTTCTCGTAAAAGGCAGGAATATCCCGGACGGTGTCATTGCTCTTCATGAAACTCTTCATTCAAACACCCTTGCCAAGCGACCAGCCTTCATCCTCAAGCTTGACATGAACAAAGCCTATGACAGGGTTGACAGGGGTTTCTTGATCCAAGTCCTCATTAAGTTTGGCTTCCACCCCACCCGGGTTGAGCTTATCGTAAAGTGCGTCTCCTCGGCCTGGTTTTCCATCCTGGTGAATGGCTCCCCTGCAGGCTACTTTCCCAGTACTAGAGGACTCCATCAAGGGGATCCCATGTCTCCCATCTTGTTCATTATCCTAGCGGAGGCATTGGGCAGAGCCTTCACCGCAGGCTGCAACTCCGGAGCTATTTCTGGCATCCCGGTGGCTTTCGGCATCAAACCTGCTACTCACCAACAATTTGTCGATGATACCATCCTCACAAACATTGCTTCTGTTCCCCAAGCCAGGGCCATCAAACACATCCTCATCCTCTATGAGAAAGCAGCAGGGCAAAAGGTAAATCTGACCAAGAGCAAAGTTTATTTCCTCCACACCCCTTTGGCATGCCAGAACAAGATTGCAAGAATTCTCGGTGCACCATTGATAGTCTTCCGACCACTTACCTGGGATTGCCCCTGTTCAAAGGTTGTATCAAAGGAACAATGTGGAATACCGTTCTAGAAAAAATCCAAAGGAAACTTGCGATGTGGAAGGGGAAGCTTCTTTCCCAGGCTGCCAAAGCCACTCTGACTATGGCCTGTCTCCAAGGGATTCCGATATACTTCATGTCAATTTTCAAAATCCCCAAATCTGTGTGCAGCAATATCGAACAGATCCAAAGCCATTTTTTGTGGTCGGGTACTGGTGAGAAATCAAAGATCCCGCTCGTGGCTTGGGAGACGGTTTGTCAAAGCAAGGAGTGCGGAGGACTGGGTTTTAGGAAAGCCTCCAAAATGAATGTTGCCCTCTTAGGTAAGCTCTCCTGGAGAGTATTCACCAATACTACGGGAGAATGGGGCAGAATCATCAATAGGAAATACTTAAGGGAGTCTCGTTTCCTGAGAGACCGCAACACTTTGGGTGGGTCTATGCTATGGAAGTCCCTGGCCCAAACTAGACTCCTAATCGAGAAAGGTGCAAGGTGGATCCTGGGCGATGGGCGTCGTATTGACTTTTGGGATGACAGATGGGCCCAGGACCAGCCCCTGAAGTTTATCAATGGAACGGAGGAGCTTAGACGGTCAACTCAAGAATCAGTCGGGAAGATGGTGTCTGACTACCTTACCAACCACAATGGAACCACCATTTGGAAGAACATTCAGGTAGAAGGACATCAGGATACCTGGGACAACCTGAAACCCATCCTCCAACACATCACCCTGATGACCAATCAACACGATCAGCTTGTCTGGGGACTGACCGAAAGTGGGCAGTATACAGTCAAGTCCGCCTACAGAGCCCAGGTTGAAGCCCCTGACACCAGTTTCCCATAAATGGCAATTTGGAAGAAAAAGCTGATCCCAAAGGTTTGTTTCTTTGCCTGGCTTGCATACAAAAATAGAGCTCTCACCATTGATAATTTGCTTAAAAGAGGCATTCCAATTCCTAATAGATGCTATTTGTGTCAAGCTGATTGGGAATCTACTGACCACCTGTTTCTGAGATGCAAGTTTTCCCACCGTGCTTTGGGATTTTTAATGGAACCTTTTCAGATCCAATGGGCCCTTTCGAGATCTATAAAGCAGCTGTTTATCCAATGGGCCAACCCCTTTCGCAACACCAAGGTCCGTTTTCTTTGGGCCTCTTGCCTTCACCACCTTATTTGGCAGATCTGGTTGGAGCGCAACCGAAGAGCCTTTGGCGACCCATAAAGACACCCCTCCTCTGTTGCTACCAAAGCTCTATCCTTTGCTTCGAAAAACGCAAAGCTCGTCTCCTTTGGTTCGCAGAAGCTCTTTCCCGTCGAAGCGACCATCCTTCAATCAATTGGTGTTCCGATGGATGATGCTCCCCGACTTCAGCGCGTCTGTCCGAGAAAGGGAATTAAGTGGGAAAAGCCTCCCCCGGGATGGCTAAAACTAAATTTTGATGGGGCATCTAGAGGGAACCCCGGGGAGGCGGGCGCAGGTGGCGTGGTCCAGGATTGTCATGGTAACCTTATCCTTGCCTATGCCGAGTTCCTGGGAACCCAGACCAACCACGTGGCGGAAGCTAAGGCGCTGTGGCGGGGGTTGACACTCTTGAAAGAGGAACCCAGGAATATCATCGTGGAAGGGGACTCCAAAAACATTATCAACTATCTGGGGAATTCCCAGACCCCCACGTGGAAGGTGAGTTCTATTATAGCTGAGGCTAGACTCTTGTTCCAGGCTCGTGAGTCCCCCGTGGTGCAACATAGATTTAGAGAAGCTAACCGATTGGCTGATCTCATGGCCAATCATGGCATTGATGACCGTGCCTCAAACGTTTGGAGGATGGATTTCCCGCATCACATTTCTGTTGCCGCCAATGAAGAGAATGATGTCTTTGAATAGTAGATCGCGTCAGCCTACATGCTTCCAAATGTCTGAAATCCTTCGGACAAGCTGCGGAAGACCTGTCCGATCCTGGTGGTGCTACAGCGGCGTCTGAAGACTGAGGATCGTGTTTCGCTGATACGGTTTTTGGTTTGTGAGGTGCTTTCTCCCTCATACTTTTTACAAGGTTGTTTTGGATTGGTCCCTGGGACTGGTGGAGGCTCTAGTTTTGTCTATGTTTTTTTTGGGCATCAGCTTTCTGGTGGTCGTCTTTTCCCGACAATTTACAACTTTCTGTTTTTCAATTTTTTGGTTCGTCCATTGTAATGGCATAGGTACAATTGCTTGCGGGCCTTTTTGTAGTGAGGTTTTGGGATCCTCCTTAAAAAAACCCCGTCTATAATTTAAATTCTACCACTTACCAAAAAAAATATATATAATCAATTAAATATATGTATAAATAAATAAGAAAAAAATTAAAGTTAATATTATTCAAACTTTAATATTTAATTATAAAATTTAATCCAATAAATACAAATTTTTTAACCCAATAAATTATTAAAGTTTATATATCAATTATATATAAACTTCAATATTTTAATTATATAAGTTTAACTCACTATTGAATCATATATAATCAATTAAATATATATAAATAAATAAGAAAAAAATTAAAGTTAATATTATTCAAACTTTAATATTTAATTATAAAATTTAGCCCAATAATACATATTTTTTTAAAGATTCAAGATTGAAATGAAATGAAAGATTTTAATTACGCCCGCGAGACTCAAATATGGTCTATGAGACCTTAAATATGGAAGTACAATTAATCAAATCATATCATATGATCTTTAATATCGTTGAGAAGGTTGTTCCTTCTCCTGCTGATTTGTGTTAGCAATTCCCCAACTTTTTTTATTTTATCTGTCTTAAAATAAATCTGCCATAAACTCGTTCCCAAGTGTTTCTTTGTATTTGTCACGGATATCTGGAAAACTTGGGCATTTATAGATGAAGTTTTCCTCCTGTCTCTACCGCCCCTGTGCTGCATAGAGTACATATCCTTTCTTCCCATTGTTCTTTGGGCGTTGTCCATATCCCTGTTTCACATCTAAGCCTATGAGAGCTAGTTCTTATCTGAGCAATGAGTATTTTTTCCTTCCACTTGATTTCAGCGCCTATATACACTTTTTCCTTGTGGTCATACGTTGGGTTAAAATTTGCAATATAATATTGTCTTTTCCTGCTTGCATTTTTCCACATTCCACTTCTGAACTTTTCATTCACATAATTTTTTATGTCTTTGTTGACATTTTGGCATTCATTTATGTTGATTTCCCAACGTTTCATCCATTTTTTATTTTGTTTCATCCATGTATTCTTTCGCCTATGCAACTCTTTGTCCCTAGCTGCCCTAGGCCATCTATCATTTGTCATGTTTTTTGTTTTTTCAAGTAACATAACAGCTTGGTCATAGCAATTGCTTCTAAAGGGAACATTCCAGTTTCAACTAGAATAATTTCATAAGGGGTTGTGGCCTTAATTTTGAGAAAGTTTGTGATTAGATATTTTTGAATCCTTTCTATTTGCCTCCATTTTGCATTTGTTGTGCCACTAGTCCACACCTCGCAACCATACAACAGAACCGGTGTAACAAGTAGGCCAAATAAGACCTTGATGGTCTTGCAGTCCCACAACTCGATATTCCTACACCTGTTTTGAAGTGCATATAGTGCTCTCCAACCACTTTGAGTTCTTTTCATCCTACATGTATTCCAATTAAGTTTGTATTGAAAGTCTATGCCCAGGTATTTGTATTCTACTACTACATCAAGCAGTTCTCCGACAAACTGAAATTTAAGTTGTTGCTTCTTCTTTTTTGTTGAAAAAATCATAATTTTTGTTTTGCTCGTGTTCACCTGCATCCCAACTTCTTTACAAAAGAGTTCTAGAGCTTGAAGGTGATCTTTTAGATCTTTGGTTGTTTTGCCCACAAGAATTACATCATCTGCATACATGAGGAGTTTTACCACATATTTGGTTAAATGCACACCCTCTCCCCCAAATTTGTTTATCTATTCTTCTAACTTGTCAATGTACAACCCAAATAAGGTCTAAGATAGAGGACAACCTTGTTTGACACCTATGTCACTACCAAAAAATTCAGATAACCCTTCTCGTGTTCTGATTCTAGCTTTTACATGCTCATATAGTCTGTGAACTGCTGCCCTGTAGTGAATTGAAACCTCTAGCTCTTCCATTTCGCTCCATAATTTTTTCCTTGGCACTGTGTCAAATGTCTTTTTGAATTCTACAAAATAACAAAAATCCTCCTCTTTTTTGTCCCATATTTTTTCCACTATGTGTTTGAGCGTGATACAGTGATCAATAGTTGAATATTATCATTTTTATATATAAATGTTTTGAAAATTTGAGGGTGGGGGTGGGGGAGCAAGTACGGCCTAAGTGTCGCACACCCTTATTTGAGGGTGGGGGTTGGGAGCAAGTACAACCAAGTGCTGCCCACCCCCACCCTCAAATGAGGGTGGGGGTGGGGAGCAAGTACGACCAAGTGCTGCCCACCCTCATTTGAGGGTGGGGGTGGGGAGCAAGTACGACCAAGTGCGGAGAGCAAGTACGACCAAGTGATGTCCACCCTCATTTGAGGGTGGGGGTGGGGAGCAAGTACAACCAAGTGATTTGAGGGTGGGGGTGGGGAGCAAGTACAACCAAATGAGGGTGGGGGTGGGGAGCAAGTACGCCAAGTGCAAGTATAGCCAAGTTATTTGAGGGTGGGGATGGGGGAGCAAGCTGACCAAATGAGGGTGGGGGTGGGGAGCAAGTATAGCCAAGTGCTGCACTTGGTTGTACTTTCTCCCCACCCCCACCCTCATTTGGCTGTACTTGCTCCCCACCCCCACCCTCAAATCACTTGGTTGTACTTGCTCCCCACCCCCACCCTCAAATGAGCACTTGGTTGTACTTGCTCCCCACCCCCACCCTCATTTGGCTATACTTGCTCCCCACCCCCACCCTCATTTGGCTGTACTTGCTCCCCACCCCCACCCTCAAATCACTTGGTTGTACTTGCTCCCCACCCCCACCCGCAACACTTGGTTGTACTTGCTCCCCACCCCCCACCCTCAAATGAGGGTGGCACTTGGTTGTACTTGCTCCCCACCCCCACCCTCATTTGCACTTGGCTATACTTGCTCCCCACCCCCACCCTCATTTGGCTGTACTTGCTCCCCACCCCCACCCTCAAATCACTTGGTTGTACTTGCTCCCCACCCCCACCCTCAAATGAGCACTTGGCTGTACTTGCTCCCCACCCCCACCCTCATTTGGCTATACTTGCTCCCCACCCCCACCCTCATTTGGCTGTACTTGCTCCCCACCCCCACCCTCAAATCACTTGGTTGTACTTGCTCCCCACCCCCACCCGCAACACTTGGTTGTACTTGCTCCCCACCCCCACCCTCAAATGAGGGTGGACAACACTTGGTTGTACTTGCTCCCCACCCCCACCCTCATTTGGTTGTACTTGCTCCCCACCCCCACCCTCAATTCACTTGGTTGTACTTGCTCCCCACCCCCACCCTCAAATGAGCACTTGGCTGTACTTGCTCCCCACCCCCACCCTCATTTGGTTGTACTTGCTCCCCACCCCCACCCTCAAATCACTTGGTTGTACTTGCTCCCCACCCCCAACTTGGTTGTACTTGCTCCCCACCCCCACCCTCAAATGAGGGTGGGCAACACTTGGCTGTACTTGCTCCCCACCCCCCACCCTCACTTGGATGTACTTGCTCCCCACCCCCACCCTCAAATGAGGGTGGGCAGCACTTGGCTGTACTTGCTCCCCACCCCCACCCTCATTTTTATATATAAATGTTTTGAAAATTAAAAAAAAAAAAAAAAAAAAAATATATATATATATATATATATATATATATATATATATATATATATATATATATGGATAGATGAGAAAAAAAACAAATTTTATCAAACAATATATATATATATATATATATATATATATATATATATATAAAATTAAGAAATATATTAATATTGTAAAGATGTGATCTAATACGACTAAAACCCATATCAATCCTTAATAAACAATTTAAGAAAATAAAGTTTTTACATAATTATATTTGAAACATTAAATTAGTTTTTTTTATTTTTAATTTTAGGATGAATTTATTATTTTTAAATTTTGCAAGGCAGGTGGATATGTCTTGGACTCTAGACTCTATAAAGAGTAGATGGAGAAAGTGATTCCTTAAGGGAATGAAGTGACATTTTGTATGTTAAGGCCATTGTTAGACAAAATCATTTCAGAAAAGCAAGGAGGATTTGTGAAAGGGAGACAAATTTTGGATGGGATCATAGTAGCTCATGAAGTTATACATTCAGCAGCTTTAAGAAAAGAAGAAGCTATGATCATAAAACTTGATATGAGTAAAGCCTAAGATAGGGTTAAATGGGATTTTATTTTTTGCAGTTTTAGAAATAAATGGGTTAGATGGATTAAAGCTTGTGTATCTACAGTTTTTTATTCAGTTATAAAGATTCAAGATTGAATATTATCATTTTTATATATAATTGTTTTGAAAAAAATTAATATATATATATATAGAAACATATATTCTTGAGAAAAAAAAATAAATTTTATCAAACAATATATATATGTATATATAATTAAGAAATATATTAATATTGTAAAGATATGATCTGATACGACTAAAACCCATATCAATCCTTAATAAACAATTTAAGAAAATAAATATTTCACATAATTATATTTAAAACATTTAATTAGTTTTTTTTTTTTATTTAAATTTTAGGATGAATTTATTAATTTTAAATTTTGCAAGGTAGGTGGATATGTCTCGGACTCTAGACTCTATAAAGAGTAGATGGAGAAAGTGATTATTTAAGGGAATGAAGTGACATTTTGTATGTTAAGGTCATTGTTAGACAAAATCATTTCAGAAGAGCAAGGAGGATTTGTGAAAAGGAGACAAATTTTGGATGGGGTCATAGTAGCTCATGAAGTTATACATTCAACAACTTTAAGAAAAGAGAAAACTATGATCATAAAACTTGATATGAGTAAAGCCTATGATAAGGTTAAATGGGATTTTATTTTTGCAGTTTTAGATAAGTTTGGTTTTAGAAATAAATGGGTTAGATGGATTAAAGCTTGTGTATCTATAGTTTCTTATTTAGTTAATGGGTTAGTGATAGAATCTTTTAAAGCTAAGAGAAGCCTTAGACAAGGAGATCCTCTATCTCCTTATTTATTCATTATTATAGTAGATGTTTTGAGTAGGAACTTAAAGAAGGCTTACAAAGATGGGCTTATAAGTGGACTTAAGGTTAGTAATAACATCGATAACATCACCCATCAACAGTTTGTATATGATACAACCCTTTTGGAAGGGCGAGGATAAATGAGGCCAGAGCTTTGAATAACTTTTTAAAAGAGTATGAAAGAGCTTCAGGGCAAAAAAATAATATGACTAAATCTAAAATTACTTCATTAAAACTCCTGCTAATATCAAAGCAAGAATTTATAGGTTGCTTCATATGGAGGGGGCAAATTTACCAACAACTTATCTAGGGATGTCTTTATTTGAGGGGAGAATCAGGATAGATTTATGGAATCCCATTATTAGTAAAGTTCAAAATAAACTTCCAGCATGGAAAGGTAGATGGTTATCATTAGCAGGAAGAGTGCAGTTAATTAAGTTAGTCTTACAAGCTATTCCAACATATTATATGTCATTGTATTTTATGCCAAAATCAATTGAAAAAAGTTTAATCTTTATTATGCGATCCTTTTTATGGTCATGTTTACATGATAAAAGGAAATTTCCCTTGGTGAAATGGAGCAAGTTGTGTGATGATAAAACTAGGGGAGGTATTGGTTTAAGAGCTCTTATAGATGTAAACTTAGCTCTTAGGGGAAATTTTATCTGGAGATTGTACAAAGAGATTCAAAGATAATGGGCAAAAATTCTTTTAAGTATGTTTATCTCAATGATCCAAGTTTAATATTTACTGCATTCTCTCTTCCAAATGGTTTTGCTCTTTGGAATGGTTTAAAAAAATCTATTGATCTTATGATTAAAGGTTTAAGATGGGTGGTGGGAACTGGAGAATAAATTTATATTTGGATGGATACTTGGTGTGATAAAAAACACTCAATTTAGATCTAGTTTTGAAACCTTGGATGAGATTGCTTCAAGATGAATATGGTGATAGGGTTTCAAATGTTTTGTACAAGGATCAAGAAAGAAGATACAAATGGAAAGAAGATTTTTTTACAAGTATACAAGACATTGATGCTAGGATGCAATTGAGTAGAAAGATAACAATTGTGATTATTTTGAGGGGTGCCAAGGATAAATTGATTTGGGAGTTGAATAACTCAAGAGAATACACAACAAGAAGTGGATATAATGTTCAACACTAACATAATAATAATATCACTAGAATATGGAGAGATATTTGGGATAGCACAAGCATTCCTAAAGTTAAAATGTTTGTTTGGCTAGTAGGTTCATAAAAGAATTTTATCCTGGGATAACCTTATGAAAAGGGGTTTTCATGGCCCCTCTCAATGTGTTTTTTGTAATAAAGAGGAGGAGAGTATTGACCATATCTTAGGACATTGCTTAATAGTCTAGAATCTATGGCAATGGATTCTTAATATGTTTGGTAAATGCATGGTGATGAGTAGTAGAATTGAAGATTTGTTAAAGCAATGGCAAAGCACTTATAAAAGTGGAGCTTTACAGACAATATGGGATATATCAAAAGATACAATACTTTGGATTATATGGCTAGAAAGGAATAGAAGAATATTTAAAGGAAAGGAAAGCGGTTTAGAGGTAATGAAAAAGTCAAAGTAGACATTCCAACCAAATTATGCTCTGTATTACTGTTTATGCTCCGATTGCTTTGGAGGAAAAAAGAAGACAGTGGAAGGATATAACTCATATTATCTCTCATTTTGCTAAAGCTTGGATCTTGATTGGAGGAGATTTCAATACCATCATCTCTCTGGATGAGAAAAGGGGGGGAAATAGAAAATTGGACAAAAGCACTGACCTCATGAGCGAATATATTACAAACCTCCATCTTGTGGACATCCAACCAGATAATGGCCTTATGACTTGGTCTAACAGAAGGTAAGGCTTAGCTTGTATAATGGAGAGATTGGATAGGTTTTTGCTCTCTAAAAATTTCTTAATCCATGGTCACATTTCTAAAGTGAAGACTCTTAATAATGTTGGTTCGGATCATTGGCCAGTCATGGTGGAATTGTGGAAAACCAATGTGAGTTTCTCTCCTTTTTGTTTTCAATTAATGTGGCTTAGAGACATTTCCTTTAGACCTCATGTGCAACAATGGTGGAAGGAAGGTAAACCTAGGCATGGGACTAAGATGTTCTATTTTGCCAAAAGACTACAATACATTAAATCCAAAATCAAGACTTGGAACTGGAAAGAGTTTGGGGATGTTCATAAAAAAAACATGAAGTTATTGCTCATATTGAAAATTTGAATAAGAAAATCCGTTTAGATGGCCTCACAGAGAAGAGAAGTGCAGATGAAATTAAACTCACAACTCAGTTAGAGGAATGGAGAAAAAGAGAAGAAATCTTATGGAAGCAAAAATCTAGAATTCAATGGCTCAAAGAAGGAGATCGAAACACAAATTTCTTCCACAAATCTCTTCTAGCTCGAAGATCTCACAACTTTATTTCTTCCCTAAAATCAGATTCTGGAGATGTTGTTTATACTTGGGATGGCATGAACTCTATTGTTGTTGATTACTTTTCCAATCTTTTTGTTGCTACTCCTCTTGACTCAGCTTCTCAACAAAATGTTCTTCAAGCAATCCCTTCTCTTATCACTTTTGAGGAGAACTCTATTTTGACCGCTCCTGTTACTATCAATGAGCTTCAACAGTAGTTTTTAAAATGCAAAAAGGGAAAACCCCAGGTCCCGATGGTTTTCCCATTGAGTTCTACCAAGAGTTCTGGGATATCCTTCATGTTGATTTATTAGAGGTGGTGGAAGAAGCTAGGAAAGCCAAAGAAATTTTGAAGGTTATCAATAAAACTTATATTACTCTTGTTCCAAAAGCTCAAGAGGTTGATCATATCTCAACTTTTAGACCTATTGCTTTATGTAATGTTCTTCTCAAAATCATTACTAAAATCATGGCATAAAGGTTGAAGCCTCTTTTGCATAAGATTATTTCCCCAGAGCAAGGGGGTTATGTGGAAGGGCGTCAAATAGTAGATGAGATAGTTCTTGCTCAGGAAGCCATCCATTCCATGGATATGCAAAAATCTCCTTCCATGTTCATTCGGTTAGACTTATCCAAAGCTTATGACAGAGTGGATTGGCACTTCCTTATCAAAGTTTTGAGGCAATTTGGTTTCTCTAAGGATTGGATGGATTGGATTATGGGATGTATCTCTTCAGTTTCCTACTTAGTTCTTATCAATGGCAGGCCTTCTCAATCGTTCCCAGCTTCCAGAGGTATTAGGCAAGGTGACCCGCTATCCCCTTATTTATTCATCATTCTTGTTGAATGCTTGGGTAGGACTATAACCAAAAAGAGGGAAAACAAAACCCTTGAGGGAGTTACCATTGCTCATGGAGCTAGACCTATCTCTCATCTTCAATTTGTGGATGACTCTACTCTTTTAGGTAAAGCTACGCTTAAGGAAGCTTCTAATATTAAGCAAATCATTAGCTGTTTTTCTAAGGCTACTGGGCGCTTGATCAATGAAGACAAATCTAAAGTTATTTTCTTTCACCGCTTTGCTAGACAGGAATCCATGGTCTTGGATAAATTAAGATATAAGAAGACCTCCCTTCCAATCACTTATTTAGGTATTCCCATAAATATTCAAAGGCAGAAAAATAAAGATTGGAATTGGTTGTTGGACAAAGTCAAGAAGAAAATTGGAAAGTGGACCAACAGGTGGCTTTCTTCTGGGGGTAGAATCACCTTGGTAAAATCAGTCCTTCAAGCTATTCCTATTTATGTATCTTCCGTGTTGAATATTCCAAAGGTTGTTCTTCGAGAACTGGATCAAATCAGTCATCGTTTCCTTTGGAGTGGTACTAAGGAGAAAAGAAAATGGGCCTTGGTGAAATGGGACACTTTATGTCTTCCTAAGAATAAAGGGGGGTTAGGATTCCGGTCTTCTATTAATAACAACAAAGCTTTAGCTGCTAAATTATATTGGAGGATGTTGCATAACCCCAATGCTCTTTGGGCCAATAATCTCCGTGCTAAATATGCTGAGAACAAAAGTCCTGAAGACCTTGTTCGCTATCAACTTCCTACCAAAGGTTCTCCCATTTTAGCAGTTCTTAAGACTGGTGAGGATTTGATAAAGAAAAATTTATTTTGGATCATTCATAATGGTCAATAGGCAAATTTTTGGACAGATTCTTGGGATGGTCACAAGCCTTTGATAACTCAGCTTCCCGATTGGAGGCCTTGGATGGAGGAGCTTCACCGAGCTAACCGGATAAAGGTGGCTAATTACTGTCGATACCATACTGGTAATTCAAAGGTTGGTAGATATTGGATCCCTATTGAGGACTGGCCTATTCAAATCCTAGAAAGGCAAAGACAAGATATCCAAGGCATCCTTCATATGAGATCTCTCTCTTGGTCCCATGAAAAAGATTGTTTTGGATGGAACAACACTACTAAGGGTGAGTATTCAGTTGCTCAAGGTTATTTGACCTTATGCCATAATAATCCCAACCATTCTTCTGACATATTTTCTCAATTGTGGGCTCAAAAGCTCTGGCCTAAGGTGAGGTTCTTTAATTGGCTTTTATTGCATCGTAGGGTGCTTACCGGTGAGCAACTTATGAAGCGTGGTTTTCATGGCCCTTTTAGATGTGAGATGTGTGAAGAGAATGTAGAAACTCTCAACCATATTTTTATTGAGTGTACTTTAGCCTCGAGCTATGGAGGAGAATGGCCACTTTACTTGGCTTACAATGGTCCAATTTTTTTACTTTTGAACAACTTTGGAGGGATTGGCCTAATCAAGAGGGTGTTGATCATTTTATTAGGCAGTTAGTTTGGATGGGTTCTACCATTCTTCTTTGGAATATTTGGATTGAAAGGAACAACCAAATTTTTAATCAAGATAGGAAGGATATTCACTATATTTGGCAAAAGACCATAGCCAACTTAGTTGAATCAGTCCATCAACTCCTTAATCACCCCCAAAACTCCCACCAAAGATGGGATCAAGTGATGCAAAGATTGAAGATTAAATCTTCTAAGGGCAACCAACTTAAAGGGAATGTGAGTATTAGTAAGATGGATAGGACAAGAAATTGGCAACCTCCTCCTAAGGATTTTGGAAAAGTCAATACCGATGGAGCCTCTAGAGGGAACCCTGGAAAAGCCAGTGTGGGAGGAATTGGTAGACTTTCAGATGGCTCCCTGGTTTTTACTTTTGCTGAGAATTTGGGTATTCTTTCCAATAACCTTGCTGAGGGGTATGGTATCCTCAGAGGCCTTCAGGAGGCTACTAAGGTTGGATGGGAAAAGGTGTTAGTTGAGTTTGACTCTCAACTTATGATTAATCTTTTGAAGACTCCTTCCAAGAATCATAAGGTTGATTGGAGAATAAAAAGAATTATTGAGAAGATTCAATTAATCCAGATGGGATTTTTGAAAGTTGATTACAATCATGTGGTCAGAGATCAAAACAAGAGTGTTGATGCTTTAGCTAATTGGGCTTTGGACAAAGGTGATCTTACTTGTTATGGCCACCCTCCTAGATGGTGGGCTTCACAAATTAGGGAAGCTCTTCTTTCTATCATTTCTTTGGATGGCTCCAGTTCTAAAGGTACCTAGTTTCTTCTTGCTTTTTTTTGCTTCTCTTTGGTTCATTCAAGTTTTTTTAGTTCCCTAGCTCACTCTTTTCTTTCTTTTGTTTCCTTTGTTGTTTCTTGCCTTAATAGTCTTCTGGTCTAGATAGGTCATTGTTATGTTCAATTTTTTTTTTCTTTTTTTTGTTTAGTTTTTTAAGGTGTGTGTGTTCTTTTGTTTTGTTTTGTTTTTGTGTTCTTTGTGTTGTTTTTTGTTGTTCTTGTGTTTTTTTTTATGTTTTTTGTTATTGTTCTTGTGTTTTTGTCGTTCTTGTTCTTGTGTTTCTCTTTGTTTGTGTTAATTCATGTTTTTTGTGTGAGTGTTTTCTATGTTTTTTGTTTTTGTTTATTGTCTGTTGTTGGTTGTTTTTTATTTTTATTTTTATTTTATTTTTTTAATATTTTAGGTTTTGGTTGTGTTTATTTTTCATGTTTTTTTTGGGTTATGTCTTTGTAGTGTTATGTTGTTTTTGTCTTGTTTGTGTTTTGTTATGTGGTTCTTGTGTTTTTCTATGTGGTTCATGTTGTGGTTTCTTTTATCTTATTGTGTGTGTGTTTGGTTGTGCTTTTGTTTTTGACACACTCAAGGAGCATGTTTTTTATTTTATTTTATTATTTTTGTTGTTATTTACTTATTTACTTATTTTTAAATTGGTTTTGTGTGTTTGTTTGCTCCTTGAGTATGTCAAAGGTGGTAGGCCAGGTCCGAGTCCTGGGCATTTTTGGTGGAATGGATACCCCCGCCTCCTTGGGTCTTACCCGAAAGTGGCATCCCTTTTGGGATGTTTTCCACAAATAAAAAAAAAAGTAATGAAAAAGAAGATATGTTTAGCAATAGAGGAGTCTAAACCAACCCTATCAACTCACCCAATCCCTAATTTGGAAGTAGAGAGTCTTGATAAATGGAATCAAGTCATTAAATGAAATTATGATGTTGGGTACAAGAGAAACAAAAATAAGTTAAAGAATATAAAGTGGAAACCACCAAATGTGGAGTGGGTTAAATTGAATTTTTATGGAGCATCTAAAGGAAATCTAGGACCAATAGGAGGAGAAGTAATAATTAGAAATAATAGAGGAGAGATTTTGTCTCATTATGCTTTTAATAGTGGATTTAAGACAAATAATGAAGTTGAAGCTTGGGCGACTTTAGAAGGGTTAAAAATATGTAAACAAATGAATTGGAATAGAGTATGGATGGAAGGTGATTCTCTCATAGTAATAAATACAATTTTGAGGAAAGCAAAGGCTCCATGGAACATATAAGAAATAATTATGGAAATTCAAGATCTTGCTAAAGAGTTTGAAGAAATCAGGTTTACACATATATTAAGAGAAGGAAACAAATGTGCAGATAAGCTAGCCAATATAGGGGTTTTGATTGAGGATCGTGAAGTTAAATTCTCCTTTCCATGGTTAGAGGAAGTAGAAATTTTAGTTGAAGCTAACAAAATATTTTGATTGCCTAAATATATTAATGATTAAGATTTAATTTAATGTTTTCCATTATTTTATTTTGTAACAATAATGTGTTTTCATTTTGACTATTTATTATAATTTTTGTGGTTGCACTTGTGTTTCAAGAAGGAAACTAGCAATCCATATTTAGTAAAGTAGACTATGATAGTGCGATGTTTTGGAAATATTACTCAACTAAGATGCAAGACATAGATAATAGAGGTGAAGTTTTGGCATTGTGAAGGCTGTTATAGGAAAATTTCAAGAAAGATGCTAAATTCTAGAGTAATTGTATTCATATAGAGATTTGAAAAGATCCAAAAATTAAAAATCAAGAATTCAAACATTTTATGTAAAATGATGTAGGTTTCTAGCTATAGCATCTCAATTGAGATGAGAAGTGTATCTATTTGTAAACTATCAAGCTCTAAAGAAAAGAGATGTAATTTGTCAAGGGTGGGGGACCCGAGTACAACCCCTTATTATCAAGCAAAAAAAAAGTGGACATTTTGTAAATACTTTACTTTTTTATTTTGCATATAACTATATAAATCTTCTACGTTATAAAATTATAAATATTATGTGATTTTTTGGTGAATGGAAAGGATATTTTGGTTCACAAAGCAAAGGAAGTGACATTTAAAAGTACTTGTAATATTTTTTAATTGAGGTTAGTGTGAGAAACGACTAAATTTTAGGGTTGGGCATCCCCATGCTAACCATGACCTCTGATAAGGGTGAGGGTTGAGCTTATCAATAGGGACCAAACATATACCCATACACACACTCACCCTCTCATACGCATTCCCATGCTAACCATAACCTCTTATAGGGGTGATAAATTTAGAGGATGAGAGTTGAGCTTATCAATAGGGGCCAAACACAACCATACACACACCCACCCTCATACACTTTCCCACACCATGGTTTGAACCTTGGACCTCTCAAAGAAGATACAAAGCCCAAACCATTGTGTTGTCTCCCTGGGACAAAGTAATTGTCATATTCATTCAACTTTAAAATATATATATTTTCTTATATAACTTAATTTTAATAAATATTAATTATTTATAAAAGATATTTTTACTTGATTATAGTTAGGGTTTCTAAAAAACACTTTATTTTTTAGGAGTTATATCTTTGTATAAAGTTATTCGATTTAGACGATTTTATGTCATTTTGTATAGAATTTTAAGAGCTTTGAAATGAGTGGTCATATAAAATAAGTCAAGCAATATTAAGGGAGATACATCCATGTGAAGAAGTCATTCTGAACTAGAGAATCATTAGGGTGAATTTAAAAAAATATATATCTCCTTTCAAGAGTCATATCTTTGCAAAGGATTATCTGATTCAGATAATTCTTGGCCTAGTTTGTGTGAAATTTGAAGAGCTTTAAAAAAGTGGTCAGATGAGGAATTTGACTAGTATTGAGGGAGATACAACCCTATGAATTCAACCATCTAGAACAAGGGCAATGACTATTTTTAAGTTACATAAAAATAAAATTGCAGATATCTGGCTGCCAAGATTGAGATGATGGGAGGAGCAATGAAGGGCTAGGGCATCAATAAGGCAGGACATTCCATCTAGGCATAGAAGTTTTTAAATAAGTTTTATTTATCCCTTCATTATATTTGAAGTTTTACATGCAAATTATTATAGGTTTATTTTCAAATAATATAATCACTATATGATATGCTAGCAAATTTCAATAGATATTGAGTTATAGTATACTTCCCATGGACCGATTTATAGTTAAATCATTAGAATAATTTATAGTAGTAGAGGTTAGGGAGGACCTCACAAAGCACTGATCCCCATCGCTCAAATATAAGGTAACCATTGATAAATTTAATGGGTCTTAACCAAGGGCATTGGCTCTAATAAAATGGATTGATAAAAGATGGAAGTCTCCAGGAATGAGTATATCCTTTCTTCCCAAATATTTCTTTCTAGCCATTTCTATTATAGGGAGGAAATAGATCTAATCATATAATGGATCCTTGGTTTATGGTAAGAGCAAGACTCTTCCTTACCCGTTAGTCTGAAGACTTTGCACTTGAAAACATAAATCTATCCTTAGTACTAGTATGGTTCAAGATGTATGAGTTATCCATTGAATTCTAGGAAATGGATACTCTCAAGGCAATAGGCAACACTTCGGGAGAATTTTTTGATATTTCATATACTATAAAAGACAAATCCTTGGCTATTTATGCTCTAATATTGGTCATGATTGATATAAATAAAACTTTATCAGAATCAATCATTCTTAAGTATGGGGGTAAGTTGTAGATCTAACCATGGATTATGAAAATATATCTTTTACATATAGAAGATGTCATATGAGGCGAGACATATTAAGAGATCATGCCCCAAGAAGAGTCCAATAGAAACATATGTAGAAAATTGCAAGAGAAACTTAAACATAAATATAGATGAAGATGGATTTCAACTTCCAAAAAATAGGTCCAAATAGATGAAAGTAAATAAGTAATGGAGACAAGTAAGCAAGGATATTGGAAGAAACATCAATTATTTTAAGGCTTTAGCCTGTGAGAAAAAACAAAATAGAGCTTAGAGGACATGGTACAATATGATCAAAATATTAACAAGGAATTGTCTACTCGGTATAAACCCGATTTAGGGATGAACATTCTTGCTAAACCTAAGGAATATACCTCATCAAATTTTAAATAATCTCTTGAAGTACCATGCACCATTCAAGAGAAGGAAAGTGGAAGAGAAAAAATAGTGTTATATGTTAACACCTCTACCATTAACAAATAAATAATAGAAAATGAGCAAGATAAGTCAAAAGCTTCCTTAACAGAGCCAAGAGAGAATACATCTTATGAAAAGGAAAGTTAAATAATATTGAGAAATAGAATAATAAGACCTACCCCCGATATTAGAAAAAGAGGAAAACCTTCAAATTAACAAGCAAGAGTAGGGAAGCAAGAGCAAACGTAGATAAAGGAACACAATCTAAGTTGCTTGAACTTCTCTTTATCAAATAATAAATGATATTGGTAATTCGCAGGAGGGGCCAACAACCCCTAATGAGACATGACTATCATCTCATGGAATAGAAGGGGTGCTAACACCCCCTCAAAGCATAGGTGTGTTAGGGACCTATGTTTAAGTAATAAACTCTACATTCTTTGTATCTAGGAAACTAAAATGACAAAGGAAGAAGTTGCCAAAACTATAAAAGCAACATGGGCAAGATGTGAATGGGATTTTATGGATGGAATCTAGTTAGAACCTCTTGTGAAACCATTCATAAAACTAAACATTCGATAGCCTCATTAGTCACATGATACTTATTTATTTCATCCTTATCAATGTTTATGAACCTCCAACTCAAACAAGAAAATTAGAAGTATGGAGTAGGATTGAAGCCTTTATGAGAAGTAAATATTAAGAAACCCATTTCATGATCACAGGATATTTTAACGCCATAACCAAGTTGGATGAAAAATTTAAGGGAATTAGGAAAATAACCCAATATGAGATATTTCTCAACTTTCATTCAAAACTATAATCTATGGAAGGTTGATTTTTAAGAAGATAACTATACATGGACCAACAATAGAATAGGCCATAACTCGATAGTGTAAGAAGAACGAACATTAGATCAATTTCATTAGAAGAAATATATAGTACAATTAGGCCCCAAATAGCCCATGAATAATGGAGAGAAAAAACCATATGAACCCCTAATTGAAATATGCCAACAAACATTAGTTCGACAATAACAACAATACTAACTAATGTAATAATAATAGCCATAGTAGAAACTATACGCTAACATCCCCCCTTATTACATTATTTGGGTAATAAGATAACTACTAGCTATACTAACATCCCCCTGATTACATCATTTAGCAATACAAAGAGAGCTGCGAAACAATTCAAATTTGACACGTGCAAGTGCCTTAGTGAAAATATCTGCAACTTGAGCATTTGTGGGAATGTATTGAAGCTGAATTCGGTGCCTTGGAACTTCGTCTCGAATGAAGTGACATTGTGTGTCAATGTGCTTGGTTCTTTCATGATGTACTAGATTCTTGACAAGGTTCAGAACACCCTGGTTGTCGCAAAACAAGTGAATTGGAGATTTGGATGGAAGACCCATACTTGTCAAAATGTGATGCAACCATATCACTTCGCACACAACTTCACGTGCGGCGTGATACTCTGCCTCTGTAGATGAGATAGCAACCACCTGTTGCTTCTTGTTGTGCCATGAGACAGGACCGGATCCAAGATGAAAAATATATCCTGAAGTTGACTTGCGATCATCAAACGACCCGGCATAGTCGGAGTCCGTGTATCCTTGCAAGAAGAATTTACCATTCCTCTTGTATTCTAGGCCATATTCCATAGTACCACGGACATAGTGAAGAACATGTTTGGCTGCTTTCCAGTGAGTAGTCTTAGGTTCCTGCATGAACCTCGAAAGATAGTTAACAACAAACACGATATCTGGCCTAGTGTTTGTCAGATATATGAGACTCCCAATCAACTGTCGATAGAGAGTACCATCTACCTGAGGTGAATCATCATATCACGATAACTGAAGCCCTGATTCCATCGGAGTTGCCATTGGCTTGCAATCAATCATACGATATTTTTCTAACAATGTCTTGGCGTATTTTTTCTGAGACACCTTGATGTAGTGCTCCTTCTGGCTTACTTCCAGACCAAGACAATAATGGAGAAGTCCGAGATCTGTCATCTCAAAATATTTACACAAGTCACTTTTGACAACAGAGATCATAGTTTCTGAACTCCCTGTAATGAGCAGATCATCAACATAAAGTACAAGCAACACTATCTCAGAACCTTTTTTCTTGAAATAGAGGTTTGCATCTGACGGACATCTCTTAAATCCATGTTGCAGGAGGTGATTATCCATTTTTATATACCAAGCTCGAGGAGCTTGTTTCAAACCATACAAGGATTTGACCAACTTGCAAACTTTCTGCTCTTGGCCTTCCACTTCAAATCCTTCAAGTTGAGTCATGTAGACTTCCTCTTGGAGATCACCATTCAGAAAAGCACTCTTGACATCCATTTGGTGAACTTTCCACCCATATTGTGCTGCCATAGCACAAAGAACTCGAATGGTGGTCATCCGAGCAGTAGGTGCAAAAGTTTCCTCATAGTCAATGCCTTCCTTTTGAGCATAGCCCTTTGCAACAAGATGGGCCTTATGCTTATCAATTGTCCCATCTGCCTTGTACTTGACTTTGTACACCCATTTGCAGCCTATGGGCTTCTTTTCGTATGGCAGATTGACAAGCTTCCAAGTTTTGTTTTTCATCAAAGACTGATACTCAACATCCATAGCAGCCTTCCATTGTGGCTCACTAAGGGCATCTTGCACCGAAACAGGTTCATGTTCATTCATTGAAGACATAAACACCCTATCCTCATCTATATCCATATCCTCTGTTGGTCTCTCTGGATCAACAGAAAGTCCCTCAAAATATTGACAAAGATCATCAACCCCAGTAGTCTCTGTTGCTGCTCTCTCTGTCGAGCCATGCTGCGAGTACGAGGCCTATCCAAAGTCAAATCAGGTGGAGTAGATAGCTTGGAGTCTCTGATTGTACTTGTATACCATTTTGGATTCTTATTCTATGATTTTGAAGAAGATGGAGAAGAACCTCCAATCTTTGATGATGAAGGAGAATTCTCAACTTTAGATTCCACAAGATCTAGGTATACATCTGATGTGCTTTGTGAGGTGAAAGCCTCATCAAAAACAACATCTCTACTGACATGAATCTTCTTGGTCAAGGGATCAATCAAACGATAACCCTTAGAGTGCTCATCATAGCCAAGAAGAATACACTTCAATGTCTTCTCATCTAGCTTCTTCCTTTTCTCTTTTGGTATGTGCATGAAAGCTTTACACCCAAAAATGCGTAGATGAGAAATGGAGGGTTTCCTACCACTCCATGCTTCCTGTGGAGTCATTCCTTGTAGGGCCTTTGTGGGTGCCCTATTCAACAGATATACTACTGTGGTGACAGCTTCTGCCCAATATTGTTGCCCAAGACTAGCTCCTGTGAGCATGCAACGAACCATTTCCATGATGGAACGGTTCCTCCTTTCAACAACTCCATTTTGCTGAGGAGTATAAGCAGTAGTTAACTGTCTCATGATCCCATGTGCAGCCAAGAATGCAAAAAATTCTTTAGAGGTAAACTCCCCCCCTCGATCTGAGCGGAGAGTCTTTATAGAAGCCCCTGACTCCTTCTCAACAGATTTCTTGAATTGCTGAAAGAAACCAAATGCCTCAGATTTTAGAGTAAGAAAGAACACCCACATTTTTCGTGAGTAATCATCTACAAATAACTAAAAATACCTCTTCCCCCCACAACTGATGGGTGTGAAAGGACCGCACAGATCGGTGTGAATCAACTCCAGAGGTTTCTTTGCTCTTGTAGAGCTTTTCTCAAAAGGTACTCTATGTTGCTTTCTCGCCAAGCAATCAGAGCACACTGGCAATGTGGTAGAAAGGGAAGGAAGACCCTTTACCATCTCATACTTACTTAGCTCAAGTAAGTAACCAGAACTAAGATGCCCATATCTCTTGTGCCATAGGGAAGTGGCCTCCTTTGTAGAGACTGTCATGGCGACATGTGGAGTAGAGATAGCATCTAAGGCAAATAAGCCATGCTTAAATGAAGCGGTTGCAATGTTCTTACCCCTCCTGGTAATAGAACAACACTTCTTGCCTCCCTCAACACTAAAGTTCACAACCATATCTTTGTCCAGAATTTGTGTGACTGACAACAAATTGTTCGCCAATCCTGGAACATAGAGGACTTTTTCAATCTGACACTTGCCATCAGAAAGAGTGACTGAAATAGTACCTTCTCCCTGAACCTTGTAGGTTTTATCATCAACAATAGTGACAGGTTTGCCCTCTTTGGCCTCAAAAGACTCAAACCATGATTTGTCGCCAGTCATATGCTTACTAGCGCCAGAATCGACATACCATACAGGATCCGTCTGCTTGGAGGTTGTGGTAGTCATGAGCACCTTGTGTGCCCACTCAGAATCCGAGTCAGATTCTTCAACAACAACATTCACTTTGGGTTGCTTGTTCTTGTTGTGTGGTTTGTTCTGGCCTTTCTGTTTAGGTTGTTTATTCTTATGCCAACATCTATTTGTATCATGACCCTCTTTGTCACAGATCTTGCAATATCTTTTTGTTTGTTGAGGTTGTTTCCCTTTTGAATCCTTTTGAGAACTACCTCCTTTCTGAAAATTACCCTTCTTCTTGTTTGGCCCCTTTTTGTTGGTGTAGAGGGCAGTGTTAGAAGAATCATCTCGCTGTAGTTGGCGTGCCTCCTCTTCTTGAAGCATATTAACCAACTCTACAAAGGTAACTTTCCATTGGGACACCTGAAGGGAAGTGATCAACACCCTATAAGAATCAGGTAAAGCTCTCAATACAATTGAGGTAAGGAGCTTGTCATCAACTGGTTCTCCCAAAGAATTCAACTTTGCTTTCAATTCAGACACTCTGCAAAGAAAGAGTTCAACTGTCTCCCCCTGCTTCATGCTTAGACTGTGTAATTGAGATTGAAGAAATAGAATAGTGGAATCATTCTTTCCTTCATATATAGTGTTAAGGGCATCCCATGCCTCTTTACTATTTTCACAATCAGCAATATGGGGTTGAACTTCATCAGACACAACAAGCAAAATGAGCACTTTTGCTTTGTTGTCTTTCTTGTCAAAGTCTTTCTGATCAGCAGATGGAGTTGTAGCTCCAGCAGTAGATGAAGGTCTTGTTGTTGCTCCAGATACAACATCCCATAAGTCATCCATTGCTAGGATTGCCTTCATCTTGTTTTTCCATGGTGTGTAGTTAGGACCTTTCAACAACTGATGAGAATCAGTCATTAATTTTGCAGACATTGTGAAGGTTCCTTATAACACCAATTGGTCCCCCTTTCGATATACCTTTTGCTAGGCCGTTATACCATACAAAATACCCGCCCTTACGTGAGGGAGACTATAGGTATTTAGAAAGATCAGAAAAAAAATCACCCGCCCTTACGTGAGGGAAACTATAGGTGATTTTTAGAGATCATACGATACGTGGTACTTAAGCAGTACTGAAAGGGAATAGTCTCGTTGATGGCACCTACCATAGAAAGTCTTCAATCCTCATGCGTGGGGCGTAACTTCCCCTAAACACTTCGGATTTCAGAACTTTCGTCAGGATTTACGCCTAAACACAAGAACTATTAGGGTAATGGATGGAGTAAAAAAAATGCAAAAGATGGCAAACTTATCTCTCCCCGACGATTTATAGAGAACAAGCTCAGACATCGTTTTGGCAGCTATATTAGGCGGCGGATACAATAGCGCAATCACGACAACTTTACCTGTAAGTGCTGGCCAGAGGTATCACAAATACCGAACACTATAGTGCAATAAATTGCACGGATGGGTTTTAATTATTCCGGGGACTTAGGGAGTGAATTTGATTTTAACTTTTAATGATGTAGTGCAAAGCAAAAAAATGCAACATACAACATAAAAGTGCCCACAGAAAATAAACCACTAGGTGTCGGGCGCTGCCGAAAATGCACCTTTACAATAATGCCAAAAATTGCTTTGTCAAAAAAAATACTCTCTATCCCCCCTTGATTTTTGAAAAAATACTCCCCCCTTTAAAATTTTTCTTTATAAAGCATTTGAAAACATTCTTTTAGAACTAAAGTTAAAAAAAATAACTTTATCTTATATAGTAAAAAATTATTATTTAAAAAAAAAATAACTTTAAACTATTATAAAATAAATTAAAATGTTATTAATTTTAATTTTAATTAAATAATATTAAAAAAAAACTTAAATAATTTTTTTTTTAAAGTGCCTTAGTGAAAAGGTTTTACCTTTAACAAGGTGCGGGGGGGTCGGAGGGAGTCGATCCCTCGACCTTTTGTTTGAGCACCTTAGCACCCGAGCCGCTAGCCAACCGAGCTAGGCTGCTCGACGTGAGTAAGGGGAAGGCTCCCCTTACTTAACGTCACTCTGGATGACGGGCTTGGAAAGTGCCGCTCGACCGTAGCTCCTCTACAACAGCGCGACGGCCAGCTTCGTCCTCAACACTCTGCGACAACCTACAACCAGACCTCAACAACAAAAAAAGAGGCTCCAATCCTCAGTTTCGTCCTCAACACATGACAACCAGTCCTCGACTTCCTCAAATCTCCTCAGCAACCTGCAAACCACCTCCAAAAAATGCTTCTACTGCGCAAACTGTGACGGGTTGTGAGGGAAGGAATGACAAATCAGAGGGGATCTGAAGGCTAGAACAAAAATTCAATCGGCAAAAATGCTTAAAATTCCTTGCTAAATCTAGCCATAGCAAGAGATAGAGATTTCGACATTGCAGGTGTTACCAAAAAAATCAAAATTTTTCTCAGGTTTGACGTCGGTTACAGGGATGATGCGCTCACAGGTTTAAAAAAATGTAAAGTTTTTATCCCACATGCATGGGGTGGGGAGCAATGGAAGGGTTTATTAGTTCAAACCCTCCCCTTAGAGGTGTCTCCTCTTGGGGAGACTATGCCCGAGAGGTCGGTGGGGCTTCACCCGCATGGGGTCACCTTGGCTGCCATGCTAGGGAGGTTGTCGTCATTGCTCACCTCTGGTTGCCTCCCATTTTTGTAGCCCGATCAACCTCCGTTGCTTGTCCCCGTTGGTTAGCTCACCTCCCACTGCTCCGTTGGTTAGCCTCTGTCGTTGCCCATAAATTTTGGGTCATCGTGTTGGCCTGTCCGACCCCCCCCCCCCCCCGGGAGCGCACCGTGTCGGCCTATCCGACCAGTGTCGTGTTGACCTATTCGGCCTATCTCGGGTGGCACATTACCTCGAGAGGCGTGCAGGTTTTGCACTGCCTCGGGTGGTGCATTGCGAATGCAACCTCCAAGATGATTGCTATAATCCCCACAACCCAGGTCGACCAGGACAATTCACCCGTCAAGGCTACGAGTGCCTCGACTCTCAGGCTCTGATACCATGTAAGAAGAACGAACATTAGATCAATTTCATTAGAAGAAATATATAGTACAATTAGGCCCCAAATAGCCCATGAATAATGGAGAGAAAAAACCATATGAACCCCTAATTGAAATATGCCAACAAACATTAGTTCGACAATAACAACAATACTAACTAATGTAATAATAATAGCCATAGTAGAAACTATATGCTAACAGATAGCATAAAAATTGGGCATATGCATACTCTCATATCATTGGCTAGATGAAGGGACTAGTGCTAAAATTAATACCTCGACGAGGATTGATTTAGGTCATTGGACAATAAGAGTTAAAAGGGCGGTAATGATGGCAATTCTACTATATTATTTGACAGGTCAATTTTCCAAGATCGCAAAATCAATCACATAAATCACATTCACATAATATCAATATCTCACTATAAGAAATCTCACTATTATACTCATAAATCAAAATATTACATCAAAATTGATTACAAACTTTGTTAACATGCATGGAGCTTTGTTGCCATTAAATAACCTTACAAATGACTCTTCAATAGTCTTAACTATTTCTCTCCTCAAACATCTAGGAGATGCATCCTTTCATATTCCTCACATTATGACAAAACTCTAATGACTCTTCACTTTACATCTTGTCACATATCATGTGATCATATTTGACACCTAATGCCTATGACTCTCCACTCACTCTCTTGACACTTTGCACTCTCATAACTCACACCTCACACCTTACACTTGCACACTTTATTACATAACACATGGAAACTCCTCACACTTTGACACATACATTAGACAAATATAAAACACACTCCTAAACTAATATTTACAAATGTACCCCATGGTACTTTAATGTTACCAAATAATGTAATATCTCTAATACCCCCCTATATTACAACATTTGGTGTAAATACTCTTAGTCTTCAAGCTTCGGTCATATTGTCTTCATATTATTTATTCTCTATCTTTGTCTTTAGTTGTAGTATTGTTGTTGGTATTGCATTTGCTGAAATTTTGATTATTTCAAAAGTTGCTTTTGCAATAATTTGTTTAAGTATTTCATCCAATGCCATCATTAAGATTCCTTTTATAGTGCTCTATTCATGAACACCATTCCCTTTGTACCAACATGTTTTGTGGGTATGATTATGACTTCCACAATTTTGACAATGAATATGATCCCAATAATATTTAGCTTTATGTTTAAACTTATTGCATTGTTTACACCTTTGAGTGTAATTTGATGTTGGTTAGACTTTGGTAGCAAATAAAACTTGTTGCTTGATTTAGTAACTCTCTTTGATCTCATTGTTTTATAATATGATTTTCCTTTATTATTAGCATCTTTAAAATAATCTTTCACACATTGTTTAAGAATCATAAAGACAACACTTTTTGCTTCATTTTGAATAAATTGTATATGTTCCAATAGTTCTTGTGTTCCATGATTCTTGGAAATTTTCCCTTGCCTCTTAGTCATGATATGACCTTCTTCAAATTTATTTTTGTTCTTCAAATTAAACAAGCAATCAATTCTTCAAATATATTTTTTAATATTCTCTTCTTATATCTCCCAAAATAATTTTAAATTCTTTTCTTTTCAAATTTCAAATCACTAGCAGTCCTTAGTTCAACAGTTGGGACAAATAGTTGATGTAGCCCACACCAAGGTTCAAATATCAATATCACCAAATAGCTCAATGCAATTAAATCTATGTGAAAGGGAAAGTGCAACCCTTTCTCAATTCTCACAAATTTTGTCAATCTTCAAATCATTTATTAATCCATCAAATTTTATTCTTTTCTTTTATCTCCTTGTTTGGGAAAATTTCAGCATCCCTTATAGACTGTCACACTGCTAAATTTTCCTGGTCCTATCAACACAGTGGACTCTGGTAGGCCCACCTCTTTTACTCAAGAAAGAATTATGTAAAATTTTTGATAGATTAAGGTAAGGAAACCCTAAATTGAACTTATATTCTTAAAGCTTATGCTCAACTAGATATGAAATACAATTTATTCATGATTTGACCAAGCTTTACAATACATATTATAGTTCCTATCAAGATACTGGTGCCTTATACATTATAAATTGTAGTAAATATTTAAACAATTAAATGAGATAGAAAGAAAAAGAAAGAAGAAACTAGATCAATTGTGTTCATTCAAATAATGTAACAAACATAATTGAAATTTCACAAGTGAAAGAATACAAAAATTGCACATTCAAATGATGTAACATGCAAATGTGATACTAAACACAATTGACACGATGTTGCTCAAATATGGAAGCAAGATCTTATTCATATGAAAATATCTTTACAATGGGAGATTGGTCTAGATAACCCATATCTCACTAAATCAATACAATTTAAATTTGTGTTCAAATAATGTAAAACAATTCAACATCCCTTCGTTCTAATGTAGTAACAAAAGGACTCCTAACTTTTGATCCAGCCACTAAAAATGATCTCAGCAGTCTGGAAGCTTCCTAAGAAAGACCTGCACAATAATGGGAAAAAGAAGAGGTGGCAAAAGGAGACAAGACACAAAAGAGAATACAATCGATAGGACAAGGGCACTTAGAATACCTTTGGTAAAAATAGTAATGTAAAAACTTGATCCCTTCTTTGGCTGATGCAACCCTTATTTATAGCTTGAAGATGATAAAAAATACCTTCAGTTGGGCATTATATTTGGCTTCATCTCTACCATTGCTCTTTTTGATAGGTTTCAGTTGGATTACAACTATTTTGAGTTGTTTCATCTTAAGCTTTATGTTTGGTTGCTTCTTAGTTGTAGGATTTTAAACTATGTTAGATTAGGGCCTCATATTTAGATTTTTTTTAGCCTTGGATCTCATTATTTTGATATTTTATATTTTTTTACAGTGGGCCCTAATTAAATTTCCTTTGTTGACTTATTTGTCTTATTCCCATTCTTCTAGTTCAGGCTAGTTTATCCTTATCATGTTGGTAGTTTCACTCCAGGCCTCGTAAGAGAAAAATGCTATGAATATTATTGTGTCCATAACTTGCAAAACTTTGTTCTTATAACTTTTTTTTTTAAATTTATTCTCCTAAGAGAATCTAATCAAGTATTTAGTCATTTCAAACAACTCATTAGTTTGGTGAGTTAACGTATGCTCATCCTTTATATCACATTCAAATTCTTGAATCCTATTAGCAATCAAGTCATCAAAATTATTGGCAATAATGCATTCTTCTAGCAAAATTCTAGCTTCCTTTCTCCTGCTATCTATTTTATTTTTGTAGTCTTCAATTTCTTTAACGAAAGTATCCTAGCCAAGCCTTTCACAAAGGTACATTGCCACCTTAGTAAACTCTTGCTTATAGACATATGTTGTACCTTATTTGTTAGTTATTGTTGCATATGTAGCTATTCATATTGCTCTTCACATTTTTGAAAGACATGTTGGATTGATGCCACCTTGGCATCTGATTCTTCTAACAAGATTTTTATACCTTCTACTATCACAATGATTGTGATTATATTCTTAAGTACTTTGGTTAGAGTATTCATATAAGCTTTTAAACCAGAATATACTTTTGCTTTGTAATCATAAATAAATGTAGCATAATCAAAGTGTTTGGTTGTGGCCTGGGTCTTTATCTCTTGTGTTGTGAGTAGAGGAAAGTAAGGGGTAGATATCACTTTTGCAGCTTGCAGCTCTCTGACCTAGGTCTATAACTTATCTCTCTTTGTTATTAGATCTCGATTCCTTTTATACAAGGCTTCTACTATTTGCATTTGAGATTGAACGTTCATCTCCATTAGGGCCAAAGAATCTTATTAAAACTACATATGAGTATCTCTAGTTTGTTGGTCTACCCTAACTCCTACCATTATACTCATTGGTATAGTAACTGTAGATGCAAATCGAACAACACCAAATAACTAAATTTAAACAAATGAATAATTAAAGCAAGATAAACACTAAATTTGATTTTATTATCGAGTGGATTCCTCATATTACAACCAAATATATCCCATATTGGGGTTATTACAAAGCTCTATTGCTCAATACAATAATCTCAATATGCTAGGGTTCTTCGAAAGCCTAGCCAACAAATAGGGTGGTATCTTCACGCTTGATCGATCCCAAGAGAAGTGAGTGGGCTTCAGATATCCTTTGACCAGACCACTCTAGCTTAAGCAGTTGCACAATACCTGTATACTTCCAAATCTACACACAAAAAAATAAACAAAGAGAGTTAGTAGCAATTGTGAGGGCTCCATAGTGTGAGACCCTCAAAAATCAATAAAATCCCTAAACACCAAATAATAAACTCATACAAATATGGAAATAATAAAATTAGTGTAAAAAAATATTTACTTTGTGAACTTGTCATTTTTTGATCTATAGTCATTGTTGCAGGAAGATGGTGCATAGATGCTCTAGCGACACCCAAGGGTTAATAGGGATGTAGAACTCTGGTTTGAAATGCCCACGGGTGCTCAGAGGCAGTAGGAAATGCCCTTGGGCACTCGATAGAATGGGAAATGCTCATGGGAACTCAAGAAACACCCATGGGCACTTGGAAAATGCCTATGGGTACTCGATAGAACGAGAAACACCCACGGGCACTCGAGAAATACCCGTGGGCACTCAAGGATTCCAAGGAATGTGACAAAACCAGATTTGGTTCATGCAAGATGGGCGACGAAGGTGACAACAAGTGAAAGCAAGGGCAAGGATGTGAGAGAGAATCCAAAGATTATTAGAAATCTTAGGGCTCAAACGGTGTTAGGAAAACTTAGGGGTTGAGCCATCAAAATGACTCCTCTTTATAATCTCTCCTAGGGCACGTTAGGGTTTCAACGACACAATTTGTGTGGTCAAGATTAAAACATGATGGAGGGTGGAGATTAAATCTAGGCAGGTGGCATGGATTAAGGCGGATGAATGGCTAGGATTAGACCAATATGGATGGTTGAGATTAATTTACACACATATATACATTTATTAAATATATATAAAATATAATATAAAATATTAATATTTAAATATATATTAAATAAATATATATAAATATATGTAAATAATGGGTAAAAATGGTGGGAAGACCTGGATGGATGACAAGTGGCTAGATTTTGGTGTCTACAGATGCCCATTTTTGTACTGCATTGCATGAAACACAATGTAGTGCAAAAATACGAGACACCTATTTTTGGCTTGATGGTGAGGCAACGTTGTTGAGATGTGGACATGAGCTTGAAGACAAAAGAATTTTGATTGCGTAGCTTACCCCCTCAATTGGTGAATGAGTTTATGGATGAATCTCACGAGCCAATTGATAAATGAGTGCAAATGATTGTATGATGAATGGTGTAATTGGATGATATGAATGATGTAAAATGATTCCATTTTTGCCCCAACGATTGAAGGGGTTTTTTTTTCCAAGTGTAGATGCCATGATCATGTAAGATGTATCCCGTTTTGGGAAAGTCAAAATCAAATGTGGTTGCCCCAAATTTGGGGTGATTCGATGTTGTTGAAGAATGTCATATGGCATCATTGAAATGCAAGTATGCAAATGCAAAAAGAAAAGAAAAATAGTCTATCCTTGGGGCCACTCATGATTGCAACAATTCCTACACGAAATCCCTAAACGGTTGCTCAATCACTTTACCTAGCCTGCATCCTCGGAGACTGGTGTAATTGCAAAGGAGATGATGAAAAGTTATGATTTTGTCCGTGTTTCAAGCCCCACGAACAAGGCCATCAATGACAACTTTTGAGCAAATTGGTCTTGGCATAGTCTCACCCAAAAGGTGAAGTACCAAAAGTGATTTTGTTTTTGAACAATGAGATATTGGATGATGAATATGGCCAAGTGTCCTTATGGTGATTTATTCATCTTACCGAATTGCATGGATGCAAATCGTTGCAATCACCAAGGAGATAGAATAAACCACTAGATACGAGGTTCACTTGAAATTGTATGTGAACTTGGAAAATGTTGAATGTAAATGCAATTGTTGATGGATTTGATGGTGACATGAAGATGTGATGATGAGAAATGTATTGATGGATGCAATGTGGAGTGATTTTATGGAGGTAAGCTACATTTTTGAATATATGGATGTAAGTGATTGAGTTTGTTTCTACACCAACAAATGAAGGAGTTTTGGAAAAATGTAAGTGATTGAGTATGTTTTTGCCCCAACAGATAAAGGGGTTTTTGACATGTGAAAATGCGATGACTGATTCTATTTTTGCCCCAATAGAAAAAAGGGTTTTTGAAAATATAAGATGATTGAGTCTATTTTTGCCCCAACAGATGAAGGGATTTTGTGAAAATGTAAGTGTCCTTATGGTGATTTATCCATCCTATCAAATTGCATGGATAACCAATCACTACAACTACCAGGTTACTAGGATAAACCACTAAATACAAGGTTCACTTGTACTTGTGAATGTACTTGACAAATGTTGAATGAAAGTGTAATGATGAATGAAATTGATGATATTGAATGTAAATGTGAATGTGATATATTTTTGCCCCAATAGATGAAGGGATTTTTGAAATGTAAATGATTGATCTTGTTTTTGGCCTAACAAAAAAGGGATTTTTGAAAAATGTAAATGATTAATTCTGTTTTTACCCTAACGTAAAAGGGGTTTTTGACAATGTAAAATATTGATTCTATTTTTTCCCCAATAGAGAAGAGGTTTTTGATAATGTAAATTATTGATTCTGTTTTTGCCCTAACAAAAAAGAGGTTTTTGAAAAAATGGAAGTAACTGAGTCTATTTTTGCCCCAATAGATGAATGGTTTTTGATAATGTAAATGATTGATTATGTTTTTGCCCTAATAGAGAAGGGATTTTTGACAATGGAAATGATTGGTTCTATTTTTGCCCTAACAGAAAAGGGGTTTTTGTATGATGTAAATGATTGGTTCTATTTTTTCTCTAACGTGGAGAGGGGATTGGTGGAAAATGTGAAATGATTGCATCTATTTTTCCCCAACAGATGAAGGGTTTTGTGAATATGTGATGAATGTGTATATTATTTGCCCTAATAGATGAAGGGGTTTTTGAAATGGGGAAAATGTGATGAATGTGTCTATTTTTGCCCTAACAGATGAAGGGGTTTTTGAAATGGGAAAATGCAATGAATGTGTCTATTTTTGCCCTAACAGATGAAGGGGTTTTTGAAATGGGAAAAAATGCGATGAATGTGTTTATTTTTTCCCTAACAGATGAAGGGGTTTTTGAAAATGCAAGTGTCCTTATGGTGATTTGTCCATCCTATTGCATGGATAACTAGTCTCTACTGCCAGGTGACTAGGATAAATCACTAAATACAAGGTTCACTTGGAAAGTGCCAAGGAATTTGATAAATGCAATGATGAGTAAAATTGATGATGTTGAATGCAAGGAATGTGGATGATGATGTGAATGTGAGGCAAAGGGCGCAACCTTTGACAAAAGGATGCAATCTTTTGAACCTAGCAATTGATTGATTGATGATGTAATATTTATGAATGATTTGTTGAATTGGTGGGGAAGGTGTGATACCTTGAGCACCCCCAAGTTATGTGATTGTTTGTTTGATTAGGGGGAAGATGTGATACCTTGATGCACCCCAAAGTTGTGTGCTTGTTTGTTTGATATATATATATATACATGGATTTTACTTTTGTGTTATGCTTTTATGTGGATGCTTTTGTGTGAATGCATATGTATATGGATGATGTATGATAATGCAATGATAATGTGTATGGATGCAAATGAACTAATGCTCTAATGATCATTTATAGTTTAGATTTTTCTTGACCATGTTTAGCATTGTTGTTTAATCAGGGGCACCAAACTGGTGGTATGTGAAATGGAAGACTCATGAAATGACATGGATGTTGACATGGAAGAAGATATGGATGTTGATATGGAAAACTAATTGTTTTACAGAGACTCAGACATACTAGTGGCATCAAACAAACTCACTAAAAACTACCTAATTCCTCTAGGACCAAATGTGTGTGCAATGAATTCATTTACCAAATCAAGAGCATGGTAATGACTCGAGGTAATCAAGAACCAATGTGTGTGCAAGTGAGTTCATTAACTCATCTTGAGTAAATTGGGTGTGACCTATTATGGATGAGACCAAGAAGCTAGCTTGTCCTTATGTGTGGTCAGAGGTCTCTTTAAAAGAGATGTGTCACCACGCATGAGCGTACTCCACTTCCAGTCAAGCGTCTATAGCTCCGGTGGAGGCTAACTCCATAGTCCAAGGATTTTGATCTCTTAAGTTTTGGGGATGACTACCTAACCATCTGACTGGAAATGTAGTACGATCCTTACAACCCAATGATCAGTGGTGTGTGATGTAAAATATTTAGAGCTTTGGGAAATCGGATTCTCAACCTAAGTGTGATGAGAATTGTACCCTATCCTTACTACTCTATCTTTTGAATTTGGAAGCAATTGTGATAGTGGTGAAAACCACTATTTTTGTGGACTATGTTGCATGATGGGATAGGCAAGGATTACCCTTTTCACTTCGAGGTTCAAACCAAGTATGGTGTTATCCCTCTTTGACACAAGATGTTTTTAAGATGTGAAATTGTGTTTGGTTCAAGAATGTTTTGGAGTCAATTCCCAGAACTCAAGATTTTCTTAGTGAAGATTGTGTCTTGGTCCTAAAGAAAACTTGACATGTATTTATGGTTTGCTTAAAACACTAGGAGTGGCTGAGTGACCAAAAACACCTAGGAATTATGGACATGTGACTTTGCAAATGATAATTTGACTTGATGGAATGGTGCAATGGATGATGTTGTGAAGGTGCCCCTGATTAAGGCAACATGACTTTATTGGACCAATTAATATCTGAACTAAATAAATGATCCCTAATATGAAATGTGAAATGTGAAGTGAATGTATGAAATGCAATTTGTGAAATGAGATGTGTGGAAATGCAATGTGTAAAATGCAATGTTGTGAAATGAAATGTGTGCAAATGGAATGTATATAATGCAATTGTATATTAGCCATGTATATATACATATATATAAATCATATTAAGCATAGAATGCTCTCAAGTGTATGATATTAAGTGGTTCGGGTTCTTCTACTCCCCCTAGCCTGGTAAGCTGATGTGCTCCTTGAATCTTGTGAACTCAGATAGCAACAAGCAACATGTATAGATGCAAATGACTTTGAGTTGATGTGTGACCAAAGGTGTTAAGTGCCTTTGGAGCCTTTTGAAATTGAAATATGACCAAAGGGATTAGGTACCTTTGGAGCTTTTTGAAAATTGAAATGTGACCAAAGGGATTAAGTACCTTTGGAGATTTTTGAAAATGAGATGTGACCAAAGGGATTAAATACCTTTGGAGCTTTTTGAAATTGAGATGTGACCAAAGGGATTAAATACCTTTAGAGCTTTTTGAAAATTGAAATGTGACCAAAGGGATTAAGTACCTTTGGAGCTTTTTGAAAATTGAGATGTGACCAAAGGGATTAAGTACCTTTGGAGCCTTTTGAAATTAAAATGTGACCAAAGGGATTAAGTACCTTTGGAGATTTTTGAAATTGAGATGTGACCAAAGGGATTAAGTACCTTTGGAGATTTTTGAAATTGAGATGTGACCAAAGGGATTAAGTACCTTTGGAGATTTTTTAAAATTGAGATGTGACCAAAGGGATTAAGTACCTTTGGAGTTTTTTTTTTGTGAGGAAGGTGTGATACCTTAAGCATCCTCAATTTTCTTGATGATTGATGATGTGAGTGACTAGGAGGATGTAATATCCTGAGTCCCCAGTATGCTTGATGATTGATGATGTGAGTGATTGGGAGGATGTGATATCCTAAGAATCCCTAGTATGCTTGATGATTGAGTTGGTACCAATGTCCTGATCAGATGGGTTGGATGGACCATTTATGGGAAAGACTTTCAGATCAATAAGATCTTGGACAATGTCTTTAAATACATGATAATTGTTGATGTCATGGCCCACTTGTTGATGATAAGGACAATACAAGTGCTTCTTATAATTCTTTCCATGTGGCTTGTTAAGATCACTTGATTTGATTTTTGGAAGTACAATCTCTTGTGCTTCATAAAGCCTTTGAAAAATGGTTGAATAAGATTCTGAAAGCACTATGTAGTCTCGATGGGGCTTTGTAGGATGCTTGGTGCATTTATCCAATTGTGTTGGATGTTGAATTTGTGGTACAAGTATCATAACCTGAGATGTGGATTGTGGAACTGGATGTTGCAACTATTATGATTGTTGAGATGGATGATGATGAAATTGATGACTCAACTGTAACTCAATGTTAGTGAGTCGAGTTAAAATTTATTGTAAAATTTTAGTGTGTTGACAATCTGATTGTAAGCCTTGGTTTGCTTGTTGAGTGTATGTGGTGGATGGATTGATGAATGGATGAGATTGAGTGTGTTGTTGGAGGTGTGATGAATTTGGGGGCATGGAGTGAAATTGATGATGATGAGGTTGGTGAAGAAATGATTGTGAATGAAGAAAAGGAGATGATGTATGAGGACTATGGATGGGTTGACTCATGGGAATGGAATGAGTTGATGGAGGTATAGGAATGGAAACCATAGAATATTGTGGTACCCATGATGGACTTTGTGTGATGAAGGTGGGTTGAGTGGAAATTGGTTGAGGCTTAGGGTTCACTTGAACTTGTTGTTGAGCGTTCTGTCACTTCTTAAGCAATTTGTTCAAATGCTCCCATGCTTCATGAATTTCCATATCATAATTGGAAGGCATGGATGAAGATGGAATGGATGATGTGGGTGAGGGATAAGTGGCAATGGGAATTGCAACTTGATTGGAGGAAATGGGCACTTGTGAAGTAGCATTGACATGTGCTTCATACCAGGGGTTGGTATAGGTGGATGTGTATGAAGTGCTAGGAGCACATGATGATTGGGGAATGGAGAAATGGGAGGAAGGTGCAACCGATGCCTCAAAAAGAGGGTTAGTGTACACCTGGGTGAAGTTGGATGGTTGGGAATGAGAAAGTTCCTATTGTAAAGTAGGATCTTGACTAGGGGAATTATGAATGGGCTCTAAGACATAATTAGCCAATTTGTAGAAAGCCTCTACTTTGGCCATGTCTATGTGGGTGATATTATGGTCAATTGATGGTGAAGATGATTCAGTTTGAGGAAGGGAAGTGTTGGTATACCTGTACGAGACATCAGTAGTCTGTACAGTGTGTGATGGGCCCATAGATAAATCTATCTGTGTCACACTTGGGGAATCTACCATAGAAGTGGTGGGGAAGGTGGATGAATATTCCATGGAATTGTTTTGATTTAATGCTTTCTATTGATTTCTTGTTAAGACCATAAGCAACTAAACCAAATACAAATTATGTAGTAAAATGAAATGCAGAATTGAAACTTCATAAAAATCAAATTAAGATAAATCAATGCTAAGTTTGTTCAACAAATGTGTCTTACCTCATTCATTGATTATCTCATTTTAGTGTGAATTCATTTTTTTAGATTTTTATTTCGTGTGTTTCAATGTGCTAATCTGAATTAGAAATGGGTGAATACTATGGCTTGGATAGGGCAACGAGATTCTTGCTGGTGATGAAATCCAACAAGTTTGCTCGGGGGTAATCTAAGGTGTCTAGGGGTAGATATTGGTGGATGGAGATGAAAGCCACCATCACCAGATCTCAAGCAATGGTTGGTGATGAAATCCAACCATTACTGTTTAATATGAAACGTGAAGTGTGTGTGAGATTCCTTTTAAAGGTTCTATTTTCTATGGTGCACATACAATATTAGAAACAACTAATTTCACTAGTCTAAATCAGAATCCAACATTAAGAGTATCAATTTCTCCAAAGGATGTGAAGTACACCGCTTAAATCCCTCTCTAAACAATGGGGGGTTCGTCCACTCCTCCACCTAGAATCACCCAATGCGGGGATACTTTTGACACACTAATGATGTTCCTACTTAGACCAAAAAAAGGAGGAGTTTCTAACCCTACAATGCAGTCTAATTTATGCAATTTAATAATTCACATGCAACCAGAATGCAAGATTTTTCAATTGCAATACACCAGAAAACTAGAAACTTTAAATGGAAAATGGAAATGTGTGAATGAATGCAATGACTAATCTAATGCCTAGAATGCAAACTAGAATGATTGTTTTTACCAGATTTATTAGTGATGTTCTTTTTAATCCAGAAATATGTAAAAACGTAAGAATATGAAAATACGTAAAAATAGAAAGCTTAGGGTTTCTTTTGTAGACTTACAGAGAAGCCTATAAAATTACTATATCTTCCTGTAAAATGCCTTTGGGAACTTATGAAATACCCTTGGGTATTTTTGGATGTCCCTCGAGTGTCATAGGGTGTTCGTGCACCTTCTGCAACTTTTTGTGAATCTTTAGAAACCCTAATCCAACAAAAATTACATGATCTATGCTTCTAAAAACCTTGCAAGATAAGAAAAAAAAAAACAAGTTAGTCAACAAAGTAAATCAAAATGAGAAACCCTTAGGGGGTCCCACCATGATCACCATTTGTAGATGCAAATCGAACAACACCAAATAACTAAACTTTAACAAATGAATAATTAAAGCAAGATAAACACATATGATTGCACAAAAATAAATTTGATTTTTATTACTAGGTGGATTCTTGATATTACAACCAAATATTCCCTATATTGGGGTTATTACAAAGCTTTATTGCTTAATACAATAATCTCAATATGCTAGGGTTCTCCGAAACCCTAGCCAACAAATCAAGGTGGTGTCTTCATGCTCGATCGATCCCAAGAGAAGTGAGTGGGCTTCAGATATCCTTTGACCAGACCACTCTAGCTTAAGCAGTTGCACAATGCCTGTATACTTCCAGATCTACACACAAAAAAATGAAAAAAGAGAGTTAGTAGTAACTGTGAGGGCTCCATAGTGTGAGACCCTTAGAAATCAATAAAAACCCTAAATGCCAAATAATAAACTACATGCAAATATGGAAATAATAAAATTAGTATAACAATAAAATATTTACCTTGTGAACTTGTCATTTTTTGATCTGTAGTTATTATTGTAGGAATATGGTGCAAAGATGCCCTAGAGACACCCAAGGGTTCATAGGGTTGTAGAATTCTAGTATGAAATGCCCGTGGGTGCTTGGTGGTAGTAGGAAACACTCGTGGGCACTCGGTAGAATGGGAAATGCTTATGGGCACTCAAGAAATGCCCATGGGAGCTTGGTAGAATAGGAATCACCCACAGGCACTCAAGAAAAGCTCATGGGCACTCGGGGGTTGTAGGGAATGTAGTAGAACCAGATTTGGTTCATGCAAGGTGGGAAACAAAGGCAACGATGAGCGAAAGTGAGGGAAAGGATGCGAGGGAGAATCTAAAGATTGTTAGAAATATTAGGGCTTAAAAAGTGTCAGGAAAACTTAGGGGTTGAGCCATCAAAATGACTCCTATTTATAATCTCTCCTAGGGCACGTTAGGGTTTCAACGACACAATTTGTGTGGTCAAGATTAAAATGTGACGGAGGGTGGAGATTAAATCTGGGTAAGTGGCATGGATTAAGGTGGATGAATGGCTAGGATTAGACCAATATGGATGGTTGAGATTAATTTACACACACATATATATACATTTATTAAATATATATAATATAATATAAAATATTAATATTTAAATATATATTAAACAAATATATAAATATATGTAAATAATGGGTAAAAATGGTGGGAAGACCTGGATGGATGACAAGTGGCTAGATTTTGGTGTCTACAATAACATCAACCATTATAGGCGAGACTTACAAAGGTTGAGATGTGGGATCTGTTACTGTATATGGAATATCCTCCCCTAAAACTACCACTTCAAATTATTTGTTGTCCTTAGGATCGTAAGAGCTGAATTCCTCTATTTTGATTAAGGTGAGATTTGTTAGAATTTTTGAGGAGGATATTGCAAGCTTAGCCTTATTGTGCTCAAGAGATTTAGTGGGACTTTGCAGTTTTATTTGGTGATCCCTTAGTAAATTGGCCAAGATCCCATCATCCTGAATCTTGTTTTGCACGAATGATGACAATTTAATCTCCTTATTATTGATAACCAAGGTCTTAGGTATGAATGTAGGCCGATGTAATGCTCATTGCAACTTGCTATCATAAGGTAATTCTATTTGAGTAGATAATCAAGTGGTATTAGGTCAACCTATTAAATTCCTCAACATTTCAAGGAGGAGATCCAGGTTCAAATCTTGCCAAATGATACATGGATAATATCCATGCTTTGTTGTAATACCAGTATGTGGCGATGATGTAAAACGGGTGAGGCCCATTTCAATCCCATATAACCCATTAAAAAAATTATATTTGAGCAGAGGCTGGGACAATCAATCATGTATGTGCAAAAGGAGAAGAGACTAATTTTTACCCTTACTAGAATCAACAACATCATCAGGGGCATGCTTAGTGATATGGGAAACCTCTGCTACTACCTCATCCAAATTGGTGGATTTAGCCAGTATTTCTACTTGAGTTGGTTATTCATTTATTATTATCAAAATAGGATTTTTGAGCTCTTTTGGAGGAATTGCTAGGATAATTGGGACCATTGATTCAATTGTAGTGCTCCTTAGCAGTTTTAGCTCGTTGGAGTAATTTCAAACATTTTCAATTTGAGTATGTGCCCTCATTTTTGTCGAGTATTATTTCCATACTGATTCAATTGGCTCCCCCTATTTTATGGATTTTCTAAATTTGTACCCAAAAGAGTATAGCCTATGGTGAACCATAGCATACCTCATTATCTATACCAAGGACTAAAAATATTTTTTGGGATCATAAGGCCTCCATGTGATTTTTGAGAACCCAAATTCATCCATTTTCCACATTGACTACAACATGCTCTAATAGCCCTTATAAATGTAGTGGTCTACCTTGCATGGGACCTCAAGCCATGGGATCCTTGATTCTTTATTAGCCTCAATTTGGCTTCTTTTGCTATTTGTCTAATTATTTATAAAGAAACTATAAACATAGGATATAATTTGGGTAAAACTTTGGGGAGATTTTTGAGCTGCAAATTCTTATGTAGGTGAAGTCTTCAGTCTTGAAATTATCATCTATATATGATTCATGTAAAAAATGTGTCACCCTTGAGCCTATTCTAGCAGGGGGATATCCATAGAGGTGCTTATGAATAGATGGAAGAAATTCACCAAAGAATTGGGTGTAGCTTGATTCACCTTCATGGACCCAGGGCAGTCTATCTTGAACATCTAAGGCTGGTACCCCTCCCTAGGATGCAATTTTCTGTCAGTCAAAGTGCCCTATTAGGAAGTGGATGAATATTGAATAATAAGAGAATGAGGGCATTTGATCCCAGTCTTCCTTTATAGTTGTTTGTAGTGTTGTTAGTTCCTTAAATTTTTTATTACAAATATGTTCTTCCCATTGATATATTGGGATCTAACCCATGCTATTGCACTGTAATTATATGTGTATAACTTCTCTGTTGACCAGTGTCAAGTCTTGGATGCCTAATGCTATAGTTATCATGTTTGCATAATATTTTACCCATGTTCATAGCATATGCTTATTGAAAGGGAACTCACAAGACACTGATTGATCATACTTGAAAAGATTTGTGTAAGTGCCCATGTGTGTTATATTCTATGATCACCTATCTATCACTTCTTGGTTCAAAGCCAATGTAGTAGGATTCAGAATCAAGATTCTTATGAAGGCATCAACCGTAATTTTGAAAGTTGACCTATTGTTGTGGTTTCTGAAATCTCTAATAGGTGGGTCATATGCTACTACGAGCCACGAGAGGAGATCATCTAAATAATACAACTTTGGGCATATTATTTTACCCAAATTGTATTTCTAGTGATTGTAGTATGGGAATTTCTTATATTGATCATTTTGTACTCTTTTGAATAGTTTTTTTAGCAGTGCTAGGTGACACTGATGATTTTCTTTAGTTTTCTCAAATCTAAAGATCGTTGTGTTGTCCAATTTCCACTATTATTGGGGGGCCAGTTTCTTATCAACACTGGACTTCTGTGAAAATTCAAAACATCCTTTATGATGGACTTCTTGGGAACAATTTTGTATGGCTTGGCCTTTGTCAACTTTTCAATCTTGACAAAAATACCCATGGAAGTGCTTGATGATGCTATAGTTGATCTTTGTAAATTATCTTCTTTAAATACTCCACAAGTTCATCCTTAGCCTCTCTAGCAATCTCTCTATAAATCAACAATGTATTGGAAGCTTGACAAACTAGGTGCAAATTTATAATAGGTTGTCTAGTGACTATGCATGCTTGATCTTATTTATTGCAAACTATATCCTTGTTTTTTGCCACCCTACAACTACCACCTCATCACTCATAATGGTTTTAATTATCATAACATAACAATTACATTTTTTATCATTGGTTTGAGATCATTGGTGTTGATGGACAATTCAATCTAAAATATAGTTATGTTTTGGGATACATTAAAACATGTGTCAAATTATTGATATAATTATTCTTCAAGATCTCATGTTAATATTGGTCATTCGAACTGTAGGGACATCAAATTTAAGCCATGGATACATTCTCAAGATCATTGCTATTATTTTTTATTAATCATAGTCGTTTGGTATCTCTCAAGGACAAATCTAAGCCATGGAAGAAATCTAGAATACTCTTGAATCGTATGCCTTTTACCTATAGCTAATCTTGGTCGTCGATGTTTTTTGGAGATCAAATATTGAGCTTCCAATGCTATTTCATGTGGTTTGTTATTTTCCTATGAGGCCTTGTATTTATTCACTGTTAAATCTAGACCATCCATTTTTCTTTTGTTATAGATCTTGGCCATTCAATTAACCCTTTTAAATGGGTAATAGTCATGTCTCTTTGTTTTTATTAAGTCCATGCAATTCACTAGATATTAGAATCACATCCAAGCTATTAGAATCTTAGGTGATGTGTGACTGATGTAAACCATCGATTCATTTTTGCTTGATTAATGTGTATCATCGATCTGATCTAATTCAATATGTTGAAAATTATTTGATCCATGCGGGCCATTGATCAAGACCTTCAATTTGACATGAGCCATTGATTTGTTGACCATGGATCATATCTAGTCCATTTACAAAAGACTCAGGAAGATCTGATGACACGTGGACATACGAGAACCATTGATATGATTTTTTGGTAATTCATGCAGTCTGTAGATTTATCCTATTAGTTACACTTTAGCTTATTGGTAGTGACACGTGGGATGATGTAAGCCATTGATAATATTACTTAAAGTACTATGGATCGTTCTTATGATCTTCTTAAACACAAACTGCCAATTCTATTTGGCGAGCTTGAATCACCTACTAGCATGTGCCACTAATTTATTTCAATGACTGGTGGTTCAAATTACTCTTAATTTTTTTATTAATTTTAGCCTTGCTTGCAATAATGTTTTAATCGTGGCCATCCATGTTTTCCCCCTAGGCAATCACAGACCATCGATTTCATTTTTTTAGATCTCAATTTACATACCAACACGTTATTTATTGCAGGGCATAAGATATAATATTAAAGAATCCATGATTGTTGATCAAAATTTTTAAGCAAATGTGGACCATTTATTTAGGTGCAAGAAGTCGATGATAAATATTTGTGGCAAGATTAAATCAAGACCACTCATTCTGGTTGATCATGAATCATTGATTTGGTCTGCCATAGTTGAATAAATCAAATTCATTTATATCACCTAATCTATTTAACACAAATCGTAGATTTTTCTTTATGAAATATATAACAACATTTGGCTCATTATAGACTATTGATGAAAATATTAGTATCTAGGTAGACCATCCATTTAATATTTGAACAATTTGACCCTTTTTATCTTTGGATAAATTTGAACCATCTATTTTTTGCTCCATTTTCCACGTGGCCTTCTCCAGACCATAAGATCTTGACTTGAAGAATCCTATTCATCAATTATATTAAATAAAAAATTTAATCAATTTGTGAATGCTTACCTCACAAACCACAATCGTTGATGAGGAACTTCTAGTGGATGTGGGACATCGATCCCTTTTGATGAGTCTGTCAATCATGATTGACTTAGGATCTTCTAAAGACATGTGAAGCACCACAGGCAGTTGGTCTAGCCTTATGGATTATCGTAGACCGTTGGCCCTGCATGATTGATATTTAACTTTTCTTCGATCATTGATGTGCACTGTAAATATTTTTAGACAAAGAGAAAGATAAAAAATTTTAACAGCATGGATTCTTCCAGAATTTTGGAATAACTACGAGTCATAGATGATGGTGGGAAGCGAATGACTTATAGGGAAAAGGGTGTTTGATGAGTCAAAGAAAAGATTATTCGAGGAGTCATCAACGACTTTAATTAACCTCTAATGATGGACTCAATGCGGACTATGGATGAAGGATAAATATGATTAGATTTTGATTTTTTTGGCAAGGACATATATGGAAAGAGATGATTGATGAATTTGATTGAAATAGGACATATGGCTTGATGTGGGTTGTAGATGGCTAGGAAACATAAAATATTTTAAAGGATTAGGCACACTGAGTGAGGCCAAGGGGTGAATTTAAACTTATGTGTGAAGACTGAAGTAGACCAATCAAACCTTAGAGATGAGGTGACATTTTTTTATTAGGCAAGGACTATCGAGGGAAAATATGAATGAACTAAAGACTTAAAAGGTTTATGAGACAAAATTTTTGATAACCAAAAGTTATAAAAGCGGATATGAAAAATTCTCATAAGATGATCCTAGGGAATTTTGTAAAAATGAGAGAACAAGACAAAAATATACCGACTACGAGATATTGAAAAATTGAAACTAAGGTGCTGGATTTTTCATAATCTAACACTCCCAAGTTTTTAATGTCAATTCCACAATCAATATTCAAATTTGATTTGTCATCCATTTGATCATTTCATTCCATATCAATTCATTCAGTTATTTAATTTTCTAATATATTCTAATTCAATTATTTTCACAATTAATCCAAATTTCAATTTCACCCACACTCCAATTAATTCAAATTTCAATTCAAAATTCAATATAAATATCAAATGTTTTGTTTCCTTATAACTTCCATACATTAATTCATTTCATATTAATTACTTTTACCTCCAAAGTTCAACCTTATAATTAATCATATTCCAAATAAATTTATAACTCCCAAAGTTAAATCAAGCGTTCCCAAAATATGCGCTCAATATGTAAAAAATATAACTAAGGAATAATTAATGCCTCAATGTTCACATTATATTTATCACTACTCACACGTGGATATTATCTTGGGCAACTCAAACATTTCCAAAATTTCCTCCTCCTTAGGCATTGTCCAACAAACGTTATAATTTTTAATGCAATTGCAGGTTAGATGCTTTCGTTTCTCTCATGCAATCATCTCTCCATATCCAAAAATGCCAAAAAATTGTAGCAAAATACTATGGTCTTGCTAAGTGTTACAATGTATTAGTTCCATAGCCTACAAATTGACCCTTCTAATCACTTCTAGGATCAATCTAGTCTTTCATGTCTTCTTGAAGAAGGTTTTTGGAAACAAGGTATAGTTTCAATCCACATTATTAGAGCTGGATGAAGAAGGACCCATCATTCTTGAGCCTGAATAAATTTTGGATAGAATATCATGCACCCTTCACCACCGTGTCATCACTGATGTTCTTGCTCAATGGTAAAGATTACAACCTAAATATGCCACATGGAGTCCCTCTAAAAACTCTAGCATTCATTTCCTCATATTTAGCTTTGAGGGAAAATATTTAAAAGGGGAAGGACATGTTATTATCCCATCCTAAATTTATTATGTAATAACCCCCTTTCTAATGTGGGGATCCCATCCTAATGATATTATGTAATATTTTGTAATAGTTTGTGGCACTAGAGGCACCTAGACAAGTGGCATCATTTAATATAATTATTATAAAGAATGTAACTATTTTGTTTGGTAGAAGATTCTAGCTTGGGTGGAATTTTGCATGTAAGCCAACCCTTAAGAGTTAGCTTTAGGGTTATGAAGAGTCTTTAAAAATACAAGGGGAATAAATGAATGTATTTTTTGTTGCATATTGAATCAAAGTTTTATTTAGGAGGTTGCCCCAATAAAGAGGCCAACAATTCTATATTGTGATTTTGTGAGATTAATAAAAAAATCTAGATTTCCATTTCATATTGCAATATTTTATTCTTTCATGAGTTATTACTTTTATTAAAATATTTATGTGGATGTGCTTTTTTTATTATTCATTGAAAAAGGTGAAGGTTTTGAGAGGATCCCACAACCTAAAACAAACACTCCCAAAGGAGTTAAACTATCAACCAACCCATCATGGTTGACCAGCCAACAAGGAAGATAAGACTGGACACATAACATCCAACCACCTTACCAACTACGAGCAAAAATAACACCTCACAAGGAGGGCATCTAGCCATAATCCCAAAGAAATGGGATCAATAAACCCCGAAAAAGGTAGATACCCAATCAACCTGGGTTTATGGCATCATTGATGTTTTACCAAAAACATTCTTCCATAAGGTAGAGTTATCCAACAACCAACCCAAGAGACAGTTCATATCCTTAGTGAACTCCACTACTACTTTGAGGGTACCAAATATTGACCTCTTCTTGTCTTCTACCACTTTTATCACCTGGAGGTACTTGCATTGATTCTCAACATAGGGAGTACCATAAAATACCACCCCTTCTATTCACAACAAACGGGGCCACCAAATCAAAGTGGACAACTAGAACTAATGAATCCTCCTTATTATTTATCTTATACAATCTCTTAGAGTACCTCATATTTTCCCCTTGAATGTGTCTAGAAGTAACTGAGATTCCTCTTGATCTCTTACTGCTACCAATCACTTTAAATGAATTAAAAGGACTCTCAACCTGATTGGATTTTGAAAAGTTTAACCTAGAACTTTTGAAGTTGTGTAATTTACCGCCCCTCACACCCTTGGGGGAAACAAAGATATCCTAACCCAAAATTTTAGTCTTGGTCCCTATGAGGGAAGGTATGAGGCTCGGTCTAAACTTTGAATCACCAAAATCATCATAGAAGGAGAGATCCTCCTCCTAAGCTAGGATGGTGGATGAGGGAATAGGCTAAGATTCAATAAACTTGATAATCTTCGTTGTATCCACCCCTCTATCTTTGGAAAAAAACTCAAATATTAACATATCTAGGCCTTGATGAAGAGGGTTCAAACCTCTCCCACTCTTAACATCTGTCATTGACTTATGCATAAACTAAAATAGAGAAATAGGTATATTTATCCACCTCTCCCTTCATAGCTAGTTAAGGAACATCACATGATAGCTTATGACAACATCTTTTGAGGTGTCCAACGTGAAATAATCCATGATGACTATAAACACATGGTACCACGGGGCTTGAAGAGCTTTAGCCCTGAATCCATTTTGCTCCCTCAACAATAACTCCCCTTCATCCAAGAAGAAAATCAACTCTCTAATTAGGGAATGCTTATCCTTGTTATGGTGGGAGGCCAATAACTTTGGCTATAATATCTGCATTAACCTCAAAGTCTAGGCTCACCACCTTAACCCAACCCTCATTCCATGAGTAGGCCATGCATCTAGAAAGAATAATATTATGACCATGGAACTTGTTAATGCACCCCAAGAGACCTCTTTTTAGGATTCATTTCACCTCTTCATCAACAGTTAAGGAGGCAAGCTCCAAATGAAGCTTTGAAAATGAGGGACTCGACCTCAAATTATTAGTCCACCCCATTACCAATTTCCCCTCATAGAAACTGGGACAAACAGAGAGGATCAAAGACTGAGAGAAACTAACAAAAAAATAAGCCAAAGCTAGATATCCACTTAAAGGAGTGGAAGGGGTGATAAACCACACAAGATTTGCACTGATGACTAGGTCGACCAATGCTCACAAACATTTGACACCAATGCAACTACCACCTTAGGGAATGATGGTGAGGCCACGAGAAAAATTCTCTATCAAACACAAGCTTATACTGAGAGGGGGGTGAACAATATAAGATCAACTTTTACTTTTCTTTCCCAAACAATATTATCCAATATTATCAATGGCAATATCAATAGCAGTAATCAAAGCAATGCACAAATCATCACACACAATAGAGACACCAATTTAACGTGGTTCACCCAATGTGGGCTACTCCACGGAGAAAATATTTCTACTAAATTTTCTCAACAAATATTCTTGGGAATCAATTCCCTATTACAATGTTTATGGACCTCTATCCAAAGGAGACACCAATCCCCTATGCTCTGATTTGTGGATCTCTCTCCATAGGAGAACTCTTTCCCCTTTTCTTTGGTTCGTGGAACTTGATCCAGGAGACCTCTATCTCCTCAACTGGTTCGTGGATCTCTCTCCATAGAAGAACTCTATCTTCCCAGATGGTTCATGGATCACACTCCATAGGAGAACTCTTTCCCCTTGCTCTGGTTCGTGGATCTCTATCCATAGGAGAACTCTTTCCCCTCTGCTCTAGCTGATGATCTTCTAGAAGACTTCTACCCCCACTACTCTAGCTTGTGGATCTCTCTCCATAGAAGACCTCTATCCTCACTACCCTAGCTAATGGATCTCTATCCACTAGAGACTCCTATCCTCTACTCTATCACCTCCAAATATTACTCTCAACTCTATCTCAGATCTACACCAAAATCTATCCCAAGTGTAGTACAAATATTCTCTAACTCTATCTCAGGTCTAGCACAAATCTACTCACAAATATGTACCAAAATCTATCCTCAAATATATCCTCAAGCCTTAACACAAAGCTTGATCCAATCACAAATCAACTCTACTTAGATTTACCCCAAGCCTTAACACAAATCTTGAACAAATCAATCAATCAACTCTACTCTCAAGTCTTCACAAAGACTTGCTTCAAATATACCTTCAAGTCCTCTCAAGAACTTGCTCAATATGCTCTCAAGTCTTCACCAAGACTTACCTCAAATCTACCTTCAAGTCCTCTCAAGAACTTGCTCAATCTACTCTCAAGTCTTCACCAAGACTTACCTCAAATCTACCTTCAAGTCCTCTCAAGAACTTGCTCAATCTGCTCTCAAGTCTTCACCAAGACTTACCTCAAATATACCTTCAAGTCTTCTCAAAACTCTCAAATCTCAACTCTCAAGTCTTCCCACCTCTCAATTTACTCTCAAATCTCTTAATACATACTCAAAACAACTCACAAAATATGCTCAATCAATCTCAAATATTGCACACAATGCTATCAAATGCTTTGTCTAATCTTCAAGGTAATTCCTTTAACTTGAAGTAGTTTAGACATATTTTATCCAGAATTCATTTAACCTCTGGAACATATAGAGAATGATGTACTCTATCAAAACTCAATATGTTCTACTCAATCATTAAGTCTATCACTTTCACAAATATGATTTCTAATGTTTGCACATTCACTTTCAATATCACTCAAATCCAATGCTCAAGAATTTCACTCAATCATTCAACCAATGAAACACAACTTGCTCACTAACCCTAAACAAGTGTTTTCATACTTCTTCAAACAAAGAGCACAATGTGGGTCTCAAACCCTAACTCAAATAATCCTCAATATCTATCTCAAATGTTCTCTAAACATTCACCAATGAAGCATATAAGAATTCACTCAAATATTTCCAACAATCCTTATCAAACAATCCTTTTCACTCCACCTTATATTTTACAACATTCATTCCAACATTTCAAACAAAATATGATGTGCCCATACCTCTTTGCTTTGATGGAGATATATCTTCAAAACCTGTTTTACTCACAACCAAATCCTTTTGCCAATTCTAGGTTAGATAGCAATAATCTATCTCAAAATCTCCACAAGAATATTTACCTCAACAAATATTTCACCATACAAGAAATACAATAAAATGTCAAGTCACAAATACACCTTATCACTCCTTCACTTTCAAAATAATATTCAACATATATCAAAAATAAAGTTCCTTGTTTACACCTTATAATCTCCTTCTCTTTCAAGATAATATTCAACACATATAAAAATAAAGTTCCTTGTTTACACCTTATAATCTCCTTCTCTTTCAAAATAATATTCAACACACATCAAAAATAAAGTCCCTTTGTTTACACCTTATAATATCCAATACTTGATTTAATTCCTAAACACCAAAAATAAAATATTTAATTAACACACCTTATGACTCCCTAAACAATTCCACACATGGCCCTTTTAATATCACCTAGCCTCAAAACAACTTTCATTTTCCAAAATCTTTGGCAGATTTAACTCAAAAATTGCATACCTTAATATTTGGCCCACGTCATAAAAATATTGCACAAGTCTCAACGACCAACGCCCAAGCTCGAACCCATGACCTTAGCCACCACAATGCCCTAGCCCAAGGCTAGGCTACCACTTGGGCTACATGCCCACATGAGAACCAAAGGACACTCTATCCTATACAACGTTTGCTTCTCATGAATTTCATCAAAAATGAAAAGCTCTTTCCTCCTTTGCAAAACAACTTGCATGGGATTTAAAATTGAGACCAACCCTTCGCAATCACCTTAGCCAAGCCTCAACTACCATCTATGCTAGCCAACACTTTGGAATTATCTTCACACTCTCCATGATTTTCAACAAAATCCTCCTCGAATAATTTGCTTGACTTATGCTTGGTCTCTGCCCCTCACGAATGATACACACAAATTATCTTTTCACTTAGGCATTCGAATACAATCAACCTTTGGAAATAAAAAATCATTTCCTTTAAATTCTCGTTCCTTTGGTTTAAAAATATCGGCCCTCTCTTGCTTTCGAATATGAATCCGATTTGGAACTTTGGTGCCATAAATTATTTTAAATTAAAATTTTAACTTTTGTTAAAATATTTTAATTTAAATAATTTAAAAAGAAACCTTTGCAACCCTTTTATAAATTCTCAATAAACCTTGTCGAGGATTTTTTTTTAATGATTTATTGGACCCAATTATTATAATATTAAAAAATATTATAGTGATATTTGTCCTTCTTTTTAAACCATGGTCTCTTCTTTCTGACTAATTTGCTTGCTTTTGGGATGAACTTTGCCATGATCAATTTCAACCATATCAACCATAAAAGAATATTCCTACCATACAAAGTGCTCTCTAACATCAACCTTTTGACATCAATGAAAACACAACTTACTCAAAATTTCCAACAATATCCCCCTTTGTCATTGATGGCAACCCTTTTCCTTAATCATTCCTTTTTCCTTTTTCCAACTCTGCTCCCCTTAGGAAACTACTCCCCCTAACTGAATGCTCTCTCCCTAACTCAAATCTCTCCCCCTTTGTCATCAATGGCAAAGGGACTCCTTTGGGGCTAAATATAAGACTCTTAGCTCATCCCCCTCCCCACCTCCTCTCCTTGAGGTGATTAATTTTGGGGTGGGAGTAAAATTACTCCCAACATACAATGCTCTTTTCCTTTGTCAACCTGCTTTCTCAACATACCCTTTTGGTTCCTTTGAGTATCCTTATTCTTGCTTGTCTCTGGAAGCTCTAGAAACTTTGTTCTGCACCACTTGGCCATATGCCCAACATTATTGCACTTATAACACTTAATGTTGTGGTTCCTAGAAGGTGCAAATATCTTGAAGTTCCTCCTAGTGAAGCCATACCTATTTCTATCATGAACCCTACAGTGAATTGCTTTATGACCAAATCGATTACAAGAGTAGAAATACCCTTGAAATAAATGTCCATATTTGAAGTTCCTCTTAGTAATACCATACTCCTTTTCATGAGTCCTGCAATGCATAGCCCTGTGACCAAACCTGTTACATGAGAAACAATGTCCTTTGAAGAAATCTTTCCTTGGACCCATTGGTCTCTTAGTCCTTTCTTCCCTATGATGTTCCTTGTTCCTTGTTTGTGCATTGTTTCCTTTCTTGGTGAAACTTTTATTCACATAAGTCTCACTTTCTTCTTTACTCTCTTCTTCTAAATATTCTTCCTCTTTGGATCTTGAGCTTGACCCTTGCTCTTGTTTCTCTTGTCTTTCTTCAAAACCATGTCCTACTTTTTTAAATAAAGGTCTTTTTGCATTGATAATTTTATCCAAAATCTTTCAAATTTTCCAAAACCTATGTAGCTTATCCTTAGAATCTTCCATTTTCTTCCTTAGAAATACTACCTCTTGTTCTAATCTCTCACATTCTAAGACTTTTATTTCTAACTTTTATTTAAATCTCCTTGTCTTAGTTATTGCATTTATTAGATCTTGTATAAGCTTTCCTTTCTCTTCATCACATTCTTGAAATTGAGCCTTGAATCTTGAGTTCTACTTTCTAACCTTTTTCAATTCTTTTAGAGTAGAAATAAGTTCAGCTTCTAAATCTACTACTCCTTCCTCTTCATTTTCTGATTCTTCCTCTACTTCTTCAAGAGCATCTTCATATTCTTCTTCAATTTTTTATCTTTATTTCAAATAGGATCACTTCCTTCATCTTCTATTGCCAAGAAGAGAATTTCTTCTTCTTCACTATCTAAGGATCTTTCATCACTATCACTTGAACTCTTGCCTATCTTATCCACATAAAAACTCTTCTTATGCCTCTAAAAAAACTTCTTTTCATGCTTGTTTTGTCCATACCTATTTTTCTTTTCATACCTAGATTTTCTTGCTTCCTTTCTCTTATGATCTTGTTTCTCTTCACTACTACTACTTCCAACTTTTGGACAGTTAGATGCATAGTGACCATATTTACCATAATTGAAACACTTAACTATTTTAGTACCTTTGTGCTTTCTTGAGTCCTTCTTGTTCCTTCTGCCATAGTTTGCTTCTTCATCACTGGATGACTCATCACTTGAATCTAGCTTCTTATCTTTTGTCTTCTTTGCTACTTTGAAGGCTACCTCTTTCTTGGGGATAGGATCCTTTCCTATTCTCATCTCATAAGCTGTGAGAGTTCCATGCAACTCATCCATAGTCAAAGTTTCAATATCTCTTATTTCTTCTATGGCTGAAACCTTTTCACTATACCTCATAGGGAGTGACCTTAAAACCTTTTGACAAACATCTGATTCTTCAAATTTAAACCCAAGTCCTCGCATGGAGTTAACAACCTCATCCACATGAAGTAAGTATGTAGCAATGTCTTCCTCATCCTTCATCTTCAAGTCTTCAAATGTTTTCTTGTGATTTTGCAATTTTGCCATCTTGACCTTTTTGTCTCCCTCATATGTTTTCTTCAACTTTTCCCAAATCTCTTTTGTTGATGTGCAATGCATAACTTTTACAAACTCTGCTTCATGTAAACCACTTAATATTGCATTCATTGCCTTTGCATTATACATATGTAGGAGCTTACCATATTTATCTATAGGAGGACTAGTTGGAGGTGTGTATCCATCCTCAACTGCTTGCCATGTCTCATATCCTTGTGCCATCAAGTAAGTCTTCATTCTTATGTTCTAGAAAGCATAATTATTCCCATCGAACAATGGTGCCTTATTTGTTGAAGATCCACTCTGAGATGCCATCTGTGTTCTTGTATACTTTTCCTTCAAGTTGTTAAACTCTTCCGAAGGAACCCGCTCTGATACCAATTGAAGAACACAAGCTTATACTGAGAGGAGGGGTGAACAGTATAAGATCAACTTTTACTTTTCTTTCCCAAACAATATTATCCAATATTATCAATGGCAATATCAATAGCAGTAATCAAAGCAATGCATAAATCATCACACACAATAGAGACACCAATTTAACGTGGTTCACCCAATGTGGGCTACTCCATGGAGAAAATATTTCTACTAAATTTTCTCAACAAATATTCTTGGGAATCAATTCCCTATTACAATGTTTATGGACCTCTATCCAAAGGAGACACCAATCCCCTATGCTCTGATTTGTGGATCTCTCTCCATAGGAGAACTCTTTCCCCTTTTCTCTAGTTCGTGGAACTTGATCCAGGAGACCTCTATCTCCTCAACTAGTTCATGGATCTCTCTCCACAGAAGAACTCTATCTTCCTAGCTGGTTCATGGATCACACTCCATAGGAGAACTCTTTCCCCTTGCTCTGGTTCATGGATCTCTATCCATAGGAGAACTCTTTCCCCTCTACTCTAGTTGATGATCTTCTAGAAGACTTCTACCCCCACTACTCTAGCTTGTGGATCTCTCTCCATAGAAGACCTCTATCCTCACTACCTAGCTAATGGATCTCTATCCACTAGAGACTCTTATCCTCTACTCTATCACCTCCAAAGCTTACTCTCAACTCTATCTCAGATCTACACCAAACTCTATCCCAAGTGTAGTACAAATCTGCTCTAACTCTATCTTAGGTCTAGCACAAATATGCTCATAAATATATACCAAAATCTATCCTCAAATCTATCCTCAAGCCTTAACACAAAGCTTGATCCAATCACAAATCAAATCTGCTTAGATTTACCCCAAGCCTTAACACAAATCTTGAACAAATCAATCAATCAACTCTACTCTCAAGTCTTCACAAATACTTACTTCAAATATACCTTCAAGTCCTCTCAAGAACTTTCTCAATCTACTCTCAAGTCTTCACCAAGACTTACCTCAAATCTACCTTCAAGTCCTCTCAATAACTTGCTCAATATACTCTCAAGTCTTCACCAAGACTTACCTCAAATCTTCCTTCAAGTCCTCTCAAGAACTTGCTCAATCTGCTCTCAAGTCTTCACCAAGACTTACCTCAAATATACCTTCAAGTCTTCACCAAGACTTACCTCAAATATACCTTCAAGTCTTCTCAAGAACTTGCTCAATATACTCTCAAGTCTTCACCAAGACTTACTCAAATCTATCTTAATACATACTCAAAACAACTCACAAAATATGCTCAATCAATCTCAAATCTTGCACACAATGCTATCAAATGCTTTGTCTAATCTTCAAGGTAATTCCTTTAACTTGAAGTAGTTTAGACATATTTTATCCAAAATTTGTTTAACCTCTAGAACATATAGAGAATGATGTACTCTATCAAAAACTCAATATGTTCTACTCAATCATTAAGTCTGTCGCTTTCACAAATCTGATTTCTAATGTTTGCACATTCACTTTCAATATCACTCAAAACCAATGCTCAAGAATTTCACTCAATCATTCAACCAATGAAACACAACTTGCTCACTAACCCTAAACAAGTATTTTCAAACTTCTTCAAACAAAGAGCACAATGTGGGTCTCAAACCCTAACTCAAATAATCCTCAATATCTATCTCAAATGTTCTCTAAACATTCACCAATGAAGCATATAAGAATTCACTCAAATATTTCCAACAATCCTTATCAAACAATCCTTTTCACTCCACCTTATATTTTACAACATTCATTCCAACATTTCAAACAAAATATGATGTGCCCATACCTCTTTGCTTTGATGGAGATATGTCTTCAAAACCTATTTTACTCACAACCAAATCCTTTTGCCAATTCTAGGTTAGATAGCAACAGTCTATCTCAAAATCTCCACAAGAATATTTACCTCAACAAATATTTCACCATACAAGAAATACAATAAAATGTCAAGTCACAAATACACCTTATCACTCCTTCACTTTCAAAATAATATTCAACATATATCAAAAATAAAGTTCCTTGTTTACACCTTATAATATCCTTCTCTTTCAAGATAATATTCAACACATATTAAAAATAAAGTTCCTTGTTTACACCTTATAATCTCCTTCTCTTTCAAAATAATATTCAACACATATCAAAAATAAAGTTCCTTTGTTTACACCTTATAATCTCCAATACTTGATTTAATTCCTAAGCACCCAAAATAAAATATTTAATTAACACACCTTATGACTCCCTAAACAATTCCACACATGGCCCTTTTAATATCACCTAGCCTCAAAACAAATTTCATTTTCCAAAAACCTTTGGCAAATTTAACTCAAAAATTGCATACCTTAATATTTGGCCCACGTCATAAAAATATTGCACAAGTCTCAACGACCAGCGCCCAAGCTCGAACCCGTGACCTTAGCCACCACAATGCCCTAGCCCAAGGCTAGGCTACCACCTAGGCTATACGCCCACATGAGAACCAAAGGACACTCTATCCTATACAACGTCTGCTTCTCATAAATTTCATCAAAAATGAAAAGCTCTTTCCTCCTTTGCAAAAACCAACTACGTGGGATTCAAAACCAAGACCAACCCTTCGCAAGCACCTTAGCCAAGCCTCAACTATCATCTATGCTAGCCAACACTTTGGAATTATCTTTGCACTCTCCATGATTTTCAACAAAATCCTCCTCGAATAATTTGCTTGACTTATCCTTGGTCTCTGCCCCTCACGAACGATGCGCACAAATTATCTTTTCACTTAGGCATTCGAATATATGAAACTTTGGAAATGAAAAATCATTTCCTTTAAATACTCTTTCCTTTGGTTTAAAAAACGTCGGCCCTCTCTTGCTTTTGAATTCGAATTCGATTTGAAACTTTGGCGCCATAAATTATTTTAAATTAAAATTTTAACTTTTGTTAAAATATTTTAATTTAAATAATTTAAAAAGAAACCTTTGCAACCCTTTTATAAAAGCTCAATAAACCTTGTCCAGGATATCTTTTTTTAATGATTTCTTGGACCCAATTATTATAATATTGAAAAATATTATAATAATATTTGTCTTTCCTTTTAAACCATGGCCTCTTCTTTTCGACCAATTTGCTTGCTTTTGGGATGAACTTTGCCTTGATCAATTTCAACCATATCAACCATAGAAGAATATTCCTGCCATACAAAGTGCTCTCTGACATCAACCTTTTGACATCAAACCTTTTGACATCAATGACAACACAACTTACTCAAAATTTCCAACATTCTCCATCCATGAGATGAATCACATTAGTGAATAATAACTCAGTAATAAACATATTTCGATGCTTATTTCCAAATCTTGAACCAACCAGAAGCCTGAGGTCCCTCATGTAACACCAATACCATCCATGAGACTTCGAATATAGACTAATTTTAAATCTTTGTGAATATTGCCTTAGAATCTGGAACCACCTCAACCCTATTTGGAAAAAGTAATCCCTAAAGTTGACAAAAAGTAGTAGTTAGGCCAAGGAGGAGAGATGAATCGCCAAAATTTCATGCCTCAAGTACCATGTGTGACATGATAATCCACCTCAACAACCCAAGAGCTTCATGCAAAGAAAATACCAGTGTGTCTAGACAAGGATAATTCATGGTGAATCCAAAAGGGACCATTAATGAGGTAAAGATTTTCATGCCCAACACTCATGTCCAGGATCCAAAATAAAAATACGAACACAGGATGTGCCTTGGCTTAATTCAATATTGATCATGGTACTTGGTCAGACTAATCCATCCATTATGGTAGCCCCAAGATGGCTTAAGGAGTAAATCAAGGATTTTCTTCATTGAGAATGTTAGGACCCTCCTAACATAAGAAAATTATCATTATATTAATATATTAACTTACAAGAGTGTTAGTCTCACAATGACATTGAGAGGGGGGGGTGAATCAGTGTAGCTCTTAAAAACTTAAATCTTCAACTCTTAATGCAGAAACAATGAAAACTTAAAACCCAATAAAGCAAATATAACAAAGAGCATCACACAACACAAGATGTACCGAGGTTCACCAGTTTTGGCTACTCCTCAAAAATAGACTGTTTGGACTCCCATCCAAATCTAGCCTTTGCAAAGCAACAACTTTACAATCAATTTACCAACACCCATTGGAAGGAGCACCAACCCCTGATTTATCTGCACCAACAGAAAGGAGCACCAACCCCTGATTTACTAGCACCAACTGGAAGGAGCACCAACCCCTAATTTATCTGCACCAACAAAAAGGAGCACCAACCCCTGATTTACCAGCACCAACTGGAAGGAGCACCAACCCCTGATGCCAAGCACCAACTTGGACTTCAATCTTGAAACTAGAAGATTGACATAAATGCTTTCACTTTTACAAGACCCTGACTGGTCTATTGCTTTCTCAACATCTCCCACACTTCATAAAACACACACCCTTCTCACTTGCCTCTCGCGTGCCTCTCACTCTCCTCTCGCTCTTTTCGTAAGATAAAATCCATGATGCTTTAATCCTGAGCACTTTCAAAATTCTCCACGCAGACCTCCTTTTATAACAAAGTTTTGAATATATTTTTAACTTCCATATTTTCACATGCAACCCATAACTGGCCCTGTAACTGTCGTTCTAACTTTAGTTCACTATTCTTATTTTAACTGCATGATTTTTCTCTCAGATCGCACTGTAATCGTCTTCATCGACTTCAGTTAGCTCTTCTTATTTTAACTGCATGATTTTCTTCTGCAACGGCCCCTGTAACTATCGTATAACTTCAGTTAACTATCACATATCTTATTTCGATTGGGTTCTCTTCTTAGCTCGTGCCAAAGTGACCTATCATGAAATCGTGACACTTTTGCCTCTTTGTCCTCTTCTCGGCTTTCGCCCGCGAAAACACATGTCGCGATATCGCGACACTTTCACCTTCGTACTCTTTCCTCTTTACTTTTGTCGCAATATCGTGACACTTCTGCCTTCTTACTTTCTCTCTCCTCCTTTAGTCGTGAAAATGTGACATGTCACGATATCACGACACTTTCTCTCCTTTGCTCTTTCTCTTGCCTTCGGGTCACGAAAACACGACATGTCACAATATCGCAACACTTTATCTCCTTTGCTCTTTCTCTTGCCTTCGGGTCGCAAAAATGTGACATGTCGCGATATCGTGACACTTTTTCTCTCGGACTCTCTCTCTTGCAATATGTCACAAAATCGTGACACTTTTTCTTTCGGACAATCTCTCCTGCAATATGTCACGAAATCGTGACACTTTTTTTTCCGTACAATCTCTCTTGCAATATGTCGTGAAATCGTGACACTTTTTCGTTCGTACAAAATTCCTTGCAATATGTCGCGAAATCGTGACACATTTTCATCCGTACAATCTCTCTTGCAATATGTCATGAAATCGCGATACTTTTTCGTCTGTACAATCTCTCTTGCAATATGTCACAAAATCGCGACACTTTTTCTACTTGCCTTTCTCTCTTCCAACATGTCATGAAATCATGACACTTTTTCTTCCGTACTATCTCTCTTGCAATATGTCGCGAAATCATGAAACTTTTTCTACTTGCACTTTCTCTCTTCCAACATGTCGCGAAATCACGACAGTTTTTCTTGCTTGCGCTTTCTCTCCGAACATGTCACAAAATCGTGATAGTTTTGCTTGCTTGCGCTTTCTCTCCGAACATGTCACGAAATCACGATAGTTTTGCTTGCTTGCGCTTTCTCTCCGAACATGTCACGAAATCATGACAGTTTTGCTTGCTTGTGCTTTCTCTCCGAACATGTCACAAAATCATGACAGTTTTGCTTGCTTGTGCTTTCTCTCAGAACATGTCACAAAATCACGACAGTTTTGCTTGCTTGCGCTTTCTATTTGAACATGTCGCGAAATCGTGACAGTTTTGCTTGCTTGCACTTTCTCTCTGAACATGTCACGAAATCGCGATAGTTTTGCTTCCTTGTGCTTTCTCTCCGAACATGTCACAAAATCATGACAGTTTTTCTTTCTTCTCAACATGTTGCGATATTGCGACAATTTTTCTTTCTTGCTCAACATGTCACGATATTGAGACAGTTTTCTTCCTTGCTCTACATGTCGCGATATCGCGACAATTTTATTCCTTGTGATTTTCTTTTGATTTTTAGCATATGGGCCACTTCAATCTTTTGGAAAATCACTGGACATACTCTGAAGAACCTCTTAACTCCTGTCCACTACATCAACCGATCTGTCTGATTGTGTTGACAACAATGACAATACTGTTGATCATGGCACTTGGTCAGACTAATCCATCCATTATGGTAGCCCCAAGATGGCTTAAGGAGTAAATCAAGGATTTTCTTCATTGAGAATGTTAGGACCCTCCTAACATAAGATAATTATCATTATCTTAATATATTAACTTACAAGGGGTCACACCCTTTCACAAGCACACACTCCTTGGTTGGGTATATTAACCCAATCACTTTTTATTTTTAAGACATCGAAGAATATACATTATTAATATATAAGGAGTTTACCTTCTGTTTTCCAACTGCGATTCCTAATATTTCTTGCGATTCTATTTAAGTTAGAGTCTTCCACTTGGTATCTTACCATCTGGATCAGAGCCATTTCTCACCCACCACTCCATTGCAACAAACGACCACCTCCCACCACCCATAAGATGTAGCACAACGATCAAAATCAGCTTTGAGAAAGAAAGAACGTGACCTCTCTGTTATAACATTACACTCACGGTGACACGATCTGCATCGACCCATCGAAATCCTTGTTTGTACCAGCATTTAGTGCCCCTGCCTAAGGCCTTCATGAAGCAAATGAACATCTCAAATTTTTGACGCAGGTGACGTCCAAGAAAATCAGCAACAAAGACAAAGTTTTTGTCTCTGTGAGTTTTTCGGCAAAGACAGAGTTAACAACGAAGACAGGTCAAAAATATTATATCCCGACGGTAGATCGATCATTAGGCGAGCAAAACAAATGTGGATTAGGCAAAATCCCAATTCGACCCAAAAAACAATAGCAAATTTCCCCTCCAAATCGCGTAGAGCCGTTTTTCGACGATACCCTGCACTTCCCGACGAACGAAAATAAAAATTAAAGTAAAGGCTAAGGTTTTTAAAAAATCAATGACCTCCGGTAACCTTTCCGCATCGGAGACAAAGCAAGGAAAAAGTTCAAAAAGTTTAAAAAATCTATTATCCCACATTTGTGAGAAAGGAGGGTGGACGAAGGTTTAATATCGAACGAAGACAAATTAGGCTTTGTGACTTCGGTCACGCCTTGCTTTCCTATCCGTGCAACCGAAGCCTTACCTTCCTCACTATTTGCATTACATTTCCCTCCTATCTGCTCAGCTCCTCCCAATCATCCTTTCCCCACCTCGTGTTGTCTGCCATCCGCCATGCCTTGTGTCTCCTGCCCCCGCCAATTGTTCGCCTGCTCCTTGTGTTTCCCGCCTGCCACCCCTATGCCTCTGTTGTGCTCTGTCAGTATGCCTCCCCACCTACTGCCCATACACCTCTATCATGTTCTATTAGTTTGCCTCCCCACCTATCACCCTTGTCTACCTGATCCTTGTGTTTTCCACCTGTCGCCCTGTCGATCGTCATGCACTCTCGATCCTGACGCTTCTGTCGTTACCCACCTACCGTGCACTCTCGAACTTGACGCCTCTACCGTGCCATGCTCTGTATTCTATGTTGGTTCAATATTAATCTATTAAAGCTACTATTAATTAATAGAGAGCACCAAATTTAAAAGTTGATTGGACATTGCCCACCAAATTTTGGTAAAAGGAGGCAACATTTTTTTTTTTTTAATTCTTGCTAAACCTTGGAAAAAAAAGTTGCCAATTGTAATATTTTGGAAAAATTTGCATAGAAAACTTTTGTAAAAGTTGCTAAAACAACTTGTAAAGTTGTTAAAACAAATTTTACACTTGCTCATCTTGTACCAAGTTATATTGATTGTTATCTACACCAACCACAATGGCTGAGGGGTGACAATCACTGGATTCCATTCATGAGAAACATGAAAGGCTTGCTGAAGAAGTTAAACAAGAAAGAGAGGAGAATGCCCGTAACACAAGAGAACTCTTCAAGAAAATATTTGCAATGGATGTTAAACTTGATGATATCAGTCAAAATTAGGCAACAACACATTCAAATTCAACCAAAAATGGGTCATCAAATTGAGCAATGTTAGGAGGTCCACAAACTTCCATTTTACCATGGACGACCAAATTAGACTTCCAAAATTTGAATGCGGAGACCCTACAAATTGGATCTATCGAGCAGAGCAATATTTCTCACTAAATCAAATTCTAGAAATGCAAAAAGTGCATATCGTCTCCTTCCACTTGGAAAACGACGCCATCCAATGGTACCAATGGTTTGAGAAAACTAACGGCACTCCGACGTGGTCAACCTTTACACAGAATCTATTAGTGCGATTCGGCCCTAGCAAGTTTCAAAGCTTTACAGGGCCCCTCACTAAATTATGCCAAACCACTTTGATAAGCGAATACCAAGCAGAATTTGAAAGGCTAGCTAATCGAACATCCAGATTAGACGCTGCATTCTTTCAAGAATGTTTTGCCAGTGGATTAAAAGAAGAAATTTGAATTGAGGTGCAAATGTATAACCCTACAAACATGTTAGAGACCATCAGCTTGGCAAAATTAGCAGAAGACAAAATCCAAGCATGAAATTGGTTCACAAAACCAAATTTGGGGAAACCACCAAACACTTATACCAACCCTAAACCAATGCAAAATGGAAGAACCCAAAACTCCTACACAGCCCCCAAAATTAACCCCACTCTACCAATTAAGCGTCTGAGTTTCGAGGAAATGAAGGAAAGACAAGCTAAGGGTCTTTGCTACCATTGCGATGAGAAATTTGACAAAAATCATAAATGTGCCTCATGGAAATTATATATTCTAGATGCCACAGATGGGGGGAATTCTACCGAAGAGGAACCGGAACTCGAAGTAGAGGTATTATACAACACACTTGAAAGTGACGAAGAAAATGCACCAAAGGTTTCCTTCAACGCCCTTGCCAGATTTTTTGCCCCTCAAATAATGTGAGTGAAGGGGTATTTTAAGAAACAAAACCTTACTGTGCTCCTAGATTCTGGTAGCACGCACAATTTTATCGATCCAAAGTTGGCTAAGCAAGAAAATTGTTTTATATACCCTTGCAATAACTTCGAAGTGATGATTGGAAATGGCAAAAAAAATGCATGCAAAGGAAAATGCAGAAATATAAAACTATTTATGGGGGTTTATAACATGAAAGGCAACATGTACGTCCTACCCCTAGGTGGTTGTGAAATTGTACTAGGCATACAATGGTTACGAACCTTGGGCGTAGTCCAATGGGAATTTGATGAACTATGGATGAAGTTCATAGAAAAGAACCAAACCTATATTATCAAAGGCCTAAAATCAGGACCTTCCCAAATCGTAAGCTTGCATAGAATGGAGAAAATTATCCAAAAAGAAAACAAAAGAATGGTCACCCAATTATTTTCAATTCAACCTAGTCACAAAGAAGAAGAGACACCAGAGTTACAAAATATTTTAGACCACCATAAGGCGATATTCAATGAACCAAAAGGACTACCTTCACAACGAAGTCACAATCACACTATTCCACTACTTCTAGGGCATCAACCTCCTAATATTAGACCTTATCGTTATCTATACCTCCAAAATATCGAAATAGAGAAATTAGTACAGGAGCTTCTTAAGGTAGGAGTCATTAGACCTAGCAAAAACCCTTACTCCTCTCCAATTATTTTAGTTATAAATAAGGATGGATCGTGGCATTTATGTGTCGATTTTCAAGCGCTTAATAAAATGACCATCAAGGATAAATTTCCTATTTCGGTCATAGACGAGCTATTAGATGAACTCCATGGGGCAGCTTATTTTTCCAAGTTAGACTTATGGTCGGGCTACCACCAAATACGAGTCAACGAAAAGGATATTCCTAAGACAACCTTTCACACTCACGAAGGGCACTATGAATTCTTGGTGATGCCATTTGGCCTTACCAACGCTCCTTCTACCTTTCAAAGTCTAATGAATAAGGTATTTCACCCTTTCCTTCGTAAATTTATATTAGTTTTCTTTGATGACATTTTGATTTATAGAAAAACATGGGAAGAATATTTGGACCATGTTAGACAAGCATTACAAATCTTGAAGGAAAATCAACTTTATGCAAAAAGATCAAATTGTTCCTTTGGAAAACAAGAAATTGAATACTTAGGGCATATTGTCTCAAAGGAAGGAGTTATGGTAGATCCTTGCAAAATTGAGGAGGTGAAAAATTGGCCTATTCCAAAAACCTTAAAAGGTCTACATGGGTTTCTTGGACTAACAGGATATTATAGAAAATTTATCCAAAATTATGGTAAAATTGCTGCCCCTCTAACAACATTACTTAAGAAAAATGCTTTCAAATGGTCATCTAAAGCAGATGAGGCCTTTATCACCTTGAAAAATACAATGTGTACTACCCCTATTCTAGCCATGCCCAAATTTTCTAAACCTTTTGTCATTGAAAGTGATGCTTCGAGAATAGGAATGGGAGCCGTACTCATGCAGGATGAAAGGCCTCTAGCTTTTATAAGCAAAACATTTTATCCTAAGAATCTAGCTCACTCTACGTATGAAAAAGAGATGTTGGCGATTGTCCATGCTATTCAACATTGGAGGCCTTACCTTATTGGCCAAAATTTCATTATACGCACTGACCATCATAGCTTGAAGTATTTTTTGGAACAAAGGACTAATACCCCGAAACAAAAAAAGTGGGTTACTAAACTTCTTGGCTATGATTATGAAATTACATATAAAAATGGAAAGGACAACATGGCAGCTGATGCACTTTCTAGAAAATTTTAAGATTTGCCTCAAGTCCATGCTCTTTCCTCCCTTATTCCTAAATGGGTAGATGAGGTGCATGAAGAATGGATAAATGATCCTACTATCCATGCCTTAATTCAACAACTTCAACATAATCCTAGTAGCAAACCTCCATACACTTGGAAGGACAATATATTAATATACAAATGAAGGATGGTCCTCACCCCCAATTCAACTTATCATGAAAAACTTCTTCATGAGTTACATACCTCACCCACTGCAGGCCACTATGGTTTCTTAAAAACCTATAAAAAAGCCACTACCTCCTTCTATTGGGTAGGAATGAAAAACTACATCAAAATTTTTGTAAAAGAATGTGAAGTTTGCCAAAGACAAAAGGGGGAGACCCTTGCTATTCTAGGATTACTTCAACCTCTTCCTATACCCACCAAAACATGGGAAAATATTTCTATGGAATTTATTGAAGGATTACCAAAATCAGGAGGAAAAACAACCATTTTCGTAGTCGTTGATCGCTTATCTAAATATGCCAATTTTTGTCTTGTGGCTCATCCTTATACCGCTAGCACTATAGCCCACCTCTTCCTAGATAACATCTTTAAATTACATGGTATGCCCTCCACAATTTTTAGTGACCGCAACCCAAATTTCACTAGCACTTTTTGGAAGGAATTGTTCAAATTACAAGGTACTCAACTTCGTATGAGCTTCGCTTACCATCCTCAAACCGATGGCCAAACAGAAGTTGTAAATAAATGCTTGGAAACATACCTTTTATGTTTTTTTTCTACTCAACCACTCCATTGGGTAAAGTGAATTTCACTAGCGGAATGGTGGTATAACACTTCATACCATACGTCCATCAAAATGACTCCTTATGAAGCATTATATGGCCAAACACCACCACCCCTCACTTCCTATATTCCAGGGACTACAAAAGTCCATGTGGTGGAAACAAAACTTGCTACTCGAGATGACATACTACGGATCCTAAAAGAGAACCTACATACCATCCAACATCGCATGAAGCAGCAAGCCGATCAACATAGAAGCGAACATAGTTTCTACGAGGGTGATATGGTTTTCTTATGTCTCCAACCTTACCACCAATCCTCTCTTAAACAAAAAGGTTCTCAAAAGTTAGCACCCAAATTTTACGAGCCGTATAAAGTTCTCCAATGTATTGGGACCATTGCTTACAAACTTGAGCTTCCTCCCTCTTCCAAAATTCACCCCATATTTCATGTATCTTGCCTTAAGCTCATAGTTGGAGCCCATATCACAACACAAACCACTCTCCCTGAATTTTTCAATGATGGAGTACTTCTAGTCGAACCAGAAGCTATCTTGGATTGCCGCTCTTGTCACCTTCGTACTCGCGATATCATGAAAGTTTTAATCCATTGGAAAGGTCTACCTTTAGAAGATGTGACGTGGGAAACTCTTCACGATATCCAGCAGCAATTTCCAAATTTCCAGCTTTGAGGACAAAGCTCTTTTAAGGGGGGTGGCATGTTAGAACCCTTCTAACATAAGATAATTATCATTATCTTAATATATTAACTTACAAGGCTCCTTGGCTGGGTATATTAACCCAATCACTTTTTATTTTTAAGACATCGAAGAATATACATTATTAATATATAAGGAGTTTACCTTATGTTTTCCAACTACGATTCCTAATATTTCTTGCAATTCTATTTAAGTCAGACTCTTTCACTTGGTATCCTACCAGAGAAACCCATTTAACTCTTTCAGGAAATTAGACCTCCAAACTGTCATTCTTGGATAAACAATACTCCAGTTGGCCATGAAGTCTACCAATTTATTCCCTTCTCTCCATATATGAGAAATTTACACCTCCATTTCTTGAAGGATTCTTCTAATTTCTACCACCATATTTTGGATACTTCAATTAATTAGATTGATCAAGCTTAAGGAGTCCCCTTCTACAAACATCTTCTTGGCCCTAAACTCTTGCAGAATCAATAAGCCTTGGTAAGCTACCCTGGACTATGCAAAAAATGAAGATTGCATAGAAAGGTGTTCAACAAAGGCCACCACAATGCTACCATTATCATCTCTAATTACTCCACCTACCACTTCTAAGCTTGGATTTCCTTTAGAGGATCCATAAAAATTAAGTTTTAACCACCCACTAAGGGGATCCATCTGATAAATATTCTAGGATTGGGAACTGGGTCCAAAAAATTGGTCAAGGGAAATCCAAGAATCTGTTCTACTTCTATTTCTACCGTTGAGGATCTCTGGTGGCTATTGCTCAAATCAAGAAATACAGATAACACATTCTCCACCAAAATCCAAAGGGATCTAAAGCCAACATGCGAGCAGTTGCATCTAGAATTTTTGAAGGCTTGAGCATTTATTTGTTTCCAAAGGCCCCATAAGAGATGAGGAAGAAGGAATTTCCATAGGAATTTAAGCCTTGGAGAGGTGAATGGTGGGATCCATTGAGAGTAAAGCTCATCAATAGAATTTGGAGAAACTCAACTAACTCCTAGATTTTCCATAATAATTGCATAGGCACCTCTAAAAAAGGAGCAATTAGAAAAGAGGTGGTATATCATCTCCCGATAAGCTTCACAAAGATAACATCTGCTGGGAAGAATCATACCTCACTTTTAAATATTCTCAATAGTTAGGATACTATTTTGGGCAGTCAACCAGAGAAAGATATTAACTTTTGGGAGAAGATTATTGATCCAAATATTCATACTTGGGGTCCAAAACTGAAACTCCAACTTCGTCAATGCATAAGCTAAATAAATTGAAAAGGAACCATCACTTTCCTCTAACCATAAAAATTTATCTTCCACCTTCGTGTGAGAAAGAGCCGCTATCTTCTCCTAAGAAATTTTGCACTTCCCTATCTCTTATCACTAAAGAAGGATTCATCCATCATTTATGATCATTATCAATGGTAATGAAGTTTGCTACTTTCCAGTGTCTTAGAGCTCCGAACGATGGTTCAACAATCACCAGGTTCAGGTCCAAGGCAATAGGTTTATTAGTAATCCATGAATCATGCCAAAAATCAATGGAATTACCATATCCTAAGATCCACCTTCTCCCTTGGAGAAGGAGGGATCGTGAATTTATTAGACTCTACCAAAAAGGGGATCCATCAACAGGCAACGGGTTTGAGAGGAAATCATTAAAGTGGTATTTTACCTTCAAATTTTTGATCCACTCCACCTTCTCATTCTTGACCATCTTCCAAGCTTGTTTGGCAACTAATGCCCTATTCATTATCCACACATCCTTTAAGCCCAGACCTCCTCTTCTCTTATGACTACAGGCCTGGTCCCATGAAACTAGGTGAAATTTCCTTTCCAAATCTGAACCAATCCAAAGGAAGACTTTAAGTATCCTCTCCATTTTTGATACAATAATGCAAGATATTCTAAAAATAAATATGAAATAGATTGGGATACTTTGGAGGGAGTTTATTACCTAAATAATTTTCCCAACTTGACTCAAGAGTGCCCCTTTCTAGGCAGTCAACTTTTGCATCCTCTCTATGATTGCGTTCCAAATAAATTTTAGCATACGACCATGGAATAGGGGGAGGGCCAAGTAAGATGTCAAAAAGTTGGAAATACTGCACCCTAAAATGTTGGCAATTTTTCTTTACCTCTCTATTGGAGTGTTTGCAAAATATAGTTTTCTATTTAAAATATTGATCTACTGCCCTACCACTCTTTCAAAGTAAATCAACATCCTCTTGATCTACCTGACCTATAACAAAGAAGTCAAACAAGATAACAATGTATCATATACAAATTGGTGATGGGAGATTGGGTTGCTGGCCAGAGTAGGTTTTAAACCTTCGATAGAAGAATTTAGAGCAGTGGTTCTCCCCAAAACCTTAGCCATCAAGATGAAGATATAGGGAGACAGAGGGTCCCCTTGATGGATACCTTGGTAGCTATGAAGGTTCCTAACAATATCTAACTATAGCAACTCAATTGAGATGAGTAAAATCTCAAGCTCTAAAGGAGAGAGTTTTGATTTGTCAAGGATAGGGGACTTGAGTACAACCCATTTTTCTCCAAGAAAAAATGATTTAAAAAATAGTTTCATTATAAAATTATAAATATTATGTGATTTTTTGTTAGCAGTCCACTATTCTCATAGGTTTAACACTCTTCTAGGATCACATAATATCTCAAGAATAAATATACACATAAATGAATCTATAATAATAATTAACAAAAAACCATCTGCTTGTTGTGGTGCAGTGGTAAATACCCTGGGTGCTGGTAGAGGCCGACCCAGGTTCCATTCCCCTTGTCTCCATCTTGCAGATATATGGTATAGTTAGGAATGTCCTATGTCGTCGGTAGAGGCCGACAAGGCTCCATTCCTCCTATGCCCAACCTGTTGAAAGTGGTACCTCGAAAGGGGTGTTTTCCACTATAAATTAGTTTTTATCCGCCCATGTAAAGGAGTTGGAGAGCAAGTGGGTAGTTAAACCTCTCTAGTTGCTGAGAGGCCCAGGTTCAAATCTCTCGCATCACATGTTGTGGATATGTTATGTAATGGTTCCCTCGTGGTCACAGTCTGTTTACCCCTTGTGGCCACCATCAAAAAAAAAAAAAAAATCTAATGTTAAAACACTTCAAACACCTTTATCCGCCCATGTAGAGGAGTTGGAGAGCAAGTGGGTAGTTAAACCTCTCTAGTTGCTGAGAGGCCCAGGTTCAAATCTCTCGCCTCACATGTTGCGGATATGTTATGTAATGGTTCCCTCGTGGTCACAGTCTATTTACCCCTTGTGGCCACCACCAAAAAAAAAAAAAAAAATAATAATTAACAAAAAACTCATTGAATATATTATTGATATTACTAAATCAATGCAATGTTTATTCTTTGATACTCTATATAAAAATTTATCTTCAGTATATACATACATGAGACTCTTCATAATCACAAGACTCTTGACCTTTATACTTACATAATTTTTTCATCTCCTCATACTCACAGTAGATCTATCTCTTCATGTTTCTCAATAATAATAAATCTCATATTTTTACATCAAGATAAATACTCTCATGATTGCACATAACTTATAACCCACATTTACATGATGCCTTACTAATATAATTCCATACTTACTAACTTGACACCTCACTTATATACTCAAATATTTTTTCCATTGGTTATATGGGATTGAAACGAGCCCCACCTGTATTACACCATCACCACATAATGGTATTACAACAAAGCTTGTATATTATTCATGTATCACTTGGCAAGATTTGAATCTTGGTCTCCTCTTTAAATGCTAAGTAATCTAACCGGTTGGGCTAATGCCGCTTGATGTCTTATATACTCAAATATTAAACAAACTCTAGTCTAAATTATTTGCATGGTCCTTGCATTAATATTGCAAAGTACTAAATAATGTAATACTTCCAACACCCCCATGTATTACATTATTTAGTATGAATGTCCTTTGCCTTCATATTATTTTAGTCCTTCATTTTGGTCTGGTATTGAATCTATCTTTTTGCACAACTCTAGTACATCTTTATGTTTATCAAGTTTTTTTTTTTTTTTAGAAACATTTTAGCATTTTCATAATTTTGTTTCTATTTATCCATCCATAATGTACTTCAATTTTATCTTCCCTTTCTTGACAAGATTTTTATTTATTATTTTCACAAATTTTATATTTCTAGCATATCCATCGATTCTATTTTGGTCAATGCTTTTTATATTTTTCCCTATTTTTTTTTGTTCTCAATATTATCAGTACCATTGGTATTATCATTTCTTCCTAAATTACTATTGAAAAATTTTGAATGGCTTGTATTATTATTATTTTTGTCTTACTGCTTTTCAATTTGATCCATACACTTTGTATTGATAAGACATTCATTTTCTAAACTTGTATTGTGTCTAAATCTTCTCATGAGAGATTTATAAATTATTTTATTTTCTTCCTCATTGGTGTTCTCTACTTCCTCTACTTCTTGGATCATGTTTTCTCTTTGCTTTTCCCATTTTGAATATCGTTTTTGTGTTAATGTATATAAGAGCTTTATAAGAAGGCTTCATAGTTCTTGTTTTCAATGAGAAATATCTATAATTTGAGCCACCAACCCTTCAACTTGAACCACCAGTTCGTTTCTTCAACTACCTTCAAACCTCTCAAACTTCCTCACTTTCTCCAACAAGCTCAAATGGCCAGAGTACAACTTTGATACCACTAATGGAAATTATACCATATTATCTCATAGGTCAATATCCCATGATCATAAAATCAATCACATAAATCACATTCACATAACATCAATATCTCATAATAAGAAATCTCACCATTATAATTATAAATCAAAATATTACATCAAAACTGATTACAAATTTTTTAAAAATGCATAGAGCTTTATCTCCATTATATAACCTTACAAATGACTCTTCAATACTCTAAATATTGCTCTCCTCAAACATCTGGGAGATGCATCCTTTCATATTCCTCACATTATGAAAAACTCTCATGAATCTTCACTTTACATCTTGCCACATCTCATGTGACTCTTCACTTGCATATTTGACACCTAACACCTATGACTCTTCACTCACTCACTTGACACTTTGCACTCTCACAACTCACACCTCACACCTTACACTTGCACACTTTATTACATAACACATGGACACTCCTCACACATTGACACATACATTAGACAAATATAAAACACACTCCTAAACTAATATTTAAATGTACCCCATGGTACTTTAATGTTACCAAATAATGTAATATCTCCAACAGGTAAGTGAATTTAAAAAATAGATTATATTTTAAATATGTTAAGGTGTGGGAAGACCATCCTCAATTTGTTGATATGGTAGTGCAAACATACATTTTTCATAAAACAGTGGGCTGTATGCACTTCCAAAAAGAATTAAATCAATGACATCTAAATTAAAATAAAGGGAATTTTCCAGGGAAGAAAGTAGAGAGGGGAGGGCTCTGGTCCCTCCCCTGCTCCCCCTCCCATGGCTCCTGGTTCCTGCCCAGTCCCTGGCTCAACCCAGGTCATCCCTCCCGGGGAGTGGTTGTTTGCAGATGATCTCCTGGGGGGAGATCCTTCTCCACTATTTGCGCCCCTCCCAGCCGGCTAGGGTTTCCTTGGTTGTTTTTTTGGACTGGTGCTTCTCAGGGATCCCTGTTTGGTTGGGGATCCCTTCTCTTTTTCCCTCAGGCTTCCCCCTAGGGTTTTTTGCAGGTTATTCGAGTGGATCTAGTCCCCTGCGTTTCTCGGTGTGGTGGAGGTGACGGTTTAGGGTTTGGACAGCTTTCCCCTTTTTTCTTGTGAATCCTCGGTAGGCTCTGTGCTTGGACGGGATTCTTGGTCCCTGCTGTTGGGATCCTCTTCTGTTTTCCCGGGCGGGTTCCTTGTGTTGCAACTCTCTGGTCACTTCCTGATGGGTTGGATCCTCTCTGTGCTAGCTGTCGGCTTCCTGTAGGATGGCTCTCGCTGAACGGAATGTTTTCCCGGTGGGCGGCTGGTTTCTCCACATGGTGGGATCCGCCAAATCCACCGGTTTTCCTACGAGGTGGGATCCTTTCTTTTTTGCTGGTTTCCCGGATGGTGGGATTTCCCTGTTGCTTCCCGCTAGGCGGGACTGTTTGTGGTGGTTTTGACTACTTCCCACGAGGCGGGATTTTATTGTAACAATTTTTCTTTGCTTCTCGTCGGGCGGGATCTTCTCGATGGTGGTTTTTGGCTACTCCCCGCCGGGCGGATCTCCAAAACTACTTTCTTTCTTATTTGTTTGTTTCCCGCCGAGAGGGATTGTTTCATGCTTACTCGTTATCGCTAGGCGGGATTTCTGTTTTGGTGTTCAGTTTCAAGGGATTGATGCCCTAGGCCCATTGCTTATGTAATCAGGTTTTGGGATCCTTGTTAAAACCCACTGTAAATACAAACACTACTTACCAAAAAAAAATTAAAAGAAAGGAATAAGAACATTTAAAAAAATATTTTTTAGAAGAAAGAACTAAAAGAGAAACTTTCAAAATTCTAAAAATATGAGAAAATAATCCAAGCTCAAAGGAAAAGGAGTTGCTTAGTGAATATCATAATATTTTGAGTAAGGAAAAAAATTGAATATTAAAATTGAAACAACTTTGGTTAAAAGGAGATAATACACAATTTTTCATAGGATGTCAATATTACAAAGCTAAACATCTAAAATTAGTAGAATTTAATCAATAGAAGGGGTTTAAATTGACTACTAGAGAAAAAATGAAAAGGAGTCAAGGTCTTTTTACAATAACATTCTAGGATCAAAGGAGATTAAATTTGTTAATGATAAGCTATTGCAAGAAGTACCTTCAGTTATAACATATGAAGACAATAACAAATTGATGGAGCCTATTACTCTAAAAAAAATTCATTCAATACTTTTTTCTTTTGATAAGGATATGTAGACACCTAAAACGCGTCATGTCGAGGGCGACTACTCATATGGACATGCTACAAGACCATATGGAAGATCTTGGATAGACTCCAAGATAGAGCAGTGGTTCTAACCACTCAATTTGGGCTCCTTGGCCTAATCAGTCTGAACCGCAGCCCAGACCTATGGTTTATAGCTGAACCATGGTTGAGACCTACGGTTTATAGTCTAGACCATAGTTGTGACCTACGGTCTTAACTGGAGTTCAGTTGGCCTTCAATCCGAGCCAAATCGGTTGGAACGACCATTTGTTCTAGAAGAAGGTGGTTAGAGGATGGAAGCTTCCAATCCAACTATCCTAACCACCCCTTCTTGATCTTGGCTTCTCCAGGAAGCCACCCCTAGCCCTTGGGTAGTCCTATAAGTACCCCTCAAAATTAGGGCAAACTATTAGAGAGAGCATTGGAGATTTGAGCAGCGGAGCCCTATCGAATTGTACACTCAATCGAGTATACTAAGAGAGAGCTATTGCACTTATCCCCTACCTACTTGCCAAGATTCATGATGAATTGCATTATGGATGCCCTAGGAGTCTAGGAGAGCCAAGAAATGCAAATCCAGGCAAACGAAGGCCCATCACAGTGATTCAACCGCCAAACCTATCAGAAGGACACCGAAGGCGACCCTTGAACATCAATTGGACAAGGAGGTCAAGCCCACTACCCTTGGAATTGAGGGTAAGCCTATCAGAGTGCTAACCATGGCTTTCAACCATGGTTTATAGTGCAGACCACTCACCAGAGCTACGGTTTGCAGCAGAGGTATCACCACCTTCCTATTTTCATTTTTGTATGGTTAATTAGATTAGATTAGCTATTTTTATAGTTTAATTGCAGTTTAGCAGACTTTTGACCATAGAATTAGGTTAGATTAGCTTCTTCATGTTATGCTTCAATTAGGACATTAATGGTTTCTTTATGCATTTTTATGCTTCATTTTACACATTTGATCCATGCATAGTGTAGCTGCTACTTATCTTTACGCTATTATATGAATCTTGATTCAATTTGCATAGTTTAGAAGCACTTTTCATGTTTTCTTGATTATGCATGTTTAATGGTGTCATTATGCAATTTTCCTAAAAGGGCCTCATCATGAGAGGCTGCCTATATTTTTGACACTTCTATGTTGTTTCTTGACCGTAGGGAATAGTTTCAAAGGAGAACCAACTATCAAGTTCCTTCCCCATCACGAAGAAGAGGGCACCTCCACCCTAGAGCAGTTCGTGTCACCCTGAAAGGCACTTGGAAATCACACCTACCCTTGAGAGGGAAACAATTACACACTCCTATTGTAATATTGTATCAAAGTGATTATCCCTAAGAGGGATGTACCTGTAATTTGATTTTGAATTTGAATATAATGGAATAAAGTGTATTTCTTCTTGATTCATTTGTTGTCAATTTCTTGTTCTTGTATGCATGTTATGCTTTTATCAATTATTGCAATAGGATACCTTCGGGTGTGAGCCTTTTTGGTGGTTATAGAAGGTGATCATGGTGGAACCCCACATTTATAGGACCTGACTATGTTTTACTTGTTTTTGCACTTGTAGGTACAGACCGTAACTATCAGTTATGGGCCAACAACTGAACCACAGGTACAAAGCATGGTTTACAGTCAGAACCATAGATCAGACCTACGGTCTCCTGCTGACAACACAGACAGTCAGATTCAGAATATCAACCAATGCAGGACCTGAGGTAGGTCCTATTTTCAACCCTCTATTACTTTTTTGCTCTCTGTGTTTTCATAGTAAGTTTAATTCGAATGCAAATTAGGAAAAGAACTAAGAAAAGGGTAAATCAATCATCCTAGTTTGCTTTCATGTTTTGCTTCCAATAGAAAGGTGCTGCTGGGAACAGCGGACCTCTGATTGTAGTTCGCCCTAGGCTACAACGTGCTTGATAGAGATGTGTGGATGGTTTGCATGTGTGAGGCCCAATTAGTGGCCATTTAGCATCGTAATGTGCATAGTCTTAAAGAGCATCTAGAATAGCTTGCATTTTTTGAATTTGAAATGTTCTTTCATTTGCATAGCATTTAGAAAATGAGCATGTATGCTATATGATGCATTTCTTTTATGTACATTAAAAGGAACCACACACACCACTTGGCACTTAAACGCTAGTGAGTTGGGCTTGACATCCAACCACTAGTAGGGTTCAACGACGGTGGGCGTAACTTCCATCCGTTGGCCCAAATCCCATGAACCTTTTGGATACTAGACCAATACCGGATCCGAGAACCTTTCGTACCCTAGAAAATTTGCATGTATTCTCTTCGAAGGGTATAACGCTGACTAGGGGAAAATGGGTGAGGATCTGGGAGGACCTGTGCTCCCTGACCGTGTGTGGGCTTCATTACCACACATTATAGGTTGGATTACGTGACTTGGAGTTCATAGCCAAGTTGTCGAGCTATGAGCGTACAGGTGAAAGCCATTAAACTGAGAATAAAATCCAACAAGTTTTGCAAAACATGATAAGAGTTTCTACACTAATACAACAAATCTTGAAAACACATCAAACAATTTAGGACTCACTTTTAAAATTTAAAATGAGATAATCATTATTGTATACCTTGTTTGCTTAATAATAATACATCTAGACGCTAGGTACACAATGGTGGATACACGGGGTGGTCGAAAAAGGTCCAAAGCCAACGCCGATGACCAACCCCTAACCAATTCACAATAGTACGTGTCAATTCCTCAACCACATGAGCGAACCGAACATCATTCGGCTAGCATTCGAGGAGATAACTCGACACGAGGGGAGCCTGTAGAGCAAACCCTAGATAGAGGAGCTTCAGTACACTCCTCTAGGCATAGGATAGAATAGGAAACCTTCCAGCATGAGGGTGTTCCACTTGAGAGCCATTATCGAGACCGCAATGCACGTGCATCCATGGGATCGATCGAAGAGTTTGTTGTGCAGGGGACTAGGTTGGTGCCCCTACATACTAAGTCCACTAGAGGATCTATGGCTCCACCTTATGAGTATAGAAGGACTAGAGATCCACCCATTCAAGGGCAGGCAGATAGGCTCACTACCGAGCATAGGTCTAACCATACTCCCATGCGTGGTCCACCATGCAAGATCACCATTGATATATCAAAGGTGGGAGATAATGGCACACCATCGCATGAGCGATGGTGGTCTAGGTAGCTAGAGGGTCTAGGTAGTGTTTTAGAGTAGCTAGGCTGCAAGCCTTCTGCTCCACCCACTCGAGCCCCGAGTGAGCATAGCGTGAGTGTCATCCACACTACTAGAGAACATGGGGAGGCTTCTAAGCGCCCTCATGTCACACACCCACTATCTACGCATGGTGGTTCATAGTATAGGACACAGTAGGAGGCCAATGTCATCTTCATAGATAGAGGCAAAGGCACAACACATCAGTCCGATGGGTACAGAACCCACAAGGTCGCTCATACAGAGCAGGGATACCAGAGGCCTCCCATGGCCGATCAGATCGATAGATCACATCGACTGGTATCGGAGCAGAAATGCCAACTCCTCCAAGATCAATTGGAGGATGCTCACCTAGAGAGGCAGCGCATTGAAGATGAAAATATTCAAGCGTAGAGGCTCATGAGATAGAGGCTATATGAGCAGCGCATGCACGAAGAGCGTATCCTTGCCCAGAAGGAACGCATGGAGTAGGAGGATAGGTTAGCTAGGGCTGGCCTATATCCTCAAGATGAGCATAGAGAGCATGTATATAGAAAGGCTTTATCTCAAGCCGATATGCATCAAGAGCATAGAGATGCTCGTACTCATGCTAGTGCCGAATAGAGGGAGCGGCCACCACCACTCGATAATCAAAGGCAGAGGCAGCATGAAGAAGCAGAGGGAGATGGATACGAGCAAGAATATCCTGAGAGCTCCCGAGCTGAGGAGGAGGAAGAGCAATGCCCTCCATCTCGTACGAGGAAGACAGTACCTCCTAAGCCACCTCCACGTCAACTTAGGGAGGAGGACTTTCTATCTTCAGAGGCCTATAAGGCCTTAGCCGAGAAGATTAAAGCCATCGAGAGACAAGGCACGACTATTCAAAAGCCGACATTGAGGAAAATCCATAACGAGCCTTTGGATCCTTCGGTGCCTACTCCGGCTTACCCTGAGCATTTTGATATGCCCAGGTTGGACAAGTTTAAGGGTGATGAAGATGCATAGGAACATGTCACGAGCTTTTTGGATGCTTGTTTTTAGATAGCAAGCAATGATGCATTATTGTTGCGTACGTTCATCACGACACTTTTAGGGCCAGCCCGAGAGTGGTTCAATCAGCTAAAGAAACATAGCATAACTAGTTTTGAGCAATTAGCTGATGCCTTTCTTGAACGCTATTCCTTTGGCATCAAGAAATAGGCCAATATTTCTGATCTGGCTGTGCTAGCTCAACGCGATGATGAGCCAATAGAGCAATACGAAAAGAGATGGAGGAGACTAATGGTGAAGTTGCCATTCCCTATTCCTACCATAGAGTTAACCCGAATGTTTACGAAGAGTTGTGCCAAGCACATCTCATTACTGCTGTAGTTGCAATAGTATCCTACATTCGAAGAGGCTTTGGCGCAAGCCAAAGTGATTGAGGACATCAAGTTGTAGGAAGGCAACTTGAAGCTCAAAAATAGGAGAGAGGGACAAAAGAAGAGTGCCACAAAACAATAGGGCAAGCAGGCCCATGTGAATCAAGTGGTACTGAATCTCCAACGGGAGGACAAGGGGCAACAAAAATAGAATTATCAAGCCCAACCTCCCCCTATGCAATATGACAAGCGCAACAACAATTATAAGGGCAAGAACAAAGATCAACGCCCACCTCGCCAGTTCACACCATTGATGGAATCGCTGACGTCGATTTTCCATCAGCTATGCGAGGCCAAGGCGATTAGATTACCCGAAGTCAAGATGATAGACCCCAATCAACCCAAACCAAAGGGGTTCCAAGAGGATCTATTTTGCATTTTTCATCGAACGAAAGGCCATGACATCGAGGTGTGCTGGTCTTTCAAACACATGGTGCAAAATATGATTGACAAAGGTGAGCTTGTAGTGCCACACAACCCATAGGCGCCCGATAATCAGAATATGGGGATTTACAAAAACCCCTTGCCAAATCATGAGGCACCTCGGAACAACGTTGGTCAAGTTAACCAAGTGTGAGTCGAACCACCTACCCAGGGGTTCGTAGGTATGGTCAACATTGTCACTAGGCATGGGAGATATGAACAATAGAATCAACCTCGTGCTCCCATTCAAATACAAGCCATGCCGAATCAACGATCGACACAGAATATTCCAGGCCCACCGACAAGACCGGTGGTGACCATAAGGAGCAGGTTGGTCCAAAACCTGTAGACAACTCCTACGAAGTTGTCAATATATGAATTAATACAGTAGTCCCCGAGGCACAGGGAGACTCTTATGGACATTTTGAGGTCCATTGAAGTACAGGCCCAGGATGCGTAGGCATTTACTAATTTTATGGGACATGTACAACAGTGTCAGGAACCGATGATCCAATTTTATGATCATGAGATAAGGATAGTTTCTACAACTACGACTGACCCACCATTGCACATAATCACATGTGTTAATCACATGCCATTTAAAAGGGTCTTGATCGATACTGGCTCATCGATCAACATAATAACGACCAAGGCGCTGAGTCATTTGAAGCTACCTAAATCACACATTGTGCCAACTACATTTACATTGAGAGTATTTAACGATGCACTATGTTCGACTGTCGACACAATTATCCTACCCATGTAGGTAGGTCTGAAGACCATTTCAATAATGTGTCATGTGATAGAAGGGGCCATGCAATACAACATATTACTCGGTAGGCCTTGGATTCATGAAATGCGTTGCGTCCCCTCGATATTGCATCAGTGCATGAAATATATTCATGAGGGACTGGTTCACGTAGTGGCATCGGATGAAGAGCCATTTAAGTTTGTGAACCTAGCAGATTTTCTTAGGGGTTTCATACTCCCATCAATGCACCTGGATGTTCGGTCGTCATCACCAATAAAGAAACCAAGAGGTAAACCGGTAGTGCATGCTCAACCAATGCCATATGTGTCACATAGATCGGAGCACACCACTACCACTTCCTTGAAACCATCGGCATCAGTCATGCATCGAGATGACAGGAAATTGAAGGCAAAGATGGGTGAGAAAGAGAAAGAGCATGAGCCCGAGCCAATCATCGAGGAGGTTCCCATTCCCATGGAAGTTGAGGAACCCCAAGACAAAGCCGAGGAGGCACCTCAGCCTACCTCACCTGCATCTTCAGTAGGGTCATCCACACCATGGGTGATGGTACATCTCGCTAACACCAGATTAGGTGAGTACCTTGTGCAAAATGTGACCTTCGGACCGATTCTGAAGACTACACAAGAGATGGGCCGACCATCTACTCATCGTTACCCAATTGGATCGATGGTTCCATTAGGAGAGCCACCTAACCAAACTAACTTCATCTATGTGGGGCTAGACCAGCTTCCAACGTGAGAGCCCATGGATGAAGATGACGAGGAACCTTTCATGGTAAACGTTCATTATCTATCTAATCTAGAGTATGCCATGCATATTTTTGAGCTATATCATTGGCATGGATACGACCTTGGTCTCTTTGAACAAGGATGGAGGACTCCACTGGAACCTCATTATCAGTTAGTCACTGATAGATTCGGTCTAGGGTTATAGATATAGGGGTAGGATGATTTGCTTGTAGGATCCCTAGATCATCTGTACCTCAGTATGGTGGATGATGTGGATTTTAATCCATATCATCCGGATCCTTCCAAATTCTAGAGGAATCACCCTATGATATCTGTCATCACCATTGAGCCACTCGAAGATCATCATGAAGGGCTCCTTGAGCAGACTGAGATAGAGATGAACCCCAGAGATCAACTGGGACACCAAACCCATGATGCAATCGATGACATAGATGTGCAAGGGTGTAACCCCATTACTACAAGTGATCTCGAGCTAGGAGATATTTGTAATGAAGATGGAGTGGAGTCCACCTCCGATATGAGTGGACCAGGCTATGATGTAGATGAAGAATCCTCAAATGATGATGAATCTGAGGATGAAGTCGAAGGTGCTTATGTAAGGCCTTTATATGTGCATCATCTATTGCCTATTGAGTCGGTACAGGATACCGAAGAGATCCTTCCCAACATTGATCATTCAGGGGAAGAGATCGAGCCAGTTTTCTTGGTAGCATCGTACATGAGGTATAATTATCCAATTTTTTTGGATAGCGATGACAGCATGCAAGAAGTAAGATTCATGGGGCCTCATTTGGAGGAGCGCCCTCCAGGAGTGGGGGTGAATGAAGGATTCTATTATGATAGTGATGAAGAAGATGAGTTAGAGAGGGCCTACCTTGGTCCTCCTTATTTGTGTTACCATCATCAACCCATCGACATTGATGAGGTCTATCGGCAACTACATGTTGGTCCGCATCTGAGAGCAAGATGGTTAAACTTGGATCAAATCCATCGGTTGGTTAATCCCCTTCCACCGACCTACATGGAGCTCCATGAGCCAAATGATCCTATTTTGCATTCAGTGCATAGGGAGGATCCAATTATTCATAGTCCTCATAAGGAAGACCCTTTTGTGCCTGTGCCATTAGAGCCAGATCGTGGGTATGAGGATTATGCAAATTTTGTAGAGGTTAGTCCATGTGGTCCTGGAGATCAATTCCATTCCATAAACATGGTCTCCATTGATTTGACCACTCCACTCCACAATCCAGTAGATCCATCTAAACCATTGTATCTTAACAAAGATGCTATCGACTGGGATCATGCTGATTCACCCATTGAGCCTGAGGATTTCTTCCCCAATGAAGAAATGTTGCAACCTTTCCATTTTGCACCAGGCTATGCATATGATGTTTATCATGCCAAAAATGCTTCCAACATGGAACCAATCAACCCGACTGATGACATCCATATGATTCCTACGCCTCACCAGCTTGAGGAGGGATCACATATGTCGGTAGAGGAAACCTTTGAGGTGGATATCAGTAATGATCCCACCAATGCAAAGAAGGTTAAATTTGGAGAGAGTCTCACTCCAGATGAGCGGGCCACCCTCATCCCTCTACTGAAAGAGAGACCAAATTTGTTTGCTTGGACATACAAGGATATGCTAGGTCTAGACCCAAAATTGGTTACGCATAACCTTTCGCTAGATCTGACGAAGAAGTCGATCAAGCAAAAGCTTAGAAAAATGCACCCAACAGTAGCCTTAATGGTGAAATATGAGCTACAAAAGTTGTTGGATGTGGAATTTGTGATTTCCATCGATTATCCAGAATGGGTGTCCAATATGGTACCCGTGGGAAAACCCGATGGAAGAATCTGTATTTGCATGGATTTTAGAGACCTAAATAAGGCAACACCCAAAGATTCATTTTCATTGCCCAATATTGATGCTCTCGTAGATGCAACTGTAGGTCATGAAATGCTCTCCTTAATGGATGGTTTTTTTGGTTACAATCAAATTTGGATTAAACCCGAAGACCAGCATAAAACCACATTTATAATGCCATGGGGAACATTTTGCTATAAAGTTATGCCATTCGGCCTCAAAAATGTTGGTGCCACATATCAATGGGCCATGACATACATTTTTCATGACTATATGCACAAAATTCTTGAAGATTATATCGATGACTTGTTAGCCAAGTCATTGCTATGAGAAGAGCATGCAGAGGTCTTAAGGAAAGTCTTCGATCGCCTGATAGAGCACAATGTCAAGTTGAATCCTAAGAAGTGCGTATTTGGCGTAACTTCTAGAAAATTACTAGGGTTCATCATCTCTAAGAGAGGCATCGAAGTAGACCCAATGAAGGTCAAGGCCATTTTGGAAATGCATCCTCCCACCAATATTAAGGAATTAAGGAGCCTTCAGGGCAAGGTAGCCTCGATAAAGTGATTTATCACCCAACTATCGGATAAATGTCGACCCATGAATCGACTGCTACATAAGGGGGTCCCATTCAACTGGGACGAGGACTGCAAGGTAGCCTTCACTGAGATAAAGCAATACCTAGTGACGCCACCAGTGCTAGCTCCACCAAGGCCAGAGGTGCCTTTTCTACTATATATATCGGCAACTGACTTTGCACTGGGAACCATGTTAGCCCAAAAGAATGTGCAAGGCAAAGAATAGGCCATATATTATATTAGTCAAACCTTGGTGAGCTATGAGCTCGGGTATGCATATGTGGAAAAATTGTGTTTAGCAGTAGTGTTCGCTACAAAGAAATTGTGACACTATATGTTAAGTCATACGACGTATGTTATATCCAAACAAAATCCTTTGTAGTACATGATGAGTAAGACTTATCACAATACATGTACTGCAAAGTGGATCATGCTATTGATAGAATTCGATCTAGAATTCATAAGCCAGAAGTCCATTAAGGGATAGGTCATAGCAGATCAATTAGTTGAGGCACCACTGTCAAATAGTAGGCCTCTAACAATCGAGCTTTCGAATGATGCAGTCTTCATCATATCTGAAGCTCTCGAACTCGAAGAACCAGAGAACAATGCTGATATGACTATGTTCTTTGATGGTTCGAAGTGCGAACAAGGGGGTGGTGCTGGAATAGTGTTCTTCATGCCGTAAGGAGCTCCAATGCCCTTGTCATTCAAGTTGGATTTTCCGTGCACCAACAACAATGCTGAGTATGAAGCCCTACTATTGGGCCTCCACACAGCCATCACCATGAATATTAAGAGATTGAACATCTTTGGTGACTCCTTGCTCATAGTAAATCAAGTCAAGGGGATTTTTCAGTGTCGATGTCCCGTACTGAAAGCCTATAAAGATCTAGTTGACACATATTTGGCCAAACTTGAATGGTATGACATTGAGGCAATCCCTCGATCGTCAAATAGGTTTGCAGATACCATGGCTTCTTTGGGATATTTAATCCCTCAGAATCCATCTACTGATTTCACTACCATCCATGTCAAGATGCTCTCGCATCCAGTAGTAGAGCGTGCAGCCTATGATAACAGAGAATCGGTCAACATGATCAGTGTAGAACCACAAGTTGAATGGTTCTGCAAAGTAGAAGACTTTCTTAAGAAGGCACCCTGGGGGTCATTAACCTCTCAGAGTCCCATGGGGAGTGGTACTACCATTCACCATAGGGTTGTTTTTGAGTCTACATTTGCAAAGGTAAATACGTAGGGGGAGCAAGTCATCTTAGCAATCAAAGCTGAGATTTATCAAAATTGGATGTCATAAATTAAAGACTTCCTAAAGCTTAGTATAATCCCAGAGGGATTACCATGTGCCACGAAGTGCACATTTAAATAGAAAGTGGCCAAATATGTCTTAATAGGAGACATCTTGTACCGATGAAGCTACGATGGAGTTCTCCTTCATTGCTTAGAGCCCCAAGAGGCATCATGGGTGATTTCATAGGCCCATGATGGTACATGTGGTGGCCATTTTAGCGACATGGCCATCATCAAGTGCATCCTTCGAATGGGATACTATTGGCCCACTATGGAGAAGGAGTGCAATGTGTATGTCAAGAAATGCATTAAATGCCAACATCATGCTAATCTTATGCACTTGCCATCATAGGCCTTATAGCCCATCCAAGCGGCTTGGCCATTTTCTCAGTGGGGACTAGATCTTATAGGCAAGATCTCTCCTCCATCATCGGGTTGACATACATTCATAATCATGGCTACTGAGTATTTTACAAAGTGGGTGGAAGCAATACCCTTAACAATGACAACTGGAGCTCGTATAGCAGAGTTTATACTAGAGCATATTATAAGTCATTTTGGGATTCCATCCAAAATAATATCGGATAATGGAACGTCTTTCAAGAACAAAACTGTGAGAGCTTTGACATCTAAATATAGAATCAAACATAGTTTTGTGACTCCATACTATCCGTAAGCAAACGGGTAGGCTGAAGCTTCAAATAAGACAATGGTGGCCATATTGAAAAATATGGTACAAGAAAACCACAAAGACTGGCACATCCAGCTACCCCTTGCGTTATGGGCTTACAGGACTAGTATTCAGATGCCCACTGGGGCAACACCATTCTCACTAGTATATGGCACTAAGGCCATTATGCCCTTGGAATTAGAAATTCCAATACTACATATCACATTGAAAGAGTTCATCGATGATGACACTACGCGACAAGCTCGACTAGATCAACTGATGCTACTTGATGAACATCACATGAATGCCCTAGAGCATCTCCATATTTATCAAGAGTGACTAAAATGAGCTTACAATGTCAAATTCCACTAGAGAGACTTTGAATTTGGGGATCTTGTCTTGAAAGAAAACCAACAGAACTCTAATTTATCGCCAGATATGTGAGACAAATTCATGACTAATTAGCTAGGACCCTACATCATATCTAAAAATATTGGTTTGGGTACCTATCACCTAACATCGCTAGGGGGTGTTGAAGAGCCTGAACCTCTCAACATCATCCATATTAAGGCATTTTATGCTTGAAGAGCATAGTAAAAGGCTCCGAGAGTTGCTTGTAACTGCTCGGTCATCCTAAAAAGCTCCAAAGGCATCTGTAAGCCCTTTGGTCAACCTCAAAAGCTTTAAGGGTTTGGTCAAAACCGCTCGGTCATCCCAAAAGGCTCCAAGGGTCCCTAAAACTGCTTGGTCGTGTCAGTTAAAAGCCTTGAGGATTTGCTTATAATCGCTCGGTCATCCTAAAAAGCTCCAAAGGCATCTGTCAACCCTTTGGTCAAATGCAAAAGGCACCAAGAGTTTCTAAAAAACTGCTTGGTCAACCCCAAAGGCTCCAAGGATTCTCAAAATCGCTTGGTCATCCCAAAATGCCCCAAAGGTACCCATAATCCCTTTGGTCAATCCTAAAAGCTCCAAGGATTCTTAAAAATCGCTTGGTCAATATAAAGGCTCTAGAGGCATGTACTCACCGTTTGGTCAATTATGAGGCTCAAAACCCATAAAAATTATAAAATCAATAAAATCCAAAAAAAAAAAATTTGCATTTGCATTTGAATTTTGCATTCACACATGCATTCGTTGCATTACTGCATTGTATATAGGCATTCGTCATCCATTGCATTCCATAGTAGGAGGGATTATGTTTGTCAATCTTACAAATGACACCACGTTTGTGTTCAAATCATGCATCTCTGCATTTATCATGATCCATCATTCATGTGAGTAATTGTATTTTTCAACACAACCTATAATGTTGCTATGGAGATATACTAGGGTTTTTTGGTCACTCAGCCATACCTAGTGGTCTTATCAAGAGTTGGTAGAAAGCTTGCTTTGCTTTTGTAGCTAAGGTTCAGTTAGTATAGCCCTTAGCATATCAGAAGCCTATCACTAATCAACAAATTTAAACAATCCTAACAAGGACTAGGGGAAGATGAAAGCCGTGAAGCAGGACTAGGTATCCTGAAGCGAAAAGAGTTATTCTTGCTTATCCCTCTATGCAGATGGTATGGGAAATGTTGGTAGTTGGCAAAAGGATAGGTTAGTTCCCTATTCAAAATCCCTTGCTTACGATAAAATGAGAAATATCCCATAAAGATATCCCACATCAATCCTCATGATTGATACCCTAGATCGATATCATAGATCGACTCCCCATAGTGATATCCCATATTGATATCATAAGATCGATATTCTCAATCGATATACCAGAATAGTTTTCCCAAGTAAATCCCCCCAAAGGAAAGTTTCGAAGAAAATTATCAAATGTAAATGCCAAAAAGTGAAGATCGAGTGAAGATCAAAAAACAGGCTTAAATCAAAGTTCAAAGTGAAGATCAAATGAAGATCATAAATCAAAAGTTTGAGCGGAGATCAAATGAAGATCCAAAAATCTAGTTCAAAGAGAGATCAAATGAAGATCCAAAGACAGTTCAAAATGAAGATGGAATCGACTCCCTTACTTCACTACATATGAGCAAGTATCCCAAAAATTGAAGGATAGAAAGGAATGAGCCTGAATCCCTAGAATTGTCAGCACTATTGTACCTTACGCATGACGATATGTCTGACGCATTAGCACCTCGCTTATGAACAAGACCAATGTTTGAATGTGGAAGAGCTAGCTTTAGGTGTCCTGCATTGCCTAGTGGCTTAGTCCAACTAAAATCTAAACTTGAGATTGAATAAGACATTTGTGGAACCCCTATCTTAGCAATGGGCTGAAATAATCCCACCTGACATCAGGGAACGCTCGTGTCTTATCTTAAAATAATCATGTGCACACACAGGGATAATGAAAAGTTAGGGTCTATCCTAGCAAAAGCCTTTTATCTCATAAGTCTAGTGTGGTTAGTATGCAACTTTTGATAAGTCTATTAGGGTGTTTGAGTCTCATGGAAAACCTCAAAAATTTCTCCCATAGCAACAAAATGTCAAAAATCACAACCATATAAATCATCAAATTGCAAAGTATCGAATCCATGATACATCATTATATAAAGCACAATCAACATATAGGATAGATACCGGATGGATATTAGCAATAATATTTAGATGGCCACTGACTATATCGTGCATATTTTTCAAATTTTGCAAAAGAAAATCGAATGACACATTATATCATTCGCATCATAACATAGCATACCATTGCATTTCATATATGGGTGATTAATTGATTAAATTCTTATCTTAAGGATTTTCAATTACATTCATGATTTTTATACATTCTGTGGTGTCATCCATTAGATTGATAAACATATCTGCATTTATTCCTTATGTTTTAAGTGATTAAAGCATATAGGTTCATTTACATTAGATTAGCATCATGTAAATAAATCATTACATACATTAATGCATACAATAAAGTAATATCAAATATGCGTTAAAAAAAACATCGCATCCATATGCATCCATCATAAAAAGCACATCTAAGCATCTAGATCACTGCATATCATCATCATAAATTAAATAGCTAGCTAGTGCATGACATCATACATCACATCATATAGCATCAGCATAACATAAGCATTGCATCCATGTGCATCACATAAACATAAAATAAAAAATAAATGAGTACACAATAATGAGCCATAAAATGATAATGATCATATCATATATAAATATGTGTCTCAAAGTACATCAAGAGTACAAAAATACCCGTAGGCTACAACTGTGTAGGTCCTCGACCTTACACTCCAAAAATGGTACAATACATATATCATAAATGTGTACTAAGGAGGGCCTACGCCCCCAGCCTACGAATCACCCCCGGTATCCCTATGGCTCCTATGAGAGTTGGCTCCGTGTGTGTTGGAAGATCGGTGAGTCTGCTCGATCCTATGAGTCTGGTGGCTGGAACTTGTTGAGGACTGCCCTGTGGTCCTGGTCCTGGTCCTCTGTGACCCTGTAGCCTACCTATCCTCGAGAACCTATAAACTCCTCAACTCAATGAAGCCCTCTAGCTGAGAGATGCGAGCTGCCCTCACATCCAATCGATCATTTCTCTCCTCCATGAGAGAAGTGAGCCACCTGATCTCTGCCATAGGATCCACACCTGTGACTAATGGAGCGACTGGAGGTCCCATGAAAATTTGAGGGTCTTCCATCTGTAGCCTAAGAAGGTCCCTCTCTGCAACTACCTCACCCCGCTGTGCCAGTGCCACATCGTGGGTGCTAGTGAGCTCCTAAACTCGAGCCTCTGCTACTGTAGCTCGCTCTGTGAGGCTGGTGATCTCCTCCTGTGCCTTAGCTAGTTGCCTGTCTCGATCAACTAGCTTCACCTCTAGAGTGGTGATAGTAGTGTCTCGCTCACACTACTGAGTCTGATATCTGCCAAGATGACTCTACAAGTCAACAACTTGAGCTAAGAGCAACCTCTTTGTGCTATCAGGAGGAACCTCACCCTCCTCTGGAGCCTCATCATCTGGGTCATCCCTAGGAGCCTCCTCGATGATGGCCTTTGTGCCCCATATGCCCTATGTCCTTTGGTGCACCCTATGCCCATCAAGATCTACCGCTTCCTCTTCCTGATCATAAACTCTACCCAGAGGTCCTAATCCATGCCACTATAGCATCGACCACCATTCATCATATGTTGGAGTGGTGATAGGCTGGTCATCTCCAATCTCCTGGAAATCATCTATATCATCCCCTAGAGCCGAAGGCTAGATCCATGGAAGATGCGTCTCTAAATCCAAACACTTGTATATGAAGGGGTTCTCTAGAATGTCCTGTACTAGGCTGAACTACCACAGGATGTGAGAATAAAATTGGTACTCTCTAATATCGACCTTTCAAAAAAGTAGATATCTATCCCACTGAGCCTATCGAAGCCACTCGTCGACCTCAGGCTAGTCAGGGCACTCCATGTACAGCCACCACTTGATGTCATCTGGGTCGAGTCCTAAAAATTATGTAATATAATGCTGGATGTCACCAGCGTGGGTCCTGCTCTGAAAGCCCTCCTCCTCTCGAGGCCAACAAGAAGCATAGCACTGATGGACATCATCGATATTTGTGATATGCAGTGACAGATCCTTAGGATGCTCTATCCTAATATGCTACTAGCCTCAAATCTGAAGAAGTAGACTGCAGCTGATTAAATAACTCTATGGACAGTGGCTAGAAGGTTTTAGGGAATCCTCATGCCTGAGGAGTCTAGAAGCACAACTTGCACCACCAGGTGCATAAAAATGGCCTTGCATACGAAGAAGACATTCTTCCCCTACCAATAGTCAATATGGACCCCTCCATGGTCAATGTCATGCTAAGCCTCCCTGCTTTGGGCATCGAAGATGACATCAAAGACAGACTCCTTATCCCCAAAATTAGAAGAGACGATGGCCTCGCCATCAATGGGGATCCTAAAGATCCTATAAACATCTTCTAGAGTCACCGTCATTTCACCTGTAGGTAGGTGAAATGTGTTGGTCCACACATTCCAACGTCGAGCCAATGCAATAAAATAGGCCTGATCTACCCTAATAGCGGGTAGATCCAGTACATAGCCGAAGCTGACAACTCCAACTTCCTAGGAGTGATATCTCCACGAAGAGTCTTAAGAATGTCAGGCTCCCAAGCTCTAGAGGTCAATATCTGAAATAGAAAGCATAATATAAGGAAAAAAGCTAACTAAAACAAGCAAAAACATTTAAAATGACCTAAAAATCAGCAAAAATAGCTAAAAACTGATAAAATTGCAAAAACATGTCATCATGTAGGCCTACAAATCAAAATTGTCATTCAGACAGGTAAAAAAATGCATTAAATGACATTAATTGCCTTTTAAAACTTAGAATAGGATATGCATGTTATGTTTTTATCAATTATTGCAATAGGATACCTTCGGGTGTGAGCCTTTTTGGTGGTTATAGGATAAATATTGAGGTGAGGATGGAATCCCTACAACATTTTATTGGCATAATTAGGAAATAGTGAAGGATTATTTATTGATGGTATTGGAATAGTTTAGGATAAAATAGTGTATACCTTGTAAAATAAATGCAAAATATCTTACCCTAATTCCAAAAAAGAAGGATGTAGAATTGTTTGATTCATTCGGACCCATAAGCCTATGTAATATGGCATATAAGATAATATTTAAAGTGATGGCAAATCGGTTAAGACCACTATTAGACAAAATTATTTTAGAAGAGCAAGGATGATTTGTGAAAGGGAGATAGATTCTAGACGAGATCATACTAGCTCATGAAGTAATGCATTCAACAACTTATAGGAAAGGGAGAGCAATGATCTTAAAGCTTGATATGAATAAACCCTATGATAGGGTTAAATGGGGTTTTTATTTTCAACAATATTAGAAAAGTTTGGATTTGGGAGGAAATGGGTCAAATGGATTACATGTGTCTCTACAATATCATATTTAGTGTTGGTTAATGGGCTAGTAACATAATCATTTAAAGCCAAGAGGGGTCCTAGATAGAGATTGAAGAACACAAGCTTATACTGAGAGGGGGGGGTGAACAGTATAAGACCTCTTTTTACTTTTTTTGTTATACTTCAAAACAGTAAAGCAATATATCCAAAGCAATATCAAAGCAATGCACAAACCATTCACAAAGTGACACAACAATTCACATGGTTCATCCACAAAACTTTTCTCTAAAAGTTATCTCAAGGTTCTTTGGGAAACCTTCCCAATTACAATGTTTATGAGCCTCGGCTCAAAGGAGAAACCTTCCCCCAATCTGAATTTATGAGCCTCTGCTCAAAGGAGGTACCTTCCCCTACCTCTACTCTGGCTGGTGATCCTCTAGAAGATCTCTCGCCTCCATTGCCCTTAGAAAATGGAACTCTATCCATAGAAGACACATGTCTTCCCCGCTCTGGTCGGAGACCTCTCGTCCTCAACTCTATCACCTCAAAGCTGGTCCTTGAATTTGCACTAAACACAATCCTTTGGTCTAGCACAAATGTCCTCGTCCTCTATCTTTGATCAGCACCAAACATAGTCCTTCGGTCTGGCACAGATCTGTCCTCAGGTTCTTCTCATAGAACCAATGCACCTCTGTCCTCTAGTTCTCTAATAGAACTATCAACCTCAGCTTCACAAGTCCTCTACTAAGACCTGTCCAAACCTTCTCACAAGTCCTCAATGGAACCTGTCCAAAACCTGCTCACAAGTCCCCAATGGAACCTGCTCACAAGTCCTCAATGATACTTGCTTGGTATGAACTCACAAAGAGAATGGTTAGAGACCCAATGTGATTCATCCACCTCATAGAAGCATAAAGAGAATTGTTAGAGACTCAATATGTTCTATACTTAACTCCCAATCTCAATCTCAACTCAATCTCAAATCTCAAAAGAATAAGATAGATGTAGTCTGCTTTTCTCAAGAACATGAAACACAACCCAACAATTGCCAACCATGCAATATCTCATATAACAATGATACTCATGTTCTTTCCAAAACCAATATCTTTTCTCAACCAATTAGAGCTTCAACAACAATGCTTAAAGACAAGGTTTAACCAACATCATTCAACTCAACATTAACCTTGAAGCATTCAACCAATCATCACAAGAAAAGGAAACAAGTAGAAATCCTTTTCCCTCCAAAGATATTTGAACAAAATAGCCACCAACACAATATCACCAAATGCAATGAATAACTTGTTCAAATCAACTCAATGGAGTAAGCCCAATATCATGAATCAAGTAGAAGCAATAACTTGATCAAACAAACTCTATGGAAGCAACTCATCCATCAATATCAAAATAGCCAACTAAGGGTTTCACCATCTCAATGCAAGTAACAAGATTTACAAACATGAACTCTAGTGCACAAAGCTTCCACTACCCCAAACCAGAATTATGCATTCATCAAAACTCTCATCAATGATAACAATGCATAAGTAGTCTTCAACAAACCAGAAAATAGGATTTACACTCAACCAAAGGAAACCTTGTTGAAAACCTTTTCACTCCAATCTTATTTTAGGAATAACATACACCACTCATACTCATAAGAAGAATGTGCCCATACCTTATTGAAGTGAAGGAACCCCTTTGGAAATCTGCCACCATCACAACATTCTTTTGCCAATCTTCACAAGGGTTAGTAGATCACAAGATAATCAACATTATTCCACCTTTCAATAATCATCACCAAATCCTTTAATTGCACAACTCCCTTATCTCTCCTAAAACCACTTGTACCATAAAATAACATAAATCATTACATAACCTTATAACTCCCAAAACCACTTATACCATAAAATAAAATAAATCAATCATTGCATAACCTTATAACTCCCAAAATCTAATAATTCAAACAACAAAGTATCATCATCATTAAATAAAAATGTGGGGCATACCTTAGTAGCACTTTAAGCCTTCGTCACTACTCGAACTCACGACCTCTCAAGTCGTGCAAGCCCTAGCACTAGGGCCTCAACCATGTGGACTAAGCTGCCCACGTGAACCAAAGAGCACTTTACATTTTCTTCACTATTTCTTATTGGCGATTTAGACCACGTATTTCTCTGCGTCAAGTAATTGACCGAAAACCAACTGCTGTGCCCCGTCGGATGTAAATCAGCTGATAGTCAGTGTGTCTTATGCATGTTCTCCAAGCACAAAAGAAGACTAAGGAAATTCCTTTCCAGACTGCCACTCGTCGATTGTTTTGCGGAAATCGAGATACCCAGTCATCTACTATGTTGTCTAGACATTTATTCATCGAACAAGACACCCTTAGTCATCTGCGTAGCTTCGTCGATGGGCACTCGCTATTTTCTTGGAGGTTCTGTTTAAATGTTTCGCTTTATATCTTCATCGAACAAGACACCCTTTTAATAGCGCACAAGGGTCGACGAATAACAACACTTACACCCTTTTAAATAAATCATAATTCACACCCTCAAATTATAGATGAAGGCAAGGCAGGTATTTATAGTGCATTGCATGCACTTTGCGACGTCGACCAAGGAGAGAGGAATTTTGACTTTATAAATATTGCCGCCATAAAGTTTATAGGGGTTAATAAACCTTTTAATTATTATTTAAAAAATAATAATTATTTATTAAAAATAATTAATTAAAACCTTTAGAAGGTTTTTAATTAAATTATTATTTAATAAATATTTCTATTTAAACCTTTAGATTGCCATCATGAAACCTTCAAGATCTAAGAGCATCTAGCTTTGGTACAAACTCTTTTTGACATCAGCACAAACTCCTTGACATCAATGACAACAACTATACTTGAGCAAAGGCAATGTACCCAATGTACCCAAAATTGCCAACAGAGATCCTTTGTAACCATATTTGATAATTATTATCATAGAGGTATTGAGAAGGAAATTGAAGAAGGCATACAACGATGGACTAATAAGCAGACTTAAGGCTAGTAATAACATTGACAATATCACCCATTAATAGTTTGTAGATGATACAACCCTTTTTTGGGGGGTAAGGATAAACAAGACTAGAGCTTTGAATAACTTATTAAAGAAATATGAAAAGGTGTTAGGTAAATGTTAATAGGACAAAATCCAAATTTTTTTCCTATACAATCTATCTAGAATTAAGGAGAAATATGCAGGTAAATTTAAATAGAGGAGGTAAACTTATCAACAACATATCTAGGGATCCTTTTATTTGAGGGGAGAATGAGGATAGAATTGTGTCATCCATTTATAAGTAAAGTTCAAGAATAAACTATAAACATGGAAAGGTAGATGTTATTGTTAGCAAGAATATTGCAACTAATTAAATTAGTCGTATAGGCCTTTCCAACATATTATATGTCATTGCATATTATGCCAAAGTTGGTAGAAAAAAGTTTAATCTATATTATACGATCATTTTTATGGTTAGGGCTACATATAAAAATAAATTCTCTTTAATGAAATGGAGTAAGGTGTGTGCTGATAAAACCAGGGGAGGTCTTGGTCTAAGAGTTCTTACATATGCAAAATTAGCTCTAAGGGGAAAAGTAATTTGGAGTTTATACGAAGAGAGTCAAAGACAACGGGCAAGAATTATTCTAAATAAATATGTTGATCCCAATGACCCAAGCTTAATATTTACTACATTCTCACTACCAAATGATTTTACACTATGGAATGCTTTAAAAAAATCAATTGATCTAGTGATTAAAGGTTTAATATGGGTGGTGGTAACCAGAGAAAAAAAATCTATTTGGATGGATACTTAGTGTGATAAAAGACCACTCAATATAGATCCAATTTTGAAACCATGGATGATATTATTTGAAGATAAATATGGAAATAGGGTTTCAAACATTATGTACAAGAATTAAGAAAGAAGATACAAATGGAAAGAATTTTTCTTTACAAGTATACAAGACATTGTTGCTATGAGGAAATTAAGCATAAATATAACAACAATGATTATTATGAGGGGATCCAAGGATAAGCTGATTTGGGAGTTGAATAAATTAGGAAAATATACAACAGGAAGCAAATATAATGTAAAGCACCAACAAAACATGAATACCGTAAAAATATGGAGAGATTTGGGATAGCCCTAACATTCTAAATGTTAAAATGTTTGTATGGCTAGTAAGTCACATGAAAATTTTATCGTAGGATAACCTAATAAAAAAGGGTTTTCATGCCCCCTCACAATGTGCTCTATGTAAAAAGGAGGAGAGTATAGACCATATATTAGGACATTACTCAATAATATGGTAACTATGGTAATGGATTATTAATATATTTAGTAAATGCATGGTGATGAATGGTAGAATTGAATAATGGTTAAAGCAATGGAAAAAAACTTTTAAAAGTGAGGCATTACAAACAATATGGGATACATCAAAAGATACAATACTTTGGGTTGTATGTCTATAAGGAAAAAAAAAATATTTAAAGGAAATAAAAGTAGTATAAAGGTAATGAAAATAAATATTTATTTAGCCATAAATGAGTCTAAACCAACTCTATCAACTCACCCTATCTCTAATCTTGAGGTAGAGAGCCTTGATAGATGGAGTCAAGTCATAAATTGAAATTATGATGGTGGATGCAAAGAATATAAAGTGAAAACCATCAGAAATAGAGTTGGTAAAATTGAATTTTAATGGAGCATCTAAACTAAATCTAGGATGAACAGGAGGAGGAGTAATCATAAATAGTAGGGGTGTGGTTTTATTACATTACTCTTTCAATAGTGGATTTAAGACAAATAATAAAGCTGAAGCTTGGGTAGCTTTGAAAGGATTAAAAATATACAAACAAGTGAAATGGAACACAATATGGATGGAAGTAAAATTTATTAATAGTAAGAAATGCAATTTTGAGGAAAGCAAAGGCTCCATGGAACATATAAGAGATAATTGTTAAAATACAAGACCTTACTACAAAGTTTGAAGAAATTGGATTCACACATAGATTTTTTTGATTAGTTGGATGAAAGGAGTTTTGAAAGGACCTCCAAACCTTATAAAAAAAGAAGCTAATCTCCAAAAACTAGGAGACTAAGGACACTTAAAACATTAAAGCCAACCAACACTTGGACACAACTACCTACATCCAAACCAAAATATACTAGTTGAACAAACCCAGACACATAAGCCAAACAAAGATAAAATCTAGGTACGCAAGCCCGCATGGATAAACAAAGACAAAAATTGGGCACGCAGGCCTGACCAAAATATTAAAAAAACATCCAATTGGAAGGGTTCCAAACATCTGCCCTAAGTATTCTGATTTTAGTTTAACCTTTGCTTGAATTCATTGTCCAACGATCTAAGGCCATCTAGGAAATTACCTCTCCAAATGTTAAAATCTTGCTGCGTAAGACCTTGATTAACCAGGAAGTTTGCAACTTTGTTACCTTCCCTAGACCTATGCTTGACTTGGACTTCTTCTAAATTTTGAATCATTCTCTTGGCTTCAATTATAAAATTTACAATAGTCCAAGAGGAATTTTGGTTGCCATTAATCATGTTGTTAACATTGAGTGAATCTCTTTCTATGATTAGTTTCCCATAATTCAGCATGTTCAAGTGGGAAACACCCTGAAATAATACCCGAGATTCAATTAAATGGTTGGTTTGATGAACCAAGTTTTTAGCAAATGCAAGAAGGATTTCACCATCCGAGTTTCTAAACAAACCTCCTGCACCTGCCAGAATCAGGTTCCTTTTAAAAGCTCATCAACGTTGAATTTCATCCAACCCAATGGAGGGGGTTCCCAAATCATGCTAGCCCTGTCCTGACTCACCCTGCTCACTGTATTATATGATTGAGTTAAAAAACCCAATGATATCTCCAAACCGATATCCCCTTCATAAGTTATCAAATCCAATTTTAAAACTTTCACATTTTCCACTGTATCTACAATGGTCCTTGAGGAGATCGATGACTCAGGATTGTAAATAATTTTAAATATGCGGGTATTCCTTTTCTTCCATATCCACCACCAAATATGGAGTAACCCAAATTTCCAAAAATGGCATAGGTGGGGAGAGGAGAAGGGGGATACCCATTGAACAACTAGGGCCTCCAACGATTTGGGAAGAACCCAAGCAACACCTATCTCCAAAAATAATTGACGAAAGACTTCAAGGGTATAGGCACAATGGGAAAATAAGTGGAAAAGGTGATTCAAAATAATTTCCACACAAGAAGCACCTATTAACAAAATAATTCCTCATTTTTGAATATTATCAAGAGTAAGACACTTTCCTTGAATTGCAAACCAGGAGAACACATTGAATTTAGGTATCAAAACTTTAATCTAGACTTGATTCATCAGGAACTAGGGATCTGAATCATAGTCCAAATAGTCATAAGTAAAATTAACTAAAATATGGCCATCTTTCTTAGGAACCCAAACCAGCCTATCGTGAAGACCAATACCCAGGGTTAAGAACCATTTTATGGAGTTTTTTAAATTTATAAAAGAAAAATTCTCCTTCTGAGAAATATTTTGGAAGTCAAAGGACTTACAACAAATATGACCATTGAATAATTATAGAAAGTCAAAAAATTTAGGACCAAAGAACCTATCTGTGATTGGCTTCAAATAGGAAAAGGTCAGAAAATATTCAAGAGGGGATGGTGAGGACCAAGAATATCCCAAAAAATCAATGGAATAACCATCCCCCACAACCCAACAAAGGCATTTACACACATTAGCCTGACTACCAACTATGTTGAACCAAAAAGCAGACCCCACTGAGAGAGTTTGAGACTTTAGGAAATTGCTACCACCGCCAAGATACTTAGCCTTCACAATATTAACCTAGCTAACATTATCATCTTGAACTAATTTCCAATATTTTTTTGCATTCAAGGCTCTGTTCAACATTATTAGCCTTCTCAAACCTAATCCTCTTTCTCTCCTATTATAGACTTGATCCCATGCCACTAGGTGGAATCTCTTCAACCCCTGACCACAAGAAAGACCGCTAGATTTTATCTAACTTATTGATAACTTTCCTCGAAACCTTGAACAAGGAGAGGAAGTACACCAAGATGCTTTGTAAAGTGTATTTGACCAATAAAATATTCCCCACTTGACTTAAAAGGACACCTTTCCACCCCACTAACTTCTTATGAACTCTTTCAACTACTGAATCCCACAGTGATGGTTTCGATGCATCTTTGAACAATGGCATTCCAAGGTAAGGAAAGAGAAAAATGTGCAAATAGGCTAGCCAATAGAGCAATTTTAATAGAGGGTCATGAAGTTAAATTCTCTTTTCTATGGTTAGAGGAAGCACTAAGTTTAGTTGAAGCTGACAAGACAAATATGAAAGGAGAAAATTCAAAATAAATTCCCAAAGGACTACAAAATATTTTAGGTGATCCATTTATATATCAGTGCATTGGAGGAAACTAACCATCCAAATTTGGTAAAGGAGACTATGATTTCATAAAGTAATTAGAAGTTTTATATGCTGAGTAGAAGAAGATGATATCAGATGGACTTAATGGCTGAACGAATTATGAGTTATTGGTTGCAGGTTGGATTATGGGATAGAGTATGGATTGAAACTCTCAAATTTTTTATACTACTAAATTATTTATTAAAATAATACCATTGTGATTTGTTAAAATGCCATTATAATATGAATTAGATTCATATCATAACGCATTAAAATGGTAAAATATTTTTTAATTGGTTATGTGATATTAAAATGAATTCCACTTGTACTATATAATGACCCATAGTTTAGTTATTATGCATATATCTCTTGATAAGATTTATATATAAAATTTCAACTTTTTTGGACTGCTAAACTATTTAGTAAAGTTCTTATGGTTGCACTTATGCATCAGGAAGGAAACTAACAACCAAGAGTTGGTAAAATGGACTATGATAACACACATTTTTGGAAATATTACTTCACTAAGATGCAATGCATAGATACTAGAGGTGGGGTTTTGGTATTGTGAAGGCTACTATAGTAAAATGTTAAGAAGAAGGATGCTAAATTTTGAATATTTGTATTTACAAAGAAAATTGAAGAAGATTTGTAACAACCCAGGTCTAACTACTCACTTGGTTACTCGATAAAAGAATAGTCAGAACCCAATATATATTTTTTAAGTTTTACTACTACATCTAAATGGTTTTCCTACTTTTACCAAGTTTGGTTTCAAGAAATCAAAATTTTGGATCATCCATTGATTCTTATTTGCATTTATAAACCATATAGCATAGACACAACATACCACTTTTGGGTTCAAGACTACTGCAGCTAGTCTTCCAAGTGTACAAGATCAACCAAATCTCATGGACATGCCATTAAGTGGTAATGGTTATTCTCATTTATCATCCACATATTCCAGTATGAGGATTGAACCACGATGAGGGTTATCCTCTAGGACCCATAACACCTAGAGGAAAATGCTTATTATCCCTTCCTTCACACACTATATCTTTGACTATCTAGTCGACTTGTTTAAACTCAGTATAGAAGAAGTTAGTGTATTTATGCCTTAGTGACTAACTGGTGGTTCCCTTATCTTGGAGGTAGTTAGTGCCATGTCAATTCCCTGATCTTGGACTTCATCACACAATACCATCGTAACTCATAGTGGTTTATCCCATACCAAACCTTATGGTCAATCTAGCAAAGTTTGACGAGTATGGTATTTATCATAGTGCTCTTCAAGTATAACCTGGAAAAGGTGTCCCATACCACCTTCTTGTCCTGACCTGATCGAGTCTTTTATTGGCCAATTCCATAAATCATCAACTATCCCAAAACTTGTGCATACTCGCACAACAACATCTTAGAATGATTTTTAAGTTAATCTTGGGTCAAGGCTCCCTAAGAGTCTCATGGTTTACTAGCTAACATACCTTTCCAAAACAAACATTTAAATTAATTTGAGTAGGTATTTCTTTATTTTTTTAAAATAAAAATTAGAAAGAATAAACTTGAATTACACTTAAAGGTAGTTTGCTATACAAAAACAAATTATCCTTCTTTATCATGGAATTATTTTCAACCTAAAGTTTAGATTTGCCCTCTAAACAAATGCAGGTTTTAATATTCCTCTAAAGAGAATTTTGAACACATTTTCTCACTTTATGGTTTAACTCTCTTTCGCACTTAACAAACAGACTTCTAACATAAGTCTAGTTTCTTTTTAATTAATAGGTTTGGATAGTTAACTCAAGGTTTCTTCCACCATATTGTTTTTCGCACTCTAAAACTTTTATTTTTTTGAAGAAAAAAATGGTAATATTTTGGTTGCCTCCCAATCACAATGACACTAACCAGTCCTCCATGAAATTGTCTAGACTACATTCATTAGGTAACCCAAATCTTCTCGGCTATATTAATTACTTTTAATAAAGACCAAATTATTCTTGAAGTTTACCCATTAATCAATAAAATGAAACTATAGCTTATATAATTTAATAATTAAATAAGACTTCAAAAAGTAAAGCTTGGAAGAAGTTCAAAAAATAGGATATATATATATATATATATATATATTTACAACATGATTTTCAAAACATAATCACATAAACTAGCTATGCCATATTTTCACATCACGACTTTCAATACACATCAGGATTCTTTAGATCAAATATACAAGAGGGCTTCACCCCTAATTTATTTTCTTACATGGAAGAGATTCACTTATTTCTAAGTTTAAAAATTGTCAATCATCTACAACTTATACCACCCACTACAACAAATGCTAATTCTGCAGAGTATCGGGCATATTCCTAGGTTCCTATAAGACATACTCCATCTCACAAACTGCTACTATTTTAGTTCTCCAGTAATTGATTCCTCAATTAAGTTATGGATTACCATCCTCCATTCATGAGTTTTCAGCTAGCAAATTTGGTTCACAGATACTAATGATGCATGCTACTCTAACAATCTATAACTTGCATCGAGTAGCCATGCAATGCCGCTAGGGATAAAAAACTGATATGATAATGCAACTAATATGTATACATGCAGTTCTAGATTATCACAAAAACATATTGGAGTTTCACAAATATCCTTGCTCAAGACCTACTCAAGAATTTCCAATCTATTTCATTTATTTTATAAAAATAGACTACATATTCTTCTCAGGTAGAAATTTCACATTCCCTATCCATAACAACTACAATTGTTTCTAGGTACCAAAGGAATATATAATTATTAATTTGTTTCCTTTCTTTCCTTTAAGAACAAATACACTCATAGCATCATGGCAATATTCACCGACATACTTACTTTAGAAGAAAACACAGATTTATACAACAACAAATAACACTTTCCAGTATTACGTTGCTCTTAGTAAAAATCCACACAGTAGCATAGCAGTATATCCAAATATAGTTTTGCTTTCAAATAAGAAGTAGCTTAACAATATGGTAGTACTTTGTAAAAATACCATTGCCTTCGATTACAAAATATTGTATCATCATGGAAATAATTTTCAAACAAATATTTCTTTCCATATTCAATATAACATATCTTTTCAAAGGCCATACACAAGTAGTTCGATAGTTTCATTTTCAACACATCAAATAAAAATAGGCACACATAAAAGAAGCATTATGGATGTCTCCAACATAGTGGAGATATTAGAATAACCAACTTGTATTCCATGCTTTCCAATTGGTAGAATTCACTATTCCGAATCCTTTTTGTTCCTCTCATGTCTTGTCATGGATGCTAATGTTCTTCTTTGCAACGCCTTCCTTTCATATCCCTTTATCCTACGTTTTTCCTACTACCTCCAAAAAATGTTCTCTCCAAAAATCAACAAGTTGTTTTCCTCTTATCCTCATCATTGTGCTAGATTACCTCTCCATTAATTCCTCAACCTTATGCTCTTAATATTCTATCATGGGTTTTTCCACCATTCCTAGCATTTTGCCTTAGCTATTAACAACATAGGAGGTGCATCCCACTAGCATGAAGGTTTAACCAAATTTGCTTTGCCGATTATCAACCATTCTTTAATATTCTAAATAAAGCAACAACCATAGTAATATGAACTATTTTGCACATACTTCAAATAAAGCAAGGATATGATCAAGGTTCGACATAGAGGGAGTTTTGACCATTATTCAATTCACGCCATCTGCCATCATGACTATGCATGGAAGGTCTCACTTACTTCTACTTAATCATCTAATCACCATAGTTCTTTAATACAAAATGTAAAGCAATACACAATAAACCATCACTCAATTGCACAAGGTTTTTTTTTTTAAGAGAAAAATAATTATCTTGCTTTATATTTTCTATTCCTTTATAAAATTACCTTTTCATAAAATCATGAAAGGATAAAGGAAAATATTTTCAAAGCTTCACTCAAGCAAATCAAGGGTGGCTCCCATGATTAAGATATCTTCATTGCCACCTCTAATCACACAAGATTTATTTATTAAAACAATAGAGCATTCCAAATATTAGACATACACACACATGTCTCAATAAGCAAGCAAACACATGCCTTTTCAAACTAGTGGCTCCCATCATCATCACCACCATAAAATATTTCTCATTCTTTGCCAACAAGCAATATTCAAACCAATTTAAATCATGCAGAGATGCAATTTACAATGCACCTAAATAATATGCAAACACGAGTTTCCATGTGCTTGCAATCCGAAACATCACTTCCATTTCTTACATTTTTCCATTGACTTGCTTCCTCTCATTGTTATCTTGCAACTGTCTTGCACTCACAGAGATTGTCAGAAGTACCTTGTCTTACAAGAAAAGGTATATATATATATATACATATTTATTTATTTATTTATATTTACTCTCTTTCATTAACCATGTGAGGAGGGTCATTAAATCCTCCCCCACTAGAGACAAACATAGTCCCTGTGTTTAAAGCTGAGTTAAGCAAAAGAAATCTTTTGAATATCCATATATTTTACTTTATCCAAAAATACTCAAGCAAATTCACTTTTCCATTTTAACACTAAGTATTGCCATCACATTTATCATCATAAAATCACATTTTTTTTTTTTATGATTATCATATAATCACATCATAGATTATGTCATAATGAAATCAAATACACATATCCATCATGGTCCAAAACATATTACCTAGCAATACCAAAATATTTATAAGCTACTCTACTCAGTAACTCCACTAATATATTTTATACACATATCACAAATTTATAATTTTTTTATGATAAAGTCTTTATCTACTCAAACAAATAAGGAAATTTTTGGTGCATATCTACCACATCTTCCCACATAGCATTTCAGTCTTAGTGGTCCCATTGGACCCGATATTGCTCTATGCTTCATTTTCTCAGATTCTTGGTTCGAAAACCAAGTAGGCGAACATGTCACACCTCAATATTTAATGGATAGATCATCTGCAAGTTGGAAACATCCAAAACATGAGTAGGATCAAAAATGTATTTTCTAAAGAGGGACACATGAAAGACATTATGAATTTTGGATAGGCTTGGCGGTAGAGCTAATATATACGTAATAGGGCTTATCTTAGTTATGATCTCAAATGGACCCACATATCTGGAGTTAAGCTAAGATTTTATTGAAATTTTAGTTGGCTTCACCCTTAAGAATACTCGGTCTTCCATAGAGTATTACCTCGATGTTCTTTTGATATCCATGTAGCTCTTTCGATGATATGCGGCCTATTTCATCTTCTGTTGAACTATTTTTAATCGCTCTTCCATATCTTTTACCATATTCAGGCCGATCACTACCCGATATTTCGAATTATCTCAAGATAAGGGAATTATGCATTGTCTCTTGATGAGCACCAGATATGCTCATATTTTTGTATATGTACTAACGGTTTTTGCATGGCAATATATAATGAGTTGTATATTTTTATGAAATATTATGTATGTATTTAATAAAATCATGTGTATTATCTAATCCATGCGTGAAGTGTGTTTTGTGTAGTTATTTCCCAGATTTTGTCATCTTTTGCTCAGTCGAGGTCCTACATGGACCTGGCACGGTTCTACCCAATCAGATGAAGGCATACGGAGGTAGGCGCCTTACTGAAGTAGGCACCTTACTGAAGTAGGTGCCTTACTCAAGTAGGCGCCTTACTAAGTAGGCACCTTATTGAAGTAGGCACCTTACTCATGTAGGTGCCTTACTAAGTAGGCCTTACTGAAGAAGGTGCCTTACTGAAGTAGGCGCCTTCCTCGAGCGGATGCCCAGATCATGCGCGTTGACCAAACGGCTGGAGAAGGACCCCGATGACCACCGTTCCATGTCATCAGTGGGAAACCACTGATGAATGAGTTGTCCCAGCCAGGGTGGATGGACGCGCAACCACTCCCGAAGTAGAACCGTAACTCGCCCGATTGCAAGTAAATGATGAAGACGCTGATCATCGCGTGTCGGCTACAGTAACTGGACTATCCCAGTTTAGACTATAACCGGGATGCCTGTTGTAACAGAACTACAATAGGAAGTCCTGTGTGTGGTATATAAACACACGGACTTCTCTGTAGTAGGGGAAGCATTCTTTTAGAACATTATTGCATGTAATATTTTCTGCACTATTAATAAAGCTTGAGCGTTCTCTCATCTGCGTGTGGTTTTCATGAATTGTTGGGTGGGATCTGCTGGAGCTCGGGCCCACTCCAAGCCAGTATTCCTCCCCTATATCTTAGTTATTTTCTTTCATAGATTTAATTTTGCATAAGTAGTATATTCATTCCTAGATTAAATTTAATCATTTTAGAAGTTGTGTTCTTTTTATAGTAGGCGTATTATTGCTTTTAGAGTGGTGTGTTTACTTTCATGCATTTCATTTATATTTAAGTTTTCTTGGTGTGGATGAATCAACCGCTATTTCACAAACACCCCCCAATGATAGGTAACTAGATTCATATCAGAAGTGGTAATGTGAGTAGTTTCAATCGTGGCACTTCTAAAGTCTATGAGCTCTCGGGTTGAAAAATTAAATGCGAGTGTTATGACAAATATAGGATAAAATTAACCAGTGTTTGGCACCCAACATTTTGGCACCATTTCTAAGGAAGCGTCACTAGTAGACTAATTACATTACCCCTTAAAACCTTCTGCTTGACCTTGTATGAGTCCTCCAAGAAGAAGAGGACCCAACGGTCATTTTATAAGATAGAACCCATCAAAAAAATTTGAGTCAGCCGATGACCTAGAATTTGAATTAGATTCTCCCGACTCATCCCCAATAGTCCATTGGAGTGAGCATCCTCACTTTGTGCAAAGTGCCTCCTCATCTCATCGACCTAGGAAAGAACAGATTATTCTAAACCCATTGTTCAAAAGAACACCCTCGAAGGAAGCCCTACTGTGGAAAGTCATAGAGGATCAGACTGTTACACCAGCCAACTTAGAGGCTCTAATACAGAAAGTCTTGAGTGATCGAAAGGCCATAGAAGCTATAGAAGAGACCACATTTCCTAAAAAAATGGTTGAAGAAGTCTCATCTAGATTTAGCTTCTTGATAGAGGAAGGAGCAGGGGAAACCAAAATGAAGAACATATCCCCTACCCATCTCCCCACCTTCTAAGGATATCCAACCGAAGACCCTGACCTATTTTTGTTTAAGTTTGATGTGTTGTGTAGGTCTATTGACTACAAGTCAGACGCTCAGAAGCTGAAGCTCTTCCCATCAATGTTGGATGACTCAACTCTACGATGGTTTATCGAGTTGGGGAACAAATAGATCACCACATGGGAAGAGATGAGGAAGCTCTTTCTAGAGTAGTACCAAGACTTCGGTAGAGCATGAGATTCTAGGGAAGAAGTCCTCAACATGACATAGAAGGAGGATGAGTCCCTAGAAGAATACTGGGAGAGGTTCAACTTCAACCTGCAATGATCTCCTCATGCAAAGCTAGGAGATAAGTCTCTCAAGAGCATTTTTCTGAGAGGACTCAACAATGAGTCACTGGAAGCACTAAACATGATCTCGGGAGGAGACGTTTACCAACATGCCATGGAAGATATCCAACAATTATGCCAGAATTATTCATGAAGAAGAGGTAAACTGGCTCCCAAGGCCATGAAGGTGACTGCATCGATCACAAATATAGAGATAGGCAACATGTTGGAAGATCTAAAGAGTGAAATGTTATCTTCTCTAGCATTGTAGTTGGATACACTCTTGTTGGAGAAGAAGAAACAAGAGAACGATGCAACGTTGACCTATTTTTATCCAAAATGTAGAGGGAAGCATGCTAGGAATGCGTGCCTAGAGAACAAGGTCAGAGTATGCATGGTTTGCCAATAGAATCATAAGACCCGACTGTGCCCATAGCTGCCCAATACCAAAGAGGAGGCTGACATAACTGAAGCCTATTTCATGGGCAATCATAGAAATTGGCAGCAACCCCCTATGGGGAATATGCCCATGGGGATGCCGCCCTATGGAGGAGGATCATATATGCCACAAGGGCAGCCACCACCACCCAACATGGGTTGGTGGGGACCACCACCTTGGATGAACGTACCTCCAGGGGCTGCATTCCCCAACCAACAACCATGGATGCCATATCAACACCCTGGGAAGCAGTGGAGGAACCACATTCCATGGAACTCCGCTCCACAAAACATGGCACAGGTTCCACCCCAACAAGGCTTACCAACCCTACCTACGGCAAGACCTACGTAGTTACCAACACAGCCGATGGTGAACCTGAATAACAAGGTAAACCAGCCAGCATACCAAGTGGAAGGAGAGATGTATCCAATGTATCATATTAGTTGTAATCCTATTCAACTTAGATCAAGCAAGAAGTTAGGAGTAGAAGCACCTCCCCTGGTAGAAGAGGAGGAAGAGGTAGGAGATTCTCCTCTGATAGAAGAGGTGGAGGTAGAGAAAGTTGTTGAGAAAATAGAGGCTCCATTCCCTAAAAGGTTACAGGAGTAGAGAAAGCCGACACAACCAGAATTTGATATCCTCTCAAGCTTGAGGAATCTCACGGTCACCATCCCACTATTTCAAGCCATCCGAGATGTGCCCATATACACCAAGGCAATAAAAGAATTATGTCTGAGGAAACCGAGATGTAAGGTGGCACAAACCATCAATGTCATAGGGAAATTGGTTGATTTAATGATGGGGAATGCATATCATCCCAAATATGCAGACCTAGGTAGCCCGATATTGATGATGAAAATAGGAGGGCATTCATTGGCAAACACCTTGGTTGACCTAGGTGCAACCATCAATGTGATGTCATAGGAGACCATGTAGAAGCTGAAACTTACAAACTTGAAACCCACCAAAATAGTGTTGTAGTTGGTCGACCGGTCAACCATGGCACCAGAGGGGATGCTAGAGGACATAATCATAATGGTCGATGCATGGGAGTACCCGATGGACTTCTTGGTGCTGCAATAAAAAATAGGATTGGGTGGTTACCCACTCATCTTGGGGAGGCCATGGTTAGCTATGAAAGATGCCTACATCAGCTACCATGATGGACTTATGACTATTTCAAATGGGTAGAACATCAAGAGATTGACAATCTCTCCTCCCGCTCAATCTGTGGACACATTGGGTGAACCCATGATGATCGAGTAGGATGATAATTCATTGTCCATGCTCCAACCGATGATGGCATTAATAGAGTTGGAGGAGGATGCCAATGAGGATGGCATTATAACGAGATTCCTGTAAGGAGAATCCTCCCTCATAGTTCCCGAGTCACCATTGTTCGGTGCTCAAGACCACCATACCTAGAAAATTGACATTGGGCCTAGAAGAACGTTGAATATCAGTAGTGAGTTGACCACCACACAGTTGGTAGAATTAAAAGAGCTCCTAACCAAGCACCAACAAGCATTTTCCTGGGATTACTCGGATATGAAGGGAATCAACCCTAAAATATGCACACATCGGATATACCTCGAAGAGCAGGTGACCCCAGTCAGGCAGCCATAGAGAAGAATGAACCCGACCATGAAAGAAATTGTCAAGGCCGAGCTACAGAAGCTCTTGTCTATAGGGTTCATCTACCCGATCTTCGATAGTGAGTGGGTGTCACCACTTGTGGTGGTCCCCAAGAAGAATGGGAAATGGTGAATCTATGTTGATTATAGATCATTGAATAAAGTGATGAAGAAATATCACTTCCCACTTCCCTTCATTGATCAAGTGTTGGACACACTATCCGGGAGAAAATACTTCTCCTTCCTGGATGGGTTCAGTGGGTACAACCAAATCCAGATCGGGGAGGAGGACCAGGACAAGACAACGTTCACCTACCCATGGGGAACATTTGCCTATAGAGTGCTACCCTTCGGGTTGTGCAACGCACCAACCACCTTCCAAAGGGTGGTGCTGAGCATATTTTTAGATATGATGGGGGAGGCAGTAGAGGTATATATGGATGACTTCACCATTTACGGAGAGACATTCGAAGAAGCAACAATGAACCTAGAACGTGTGCTCCAGAGATGCGAGGAAAACAACTTATCCCTCAACAATGAGAAGTGTTTTATGATGATGCGTGAGGGCATAGTGTTGGGACATCATCTCTCGAAAGAAGGAATTAAAGTAGATAAAAAGAAAATAGAAGTAATTAAAGATCTACCCAACCCAAAAATGCAGAGGGAAGTGAGGAGTTTCCTCGACTCTATTGGGTACTACAGGTGATTCATCACCGATTTCAGCAAGATTGCCAAACCACTGCACAACTTGCTAGTGAAGGACATGGAATTCATATGGATGGGGGACTACGAATGAGCATTTCAGATGCTAAAGGAAAAGCTGATTTCTACCCCAGTGTTGCGGGGCCCAAATTGGGTTGTTCCATTTCACATATATTGTGATGCATCCAATAATGCAATTGGAGCGGTCCTCGGGTAGAAGGATGGCGAAGAATTCTATGCCATTTATTATGTCAGTAAGAATTTAGCAGGGGCTGAGCTCAATTACATAGTAACAGAGAAATAATTTCTTGTAGTGGTACACGCCATCAACAAATTCCACCACTACATCACGGGATACAAGGTGTTCATTCACACGGACCATGCGGCCATCAGATACCTAATGAGTAAACCAACGATCAGTGGCAGGATAATAAGGTGGCTCTTGCTATTACAAGAATTCAACATCACCATAGTTGACAAGCCCAGGAAGGATAACGTAGTCATGGACTTTCTATCTAGACTAATCCCAGTAGATCATGCAGTGGTAGAAGACCAGTTCCCGAATGAGCATTTGTTCATCATCAGTGAACAGACACCATGGTATGCGGACATCACCAATTATCTGGCCATCGGTAGAACATCCCCTACCCTTTTGTATAGAGAGAAGCAAGGGGTGATTGAAAAGAGTGCTTCCTTTCAATGGATTGATGACCTCCTATTCAAAATAGGGCCCAACCAAATCGTAAGGAGGTGCGTAGTGGAGCATGAGTTTTCGGAGTTACTCAAAGCCTATCACAATGAGCCATGTGGAGGACATTTCTCAGGAAGAAGGACTATGTATAAGGTATTGCAAACTGGGTATTTTTGGCCCACTCTATTTAAATATGTAGCCGCATACGCCAGCAAGTGTGACGAATGCCAAAGAATGGGTAGGCCAACCCACAGGGATGAAATGCCCCTTCAACCTCATGTACATATTGAGCCCTTCGACAAATGGGGTATGGATTTCATGGGACCCATCAACCCACCTTCAACTGGAAGGAGATATATTTTAGTCTGCACAGACTACGTTACCAAATGGGTCGAAGTCCAGGCATTGAGAGATTCCAAGGAGGGGATGGTAGCCGAATTCCTATTCACCCATATTTTCACAAGGTTTGGAGTGCCCAAGGAAATTACAATGGATCAAGGACCCCAATTCACCTCCAGGTTGATCGAGGAATTGATGGAATAATATAGGGTATGACACAATAGAACTACCCCCTACCATCCACAGGTGAATGGGTAGGTGGAGGTAACCAACAGGGAGATAGAAAACATCCTGATGAAAACTATGTAGCAACACAAGAAGGATTGGGATTACCAGATTACCGGAGGTAGTATGGGCGTATAATACAATGTGGAAATCAACCACCGACTTCACACCCTTCTAGATGGTATACGGGAAGGATGCAATGATGCCCATCGAATTTGAGGTGAAGACACTCAGAACGGTGGTAGAACTAGACCTGAGCCTGGATGAAGCATAGAAGGAATGAATTCGATAGCTGAACCAGCTGGACGAATTTTGAATGGATGCCCTACAGAGAACCAAAATCATGCAGAAGCAAAGGAAACAATGGCATGACCACCACATTAAAATAAAGTAGTTCAAAGAGGGAGACTGGGTACTATTGTATGATTCTAGATTCTAGGAATGGAAGGGGAAACTGATGCAAATATGGATGGGACCATACGAGGTGGTGGAGATAATTAGAAATGGTGTTGTGTGGGTCAAGACAATTGATGACAACAACACCATTTTGATAACAAATGGCCATCGATTGCGCCCATATCATAGGTCTGAAAGCTTGTTGGTGGAGTCTAGAATAGGCATGGGGGAGACCCCATGCAAGTAAAATTTTACCAAAATTCTCAACAACATGGTGGATGCAGAGGTGTCCACCAAGAAAAATTAGTATAGTTTCCTATTTTTTAGCTTACGATGTGTTTTGCAGGGACAACACCCGCATGCAAGCTGTAGGTATCCTGAGAGCCAGGGCCTAATAGGCATGGATTGCATTTAACTGCATTTTTATTTTTTTTCATTTTATTTTTGTAGGGGAATGGCCTGATTTCTTGAACAATAGGCATCTCTAGGAATAGGGCCTAGACCGGCTCAACATCCATAAACCTATGCAATAGGAGGATAGTGCAGATCCAGGCATAGGGTGGGCACCAATTACCCGCTAAGGAAAAAATTATGCACCCCCATGCCTGGACTAAGTGGATGCCGACATTGTACAAGGAGAATTTTAGGAGGCTTGATCAACCTCACATCAACAGACATGTCAACCACTAATTTTTCAATGATGGAGGAATGAAAAAATTCGAAAAGGAGGTGCCTTACTCTGACGCCTTACTCTAGAGGAGCAGCACCTTGCTCCACCAAGGATGCACCACCCCAGCACTTTTGCACTCTCCTATACTCAAGGGAGGCACCTTACTCTGGCACCTTACTCTAGAGGAGCGACACCTTGCTCAGCCAAGGAGGCACCACCCCGAAGTGTTCATCATGGTCAAGTGGTACCTTACTAAGGTAGGCGCCTTACTCAAGTAGGTGCCTTACTCAAGTAGGTACCTTACTGAAGTAGGCACCTTACTAAAGTAGGCACCTTATCTGAAGGAGCGCATCTTACTTCCGAAGAGCCACCCCCCTTAAAGAACCTACAATAGCACCTCACCCAAGAGTACATCTTACTCCACTAAAGAGACCCACCCCACCTTTATCACTCTATATATATATATATATATATATATATATATATATATATTTCTAAGGGAGGCACCTTACTTTGGTGCCTTACTCTAGAGGAGTGGTGCCTTACTTTCCTTAATCCAAAGGAGCGACGCCTTACCCTGCCAAGGAGGCGCCACCCTGGAGCATTCTTCATAGTCATGCGATGCCTTACTCAAGTAGGTGCCTTATTAAAGTAGGTACCTTACTGTAGGTGCCTTACTGAAGTAGATGCCTTACTCAGTAGGCACCTTACCCAAGTAGGTGCCTTACTAAAGTAGGCACCTTACTCAAGTAGGTGCCTTACTGAAGTAGGCACCTTACTAAGGAAGGTGCCTTACTCTGGCACCTTACTCAAGTAGGTGCCTCGATCGACTCAAAAACACATGCGCAAACTTGGTAGTACGTGGAGCAGCCGAAGCCAATGCCATCATCTCACGTGATGGAAATCTGAAAGCGCCCAAAAATATTTTAAAATCATTGGATAGGATCTCTACACATCCCAAGGCCAACCATCAAGGAGATATGTATCCCAACCTGAACCAATAGGAGCCACCACATTTTCAGTGCAGGACCTCGAGTGAACCAAGAATGAAGTACCCAAGGTGACGTAATCAACACATGGGAAAAATATCATCGAGTACCAATTCAACATACTCCATGCAACATGAAATGACCAATCAGGTATGCGCATGATTGAATTTAGATATATACATAATTTTTCATATAATATGCTTCTCTAAAAATAATGTCGATGCAAGAATTGAATTCACCCCTCATGCCTAATACGTCATGCCGGATGATTAATTCGGGTGGCGTACCCTACCAACCCCAATGCGGAAATAATTTCTAGAGTCAAGTGCCTGAGTCTATAAAAAGGTGCCTTACTGAGGGTAGGGCATCAAACCAGTTGAAACCAATAGGGAATTCACCATGGGTGGATGATCGAAGAATCATGCGCTCAAAAAGCATGAGCCCAGTGACACTGAGGGGATCAGGGGAGATATTGCACATCGGTTCAAAGCAGTCGGGTGGATGAATTACTATCGTCTGGTCAGCCAAGACCAGGACGTAGAGGCAACAAAGGAGTTTGCTACCGCTATGAATAGGGGAGTTGCCCAACTATGTGGACTAGAAATTCTAGTCACTCTAGAGCATATCGCTCATGTCACCGACCTTCCCCTTACTAGGGAATGTACATATAAATATGGCATGGCCAAGAAGTGCATGGAGGTGTTGCTGGGACAAACAAACATCTCCTACAACCCACACGGGCTCCCAAAGTAGAGACTCCCTATGCACTTGAGGAAGCTCTTTGAGCAGGTGGTGAGATACTTCACATGCACTGGGAAGTATTCACACCTGAACGTGAATCATATGCAGTTTTTGAGCCATCTGGTGCATGGGCAAAAAATTAACATCCCGTTCTACCTAGAAAATGCCCTACAGGATGAGGCATCATGATATCAGAGAGGGGCATTCTCTACCCTAGCCCACCATGGGCTAATTACAGCCCTGATACACCATATAGAGGAGCATAAGGGGAGTTCATCAATAGTAGGGGCTGAACATTTGGGTGCACAGGAATTGGTAGCAACCGAAGCAACAAGAGGCCAAATTACAAGGAGTGATCGAGGAAGTTAGGGCTGAACCCTTAGATGCATCGAAGCAAGCAGCGATAGAGGTAGAGGATGATGTCAAATTGGGGGGAATGTCCAAAGAGGAACACCCCCGATTCTCACTAGATGTTGCAGAAGAAGGGCAGAGCTCTCTACCTAATTACATAGAGGAAAGGCTAGAATCTTCTAGCCTTGAACCCTCCGTACGATGGATAGAGCGCATACATGGTCGAAGGTGACTACAATGCCTAATCCTCTCAAATGAGGAGGAAGAAGATGAAGAACTTGAATTCATAGCCCAAACCCTATAGAATTTAGCCACTCATAGCCTACAAGACCCGCAACCCTCAGCAAGCCTACCATAATAGTCCAAAGTACCGATGGAAGAGGACCACATTGAGAAGAGTGAGAAATCCATGATGTAGGCACTATTCGAGGAGTATAAGGAAATATCTACAAGAAAAATCTAGAGGTAGGAGGCCACCATCACCCAATTTTAGCAATTGATCTAGCAACTTAGGGTAGAGAACCAACAATTGTAGGGTAGGGTGATCGAAAGGCGGGATACCTCTACCCAAACTAATTGGGCAATTGAGGTGCCCATAAACTCCCCAACCTCATAGAAGAGAATAGTCTCATCCAAGGTAGTCAGGTCAGATGCCCAAAATGAAGAATTAGAGGTAGGAGAAGGATCATGCACCTCTGATAGAGGAATTCCAGAGGAATAGGGGAATTCTATTTTTCAAACAGAAACCCCTATTATCAATATTGATGATGATGAGCCTTTAAGGTAGAGCCAAGGGAAAAAACCTAAACTTGAGGCCAAGAAGGATTCTCCAGAGTACCAGGCACCCAAAATTGAGGGGCCGCTACCCAAAGAACTAGAAGAGCAGGCACCAAGTGACCAAGGGACAGGAGAAACAACCATAGGAGGCCTAAGACCAGAAGGAAAGATCCCCAAACCCTCTAATAGGGAGGCAACCTCCATAGGAAAGGAAGACCTCCCCATATAGGCCACTATAATACCAGAGAGGAGGAAAGGGAAGGCACCTCAAATAATATAGAAGAGGGCCAAAAGAAAGGCCAGAGTGACATTTGTCGAACCGAACCCCCATTCGGATGAGGAATGGGAAGAAGGCCTACGGGCCTTCACTACGTAGAAAGAAAAATTTGAACAACTCCGTAAGGAGTTCGAGGAGGCAAAGGTAGCTAGGAAAGCTGCCAAAAAGGAAGAAAGAGGGCCAGACATCTGTGTGAACCCTACTGATGATGATCAATTTTGGGACATCTATGGTTCATCATGGGGTCGGCCCTCTAAGATGAAGAAATGGTTGGCAAGATGGGGAGTATATGGGTAGAAGGTAGAGGTAGCAATGATCATGGAAGAAAATTTTAGCCTCACCCCTGAAGAACTTTAGTTGTACAAGGCCAGCATGGTTGTACGAAAGAGGGATGACTCCGACATCCCATTTAGAGAGCTACACCCTCAACACGCTGACCTATGGCAGGAAGCAGAGGCAACCTTCTAGAAGGGAGCAATGACTATGATAGCACCCAACATAGGTGTTGGGCCAAGTATGATTGGAAGGTGGAGCCAGCGTAACAAGAAGTCGATACAGAATGTAGGCCAACCCAACATAGCCGAAGCTAGCGTAGCCGAAGGGCAGCACAACCCAAGGATGCCCCACAACAAACCAGGGCCCCTCAGCAGAAATGGAAGCCTCAGGATGGAGAGAAAGCCAAGGCCACCGACAAGAAAAGGAAATGACGAACAATGGCCTACACAGAGGAGGTGTTTACCAATTTTAGGTGCCACGAGGGCGTGGCACATATTAGGCATGGGGGGATGATGAGCACCAGATATGCTCATATTTTTGTATATGTACTAACGATTTTTGCATGACAATATATAATGAGTTGTATATTTTTATGAAATATTATGTATGTATTTAATAAAATCATGTGTATTATCTAATCCATGCATGAAGTGTGTTTTGTGTAGTTATTTCCTATATTTTGTCATCTTTTGCTCAGTCGAGGTCCTACATGGACCTGGCATGGTTCTACCCAATCAGATGAAGGCATACGGAGGTAGGTGCCTTACTGAAGTAGGTGCCTTACTGAAGTAGGTGCCTTACTCAAGTAGGTGCCTTACTAAAGTAGGCACCTTACTCAAGTAGGTGCCTTACTAAAGTAGGTGCCTTACTAAAGAAGGCGCCTTACTGAAGTAGGTGCCTTCCTCGAGTGGATGCCCAGATCATGCGCATTGACCAAACGGCTGGAGAAGGACCCCGATGACCACCATTCCATGTCATCAATGGGAAACCATTGATGAATGAGTTGTCCTAGCCAGTGTGGATGGATGTGCAACCACTCCCGAAGTAGAACCATAACTCACCCGATTGCAAGTAAATGATGAAGATGCTGATCATCGTGCATCGACTACAGTAACTGGACTATCCTAGTTTAGACTATAACCGGGATGCCTATTGTAACAAAACTGCAATAGGAAGTCCTATGTGTGGTATATAAACACACGGACTTCTCTGTAGTAGGGGAAGCATTCTTTTAGAACATTATTGCATGTAATATTTTTTGCACTATTAATAAAGCTTGAGCATTCTCTCATCTGCATGTGGTTTTCATGAATTGTTGGGCGGGATCTACTAGAGCTCGGGCCCACTCCAAGCCAGTATTCCTCCCTTGTCTCTTAGTTATTTTATTTCATAGATTTAATTCTGCATAAGTAGTATATTCATTTCTAGATTAATTTAATCATTTTAGAAGCTGTGTTCTTTTTACAGTAGGCGTATTATTGCTTTCAGAGTGGTGTGTTTACTTTCATGCATTTCATTTATATTTAAGTTTTCTTGGTGTGGATGAATCAACCGTTGTTTCACAAACACCCCCCAATGATAGGTAACTGGATTCATCTCAGAAGTGGTGATGTGAGTAGTTTCAATCATGGCACTTCTAAAGTCTACGAGCTCCCGGGTTGACAAATTAAATGCGAGTGTTGTGACAAATATAGGATAAAATTAACCAGTGTTTGGCACCCAACACCTCCCATATAGGGCTTCAAAAGGTGCCATACCTAGAGATGCATGGTAACTGTTGTTATATGCAAATTCCACTAAGTATAAGTAGTCTTCCCACTTAGTGTGCTGATCCATGCAGTACATTTGTAATACATATTCAAGCACTTGTATCACCCTCTCAGTATATCCATATGTCTTTGGGTGATAAGCAGTACTGATATTCAGTTTAGTCCCTAATGCTCGATTCAGTTCTTACCAAAATTTAAAAGTAAAATGAGAATCTCTATTCGAGATTATAACTTCTAGAAAATTGTGCAGTATTACCAATTCCGTGGAAAACTTATTTGCTATGGTGGTTGCATCATCTTGCACATTTCTTGGTATAAAATGTGTTACTTTAGTTAATTTATCCACAATTACTAAAATTACATCATGCCCAAATATTTTTTTAGGCAATCCCACTATAAAATCCATTTATACTACTTGCCACTTTTGTGTGGGTATCTCATGTGGGTATAGCATTCCAGTTGGATTCAAGAGTTTCACTTTCACTCTTTGACACTCCAAGCATTTAGCCGCATAGTTGGTAATATCTTTTTTCATACCTAGCTAGAAATATGCTTTATTTAGATTCTCATGCATCTTTGCCCCTTAAGTGTGTAGAATAGGGAGTATTGTGCACATCCCTAAGGATTGTTTCCCTTAACCCTTCTGAGTTAGGTACTACCAACCTATTCCTAAAATAAAGTAGATCATCTCTGAAAACATATTCTATATCCTTGTCTATTTTCTGTCCATCTTGACAAATACATGATTGAAAAAATTCATCTTTTTTTGCCATATTTTAATTTAATCTAACATATCATATTGGAATTTTTCCATTGCGGTAATACGCCCTCTCCTGCTCTAAGCATCAATGAATTTATTCTCTTTACCCTTAATGTACTCAATGCCAAAATAATACTTCGCTAAGAACTCTATCCAACGTCATTGCCTAAAATTAAATAAAGGTTGGGTAAATATTTAATTCAAACTCTGGTGGTAGATCTTTAACTCAAATGGTTTTCCTAATAACTAATGTTGTTAAATTTTTAGAGCATGCACTACCGCTACCAACTCTAAATCATGAGTGGCATAATTGAATTCATGCCTCTTAAGTTTCTTGGACTCATAAGCAATAACCGCATCATCTTGGGTCAAAATCCCACCTAACCCTTTGATTGATGCATCTGTACAAACTATAAATTGCTTATTATGATAAAGTAATTGTAGGATCGATGCAGTCGTCAAACTTTATTTTAAAACCTGAAAAGCCTCTTCACATTGCTCTGTCCACCTGAAGCCTTTCCCTTTTCTCTAAAAGTTTGTAATGGGTTGAGCAATTCTCGAAAACCCTTTGACGAATCGTCTATAATACCCTGCAATTCCCATAAAAATTCACACCTTTATAAAATTAGTAGGTGCTGGCCACTCAATAATTGTTTTGATTTTCTTGGAATCTACTACAATTCCTTCGGTAGAGATAATATATCCAAGATACTACACTTGTGGATTATAAAACTTGCATGTGGTCAATTTTCCATATAATTGATTCTTTCTAAGAATCTCAAGCATTGTTCTCATATGTTGATCATGCTCTTCCTTGCTTTTGGAATAAACCAAAATGTCATCCAAAAATACGAGTACAAACTTATCCAGTTGTTCTCTAAAAATGTTATTCATGAGGTTCATGAATGTAGTTGGGGAATTGGTTAGCCCAAAGGTAATAATATAAACTCAAAATGTCCATACCTTACTCTAAATGCTATTTTAGAAGTATCTTCCTCCTAAATTCTTAAATGATGATATCCAAATATTAGATCTATTTTAGAAAAGATGGTTGCTCCTCTCAATTGATCAAATAAATCATCAATCCTTGGTAATGAGTACCTATTTTTGATAATAACCTTATTTAGCATCCGATAGTCTATGCACATCCTTAAGGTACCATATTTCTTTTTAACAAACAGGATAGGAGCTCCCTAGGGTGACACACTAGGTTTGATTAACCCTTTTTCAAGCAAATCTTGAAGTTGCATTTTGAGCTCTTATAGCTCTATGGGTGTCATCCTATATGGTGACCTTGCAATTGGTGTTGCACCTCGTAACAACTCAATTGAGAAATAAAATTACCTCTAAGGAGGTAACCCCAAAAGATCCTCAGGGAATACATATTTGAATGCACCCAACATCAGATGTTTTTGGAAGAGGTCAGTTTCATTTGCAGACTCTTATCTCCTATTCATCTTAACTATGAATACCATACCCTTATTATTAATAATATTTTTAATTTGCATTGTAGTCAATAGATGTGGTTTAACTTCCCTTCACCCATAATTAAATCTAATCCTTTGATTAGATTCATCCAAAAATTCCACCCATATCTCTTCAAAGTTTAAAAGAGCCTTGTGCGCTTTTAACCAATCAACTCCTAAGATGATATCAAACGCATGTAAAGGTGCCACATACAGATGTTAGTTGATATTTTCTTGTGGCAAGGAGATGTGGGATCAAAGAGACATTGGTTAACATGGTGGTTTTGCCCTAATCCATACTCTACCTTCCAACCATTGTCCAAGAATCCAGGTCTAACAAGCAAACCCCTCACTAATCTATATGAGATAAAACTATCAGTTGACTTACTATCAATCAAATTTTGCATATTTTTATCAAAAATTTTACCATTCAATAAGAAAGGAATAATTTGACCATTGAGTTCAGAACTACCTGTGGCTGTATAAATCCTATGGCTAGCCTCTTATGGGGATTTTGTTGGTATATCAAATCTAAGGAGGCATTTATTGGCATAATGAGCTCCTTTACATACATAGCATTCATTTGGTGGAGCTCTATTTTCTCTATTGTTGTTTTCATTTTTGCTATGAGGCACAACCTTCTAAATTATTTCTTGATTAGTTGGTTCCCGATCCTTTTAAACTCGAAGATTTTCCACATAATATTGATTTATTTGAAATATAACTCTAAATTCCTTAACAAACTCCTCCCATTTGAGGTCAAAAACTTCTACCTCATGCCCTTTCTTATATGATTTCCATCATTCCAGGGCTATTTTAGTCATATTCATAACTACCAAGGTAGTCTTGGATTCAGAGGATAGAACCACTAGAGAAAAGTAGGACTCTAGTTCACTTAACCAGTTTTTAGTTGATTCTCTATTGTCCTTTCCATTAAACTTAGATATTACAATTTTTTTCAGATTTCTATCCAATTCCTTACTCACCCTTGCCCTTCCAGCACTAGATCTCTCAGGTTCCCTTGGCACGTCCATTGTTTTGTCCAATCTAGTTTCTCTTCCTCTAGATAAGTCCTTTATGACCCACTATTGCTGGATAATGAATTCTTGTTATTGGGCCATGTGAGTGTTTTGTTGGGCCATCTCTTCCCTTTGGTGTTCCATATGTATTTGCAAAAAATGAACCACATTTGCAAGGTTCCCTTATTCCTCATCAATTTCATTCTAAGGGATATCATTAAATCTTTTTTGCCTTCTTTCATGTTGAGGATGTTCTCTCCTTAAATTTGTTTATGGTCCTCTTACAGGTCTTTTGGTGACTTCCTCCTCCCTGCCTCCCACAGGATTTCCCATGGACCCACCTCACAACATTCATGCCATTTATACTATAAGTGAAAGAGGTAGTATATTAGTTATTACTAACTATTATATTTTACATGCAGAGTTATACAACTTAGAATCATTTCTAATTTGATACTATATATAACAACCCAGGTCTAAGTACTCACCTGATTGCCCGATAAAAGAACAATCATAACCCAATATATTTTTTTTAAAAAGTATTACTGCTACACCTAAATGGTTTTCCTACTTTTACCAATTTGGTTTCAAACAATCAACATTTTGGATCATCCATTGATTCTTATTCGTATTTATAAACATAACATAGGCATAACATACCACTTTTGGGTTCAAGACTACTGTAGCCAGTCTCCCAAGTGGACGAGATCAGCCAAATCCCATGGACATGCCATTTAGTGGTAACAATTATTCTCATTTATCGTCCACATATTCTAGTATGAGGACCAAACCACGATGAGGGTTATACTCAATGTCCCATAACACCTAGAGAGAAACACTTATTATCCCTTCCTTCACACATTGTACCTTCGAATATCTAGTCAACTTGTTTAAACTCAGTATGGAAGAAGTTAACATATTTATGCCGTAGTGACTAACCAGTGGTTCCTTTATCCTAGAGGTAGTTAGTGCCATGTCAATTCCTTGACCTTAGAATTCATAACACAATACCATCGTAACTCACAGCGGTTCTTCCCATACCAAACCTTGTGGCCAATCCAACAAAGTTCGATGAGAATGGTATTTATCATAGTGCTCTTCAAGTACAACCTAGAAAAGGTGTCCTATACCACCTTCTTGTCCCGATCTAATCAAGTATTTTATTGACCAATTCCATTAGTCATCAGTTGTCCCAAAACTTGTTGTGTGCATACTCGCACCACAACATCTTCGGATGATTATTTAAGTCAATCTTAGGTTAAGGATCCCTAAGAGTATCATGGTTTACTCACTAACATACCTTTCCAAAACAAGCATTTAAATTAACTTGAGTAGGTAATTCTTTATTTTTTTCAAATAACAATTAGAAAGAATAAAGGTGAATTACTGATGGGAAGCCGGGATTCTCACAAACACATTCACAGTAATTTCACAATAATTTCATTAAATTGCTTAATACAGTTTACAGTAGTTTTTCCAGCATACAACTTCTCCCTCAATCCCGAGCTTCACCATCCCGCTTACAAAGATTTTCTCGAGTTTTTAACGAGGCCTCGATCCTCCAGGCAATCAATGTCTCCACCTAAAAAAAATTTCAAATTCAAATTTCCCCCTTCCTGGGTTTTTCAAAATTTCAGTCTTAATGGTAATCTGCCCGATCTACCACGGTACTAGCATTGATGGCTCCCCTGCACCGGCCGCACTATTCTGACCGTCCTCTGCACTGTGTCTCCTCCATTAAACCATCACCTGTAAATGCTATTAAACCCGAATAATAATAAGGAAGAATTCGCGGCCGACACCTCCCTTAACAATTTACGTGACCTTCCACTTGGTTTGCATACGCGTAACAGTCTGCGTGTACACCTGTCCATGCATTCTTCTTGTCTCAACACTTTTGTCACACGTGCCCTTCACTTTGGTAGGATACACGTGGCTGTCCACGTGTCGAATTTAGTCTTGCCCGGCCGCGATCGAACCCTCCACCTTGTCTTCACCTTACCGTAGTCTTTAGTGTTGCCTAAGAAATATGCCACGTGGTAGCTTCTGACTGGCCGCGATATCGCGACAGGGCTCCTCTCCTCCGTCTTTGTTCTGAAGACCGTCGCGATATCGTGACGTCGCGATATCGCGACGTCTGAAGCTCCCCTACACTGCATTGCAAAACGATCGTGATATCGCGACGTCGCGATATCGCGACGACTTACGCTCCTCTCCACTGCCTTGCAAAACGGTCGCGATATCGCGACGGAACCCGCCAAAGATACACTGCAGCTTTTGGGGTCGCGATTTCGTGACCCCTCTCCCTTTGCCTTAAAACTTCCTCAAACCGAGAATTGCTCCACAGAAACTTCCTCAATACTGAAATAAATCGATCAAAGTGCAAATAACTTAGAAAAGAAATTTGTATGATGCAAGATTGCTTTACTGTCTCCGGATGCTCCTGCATCAGACACCCGGGGTAGATTAGAAGTGATCCTCACTTCTGTTTTGTTGGGGAAAGGCCCAGGCGGTCAATCTCCACTTTCGACAGCCAAGTCGCATCTTCAATAGGCCTGCCCTTCCACTTTACCAAGTATTCAGAATACTGTCTATTTCTGGTGCTTCTGCCCTCACGAGAGTCTAATATCTCCTCAATCTCGTTGGCTGTTGGAGTAGATGCTGAAACTTGCCACAATTCTGTACTTGGTACCTCTGTACTGTCCCCTTCATGATATTCCACCAAATCTGAAATGTTAAAAACAGGTGAAATGTCAAGCCAATTTGGTAATTCTACTTCATATGCATTTCCTGACTCCCGCTTTCCCAGTATTCTGCATGGTCCAAACTTTTTCATCTTCAATTTATTATAAGTTTTGGCAGGAAATCTCTCCTTCCTGAGATGTACCATGACCTCATCTCCCACTTCGAACTCCTTGAACCGTCGCTTCTGGTCCGCCCTTGCCTTATATTGAGTATTCATCTTTACAATTTGTTTCCTTACTTCTTCATGCAGACTCTTCATATGCTCTGCAAATTCTTCTGCCTCGGCACTACACTTTTCTTTCCTGTCCAACCTTCTCGGTTCGGACACATTCCTTGGGCTGTTCCCGTATATTATCTGGAATGGAGATTTATTGGTGCTCTTATTGATCGAACTGTTATAAGCAAATTCTGCCTCGTGGTAAGACTAAATCCCATCCCTTGGGTTGATCTCGCTATCAAACATCTCAATAAATTACCCAGAGCTTCTGTTCACCACCTCTCGTCCGTCCGTCGACTCGTGGGTGGTATGTAGAACCGAATTTCAGATCTGTCTTCATCTTCTTCCACAGAGTTCTCCAAAAGTACCCAACAAACTTGGTATCTCTGTCAGAAACTATGCTTCTTGGCAAGCCGTGAAGTCGTACCACTTCCTTGAAGAATAACCCAGCAATGTGAACTGCATCACTTGTCTTCTGGCAGGGAATAAAATGTGCCATTTTGGAGAATCGGTCAACCACCACAAATACTGAGTCATTTCCCCTCTGTGTTCTCGGCAACCCAAGAATAAAATCCATGCTTATGTCCTCCCATGGCCTTTCAGGTATAGGTAATGGCTGGTACAGTCCGGTGTTTTGCCTTACACCCTTTGCCATCTGGCATATTCTGCAACCTTGCACAAACTTTCGCACATCTTGCTGAAGTTGTGGCAAGTAGTAATTTTCCTCCACCAGGGCAATGGTCTTATCCCTACCAAAGTGCCCAACCAGTCCTCCGCTGTGCTTTTCTTTAATCAAGTTCTCCCGCATGGAGCTCCTTGGAATGCATAATTTGCTTCCCTTGAACAACATTCCATCTTGGATTAGGAAATCCAACCTTTTTGTTCGGTCCACCGTAACAGTGTTAAGCAAGCCTTCCAGAGCTTCGCAAAATCCGGATCTCGCAGGGTACAAACCCTTCGCTTCTTCAAATCCCACTACTTCCACCGTCAGTCTAGTCGCAAAGTCCGCCTTCCGCTCAAGGCATCTCGCAACTCGTTTGACTTCCCACTTCGTGCTTCAAGCACAAAGGTATAACTTTGGAGGAACTCCACCCATTTCATGTGCCTTTGGTTCAGCTTTGTCTGACTCGTTAATGTATTGTAAAGCCCGATGGTCGTAGAATAGAACAAACTCCTTTGGCAATAAATAGTGTCTCCACTTTTTCGGAGCCCGAACTATAGCATAAAATTCTTGGTCATAAACTGAATACTTTTTCCGAGCATCATTTAACTTCTCACCGAAATAAGCAACTGGTTTGCCTCCTTGACTCAGTACAACCCCTATTGCACTGCCACTGGCATCACAGTCCACTTGAAACACCTTGTTAAAGTCTGGAAGTGCTAAAACGGGCTGTTCTGTGACCCTTTTCTTTAATGCATTAAAGCTCCTTTCAGCCCCTGATGTCCACTTGAACTCCTTTTTATCTCCCCTCATTGTTTCGTGAGAGGTGCACAAATGCCGCCGAAGTTCCTTATGAACTTCCTGTAAAAGCTGGCCAAACCATGAAAAGATCTTACTTCTGTTGTGCTTCTTGGGGTAGGCCATTCAATGATGGCTCTCACCTTCTCGGGGTCCATTTTTAGACCTTCTGCTGAGATTACAAACCCTAGGTATACCAATTCTTTCTTGACAAAATTACACTTTTTCAGATTTATTAGCAACTGCTCTTCTCGTAGTTTTTCAAAGACCCTCCTGATATGCATCAGGTGTTCCTCCAGGGTCCTGCTGAATATCAATATGTCATCTAAATAAACAATAACAAACTTTCCCAAGAATTCCTTCAGTACTTCATTCATCAGCCGCATGAAAGTACTTGGTGCATTGGACAGCCCAAATGGCATGACCAACCACTCATACAAGCCCTCTCTTGTCTTGAAGGCTGTCTTCCACTCATCTCCCTCCCGGATTCGGATCTGATGATAGCCGCTTTTTAAATCAATCTTTGTGAAGTATTCAGCTCCACTTAAACAATCCATGATATCATCCATTCTTGGCAACGGGAATCTGTATTTAATAGTGATTTTGTTGATGGCCCGTGATCCTCCATTCCCCATCCTTCTTTGGCACCAGCACTGTAGGTACTACGCATGGGCTCAAACTTTCCTGAATCAATCCCTTCTCTAACAATTCTTGGACCCGTCTATTTAACTCCTCGGTCTCTACAAGGCGTCATCCCGTGTGCAGCTTTATTTGGCAAGCTTGATCCCGGTACTAGGTCTATATGATGGCTAATTTTCCTCATCGGGGGTAAACCCTCGGGCACATTGTCGACACAATATCTCGGAAATTTCTCCAAAGCAGATTTAGGACTTCTGCTGGGGTATCCTGGCATTCCTTCCTCCTAAATCTAGGGATTATTGCATAACATAAATGTTCATGCTTCAACCCGTCCAGGAACTTCCTCCCGTCAACTAAACAGACAGGAATTGTTACATACCTTTTCATCCGCATCCTTTAAAGGCTTTAGTTTATGGCGTACACCATTCTTTGTCAATGAGTAGGTGTTGGCACGGCCATCATGCACTGCACTCCGGTCAAACTGCCAGGGCCTCCCCAACAACATGTGGCAAGCATCCATGGGTAGGATGTCACACAGGACCTCATCACAATAATTTCCAATGTTAAATTTAATGGAACACTGCTCATTGACCAAAGCTCTGTGGTCCTTCTGTAACCATGCGACCCGGTATGGGTGTGGGTGCTTCTTCCTTTCTAACTGTAGCTTTGTAACCATTTCCTCAGAAACCAGGTTATCCGTGCTACCATTATCAATAATGATATTGCAAACCTTGCCCGCACATTTACATCTCGGTGCGGAATAAACTTCTTCTTTGGTCTGTGTCCTTTTCCTCATTCAACAGGACTCTTCTTACAAGCATTGTTTCTCCTCTCTCCGCTTCTTCGGAATGCTCAGACTCAGCATCTTCCTCTGCCACAACAGCTTTGGCTGGACCCTCAGGCCTCTTGTTCGTCCTTTCTCGGTGTTGTGGACACTCAAATGCCCGATGTCCTTCTTCACCACAGTGGAAACATGTCCCACGGAATACTCCTCTTCCAAATCCTCGTCCAGATCCACCCCGTCCTCTTGGGTAACTGTTCTGTTCTCGGGGCTGATAAACATCTTCTTCCTTTTGGTCCTGGTTACTACTGGTTTCACCAGTCTTCTTCGGGTCCTTGTACTTTTCTCCACTGGTTCTCCCACCAGTTCTTCCACCACGGCCCCTTCCTCTTTGCTTGCCTTCAAACCGCCTGTTCAGTTTTTCTTCCACCTTTAAGGCAAACTGGTAAGCATCCTCAATGGTGCTTATCCGAACCAGGCTCGTTCCTCCTGGATACCGAGTCTCAACCCATTGATATAACGGGCCACCTTTTCTTTGTTTGCCTCCAAATGCCCAGTTCTAATAGAGATCTTGTAGAACTCCTCGGTGTACTCTTGGACAGCTTTTGTTTGTCTCGCCTCAAACCCTCGCATTTTTCTTAGCAGATCCAACTCGTAATCTGTCGGGATGAACTGTCTTTTCAGCTTCTCCACCATTCTATCCCATCTTGTTATTCTCTCCTTCCCCCTTCTCGTTCCTCTCCAACTGTATTCCCCTCCACCAAATGCTGGCATGACCCTTCAACTTGGTCTTAGCAAATCTGACCCGGTTAGGGTCTTCAACCTCCTCATATTCGAAATACTCCTCTAAATCATTTATCCAGTCAATCACTTCTTCTGGATTTAGGTTTCCCGAGTATGTAGAAACCTCCATCTTCGGTTGTTTTCCAATCTGAGAGATGGCCTTGTACAACCGGGCTTGTGCAGGGTCCACAACCTCTTCCTCCTCCTCAGATTGGTCCTCTTCTTCAACTTCGTCTTCACTTTCCTCATCCCTCCCGGGCTCGTGCCTTCTGCGTAACTCCGCCTGTAGGGCTTAAACTTGTCTCTGCAAGGCTCGGAAGTCTTCGGCCGGCACCACATTTCCTACTCCGCCACGGTTTCTTCGTGGAGGCATTATGTATTTTTTTCTCTCTCCCACAGATCCTGGTGTAACTGCCTCTCTCCGGCGATCTGTTACACGCTCAGGAGCTCCCGCTCTGATACCACTTGATGGGAAGCCGGGATTCTCACAAACACATTCACAGTAATTTCACAATAATTTCATTAAATTGCTTAATACAGTTTACAGTAGTTTTTCCAGCATACAACTTCTCCCTCAATCCCGAGCTTCACCATCCCTTTACAAATATTTTCTCGAGTTTTTAACGAGGCCTCGATCCTCCAGGCAATCAATGTCTCCACCTAACAAAAATTTCAAATTCAAATTTCCCCCTTCCTGGGTTTTTCAAAATTTTAGTCTTAATGGTAATCTGCCCGATCTACCACGGTACTAGCATTGATGGCTCCCCTGCACCGGCCGCACTATTCTGACCGTCCTCTGCACTGTGTCTCCTCCATTAAACCATCACCTGTAAATGCTATTAAACCCGAATAATAATAAGGAAGAATTCACGGCCGACACCTCCCTTAACAATTTACGTGACCTTCCACTTGGTTTGCATACGCGTAACAGTCTGCGTGTACACCTGTCCATGCATTCTTCTTGTCTCAACACTTTTGTCACACGTGCCCTTCACTTTGGTAGGATACACGTGGCTGTCCACGTGTCGAATTTAGTCTTGCCCGACCGCGATCGAACCCTCCACCTTGTCTTCACCTTACCGTAGTCTTTAGTGCTGCCTAAGAAATATGCCACGTGGCAGCTTCTGACTGGCCGCGATATCGCGACAGGTCGCGAAATCGTGACCTGTCGCGATATCGCGACAGGGCTCCTCTCCTCCGTCTTTGTTCTGAAGACCGTCGCGATATCGCGACGTCGCGATATCGCGACGTCTGAAGCTCCCCTACACTGAAGCGACCCCTCTCCCTTTGCCTTAAAACTTCCTCAAACCGAGAATTGCTCCACAGAAACTTCCTCAATACTGAAATAAATCGATCAAAGTGCAAATAACTTAGAAAAGAAATTTGTATGATGCAAGATTGCTTTACTGTCTCCGGATGCTCCTGCATCAATTACACTTAAAGGTAGTTTGCTATACAAAACCAAATTATCCTTCTTTTCATAGAATTATTGTCAACCTAAAGTTTAGATTTACCTTCTAAATAAATGCAGGTTTTAATATTCCTCTAAAGAGAATTTTAAACATATTTGATTAATTTCTGGTTTAACTCTCTTCCGCACTTAACAAGCATACTTATAACATAAGTCTAGTTTCTTTTTAATTAATAGGTTTGGATAGTTAACTCATGGTTTTCTCCACCATATTATTTTTCACACTCTAAAGATTCTTTTTTTTTTTAAGAAAACAATGGTAATATTCTGGTTGCCTCCCAATCACGACGATACTAACTAGTCCTCCATGAAATGGTCTAGACAACATTCACTAGGTAACCCAAATCTTCTTGACTACATTAATTAATTTTAAGCAAGACCAAATGATTCTCTAAGTTCACCCATTAATCAACAAAATGAAACTATAGCTTATATAATTTGATAATTAAATAAGACTTCAAAAATTAAAGCTTGGAAGAAGTTCAGAAAATAGGATATATATATTTACAACATGATTTTTAAAACATAATCACATAAATTGGCTATGCCATATTTTCACATCATGACTTTCAAGACACAGTAGGATTCTTTTGATCAAAGATACATGAGGGCTTCACCCCTAATTTATTTTCTTACATTGAAGAGATTCACTTCTATCTAAGTTTAAAAACTATCAATAATCTACAACTTATACCGCCCACTACAACAGACGCTAACTATACAGAGTATCAGACATCTTCCTAGGTTCCTATCAAACAAACTCCATCTCACAAACTACTACTATTTTAGTTCTCCGGTAATTGATCCCTAAACTAAGTTATGGATTGCTATCCTCCATTCATGAGTTCTTATCCAAAAAAATTGGTTCATAGATACTCATGACACTTGCTACTCTCTGGCAGTCTGTAACTTGCACCGAGTAGCCATGCAATGCCGCTAGGGATTAGATACAACTCATGATATGATCATGCAACTAATATGTATATATGCCATTCTATATTATCACAAAAACATATTGGAGTTTCATAAATATTCTTGCTCGAGACCTACTCAAGAGTTTCCAATATGTTTCATTTATTTTATAAAAATAGACTACCTATTCTTCTCAGGTAGAAATTTTACATTCCCTATCCATAACAACTACAGTTGTTTCTAGATACCAAAGGAAGCAATAATTATTAATTTGTTTCATTTATTTCCTTTAAGAATAAATACACTCATAGCATCATGGCAATATTCATCGACATACTTACTTTAAAAGAAAACACGGATTTATACAACAACGAACAACACTTTCCAGTATTACGTTGCTCTCAGTACAAATCCACATAGTAGCATAGCAGTATATCCAAATATAGTTTTGCTTTCAAATAAGTAGATTAACAATATGATAATACTTTGTAAACATACCATTTCCTTTGATTACAAAGTATTGTATCATCATGGCAATATTTTTCAAATAAAAATTTATTCCCATATTCAATATAACATCTCTTTTCAAAGGCCATACACAAGTAGTTCGATAGTTTCATTTTCAACACATCAAATGCAAACAGGTACACATAAAAGAAGAAATATGGACGTCTCCAACATAGTAGAGATATTAGAATAACCAACCTGTATTCCATGCTTCCCAATAAGTAGAGTTCACTATTTTGTATCCTTTTTGTTCCTCTCACGTCTTATCATGGATGCCAATATTCTTCTCTGCAACACCCTCCTTTCGTCTCCCTTTCTCTTACATTTTTATTACTACCTCCCGAAAACGTTCTTTCCAAAACTCAACAAGTTATTTTCCTCTTATCCTCCCCGTCCTACCAGATTGTCTCTCCATTAATTCCTCAACCTTATGCTCTTAGCATTCTATCATGGGTTTTTCCACAATTCTTGATATTTTGCCTTAGTTATTAACAACATAGGAGGTGCATCCCACTAGCACGAAGGTTTAACAAACTTAGCTTTGCCAATTATCAACCATTCTTTAATATTATAAACAAAGCAACAACCATAGTAGTATGAACTATTTTGCACATACTTCAAATAAAGCAAGGATATGATCAAGGTTCGACACAGAGGGAGTTTCGACCATTATTCAATGCACACCATCTACCATCATGACTATGCATGGAAGGTCTCACTTACTTCTACTTAATCATCTAATCACCATAGTTCTTTAATACAAAATGTAAAGTTGTACACAATAAACCATTACTCAATTGCACAAGGTTTCTTTTTTTAAAGAGACAAAAATAATTATCTTGCTTTATATTTTCTATTTCTTTATAAAATTACCTTTCCATAAAATCATGAAAGGATAAAGGAAAATATTTTCAAAGCTTTACTCAAGCAAATCAAGGGTGGCTCCCATGATTAAGACATCTTCATTGCCACCTCTAATCACACAAGCTTTCTTTATTAAAACAATAGAGCATTCCAAATATTAGACATACACACATATCTCAATAAGAAAGCAAACACATGCCTTTTCAAAATAGTGGCTCCTATCATCATCGCCACCATAAAATATTTCTCATTCTTTGCCAGCAAGCAATATTTAAATCAATTTAACTCACGCAGAGATGCAATTTACAATGCACCTAAATGATATGCAAACGCGAGTTTCCATGTGCTCGCAAGCCGAATCATCACTTCCATTTCTTACCTTTTTCCACTAACTTGCTTCCTCTCATTGTCATCTTGCAACTATCCTGCACTCATAGAGACTATCAGTAGTACCTTGTTTCACAAGAAAAGGTAAGTATATATATATATACACATATATACATACATACATACATATATATACATACATACATACATATATATATATATATATATATATATATATATATATATATATATATATATATATATATATATATATATATATATATATATATATATATATATATATATATATATATATATACTCTCTACTCTCTTTCATTAACCGTGTGAGGAGGGTCGTTACAAGATTCATAAGATGAAAATCAAGAACTCATACTTTTTATGAAAAATGTAGGTATCCATTAGGACCCCATCCTAACACTATTATGTAATAACCCCTTTCTAATGTGATAATCCCATCCTAATGATATTATGTAATATTTTATAATAGTTTGTGGCACTAGAGGCACCTAGACAAGTGATGTTGTTTAATGTAATTGTTATAAAGAATGTAATTCTTTTGTTTGGTAGAATATTCTAGCTCGGATGGTAATTTGCATGTAAGCCAACCCTTAAGCATTAGGTTTAGGGTTATGAAGAGTATTTAAAAATACGAGTGGCATACATGGATGTATTTTTTTTGCATATTGAATCAAATTTTTGTTTAGGAGGTTTCCCCCTTGAAGAGGCTAGTGATTTTGTATTGTGATTTTGTGAGATTAATATATATTTTTGCATTTCCATTTTGTATTGCAATATTTTATTCTTTCATGAATTATTTCTTTTATTGTAATATTTATGTGTATGTGTTTATTTTAACTAAAATGTTCCTAAAAAGTGGGATGAGAGCATTTTCCAGGGTTGTGTTTCACTATGAATGCAAATATTCATACTGTGTCATTTTGACTATTAGGTATAAATTTTCTATATTTTCAATTTTCTACTTATTATCCTATTAAAAGAAATCAAGCATTTTTATGTTTATTTTAGTTTAATAGGTTAGAAAATTTGTTTTGGGAGTTTTGAAATATCATGGAGGAGCTATAATTATTGGCTAAGCTAGATTACCCAAAGCATCTAGTGAAGTGAGGGGTGATCAGACTCTAATACACAGTCCTCAAACAACACTCTTATATAGACTTGAGCTCCCATGTATCTTCAGGTATATTAGGATACCCCCTAGGATTAGGATAAACCTTTAGCCACATGAGGTTTTTCTAATGTGTATTTAACCATAGTGTACCAAGCACAACACTTGGGAAGATCAACCACCCATACTATCAGAGAGGCAAGTAGTGCATCCAAGGGTATGTGTGGAATCCTCCTTGATTAGTGACCTAAAATATTGGTCCAAGCATTATTGTTTGTCATTGTAGTATAATAGAGGGCTATGAAAAATGCATACACCTTGGTCTAGAGCACCTTATTTATGTTGGATATTAAACCCAAAACCAATAACCCTACCACAAAAATTAAATATACTAAAGAGACTACACTATCACATAATTGACTGTACTAAAATAATCAAAAGAACTAGTGGTAAAAGTAACAATTAAGATAGGGCTTGTTAGGGTAGTAGTCAATAACAATCCAGTATAATTTCAATCAGATATATAGTAAAAATCAAGATAGATTTTGACTATCCAATTTATAATTATAGTCAAGAATCATAACAATTAGGGCAATTGTCAGTAATAGAGTTTGCCAAGACAATTGCTAGAAATAATGAATTATAGAGCTACACAAAATAGTTGTTAGTAATGGTCACTATAAAGACTACTAAGGGGTTTTTCGAACAAAAGTTAATTTTATGAGAGAACAAAGACTCCGAGATAAAAATAGACAACACTTGACTATAAAAAAAAATTGGGTTTCAAAAAATATTATTTAAAGACCTAGTCTGACCATCTTGTTGAGGTGACCATTTTGATATATAACACCCAAACACTTTTTTGGGACCATTACTAAAAAAAACAACTATAAAAATAGTATTTCTATTTGTAATAAGTATCCTTAGAAGATAAAAAATCATTGAGTATAGTTGTAGGCACTAGGGAATGACAAAATACACAAGAAATGGATAAAAAAATTACTTCTCAAGTAACTTCATGGGGGAAGCATTTGAGAGGTCAGTTAAGGGATGGTTTAAATTAGTTATGGGGTGAACTCAAATATTTACATGACTCCTTGGCCTATGTGAAAGTAACAAAAGGAGATGAAGTATGAATTAAATGGAAAAATTATAGACTTGGAAGGTCATTTAAGTAGTAACACCCACACATATGGTTGATTTGGTTCTTATGATTGTCAGAAAAAGGACCCAACAATCAAGAGTGGAAAGCCCACAATAATTATGGATTTATACTGCCCAAATTATAATTTCCAAATTTTAATGAAAAGGACCCAAAGGGATGGTTGTGTTGAGTAGAAAAATATTTCAATCTTCATACTATTCCTTAGTATATGCGTCTCACAATTGCCTCTTTTAATCTTGAATAAAATGCCTTGTAATAGTTTCAATGGCTTAGAAAAGCAAACCTCGATCTTACTTGGCTTGAATTTTGATAAAAACTACTCACTCGATTTGGTCCTAGTGAGTATAAATATTTTACAAGAGCCCTTTCTAAACTCAAACAAACTTCAACTATTCAAAACTATCAAGCTTAGTTTGAAAAATTGGCCAATCATACAATTGGATTGAGCCCTGAATTATTCCAAAGTTGCTTGGTGAGTGGTTTTAAGGACGACATTAAAGCTAAAGTTAAAATGTTAAGGCCACAAACATTACAATAGGCAATAACATTGGCTATATTGGTAGAAGAAAATTTAAGGCTCAAGGATGTAACTCCAACTTCTCTCAATATTGGCCATCCTTTTTATACAAGCCAAAATCAAATATTTTCAACAAATCTCCTGTCATCAAAAAGTTGACATGAGAAGAGATGAAATCTAGAAGAGCCTAAGTGCTATGTTAAAACTATGATGAGAAGTATTCCCCAAGACATAAATGTATGCAACAAAAAATGCATTTGCTTGATGTGGATGAGGCAACAACCATAGAATATTCAGAGGTGGAGAGGATCATTAGGAAGAAGAATACATAAAATAGTCATAAGTCCTAGATGAGTCCCAAACAAAACTCTTGGTGCATGCATTAGAAGGTATATCAGCTCCCCAAACAATAAATATGAAAGGACACTTCAAAGAAAAATGAGTAATAATTATTATCGACTATGGGAGCACCCATAACTTTATTGACCCAAGGGTGGAAAAATAGGGAAATAGTTATATTAATACTTGTAACTCCTTTGAAGTCATTATTGCCAATGGAGGAACTTTGCCTTGTAAAGGGAAGTGTCAAAATATCAAGATACAAATAGGGGAATATAATCTCAAGGTGGATATGTTTGCCTTACCCCTAGGTGGGTGTGATGTTGTTTTGGGAGCATAGTGGCTGAGAATGTTGGGCCTAGTGTTGTGGTATTTTTTAAATATAGATGAAATTAAACTAGTAGAGAACAAAGTACACCTTGCAGGGCATGATGGCCAATACTACTTAACTTGTTTCATATCATAGTATGGAGAAATTGTTGAAAAACTCAACCCATTGAGTTGTGGCCCAACTATTTACCATACAAGTTGTGAATGACATGGACAAGGACCATCAAGAGGAATTACAACTTTTATTGCAAAGACATGCCATAATATTTGAATAACTCAAAGGACTACCCCTTGCATACTCACAACCATATAGTTTAGCTTATATCAGGCAGTCTTCCTCCAAATGTCTACTTCTATAGGTACCCATATATTTAGAAACAAAAAATAAAAAAATATGGTAAAATAACTTCTTACTATAGGGGTTATTCAGCCCAATGTTAGTCCCTATTCATATCTAGTGTTGTTGGTATCAAAAAATGATGGGTCTTAGCATTTGTGTGTGGATTTAAGAGAAAATTAAATAGCTCTTAAAGATAAATTTCCCATACCAGTAATTTATGAGTTGTTAGATGAGTTGCATGGTGCCCAATATTTCTCAAAATTAGATTTGTGGTCAAGATACCATTAGATTCAAATCAAGGAAGATGAAATTTCTAAAACTACTTTTAAGACTCATGAATGGAACTATAAAATATTGGTTATTCCATTTGGTTTGACCAATGCATCTTCTACTTTTCAACATTTAATGAATTCCATTTTTTGGCCCTTTGTAATTTTTTTCTAGTCTTCTTTGATGATATTCTGATTTGTAGTCACTCTTGGGAGGAGCATATCTAACATCTAGATCAGATCCTATAACTTTTGTCTAATAATTAGCTTTATGCCAAGAGGTCAAAGTGTTCTTTCAAGTTGCAAGAAGTTGAGTATTTGGGTTACATTATCATCAAAGGAGTTAAAGTAAATTCCAAAAAGATTCAAACTATTCAAGAATGGCCCAAGCCCCAAATTGAAAGGACTGCAAGGCTTTTTGGAATTCACTAGATATTACCATAAATTTATGCAGAATTATGAAAAGATAATGACTCCTTTAACAATCATGTCGAGAAAGAATTCCTTTATTTGGTCAGAACCAATAGATAAATACTTCAAGTAATTAAAGCAAGCTATGAAAACCACTCTAGTGTTAGTAATGCCTAATTTTTCTAAACATTTTGTAATTGAAAGTGATCCTTATAGAAATGAAATCAAGGTAGTTTTGATACAAGAAGAAAGACCATCGACCTTCACCAATAAAGCACTTTCAGGTTGAAATTTGGAAAAATATACTTATGAAAAGGAGATGTTACCCATGTTACATGTTGTTAATCACTAGAGGTCATATATCATTGTGGGTCACTTTTCACTCAAAACCAACCATCAAAGTCTTAAGTACTTCTTGGAACAAAGGGTATGCATACCCAAAAAATAAATATGGACATTTAAATTGTTGGGCTATGATTATGAAATCACATATAAAAAGTAAAGGAGAATTTAGTGGTTGATGCACTATCCTAATAGTATGAATATCAGGGAATGTTAAATACTATATCTACACCACTTCCTCAATGGATCAATCATTTTAGAGAAGAAACAACCAAGGATTATGGTTGGTAAAATTTGATCAACAAACTCCACACAAAGCCCAACTTATGTCTTGGATACAATTGGCATGGTCAAGACTTGAGATATCATGAACAACTTGTCATTCCCCAAATTCACAAATGCGAGAACTTATCTTTTATGAAATGCATGCATCACCAAAAACTAGATATTCCTGGTTTCTAAAAACCTATGAAAGGACCAAGCATACTCTATTTTTGAAGGGAATGAAAAGGCATATTCAAAATTTTGTAGTAGAATGTGATATATTTTGAAGAATTAAAGAGAAAGATATGTGTTGCTATAGAACCCTTCAATCCTTGCCAATTTTAGAACAAGTGTGGGCAAATAATTTTATGGATTTCACTGAAGGGTTACCAAAATTGAGAGGAAAAGCAATTATTCTAGTGGTAGTGGATCATCTCAAAGTATGCTCTTTTATGTTCCTTATCCCATATCTACACAACCTTCGTAGTTGCCCATATATTTTTAGACTACACCTTTCACCTTTGTGAAATACCCAAATCTATTGTGTCAAATAGGGGCCTTACTTTTATTAGTCACTTTTGGCAAGAATTATTTGAGTTGTAGGGCACTCAACTCAAAATGAGTTTAGACTATCACCCTTAGAATGATGGCCAAACTAAAATTGTTGATAAATTATTGGAAACCTACATCTATTGCTTTGCATCAAAATATTCTACATAATGGGCTAAATGACTCCATTTGACCAAATTATGGTATAATACTTCATATCATATTACTACCAAGGTTACCCCATTTGAAGCAGTATATGGTATTCCACCACCAACACCCTCCTCCTACATTCTAGGAAGCTGCAAGGTTCAAGATGTTGATTCCACTCTCAACCAACATGCTGCCATCCTTTGAAAACTTAAGGAAACTCTTGAATTAGCTTAGAATCATAGGCGTCAACAAGCTGATCAACACCATTTTGAGCATAGCTTCGAAGTGGGGGACATGTTTTTCTCTACCTACAACCCTACAAACAATCATCTCTCCAGATTTACAAATGCCAAAAACTTATTGCCAAATACTATGGTCTTGCCAAGTATTACAATGGATTAGTTCCATAGCCTACAAATTGGCCCTTCCAATCACTTCTAGGATCCATATAGTCTTTCATATCTCCTTCTTAAAGAAGATTGTTGACAACAAGGTATAGGTTCAATCTACATTAGTAGAGCTAGATGAATAAGGATCCATCATTCTTTAGATTGAATAAATTTTGGATAGGAGATCATGCACCCTTCACCACAGCGCCATCATTGATGTTCTTGTTCAATGGTAAGGATTACAACCTAAAGATGCCACATGGGAGTCCCTCTAATAGCTCTAGTATTAGTTTCCTTATCTTTAGCTTTGGGGATAAATATTTTAAAGGAGGACATGTTAGGACCCCATCCTAACATTATTATGTAATAATCCCCTTTCTAATGTGGGGATCCCATCCTAATGATATTATGTAATGTTTTATAATAGTTTATGGCACTAGAGGCACCTAGACAAGTGGCATCGTTTAATGCAATTATTATAAAGAATGTAACTATTTTGTTTGGTAGAAGATTCTAGATTAGGTGGCATTTTGCATGTAAGCCAACTCTTGAGAGCTAGATTTAGGGTTATGAAGAATATTTAAAAATGCAAGGGGCATAAATGGATGTATTTTGTGTTGCATATTGAATCAAATTTTTGTTTAGGAGGTTGCCCTCTCAAAGAGGCCAATGATTCTATATTGGGATTTTGTGAGATTAATAAAAAATTCTAGATTTCCATTCATATTGCAATATTTTATCGTTTCTTGAATTACTACTTTTATTACAATATTTATGTGGATGTACCTATTTTAACTAGAAGGTTCTAACAATATCTAGCTATAACAACTCAATTGAGATGAGTAAACTCTAAATCTCTAAAGGAGAGAGTTTTTATTTGTCAAGGATAGGGAACTTGAGTACAACCCCTTTTTCTCCAAGAAAAAAAATATTTTCATTATAAAATTATAAATATTATGTGTTTTTTGTTAGCAATCCACTATTATCATAGGTTTAACACTCTTCCAGGATCACATCACATAATTTCTCAAGAAAAAATATACACATAAATCAATCTATAATAGCAATTAACAAAAACTCATTGAGTATATTATTGATATATCTACTAAATCAATGCAATGTTTATTCTTCGATACTCTATATAAAACTTTATCTTCAGTATATACATACATGAAACTCCTCATATTCACAAGACTCTTGACCTTTACACTTACGTAAAATTTTTATCTTCTCATACTTACAAGAGATCTAACTCTTCATGTTTCTCAATACTAATAAATCTCATGTATCTACATAAAGACAAATACTCTCATGATTGCACATAACTCATAACCTACACTTACATGACACCTTACTTATATAACTCCATACTTACTAACTTGACACTCACTATATACTCAAATATTGAACGAACTCTAGTCTAAATTATTTACATGGTCCTTGCATTAATATTGTAAAGTACCAAATAATGTAATACCTCCAACACCCCCATGTATTACATTATTTGGTATGAAGGTCCTTTGCCTTCATATGCTTTTAGTCCTTCATTTTGGTCTAGTATTGAATCTATCTATAGGCCAAAAATGGCTACATTCATACTTAAGCCAATTTTTTAAAAAATTTGGCTAAGTATGAGAAGGAAATGTGAAAGCACTACAAACTGCCCAAATATGAAATGTGCTAAAATCGGCTCAAAAGTAAGAAGTCTGGAAAAGGGCACATTTCTTGGTTTCCTTTGTACTCACCGCACAAAAGTGAAGGATGCTAAAAACTGAAAAGCACCACACAAAGGTGGAAAATGAGAAAGCACTAAAATCAAGCTAAAAGTGAGAAGTCTATAAGGACCATGCTTCTCAACCTTCTTTGTATCAAGTACGCAGTTGACAAACACTAAAAAAAACTCACAAATGGGAAAGCGTCGAGAAAAGGCTAAAAATGAGAAGCGCTAACAAAAGGTAAAAATAAGAATAATGAAAAGCTGCGCTTTCTCTCCTTCTTCGCATAAGTTGTATAAATAGGAAAGCACCGAGAAAGGGCTAAAACTAAGAAATGCCAAAAAATATGAGAAATGACTAAATATGAAAAGCTATGATTTTTCTCCTTATTTTGTTGCCATCACATAAACAAGAAGCAGTGCTATAGTTGTCCCATGATCAGATCTATGACCAAATTAAAACTTCTACCCCCCTTAATGGTTTTTGATGGAATTTTACACACGTAATATAGGAAGTAAGAGAAAAACTAAAATTGATGCTAGAAAAGCTGAACAAAAAGCAGTTTTAGTCCAGAACCTTCCAGAATATCATGTTGAACCAAATTTAGTTGTGAGATCAGTGGAGAGGAATTGATTTCAAGAATCACCAACAACAATGATGAACTCAACTAGAATGCCGTTGCAACAGAACCATAAGGGCATAGTTGATGGGCATCATGAATAGTAAGTGGTTAGAGAAATCACAAGAGAATTAAATTTCCATGTAATAATTAAGAGTAAAATGAATATTGTAAAACCTATAAATAAGGGCAACAACCTCCTTCCAAAAGGTCAGCTTTGGAGTGTTTTCTTTCACCACTGTGTGAATCTTTGCAAATTGATGAATGAAGCATTACAAGGGATGTTTGTCTCAAATTTGTGCCTGTGTTGAATGGTGGATTTGATTCTTAGATATTATCTCATCTTGCTGCTATGGTTAGTTTATTCTATTAATTTGAAAAGCTAACTTAGAGTAGATCGAGTTAATTGTTTTTGCATACATGTTTGTCAAGAATTCTATTTCTATAAAATTAAGATATTGATCTTACTCTACTAAAATTAGATAATAAATATTTCTAGATATTTAAAATATTTCTGTGAACATGCAAAAAACCATTTCAATAATGTAACTGCATAAATTTTGAATTTTCTTAATCCCCTAGATGCTTTTTTGAAATCATTTGTTAGAAGATACTGTGTGGATGTCTATGTTGTTAGCTTCACCCGTCCATATTAAATCCATTTATTTCTAACCCTACCATTTCTATCCCTAAGCTTCCTATATTTGAGCTAAATAGAGTCAACACTCATTAAGTTGACAAGGAGCCAACCTTCTCTGGAGGTAAAATCAAAGCAATTTGATTATCCCAATGTTTAGTCTGTGTTGTGATCAGTGGGTGCTCGCCTTCAAATCATAAGAGATGATAATCACAGTTTTAGCATGAGCTAGATGAAAAAATAGGTTACAATATTTTTTGGCACGCTCGGTGGGACAAATCCACCACATATATTTTACCCATAGGAATCAAAATTCAATGATTTTTTTGACCTCATATGTAGAGAAAGTAAATTCACTTGGCGACTCCCTGAAAATAAAATCTAGTAAAGCCTCTATCCTAGCTTTTATTTTTTTATGTTCACTAGAGGTGCAGCTAAGAAAACTGAACAACCTTTAAATTTATATGAGTTATTCTCAGGATCTAAGTATCCTTGACACTCTCCCTTTGAAACTTCCATAGAAGAAATCCCAACAAAATCTTCTTCTTTAGATTCTTCTAGCACTCAGACCAATATGGCATAAGAACGGGATGATGTTATGCATAATTACCTAGATTGGGATGTCCCAACTCCACTGTTATTTCTAGCCTCACATGAAATTCCCAAAGCTTTTATTAAAGCCATCTCAACCTATGATGGTATTGGAAGAACAACGTATGAGCATTATCAGGATGTATTATCAATGGTAGCTATTCATAACATAAGGTATGAAGATGTCATCATAAAATTGTTAGTTCTTTCTTTCAAAGGTAAAATTCTGCATTGGTTCAGAACCTTGGAAAATGGTTCTATCAGGAATTGGGCCGATTTGGTAGGTCCTTTTGTAGAATAATTAAATGAGTTTGCAAATCCATTCTCACTCTTGACTTAGTTTAAAGTAATTTAGAGATACCCACAAGAATCAATTTTAGATTTTAATCTCAGATTTAGCAGAACTTAGAAAAGAATCCCTAATTAGTTTAGACCTTCTTCTCCCTTAGCTTATAGATATTACATCAGAGCTTTAGGGTCATCTATTGGTTTGTAAACTCAACAATTTTGAATCACCACATTTCCTAATGTTTATCAAGCAGTGGAATGTTCACACTAAATATATCTTGATTTCAGTTGGAATATTTCCCTCCAAGCATGTTACTCCATATACTTCTGAAATCATGTAGCATCCCTCTATTTCATCTCTTCCTTCCATGAATCCTATTCCTATTGCAACTCATATATTAATAGTAAGACCAAATCCAAAGTTACCTAATACCATACTCTTTCCTCCTCTTCTATCACAACCATCTCTGGATTTCTCAGTTCTTCTTGATATTCATATTTTTTTGAAAACTATCAGCAACAAGGTCAATGCTATAGAGAAGAGAGAAGTTGAGAGGTCTCAACCAAGGAGATTTCATTACATAAATAAATATCAAAAGCCTAGTTCAAGCAACAATGTAGGACCAATGATCAATACTAATCAAGAAGAATATGATTTAAATCCTGAAACAACTCTAGTTAATATCTGGTGCTTGGTTTGCAATGATCCACATGACCCTGAGTCTTGTTATATGTATCAACATCATATCCAAAAAGCTATAGAAAAAAGCAAAAAATAACCAGAAAGGGAGAATTAATATGCTAAGACAACCTGAGAAAAAGGAAGATGAACCCAACTCTTATGAATCAGAACATATCGTAGTATTGACTAGATCTAAAAAAATCAATACAAGTTGATTCTCAAAAATTGAGATCATTTTAGGTTCCTTATCAAAATAAGAAATATCAACCCTTATCAAACAAGGAAAAATTCCCTATTCCTCAAGCTGCTAGAGAGTTAACACCCTAGAGATATAAAAAGGGTAAAGTTGCACCAAAATTAATATACAGGGATAAAGAACAAGCAAGTTCAAAAGAGGAAGCTAAAGAGAAACTGCAATTCCCCTCTATCACTAAAAGGTAGAGGATTGAAGTTATCCAACTATACAGAAGAAGATTCAAAGATATGGACATAAGGGAAGAGATAAATACTTTGGATAAACCTAAATTTAACATTGTAGAATAGCTTAAAAATACACCATCAAGAGTAAGTCTCTATGATAATCTTTTCCTCCCTGATAAAATTGATTTGTTAAAAGCATCTCTTAACAAGAAATCTCAAGGAAAAGACATGGATACTGTGCTCAAACAACCCCCAAAATAGAGACAAATGACACCTACTGCTTTAAAAAATAAACCTCCCCCATTCTATATTTCCTTGAGAATGGAGGAATGGATTGTCCATAACTGTATGATTGACTCTGGAGCATCTGCCATGGTAATGCCCAAGGTTGTTTGTGATGAGATGGGTATGGAATACACCCGCTCTTGTCAAGACGTTCTGCAACTAGATGATACCCCAGTGAAAATTGCGGGAGTGGTAAAAGATGTATTAATAAGGTTTCACAAATATCCTAAGGTCACTATTGTATAAGAGATCATAGTGGTGGACCTTGAAACCTACTTTGTCTTATGTATTTATAGAAAATTTACCACCAATATGGGAGGATACATGTACCTAGACTACTCTGATATGATGATACCTCATAAAATAAGAAGGATAATACTGATTCCCAAAAAGCCAGTCACTTACCATATTGAGAAGATAAAATAAGAAATGTACAATCACTCAGTTATGGAAGAACCAGAACTGGTATAACTCCTAGAGGATTTTGAATTTGATGATCAACTACCTTTTCAAAATGATCAAGCTCTGCTAGAGACAGGATTGGGGACATATAGTATAATATCATAAGTAGATAAGAAAATTCTTGTAATCTCCAATCAATCATTAAGAGAGTCCAAAATTTGGACAATGCATTTTGATGGAGCAAAATGCAAAAATGGAGCTGGAATGTGGTTATGAAATCTCCATCTAAGGGAACAAAAAGTTTTTCTTTTAGACTCGCATGGTCTTGTACAAACAATACTATAGAATATGAATCTCTTTGTTTTGGATTGATGCAAGAGGAACTGATGGGTATGAAGATGCTATAAATTTATGGTGACTCAAAATTTATCGTTAATCAAGTTACTGAAAAGTATAGTAGTAAGCATCATTATCTAAAATATTACAGGAACAAAGTCTAGGACCTGATGGAATATTTTGATACTTTGACTTTATGGGTCATCCCTAGATAACAAAATTATTTGGTAGATGCATTAGCTATAAAGGAAGCCAATTTATCTCTCTTAACAGATTATGGATCTCCAAAAAATAAAAGAGTTAAACTAGTTTTCAGGCCATCCATACCTGATAAATAGGTTTACTAACAAGTATTTAAAGATGATGAAAAAATTGTATATTGTTAACCAAAGAAGTAGACTATTCTCTTTTAAACGGTGAGCTTGTTCAAGAATTTTATCAAAAGAGGATGATTCAGTTGAAAAAAACCACATACCCAAAGGCTTGATTACTTTAGAGAGCTTATTTGACAATGAATATAGCAAAAGATCAAAGAAAATGAAGGTCAATGCTCAAATCTACAAAGAAATTGAGATGTAGAATGGAGAAATACTGAAGTTTGGTATCTAGTGTACTATAGAAGAAACTGAAAGCTTTAGAGCCTTATACCACAAGTATCAAGACATAATAGCTTAAACTTATAATGACTTGAAGATATACGATAGGAATGTTATCCAACATACTATCGAGTTAGTGCCGAATGTTATACCATTAAAAAAAAAGCAAAGGGTAGTAAACCCCAAGATTGAAGCAATTATGCGAGATGAATTACTTAAGATACTATGAGCTAAGATAATTTACCCAGTCAAACACTCAAATTGAGTAGCCAATCTAGTCCCTGTAAGGAAGAAGAATGGTGATATTTTCCTTTGTGTGGATTTCAAGAATATAAATGAAGCTTCTCTAAAAGACCACTACCCCTTACCACAAATGGACCAAATATTACAAATGGTAGTAGGGGTAAAAATATTCTCCTTACTAGATGGTTTCTTTGGGTACAACCAAATTTGGGTAAAAAATGAAGACCAACACAAAACTGCATTTACAACAAAGTGGGGCACTTTCACCTACCAAAGAATGCCATTTGATCTATCAAATGCTGGCACTACTTTTTAAAGAGCTATGGATTATGCATTTGGTAAATTGATCAACAAAATAATTTTGATATACTTAGATGATATGACTGTGTTCTCACATGAAATATAGGATCATATTTATCATTTAGAACATGTTTTCTAGAAATGTAAAGAATTTGGCATATCATTAAATCCTAAGAAATCTATCTTTGCAATTCATGAAGGAAAGATTCTAGGCATGTAGTATCAAAACAGGGAATGTCTATTGACCTTGATAGAGTAAAAGTGCTACTAGCATTACCTCTCTCGATGAAAAAGAAGGCTCTACAATATTTCTTTGGGCAGATTGATTTTTTAAGGAAATTCATTTCAGATTTTGCTCAGATTATAAGATCAATTTTAGAATTGCTAAAAAAGAATACAGATTATAAATGGACCAATAAAAGAAAGCAAGCATTTGAAATGATCAAATAGGCCATCACCACAAATCCTGTATTAGTCAATCTAGACTTTGATAAAGACTTCATTATCTATGCTTATGTCATTGAAGAGAGTTATGCCATTGTAATAACCCAAAAGGATGAATAGGGGAATCAACATCCTATCTTATTTTGGAGCCAAATCTTGCATGAATACTAGGTAAAATACAACTTCATAGAAAGATAAATAGTTGCAGTCATGAAGTCATTAAAGAAGTTTAGACAATATCTAGCTCAAATTAAAACACTAGTCTATGTAGTCCATCCTAACATAAGAGCTTTCATCTTACAATGGGAACTTGGTGAGAAAAGATCAGATTGGATTACGAAGATTCAAGAGTTTGACATTGAAATTCACACCACCAAGGTGGTAAGGGGTAGAGATATCTATCAAGAATTGGTGGCTATAGCAAATCCAAGAGAAGTAGTATGATAGATCAAAAGAATGAGACTCTCCCACAAGAAGCTGATTGGATAGTGGATTTTTGGTTGATGAACTCAAGATCAAATTCAGTGAGAATCATTATCCATTTTATGATGTGCGTGATATTATAAGTGTGAGACATCATATAACACAGAGGATTTTCATGAGCTATGACATATGTGGTGTGAATAAGCATGTAATGTCTAAGTTTCTTAGTGGAAAAAACCACTGCTAAGCACAATTTTTTGATGTAAGCATATTTGGTTTCATATCTTACCAATGTTTGAATAATGTAATAGAAAACTTGCTCTCGATTGTTTTCATTCTTTTGTGTAAGCATTGTACCTAATGCAAAGTTCATTGCTAAAACATAAATATGGAAGGGACCCTTGGATGAGGAGGATTTAAGATTGGTGAGGAATCCAGGTATTTCTTGATGTCATCAAAATATTTTTGGCACTCATATGTCCATGAATTTATCAACCCCTTTTGTAGCAAGTGATTGAATGGCCTGCATTTGTCAGAAATTTGCACAGTGAAACGACGGATCGATTGGATCTTTCCTTGTAAACTACATAATTTCTTCAAGTTTGTTGGGGAGGCATCTCCATGATGGCATTTAATTTGTTGAATTAATTCTCAAATAGATAGCTTTGTTGAAGCCATTTTAATGCTAGTGGTTAGTCAACCACTCAGAGAGATGATTGGCCTTTGTGGATGATTGGGAAGATGAGTGGGTGGAGATGAACAACTTGGAATATGAATTGGTTAGGAAGAATTGGTGGAGAAATGAATGGGAGATGACTAATTAGTAGGTTGAGGAGACACACTTTCCTAAGGTGCTATGGGAGATTGAACAGTCTGTTGTTGTGCATTTTTTTGATTGGTAGTGCATTTTTGACATCCAGTGACTACATGAATAACACCCACTGTTGAACATGGTTGACTTGATTAGGAGGAGTCTTAATTTTTGAACTTCATGATGAGGAAGTAGTGTTTTATAGATACCAAGGTTTTGATTTAGTTGAGCTAAGATACTATAAACCTTGATGGCCCCTAAGTTAATTAGATCTTGCACTATATCTTTGAATGTGTAGCAACCATTAATATCATACCCATTTTGGTGATGATAAGGACAAAATAAATGTTCCCTATAGATTTTTCTATGCTTGGTAGGATCATCTGGTTTGATCTCAGGTAAGGTAAGCTAATTTGTGTCATACAACCTATGAAATATGGAGGCATATGATTTGAATAAGGGCATGTTATTATGGGTTTGTTGAATAAATTATTGATGTTGGCAATTATCCATAGTTGGTTCTATGTTATGATCTGGTTGTGGTGGGGGAACCACTTGATATGCAATTTGTTGTGGTTTTTGTTGCATTGGTTATTGTTATTGAGACATTACCGTCTAGCTCATGACCACTTGATTAGCCTGATTTGGCTTAGCTTGGCTATAATAACTTCCTTTGTATTGACCCTTATTCTAAAATTCTTTCTTTTTAGGCTTTAGCACCTATTCTTGGATTTTTATCTCTTAAATTATGCTAGCTTGGTCAAGAGCTTATTCGAATGAGTTGTATTATTGCAATTGTAATAACCAAGACATGGGTTTTAAACAACTCTTGGTGAAAAATCAAGTTAACTCTTCCATTGGTAGGGAGAATGACAACTTGGTGATAATAGCCCTCCAATGGTTTCCAAAATCATAGACTGACTCATCATCAAATTGCTTAAGATTGTATAAGTTAGACAATGTGATTTTTTTACGAACATTGAGGGAAAATATTTCAAGGAATTGGTTTACCAACTATTTAAAAGCATAAATACTATGATAGATGGTTATACCACTCCATGGAATCTTCCCCCAATGTTTGAGGAAATATTTTGAGCATTAAAGCATCATGAGTTTGAATTCTGAAGCACAAATGAATGAATGTGCTTACATGCTCTCTAGGGTCCTCAATCCATTTAAAGTTATCAAATTTCAGCACTGTAAAATCTATTGGATATGGCAATGATGGTACCAAAAAGTGAATGGATTTATTGATTAGCTATCTTAAAGTTGGCTTCTGGTTCATGATACTAGGAGTGTGTTGTATCAAGCTATCAATCTACTATAGCAAATCCTACATTCTAAGGTCTTTCCAAGTTATGTGGAAGCCTTGAATTACTTGATGAATATGTGGTGATGAAGTGGTGAAATGCTAAGGTGTGATGAGATTTTGATGATTTTATGGATTGGACTGAATTTGGTGATGTTGGACTTATTTAGGGAACAATTGCAAATTATGGAATGGAGATGATGTTTGAGGACTATGAATGTGTTGACTTGTGGGAATGGAATGGATGTGGACTAATTGAGGTGTAGGAAATGAAACTGTAGAAGATTACGATACCCATGATGGATTTGGGGTGAAGAAGATAGGTTGGGTTATAGTGGAGTAGGGCTTAATATCTACCACCTATATTTATTTTTGGGAACATGACTAAACACCTTGTTGATTGATAAACAATTTTTTGAGGTGTTGCCATGCTTATTGTATGGAAATCTCTAAGGTAGATGGTATAGGTGTGGTGGAAATGGATGAAGTGAGTGGAGGATAAGTTACAACCAGGATTGAAATTGAATGGGGGACATTGGATGAAATGGAAGATGATATTTGTGAAGAAAAATTGACATGTGCTTCATACAATGGATTGCCATAGGTGGTAGTATATGAGGATGGAATGAAAGTGCTTTGGGAACATGACTATTGTAGGAGAAACTAGTGATGGGAAGGTGTAGATGAAGCCTAAAAAAGAGGGTTAGTATACACCTAGGTAAAATTGGAAGGTTGTGAGTGGGTAAGTTCTTGCTGAGAAGAAGGATCATGCCTAGGTGGGCTATTATTTTGTTCTAGAATAGGGTTAACGAATATTAAATAAGTTCTAAATTTACCCATATCTATGTAGGTGATGTTATGATTGGTGAGAGATGATGGCTTAGTTTCTAGAATGGGGGTATTAACAACTCTATGCAACACATTAGAATTTGAGGTATACACAATGTGTGATGGTCCCATAGATAAACCATAACAACTTATCTATACCACCCTTGTAGGATTCACCACAGAAGTGGTGGGGAAAGATGTGGAACACTCCATGTCTGAAGTGGTTTGGGTAATGGAGGCTTGACTCAAAATATTTGCTTGGCTTCAAGTTTAAACCATAAGATAATAAAAAATAGGGTGGTGAGTGTGTGGAATGTGCAAAAAATATATAATTAAAATTTCACAAAATCAAATAAACAATTCAGTGCTATGTTTTGCAATAGATTTTTTTTTTTATGTGGGGTTTGTGTGTTGTTGATGTGCTAACCTAAACTATTATGCAAGGTGGAATCTAAGGTTGGATGGAAAATGAGACTCTTTCTGGTGATGAAATATAGAAAGATTACTCATGGGTACTATGGTTTCTAAGGAGTAAGATGACGGATGGAGATGAAACCCACCATCACCAATCTCAAACAATGGTTAGTGATGAAATCCAACTCACTATTGTTTAGTGTATGACATGTAAAGTGTGTGATTCATTTTAAGATTTTGTTTTCTATCATGTTTATTCAATGTTAAAAACACCCTATTTCACTTTTCTAAGATAGAAGCCATGAAATTTAACACCAAGTTCCTTAAAAGATATTAGGGTAAACTGCTTAAGACCCACCTTGAATCATCAAGTGATTCCAATAGTGGAGGGTTCACACATTTATTCCACCCTGAATCACAAACAACAAGAGTATACTTAGGTATTATAGTCTTGTTCCAAATTAGAAAAGTAAAAATAGAAGCTTTCAACTCTATTATGCAGCTACTTATGCTTTTGTTACTTCAAATACAAATAACATATATAATAGTGAATAAAACACCATAAAATAGTATAAATCTGAATCAAATGTGAACTACAGTGAATGCATAAATGTAACTCTACTCGTAGATGCCTAAAATGAAAATAAAAATGCAACTACTTTAAACAAAAAATGAATGATTTTCTTTTGTTAGTTTCACTGTTAAAAAGTAGAAATAATGAAAACAAAAATGAGTTAGGGTTTAAACTAGGCTTACCAGGAAGCGTTTATATTTCTTTCCCACTTTGCTAAACACTGCATAGAGTCTCTTGAATTTTGTGGAGCATTTCTTGAATGCTACAAGGCATCCCTCAAATGTCGTGGGGCATCGACATGACCTTTGATTGAACTCTACAACTTCCAAAAACCCTCATTTTTTATGATTTTTGTGTGATCGAATTTCTGGAACCTGCAAGATAGAAATAGAGACAAAATTTAGTTATAAGATAAATCAAAATAAAGAACCCTTTGGGTGTCCCACCACGATCACCATTTTTTAAATAAAAACAAACAACACCAATACAAAGATAAAAGCACAAAAGCATAATAACACCACAGAATGCACAAAATAAATAATCTTTATTAATAAAGTCAAATCTTCAAGTTATACAATGAATGTGCCCCAATATGGGATTACAAATTCTTTTGATACAATGATTATAGATAATAGGGTTTTGAAACCCTATTTCAATGAAAAACTAGTGTCTTCTAGTTCATCCTTGATCCAAACAAGTGTGCAGGTGGGCTTGAGTATCCCTACGAGACCACCCTAGAAGCAACAACTTCCAAAAATGTGATTCCTACACTTGCAAATAGAAAACAACATAGAAGAGTTAATACGACCTACGAGGGCTCCATTGTGTGAGACCCTTTGAAAGATAAAACCTATAAAACCCTAAATGTTGTAAAATGGAATTGTAAACAAACATGTAGTAATATAAAATAATGAAACAAATATTTTACATTTTCAATGCTGATATTTGCTCCTGTTTCTATGTTTGAGAGTCGTGCGGATATCCAAAAGTATCTGAGGGCTTACAAACTATAAATATACTACAAAAAATGCCTATAGGTATTCAGTGATGGTTGTGAATGCACAAAAATATTTTAGAAATGCTTAGAAGTGTTCTAAAAACTTAGGGTGGCGTTCGAGGGTTGATGGAAGTGAGGAAAAACCAATTTTGGTTCGTGAGGATTTGGAAAGGATGAAAATGGGATGGGTGATGAAGGCTGTGAGGGATGAAGATGATAACGAAATGGCTAGGGCAATCTCAAGAATTTGATCCTTCTAAGAATTTTTATGGACCTTTCAAGATTTTCCAAGGAGTGTTGATTCATCAAAATGACTCATATTTTATAATCTACCCTTGAACATGTTAGGGTTTCGACGACACAAAATGAGCGATCGATATTAAAACATGAGAAAGGGTGGAGATTAAGCTTGGGCAAGTGACATGGATTGAGATGGATGTATGGTTGAGATTAAGTCATGGCATATGACTAGGATTTACTCATATAAACACATATTTATAATATATATAAATATAAATATAAATTATTAATATTAATGTATATATTAAATAAATATATATATATATATATATATATATATATATATATATATATATATATATATATATATATATGTATGTATATATATAAATAATGGATGGTTGTGATTGGAGGAAACGGATGGATGAAAGGTGGCTATATTTTTATGTCTACAACTACTTTGGGCTAGGTAATGGCCCTGGTAGTGCATGCAGACTTTGAACAACTATGTTCTCCCAACATGAAGCCTAGAGCAAGGTTGTACACACTAGTCCTATATGTTGTTTGTACATGACATTGTACAATATCTTGTATAGAAAATATGACACATATAAACCCCATGTGAACCACACCTGCTAGTCCTACATGTCTACCACTACTTCCACTAGCACCCATGGTAGGTGTTACCTATTTGTATGGCACACTATGAACCCAATCCCTACTCCAAAAAGTATATTCATCAAGACATCTACTCCATATCACTATAGTAGTTCATCAACATGAATCCCACTCTATTAGATCTCATAGGTCCAATCCCTCAACAATATTTGTAGTGTTTCCTACCACATATATGATCTATAAACTACTCCCCCCTTGTGGGGATGCATAGGATGTGACAAACATCCTCTAGTATGATGGTCATCTCCCCCGTAGATAGCCAAAAGGTTGATGGTTATAGGTACCACCTCTCTAATAGTCAGTGGTCATCTAAATATCATTACTAATATCCATTCGGTATCTATCCTATTCTATGTAGATCCCTTAATAAAAAAAAGTTCATAAGGAAAACTATGATTTTTTGATGATATGATTTGTTGCTATAAGGGTATTTTTGAGGTTTTCCATGATACTCAAACACCCTAGTTGATTGATCCAAATTTGTATAATGACTACACAAGACTCCTAAAAGATACAAGCCTATTAAGTAGAACTAGATATTCACTATCCTTATGTGTGCAAGGTGAATATATTAGATGAGGCATAAGACTACCTCATTGCCAGGTGGGTTTCATTCAACCCATTGTTGTAATGAGGATCACCCTATGGTTATAATGATCCCAATTTTGGATGCAGCTAGACTAGACTACTAGGCAATACAATCCACCTAAAGCTAGCTCATCCATAAGTTGATATTGGTTTGTACAAAAGAATATCGCTAATGGGTCAAAAATATCACCATGTGTAAGGCTACTCCATTTCCAGGTAGGTTTCATTCAACCCATTGCTATAATGGAGATCACCCCATGGTGTTTGAAAACTGAGGATTCCAAGAATTCAAGCTCATTATCCCCTTATTTTCTTTTAATTGCGTGGGATACTTGATCATTATTAGCGGTGAAAACCACTATTTATTTTGCATTTTTGTTTTGTTTTTTGAGCAAGGGATTTGCTTAGTGATGAGAATCACTGTTTATTTTGCTTTACTTTGGGAATTTTCTCATTTTGTGAAATATCAAGGGATTGTTTGGGTAGGGGGAGCATGTCCTTTTATCAATGTTCAAAATTATGGACCATGCACGTAATAAGATGAGCAATAAAAACCTTTCGCTTAAGGTGACAATGATTACTTTGTAGTGTCATCCTTACTTATTCAAACTCGGATTGTTAATGTGTAAAATAGTATTAGGATTCCAAGATATGCAAGATACTATCAAAACTAGACCTTACCTCCAAAAGCCAATATAGCTTTTTACAAAATATAAAAATATAAGTAGGGATGGCTGAATGACCAAAAAAACCTAGTATACACCCTATGACAACTGATTAATTATGTTGAAAAACACAGTTACTCTCAATGGAGATATGGATTATAATGATATGTGGATTCATGATTGACATACAAACATGTTTTCATTCATAATAATGTAAACACAACATATTATAGTGCACATGCAATGGATGAATATGCCTAATGCAATGCAACTAATGAGTGCATGTAATGAAAATGCATGATAACATAATGTAAATGTTTTTTGTGTTTTAATGTTTTGTACTATTTTTATGTTTTCTATTTTCTGATTTGTTTGGAATTTTTATAATTTTTGTTGTTTTTATGATTTTAAGGGGAAGGTGTGATACATTATGTACCCCTATTGTGTGTGATGATCATTGGAAGTGAGGAAGGTGCGATAACTTCAAAATCCCTGATTTGCTTCATCGATTATGATGTGAATGGTGGGTAAGGTGTGACACCTTGAAGGTCCCCAGTGTACATTATGTTTGATACACTATGATTATCTAGACTAATAAGAGTGATAGGAACCAACCCCCCTATTGTGGTACATAATTTTATGAAGTGCCAACGCCTTGATGAAGGAAAAAAATGAATCATCTATGTGGAGCTCATTTCATTCTATCATCTCTTCGACCTGATTCTTGAATGAATAATAGGTATGGATGTCATGACCATTATGGCGATGATAAGGACAGTAAAAGTTTTGATTGTTTGATCCAACTTTAGGTTTTCTTGGTTTGATTCTTGGTAATTTAATTGCGTATGCCTCATATAGTTTTTTAAAAAGGACTAAAGTAATCATCACAAATCTGATGTACTATTGAGACATCTTGTTAGGCTTACGAGGATGCAACTGACCTTGGGACCACATATGGGATGATGTGGCCTAAACTATGATAGGTTGAGGTAAAATGGGTAAACCATCTATGGGTGAAGACTCCTTATCAATAATGTCTTGGACCATATTTTTAAATCCATAACAATTGTCAATGTCATGGACCTCTATTCGATGGCAAAGGCAAAAGTGATCCTCCCTATAATCCTTAGGTTTAGTTCTATTTGGGTCTAAAGGGTGTATGTAAGGTGACATGATGGTATTATATTTTTATAGCTTCTAAAAAATGATTGTCATGGGCTCAGATAATGGAGTCCAGGTATGATATTGGTGCTCTATAGGAGGTGAACGTAGGCAACCCACTCGATGAGATGGCTGTACTGTGTGTATCTCAGTAACCTACTTAATTAGATTTGTTTGACTAGTAGAAGTTGTGTGTACCCCATGCATGGGTGGGGGTCTTGAAATACTCCTATTAGTTGGTTGCTTTGGGCAAGAGGACTACCAATATAAAGCTCTTACTTCTCGATCATATCCTGTACTAAATATCTAAAGAGGTAACATGTCTGGATGTCATGGCCCTCTTGTTGATGGTAAGAATAGTATGATTTTTTCCTATGCTCCTTTGATCGAAGCTTGTTATTTTTCAATGGATGGATTTCGAGAAGATTAATTACTCGTGCCTCACATAATTGATTAAAGATCGATGCCAAAATGTTCTGATAATGATGTGTAAACACGAGGTGGAGGAGGTTGATCATTTTGTTGAGGTGGCTGGGTTGTATGTGTCTCAGTCACCTGCTTAGGTTGCTCTACCTATTTTTTTGACGTAGGTGATGACTCATTAATTATGTCTCCTTGTTGATCATAAATAGTGAGAGGATTTCCTATTTGAAGTTTATTTTGATCGATCATGTCTTGTACTACTTTTTTGAAAGCATAGCATGCTTGTATGCCATGACCATTTCATCTATGATATAAACTATATAACTCCTCTCTATATCCCTTAGGTTTTGGATGGTTTGGATCTAAGGGGTGAACCTCAGGAAAAGTAATGGTATTTGTCTCGCATAATCGAGTGAAAATCGATGCTAAATATTTGGACAATGATGTGTAAATGCAAGGTGAATGATGTTGTTGCTTTTGGATCTAATTTTGTAGGGATCCATTTTGCATTAGTGGCTGAGATGGTTTATTCTTGCATGCAACTTGTTGTTGGAGCTCCATGTTTGTGAGCTGATGCATGATTTATTGTAAAGTATCATTTTGGTTCTCCATTTGTGTCTCAAATTTATCTAGGTGATCTAGAATATGTTGTAAGACTAATGGGGATGATGATTGCATAGTTGATGATTTAGCATGCAATTGAAGAATGATAGAAGCAAACTAGGTGTAGGCACCCAAAAGTCCTTGGGTAAATTAATAAGATATCTTTGTTATCTGAGAAGATATAGATGCTTTTTAATGATCATGTTTAGTGATGGTATCCACATGCTCTTGTTTTTAACTTAGTTTATGCTCTCATTCCACTTTGAAGTGCTCAACTATGATAGTTTGATCACCCCAATTTTGGCATAGGAGATACACTTGTTCTTGCTCTTGTGAATATTTTATGTGAAAAGAAATAGGTATGACTAGTTTTAGTGGTGGTATAAATTTTGATGTGGAAGCAATATTTAATGGAGCTACCAATTGTGTGGATTGATTTTGTGTGTTTCCTATAGAAGATCCACCTATTTGTAATATTTAAAGGGGTTTGGATTGGCACCATATGGACTTTACCTTCGTGAATGTATTTGATATGTTGATGGAATATTGATGGTTACACTCCATGGCTCTCATCCATGGACTTCCAAGCAGTATGGTGTACTATCTTAAACCCTCCAAAATGTAGCACAATGTAGATACAATTTTTTGTCCAATCAGGATGGGGAGGACTATTGTACCAACCATGGGAGATACAACATCATTAAAATATTGCAAGGTGAATGTGGATGTTGTAATGTATGAAGGCAGAATGTTGATATGTCTTAATGAAATTGTAGTAATAATGTTTATTGTGGCGTGTCAACCAATACCCGCTTGTAAGGGATCCTATTGATGCACGTGATGATGTGCAAAGGAGGGTCTAGTATATTTGTGGGTATGGGTTTGATCTCATGATCCTAAAAAGTGATAATAAGATCTTTGTACATTTGTATATGTCCCATGAATTTTGTGAAAGCATTAGGGTCATGGGGTTGCAACTCAATTGAACCCAAAATATTCATGAGAGTTTCTTGATATTTGGGAGACTATTGTAGTAACTCACTCATGGTCATGTTGGCTAATGGTGTATGCAAACTTCACATAAGCCCACTTTTAATTATGACCATCAGTTGAAGTGGTGGGCTTTGGATAGAAGTTCAGGGCATCAAAGGATGTGACATAGAGGGAATGTGAATTTCCCTACTAGGTCTCTCTATAGACTGGCTATGACTGGTAGTAGTCTGAGGTCGACATTAGCTAAAAAATTATCCACTTTATCACATGAATAACCTATTTTTATTATAGTGGTAGAAGTACTTTGGTGTTCTGATCCCCTATGTGAGGTGTTAGCTTCACGATGACTATCAGGGAATCATCCGAGAATAATGATATCCTAAGGAGAATTAGCTTTGCAAAAACTATCAGGGCATCATGCAAGAATTATGAGATCCTTAGGCCTATAGTGGAGGCATTCATGACCTCTCCACAAGTTTTCCACTTCATCGACTCGTGGTTGGGCTCGACTATGTGTAGTTGTCTTGATGTGTTAATTAAGCAAACATTGAAGGAATCACACTGAAGTAAATTTTGACTTTAAATTTTTTTTTTGAGTGTTATATATCAAAAAATTCAGTGTGATGAGCTAATATCAATGAGATAGGACTCCAAAAAGTGTTTTTAAGATCAAATTTTGTATTTGTGGAATATTTGGTCAATCAGGGCTAGTGGAAAAATGACAAATTTGAGGAATTTAAATAAAATTAAGAGTTAGGCATCCAAAATTATTTGAAAGGTGCAAAAGGGGCTAACTAAGACAACAAAACAAATTTGGTGATTTTCAGGGTTGTCTAGGGCTTTTTATGATTGTTTTAGTGCTATTTCCCCTTACTTTTGGCTTTAAAATTACTCAAAATAGAGTAATAAAACCATCATAACTTCTTTGTTATAGCTCTGATTTGCATTATTTTTATTTTTTGAGTGCATAATTAAAAAGTAACAAAATAAATAAATCATAAAGAAAAAAAAAAAGTAGACAAAATTATTATATCTTTGAAAATGTTTTTGTGTTTCCTAAAACTGGTTTGTGTATTTTGATTCATTGTTTATTGCCTTTATTTTCTCTTGTTCGAGTTTTTGATATTGTTGATGTAATACTCAAGTTGAAAATATTTCACCTGTATACTCTCACACACTAGCTTGGTGATGAAGTCCATACTGTGAAACCCACCAAGATTTGGTGATGAAGTCCAAATCCGATGAGGGAGCACAAGTCCTACCAGTCCTCACTCAGTTCATCATGGTCAATGATACACCCTCTAAAGAAAAATACGTGCTATTTTCCATGGCTATGATGGTTCTTGGAGCTAGCCTTGGCAAAAATAGGGTGTGAAGAACCACAATGCAAGCTAACAAGGTGGTGATGAAGGCCACCATTGTTAGTCTTGATTAGCAGTTGGATGTGACTTTTGTTAGCTTTTGATGTAATGACCACAGGGAGATAACAATCACAAGATCTAGAATAATATGAAAGAAAGTAAATCTACTAGAAGACTAATATATACAATAAACAAAAATAATATAAATGATTATAATGTAGCTATGGAGTAAATGAGCATTCCATTAATAAAGCTATTGAACTACATTGCATCCATCACAACTAGATGGTGATCCACACAAGAAAATGTACTAACCTCTAAGCTAATATTTCCCTGACTCTCTCTATATCTATATCTATATCTATATGAGGCCTTTTTTATATAGGAAAAATAGAAACCTTGGCCAACACTCTACCTAGATGTGCAAGGGACAACTTGCACATATACAACTTGCACATTGACACTTGTGCATTTATTACATTTCATGAAGTAACTAGATAAATTCCCCCTAAAGTAATCTAATGTCCTAAGTATGTACCTTGGAAGATACATTTACATGATCCAAATGATGTAATAGACTCTATTTATAACACCCCTATATTACATTATTTGGGTATTGAAGACTTTAGTCTTCAATATGATTCTTCTTCTTCTTATTCATCTTGAGATTTGTATTCTTTTTTTGCATTATTTATATTTAGGTTTAGCAGGTATTTTATGTCTTCATATGATGTAGAGTAAGTTGTAGCTGAAGCTTATTCTTTCAATGGATGATCTTTGGCTTGTTTACAGTAGTCTTGATCTGATTCTTTTTTTGCTACTTTAGTCTTCATGTTGTGGCCTATTTTAGTATATCTCTTATTCCTTTTTCTTCTTCTCTTCTTGTGATTCTACTTTGATGCTGGTGAAATCTCTTCTTCATGATAAGTTAGTCTATCATCACAATAGTATTATTCTTTATTTTCTGCTTGTTTCTTGTGTTGAGTAAGTACAAACATAATTAATAATAGATAAATCATCAAAAATTATTCTGGTGATAATATAACCAATCTCTATGAGTTCCACCATGTTGTGAAGAGGATTTCATGAAGATAGTTAATCAATGTTGTAAATCTACCTTCTTTGGATTCTTTAAGAAATAAGGAGAATTTCTCTCTATTGCTAGAGGGTAGATACTCATATCCTTCTAGAGTATCTATTAAGTTTTAAGAGTAGGATTTTGCTTCATGGAATATTTCTTCATTATTAAAGGCTTTTATCAGAATTTCATCCATGATAGATCTCTGAAATAGTGATTCTTGTTATTGAAGTTTGATATAATCTTGATAGTCTACCTTATAACTCCCTAGTTTTAGGATATATGATCCCTATTTGAAGTATATAAGCTTGATTTGATGAAACCTTTATTAGTCCTTAGGTTTGTAGGCTTCCTTATGTCTCCCTAGTAATGAGAGTATGAACACCTAATTTTAGGTTTTGAAGAAATCTTATATCTTCCCAAATTGATAATTTTTGATAGATATTATTATAAAGTTTTGTAGAATGCCTTATGACTCCCTAATGATTTTGGAGTATGATATAGTGCTTTTGTAAAATAAAGTTCAATTTATGGTTGATTTTGCATAGTTTTGTAAAGATCAAAAATAAAATTTTATAACACCTTATTACTCCTAATTGAACTAAGCACTTTTCCAATTTTGAAGAGGTTTTAGTGTTGGATTCCTTTTGTCCCTCTTTAGAAATTTTGAGACAAGAAAAAAATAAATTTCCAATCTTTGAAAATATTTAATAAACCTCTTTAAATATTCCTTTATGGTTGATTTTAATGGTTTTCTATTTTTTTTTTTAAGCGAAAAACCCCTTGCGGAGCCGTCTTGGTCTGAGAGACCACAAACAAGGCGTTCTACACCGTCAAAGTCACTCGAGGGTCGCACCCGACCCTGCTCGCACCAACATTATCAATTGGATTTTGGATACCCAATTCAGATTTTTGGTAGGGTGGAGATTTGAACCTAGTACCTCCCTTGGAGGATTGCCCTCTCCTCTCCAACTCACCTACAACACCTGGGTAATGGTTTTCTAATTTCCAATTCCTAGTTTGATGTTGTATTCCTTATACCTTCCAAATTTAGAAAATTAGAAAAAGTAATATTTACAAGTAAATAAATTTCAAAAATAATCCTTATAACTACAAGATTATCTTTTGCAAATATTAATAAAGTATGCTTGCATGATAAAATTCCAATGTAGAATATTCCAATAATATTTCTTTATACCTCCAAAGAACCTTAGGTTTTAGTGCAAGAAAATAATAAATCAACCCTTACCTTATAATCTTCAATGCTGGCAGATTTGTGCTATTTGGAACATAGCGCTCATGAGAGTCAAGGTCTTCTTTTAACTACACTTTCTTCTTCTTCTTTGTACGTTGCTATTTTTCAAAATTGAAATGCGTAGTCTCCTCCTAAATTTAGAAGCTTGCTTTACGAAAGTGCTTTAAATGTACTTCTTACACCTTTGAATGGTGTATGTATAGAAAATCATCTTCACCTTCCAAATGAGCTACGTATATCCTTCAATGTGCTACATATTTCCTTCACTATCTTTCAGATGAGCTATGTATTACCTTTGTTGTGCTACATATTGCCTTTTTTGTCTTTTAGATGAGCTATGTATTGCTTTCTATCTTGTTGTTTGACCTCCTTGGCACCTTAAATAGGATGAGCTACTTGCACTTTGTGACAAGTGTCACCTGAAATATTTTTGATAGACACCTTTAATATAAACCTTGCAATGATGAGGTTTATAAATCCTCCCAAGTGTGTGTAACTCCTTCCAAGCATGTGTAACACATTTCAAGCATGTGTAACGTCTTCTTGGTGAGTACTTGAGTCTTCACATACATTGGAGAGTATAGAGAATTTATGAGAAGTGGCACTCAAGGCTTATGCATGCAAGCCTCCCTTGTAACATTTCTTGGAATATTTATCTTGCCTTCTACGTAAATTTACCTTGTATTTTGAAATGCAAGTAATATCCTAGCGTCTTTGGCTGGTACTACGTATTGGATCTTGGATCTTTAGTGCTCCTCCATAGTGGTCCTATGGTAACTCCTTATAGTCTTCAATGGCGGATGATCTCCTTGTATATACCACGTCCTTTTCCTTTGTTTCTGGTTTATTTTCACAATAGTTGAATTCTCATTTTTTCTTGATTTTGATAATGCTCCTTTTACGTAGGTGATTTCTTCCTTGTAGGTTGCCCTTCTACATAATATTTGGCTGATTTTTACTCCTTGATATACTTCCAATGCTGCAGGTGATACATACTCTTATAGGGCTTTATTTGAAGATTGAAAAATGGTGTTTGTAAACACCTTGACTCCTTGGACGTATGGGAACTTCTATGGCTCCTTTATTTTTCTAGATAAAACATCCTTGCTGCCCCCATATAGACAATACTTTTGTCTTTCCAAAAGAACAAAAGTGGTGCTTCTGTAATATATGTTTTTTGCACCAAAATGAAGAGTTTTTTATACATACTCTTTTTCTTTTTCTTGGATGATAGATGATCCAAGTTAATGTTGATTTTGAATAGGAATTCCTTATTTCTACATTGAAATGAATCCCTTATAATTTCCTTGAATCTTGATACTTCCAACGTCTCTATTTGAGGTTTCGTTCAAGGATTTCAATGGTGGTTTTCTTCTTCACCTTTTTATTCCAATGGTGGCTTCTATAGGCCATGAAAGTGCTGCAAATTTTGTGTGATTTTTTATGCTTTCAACAACATAAATTAATTGAGATAACTAGTTAACAAATTAAATAGTATAGTGCTTAACAATGCACATTTTAAATGGTAACAATAATCTCACCTTATTGCTCCACTAATCTCTTAAAAATACACTTAATAATTTCACTACAACCTTTCAAGCATAATCTGGAATGAACCCATGCTTAATTCACTACAAACATAGTTGTAGGATCAAGTCTTATTTTTACTTTTCAAAGTATAATATAGGTAGTTGATAGATAACTCTAAAATATAATCAACCTCTAATGTGCAAATAAACCTTATAATGAACCCTTTATTTTTGCACTTTTAAATATTGTAATTCTGCTTTTCCTTCTTACAACTTTAATCTAAATAAGGTGCTCCAATGAATCTGATAAGTAATCCAATTAATGAGAAAGCTAGCACCAATAGTTGCATACCTTTTTAAAATATTCTATAGCTCTTTTTCCACTTCTATAGAGTATGTGGATCTTGGTTTCTAAGATCACTAAGTTGCTGCTTTGATTAGGATCTTGCAACTTTTTGTAGACTATCTTGAACAACTCCTTCACCAAAATATGGTCTCAAAATTTCTTTCATGAGCCTAAGATTTGGTGGTCTATCATCCTCTTGTGTTCTCATCATTATGCTATAGATTTGGAGAAGTATTTGTGTAACCACCAAAAAGGCTCACACCCGAAGTATCCTATTGCAAGAATTGACAAAAACATAAAATGCATACAAGAACAAGAAATTGACAACAAATTGATCAATAAAACATGCTTTATTTCATTATATTTGAAGCCAAACTCAAATTACAAGTACATCCCTCTTAGGGATAATCATCTTGATACAATTGTTACAATAGGAGTGTAATTGTTTCCCTCTCAAGGGTAGGTGTGATTTCCAAGTGCCTTTCAAGGTGACACGAACTGCTCTAGGGTGTCGATGACCCTCTTCTTCGCGTTGAGGAAGGAATTGTATGCTTTGTCTCTTTCAATACCTGTTCCCTGTGATCAAGAAACAACAAGAAGAAATTAGTAACAAAGGAGGCCTCTCTTGATGAGGCTTTGAAAGGAATCTTGCATAAAGAATAGCATGAAATCAAGAAAGCATGTAAAACTATCAATCTATGCAAGAAATGAGGAAATTGTAATATAGCATGTAAAGAAGCATGAATCTAGCTAAGAAACATCCTAATTAACCATTAGAAAACTTGAATTGCATGAAACTAATCTAGATTAACAAATGCAAGGAAAGGTGAAGCAAATCTACCTCTAATTCCTAAATTAACCGGTCAAATGTCTGCTAAAATGTAGATCTATGCTAGATTAAGCTAATTGCATGACTAAAAATGGAAAACTACTGCTAAAATGGAGGAAGGAGAGCATAAAACCCTAGCCGTAGGTTTGAGGTGCGGTTGGCACTATTAACCATGGCTCATAGCCATGGTTAAGATGAAAGTGTCCTTTCTCTTGCAACCAAGGCCAAAAACTCTCAAATCCTCCAAGGAATTGATGGTCAAGGGTCGCCTATGTTTTCTAGAATAGATTGGCGGTTGAATTCAATGGAATTAGCAATGGAGGTGTGTCAATTGTCAAGCTTGCTCCTCAAGCTCTTGAGATCTCCATTTTTGCATGCATAGTTGTCATTGATCAATTGGACAACACTTCATTACTCCTCAAGGGGATATGAAATTGCTCTCCAATCCGACAGGGCTCCGCTATGTGCAATTGAGCTATTCTTCAGGATGGTTGCTCTCTAAAATTGGGGTCTTAAGTAGACTCCCAAAATCCTTGCTCTAGCTTCATGGAGAAGCCAAGAACAAGATTTGGCAGTTGAGAGGAAGCTTTTGGATGCTTCCCAGCCCAAACCGCTTTGAAAACCATTGCAATTCGGTTGTTGCAACTGATTTGACTCGGCTCTGGTCACCCGAGTTTGTTACAGTGCTAACCATAGGTGTCAGTCATGGTCCCCAATTGGTAGATTGGGGGCCATGGCTGTCAGCCATGGTCAGCACTTCTAACCATGGGTGTCATCCGTGGCTAGCACTGACTAGGCAAAGATGCCCAATTGAGTGGTAAAAACCACTGCTATACCTTGGATTTGTCCAAAGGTCTTCCATATGGTCTTCTAGCATGTCCCATATGAGTAGTCGCCATCGACATGATGTGTTTTAGGTGTCTACAGATGCCCCTTTTATGATGCATTGTGAGATCGAACAACGCGTGAGCAAAAATAGACCTCCTAAAATGATGCCAAAGGTTGCATGATGATCATTAGTCTGATCAACATTAGATGCCCCAATCATAAAAAGAGCATGCATCATTGAATCATTACCTTCGATGAGTTGAAGAACTTGATTCTGGAAAGCTTAAGTCAAAATCCTAGCCTTGGTGGCAATTAGGAGACAAGCTTAAGTCAAATCCTAGCCTTAATGGCAATTAGGAGACAAGCTTAAGTCAAATCCTAGCCTTAATGGCAATTAGGAGAAAGATTAAGTCAATTGCCTTATGGAATAGGAGACAAGCTTAAGTCTAATCCTAGCCTTAGCGGCAATAGGAGACAAGCTTAAGTCCAATCCTAAATTAGGAGACTAGCTGCCCAGTTTGCTTGAATTTGATCTTGATATTTTGATTATTTGCCCCAAGCAAGGAGGGTGCATGATTGTCTTTGAAAATGATTCTTGAACGAATGCACTTAACAATGATTAAGCATTTAATTGTTGATTTTGATTATGAATTTGATATTATGACTACCCCCTCAAGCGACGAGTCGATGAGAGTAATGACAATGAAATGAAGCGATGAGGTCGCTTGACCACTATGAATGATCTTGAACAATTGAAGACTTGAGCACTTTTAATATTACTTGGCAAGGCCTAACTCAGCCATGATTTCAACTATGAATAGTAATTGTACATCTCTATCCCATGGAGCAGTCCAGCCACTATGGCCTTCTTAGAGAATCAAGATGATAGCAATTCCAATTATGCTTGTGTTGAATCACTATGTTCGATGATTTGCTGAATCATTTTGAATTTTGATTTATTTAATTTTTTTATTAATTTTGCAATTTTTGAAATTTTGAACTTGTAGATATGCTTTAATGTCCAATATGAAACTCCTTATGGTGAGTAAATATGTGCATTTATGACTTGAATAAAGAGACCAAATATTTAGACTTCTTTGGAGCTTTTGGGGATCGATACTGATAATGCCCCATTTGATGTTTGCAAATGTTTTTGTTTTGATTTTATGTTTATGGATGCAATGATGAATGCAATGCCTAGATAATGATTTGATTATGCTATATGTATGCAATGGATGGATGACATGCACTAGCTATATGATAGATGTATGATCTATATGTATAGATGGGCTATATTGTATGCATATGGATGCAATGCTTATTGTTAAATGCATGTTTAATTTTATTTATTTGTATGCATTTAATTTATGTGGTTATGATATGGTGAATGCAATGTATGTAATGCATTATTTACATGATGGATGATCTAATGTAAATGAACTTGTATGCTTTAATCACTTAAAACATAAGGAATGAATGTGATATGTGTTTAACAATCTAATGGATGACACCACAGAATGTATAAAAATCATGAATGTAATTGAAAATCCTCATTACAAGAATTTAATCAATTAATCACCCATATATGAAATGCAATGATATGAAGCGGTATGATGAATGATATAATATGTCACTCTATATTCCTTTTGCAATTTTGAAAAATATGCACAATATAGTCAGTGGTCGTCTAAATATCATTTCTGATATCCATCCGGTATCTATCCTATATCTTGATTGTGCTTTATGTAATGATGTATCATAGATTCGATACTTTGCAGTTTGATGATTTGAATGACTTTATTCTATATGGTTTGTGATATTTGGTATTTTGTTGCTATTAGAGAAAATTTTGAGGTTTTCCATGAGACTCAAACACCCTAGTAGACTTCTCAAACATCACATACTAACTGTACAAGGCTTTTGTTGGACAAGGCTTTCACCACGAATGACCCAACTATTCATTACCCCTGTGTGTGCACGTGAATATTTTTAGATAGACCATAGGCATACCCCAGATGTCAGTCGGGACTCTTTCAACCCATATGTGAGATCGGGTTCCTCATATGTTCATATCATCCTTGTTTTAGACTTGATTGGACTATAATGCTAGACAACCCTAGGCACCCAGAGCTAGCTCATCTTGCAAATTGATCAGGACTACCCCTCCAAAAGTAGTCGGGACTCTTTCAACCCATTGCTAGGATTGGGGATCACCCAATAGAACTACTCCTCTGAAAGCGGGAGACTCTTTCAACCCATTGCTGCGATCGGGGATCACTCTATGGCTTTGAATAGTGAACAATCCAGGGATTCAAGTTCTCACCCTTATTTTATTTCTATTCATAGGGATACTTGCTCATATGTAGTGATAAAAATCACTATTTTTCATGTTTTACTCTAAGTGATAAAAATCACTATTTATTCCCATTTTTCTTGAGCAAGGGATTTATATAGTGCTTTTGATTCACTATGTCACTTTAGATTTGATTTGAACTTTGATCTTCATTTGAAATTTGCACTTTGTAACTGGGGGTTTTGAATTTTGAGATGTCAATTTGGGATATCGATTTTAGGATATCGATGTGGGGTATCAACCTTTGATGTTGATCTGGGATGTTACTTTGGGATATTGCTCCTTTATTTGTAAGCAAGGGAATGTATGGGTAGGGGAAATTCTTGTCCTTTTGCCAAGGTTCACCATTCTAGACCGAACTATTTGCAAGATAAGCAAGTAATAAAACCCATCTCTCTAAATACCTAGGACCACTTTCGCAACTTTCATCCTCCCTTACCTTAGCAGGATTTTAAATATTTCCATTAGTGATGGGATCCTGATATGCCAAGTACTATCACAACTAATGACCTCATCTACAAAAGCAAAGCAAGCTTTCTATAACATCTAAGAAACCCACTAGGTATGGTTGAGTGACTAGAAAACTTTGGTATACACATATATCTCATAGCAATAGGTGTTGTGTTAAAAAAATGACTCTATGCAATAGATTATGATAAATGCAAAGGTGCATGATTAAAACACAAACGTGGTGTCATTTGTAAGACTGACAAACACAATCCATCCTAATACGAAGTGCAATGGATGAAAATACCTATATGCAATGTAGATGAAAATGCATGTGATGAAATGCATAATGCAAAATGAAAGCAAGATACAAATGATATGCTTTACCAATTTTTTTTAGAATTTTATTGATTTTATAATTTTTATAGATTTTAGCAAATTTTGATTTGACCAAAGGGATTATAGACACCTTTGGAGCTTTTTATGGGATGACCAAAGGGCTTACAGAAACCTTTGGAGCTTTTTATGGGGTGACCAAAGGGCTTACAGATGCCTTTGGAGCCTTTTATGAGATGACCAAAGGGCTTATGATGCCTTTGGAGCTTTTTGTGCATTTTTATGGATTTTGATATTTTCCATATTTTTTGATGTTTTGATATTTGAATTGTTTTTGAAATTTAAATGTTTTATTTGAATGTTTTTGAAATTTTGATATTTTATGATTTTTTCCTTATTTTTATGTTTTTAAAGGGGAAAGTACGCTACCTTAAGTACCCCCTAATGTGTGTGCCACTCAATGAAAGTGAGGAAGGTGTGATACCTTTAGAAGTCTCACTTTGCTTCATTGATCATGATGTGGATGATGGGGAAGGTGTGACACCTTGAAGACCCCCAATGTGCATTGTGTTTGATGTGCCATGATTGGCTTGACTAGGAGGAGTAGTAGAAACTGAATCCCCCTACTGTGATGTGCAATTTTGTGCAGTGCCAATGTCCCACTGAGACGAGACAAGCGAAGGTGAAACATTGGAAGATGCCACCGATTGCGAAGATCAATTTTGACAATCATGTTTCTCTGTTACAACACTGATCATTCCCACAAAATCTTGGGGAGGCATATTAATGTGCACCTGATTAGATTGTTCAACTTGATTGACAGGTGCTATGTTTACTTTGTGTGCATGCAAGGGGTCTTGGAAGACTCCTATCTGAAGCTCTTGCCTCTCGATCATATCCTGCACTACATCTCTAAAGGGATAACATGTCTGTATGTCATGACCTCTTTGTCGATGGTAAACACAATATAGATTTTCTCTATGCACCTTTGATCTACGCTTATTAGGTTTCAAAGGACGTAACTCTGGAATATTGATCCTTCCCGCATCATATAATCGATCAAAGAGCGATGCTAATGTCTCTGGAAAATCAGTATATTGTCGTTGTGGCCGACGTTGTTGGCCTTGTATCTGATTCTTTTGCATATGATTTTGGACTAGAGGAGGCTGAGCTTGGTAATTATGCTACACTGGTGGAGGCGGTGCACCCTGGTTTGAGGATCTGGGGATACTCAAAACAACTTGATTGATTGGGGTCACCTTTTGTTGCATGTTGCCACCTATGATATTCTTGTTTGGCCATTCCTTTTTGTGGAGTTGAATATCACCCTCCTGTATCTTGATGTCTTCAATGACCTGGGCCTGTGCTAAGGCCTCCTCGAATGTTTGATACTATTGTAATTGCAAGAGAAGCGAGATATGTTTTGAACAACTTCTCGTAAACATTCGAATGAGCTCTATTGTGGGTAGGGTGAAAGGTAGTTTTGACATCACCTTCCTCCACTTATTGCCATACTCAATGACTGGCTCATCATCAAGTTGACAAAGGCTAACCAAGTCAGTCAAGTTTATCATTTCCTTAGCACTAAAGGCAAAACGTTGCAAGAATGCATCGGCTAATTGCTCAAAGGTGTATATGCTATGATGTGGTAAATGATTATACCACTCTAAAGCATCCCCAACTAATGTTGTCACGAAGGTTCTCAACATCAAGGGGTCATTGTCTTGAAAACTAAAGCACATATGGATGAAGCCTGTCATATGCTCTCGTGCATCTTCATCATCTTCGTCATCGTTGAACTTTTCAAGTTGAGGCATCTTGAAATTCGATGGGTATATTGGTGATGACATTGAGGGATGCAAAGGCTGATTTCTAAGCTGCTTTAGCGTGGGTTTTTGATAAACCAATATTTGATTTTGTTTTTTGACTGCATTTATCCGATCAACTAGCACTTTGTATGCCCCTGATGAAATGATATGATCTTCATCTCGTCGCCCTTGGTTAGGCCGAGGAGGTCACTTTTGATGCTGAGGTGGATGATAAGTATAATCCTTAGGTACCTCATCATAACTGGATTCAGGGTAAGCATCTACTTCTTCCTGATGTTCCCATTGGGAATCTGCATATGATTCCTCATCATATTGATCTTGGTACTATTGAGGAATATGAGGTTCATTATGATACCTAGATAATGGCCTATGATGTTGAACATGATTTTTGCATGGCCACGGTGAAATATTCTGAGATTGCATTGGGCGCCTTATGCGTTGTTGCATCCTTTGTGTGCTAGGCGTAAGCACCACTTTACGCAATGCATTTTGCACTTGCTCTTGTTGTATATTTTGTTGTTCTCGTATCTTTCATTGATACAACCTTTGTAGGTGTGCTCGTGGTGAGTCCACCCATTGTTGATTTAATTGTTGTTGATCCAACTGGATTTGATCCGTATGTTGTTGGTCAAGTTGTGGCCTCAGTGCTTGATGTGTATGATCCCGTTGTTCAGTTGTATGGGGGCTATGTACCCTTGTATTTGAGATACAAATGGGTTTATCATGTCTTTTCCCCCTAGTAGGATCTATCACTTGTTTTCCACACTCCTTAAAGGTTGCATTGACCTGATATTTTGAGTCATGAGTGGGCTCTGTATAGTTTGACGATGTAGAGCCACAACGTGGTTGCCCCACGTACTCTTCACAAGGAATAGGAGGATGACTTGGGTCCTCTTCCTCATCTATGAGAAATGATGCATACTCAGGCTCATATGTAATCTCTGTATATTCAGGTTGCACAGAAGGCTCCCTATGAGGAGTAGGGGGGTGACTTGCTCGACCCGATGGGGTGGTTTGCTCACCCAAGCTAGGCCATGGTGTATGTTCATGATCACTTTCTTATTGATGTATAGAGAAAGCTGGGATGTGAACCTGTGACATTGACCTACTAGGCTCCTTAGTTGGCAGATTGTTCCTTATATAGAATTCTATCAAGGTGTTCCAGTCAGGAAGGCTTCCTAGAGGACCCGTGGGTGCCTCCCTAATAGGGCTATCTCGAAGGTTAGACCCCCTATGGATGTTATTGATGCTATGATAAGACCTGGGATGCCATTCAGGGATGGCCATGTCCTCTGGACTAATATGAATATGTTCAGTGGTCATGGAACCTGATTCCCTCTCTAGATTGGAGGTCTTGCTCACCATGGGAGGTCCCCCAGCCATATAAATTTTTTTGGCTTCCAAAAAAGGTTATAAGTGTTATATATCAAAATGATCAGTGCGATGAGCTGATAAAAATGAGCTATAACACAAAAATATGATTTTCGGGTCAAAATTTTGTATTTTTGGAATAATTGGCCAACCGGGGCTCGTGGGGAAATGCTCACTTTTAGGAATTTTTGGGATATTTTGAACCATGAAGATTTAGGACCCAAAATTTTTGTGAGAGGTGCACAATGGTAAAACTAAGACAAAAAAACAAATTTGGCAAGTTTTGGAGTTGTCTAGACCATTTTATGACCATTTTAGTGCAGTTTTTCTTAGTTTTCGGCTTCGAAAATAGAGTAATCATAAAACCAAAATAAAATCTTTGTTATAGCTCCGATTTACATGATTCTCGAACCATTGGATGCAGAATAAAAAAGTATATTTTTATTATTAGGGTTAGGGTTTGGCCCCAGATCAAGGATCTTATGTTAATTACCCTAACAATAATGCAACACACAAAGTAGACAATATGATTATCTCTTTTAAGGATTAGATGTGTGTCCTAAAACTGGTTTAGTGCATTTTATTTGTTGTGAATATACTCTGAACTCTTATCGTGTTTTTCAAAAGTTGATGTTATACTCAATTTATTCAAAGGTTTTCACCTATATACTCGCACAAGCCGAATATGGGAGTGAAGTCCATACTCAACGAGGTAGCATAGGTACTACCAACCCTCACCCAACACACCGTGCACAGCGATACACTCTTTCGAAGATGAGTGCGTGCTATTTTGCATGGATAGGATAGTTCTTGGGTCGGCCTTGGCCATGAGCGGGTCCCGATAATACAATTTCAAATGAGCCAACCAAGTGGTAATGACATCCACTATTGGTCTCAATCAAATGGGTTGGATGTGAGAGCCCAACACCACTGATGTTTAAATGAAACGTGGTGTGTGGGGTTATTTTTACTTTGCATGAAAATAAAATGCATAAAACAACATTCACATGATTCTCCTACATGCTTTTCAAAAGAACGTTTGCTTTTTAGAGAATGCACAATTACACTAGATGATATTCAGAGAGTGCAACTATCTATGATGAAAATGGCCATTGATTAGGCCTCAAACATGCAAACTCTTAAACAATCAATGTCCTAGACCGTTGGAGACTAGGGCGGACTGCAATCAGAGATCCGCTATTCCTAGCAACGACTAGTAGAAAACTAAAAAAAATGAACTAGGATTTTCCCATTTCTACTTAAGTTTTCCTAATTAGCATCCATCTATTGCATTCTGATTTTGTAAAAACATAGACAAAAAAAGACAGAGAGGGAAAAATGCTCCTACCTCAGGTCCAAGTCTGCTGGTGATGTCTGATTTTGCTATTTTTCTGTTCTCTGTTGACCGCGTCTGTCAGTGCAGCTGTGACTGTGAACCGCAGGTGTGAACCATGGTTAGCACTGTGAACCGTAGGTGTGAACCACGGTTAGCACTGTGAACCATGGTTGTTACCCATGGTTAGCACCTACAACAAAAAAATAGAGAAAAACATCAATGATCATAAAATTTTTGGGGTTTTCACCATGATCACCTTCTGTAACCACCAAAAAGGCTCACACCCAAAGTATCCTATTGCAAGAATTGACAAAAACACAAAATGCATACAAGAACAAGAAATTGACAACAAATTGATCAATAAAACATGCTTTATTTCATTATATTTGAAGCCAAACTCAAATTACAAGTACATCCCTCTTAGGGATAATCATCTTGATACAATTGTTACAATAGGATGTAATTGTTTCCCTCTCAAGGGTAGGTGTGATTTCCAAGTGCCTTTTAGGGTGACACGAACTGCTCTAGGGTGTCGATGACCCTCTTCTTCGCGTTGAGGAAGGAATTGTATGCTTTGTCTCTTTCAATACCTGTTCCCTATGATCAAGAAACAACAAGAAGCAATTAGTAACAAAGGAGGCCTCTCTTGATGAGGCTTTGAAAGGAATCTTGCATAAAGAATAGCATGAAATCAAGAAAGCATGTAAAACTATCAATCTATGCAAGAAATGAGGAAATTGTAATATAGCATGTAAAGAAGCATGAATCTAGCTAAGAAACATCCTAATTAACCATTAGAAAACTTGAATTGCATGAAACTAATCTAGATTAACAAATGCAAGGAAAGGTGAAGCAAATCTACCTCTAATTCCTAAATTAACCGGTCAAATGTCTCGCTAAAATGTAGATCTATGCTAGATTAAGCTAATTGCATGACTAAAAATGGAAAACTACTGCTAAAATGGAGGAAGGAGAGCATCAAACCCTAGCCGTAGGTCTGAGGTGCGGTTGGCACTATTAACCATGGCTCATAGCCATGGTTAAGATGAAAGTGTCCTTTCTCTTGCAACCAAGGCTAGAAACTCTCAAATCCTCCAAGGAATTGATGGTCAAGGGTCGCTTGTGTTTTTTGGAATAGATTGGCGGTTGAATTCAATGGAATTAGCAATGGAGGTGTGTCAATTGTCAAGCTTGCTCCTCAAGCTCTTGAGATCTCCATTGTTGCATGCACAGTTGTCATTGATCAATTGGACAACACTTCGTTACTCCTCAAGGGGATATGAAATTGCTCTCCAATCTGATAGGGCTCCGCTATGTGCAATTGAGCTATTCTTCAGGATGGTTGCTCTCTAAAATTGGGGTCTTAAGTAGACTCCCAAAATCCTTGCTCTAGCTTCATGGAGAAGCCAAGAACAAGATTTGGCAGTTGAGAGGAAGCTTCTGGATGCTTCCCAGCCCAAACCGCTTTGAAAACCATTGCAATTCGGTTGTTGCAACTTATTTGACTCGGCTTTGGTCACCTGAGTTTGTTACAGTGCTAACCACAGGTGTCAGTCATGGTCCCCAATTGGTATATTGGGGGCCATGACTATCAACCATGGTCAACACTTCTAACCGCAGGTGTCATCCACGACTAGCACTGACTAGGCAAAGATGCCCAATTGAGTGGTAAAAACCACTGCTATACCTTGGATTTGTCCAAAGGTCTTCCATATGGTCTTCTAGCATGTCCCATATGAGTAGTCGCCATCGACATGATGCATTTTAGGTGTCTACACTTTGTATCTGAAGCGGTACCTTCTTTTTGTGGGAGGTAATCTTCAAATATCCTATATTTGGTGAGCTTATTCTGTCTTCAAGTATTCTTGTCAAATTCTGACTTCAAGCAGGATCTTCTTCTCAAGATTCTAAATATCTTGAGGTCTTTCATTGGATTCTTCTTTTGAGATTTGGTACTCTTTGCCAAATTCTTCTTCTCAAATTTAGCACTCCTTGCCAAATTCTTCTACTTAGATTTGGCACTCCTTGCCAAATTCTCCTTCTCTTGGGTTTTTTGTTGGATGGCGACAATTGTCCCAAGTCATTCACTATCAGGAGCTTCTCCTTAATAGTGTATTTCTCCAGTGAGTTCTCCTTTGATGATTTATTTAGTAAGACTCTCCTAGTATTTTACTAGATGCTCAATGAGACCTTCCCAAGGTCTTTGATCTTACAACTTCTATTGGTCTTCCCTTGAGATATTTTCAACCTTCTACTCCTATAAGTGTTGGCGGTGTGATCTACTCATGGATCTTTGATTATGCTACTTTTGTATTTGAGAAGGCCTCTCCTAGTCCTTTTTCTTCTAATTTGGAAGTCCTTAAATAAGATCTTCTCCTAAAATATTTTGCTTTAGGTGCTAAATTGATTCTAAAGAAGATACTCTTCCTAAATTTCTTGTAAGAAGTTTCCTAACTCACTGAATCTTCTTTCCATACAACAAAAATATTAGTACTGAAATATTAATCTACTTTTGAATAAAATATTTCTTTCAAATTCTCCTTCAAGATCAAGGATATTGTGGCCTTTCTTTTATTATCAAGGCTTTTGTGGCCTATTCTAGTATCAAGGCTTCTGTGGCCTTTTTAGTATTAAGGATTTTGTGGCCTTTTCAGTTATCAAGGCTTCAATGTCCTTTTTAGTAACAAGGCTTCTATGACATTTTTAGTATCAAGACTTCTGTGGCTTCTGATTCAAGGTTTCTATGGCCTTTTATTCAAGGCTACTATGGCCTTTTTGTATCAAGGTTTCTATGGCTTGTTCTTCAAGGCTACTATGACCCTTTTTTATCAAGGCTTCTAGGGCCTATTATTCAAATATAAAGTTCTTAAATATAGCAATGGAGATCTTAAGTCTCCTACCTTCACCATGACTGTTATCTAGAAGTCTTCTTTCGTAGTGTTCTTATCTTGCACAAGGAACTAATCTCTACACTATGAGGACACACTGACCTTTAGGTAATGAAGTTGGATTCTCCTAGATTTCTATTGTAGGAGGAGTACCAATCCTCTAAGAATTGATTATCTACAACAAAAGAAACTTTGGGTAATAGTTAGCAAGTTCCAGATATCCTGGATCTTCACTAGATGATCTGTCAATCTAGTGGATTGAATGCTAATTCCTGGTCTTCATGCATTTATATTGTAACTGTAGAAAGACTCTAGTTAAGTGCAATCTCAGTATTTTTTAGAACTAAGATTTCTCTTAGTCCTCACTTGTGACTCTCCCTAATCCTACCACCTAGATTCTTCTAAGATTTTTTGGCAGTGATTAGTCCAACGATGTGTTAGGTTGAGAAAACACTCAGTCTCAATGATAATGGTGGTTTTCCTATTGATATAATCAAATTAGATCTATTGTAGCTCTGATACCACTATTAGATTTTTATGTAATGGCCATAAGGAGATAACAATCATGAGATGCAGAATACTATGAAAGAAAGTAAATACACTAGAAGACTGAGATATGCAATAAACATAAATGATATAAATGATTACAATGTAGCTATGAAGGAAATGAACACTCCATTAATAAAGATATTGAACTACATTGCATCCATCACCACTATATGGTGATCCAAATAGAACCAAACTAACCTCTATGCTACTATGTACCCAACTCTATCTATGTCTATATATCTATCTGTATGAGGCCTTTATTATATAGGAAACATAGAAACCTTGGCCAACACTCTACCTAGCTATGCAAGGGACAACTTGCACATATACAACTTGCACTTTGACACTTGTGCATTTATTACATTGCATGAAGTAACTAGATAGCTTCCACCTAAAATAATTTAATATCCTAAGTATGTACCTTGGAAGATATATTTACATGACCCAAATGATGTAATAGAATCCATTTCTAACAACTTCCAACTTGTTGATATTTAATATGAGATGTGTAGTGTGTGTGTGTTCTTTTTATTTCATGCAAAAGGAAAATGCAACATAAATGAATCCATGATTTTTTTCTAATGCATGAAAAAATGTTTCTAATTTCCAAATTCTAAGTAAAAATATTTTATTTTCAAAAAAATTAAAATGCAACCCTTAATAAAATTAGCCTTTAGGCAGGCAATATGCAAGCAAACCCTAACTGTCTACAAAATAGACTATTAGACACCAAATCGATAAAAAATGAGGGCCACTATACCCTAGAGAAGCCAATAGTAGAGGCCACTGTACCTAGGAGTGGTTTCTAGCAAAAAAATTAAAACTTAAAATTTTCTTCTAAATTTCTCTAGATTTTTCAATTGAAATTGCTATTCTATATTTTTTTTGCAAAAACATAATGAGTAGGTGGAAAGAACTAATCATGTTCTATGTCAAATCCTTGCAATAGATGTAGGTTTGCAAGTTGATACATGGGACAAAAGAATCCATGCAACATTGTGGGCTTATAGGATCACAATCAAGTCAACCATAGGGTATTCCCAAATTTAGTTGATGTATAAGATTGATCCTATCCTTACCATAAAATATGATGTACCTACCATATGAATGATAATAAAAGACAAAAATAATGGAATAGACTTTATGAATGACTAGGTGGTACAAGTAAACCGACTAAATAGAATATGGTAGGTGATGTAGGACCATATTGCAAAGAACAAGATGAAAGAAAAAGAGTATTGGGAAAAAATGCTAAAATGCTCCCCCTTCAAATTCAATGAATTGGTGATGGTGTATGATGCTAGACACAAAATGAGGGAGCACAAAATTTTTCCACCAGCATATATGGCCCCTATTGGATAGTAGTTGTGCATGAAAAGGTACCTATAAGCTTAAGGAGTAGGATGGAAGACCCATAAATAAATGGGTGAACCATGATAAACATAAGCTATTTAATCCTCTAGAATATTTTGGGCCTACTTTGAGGACAAAGTAGAAATTAGGAGAGGGAGAGATGTCGATACCAAAATTTTTCAATTTATTTTGATGTGTAGTAGCATATAGAATATTTAGTAGGATGACTTATTGGAGAAGATCATGATTTGGTAGATTATTTAGGATGCTTTTGGTAGAGTAGCTTCACTAAGAAGACCATGAAATAATGGACTGTTTGTACAAAATAAGTTTAAAGATAATATTATGATAGGGATAGATCACAATGAATAGTAATAGTGAGTATGAATAGTGGATAGTGAAAGTGAATAGTAAAAGTGAAAATATCATGGTCATAGTCACTATCTTTGTCAAGTATATTTATCCCAAGAAGACATGTAAAAAATAAAATATAACATAGTCAAAAGTAATTTTTAAAAGTATTATGTAATTATAGGAAAATTCTAAAAGGAAAATCTATAGAAGCATATGATATTTGGACTATCTCATGTAATCATAAACTAAATTAGAAAAAGTCCAAGAAATATATCCCAAATATCTTAATATTTTTAAAAGAGTCCAAAAAGGAAATCTCTAAAAAGTAATGCAATGTGTCCATCTAGAGTTCTCCATGCATGTAATATCTAGTATCCATGAGCCTATAAATAAGGAAGAGACCCCTCATGGGAGGTAAGTCAAGTTGAGTTGAGAAAATTTGAGCTCAAGGATGTAATAAAGAGTCTAGGACATGAGTTAGAGCTAGCAAAGAGTGTTTCCTTTTCCAAGGTGTGTCCAATATTGTTAGAGTGAGGGTGTGGAGCATGATCATTGGGCAAGTCCATAGGAGGTGGAGGCTCAATAGGAGGGCCATGTTCACTCACAAGATAATATGATGAGCATCTATGTACTATTATAATTTGTATGTATAATACAATTTCTTCTATTTGCATTGTGACATCTCTTATGCTTCCATAAACTTCCTATTTTTAATGATGTGCTAAAATTTTCTTGGGCATGAGAGTTTTATGGTAACATACCATCACCAGCTTAAGACTATGCATCTATCAAAATAATTATAGTAAGAGGAGGGCTCAAGGAAGTGTTCTATGCATGTTATTGATTGATAGATACTTTCTTGAATTTTGTTTTTACTCATGAATTCATTCTAATATTGTGGTCTTTGGGTCTAACATAATGAACTCCAAATAATCCAACATAATTTTTCATATAGAAAGGCTCTATTTATTTGCTTTTTCAACCAAAGTATAATCTTCATAACTTCACTTGATTAGATGGCAAATTGTAATTGACCTAGTTGAGATTTCCTTGGATTTAATTTTTGTAGCCTTTAAAGGGAATTACAAGGGTTGAGAATTTACTTTTTTCCTTGGTATCTATTAATAGGATTTATTTTTAAGGCCATAAATTTGTCATAAGGGAGCATTTTTAGGTCCTTTATAGATCACATAATGATTTGAGCTTTATGTAGTTGGTCATTTTTTGCATTGTGTGGTTACCTTTTTTTTAATTCTATCACAATGATCCCAAATCATGTGTTATCCAACTAAATAAGTGTAGTTATAATACTTGGGATATTTAGATAACTAGTTTACTATGAAGTAATGAATTATGGAGTGTTGTGAATACCTTTGATGTTACAACTCTCCTAGATAATAAATAATAATATCTTGGTTTATTATCCTTATTGGTTGAACCTAATTAAATTTTCCACTTTGGAAATGATTATGAACTAGTTGTTGTATGGAACAAGTTGAAGATGTTTTCAAAAACATGAATGCTATAAAAATTAGTTGCCTAGGTATGAAGCTTGCTACTCTTAAAATGAGATATTTATTAATGTTGGGAATTAAAGTTAGATTTAAGCATTTGAGGATCCATCATATGTAAATACCATCCTATCCAAATTTTCCTCTTAGTTCATAACACTTAAATTATTTTTTTATATGCTCCCTCTAATGTATGAAAATTATAATATGATTCATGGCCAAGGTCAACATTATATGATGTATTGGATAGGCCTAGGGGTATTTCATTGTACAACATATTGATTTCTTGTAATATTTTATTATGTAAGCCCTTTGAGCTGCAATTAATCTTGTTATGGTTAAACCCATTTGATAACTTGTAATTAACCTAAATCCTTCTTATTAATGTTTTACTTTATTATGTATTTGGGATTTTTGGCATTGGTATAAATATCTACTCCCACTCCTTATTTGATCATCGAAGTGTTGTGAATCTTATCTATGGGTAATATAGTAATAATTTATGGTGCCTTAAAGAATCCCCTAATATTTATCTCTTTTTATTTATTTTATCTATTTACATTATCTGTATATGATTTGAGTGAATGGATTGCTTCTATTTTTTCTAGAAAATATTGTGAATTCCAACATGGTATCAAAGTAGGTATGGAGCTACCTCACTTGGTCATGCAAAATTATCCTTTGCAACCTCTAATATTTCTTCTAAATTTTTGGATAAAGAAGTAAAAGGGATGGTACTTTATTTATCCCTTCATCTATTAATATGAGAGCAATAAATATTGTTTATCCATCTATTTCCAAATAAAGGATTTATATATTTTATCCAAATTTGTTGAAGATTCAACATCCAAGACTACTATTTTAGAAGGAAAAAATGTATGAAGTTTTCCAAATTCAAAATTTGCACATTTTCAATATGCAATCTTTGGATTGGCACCCAAGTGAACTAAAGCACATAGGAAATTCCTTTATAGAGGATGGGTACATTAGTATTAATAATGATAATTTTTAATTATGATTAATAGAGTGCTGATTAGAACACTCATGAGAGATTTGCTTGAGTTCAAAACATGATGGGAAACATTTTATAGTGAATGGACCCAAGATTTGGAGAAAGGATCAGAAATAACAAAAATTGTAATGGATTGGTAATTATTTTATCCATTTGATGGCATAGCATGGTGGTTTGGATGGTGCATTGAAAAGGATGGATCATATGTTCAACTCTTGATCCACATTTATCTATAATTGGGAAGAGATTATATGGCTTCTATGGAGGCATTACGTTTTCAAATAACATTGTGCATGATGATAGATTATCTAGAAAGAAAGATCTAAGGAGGAGATGGTGTGAATTTGAATCTTGCACATTGTACATATATCTTTAAATTGAGGAGACTTGAGAGGAATACAAGAAAATTCCTACCGCTTGACAAAGGCATGACCACCATACTAGTTAATACATTGTGTTTGAATGCTATGAGGTTGAGGTTCAAATATCTATGAAATTATTCAAGCAATTTTTTAAAATATTAAGGTTTGTGTTCCTGTCCAATATAGAGTTATTACATGGTGCATAGAATAACTATTCTACTTATATTAGAATCTAATCAATAAAATATCTCAAAGTATCTTAGTCAAAGAGGTTTAGAGGCATTAATGTGGCAAGGAATAAGTTGAAGAAAACAACAAATCATGGATCACCAAGTGGAAGAAAATAATTAGACTTATTTCCTCTAAGTTTTGAATCTTTAATATTTATTTTTTAGGGTCCTATAGAGAAATTTTTTGGAGGCCTTAAATTTTGCATACAAAATAATTTTGAGATATTTTTGTTCAAATTGTATGTCTTTTCAAGCTCTATCCACTAGTGGCATTAGTTCCTGGTTCTACAATGGTGTTAGGGATTAGATTGTGTAAGATGGACCAAAAACACCTAGTTACTCATCTTAATGGATAAAATTATAGTATATGCTTAACTCAAATGATTGGCCTATTACACAATAAGAACTTGTGATGCATATTTCAATAAAATAAATTAGTTCTTGATGAAGAAACTCACTATCAAAGAGAATAAGAGGTTGTTGTCTTATTTTCCTTGCTAATTAAACTAGAGTTACATTGCACATCAAAGAGGAGAATGTACCTATCAAGGTAAGGTCAAAATTGCATGAAATATCTGGGAAAATAAATACTACTAAAGTAAGTCTCTTAGAAATAGAGGTTTCCTCTCTTAAAATATTTGATTTTGATATTGTTGAGGATTATATTACGAGATTTAAAACATTGAGGGTAGATATTGCATCTTCTAGAGGAAAAAATAAAGATGATGCAGAATACATGAAGATTGTCTTGTTAATGTCTCTCCCTCTTTATATGTTGAAATTAATGGTTCATATGATTCCTATATTCTTGGAATATCAAAAGACTCTTACTCTTGACTAAATTTTTCCACTTCTAGTTCATTTTTAGGTAGCAATGTATAATTATGGTGGGACTCCATAAATATAGGCTCACACAAAGAAATTCAAATCTAAGAAGGCTAAGACCAAGGGTATAAAAGTCTAGGATAAGTCTTCAAATAAGTTGAAGACCACTTGCATATACTATAAGAGAGAGGGACATCCAACAAATAGTTATTTTCTAAAATTACAAAGTATTGAAGCTATATTTTTGAAGATTAATGGAGGTCTTCCAGATGATAAGGATATTTTGAAGGATATACCTCAATTATAGAGGACCAATAGAGCATCCATTATGAGGGGTGGATATTATTGTCACTAATGTCTTCTCTCATTGGTCCCTTAGTTTAAATTATGGGGGTATTAAAACTATAATCCGATTCATTTCCAAGGTCAACAACGTATGATGTATTGGATAGACCTAAGTGCATTTCATTGTACAATGCATTTATTTTTTGTAATATTTTAATATATAATATCTATTGGCCATAATTAACCTTGTTATGGTTAAACCCACTTTAAAACTTGTAATTAATATAAAGCCATCTTGTTATGTCGACTTAGGTTAAACTTTGTTCTATATTTAGGGTTTTGGTATTGGTGTAAATATCCCATCACACTCCTCATTTGATCATTGGAGTGTTGTGAATATTATGTATGGATAATAAGTGATTATTTATGGTGTGTATAGGCATCCTCCAATATCTATGTTTTTTATTTTTTTCTTTTGTCTCTTTACATTTTCTATATAATATTTGAGTGGATGGATTGCTATTGTTCATTTTTGGAAAACATCATGAATTCCAACATAATTAGTCAAGGATATATTGACTCAACTCTTGATGATATGTTTTGCTATATTTATGCATTTTTGTTTGTGATAGTGAATTATGGTGCTATTCTTAGTGAATAGGTTCATGTGAAGCTCACAACACAATAAAAAAGGGTTAATATGAATAATACCTTAAGGACAAATCAAATGAGTCCAAATAATCTAATAATAAAAACCATTTTAGTGTACTATAATAGAGAAGGTCATTTTTCAAATAATTATCTTGCTTGAATTTAGAATATAGAAAAAAACTTAAGAATGTAGGTCTTCCTAAAATATTTATTGAACATCATGATAATGGGTGAGCTACTACTCATAATATAGGGACAAAAGATAAAAAGTAATTGAGACAAATTATGGGTTTCCTTGAGCACCAATAATCACTATATTATTCATAGATTAGAATTAGAATACTTCAATACTATTGATCAAGTGGATGGGGGTATTTATACCAATACCTTAACCCAAAATACATAATAATATTTGTAGACATAGAAGAGCACCATGCAATGAGAACAAGTGGAATATGATATTTCAAATGAGCCTTTCTTAGTACAATAGAATCCTCTTAGGGTGTTTACAAAAGATGTGTCTAAATAAGGGAGTGATACCTTTTACAAAACAACTATTATGGTGCAATCCTTTTCCTATGCCACAATCATATGTTGGTGGGTTTTTAGTGACCACCGTTGGTTGAGTAGAGTCTCCCAATGCCTACACACAAGAAACAACAAAATATTAGTAGCATCAAGGGCCTACCTTGGTTAGGCCCAAAATTTATACAAGAATCAAAATAATAACTCTAAGAAAAGGCTTAAAACACTAAAAATGAAGCCACTCTTACAACTCCTATAGAGTTATTTTTTTCTCTCCTTGCTTATTGCAAATGAAAGAAATGGGTATATATTTATAGAATTTTAGAGGGGAGAGTGGGTGAGAGTGATGTGGCATATGATTAGACTTGGAGGACAAAGCAAGGTGACTAGGGTATGGGCCTTGTTTACCCATGTGTTGGATGAGAGGGGATAAAAACAAAGAAAGTGAGGAGTATAATATTGTAAAAAGGGTTGGTAGGAGATAATATGAGGTGGATGAAGCATGGACAGGACATGCTAGTGGGCTGGATGGGAGACAAGGTATTTATCTCATGCTAATGAGTGAAGAATCTAGACTATTTGGATGAATGACAAGATGTTTATCTTATGCTTGAGTGAAGAATCTAGACTATTTGGATGAATGACAAGATGCTTATCTTATGCTTGAGTGAAGAATCTAGACTATTTGGATGAATGACAAGATGCTTGTATTATGACTTAGTGGAGAGTATAGATTGTTTGGATGAATGACAAGATACTTATATTATAACTTAGTGGAGAATATAGATTATTTAAATGAATGATAAATAATTGTAGTCTTGTCTTATGCTTGAGTGAAGAATATAGACAATTTGGATGAATGAAAAGATGCTTGTATTATTATTTAGTGGAAAATCTAGATTATTTTGGTGAAAGATAAGGTGCTTGTCTTATTTGCAAGTGGGGTAGATGGAGCATGAGTTAAGGTTAACTAGGGTTAAGGGTTGATCAAGGTTAAGTGTTGACTATGGTTAAGGGTGCACATAGCATAGGGGGATGGTCACATGGTGACCAGGGGCTAGGTGTAGGAGGGGGCTTAGTGAATAGTGAAGAGTGAATAGTGGATAGTGAATAGTGAATAGTAGATAGTGAATAGTGAATAATGAATAGTGAATAGTAATTTTAGAAAAAATAAAAAGAAATTAGAGAGGATTAGAAGAAGTTATATATATATATATATATATATATATATATATATATATATATATATATATATATATATATATATATATATTTGAATTTACATGGTGGAATCGATAGTCGCCATGAATCCGGGTAGGTTGTCTAGCTTTTATGGTCACCACAGTATTCTGTGATGTCCGCCCTAGAAGCCGCCACACAGATCTTCGTGCAGTCCGTCCCTATAACCACCATGCCACAATAATTTTAAACCTTTTACGCCGCTGAAAGCACCAGGAAAGGGACAAGCATTTAGTCCGGTGAGGCCCGAGATTTGAACCTTGGACCTCCACCCCCTTATGGGGTTTGGATGAACCAATTGGTCTACACCTCAGACCTAAGAAGTTAGATATATTAGAAGGTAATTTACAAGGAATTAAAGAGGGTCTAGGAATATTAGGGAGAAATTAGAGGGATTAGGTGAATTTAGAAGGAGGATTAGGGATTTTGGAAGAAATTGAGAGGAATTGGAGGAAATCTAGGGATTTTATAAGAGATTAGATGAATTTGAAGGGAATTTGGTGATTTTGGATAAAATTAGGAAAATTTGAGATGGATTTGGGAATGTTGATGAGTTTATTAGGGAATCATAAAAGACAAGTTTTTGGTGTCTACATTTATCTCTTTTTGTACTGTGTTGTGTGTAAACACAATACCATGCAAAAATAGATGACACAAGATTATCTGGATGAGGGATTCTACTTTTACCCTGATTGATGATTGGATGGTTCTAATTTTGCCCTAGAAAAATAGGGCTATTGATAGTTGAATGGTTTTTCTTTTTCCCTAGCATAATAGGGCTATTGATGATTGGATGGTTTTGCTTTTTCCCCATTAGAATAGGGCTATTGATGGTTGATTTAATGATTCTACTTTTACCCCACAAAATAGGGTTGGTTGAATGAATGGTTCTACTTTTGACCTAGTAGAATAGGGTTGGTTAATTGAATGGTTTTGCTTTTGCCTCAAAAAATAGGATTGTTTATGGTAATTTGTTTTGAGAATATTTGGTTGTTAAGTTGATCTAGAATGAAAATTTGTGGGTGCATTCTACCCCCTCAAGTGATGAGTTGATGGAGGATGAAATTAATTATAATGATAAATCACTTGATAGAATAGAGGTTGATGAGCAATGGAAGAATGAGATGGTCAAAGAGTGAAATTGGGCATGAATAGAGGAATAATTTCTCTCTCTCTCTCTCTATCCTTTTTTGTATTTTTTGAAAGGATGTAAGTAAATTATATGAAATGAAAATTATGCTAACAAAATTAGAGCAAGGCATAAAATTTAAATTATCTAAGAAATAATAACGATACATGAAATCAAAATAAGTCAAAACATGAAATAAAGAAAAATTTGTAACTTGAAATGAAAGCTAATATGAGAAAGGAAATAACATGATGAACCAATGAAAGAAAATAATAGTATATGAAAAGAAAAACTAATTTAGGGAGACAGGAAAAGTACATGAAAAGAAACTTAGGTAAAGAAGGCAAAGAATAGGGTTAAAAAAGAATTGAATCCATAAAATATAGAAAATGGGAGCAATAAAGGTGTGAGATAAAAGAAATTGTACAATATGAGGGGTAAAAAAAAGTGGGGCATGTGGTAAGAAGTAAAAGGATCATGAAAATTGTAGCAATTGAATCCAATGTTAAGGTTTATGATATGAAATATTTTGATGATTGCGGGTGTAAATGGGCATGATGTCTTGGGAAAGGAGAAACTATCCAACATTGGGTGCAACAAGAAATTGTGCAATTTTGAGTGGTTAAGAAGGAATCATCCAAAAGGATGGAAAAATATTTGTTATAAAATCTATAGACACCAAATTCTAGCGATCTACTATATATATTATTTTAAAATTCTAGTCACTAGCCAAACCCTAACCCTAGCTTACCATTTGGTAATGCTAGCTCACCACCACCAAACCCCAACCCTAACCTTACAAAAGGTTATAAAAACTTGTTCACTTGGTGAATAAGAAAGATGATGAAGATATAAAAATCCATAAATACACTTTGCCAAAATCATGAGTAACCCTAACCAAAGTCTGGAGGTTGAACCCCAAAGGCCTAAATTGATTTGCATAAATTCTACAACTCATATTCAGATTCGGTAGTGCATCTACATAGTTCTAGATGTTGCTCTATATCTACAGAGACATAAGACTACACCTAGCCAATCCCTAGATGTAGCCCCATGTTTGCCCAATGATATTTTCAACCTTAGAAGACACATATCAAATCAGGTATTAGCAAGGCATTTTGATTTATTAGTTTTCTATCTTTTATGCATTGCTTTTACATTCTACAAACATTCAAATTAGGGTTTTTGTAGCTTTATCCATATCAAAGAAGGCCTCATACAATGGAGGTCCTCCAAATTCTACTAATATTATTCTTATTTTGATTTTACATAGGTTCAAGAGACAATGTTTTAAGAAGCTATTGAGGGAAAGAGTGGCCCACCAAGGATATGCAAGCCCACTCACAAAATTGATTGTAGCAGAGGAAATATGAGATGTCCATTTCCAGTCTAAGCTACCCAAGAGGGTTTCCACCATTCTTTAGATTTATTATAATTTGAAACAAGCATTATTTTGTAACCCCTACAAATATGGGGTAAATATTGTAAAAAGAGGATATCAAGGCTCCCAAATTTAATACAAAGTTTATATTGTTCATTGCAAACACTTGTTTCAACATTTTATTGTTTGGGTGTATTTATTTTGCTTACAAAATGGTGATAATGGTGGGACCCCCAAAGGGTTCTATTTTCGAATCTATCTTTCTATCTCTAGTTTATTGATCTGTATTTGTTTTGTTGCAGGTTTTGGATCCCCATCATGTGAAAAGTCAAAAATTTGATTTGGTAGTTCTAGAGCTTGTTCGGGTCTATTATGATATTGTGCAGACGTAGAAATACATATGGGAGACCTAAATAGATGCCCATATACATATGGTATCCTTAGTAGATACCTATTTTTGTCTGGGATCCTTAGAATATGTGGTGCCACATTTGGAGAGTTCGAGAAAGAAAGTGAAAGGCTTCCAGGTAAGCCATTCCTGAAACCCTAGCTCTATTTTTTACTTTTGAAAGAAAAAGAAAAATAAATCTCTGCTTTTCCATATCTATTTTTAGTGTAGGTAATAGATCAAGCATTTTGTAAGCATTTTAGGGTTTTTTGGTATTTTAAGTGTTTTTGCAAAAATCCAAAATAAGATGGTATTTTAGGGCATTTCTTTGTCTTTTTAGGTTGTAAAAATATTAGTTGCATCTAGGGGTAAATTTTCATTATAGAGATCATCTTAGGTCACATTAGGGTTCCATATCTACTCTATTTTGTTTTTAACACACAGTTAGAGATTTAGATCTGCATTTGGTTAACTCCAAATGTGGCCTTGTATCTGCACAAACATAACTCTACATTTGCTCAATCTTAGATGCACCTCTGCATCTAGATTTATATTTTTGAAGCATCCTAGGGCCTATTTGGGGTTTTTTGTTGTATTTAAGTTAGGGTTTTCTCTATTTTACCTTTTTGTCTACTTTTGTGTGTTTCTTGATTGCATTTGTAGGTAATAAATTTGAATTGCATGGTAGATTTGCATCTTAGGGTAATTTTGTACTTTGTTTTTACAAAACCCTAGAAAATAAAATTGAAACATCACACACTTAAAATGTATCACCATTATACACCTTTGTATGAAAAGTGTGAGGAAAACCTCCTGAATGAGTTGGATTTCATCACCAACCGTTAGAGAGCCCTAGAATAAGCCATAGCTAGTATGATAGTTTCTTGGACTTCATCACCAAGAAATTGGTTATTCTTGAGGTTAGATTAGGGTAATAAAGGTTAGACGCTCTTCAATTTCCAAGGCTTAATAATTTATGCAATCATAGCTATAATTTATACCCAAGCTCACATGAGGGTGAAGAAAAATCCTAGATGGACTAGTAGCAAGGCACTAGATAGCACAAACTCTCTTGAAGAGGTATTTTGTTCCTCTAGGTTACACCCATGATTAAGCCTCATCTAGGAATCTCTTTTAGCTATTTGTGATTCATCCTTCATCAGAGGGGTGGATGCAAATACATATTTTTATATTCATTCCACCACCACCTTTCATAGTTTATAGGCCTAGGGTTTACATAAAACACACAAAAAAAACTTTCAAAAAAATAAAAATAAAAAGAACAAAATTCAAATAAAACACAAAACTACAAAAAAACAAAATAAACATAGAAAATATTTGTTTGATTGTGTGTTTGTTTGCTTTTCATTTGCATCACAATTACACATACATACCTGCACATTCACCATCCCATATCATTGTCCCCCTAGCTTATGGTATTGAATTGAAGTCAATCCAAAACTATGAGCCAGTTACCTGCAAGCCAACCACCTTCACCCATGGAGCACTTCGCTCAAAATTCCCATCCCCCAATCAATTTTGTGGCTAGCCAAGCCGATATGTCATGGACTATATATCTTAACTTATCCACTGGACCCTCTCACTCAACATACACCTCATATGTAAACATGGTGCAGAGGATGGTCCACACTTCTATCCCTGAGACCCCTCGCATTGAACCATCCACACCTTTTGATAACTACATCACCTACATATATTTTTATGCCCTTAGAGCCTATTTGAGCTTGGCATTCCCATATTTGTCATCCCTTATAATTCCATCTTGACCTATTCCTACCTTTCAAAATAAACCCACCCATTCACACCTTAACAACACTAGCCATATCTTCTTTAATCCCCTCTTCGAACCCACATCCCTGAGCCCAAATACACCATCATCATCCAACCCATATATATAAATTCCATCCATCCAAAACACCACCTGTTCCAAACCGCTTTACAAGACATAAGTCAATGTTACTTCACAAATACCAACCTCCATTCCACATACATCATTACCACCTGTTAACCTCATCCAACATAACATTCCTCATTCGATTGTGATACCCTTAGAAAATTATCCTCCACCTACATCAACCCATGTTGCTACCACACATCATGTGTAAGCCTTTACCCCCCATATGACCATGAAATCTACATCAGTGATTGCCATACAACAAGCTTTGTAACATTTGCAACAATTTCTTATGAATAATGCTAATCATAGTGGTCATCCCACTTCACAAAAATAATCACAGGTGGTAGATTTTTTTAGCTTTTTATTAGAGTTAGTGCAACCACAAGATGTAAGATAACTAATCTAAAAAAACTATAAAACTAATGTCACAATAATATATAGGAAAATAATGAGATGAACATCTGCAAATAACTTAGAAAAATACAATTAATAGGAATGACAAAAATAGTACAATACTATATAATGGAGGACATGAAAACTCCATGAAATGATATGAAAGGACTACATTGTACCATACTACCATACACACTATATCTACTACATATTGTATATTTACTATATCACTCTCCCTCTCTCTACTACTACACCTATGAGGCATTTATATAGAAATATAGATTGCTTGGCCCTTACTCTACCTAAGATTCATTTACATGTGGACTACATGCACATTTACAACATGCACATTTGACACTTGTGCATTTATTATAATATTGAAGTAACTAACTAGCTTTACTCTAAAGTAAACTCCTACTCTAGTCATGTACCAAAGGTGGTACATTTACATGACCTAAATTATGTAATATAATCTAACACCCCCTTGTATTACATTATTTAGGTATTGAAGACTTTAGTATTCAATATGAATCTCTTATCTGGTATTGGAGTTTGAGTTCTCCTTCTCTGCTATTTATTTCCTACTCAAGCAAGTAGTTTGTGTCATAAGATGTCATCTTGGCTGACATAGCTTTAATTTCATGTTCCTTAGTTTTGGTCTTCATGTTGTCTATGTCCTTTCTTCTATTATGTTTTCTCTTCCTCCTTCTTCATTTCTATGTTGGTACTAGAGGAATATCTACTTCATGAGTTAGTCTATCATCACAATAATATTGACTAAGATTCATGTTTTGAACAATTTAAAAAATAATTAATGATAGATACATCATCAAGCATTCTTCTGGAGTGACTATAACTAATTTTTGTGCATTCCACCAGGTTCTGAAAAGGACTCCATGGAGATAACTAATTAATGATGTGAACTTCCCTTCCTTTGCTTCTTTGAGGAATAATGAAAATTTATCCTTTTCATCAATGGATAGAAGTTTGTATCCTTCAAAGTTGTTTATTAGGTTTTGAGAGTAGAATTCTACTTCATGAAATAACTCCTCACCATTAAAAGTATTTCTTACTATCTCATCCATTATCTAGAGTTCTTCTAGATCTTTAAGATTTTGATAGATCCTTTTGTAGTAGTCTACCTTATGAATCCCTAGTAGATTAAGTTTATGATCAAACTACAAGCTATGAAATTTTGACATGTAGTATTCTTTTTGCTTCCTTAATATTTTAATTAAGGATGTTGTAGAATCCTATATCTTTCTCAAGTAAATTGAGTATATGATCCAATTTGTAGAATCCTTATGTCTCCCTAGTGATTTAGAATAAGCTATAAGCTTAATAGTGTGCTTAGTAAGTAATAATTCACTTTTGAGTTGATTTTGTAATGTTTTGTAAATAACAATAATCAACTTCTATTTCACCTTATCTCTCCTAATGAACTATGCACTTAATTTGAAGTTCTCTATGGTTGGATTTATTTTGTCCATTTAGTATGAATATGAGACAAGTGTAAGTATGTAATTCCAAATCCTTTAAGTAAATGATGAACTTCCTTTTATAACCCTCAATATCCAATAGTTTAATATTTATAAATTCCAATAAACTATTTTGATGTAGTATACCTTATAACTCCCTAATTTGGAATATTAGAAAATAATAATATTTGCAATAATAGAGTTTTAATTTTCCAAGTAGAAACCCTTATATCTCCTATGGTACTTAATTGAAAATATTAAACTATTTAAATATATAAACCTCCTTTAATTTTGCTTTCAAATGTATGGTTGATTTTGCTATTATTTCCAAAGTGAATAATAGAAGAGTTTAAACCTTATACTATACCCTTTATAACTCCTTAATAAAAGCAATTTAATTAATATAAAAACCTTACCTTTATAATGTGCCAACTCCTAAATATTGGGCATTGCGTTACTATGCACTAATCTCCTTTAATGGAAAATGTATGGCAACGAGCCTTTAATGCTGCTTTGACCCTCTTGGGTGTCTTGACTTCAACCCTTTAATGTTATCTGCTCCTCTTTCACTATGTATGGATATGTCTTCACTACTCGTTATGGATACACCTTCTCCTCTATTGTGCCTCCAAGTTTAGACACTTAAGTAGCTTCAATACCCTTATAAATGACACCCATGTGGCTTATGTTCTTTGTTGGACATTTTGAGTCCCTAAGCTAAAAGTTGTAATTGATGTCAAAAGGACCTATGTAAGTAAGAACTATGATTTTTCTCCACAAAGAGCTTCATGAGAAGTAAATATTTTGATAAAAAATTCAAGAAGGGATGCATGACATTTGGTTCCAAAAGGAGCTTCAAGGGAAGCTTAGCAAAATGTTTTTATGAAAACCAAGGAAGGCAAGGAAAGGTTTTATTTAAAACAATGGATGGCATATTTGAAATGGGTTTTTATTAAAACCCAAGTTGGATTTTCGTTTCATCAAAAAATGTGCCCCGATGATGGAGAAATTTAATTTTAAAGGTTTAGTTTAAATTTTAATTTATTTAAAATTTAAATTTAAATTTTAAAATTAAATAAAAGATTTTTCCTGCCATGTCCACCGACGTCATATATTTTATCATGAAAATATTCAAATATTTAAAGGGGCTTATTTTATCAACCAAGTAGGTGACAAGAAATATTGTCTGCATTCGATTATTCCCTCTGCAATCGTCGATTCCCCCCTTCCGATTTCGTTTGCGCACTGCACGTGGAACAAGGGAGCAAGTTTCAAGGCATAGGTGGAGAGGATAGAAATATAAGTCTCAAAGGCTTAAATCCTCCACGTGGGAGGCCTAGCCCACACGGTGGGTGGAGAGTGTGCTAAGGTGTACGACGAGGAGGAACGCGGGGTCGAAACCACCCGAAGCCATTTTGTAAGGTATGCCTTAATTTGATTGCCAAAATTTTTGGGTGCATGAAATATTTTGAATTTGCTAAGGTTGTGTTAAGTGTCGATTTTCATGGAGAGTATAGTGGATTTAATTTTTGCATATGGCTAAGGTTTGATATTTGATTAATGTGGGATATTGTCTAAGAAGGCTTTGTGATTATTTTTTTAAGTGCAAAATTTTTGAAAGGAAGGATATAAAATATTTGAGCTATTTTATGGTATAAGTGGTTTTTGGAGTGACAAGGTTATGCAATGTTTTGATTTATTTTATTTTATGGTATAAGTGGTTTTTGGAGTGATAAGGTTATGCAATGTTTTGATTTATTTTATTTTATGGTATAAGTGGTTTTTGGAGTGACAAGGTTATGCAATGTTTTTATTTATTTTATTTTATGGTACAAGTGGTTTTAGGAGTGATAAGGAAGTTGTGCATTAATTATTAAAAAGGTTTTCTAATTAAAAGCCTTGGTGAATATTATTGTGAAGTGGAGTAATGTTGATTATTTTGTGATATTCTAACCCTTGTGAGGATTGGCAAAAGAATATTGTGATTGTGGTAGATTTTCAAAGAGACTTCTTCATCTTCATAAAAGGTATGGGCACATTATCCTATTGATTGATTATGGTGATTGATTATAAAATACCTTTGGAGTGAAAAGGATTGATTATGGTTTTCTTTTTGAAAGTTATTGGTTAAATGCTTTGAAGTTTTCTGGATTGAGAGTTGTTATTAAACCTTGTTTTATAAGCATTATTGTTGAAGCCCATTGGTTGTGCAAAGAACTTGAACTTGATTTAGAAAAGAACATGAGTATCATTGTTATGTGAGATTTGTGGTTGAGCATTGTTGGAAATTTTTTGAGTTAGTTGATATATGCTTGGACTAGGGTTTGTGATAAAGGGTTGTTCCTTGAGGTGTTTGGTTGAGTAGAGTTGATTGAGCCTAGTCAAGTGGATACATGTGGTTGTTCAAGTTCCATGAAATAAACTATTCTATATTATTATTTGAGTTGAGATTGAGATTTGAGAATAGAACATATAGAATCTCCAACAATTCTCTTTATGCTTCGATGAGATTGATTTGAGTTGAGATTGAGATTTGAGAATAGAACATATAGAGCCTCTAACAATTCTATTTATGCTTCTATGAGATTGATTTGACTTGAGATTGGGATTTGAGTATAGAACATATTGAGTCTCTAAAATTCTCTTTATGCTTCTATGAGATTTATATTGATTTGAAATTGGTATTTGAGTATAGAACATATTGAGTCTCTAACAATTATCTTTATGCTTCTATGAGATTGAATTGAGATATTGATTGAGCATTAAGTATAGAACATATTGAGTCTCTAACAATTCTCTTTATGATTCTATGAGATTGGACAAGTTATGTGTGAGATTATTAAGCATATTTGAGACGAGTCTTTGAGAAGGCTTGTTGACTGATTTTGAGTAAGCTTTTGTGGAAGCTTGCTATGAAGATTTGAGCAAGTCCTAGAGAGGACTTATTGAGAAGATTTGGACAAGTTCTGAGTGAGCTTGTTGAGTAGATTTGGAAAAGTTTTGAGTGATCTTGTTGAGAAAATTTGAACAAGTTCTGAGTGAGCTTGTTGAGCAGATTTGGATAAGTTCTGAGTGATCTTGTTGAAAAAATTTAAGCAGGTTCTCTGTGAACCTATTGAGAAGATTTGAGCAGGTTCTATGTGGACCTGTTGAGAAGATTTGAGTAGGTTCTATGTGGACCTGTTGAGAAAATTTGAGCAGGTTCTGTGTGGACCTATTGAGTAGAATTGATTAGGTTTTGTGTGGAGCTATTGAGAAGATTTGAGTAGGTTCTGTGTGGACCTATTGAGAAGAATTTTACTAGACTGAATGTACTATGTTTAGTACAAGAGATTGAATAGATCTATGCTAGACCGACTGGACTATATTTAGTACAATATTAAGACAAAGCTTTGGAGGTGATAGAGTATAGAGGACAAAGTATTAATGGATAGAGATCCAGCAGCCAGGATAATTGAATATGGATCTAAGTGAGGAGTCTTCAAGTGGAGAGAGATCCACCAGTTAGTGCAATAGATATACAGAGTCTTCTAGAAGATCAATAGCCATAGCCTAAGGGGAAAGATTTCTCCCATGGAAGATATCCATGAAATTGAAATTAGGGGATCAACATGTCCTTTGGAGAGAGGTCCATAAACATTGTAATAGGGAAAGATTCCTAAAAGAGATTGATCGAGAAAATTTTAGTAAAATATTTTCTCCGTGGAGTAGCCCACATTGGGTGAACCACGTAAATTGTGGTTTTTCTATTGTGTATGGTGTTTTGTGCATTCCTTTGATTACTCTATTGATACTGCTATATATACACTGCATAATATTGAATTGAAAGAAAAAGTAAAAAGTGGTATTATACTATTCACCTCCCTCTCAATATAAGCTTGTGTTCTTCATTCTTGGGTAACGCTTATATAATTTCAATGCTTCTTGATATGACACCCGTGTGGCTTATGTTCTTGGGTAACGCTTGTGTAACTCCAATGCTTCTTGATATGAAACCCACATGGCTTTTGTGCTTGGATAACACTATACATATATTTTCAACCTTACTTATTCCATAGCTATGATGAAGGTTCTCTTTCTAATGCTTCAGGGATGAGGAGATGTTATGAGCAATATGAGTGCTCTACCAAATATTCCAAGTGGAAGCCCCTTCGTTTGCATGAAAATAACCTTTCTTAATGTATATTATTCCTTTTATTCTTCTAGAAATAATATCTTCACTATATATTTTCTTTAACATTTCTCTTGAGCATTCGATGATGCTATTATTCTAGCTAAAAGTTGTATCTAGTTTGATGGTTTTATGATGCTTCAATTATGGCTATATGGTGCTCTTCTAACTGGTGATTCTTCCATAGTACACCTTGGTAATCTATCCTTTTTTTTATGCTTTCTTCTCCATTGTAATGAACTATCCTTAGTGCTACATTGAAATGCGATAGACACTTAGTGTAGGCCTTGATATGCTATCCCTCCTACATGGATAATGAGCTCCTTATGTTGGATTTTGATGTTGTAGGTGTATGTTGTTGTGGATGCTTGATGAAATTCTGAATATGACATCTTTGTACACCTTGATTCTTGAGAAATGTGAGCCCTTTTGATGTCTCTCTTTACTTGCTTGAGCTCTATCCCTTTACCTTGCTAAAATGGCTACCTTGTAACAAGTCTTGCAAGCTATTGAAGTGTCCTTAAGATGCTTCAACCCTATCCTTCTAATGGTGCAAGAAACTAATGTAAATAATTTTACAATAGTTAGAATAGAATATTTGGATTTGCACCTATTTTTGAGATCTTCCAATCTCCTTCTTGCAAGATTTCTTTTAGCTTTTGATGAGGTGACTTTCTTCTCCACTCCTTGGAGGAATATTAACCTATAGGATGGCTTCTCTAGGCCATAGTGGATTACAAGTTTTGTGCACCGAATAGTACCTCTAGACACTTCACTCTTACCCAAATTTGTGCACTATAATTTTCTTCTATGATAACCTTTCAATGCACTTTAAAACTTAAGGGTAACTAGTATTAATGCACCAATAATATTTCTAATATTGATGCTCATAATAATTGGAATAGTAATCTCACCTTATTACTCCTTGAAATATGCACTTAGTAATTGATCCTTGTAGAGAACTATAATATCTTAATGTAATATTCTTTTGCTGTATCTAGATCATAGGAAGATGATATTTTATTTTTTTTGAAATATATCCAACTCCTACTTAATGTGTAGGTAATAATTTTGAAATAAAATTCTTTTTGCACTCCCCTTGAAGACTATAATACAACCTTCTCTTTGCAACTTCTAAAGAATTAAAATGGTTCTTAATGGAAGTGGATACTAACCCAAATAAATGGTCAAATAATGAGCCTATTTGCATCCAATTTTCTTACCTTAATGATCTCTGTAGATGAAGGATTTCTAGGTGATTAGATTCACCTTATTGCTACCTTTAACTAGATGTACTTGCAACTATTATTGTCTATCCTTAATATCTCCTTAACTCACCAATTCATAGCTTAGTAACTCCTCTATATTTCTAAACTTTAATCTATAATAGGTGACATCTATTAGTCTTTAGGACAAACTTTGTAACTCCTAAAGTTTTATAGCTAGTAATGCTATCTTAATTGTTGTTCTTTCACAATAAATTTTTACACTAAAATGTTGTTCTTGAAACTCAAAATTTTGTTAGGGCATTCCCCCAAATTGTAGCTAAGTTTTTCTTCAAGTAACATTTTAGTATTTTTTTGTAGATTTAACAAATACCTATCTCCATATGATCCTTCTACCCTTCAAGAGTAATATTCAAACATTTCAGGTTTGGTAGTAAATTTAGGATCCTATCTCCTTCAACCTCCTTGTAAAATTCTAACTTCAATATAGGCCTTCTTCTCAAATTTCTAAAAGTCTTGAGGTATTTACCAATATCCGCCAGGATTTGGCACTCCTTGCCAAATTCTTCTCCTGTTGGGCTTATTGTCGGATGGTGACAATTGTCCCAAAATTTGCTCTATTAGTAACTTTTCCTTGCTGGTATATTTCTCCAATGAGTTCTCTTAGGAAATCCTTTAATGGCATTTTTTAAATTCTAAAATAAAGCTCTCAAAGTTTTCTCCTTGTTTCTCCTTGAGACATTACCAAGGTCTTCAATATCGTAGCTCCTCTAGTCTTCCAGATGAGACCATTCCTTCAACCTTCTACTAAGGAAGTGTTGGTAATGAGATATTCTTCTTAAATATCTAAAAACTGTTTCTATTGGAATCTAGAATAGGACCTTTGTTGGTCCTTATTTACTTCTACAATATTTAGGATTTAATGGAGATCACAAACCTATAATATTCCAAAACTAGAAGTTTTGTAACTGGACCTTCTAAGGGTCTCTTAATCTTCTTCTAGTTGATTTCTTTAATATTTTGTCTATAGTTTTTAATGAAAATCACTAACCTCCCATATTTTTTTTGACTCTTATCTAGAGTATGTTGAATCAACAAGAAGGCTACTATGGCATTTTATTCTTCTACATTTGGTAGGTTTGCAATCTCTAGTAATGAGAACTCTCATCAGGTCTCTAAAATATTTAGTATTCTACTTGTTGCTACAAGTGCTAAAATTATTATTATGAAGATAATATTCCTAGATCTATGTAGGAAGATTCCCAAATTTTTTGAATCTCCTTTTCCTAAAACAAGATGTTAGAAACTAAAATGGAAGAAACTGTAAATCTAGGGATGAAAAATCTATACTAGTTGATTTATCAATCTAGTGGAATCTACGCTATATCCTAGTCTTCACGATTTTTCCTATAACCCTATGGAAAGACTCTAAACAAATGTAATATCATAAATTATGTAAATGAGATTTATGGATTTCTCTCAGTCTCACTTATGGCTCTCCCTATTTCCTATTTGATCTACCATGTGCTCTAATACCACTGTTAGCTTTTTATGGGAGGTAGTACAACCACAAGATGTAAGATAACTAATTTGAGATAACTATAAAACTAATGGCACAATAATATGCAGGAAAATAATAATATGAACATATGCAAATAACTCAAAAATATACCATTAATAAGAATGATGAAAATAGTACAATGCTATATAATGGAGGACATGAACACTCCATGAAATGATATGAAAGGACTACATTGTACCATACTACCATACACACTATATCTACTACACATTGTATATTTACTATATCACTCTCCCTATCTCTACTACTACACCTATGAGGTATTTATATAGAAAGATAGATTGCTTGGCCTTTACTCTATCTAAGACTCATGTACATGTGGACTACATGCACATTGACACTTGTGCATTTATTATAATACTTGAAGTAACTAACTAGCTTTAATATAAAGTAAAATCCTACTCTAGTCATGTACTAAAGGCGGTACATTTACATAACCTAAATGATGTAATATACTCTAAATTTTTTTAATCATCCACCCACATCTAATCAAAACACCTTTCACCCAAGATCAATTATGAGTGTTGCGACCACCCAAAATAACCATACCCACTCATACACTTCACAAAACTTATGCCACTTAATCATCCCAAAACACCATCATCCCACCATCTCCACATCATCATCAACAACAATGTAATATACTCTAACAAATTTTAATCATCCACCCATATCCAATCAAAATACCTTTCACCCAAGATCAATCCTAAGTGTTGCGACCACCCATAATAACCATACCCACTCATCCACTTCACAACACTTATGTCACTTCATCATCCCAAAACACCATCATCCCACCATATCTACATCATCATCAACAACAATTCCAAAATTTATAACAAACATAACATTATTCAACATGAAATCCCAATCAACACTAATCCATTAGCTAATCAAAACTTCATTTCATCAAACCAATTCACCACACATAAAACTCACCCAACCTACACACAAAAAGCAAATTAGGGCTTTCAAATACCCTTGGAAGACCCTAAGTTTCAATTTTTATAGAATTATATTGAGAAATTGGCCATGGAGATGCCTAAAATGTTATATCAGAAACCCACTCTATGGCAGTTGGTCAATCAACCAATCATCCTTTGATACCATCACCACCTTACCCTACAAATTTCACACTATCAAAGTTTGATAAATTTAAAGGGGATGAGAACCCTAGAGAGAATGTAGGTGCATTCATCCATGCATGCTTCAGAATACAAGATAATGACCCTTTGATGCTCTGAACCTTCCCTTAGACATTTGGAGGAGATGCCCTAGAATGGTACAACCATTTTCTACACCATAGTGTTTGCACATTTGAAAAATTAGCAGACCAATTTCTAGAGTGATTCTCTCTAAATTTTAGCAAGAAAACCACATTTATTGATCTATTCAACTTACATAAATTTGGAGATGAGTCGGTCTATGATTATGGAAACCACTGGAGGGAAACTATCACCAAGTTGCCATTCTTCATCCCTATGGAGGAACTCACAATAATATTTACAAAGATTTATTTTAAACCCATATCCTTGTTTTTACAATTGCAACAATATAGAACATTCAAATAAGCTCTCACCCAAGCTTGAGTCATCGAAGAAATCAAAATACAAGAGGGTGAGATAAAGTTGAAAAATAAAGAATGGTAAAATAAGAATCAAAGGGGAAACTATCAAAACTAGCCAAAATTTGGTCAAGTGAATCAAGTGGTCTTGAGTCAACCTCAACAACAAACACAACAACCTCAAGTCCAACTTCAACAACCCCCACAACAACAACCATAAAAATCAATATATCAAATGGTTCCATCCCCAAAATAGCTTCAAAACCAAGCTCCATTTGTAGATAATCGTCAGTGCCAACAATATACTTGACCAACCCATAACTACAACCCATTACTTGAGCCATTCACCAATATTTTCCAATGGTTGTATGAAGCACAAATTATTAAACTACCACAAATTGAACCTAAAGACCCTATCAAATATGGTAGAAACTTTAAGGAGTATCAATAATACACATTTCATCATCAGAAAGGTCATGATATTAGTAGTTGCTATTCATTCAAAGATATAGTCCAAGATATGATATAAAAAGGGACTATTAATATTGATAACCCTTTGGCACAACAAAACCATAACCTTGGTATTTACCAAATACCTCTTCCTCATCGTGAGCAAACACAACAATCTATAGACACCTAAAACATGTCATGTCGAGGTGACTACTCATATGGGACATGCTAGAAGACCATATGGAAGACCTTGGACAGATTACAAGGTATAGCAATGGTTTTCACCACTCATTTAGGCACATTTTCCTAGTCAGTGCTAGCTGCTACTGACACCCACAGTTAGCAGTATTGATCATGCCTATCAACTGCGGTCAGGACTCAGAATTAGTTGGCATTCATCCAACCAAAAATCGGTTGTAACAGCCAATTGGTTATGGATTAGAGCAGTTTGAGTGAGGAAGGTTCTAGATCCTTCCATCCAACAACCTCAACTGCCCAATCTTGATCTTAACTTCCTCATGAAGCTACTCTTAGCCCTTGGCAATTGCTATATAATCCCCCTATGAATTGGGAAAAAGAGAGACAAAAATATAATCAATTGAGCAGCGAAGCCTTGTCAAATTGCATACTCATGCACATGTATTGATAGGAATACCTTTGCTATCAAATTGGAGATCACATTTTCATGGAGATCCTAGGAGGATAGGAGAGACAAGAAATGCTAACCCATGCAATCCATGCACTCACTGAGCAATTCAATCACAAAATCTATCATAGGACACAAAGGTGACCCTTGACCATCAATTTGGTAAGGAGAATCAAAGAATTGGCCCTAATTTGGAGGGTAAACTTACTTTAGTATCTACCGTGGCTATCAGTTGCGGTGAACAGTGCCTACTACTTGAAGGACCCATGATCAATAGGAGACACCTAATTTTCGTATTCTTTACTTTGCAATCTATTTAACTGGGTTAGATTAATCATGTTGTAGGTTTAATTTAGTATTCTAGAGACATTTGACCAACAGATTAGGAGTTAATTACAATTTCCCTTCATTGTTGTAGTGTAGGCATAACAAATATTTTTCATGCTTTCATATCTTCAATTGGTTAATTAGGAGCTTAGATAGATTTACCTTAGTTTCTTTCATGTTTCTAATGGCATATTATCATGTTTTAGATCAATTTACATGCACTAAATCACTTTCTTTATTTCTTAATTATCATGTAATATTTTGTGCAAATATCCTCTTAAAGCCTCATCAAGAGAGGCCTCCTTTATTTTTAATGTTTCTTGTTGTTTATTGCATGCAGGACTAACAGGGTTTTGGGATGCAAGGCAACAAATACCTCTAATCATGGAGAAGAGGGTCATCGACACCCTAGAGAAGTTTGTGTCACCCTGGAAGGCATTTTTATTGCATCTACCCTTGAGAGGGATTTGAAGTTCTATTGTAATTGATGTATCAAATGGGTATCCCTAAGAGGGATGAATCTATAACTTGGCTTCATTGGAATTAATAAAAGGATTATTTATACTTGTTTCATTTCTTGTTTTCAAGCTTATGTTTTCACATTTGTGCTTATTTTGTGAATTACAACAGATAGATTAGATAGCAAGAGCATTTTTGGTGGTTACAAAAGGTGATCACAGTGTGACTCTGCATTTTTAGCCATGATTTACTGAATCTAGTCTATGTTTTTGTGATAGGTACTCATCATGATTGATAGTTGTAGTAAAAAAGTTGGCTTGCAATTGATAGGCACGAAAAATAGTCACAATCGTGGATTAGAACCGTGGTAAAAAAGACCAACCACAAAGTAGGAGTAAAAATTTGAATTAGATGAGGACCTGAGGTAGGTCCTTCTGACACCCTTTGTGTCTGTTTTTTGTCTCTTCATTTTTCCAGAACATCAAAAATGAAACCTAGATAGGAAAAGGATAAAAATAATAGTAAAATGAATTAGGTCCTTGGGGGTTTTTATTTGATGCTTCTACTAGTCGCTACTAGGAATAATGGGTCTCTGAGTGCAGACCGCCCTAGTCTCTAGTGGTCTATGCCATTTGAATGTTAGAGTTTGCTTGCATGAGGCCCAATCAGTGGCCAATTACTCATACTAGTTGTATTCTCTAAACATTATGTAGCATAGTGTGCATATACCTCTAAATATCAAATGTTCTTTGTTGCATATCATATAGGAAATGATCATGTTAATGTTGTATTATGCATATTTCCTTTGTGCAAATTAAAAAGAACCCACACACACCATGACACATTTAAAAACTAGTGATTTGGGAGTCACATCCAACCACTAGTAGGGTTTCAATGATGGTGGAGGTGATTTCCATCCGTTGGCCCAAATCCCTCATACCTTCTTGTTACTAGACCAATACTAGATCCAAGAACCATCTGTATCCTAGAAAATTTCCATGTACTTATCTTCGGAGGGTATAACGCTGACTAGGTGATATTAGGTGAGGATCTGGGAGGACCTATGCTCCCTACCTAGGTGTGGACCTCATAACCACATTTTGGAGAGATTACATGGCTTGGAGTTCATCGCCAAGTTGTCAAGCTATGAGAATACATGTGAAAGCCATTAAAAATTTGAGAAAATCATCAACGTATTGTAAAACACAAGAGTTACTTTACTTATACAACAAATTAAAAACACATCAAACAGTTTAGGGCTCATTTTAAAACTATAAAAGGAGATAATCATTATTGTATTCTTTGCATGCTAATAAAAGTTAAATCTAGACATAGGATACATAATGGTGCAAACACGGAGAGGTCGATCTAGGCATAGACCCGAGATCAAAGCCCAAGATCCACCTAGTGCACAACACAATGTGGAACGCCCTCAATCACTTAATCCTCCTAGACACCATTTGGAAAGTATTATAGGGGATTATTACACACGAGAGGAGTCCATTGAGAATACCCCAATTAGAGGAAGTACTAGACATCCCTCTAGACATAGATCAGAGCATGGAGCTTCCCAACATAGGGGTTTTGCACATGGTAGCATCTACCATGACCGCATTCCGTGGGTATCCATGGGTTTAGCTAAAGAATATATCATCGAGGGATCCATATTGGTACCCCTTTGACCTGTATCTAAGGGAGGCTCACGATATCCACCATCAGAGTGTAGATATGTCCAAGATCCACCCATTCAGGGGTAAACCGAGAGGGTTGCTTCCAAGAATAGGCCCACACAGACTCCCTATAGGGGTGAGCCCACCAAGTTCACCATAGATATATCCAAAGTGGGAATAAATGGTACACTGCCTCATGAGCCATGGCATAGAAAATAGTTGGACGGTCTAGACAGAGTCCTAGGGCATCTAGGATATAAGCCTATGCCTGCACCCTCCCGACTGATGAGTGAGTGTAGCATAAGCACCATTAGGACCACACAAGAACATGGAGAGTGCTCCAAGCATTCTCGAGACATGCATGCTCCTACATAGCATGTAGGAACTGAGTATAGGAGATAACCTGATACAAATGCCATATTTATAGATCGAGGTAAGAGTGTGGTAGATCAGTCCATTAGAGGACATACCCATAAAGCCGCTCAAATAGAGCATACTCCTTAGAGGCCTCAGATGGTCGATCATATTGATAGAGCTCATAAACTGATGTCAGAGCAAATATGGTAGATTCTCAAGACCAATTGGAGGATGTTCACACAAAAAAAGAACACCTCAAAAATGAGAATACTCAGAGGTAGAGGTTCATAATAAAGAAATTGTATGAACAACACATGGTGAACAATGCATCCTAAATTAGAAGGAGCATGTAGAGAGAGATGATCAATTGTCTAGCATATGTTTACCTCCTCGTAGTGATATCAGGTAATGTGTCGATAGATGAGTGGCTTCACATCCTGAGTTACACCCTACGAACATCGACACACATACTCGCCATACCTTGAAAAAAATTCACAATGAACCTCTATGCACAAATATTGGTGTCCAGCATCCGAACAATGTGAGAATAGGCAATATGAGAATGAAGTGGGAGAGGAATTGCAACAAGAATATCCTAAAATATCCCAATTCAAGGAGGAGGATGAGTCTAGTCCCCCACCTTGATCAAGGAAGAATCTGCCTCTAAGGGCACCTCCAAGGCAATCTAGAGAAGAGGAGTTTCTTTCCTTGCAAGCTTACAAGATATTAGCATAGAAGTTATGAGCCATAGAGAAGTAAGGAACGGCTTATCAGAAGCCTAGCTTGAACAAAATTCACAATGAACCTCTATGCAAGTCAGTGCCTATTCCAACATATCCTGAGCATTTCAAGATACCTAGACTGGAAAAGTTTCAATGAGAGGAAGATGCATAGGAGCACATGACTAGTTTTCTAGATATGTGCTTTCATATTGAGAGCAATGATGCTTTGCTCATGCTCACATTCATCATGATCCTCTCAGTCCAGCTCAAGAGTGGTTCAACCAATTAAAGAGGCACAACATCACTAGTTTCAAACAACTAGCTGATACATTTCTTGAACGCTTCTCATTTGGAATCAAGAAGAAAGTGAACTTATCTGACCTGGCTGCTCTAACGCAACATGACAATGATCCAGTAATGGGTTGTAGAAAATGATGGAGGAAAATGATGGCAAAGCTACCATTCTCCATCCCATCCTATGAATTAATGTGAATGTTCATGAAGAGTTGTGCCAAACACATTTTGTTATTGCTATAGTTGCAAAAATACTAGACATTTGAAGAGGCTTTGGTGCAAGCCAAGGTGATAAAGGACATCAAGTTATAGGAGGGTAACTTGAAGCTCAGGAATAAGGAGGGACACAAGAAAAGCACTAAGAGACATCAGGCCAAGTTAGCCTATGTTAATTAGGTGGTGTTGAACCTTCAAAAATGGGATAAGGGGCAACAATAACAAAAATATCAAGCCCAACCTCCTCCTATGCAATATGAGCAATGCAACAACAATTATAAGGGTAAAAATAAGGAACAACACCCACCTTACATATTCACTTAGTTATCAAAGTATTTGGCTTTGATTTTTCATTAGTTATGCAAGGTGAAGGCTATAAAATTACCCAAATTCAAGTTAATGGACCCAAATCGGCCCAATCCTAAGGGCTACAAGGACGATCAATATTACATATTTCATCGATCGAAAGGCCACGACATCAAGGTATGTTGGTATTTCAAACATCTTGTGCAAAATATGATCGAAAGAGGTACGCTTCTTGTCAACAACCCACAAGCACCTGATAATCAAAATATGGGGATTTATAAAAATCCTCTACCAAATCATGAGGTGCCAAAGAATAATGTTGGCCAAGTCAACCAAGTACACATCAAACCACCAACCCAGGGGTTCATCGGAATGGTCAATGTTGTCATAAGAAACATGAGGTATGAATGACCGAATAAACCTCCAAAGCCTATTAGATTCCAAGCCATGCCTCCTCTAAGGCTAGCCCAGCATGTGCCTGACCCACCAACTAGATCGGTGGTGACCATCAGGAGTAGGTTGGTAAAAAACCTACAGATAACTCTAGTAAAGTTGATGATTTATGAGCTAATTCAGTAGTATCTTAAGCATAGGGAGATGCTCATGGACATATTAAGGTCCATAGAAGTGCAACATCAAGATCCCAAAGTGTTTACACACTTTGTGGGGCACGTACAATAGTTTCAAGAATTGATCATTCAATTTCATGACCACAAATTCAAGATGGTTTCCGCTATTATAGCAAACCCCTCACTACATACATCGCATGTGTGAATCACAAACTGTTCAAGTGGGTTTTGATTGACATAGGGTCATCGATCAATATCATAACTACTAAGGCATTAACTAACCTAAAGTTACCCAAGATGCATATCATTTCTTCTACCTTCATGTTGAGAGCTTTCAATGATACCTTATGCTCAATGGTCAGTACTATAGTCCTACCTATCCAAGTGGGGATAAAGACCATACCGGTGATGTGTCACATAATCGAAGGTGCCATGCAGTATAATATAATTCTAGGGAGGCCTTGGATCAAAGAGATGCATTGTATCCCTTATATCTTACATCAATGTATAAAATATATTCATGAGGGACATGTTCACATGGTGCCTTCGGATGAAGAACCCTTTAAATATGTGAATATAGCAGATTTTACAGGGGAATTTGTGCTTCCCTCAACACACCTAGATGTGCAACCAGTGTCGCAAATCAAATATCCAAGAGACAAAATTAAAGAAGTGTGTGCTAGACCCACAACATATATATATCAATGATTGAAGCACACGACGACTACTTCTATTAGACCGACTACATCTATGATACAGTGGGATGATAGGAAGTTTAAAGAAAACGTGGAAAAAAAGAAGATAAAGCAAACACCCAAGCCAATCATCGTTGAAGCCCCTACTCCCATGGAGGTAGAGGAAATTCAAGGAGTCAAAGAGGCACGTCAGATTGCTTCATCTGCATCTTTAGCAGGGTCATATGCACCATAGGTGACCATCCATTTGGTTAATCATGGATTAGGGGAATACATTGTGTAGAATGTGATGTTCACACCTATTATCGAGACTAGATACGACATGGGATGATCGTGATCCCATTTCCTTCCCATAGGCATGGTGGAACCATTGGGGGTGCCACCTAACCAAACCAACTTCATCTATGGAGGGCTAGACCAGTTTGCATCTTCCACACCCATGGATGAGGATGATGATGAACCATTCGCCATGAATGTTCATTCACGATACTTTGAGCATTACCATTGGCATGGTTATCGTCTCAGAATATTTGAGAAGGGGCATAAGAAGCCTATAGAACCACATTATCGATTACCCACTAATAGGTTTAGGTTGGGAATCTATAGCAGAGGATAAGCTAAACTCCTCATGACATCTTTAGACCACCTGTACCTCATTCTAGGGGGTGAAGTTGACTTTAATCCATATCACCCTAATCCTTCTACATTTCAGAGGGATAACCACCTAGTAACTTATATCACTATAGATCCACCCGAGAGATATCATGCGAATGTCTTAGTGGAGATTGAAATAGAACCCATTCAAAGAGCTAAATTGGATAATCAAAGTTGTGGAGCTTCTGATGACATTGGTATGCACTTCTAGAATCTAGATACAACTATGAGTACCAAATAAGAAGTTGCTTCTGAGGATGTTCATGCAGTATCCATCATTGAAAGTGATGGACCAGACTATGATTCTGGAATAGATAATGCTGAGTTATCCACAAACAACAAGAAATCAGAGGATGAAACTGAGTTGGCCTATTTGGGACCCACACTCTTGCATCATCTTTTACCACTAAAATCAATGAACATGAGCGAAGATCCTCTCGATAACGATGATGACTATCAAGAGATAGCCTATATGAGGCCTTATTCAAAGCATCACTTAATTCTAGTGGGTAGAAATGAAGGCCTGTATTATGATAGTGATGAAGAAGATGATATGGAGAGAGCCTATTTAGGACCTCCCTACTTATGCTATCGCAATGCACCATATATGGCTGAGGAGATGTACAGAGAGATAAATCTCCATCCTTGCCTTAGGGGAAGGCCACCTAATCTTAATGTGATTTATCATATGGTGTTTCTCGATCTGATGATGTATATGGAGCTCCTTGAACCCAATGATACCATTCGACAGTTTGTTCACAAATCAGATCTGGATATCCTCTTAACCCCAGAACCACATATTGAGGATGGAAGTTTTGTTAATTTTGAGTCACTTGCATGTGGTCTTGGAGACATGATCCATTCATGAACATGATCTCCATTGATTTGACCACTCCACTCCACAATCTAGTCGATCCGTCCAAACTGTTGCCTCTAAATGTAGATTCTATTGATTAGGATCACGTTGATTCACCACTAGAGCCTAAATATTTCTTCCCTAATGAAGAAATGCTACAACCTTTCCATTTTTAACTAGGTTGTGCACATGATGTATATCATGCTGAGGATGCTTCTAGTGAGGAACCTATAAACCTAGTAGATGACATCCACTTGATCCCTATGCCTCATCTGTTGAGCAAGGTGTTGCAAGAGGTTTGTCATTGTTGTCAACATAGGCAGTTAGATCTAATGATGCAGTGGATAGACAGTTCAAAAGTCATTCAGATGCAGAGGATAGAAGTTCAAAGGTCAGTCAAATCATGTACAGTGAAATTCCAGGTAAACAAAAGTAACCCAGATTCAGAAAATCAAAGAAAAAGACAAGTAAGAAAACTGTCGCGATATCGCGACATGTTTTCTGTCACGATTTCGCGACATGTTATGTTTTCGCGGGCGAAAGGCAGAAAAGAGCTTAAGGCAGGGAAAGTGTCACAATTTAACGACATGTCATGTTTTTGCGGGTGCAAGCCTAGAAAAGGACAAAGAGGTAGAAAGTGTCATGATTTCGCGACAGGTTGCAAGAAAAGCCTCCGAAAGCTGAAAGCGTCGCGATTTCGTGACAGGTTGAAAGAAATATGTATAGATGAAAAAAGTGTCACGATTTCATGACAGGCAGCAGTGAAGAAGCTAGCAGGACGAAGATGTCGCATTTTCACGACATGTCACAGTTTTGCGACTCTAGGAGGAGAGAGAATGTACAGTGCCAAAAATGTCACGATTTCATGACAAAAACGGAGAAGAAGGCCTAGAAGCAAAAAGGGTTGTGATTTCACTACAAGAGTGAGGTTGACGTCAGCAAAAGTTAGAAGTGTCACAATTTTGCGACAAGAATGGTGGTAAAGAGACAAAGGCCAAAAGTGTCGCATTTTCACGATAGCAGGGTAAAGAAGGCGTACGACCGCAAAAGGTGTAGCGATATCACGACATGTTGTAGTTTCACGAAGAAAGCTACAGAACCAGAGAAGCGGTTGAAGCCGACAGAGTTAAATCTGGGCCGACAAAGATTAGGGTTTTGTAGTCAATAATTTTTAGGGTTTACAACCAACTAAAATTAGGGTTTTCCAACCGACTAAGTTTAGATCTTTGCTCATGATTTTACGCTATAAAAGGAGGATAGGTTCAAGTTTTGAGTGAATTGAAGTATATGTGAATGACGTCTGCTATGCGCAGAAAGTGAATCATGTTGATCGACTATCCAGTAGTAGAGTGTGCGAAGCATTAGCGAAGAAGCAGAAGCGATAGTTCGATTGTGTCGAAGCGAAGTGTGAGAGGCAGTTGCGAAGTAGCAGACTGGTGGTGTGAAGCTTTTGCACAGCAGAAGCAGAGTGCATAGAAATTGCAGACTGTGTGTAATAAGGTGAAAGTATTATTACTGTAATTTTTTTGTTATTTTCTTTGAAGTCCAAGTTGCAGCTTGGCATAAGGGGTTGGTGCTCCTTCCAGTAGGTGCTGGTGAATTAGGGGTTGGTGCTCCTTTTTGTTGGTGCAAAAAAATTGAGGGGTTGGTGCTCCTTCCAGTTGGTGTTGGTAAATGAGTTGTAAAGTTGTTGCTTTGCAAAGGCTAGATTTGGATGGTAGTCCAAGAAGTCATTTTTGAGGAGTAGCCACATTGGTGAACCTCGTTAAATCTGTGTTGTGTGTAATGCTCTCTTGTTATATCTAATTTAAATTTGCTTCATTTCTGCATTAAGTATTGCCAGTTTAAATTTTTAAAAGATCACATTGATTCACCCCCCCTCTCAGTGTCACTATAAGTGTAACAATTGGTATCAGAGCAAGGTTCTTGAACAGGCTCAATCAGCTAGGGTGATCTTGGAAGTGAGGCAATGGCAAGTGGTGAAGGTTTCTCCTCAAACAAAGCACCATTGTTTGATGGAACTAACTATGCTTTCTAGAAAATAAGGATGCATACATATCTTCGTGCTTTGGGCTTTGACATCTGGGATGCAGTAGTTAATGGTTACAAAGCTCCTGCCACTGCTCCAGCTGACACTACTGATAAAAAGGCATTTGAAAATGATTCGAAAGCAAAAAATGCCATCATGTGTGGATTAGTGGACAGTGAGCTGGTCAAAATCATAAATTGTGAATCCGCAAAAGATGTATGGGATAAACTAGAGAACATTCATGAAGGAGACGATAGGATCAAGGAGGCCAAGCTTCAAACACATCGAGCTCAATTCGAATCCTTAAATATGGACAATGATGAGAACATAGAGGCTTTCATGCTAAGAGTCAACGAAATCACTAATTCAATCAGAGGTCTCGATGAAGAAATAGATGATGCTACGATCATGAAAAATGTATTAAGATCTCTCCCTCCAAGGTTTGATTCGAAAGTCTCAGCCATAGAAGAAGCTAAAGATCTAAATCGCTTTAGTATGGATGAGATGCATGGTTCTTTGATTGCTTTTGAAATGAGAATAGGAAGGTCTAATCCCACAGATAGAGAAGTAGCTTTCAAAGCCCTAAAAGGCAAAGACACAAAACAAGAGTCTAAAGAAGAGGATGTATCAGATGAAATGGAAGCAAATTTTGTCAAAAAACTAAGAAAAGGAAAAGGAAAATACAGAGGAAAGCTACCATTTAAATTCTTTAACTATGGAGGCATTGGGCACTTTGCAACAAAATGTCCACTCAATGAGAAGAACCAGGGTGAGGAAACTTCACACCAAGAAAGAAGTGACTGGAAGAAGAAATCAAACTTCAGGAAAGGAAACTTCAAAAAGAAAAGCTTCATCTCCAGGAATACAAATTCTTCAGAGGACAGCTCTAGTGAGGATTCTGAAGAAGGAACGGGTGAAGCTCTATTCATGCCATTTGAAGTAGAAAAATTAGAAGAGGTAGAAAAATTAGAGAAGAGAGAAGGAATGAACTCTAAAGCATGTGTTGAAAAACCTGAGGCAGAAGTTGATATAGAAGGTGAACTGGTCTCTGCTCTTGTAGAATGGAAATCTGAGAAAAGAAAAAATTATAAACTTTCAAGGAAGCTTGAGGATGCAAATGACATCATAACCAGCTTGAAAATATAGACAGAGGAATACAAGAAAATATCTGAGGATCTTGAAGTTCAGATAACCATGAAGATAGATTACTACTGTAAACTAGAAGAAGAGAATGTCAGTCTACGAATGTAGATGCAAGAACTGGATCAAAAAATCAGCTATCATCAAAAGCGTGAAGAAATTTCGATGAAGCTGGATAAAATTTTAAGTGACCAAAGACCTGCTGGCATCAAATTTGGTCTAGGCTTCATGGAAGGAGAATCGTCAAATGGACCAAAAGCCAAAAATGTAGAAACTATGTGGAATGAAGAGAAGAAATAGACTGATGTAAGAAAAACAACTCAGGCAAATAAAAGTAGTAATGCCAGACCCGAAAGGAGAACTGACAATGATGATTTTATCAAGGTCACAAATCAAAGAAAAGGAATATCTATGGTTCCTACTACAACCTGGCAAAGACCATATTTTAGGTTCAATCATTACTTTTTTGGTTTCTATTTCAAATGTAATGGTTATGGGCATAAAATTGCAGACTGCAAGTATATTGTAGGACCAAGAAGCTTTATTAGTAGAAATGCTTTTGCTCCTCTAACAAATTATGTAGTAGAATGTTTTAACTGTCACAACTATGGGCATATTGCAAGAAATTGTTGCAGTACCTCTGTTTCAAATCAACTTCAAAAAAGAAAATTTCAACCACAGAGGCCAAGACAAAATGGAAATTTTTTTGAAAGATATGCAAAAGATATTGAAAAATGGAAGTCCAAACTAGAACCCGACATCACAGTCAAATCAGAATGGAAGTAGAAATAACAACTTAGGGAAGAAAAGGAATCCTTAATAGTTCAAACAGATTTCAAGGCACAGAGCAAAAGGGTACCATGGATACTTGACAGTGGATGCTCAAGTCATATGACAGGTGATAAACAGAAGTTTGAAAAATTGCAAAAATATGAGGGTGGTTCTGTAAAATTCAAAAATAATGATGGAGCTAAGATAATCAGAAAAGGATCAGTTAAAATTAGTGATGGGAAGATCAAGTCAAAAGAAGTTTTGTTTGTCGATGGTTTGAAGCACAACCTGTTGAGTGTCAGTCAGATCTGTGATAAAGGACATGAAGTTGTTTTCAAGAAGCAGGGCTATGAAGTCAGGAAATCAAAAAACAAAAAATTGATAACTACTAGATCAAGAACATCTGGCAACCTGTACACACTCTCAGAAACCTTAAAAGGTAATTGTTTCATTGGATAGGAAGAAGAAAACTGGCTATGGCACAAGAGACTTGGACACATTAGTTTTGATAATCTAGTGAAAATCAGCTCGAATCAGGCGGTAAGAGACATTCCAACCATTAGAAAACCTTCAAATAGCATTTGTGCTTCGTGTCAAAAAGGAAAACAAACCAGAACCTCATTCAAAACAAAATAGTACTACACCAGAAAACCTCTAGATCTTATACATACAGACTTATGTGAACCGATGAGAACTCAAAGCATAAATGGTGATAAATAATTTATGATGTGTATTGATGATTATTCCAGAATGACATGGATATTTTTCTTAAAGAATAAAACAGAAGCTTTTGAAATGTTCAGATCTTTCAAACATCTAGTTGAGAATGAAACAGGAAAAAGGATCAAATGTTTACGATCAGATAGAGGAGGAGAATTCATTTCAGACAAATTTAAAGAATACTGTGAAAAACATGGGATCAGGAGACAATATTCAGCAGCTAGAACTCCCTAGCAGAATGGTGTAGTAGAAAGAAAGAACAAAATAGTACAAGAAATGGCACGTACTATGCTGGCTGAGAACAAAATAGCAGACAAATTTTGGAAAGAAGCAGTCCACACTGCAGTATACATTCAAAACAGGTACATGCTGAGAACTCATGAAAGTAAAACTCCTTATGAGCTGTGGTTTGGAAGAAAGGCAACAACAAAACATCTCAAAGTTTTTGGCTGTAAGTTTTACATCAGAAACACTGATGACAATCTTGGGAATTTTGAAAATAGAGCAGATGAAGGTGTCTTTGTTGGGTATTCGATAAAAAGCAAAGCTTATAAATGCTACAACAAGAGACTCAAGAAAATTGTGGACAGTGCTGATGTTAAATTTGATGAAGGAAGGGAAAGAACAGTTAACTATGAAGAAAATTACCCAATTTATGAAGAAGCCATTGAAGGTGATGAGGAAAATGAAACATAAAAGAAATCAACATTTGAATCAGATGACTTATTTGATGACTCGGAGGTGGAAGAAAACAAGAAATTCAAAACAGGCAGCTAGCAGAAGAATCGTCCCAGAGATCAAATAATTGGAGATCCCACAGCTGGTGTTCAGACAATAAAGAAAGTAGTAAGCAATTATTCTCTCTTATCCTGCATTGAGCCCAAAAGTATAGCTGAGGCAAGCAAATATGATAGTTGGATGAAGGCAATAAATGAAGAGTTAGATTAGATTGAAAAGAACAGAACTTGGGAATTAGTTCCTAGACTAGCAGATAAGAATGTAATCGGCACCAAATGGATATTTTGAAATAAATTGAATGAAGACGGACAGGTAGTTAGAAATAAAGCGAGATTGGTCTGTAAAGGGTATGCACAAGTTGAAGGCATTGATTTTGAAGAGACGTTTGCACCTGTGGCCAGATTAGAAGCAATCATAATGTTTTTGGCCTTAGCAGTTCATAAGAATTTTAGAGTTTACCAGATGGATGTAAAATCAGCTTTCTTAAATGGGAAACTTGAAGAAGAAGTGTACATTGATCAACCAGATGGTTTCCAAATTGGTGAAGATTCCAATCTTGTCTACAAATTAAAGAAAGCTTTATATGGCTTAAAACAGGCACCCCGAGCATGGTATGCACGACTAGATAACTATCTCTCTCAACAGGGGTTTAAGAAAGGTATGGTGGACAGTAATCTGTATGTCAAAACAAAAAATGGGCATCTCATTATTCTAGTTGTTTATGTAGATGATATCATATTTGGCAGCAGCAAAGATGAATCATGTAAAGACTTAGCAAATAAAATGCAGAAAGAATTTGAAATGTCTATGATTGGGGAACTGTCTTACTTTCTTGGGTTACAAGTTAATCAAAATGAGAAAGGCATATTTATTTCTCAAGTCAAATATGTGAAAGAGATGCTAAAAATATTTACAATGGAGGACTGTAAGCCAGTTAGCACTCCTATGGTGATAGGCTGCAAGTTGAGTAAAGATGAAAAATCTCCACCTGTAGATCAAACCATGTACAGATCAATGATTGGAAGCTTACTTTATTTAATAGCTACCAGACCAGATATTCTGCAGGCAGTTTGCATGGTAGCAATATTTTAGGCTAGTCCCAAAGAGACTCATGTGACAACAGTAAAAAGGATTCTTAGATATCTCAAGGGTACTATGGAGTATGGGTTATGGTATCCGAAAGGAAAAGACTTCACCCTTATATCTTATTCAAATGCAGATTGGGTAGGATGTGTTGATGTAGGAAAAGTACAAGTGGAGGTGCTTTCTATCTCGATGATAGGTTGGTTTCTTAGCATAGCAAGAAACAAGAGTCAGTTTCTTTATCAATAGCTGAGGCAGAATATATTGCAGCAACAACTTGTTGTACACAAGTTTTGTGGATGAAACAAACTTTGAAAGATCTTGGCATTAATTTTAGTGAACCAATATCAGTTAAGTGTGATAACACCAATGCAATTAACATCTCCAAGAATCCAGTAATGCACTCATAGACAAAACACATTGCCATCAGGTATCATTTCTTGAAGGAGAAAGTTGCAGAAGGAGAAGTTAAATTGAATTTTGTCCCAACCACAGAACAAGTAGCAGATATTTTTACAAAACCATTTCCCAAGGAAGTGTTTGAGTACCTTCTAAACAAATTGGGAGTAGTCACACTTCCCAAGAAGTGACTAGCTATAAGGATCACTTTCTCAGGGGGAGCATTTGAGTATTTGGCTACTCTTTTGCTCATGATCATAATTTGTGCTAAGTGCAACAAATTGTGCCTGAGAATTGTGTGTATGGACTCAGGGGGAGTCTACAGTAGCCCTTTGGTATTATTGACAAAGGGGGAGAAGAGTTACAGGAATGTACACAGGTGTTGCCAACAATTCCAAAGGGGGAGATTGTTGAGCAAGGTGTTGCAAGAGGTTTGTCATTGTTGTCAACACAGGAAGTTAGATCTAATGATGCAGTGGACAGACAGTTCAAAAGTCATTTAGATGCAGAGGATAGAAGTTCAAAGGTCAGTCAGATCATGTACAGTGAAATTCTAGGTAAATAGAAGTAACCCAGATTCAAAAAATCAAAGAAAAAGACAAGTAAGAAAACTGTCGTGATATCGTGACATGTTTTCTGTTGCGACTTTGCGACATGTTATGTTTTCACGGGTGAAAGGTAGAAAAGAGCTTAAGGCAGGGAAAGTGTCACGATTTCGTGACATGTCATGTTTTCACGGGTGCAAGCCTAGAAAATGACAAAGAGGTGAAAAGTGTCACGATTTCATGACAGGTTGCAAGAAAAGCCTCTGAAAGCTGAAAGTGTCGCGATTTCACGACAGGTTGAAGGAAATATGTACGAATGAAAAAAGTGTCGCAATTTCGCAACAGGCAACAGTGAAGAAGCTAGCAGGACGAAGACGTCACATTTTCACGACATGTTGCGATTTCGCGACTCTAGGAGGAGAGAGACTATACGGCACCAAAAATGTCATGATTTCACGACAAAAATGGAGAAGGCCTAGAAGCAAAAAGGGTCATGATTTCGCTACAAGAGTGAGGTTGACGTCAGTGAAAGTTAGAAGTGTCATGATTTCATGACAAGAACGGTGGAAAAGCAGAAAAAGGCCAAAAGTGTCACATTTTTACGATAGCAGGGTAAAGAAGGCGTACGGCCACAAAAGGTGTAGCGATATCGTGACATGTTGTAGTTTCATGAAGAAAGCTATAGAACCAGAGAAGCAGTTGAAGCCGACAGAGTTAAATTTGGGTCAACAAAGATAAGGGGTTGGTGCTCCTTCCAGTAGGTGCTGGTGAATTAGGGGTTGGTGCTCCTTTCTGTTGGTGCAAAAAAATTGAGGGGTTGGTGCTCCTTCCAGTTGGTGCTAGTAAATGAGTTGTAAAGTTGTTGCTTTGCAAAGGCTAGATTTGGATGGTAGTCCAAGTAGTCATTTTTGAGGAGTAGCCACATTGGTGAACCTCGTTAAATCTGTGTTGTGTGTAATGCTCTCTTGTTATATCTAATTTAAATTTGCTTCATTTCTACATTAAGTATTGCTAGTTTAAATTTTTAAAAGATCACACTGATTCACCCCCCCTCTCAGTGTCACTGTAAGTGTAACATCATCAGCTTGAGGAGGGATCCCACATGTCAATAGAAGAAACCTTTGAAGTGGATATCAGTAACGATCCCACCAATCCAAGGAAGGTTAAATTTGGGGAGACTTTTAATCTTGATGAGTGTGCCAACCTCATCCCTCTACTGAGAGAGAGACCTGATCTCTTTGCTTGGACTTACAAAGACATGCTGGGTCCAGATCAAAAATTGGTTACTCATAACCTTTCGCTAGATATATCAAAGAAGTCATTCAAGAAAAAAATTAGGAATATACATCCAAAAAAATCCTTAATGGGTAAGGATGAGTTTCAAAAGCTATTGGACATAGATTTTGTTATCTCCATTGACTATCCGGAATGGGCATCCAATATGGTGCCTGTAGGAAAACCTGATGGAAGGATCCGTATTTGTATAGATTTTAGAGACCTAAATAGGGCAACACCAAATGATTAATTTCCATTATCAAATATTGATGCTCTTGTAGACACGACTTCAGGTCATAAAATGCTCTCCTTAATGGCTGGTTTTTTTGGTTACAATAAAATTTAGATTAAGCTCGAAGACCAGCATAAAATCGTATTTATAATGACATGGGGGACATTTTGCAATAAAGTTATGCCATTCAGCCTTAATAATGTTGGTGTCACATACTAGTGGGCTATGACATATATTTTCCATGATTATATGCATAAGATCCTAGAGGATTACATTGATGACTTATTGGCAAAGTCATTATTGCATTCTGAGCATGCGAAGGTCCTGAAGAAGGTCTTCGATCACTTGATGGAGCATAATGTCAGGTTGAATCCTAAGAAGTGCGTATTTGGTGTAACTTCAAGAAAGCTCTTAGGATTCATTGTTTCAAAACAAGGCATCAAAGTTGAGCCAAAAAATGTTAAGGCTATTTTAGAAATGTGTTCCCCCACACACATCAAATAATTAAGAATCCTACAGGGAAAAATAGCATCCATAAAGTGATTTATCGTACAATTATTAGATAAATATCGACCCATGAATTGAATGCTACACAAGGGGGTCCCATTAAATTTGGATGAGGACTGTCGACTAGCCTTTGATGAAATTAAGCAATATCTGGCAACACCACCAGTGCTAGCTCCACCAAGGCCAGATGTGTTATTTTTGCTATATATCGGCAACTGAATTTGCACTGGGAACCATGTTAGCCCAAAAGAACATGCAAGACATATATTACATTGGAAAAACCTTGGTGAGCTATGAGCTCGGATATGAATATGTGAAAAAGTTATGTTTAGCAGTAGTGTTCACTACAAAGAAATTGTGACACTATATGTCATACGACATATGCCATATACAAACAAAATCCTTTACAGTATATGATGAGCAAGAAATATCATAATTCACATACTAAAAAGTGGATCATGTTACTGATAGAATTTGATCTGGAATTCATAAGCCAAAATTCCATTAAGGGACAAGTCATAGTAGATCAACTAGCTGAGGTACCTCTCGAAAATAGTATGAACCTCACCGTAGAGCTTCCTAATGATGCATTATTTGACTTATCAAAAGCACTCGAACCTGAAGAATCAGATAACAAAGCTGATATGACCTTGTTCTTTGATGGTTCAAAGTGTGAGCAAGGGGGTGGTGCATGAATAGTGTTGTTCACACCACAAGGAGCTCCAATGCCCTTGTTGTTCAAGTTAGACTTTCATTACACTAATAACAATGCTGAATACAAAGCCCTAATTTTGGGACTCCAAACAGCTATTGCCATGAAGATAAAAAGGTTAAATATATTTGACGTTTTCGTTCTCATTGTGAACCAAGTTAAGGGATTATTTTAATGCTGATGTCTGATATTGAAAGCTTACAAGGATCTTGTTGACATTTATCTAGATCGATTGGAATGGTATGATATTGAGGCAATCCCTCATTTTTCTAATAGATTTGTAGACATAATGATATATTTGGGATGTCTAATCCCTTAGAATCTATCTGATGATTTCACTACCATCTATGTAAAAATGTTGTCACATTATGCTATGCAACATGAAGCATTGAATAAAAAGAGTCAATCAACATGATTCATGTAGAACCAAATCATGAATGGTTCTACAAAACCAAAGAATTTCTCAAAAGAGCATCCTAGGGGTCTTTGATCTCATAGGATCCAATGGGGAATGGTATTACCATTAATTATAAGGTTGTTTCCCAGTATGCATTTGCCAATGTAGAACCATAGGGGGAACATGCTATCTTGTTGGTCGAAGTTGAAGCTTATCATAATTGGACATCATAGATACATGACTTCCTTAGACTTGGTGTAATCCCTTAGGGATTGTCGTGTGCCACAAAATGTATATTTAAACAAAAAGTGACAAAGTATGTCTTGTTAGTAGACGTCCTGTACCGTAGAAGCCACGATGGAGTTCTCCTTCATTGTATTGAGCTTCAAGAGTCATCTTGGGAAATTTTGTAAGCTCATGATGGTACGTGTGGTGGCCATTTTAGCAGCATGGCTATCATCAAGTGCATCCTTCACATGGATTATTATTGGCCCACTATGGAGAAGGATTGAAATGTGTATGTCAAGAAATACATTAAATGTTAGTATCATGCTAATATTACGCACTTGCCATCATAAGCTTTACAACCCATTCAAGCGGCTTTGATCTCATTGGTAAGATCTCTCCATCATCATTGAGCTGACATACTTTTATTATCATGGCTACTAAGTATTTTACTAAGTGGGTGGAAGCCATTCCCTTAACAACGATAATTGGAGCATGTATTGCTGATTTTATACTCACCAATATCATAAGTCATTTTGGGATACCATCCAAGATAGTTTCGGATAATGGAACGTCATTTAAGAACAAAACTATGAGAGCTTTGACGTCTAAGTATAGAATCAAACATAGTTTTGCAACTCCATATTATCCACAAGCAAACGAACAAGCTGAAGCTTCAATTAATATAGTGATCTCCATCTTGAAAAATATGGTACAAGAGCACCACAAAGATTGACACATCTAGCTGCCCCGTGCATTATGGGCTTATAGGTATAGTATTCAGACGCCCATTGGGACAACTCCATTTTAATTGGTATATGGAATTGAGGTCATTATGCCCTTAGATTTAGAAATTCCAATGTTGCGTATCGCATTGAAAGAGTTCATTAATGATGACACTGTGCGGCAAGCTCATCTAGATCAATTGATGCTACTTGATGAACGTCGTGTGAATGCCCTCGAGCACCTCTACATTTATAAAGAGTGCTTAAAATGAGATTACAATAGCAAAGTCCATCTAAGAGACTTTGAGGTTGGTGATCTTCTACTAAAATAGAACCAAGAGAACTCAAATTTACCACCAAAAATGTGAGACAAGTTCATGGCTAACTAGTTAGGTCTTTATATGATCTCAGAGAATATTGGACCTGGGACATATCGCTTGACATCGCTTGGAGGAGTTAAAGAGCTTGAACCTCTTAAAATCCTTCATCTTAAAGCATTTTATTCCTAAGTACTAAAAATGCTCCAAGGGTTTTTTAAAACCGCTTGGTCAATCCCAAAATGCTCCAAGGGTTTTTCAAAACCGCTTGGTCAATCCCAAAAGGCTCCAAGGGTTTCTCAAAACCACTTGGTCAATCCCAAAAAGGCTCCAAGGGTTTCTCAAAACCGCTTGGTCAATCCCAAAATGCTCCAAGGGTTTCTCAAAACCGCTTGGTCAATCCCAAAAAGGCTCCAAGGGTTTCTTAAAACCTCTTGGTCAATCCCAAAAGACTCCAAGGGTTTCTCAAAATTTCTTGGTCAATCCCAAAAGTCTCTAAGGGTTTCTCAAAACCGCTTGGTCAATCCCAAAAATGTTCCAAGGGTTTCTTGAAACCTCTTGGTCAATCCCAAAATGCTCCAAGAGTTTCTCAAAACCACTTGGTCAATCCCAAAAAGGCTCCAAGGGTTTCTCAAAACCACTTGGTCAATCCCAAAAGGCTCCAAGGGTTTCTCAAAACCACTTGGTCAATCCCAAAAGGCTCCAAGGGTTTCTCAAAACTGCTTGGTCAATCCCAAAAGGCTCCAAGGGTTTCTCAAAAGGCACCTATAAGCCCTTTGGTAATCCCAGTCAAAATGATCCAAAGGCGTCTGTAATCTCTTTGGTCAAACCAAATGTTAAAATCCATAAAAAATTTGGAAAAATATAAAAAATAAAAAATATTTACATTTCATTCACATCATTGCATTGCATTTTGCATCATGCATCTCATTTTCCACATGCATTTCACATTTGCATTATATTAGGTATATTCATCCGTCACACTTGCATTAGAATGAATTGTGTTTACAATATTACAAACAACACCATGTTTGTGTTTCAATCATGCATCTATGCACTATATTTTTCATCCATTTATCACCCTTGTGAGTAATTGTGTTTTTCAAAACAACCCCAATTGTTGCTATGAAGAATATACTAGGTTTTTTCGGTCATTAAACCATACCTAGAGGTATTCTCAAGAGTTGATAGAAAACTTGCTTTGCTTTTGTAGTTGAGGTCTAATTAGTATAGCCCTTAGCATATTAGAATTCTATCACTAATCAACAAATTAAATAATCCTAATAAGGACTAGGGGAAGATGAAAGTTGCGAAGCAAGACCAGGTATCCTTAGACAAAAAAAATGTTCTTGCTTATCCCTTTGTGCGGATGGTATGGGAAATGTTGGCAATTGGCAAAAGGACAAGTTTATTCCCTATCCAGAATCCCTTACTTAAATTAAAATGAAAAATATCCCATAGTGATATTCCAGATCAATCCTCCATATTGATACCCTAGATCGATATCATAGATCGAAATCCTAGATTTATATCCCATATTGATATCATAAGATCGATATCCTAGATCGATATCCTAGAAATAGTTTTCCAAAGTAAAATCCCCAAAGGAAGTTTTTGAAGCAAATTATCAAATGTAAATCCTAGAAAGTTAGATCAAATGAAGATCAAGTTGTACAAAGAAAATAAAAATTAGTATCAAATCCCTTGCTCAAGAAAAACAAAGAAAGAAAAAGAAAGGAAAATACAAAATAAACAGTGATTCTTGTCACTATAGTACAAAATAAACAGTGATTTTTATCACTTTATATGAGCAAGTATCCCAAAAAATTGAAGAAAATAAGAGAGCGAACTTGAATCCCTAGAATTTCTAGCACTATTGTACCTTATGCATGATGATATATCTGATACAATAGCATCCTGCTTTTGTGCAGACCAATGTTTAAATGTGGAAGAGCTAGTCTCATGTGTCTTGTATCGGCTAGTGGTCTAGTTCAACTAAAATCTAAACCTAGGATTAGATAAACATTTGTGGACCCCCAATATTAGCAATGGGCTAAAATAATCCCACCTGACATCGGGGTATGCTTATACCTTATCTTAATATACACATTTATACACACAGGGATAATGAACAGTTAGGGCCTATCATAGTGAAAGCCTTATGTTTCATAAGTCTAGTATGGTTAGTATACAAATTTTTATCAGTCAACTAGGGTGTTTGAGTCTCATGGTAAACCTCAAAAATTCTCAAATAGAAACAACCAATTTTTAATGCAATCATAAAAAAATCAATTTATTTTATGAGAGTTTATTTATTAGAACTATTTTTAATATATGTTATATACTGGATGGATGTCAAAAATGATGTTTAGACGACCACTGACTATGTTATCCATATTATTTTAATTTACAAAAGTTTATGAACTAAAAACAATAAATAATTGCATCTCACATATGGGTGTATTATCTTTAACAAAGATATAAAGCAAATACAATCCATGATTGTTATACATTATGTAGTGTCATCCATTAGATTTGTTAAAACTCATATTGCATACATTATGTTTTAAGAGATTAAAGCATACATGTCCATTTTACAAACACATTATCAAAGAAACAAAGAAATACATGCAGTACATACATGGCATAAATTATGTCATAGAAGTGTAAACTAAACACATAAAAGTAAAGCAAAGTATACATGCGTGTAACATCAAAATATGGCATTCATAATGCATCCATCATAAGTAGTACATCTGCATACATAACTCATAACATCTAATCATCTATCACATAACTATCTAGTACATGTCATCCATACATAACATCATATAGCATCTAATAAATATACGCATTGCATCCATATGCATAATGAAGTAGGGAAAAATGGTGCACCTAATTATGAATAACAATATGTATATCTATCCTCTATAGCTTATGAGCATCAAAACAAAAGCATGCATGTAAAGATGGAAGCAAAACCAAACAACAAGAAATGAGATGAAACAAGTATCCTTCTTATTAATTTGGTGGATCAGATCCAAGGTTACACAACAATACCCTTGAGGGCTCAAAGGTGATACAATTTTTACAAATTTTGGGTGTCCAAGGATCAAATCCTTCAAGAAATCCGGGTGCACATCCAATGTCCTTCCTCGTACCCACAATCGAGGTGGGTCGACCAATGCCACCGCTACTTGTATCTCTGATATTTGATGTATCGTATTCCTTCCCAATGCCTTATAGAAACCTGCACCTACACACAAGGAAGCCAAAAAGGGTCAAATAGCAAGTGCGTGTGATGGAAAACATGCAATCCCCATAGAAACCAAAAGACTAGTAAAGGGCATATATATTAAAAACATATCAAATCAAATAAGAATGACTTGAAATTTTATGGAGATGTTAAATAGGATATTTTTAAGGGATATAATCAAAAAAAGATCTGAAATTGCATCTGTAGGCCCCTCAATTTTGCACCGCCCGTCTGCAACCTACGAAGACCAAGATAAGCAATTCCCACCCCTAAACATGTCCAAAACAAATGAAACTTGGAAAGAATACATAAATAAATATTTTAAGACTACCCATGTGGTTATATTTGCAAATTGGGGTACATATCCTTCTGTATGCACCTGGGGTGCCCGAATGGGCCCTACAAACCTGCAAAAACTTAAAAATACGATATCTCGGCCAATATAACTCCAAATTGCATGAAATTTGAACTGTAGCATCCTATGATAGTCTAGAATAAGCCTAAAGAAATTGTGCATAGATTTATCCTCATCCCAGGGGGATGATGGTGACTACAACTAATTGGAGGGCACCATGGGGCAGGATACCTACCAATTCTGCACACCTTTTCCTACCAATCCCATTGGGGAATGGTCCTAAACACTCTAAGGGGTATTGCAATTGAATTTGGTGAAGAAATTCACCCGGATGGTAAAGTTATACCCAAAATACCCTCTTGAAGTCACCTAGTAACCTCCTTCACTAAGGAGAGATTCTGAGGGAAAGAGAGCACAATAAAGTGGGGGGAAATCTCGACAACACTCTATTGCATATCCTAAAACTCCTCTCCCTATGTTTTTTGTGTGGACCTTGTATCCATTTTATAGCCTAAAGGGGGTTATGTGCAAAAATTCATGCAAGGGCATGCATGGCAGGAGGTGCCATTTGTCAAAAAAAGGAGGCATGCATTGGATGGGGAAGAGAATCTCCTCTTTTAGCCTCCATTATGAAGTATATCATAAGGATTCAGTGTCCTGTAACCCGCATGCTTCAATTGGTGGGGTAAATGGCAGTTTTTGGGTGCCATTTGTCCCAAATTTGACTTTTTCTTGGTCAAAATTACTCACCGTCCCACCCTGGGATGATGGCTCACCACCATCTGAGGGTGGGATGGTGGGAATCTACCACCATCCCAGGGTGGGACAAAGGTGAATTTTGGGCCAAAACCTCCCAAAATTGGGCTAGAAGCCTCCAAAACCTCTTTCAGAGTAAATACATTGGTCTTGGTTTCTCTTCAGCTTCCAGGTATGCTCAGGGGACTTATAACCCTAAGCGTTAGAGAAAACCAAGTATTTTGGTAACTTTTGAGTTTACCAATAGGCAGGTTCATCTACACTGTTATGTGCTAAATTGAGATATTTGCTTGTTTTTTGCCCCAAGCAGGGGCATGATTATCTTTGTCAAAGATTCGTTGGATGAATGCAACTTGCATGATTGAGTGTTTAATTGTTGATTTTTGATTATGAATTTGTTAAGCATGATTACCCCATCAAACGATAAGTCGATGAGGGAATGACCAGTGATAAAAGCGATGAGTCACTTGACCCAGATGACGTTTGTTAAGGTTACCTTCAGTTGTTCTCATTGAAAAATAGCATAGTTTTGAAAGGATTTGGATGATGCTATGGAGATTTCATGGAAGTAAAGAGTTGAAAACCTCCTTCCCGTGGGGTGGTCTAGCCATAATGGCCTTCTTGGGGAGTGAAGTAGTAACTTGTCCATGCATCCATGAGAAGTTTGCATTCCATATTGACCGTGAATGAATTCCATCATATTTGACTTGTTTTGGTGGTTGTTGAACCCTTTTCTTTGGCTTATGTGTTGTTTTGTTGTTTTTTTTTGGTTTTTTATTAATATATATGTATTTATACTTGACCAATGGGCTTATTGGATGCCATTGCACCATTTTGAGTGACCAAAGGGTTTAGGTATACCTTTGGGGCTTGTTGGGGTTGAGCAAAGGATTTATGGAGACCTTTGGGGCTTTATGAGTTGACCAAAGGGTTTATGGTTACCTTTGGGGCTTCATGGGGTTGAGCAAAGGGTTTATGGATACCTTTGGGGCATTTTGGTTGACCAAAGGGTTTATGGATACCTTTGGGGCATTTTGGTTGACCAAAGAGTTTATGGATACCTTAGGGGATTTTTGGGTTGACCAAAGGGTTTATGGATACCTTTGGGGCATTTTGGCTGACCAAAGGGTTTATGGATACCTTTGGGGCTTTTTGGGTTGACCAAAGGATTTATGGATACCTTTAGGGCTTTTTGGGTGACCAAAGGATACCTTTGGGGCATTTTGGTTGACCAAAGGGTTTATAGATACCTTAGGGGATTTTTGGGTTGACCAAAGGGTTTATGCATACCTTTGGGACTTTTTGAGTTGACCAAAGGATTTATGGATACCTTTGGGGCTTTTTGGGTGACCAAAGGGTTTATGGATACCTTTGGGGCTTTTTGAGGCTCTTTTGAATCTTTTTGGATTTTTGGATGTTTAGCATTGTGAGGTCTAAGGACCCACTTTATTATAGCCTACGGGCATTTTTGAAAACTATGATGCATTTTTTTTTGCCCCATATATATATGAGATTTTGTTATGGCCATCATGTGTCTCCCTTATTTATTTATGAGATGGATGCAATGTATGCATTTGCTTTTGTATATGTGTTGGATGATTATTATGTATGCATATGGATGCTTTTGTGATATGATGGAATGGTGATAAACATATATCATGTATGCATGTGTATTTGCTTTTATTTGATGCTATATATGTGCATGGATGCACAGTGAGATGAAATATGGGGTGATTGAAAAACATGGATTGTGGCTAATGATTTGACATACTATGTGAACACTATAGACTGTACAAAATACATTAACGCTCTTTGTTTTTTTTTTGTAATGGAAATGTGAAACCATTATTGTGATGTAAAAAAAGGAGTAAATGATATGACATGTTTAAAGAATGTAGGTGAGGTTTTTAGGAGACTCAAACACTCTAGATGATGTGATCAAAGGTTGTATAAATACTATGCAAGACTTTTTGACAAGGTATGAATCTGCTAAGATGACCAAGGTACGTCATATCCCTGTGTTTGCAAGTGACTTCATTCCTATGAAATGCATAAAGATACCACCATTTCCATATAGGCTATTCACCAAACTTGGAATGAGGATCACCCTATGAATGTCACAACCCTGGGTTCTATACTTAGTAGGACTAGACCACTAGGCAATCTAGGTTACAAAATCTAGCTTGTCCACATGAAAACATTGGTATGCACACATGCACGAGGCTAATGTGATAGACATATCATCATGCGGGAGGCTACCACCATTTCCAAGTAGGCTATCAACCAAACATGTAATGAGGATCACCTAAATGGTTTTTAAAATGCTAAGAATTCCAGGGATTCAAGCTCAAGCTTCCTTATTTTCTTCAATTTTATTGGGATACTTGCTCATGGGTAGTGATGATAATCACTATTTTTTTTTGTATTATTTTTTCTTTGAGCAAGGGATTTGGGATTTGGGATTAGTGGTGCAAACCACTATTGACTTTGCTTTTGCTTTTTGCTTTTTGATTTTTGCTTTTTTGAGGATTTTGATATTGAACTTTTGGGATTTCTTTGATTTTGAATTTTGATTGCTTTGATTTTTGTGAAATTTTGATATTTTTGGGATGGGGATTTGTGGGAATTAGGATTTTTGATAGTGGTGAAAACCACTACATATTTTGGGGAATTGGGTAGGGAAGATGCTTGTCCTTTTGCCAAATCTCATCATTCTTGAACCATTCACACAGGGGGATGAGCAGGATGACCTTTTCACTTAAGGTAACCTAGACCACTTCATGGATTTCATATTTCTTTGCACAAAACTTGGATTATTAATGTTTAACTATGTTTGAGATTTGATGTAAACAAGGAATAATCAATGCAAGAATCTACCTCCTAAAAATCAAGCTAGCTTTCTACAAAACCTGAAGAGAAGCTAGAAATGGTTGAGTGACTAAAAACCCTAATGACATTCTAAAACAAATGACTAGGTGAAGGGGTGGACACAAATATGGAATGCGAAAAATGTGGGTGAAAATGATAATTGTGGCATTGAACTATGAGTACTTTCACAACATTGATTTTGAGCGGTAAGTAGTGTACCATTATAATGCTAGACATGTATGATCAACTCTAAAATGTAAAGTGCTAATGATGAATATGCCTAAATGCAAGTGACGATAAAATACAATGGGATGCAATGTGATGTGATGCAATATTTTTGAATTTTTGAAATTTTGATAATGTTTTTTTTGAAATTTTTATTGATAGATGTATGAAAGTGCAATGTAATGCAATGTCTTTGTATTTTAATGTTTTGATGATGTTTTTAAATTTTTGATTGATATGTATATACATGTGACCAACGGGCTTATTTGGAAGCCATTGGGGCATTTAGGGGTGACCAAGGGGCTTAAAAATGCCTTTGGGGCCTTTAGGGTTGACCTAGATGATTGTAGATGGTATAGGGGTATTTTAGGTTGACCAAGCGGGTTGTAGACACCCTTGGAGCATTTTTGTTTGACCTAGATGGTTACTAACCGCCTAGGAGTGTTTTAGGTGACCTAGACGGTCAATGATACTCATAAAGTGTTACAGACTTCCTAGAGGTGTTTTTTTGTGACCAAAGGGATTATAGATGCCTTTGGGGCTTTTGAGGTTGACCTAGATGATCGTAGATAGTCCAAGAGCATTTTTATTTGACCTAGAAGATGAAAAACTGCTAGGAGCATTTTGTTTGACTTAGATTGTCAACGGCACTTAAAAGTGTCTATGAATACCTAGGGGTATTTTTCTGTGACCAAAGAGCTTATATATGCCTTTGGGGCTTTTAGGGTTGACCTAAATGATTGTAGATAGTCTAGGAGAATTTTTATTTGACCTAGACGATGAAAAACTACTAGGAGCCTTTTGGGTGACCTAGACGGTCAACGAAAATTAAAAAGTGTCTATGACTACCTAGGGGTATTTGGATGTGACAAAAGGGCTTATATATGCCTTTGGGGCTTTTAGGGTTGACCTAGATGATCGTATTTAGTATAAGAGCATTTTTATTTGACCTAGACGGTGAAAAATAGCTAGGAGCCTTTTGGGTGACCTAGATGGTCAACGACACTTAAAAAGCATCTACGAATACCTAGGGGAATTTGGTTGTGACCAAAGGGCTTATAGATGCCTTTGGGGCTTTTAGGGTTGACCTAGATGATCATAGATAGTCTCGGAGCGTTTGTATTTGACCTAGATGGTGAAAAACTGCTAGGAGCCTTTTGGGGTGACCTAGACGGTCATAGATTGCCTATGAGAATTCTAGGTTGAACAAGTGATATGTAGATACCCTTGGAGCCTTTTGTAACTTTTATTACTTTGTGTTCTTAGGAGAAAGGTGCAATACCTTGTATACCCTCAACATTTACTGTGATTGATACGATGTTATTGACTTGGCTAGGAGGAGCAATAGGAATTGACCCCGCGATCATAGATAGTCTAGTCCCATCGTGATCACCACTGAAGTAGGGAAAAATGATGCACCTAATAATGAATAACAATATGTGTATCTATCCTCTATAGCTTATGAGCATCAAAACAAAAGCATGCATGTAAATATGGAAGCAAAACCAAACAACAATAAATGAGATGAAACAAGTATCCTTATTATTAATTTGGTGGATCAGATCCAAGGTTACACAATAGTCCCCTTGAGGGCTCAAAGGTGATACAATTGTTACAAATTTTGGGTGCCCAAGGATCAAATCCTTCAAGAAATCCGGGTGCACATCCCATGTTCTTCCTCATACCCACAATCGAGGTGAGCGGGCCAATGTCATTGCTGCTTGTATCTTTGATATTTGATGTCTTTTATTCCTTACCAATACCTTCTAGAAACTTGCACTTGCACACAAGGAAGCCAAAAAGGGTCAAATAGCAAGTGCATGTGATGGAAAAAATGCAGTCCCTACAGACACCAAAAGACTAGTAAAGGGCATATATACTAAAAACATATAAAATCAACTCAGAATGACTTAAAATTTTATGGAGATATTAAATAGGAGGTTTTTAAGGGATATCATCAAAAAAAGATCTAAAATTGCATCCATAGGTCCCTTGATTTTGCATCGTCCGTCTATAACCTACGAAGACCAAGACAAGCAATTCCTACCCCTAAACATGTCCAAAACACATGAAACTTGGAAAAAATACATAAATCAACATTTTAAGACTACCCATGTGGTTATATTTTCAAAATGAGGCACATATCCTTTTGCATGCACCTAGGGTTATTGGATGGGCCCTACGAACCTGCAAAAACTTAAAAATGTGATATCTCGACCAATATAACTCCAAATTGCATGAAATTTGAACTGTAGCATCCCATGATAGTCTAGAATAAGCCTAAATAAATTGTGCATAGATTTATCCTAATCATAGGGGGACGGTGGTGACTACAACTAATTGGAGGGCACCATGGGGCAGGATACCTACCAATTTTGCACACCTTTTGCTAAAAATCCCATTGGGGAATGGTCATAAACACTCTAAGGGGTATTGTCATCGAATTTGATGAAGAAATTCACCTAGATGGTAAAGTTATGCCCAAAAGACCCTCTTGAAGTCACATAGTAACCTCCTTCACTAAGGAGAGATTCTGAGGGAAAGAGAGCACAATAAAGTGGGGGGAAATCTCGGTAGCACTCCGTTTCATATCCTATAACTCCTCTCCCTATGTTTTTTATGTGGAACTTGTATCCATTTTATAGCCCAAATGGGCTTATGTGCAAAAAGACATGCAAGGGCATGCATGGCAAGAGGTGCCATTTGTCAAAAAAAGGAGGCATACATTTTATGGGGAAGAGAATCTCCCCTTTTAGCCTCCATTATGAAGTATGTCATAAGGATTTAGTGTCCTCTGACATACATGCTTTAATTGGTGGGGTAAATGGCAGTTTTTGGGTGCCATTTGTCCTAGATTTGATTTTTTCTTGGTCAAACTTGCTCACCATCCCACCTTGGGATGATGGCTCACCACCATCCCAGGGTGGGATGGTGGGAATCTACCACCATCCTAGGGTGGGACGATGGTGAATTTTGGGCCAAAACCTCCCAAAATTGGACCAGAAGCCTCAAAAACCTCTTTCGAAGTGGCTAGAACCACTATGTGCCTTCTGAGGGCTGCCCAAGGGTCCCTATGATGTCAATTTAGTCATTTTTTGTGGATGCCTAATTGGATTGACTATATTTTTGTGTCTACACATAACATAAAACATAAAATACCAAAAATAAAGTACATATGTAATGAGATGAAATGTCATATCATATATGAATATATGTCAAATGTACATCATAGTGGGGTATAATAAAAATTCCCGTAGGCTATATATGTGTAGGTCCTCGACCTTACACTAAAAAATGGTATAATAGCATATCTAAAGATCTGTACTAAATAGGGCCTGCACCCCTAGTCTGTGAGGCACCTTCATTGCCTCTGCCATCCTTGTGGCTCCTCTGTGATCTACTACCATGAGTATTATTAGACCTATGAGTCCTATGACTAGAGCTAGCTAACAACTGCCCTATCTCCCTAGTCTTGGTTTGGTGTGACCCTATGATAGTGGTCCTCTTTCGCACCTGTCCATCAAGAAACCTGATGATGCCCTCTAGCTAGGAATTATGGGCTACATCCGCTATGTGACGATTATTATCCTCCTCCATGAGGGTATGTAGCCTCCTGATCTCTTCCATAGGATCAAACCCTATAAGCACTAAAGTAGATGGTGCTACAATAGGTGACATGATAGCTTGAGAGGATGAGGGATCTCCCCTTTCTGCCTTGAGTATATATCATTCCAGGGTCACTACACTCAGTTGCACCTACACCAGATCACGCTCGACAGTGAGCTATGTAATTCGAGTATCTGCTATGGTGACCTATGCCTGGAGAGTTGTCCTTTGCTCCTTGTATTTGTGCCACTACCTATGCCCATGAGCTAGCTTCACCTCTAGAGTGGTGATAGAAGTATCCCTATGTAGGAGTTGGGTGTGGAGTCTTCCCACTTGGCTCTAGAGGTTGGTAACCTATGCTCTCAGTTGCCCTACCTTGCTATCAAGAACTTCCTCACCCTCCTTGAAGGCCTCATCCTCAACCTCTACCTGTGGGCCATCCTTTTCTATGACCCTTATGCCCCATGTAACTTCTATCAGTTGGTGGGTCCTACACCCATGAGGATCCACCTCTGTGCCCTCTTCTATGAACCCATAAGTTGGTCAACCTAGCAGACTCTCACTGTGCCACTAGAAGTCTAACCACTAGCCATCATAGTATGCTATAGTGCCTATATATGCTAGGCCTAACTCTTGAAAGTCATCATCACCATCCCCCAGTGGAGTAGCCTAGGGCCAAGTGTCCCTCTCCAAGACCAGGCGTCTATAGATGGTAAGCATATCTAGGAATTCCTGTCTAATCCCAAAATTCCTCAGGAAATTAGAGTAGAATTGGTACTCGTGTATATCAGCCTTATGACTGATGGTTGTGGTCCCCAAATTAGGGTTTTGCAACCGTGGCTTTGAGCTACAATAAAGAAAATTTCTCACAATTAACAAGCATGGTCAACAAGTTACAATAAATGCTCCCAATTACCATCGTGGAGAGCCTTAAAAGGTCAAAATAAATTTTTTAATCAGACCAGAATTGCACCAAAAAATATAAAATAATCTAAATGATCTAAACAAAGCACAACAACAATGGAAAATATCATCATAAGGTAAAACAAAATAACTGGCTAAGATTATAAAGTACATTCAACCAAGGTCATCGCTATGGAAATCCTTTCTTGGAGCGCTGCACCTCCCAACCAATAAAACATATTCAATTCAAAATTAACAAAAAAATCAAATAAATAAAAAGTCAAATGTGCCTCGTATTCAGTAATTTAGCCTATACACTTGGCGGTTGAAACGATTTGCGCTCCATGTAATCCAGTAAGATGAGTAAATTACCATAAAGAAATTTGGGGAAAATTCATCATTGTGGAATTGTTATGCTTCATTTCAATCTCTAAGAAGGCCCTGAAGGTCGGACTGCTCCAAGGGAATGAGATACTTGTCACAATTCTCCTATGATATTTTTAGCATATCATCAAAAATATGATTCAACACACGCCTAATCGGGATTGCTTTCATTTTTATTCCCTAAGAAGGTCTTCATGGCTGTACCGCTCCATGGGATATAAATAGGCAATTACTATTAACAATTGCAATCATAGCTAATTAGGCCTTACCAACTATTCAAAAGCTAAAATCTTAAGTTGTTCAAGATCATTCACAGTGGTCAAGAGACCTCATTGCTTCATTTATTGTCATTAACCTCATCGAATCGTCGCTTGAGGGGGTAGTCATAATATCAAATCATAATCAAAATCAACAGAATATCCCTTTATCGTAGATCCCCTGATCTTGTCAAAATTGCATTCATCTTATGAATCATTACCAAATACTATCATAAGCTTACTCTTCTACTGGGGTAAATAACATATATGACAGTTTGTTTATAGCTCTCATCCTTTTGGTTATATAGGCCTAATTCCTATTGTATAACCAAAGTTAACCGAATTCCTGATGATGAGTGCAAACCCTTCAAATTAAGCCTTTCATTGAGTTGAAAGCAATAATTTTAGAATGTGCGTCCTATTTATAGGACTTGGGCATCTAATGTTGATCAGGCTAATGATTATCATTCAATATACAACATCATTTTAGGAGGTCTATTTTTGCTCAACGTTGTTTGATATCACAATGCATCTCAAAAGGGGTATCTGTAGACACCTAAAAAGTGTCATGCCAAGGTGACTACTAATATGGGACATGCTAGAAGACCACATGGAAGACCTTGGATAGTGTAACCACCAAAAATGCTCTTGCTATCTAGTCTATCTATTGTAATTCACAAAATAAACACAAATGGGAAAAACATAAGTTGACAACAAGAAATAAAGCAAATATGAAGAATTCATTTATTAATCTCAATGAAGCCAAGTTATAGATTCGTCCCTCTTAGGGATACCCAATTGATACATCAATTACAATAGAATTTCAAATCCCTCTCAAGGGTATATGCAATCAAAATGCCTTCCAGGGTGACACAAACTGCTCTAGGGTGTCAATGACCCTCTTCTCCATGATTAGAGGCATTTACTACCTTGCATCCCAAAACCCTGTTAGTCCTGCATGCAATTAACAACAAGAAATATTAATATCAAAGGAGGCCTCTCTTGATGATTCTTTTAAAGGGTGCTTGTATGAAAGATAACATGATAATCAAGAAATCAAGAAAATTATTTAGTACATGTAAATTGATCTAAAACATGATAATATGCCATTAGAAACATAAAATAAACTAAGATGAATCTATATAAGCTCCTAATTAACCAATTGAAGACATGGAAACATTAAAAATATTCATTATGCATACACCACAAAAATGAAGGGAAATTGCAATTAACTCCTAATATGTCAGTCAAATATCCCTAGAATACCGAATTAACCCTACAAAATGATTAATCTAATATAATTAAACGAAATGCAAAACTAAGAACAAGGGGATCAGAGATCACCTGCTAACTGCGGATCATTCATGCAGGCACTGTTCACCACGGTTGACAACCATGATAGAGAATGAAGTAGGTTTGCCCTCCAAATCAAGGCCAATTATCTGATTCTCTTTGTCAAATTTATGGTCAAGGGTCGCCTCTGTGTCCTCTGACATATTTGGTAGTTGAATTGCTTAGTGAGTGCACGGATTGCACGAATTAGTATTTCTTGGCTCTCCTATCCTCCTAGGATCTCCATGGCAATGTGATCTCCAATTGGGTAGCAAAAGTATTCCTATCAATGCATGTGAATGAGTATGCAATTCGACAGGACTTCGCTGCTCAATTGATTATATTTTTTCTCTCTTGGCTCTTAGATTCGATAAGGATTCGTTGTGTTTAGTTGAAAGCTTCTCTAGAATTTTCCCCAATTTGGAGGGGGATTATATAGCAATTACCAAGGGGCTAAGAGTAGCTTCATGAGGAATCTAAGATCAAGATTGGGTGGTTGAGCTTGTTTTATGGAAGGGTCCAGAACCTTCCTCACTCAAACTGCTCCAATCCGTAACCAATTGGCCCTTGCAATCGATTTTGGGTTAGATGAAGGCTAACTGATTTTGAGTCCTGACCATGGTTGATAGGCATGGTCAGCATTGCTAATCGTGAGTGTCAGTAGTGGCTACCACTGACTAGGCAAAGATACCCAAATGAGTGGTAAAAACCATTTCTATACCTTGGATTTGTCCAAAGGTATTCCAAATGGTCTTCTAACATGTCTCATATGAGTAGTCACCTCGACATGACACATTTTAGCCTCGAAATGACACGTTTTAGGTGTCTACAAATGCCCCTTTTGAGATGCATTATGATTTTGAACAAGGCTGAGCAAAACTAGACCTCCTAAAATGATGTCATAGTTTAGATGATGATTGATCTGATCAACATTAGATGCCCCAGGTCCAACAAAAGGATGCGCATCCTAGAATCATTGCTTCCAAATGGAAGGCTTAATTTTAAAAAAGTTTGCACTCATAATCAGACATTCGGATAGCATCAATGCAAAGTAGGCTTTTGTGCCTGTCAATCCAAAAGGAAGAGAGATACAAACTAAACTGTCATATATACTATTTGCCTCATTAGAAGGGTAAGCTTATCATAGTCTTTGGCAATGATTCGTAAGATGAACATAATTTTGACAAGATCAAGGGATATTCTATTGATTTTGATTATGATTTGATATTATGACTACCCCCTCAAGCAACGAGTCGATGAGGGTAATGACAATAAATGAAGAGATGAGGCCGCTTGACCACTATGAATAATCTTGAATAAAGTAATATTTGGCATTTGAATTCTTGGAAAGGCCTAATCAGCTATGATTGCAATTGTTAATAATAATTACCTATTTCCATCCCATGGAGTAGTCTAGCCATGAAGGCTTTCTTAGGGAATCAAAATTAAAGCAATCTCGATTAGGCATATGTTGAATCATATTGTCGATGATCTGCTGAAAATATCATAGGAGAATTACGATAAGTATCTCGTTCCCTTGGAGTATTTTGGCTATGAAGGCCTTCATAGGGATTGAAATGAAGCATAAAAATTCCATGATGATGAATTTACCCCAAATGTACTTATGGTAATTTACTCATATTTTTGGATTGCATGGATCACAAATAGTTGCAACCACCAAGTGTATAGGGTAAATGACTGAATACAAGGCACATTTGGCTTTTGATTTATTTGATTTTTTTGTTAATTTTAAATTGAATTTGTTTTATTGGCTGGGAGGTATTGCGCTCCATGAAATAATTTTCATAGCGATGACCTCGGTTGAATGTACTTTGTAGTCTCAGCCAATTATTTTGTTTTGCCTTATGATGACATTTTCCAATGTCATTGTGCTTTGTTTGGATGATTTAGATGATTTTATATTTTTTGGTGCAATTATGGTCTGATGAGCAATTTTATTTTGACCTGTTAAGGCTCTCCATGGTGGTAATTGGAAGTATTTATTATAGCTTACTGATCGCACCTGTCAACTATGGGAAAATTGCTTGATCGTGGCTCGCAACTATGGTTGCATAACCCTAATTTGAGGACCATGGTTGTCAACCATGGGCCAACCTGGATTCAAAAAGGATAAATAAGGATTTGCTCTTGAAAAATTCATTATTTACCTGACAATGATAGTAACTTTGAGAGCTTTGAGAGGTAAATAACAAAATTTGACCTAGAACGCTGCCTAAAACTTGACTCATTCCACACATTCCACACTGATGGCCGACCATCTGGATGCTTCTACCAGTGGAGGAGTCAGTGCTTCCAAGGTAACTTGAAAATCAAGACCTTTCTTGTACATTATCGGATTAAAATTAACCACATTAAGAAATTGGTAAATTAACCGCATTAAACTACCAGTAACGAACCTCACCCTAGCTAAGTTTAGCATAGGTTAGATAAGGGGGTGGGGTACATTTTTTTTTAGGGTTTTTTTGGGAAGGGCGGGCCCAAAATGGGTTTTGCTTCCTAGCCGTGGGTGGCATCCGTGGTCCCCAATTGGCAGATTTGGGGCCGTGATGGGAATAAAATCCCAACAGTCAAATTTCTGACCGTTGGGGCAAACTGCGGTTCCAACCTGCGGTGCCCAAATTTCTCAACATTTTTCAAAATTTTCCATTTTTTTTGTTTTGTCTGGGCAATTAATGTCATTTATTGTTGTTTTGAAGTGCTCTTTTGATGTTTTTTGAAATTTTTGATCATATTTTGCATGTTTTTGTATTTTTAGGATATATTATGATTTTTTTATCATTTTTTAGTGATTTTAATTATTTTTTTGTTTTTACTTGATTAATTTTATTCAGTCCCTAATGAACAGAGCAAGGGAGATCGATATCCTTCGCAACCTTCGCCACACATTAACTGAAATGGAGCAAGGTTGGTTTACTGTTGTGGGGTTCATATTCATCTTAGACCTCCCCACTATCTGAGTGGAATAGGTATACCTTACTGCATTGGCCTGTCACTGGGATGCAAGGACCAATACATTTCACCTACTTATGAGTGAAATGACTGTCATCCTGGAGGATGTGTACCACATATTTTAGCTGCCCATTGATGGTAAGCCCACCACATACTATCTGAACTTGGTGAGGAAGGTCGTATTTGATGCTATCTTTAGATAGCAAAGCATGAAGGTACAAGGCCATATTGACCACATAGGTATCCACATTCAAGAGTGGTATGAGGTCAGATTTTTATCACAGAGGGAGGTAGTATTCATGCATATTATCATTCAGATCACCCTCCTAGAATATTTAGGTGTGAGGTTCCCTTGAAACCTCCTATATCAGACTAAAGATGTCATGGTTAGCTCAATCGTGTGACCGCTCATATTGTCCTAGGGGAGCACTCTCTTAGTGTAGCTCTATCATGAGCTGTTTCAGATTACCCATCGCAGTAGAGTGGGCATCGACTGCAACTTCCTTCTATAGATCTAGGGATGGTATCATATCCTAATAGAGCATCCCATCGACTTACCCCTATAGTTTTCTACCCTTGTATATGATCGATAGTGCTATTCCACCTACTAGCCCTAGGATCAGGAAGGCTTCAGGAATATGTCTTATGTAGGAGACATAGATCATAATATCGATCGCTCTGCATAGCTATACCTCAAGGATATCTAGTGGCAACCCTACATGGACTACCCACCCTAGACAAAGATAGAAAGATACCTACACTGGGCACATAGATAAAGAGATCATTGATTGTAAAGTCATTTGGCATGAGTATCACTACTTCTCTCGTGTCCTATGGCAGTTTGGGATTCGATAGGATTTTTCATATATGCCAACCATTTACAAAAACTTGGTCCTAAAGAGAGACCTGACATGGCCCCAGGTCACTCCACTGGGAGAGAAGGATGATAACTTCTAGGAGTTAGAATTAGCAGATGCTAGTACTACTCTAGACTACGATGGTTGGTGGATCGACTTCCAATGGCATGATGAGGGTCCTTTAGGTCAGCCAATTGAGGGATTTGTAGTCGAGGGTGTAGAGGGCACAAAGGTGGATCCTCATGGGTGTATGACCCACCAAAATATAGAGGGAACATGGGACATAGTAGAGGAGGGCCCACTGGTAGAGGTCAAGGAGGAGGCTCTTAAGGAGGGTGAGGTAGCTCCAAATAGTGAGGTTAGGCAATTGAGGGAACATATTACTGACCTAAAAAACTAGGTGGATAGAATACACACCCAGATCCTACATAGGGAAACCTATATCGCCACTCTAGTGGTGAAGCTATCTCATGGGTAGAGGCATTGGTACAACTATGAGGAGAAGATATCAGCTCTCCAAGTACAGGTTACCATTACAAACATGCAACTCAAGGAGCTCATTGGTGAGTGGGATCTGACATAGGCATAATAGAGTGTAGTGACTACTAAGAGGGACTTTCTTAGGGTAGTGAGGGGAGATCCCTCATCTTTGTAGGTTATCATGCCACCTCTGGTAGTACTATCTACTTTATTTCCAAGAGGTCATGACCCTATGGTAGAGATCAGGTGGCTACATACTCTCGTGGAGGAGGGTAACAATAGGCATACAGTGAGAGTAGCTCACATCACCTAGCTGGAGGGTCACATCAGGATACTAGGTGGGGAGGTACTAGAGGATACCCACACTATAGGGACCCATAGGACCAAGTCTAGGACTAGAGAGATAGGGCAGTCATCTGCTAGCTCCAGCCATAGGATGCACAGGACTGAGAGGACTCATAGGTCTTCGAGTACTCATGGTGCCAACTCATAAAGGATACAAAAGGAAGGTGGAGGTGATAGAGGTGCCTCATAGACTAGGGGTGTAGGTCCTATGTAGTACAGATCTTCAAAGATGCTTATTGTACTATTTTTGAGTGTAAGGTTGAGGAACTACATGTATGTAGCCTGCGAGCATTTTGATGTACCCCTTTTGGTATTTTTTTTATAAGTTAATAATTTTATTAAATAAAATGGGGCATTTGAAAGGTGCCCCAATGCCTTGTAAAATAGCGGATCGAAAGGAAAAACTTCAAAGGAACTAAGAAAATGATAAAACAAAGAGGAATTCAGCCTACAACAACAAAATGAATAAATCCTTTGATAAGAAGGAATGAAAAGAGACATGCCTACATCTAGTAAAACCAACATAGAACAAAACCTCCAAACCGAAGGAACAAGATAAAATAAAGAATTAGTCAACAATAGGCAGATCAAACAACACACTCAGAGAGGTACATCGATTTGCATTGATGACACAACAATGGCCTCCAAAATTGCATCCTTCGCCTCATCCTTTGGTATTTCCTTTGGGTTTTACTTTGGAACATCAGTGTAAGATTTCTTTGCAATCTCGACCACATCATCATCTTTAGCATCAACCTTGGCATCAGAAGGTACCTTTGTAACAAAAATGGTAGGAATATCCTCAAACGTATCATAAAATAATAGGAGGATGAGTGCTTAGCGTTGTTCCTTGAGCTTTGAAATGGCCTTTCCAATAGCCAAGTGAGCAGTTTCCAGATGATCAATTGTGACAGAAGTTGCATGGAAAACAAGCTTATGGAGGTACTTTTCAACAAGGTCAGGTGAATTGGAGAGATCCTTCAAAGGTTTTACAGACGTGGAAGGAGGGGTTTCAAAAATTTCTTTGTGTTTGAGTCTCTAGGAACAACGAACAGGTGTTTTTTCAACCTTAACATTTTTCCTAATGTTGAAATCAGAATGAGGTCTATCACTCTTGTCCTTTCTCTTAGGTCTGGAAGTTCTAGGACTGGGGGTTGAGGAAGAGTTTTCTTCATCAAACTTTGGGGTGGGGATATTTCCTTTGGGGAACTTCAGGAGGAGGAACCTATAGAGGACTCTAAAAAGCCCTTGGTGACAGGGCAAACCCTCTTCCTTTTTAGAGCGGGTGGAAGTAATAGTGTAATCCATGGACCAAAAGAGTGTTGCTGGAATGTTCATCATTTTAGCTTCATGAAAATGGTTAATGAAGGCTAAATGAAAGCAACAGAGCTGGGAATCAAGATTATCAATGGTAAGGTATTGCATGATGGGTTTGAGGATTTATTTCCAGGGAGTAGAGAGATGATGACGATACAAAACTTTCTTGAACATCTTGTGAATCACCAAGTTCTTCTCAAAGTACACTAGCTCCACATCCCAGTTATGTTTGTTCCTCCTAATCAGCTTACCATCCAGATATTGTCCCGTTAGATCCTCCAATAGCTCCATATTAATATGAAACTCCATTCCATGAATGGTAACCATGCCCTTATCCCAGGATGTGGCAAAATCTTTCGTCACCTCCTCATCGATGCCAAAAAACATCTTAAAGAAATCAATAAGTCCACCTTTGTCCTTCAGTATGTCTTTGGAAATGGATTCTAACTCGAACACTTCAGGCTCAATAAACAATTTTTTTCCTTCTTTCATGATTGCAAACAGAGAACAACGAGAAGGAAGACAAAAGGAAGGGCAATAGTTTAATAGGATAGGCAAATTAGAAGTGAGCTGATGACTATACGGAGCATGCAAAGGGTAATATAAAAGGAAAGCAATGTTGCATCTCTAGGGATTGTATGACAGCCAATAAGGATTATTCAAAAAGGGAAAAAACTACCTAAAGAAAAGAGATTGGCTGCGACAGAGAACAAGGTGGATTTTTAGGCATCGAACATTGCAATAGGTAATTGAGAAAATCAACATCCAATGAAAATGTTGACCTTTGGGGGTACTCAGAAAATGAAGCCAACATGGGGGTCTGGTGCAAGAAATAGAGAGGATTGGAATGTTCACCAAAAAAGGTCTCAGAACAATGCAAAAGGCTAAACGGTGGCAGATGGTTCTCAAGGAAGCTAGATAGCGAATATCAAAACACAAGATAGATATGATTAAAAATCATGCTAGGCTTTACATTAATTTAAAATTAAAACAAAAGGGGTTATATGTCCATATTTCAAGGTGAGACATTGCAATTGATGGAAAAAAATCATCAGCCTAAGAATTTTTAAAAATTAGGACATGAAACCAATGCTTCACATGGGAGAGGGAGTATTGGGTAATGAAATGAACGAGGATCTCAAGATATATCATGATTACCAATATTTTGATCACACCTGACAAGCTCAGCAACTTTAGGAGGAAGAATGTCAGTCCACATCAACAATCCTTGGGTGTTTACTCCGATGTTTGCCAATATGTCAGCAACAGAGTTGGCCTCCTTGAAAGCATGTTGAACAATGGTGTTATTTTGCTGACAGAGGATTTTTTTACTTTCTTCCACTATTTTTCTAATCCTCCAACTTCTAGGTTTGGACATTTTTAAATAATTAATAATATTTAGAGAATCTCCTTCCACAATGATGTTCCCTAGAATATTTTTGATGAATTGGAGGCCTCTCCAAACAACCTTGGCTTCTATAGAATGATTGGAAAGGATGCCCAAAGGTTTAGAGTAAGCAAAAATGGAATTTCCAAGGTGATCATGAAGAATTCCTCCAGCTCCAGCATTGCCAGGATTTCCTTTTGCTGCTCCATCAAAGTTAAGCTTAACCCATCCAACCGGGGGAGGGTGCTATTTGATGTTGGTTCTTGATGTTAAAGGATTGAATGGTCTTGAATTGTCAAGGAAGATGTAGAAAATGCGAACACAAATGTATTATTCAGCAGGCATTTAAATACAGGTTACACTGCCGGGAATAGTCACCGGCATAAACTGTACTTGTTACAGTAGTTGTAACAGTACGCTAAATACTGAAATAGAGACAAAATAGTCTAACAGTAATTATAGTACGCTAACATCCCCCTTTATTACATTATTTGGGTAATGTAATAACTAATAGCTATACTAGACTACTAACATCCCCTTACATTATTTTGCAATACAAAGTGAGCTGCGAAACAATTCAAATTTGACACGTCCAAGTGCCTTAGTGAAAATGTATGCAACTTGAGCATCGGTGGGAATGTGCTGAAGCTAAATTAGATGCTTTGGAACTTCATCTCGAATGAAATGACATTGTGTGTCAATGTGCTTTGTTCTTTCATGATGGACTGGATTCTTGACGAGGTTCAAAACACCTTGATTGTCGCAAAACAAGTGTATTGGAGATTTTGATGGATGGCCCATACTTGTCAGAATGCGACATAACCATATCACTTCGCACACAGCTTCACGTGCGACACGATATTCTGCCTCTGTTGATGAAATAGAAACCACCTGTTGCTTCTTACTGTGCCAAGAGACAGGACCGGATCCCAAATGAAAAATGTATCCAGAAGTTGACTTGCGATCATCAAATGATCCGGCATAGTCGGAGTCCGTGTATCCTTGCAAGAAGAATTTGTTGTTCCTCTTGTATTCTAGGCCATATTCCATAGTACCACGGACATAGTGAAGAACACATTTTGCTACTTTCCAATGAGTGGTCTTAGGCTCCTGCATGAACCTCGAAAGATAGTTGACAGCAAATACGAAATCTGGCCTAGTATTGGTCAGATATATGAGACTCCCAATCAACTATCGATAGAGAGTACCATCTACCTGAGGTGAATCATCATATCGTGATAACTGAAGTCCATTATCCATTGGAGTTGCCATTGGCTTGCAATCAGTCATGTGATATTTTTCCAGCAATGTCTTGGCATATTTTTTCTGAGACACTTTGATGGAGTGCTCCTTCTGGCTGAATTCCAGACCAAGACAGTAATGGAGAAGTCTGAGATCTGTCATCTCAAAAGACTTGCACAAGTTTCTTTTGACAGTAGAGATCATAGTTTCTGAACTCCCTGTAATGAGTAGATCATCCACATAGAGTACAAGCAACACTATCTTAGAACCCTGTTTCTTGAAATAGAGGTTTACATCTGACGGACATCTCTTAAATCCATGCTGCATAAGGTGATTGTCCATTTTTATATACCAAGCTCGAGGAGCTTGTTTCAGACCATACAAGGATTTGACCAATTTGCAAAATTTTTGCTCTTGGCCTTCCACTTCAAATCCTTCTAGCTGAGTCATATAGACTTCTTCTTGGAGATCACCATTTAGAAAGGCACTTTTGACATCCATCTGGTGAACTTTCCACCCATATTTTGCTGCCATAGCACACATAACCCGAATTGTGGTCATCCGAGTAGTAGGTGCAAAAGTTTCCTCATAGTCGATGCCTTCCTTTTGAGCATAGCCCTTTGCAACAAGACGGGCCTTATGCTTATCAATTGTTCCATCTGCCTTGTACTTGAATTTATATACCCATTTGTAGCCAATGGGCTTCTTTCCATGTGACAAATCAACAAGCTTCCAAGTTTTATTCTTCATCAAAGACTCATACTCTGTATCCATAGCGGCCTTCCACTGAGGCTCACTAAGAGCATCTTGCACTGATGCAGGTTCAAGATCATCTATTGTAGACATGAACACCCTGTCATCATCAATATCCATATCCTCAACTTCTGTACTTGGAGTCACGAAAAGTTCCTCAAAATATTGACAAAGATCATCAACCTCACCAGTTTCTTTGGCTTCTTTCTCCTTTTGAGCCATACTGCGTGTACGAGGTCTATCCAAATTCAAATTGGGAGGAGTGGATAAATTTGCATCTCTGATTGTATTTGTACACCATTTAGGATTCTTCTTCGATGGAGTTGAAGAAGATGTAGAAGGACCTCCTGTCTGTGTTGACGAAGGAATCTTCTCTTCCTTAGATTCCACAATATCTTGGTGTACTTTAGATGTGCTCTGTGATGTGAAAGCTTCATCAAAGACAACATCTCTCCTGATATGAATTTTCTTGGTCAAAGGATCTATCAACCGATATCCTTTAGAGTGCTCAGAATAACCAAGAAAAATACATCTCAGTGTTTTCTCATCTAGCTTCTTCCTTTTCTCTTTCGGTATGTGCATGAAAGTGTGACATCAAAAAATACGTAGATGAGATATGGAGGGTTTTTGACCACTCCATGCTTCCTGTGGAGTCATTCCTTTTAGGGCCTTTGTGGGTGCCCTGTTCAACAGATACACTGCAGTGGTGACGGCTTACGCCCAATATTGTTGCCCAAGAGTAGCTCCTGTGAGCATACAACGAACCATTTCCATGATAGAACGGTTCCTTCTCTCAGAAACTCCATTTTTCTGAGGAGTATAGGTAGTTTTTAACTGTCTCTTGATTCCATGCTTATCTAAGAATGCAGAAAATTCATTAGAGGTAAACTCTCCCCCTCGATCTGAGCGGAGGGTTTTAATAGAAGCTCTTGACTCCTTCTCAACGGATTTCTTGAACTGCTAGAAGAATGCGAAAGCTTCAGATTTCAGTTGGAGAAAGAAAACCCACATCTTTCGTGAGTAGTCATCTACGAATAACTGAAAGTACCTCTTCCCTCCACAACTGTTGGGTGTGAAAGGACCGCACAGATCGGTGTGAATTAACTCCAGAGGTTTTCGTGCTCTTGTTGAGCTCTTCTCAAATGGTACTCTATGCTGCTTTCCTGCCAAGCAGTCAGAGCACACTGGCAATGTGGCAGAAAGGGAAGGAAGACCATTTACCATCTCATACTTACTGAGCTCAAGTAAGTAGCCAGAACTAAGATGCCCATATATCTTGTGCCATAGGGAAGTTGCCTCCTTGGTAGAGACAGTCATGGCAACATGTGGAGATAGCATCTAGTGCAAATAAGCCATGCTTATATGAAGCTGTTGCAATCTGCTTACCCTTCCTGGTAATAGTACAACACTTCTTTCCATTCTCAACACAAAAGTTGACAACCATATTTCTATCCAGGATTTGTGTCACTGACAACAAATTGTTGGCCAATCCCGAAACATAGAGGACTTTGTCAATCTGACACTTGCCATCAGGAAGAGTGACTGAAACTGTACCCTCTCCCTGAAACCTATAGGTTTTATCATCAAAAATTGTGACAGGTTTGCCCTCTTTGGCCACAAATGATTCAAACCACGATCTGTCGCCAGTCATATGTTTGCTAGCTCCAGAATCGACATACCAAATAGGTTCCCTCTGTGTGGAATCTGTGGTAGTCATGAGCATCTTGTGTGCCCATTCAGAATCTGAGTCAGATTCTTCAACATCAACATTCACTTAGGGTTGCTTGTTTTTATTTTGTGGTTTGTTTTGGCCTTTCTGCTTGTTCTTATGCCAACACCTGTTGGTGTCATGGTTGTCTTTCTCATAGATCTTGCACCACCTATTATTCTGTTGAGGTTGTTTGCCTTTTCCTTTCGTATCCTGTTGAGAATTTCCTCCTTTCTGAAAGTTGCCTCCTTTTTGCCCATTACCTTTCTTCCTAGAACCCTGCCTGTTGGTGTATAGGGATGTATTGGAAGAATCATCCTTGTGAAGTTGGCGTGCCTCCTGTTGTTGAAGCAGATTGACCAACTCGATGTAGGTAATTTGTCATTGAGACACCTGGATGGAGGTTATCAACATATCAAATGAAGAAGGTAAAGCTCTCATCACAAGTGAAATGAGAAGCTTTTCGTCCACGGTATCTCCCAAAGAACTCAATTTCTCTTTCAACTCAGACACTCTGCACAGAAAGAGTTCAATCTGTTTCACCCTGTCTCAAACTCAGGTTATGAAGTTGTTGTTGAAGATGAAGAATGGTGGATTCATTCTTTCCCTCATAGATGGTTCTAAGGGCATCCCATTCCTCTTTACCACTTGCTTTGTCGGCTATATGAGGTTGCACTTCATCTAAAACAGCAAACAAAATGAGCACCTTTGCTCTATTGTATTTCTTGTCAAAAGCTGTCTGATCTGCGGAAGGACCTGTGGATCCTGCTGTTGGTGAAGGCCTAGTTGCTACTCTAGTAACAATATCCCACAAATCTTCCATTTGGAGAACTGCCTTCATTTTATGTTTCCATGGTGTATAATTTGGACCTTTCAATAACTGATGCGGATCAGTCATCAACTTTGCAACAGCGGCCATAGTGAAGGTTCCTTATATCACCAATTGGTCCCCCTTTCGATATACCTTTTGCTAGGCCAATATACCGTACAAAATACCCGCCCTTACGTGAGGGAAACTATAGGTATTTAGAAATATCAACAAAAATCACCCGCCCTTACGTGAGGGAGACTATAGGTGAGTTTTAGAGATCATACGATACGTGGAACATAAGCGGTACTGAAAGGGAATTGCCTTGTTGATGGCACCTACCATAGAAGATTCTTCTCATGCGTGGGGCGTAACTTCCCCTAAACACTATGAAGAATACTTCGTCAAGATTTACGCCTAAACACAAGTGCGATAAAGGGTAGTGGATGGAGTAAAAAATGCAAAAAATGGCTAACTTATCTCTCCCCGACGATTTATAGAGAACAAGCTTAGACGTCGTTGTAGCAGCTATAAGCGGATACAGTAGCCAAATCACGACAGCTTTACCTGTAAGTGCTGGCCAGAGGTATCACAAATATCGAACACTGTAGTGCAATAAATTACACGAATGGGTTTTAATTATTTCGGGGACTTAGGGAGTGTTTGATTTTAATTTTTAATGTTATAGTGCAAAAATGAAATATGCAACATACAACAAAAAAAATGCCCACAAGAATAACCCACTAGGTGTCGGGCGCAGCCGAAAATGCACCTATTACAATTCGCCAAATTGCCTTTTCAGAAAATTACTCACTATCCCCCTTTGATTTTTTGAAAAAATATCCCCCTAATTTTTTTTTCTTTAACAAAGCATTTTAATAATTATTATTTATTTAAAGTTAAAACAAATAATTTTAATTTATATAGTTTTTTTAAAAAACTTATGAAAAATAAATTAAAAATTAAATTTTTAATTTATAAAGTTTTCAAAAACTATTAAAAAATAAATTAAAATTAAAAATTTTAACTAAAAAAAATAATTATTATAAAACCTTTGAAAAATAAAAATTTATACCTTTGGGGGGAGTCGGCGGGATTTGAACCCCCGACCTGCAGGCTCCCTGAGCCTTACCGCACAGCTCACTGCCAAGTGAGCTAGCGGGCTGATCCGGAGGGATCAATGGACCTGCTCCTCTTTCAACCCCTCCTTCTGCCTCCTCCTCTGCAGCGGCCTCGGCTTCCGTGCTCCTCCGCTGCTTCGTCCTCCCCGCTCGCGCGTTCTCCCTTCTGGCTTTTTTCTTTTTTTTTTTTTTCGCGAGGCGTTCAAGGGGGGGGGGGCACAATTCTTTGTTTTTTTTTTAAGTTTATTCACGCTCCAGCGGGGGGGGGGTGGAAATTCAACCCCCGCTGCGTCCTCCCAGATGCGATCGTGACCCGCGCTCGCGGATGCAGTCATGCTGTAGAGCGCGACGTCCGTGCTCTGTCGTGGATGCAGTCACGCTACAGAGCGCAACGTCCACGCTCAGTCGTGACCCTATGTCGTGCTGCAGAGCACGACATCCACGCTCTGTCACGGATGCAGTCATGACCCTGTGTCACGCTGCAGAGCGCGACGTCAGTCATGTCGTGCTGTAGAGCGCGACGCTGTCTGCGTCCGCGCTCTGTCGCGGCTACGCGCTCATGTCGTGGGGCGAGGGTGGGGACAACGGGGATGCTGCGTCCTGCACGAATTTTTTTTTTTTTTAAATCACGATTGCGTGATTAAAAAATAATTCGCACTCACAAAAAGAACGCAGCAGCCTTCTCCCAGCTGAAAACGCAGTCCTCCAGCCTTTCCCTTCTCACAGCTTCCTGCAACTTGGCTCTGATGCCATGTAGAAAATGCAAACACAAATGTATTATTCAGCAGGCATTTAAATACAGGTTACACTTCCGGGAATAGTCACCGGCGTAAACTGTACTTGTTACAGTAATTGTAACAGTACGCTAAATACTGAAATAGAGACAAAATAGTCTAACAGTAATTATAGTACGCTAACATCCCCCTTTATTACATTATTTGGGTAATGTAATAACTAATAGCTATACTAGACTACTAACAGAAGATATTATAGGAATTGAGGATGGCTTTTTCAAAAGGAGGACAAGTAAAAGGATCAAAAGGGGCTATATGGACATTCTCCTTGGCATAGAGGATGATTTTATTAGCAATGAGCTCTGCATTTTAGAATTTTTTCTCGAATATTCTTCTATTGTGCTCGAGCCAAATTTTCCAAATGTAATGTTGTAAATAGAATTTCCAAAGTCCTTTAAGCATAGGATTATTGAAAGTATTTGGCCATTGGAGGAACAACTCAACAATGGAAGGAGGATATGCCCAAACCAGCTGGAAATTTAGAAAAATCTTACTAATCACCATTCTTGAAAAGGGATAAAATAAGAAAATGTGTGAGGTTGATTCCCAATCAGAGAGGCAAAGATAACATCTTTTAGGAAGAGGAATGCCCCTTTTTATTAGGTTTTCCATTGTAAGGATACGATATTGAATGCAAATCCAAGATAAGGAGGTAATCTTGGGAATCAGGTACTTGGTCCAAACCGGCTTAAATGGAATGAGGGTTTAAATATGGTTGAGAGAAAGCAAATAAGCTGATTTGATAGATAATTCCCTAAAATTAGTAGGTTCCCAAATTGAGCAGTATTTATAATCTCTAGCTAGAATCTTGATGGAAGATAACTAGGCTTGCAAACATGAAATTTATTCCTTATGATTCAGGACATCGAGTGGATAGCTTCATGAACTGAAATGATACCATCCAATATGGATCTACCTCTGATAGAACTTCCTTGACATTGATTTATGATTAAAGGTATAACCTCTCTCATGTGAATTGTAATGGCTTTTGTTAATATCTTGTAAATAAAATTGTAGAGGCTGATCGGCCTAAATTCATTAAAATTGCTTGCATTTGGAATTTTTGGTATGAGTGCAATAAAGGTTGAATTGAAGCCTTTGGAAATGAATTCAGAACATTGGATTTCTCTTATGGAATTGCAAACATCCTTACCAAATAAATCCCAAAAATCTTGGAGAAAACCCATCTGGACCAGGGGCTTTGTCAGGTTTCATTGAGAACAAAGCATCTCTAATTTCCTCATCAAAATGAACATCAATAAGTCTATTGTTAATATCATAAAAAATAAGACGAAGAATAAATTGAAGGAAAAAGTCCTTGGACACTTGAGAATTAGGTTTGAATTCCTCCTGGAGTAATTGTATGAAGTGATCTATCCCTTCAGATCTAATCTCCTTGATATCATTAATGGTCCTTCCATCCTGGTTGTAAATTTCTTTGATCCTGTTGTTGCTTCGATGTCTCATAGTAGAAACATGAAAGAATTTTGTGTTGGAATCTCCTTGTTTGAGCCAAATGTCATGAGACTTTTGTCTCCAAAATTTTTCCTCACATTGAAGGACATTGTGATATTGAGCTAATAAGTTCCTCTCTTCATTTCTCACCTCTGAAGAACAATCTCCTTTTTCCTGGCTCTCCTTTTCTATTATAGCTAATCTGTTCTTGATATCCTGTTTGTTCTGGAAAATATTTCCAAAGATATCTCTATTCCATATTTTTATATTTTATTTTATAGTCTTAAGTTTCTGAGCCAAAACAAAGGAAGGGGTTCCTTGAGCATCAGATTGCCACCACTGATTGATCCTTTCTTTAAAATCAGGATGTAACATCCACATATCTTCAAATATGAAAGGAGTTTTGAAATTTTTTGGGTTATTGGTATCTAAAAGAATAGGACTATGGTCAGAACCAATTTTGAGAAGGGATTGAATATTTGCATCCCCCCAAATACCAATAGCTTCATGAGAAAATAAAACTCTGTCAAGTTTGACTTGGATTAGTTGAGGTCCACACCTTCGATTTGACCAAGTAAATTGATTTCCTTTTAGATTTACATCCATTAAGTTCTATTCACTGATGAATTCCTAAAAATCCTCCATGCTTTTGGAAAAGGAACCGACACCTCCCTTTTTGTCAAAAGGAAACAAAGGTGTATTAAAGTCTCCTACGAGGATCCATGGAAGGTTTGGAAAGGCACTTCTAACAGAAGATAAGTTACCCCACATACGAGACCTTCCAGTAATGGAATTGGGTGGATATATATTAGTAAGAACCCAGGGTGAATTATTATCTTTGTCAAAAAGAGGATTCTCATAATCTCATCATTGGAATGGATGAGTTTTCCTTCCACAATGTTTGGGTTCCATAAGCACAGTAGGCCTCCTGAAGCACCTTTAGCATTGCAAGCAATGAATTCACAGTTCTTCCAAATATGATTATAGATATTTTTATCAAGGGGCTCACTAACCTTGGTTTCTTAAATCACAAAAATTGTAGGCCTGATTTCTTTCCTTAATGATTTAGCTAACCTCTGTTTAGCTAGACCATTAAGGCCTCTCCCTTTCCATACGGTTGGGAGGTTTGGTGCACTTTGATTCTTCCTTTGATAGGTTAATACCAGTGGAAAATAGAGTTTTTTGTACTTCGTTAGCAATATCATCATTTACACCTTGCTTCCATTGATCAAAATTGGAAGGCCTTCCTATACTTTCTCTGTTCCACAATCAATTGGAGATTTCTTCTAGCTTTTAGTGACTTTAGGTCTGAAATTGTTGGTAGATATTTTCTAAACAATAGGGCTAGATGTCTCAAAAAAGGAATAAGGGATGGAAACTTCATAAACCAGAGGTTGGTCTTCATTGAAAGTAGCTCAGAGAAGAGGGATTAAAATTCAAAGGTTCAGACAAAGTTTCTTGCTGGACTTCCATTAGATCCAAGGATGGGTTTGAAATAGGATCAGGATTATTTATTTCGTCAACAACAGCCTTAGGATCTAAATCTCTTAGAATTTGAAATTGATTGGGAAGAGCAAAAAGACTAACCTCATTAGGAGCATTCATTGAGGAAACATTTTTTCCCTTATCATTTGGAGATTTTTTGAATGAAGCATTTCCTCGAGCTTCATTTATTTTTTTTTCCTTGACAGCCCTAAATGAGATTCCCTTAGACAAAGGAAATCTTCTTTTATCCTTTTTGAACGGAGTCTAGAATTATGTACTTATTAACACATATATTTATGATATGACATTTCATCTCATTACATGTGTACTTTATTTTTGTTATTTTATGTTTTATGATATGCACATGGATGCAATGCATTATTGATTTGATTCTATATTATGTGATGTATGGATGACATGTACTAGATAGCTATGTGATAGATGATTAGATGTTATGAGTTATGTATGTAGATGTACTACTTATTATGGATGCATTATGAATGCCATATTTTGATGTTACATGCATGTATACTTTGTTTTACTTGTATGCATTTGGTTTACACTGCTATGAAATATTTTATTTCATGTATGTACTACATGTATTTCTTTGTTTCTTTGATAATGTGTTATGTAAAATGGACATGTATGCTTTAATCACTTAAAACATAATGTATGCAATGTGAGTTTTAATCAATCTAATGGATGACACCACTGAATGTATAACAATCATGGATTGTAGTTGCTTTATATTTTTGTGAAATATAGTACACCCATATGTGAGATGCAATTATTTATTGTTTTTTGTTCATAAGATTTTGTAAATTAAAATAATATGGATAACATAGTCAGTGGCCATCTAAACATCATTTCTAACATCCATCCGATATCTAACATATATTACAAATAGTTATAATAAACAAACTCTCATAAAATAAATTGATGTTTTGATGATTGCCTTGAAAATTGATTGTTGCTATTTGGGAATTTTTGAGGTTTACCATGAGACTCAAACACCCTAGTTGACTGATCAAAAGTTGTATACTGACCATACTAGACTTCTAAAACATAAGGTTTTTGCTAGGATAGGCCCTAACTATTAATTATACCTATGTGTGCACATGAGTATATTAAGATAAGGCATAAGCATACCTCGATGTCAGGCAGGATTCTTTCAGCCCATTGCTAAGATTGAGGGTCCGCAAATGTTTATCCAATCCTAGGTTTATATTTTAGTTGGACTAGACCACTAGGTGATATAGGACACCTAAGACTAGCTCTTCCATATTCAAACATTGGTCTGCACAAAATCAAAATGCCAATGTATCAAATATATCATCATGCGTAAGGTATAGTAGTGCTGGAAATTCCAGGGATTCAAGTTCGATCCCTTTTTTTATTCAAATTTTTGGGGTACTTGCTCATATAAAGTGATAAAAATCATTGTTTATTTTTGTACTATAGTGAAAAGAATCACTATTTATTTTTTACTTTCCTTTTATTTTTCTCTTCTTTCTTTTCCTTGAGCAAGGGATTTGATACTGATATGACTTTCTTTGTACAATTGGATCTTCATTTTATCTGACTTTTTGGAATTTACATTTGATAATTTGCTTCAAAAAATTCCTTTGGGGAACTATTTTGGGATATCGATCTTATGATATCAATATGGGATATCAATCTGGGATGTCGATCTATGATATCGATCTAGGGTATCAATCTAGAGGATTTATTTGGGATACCACTATGGGATATTGCTCATTTTAATGTAAGCAAGGGATTTTGGGTAGGGAGTAAACATGTATTTTTTCCAATTGCCAACATTTCCTGTACCATCCACACAGAGGGATAAGCAAGAATAAACTTTTCACCTTAGGATACCTGGCCCTGCTTCATGGCTTTCATATTCCCCTTGTCCTTATTAGTATTGTTTAATTTGTTGATTTGTGATAGAATTATGATATGCTAAGGGCTATACTATCTAGAGCTCAACTACAAAAGCAAAACAAGCTTTCTATCAAATCTTGAGAAGACCTCTAGGTATGGTTGAATGATCGGAAAACCCTAGTATATTCTTCATATCAACATTTGGGGTTGTGTTGAAAAACACAATTACTCACAAGGGTGATAAATGGATTAAAAATATAGTGCATAGATGCATGATTGAAACACAAACGTGGTGTCGTTTGTAAGATTGTAAACACAATTCATTCTAATGCAAGTGCGACGGATGGATATACCTAGTGCAATGCAAATATGAAAATGCATGTGGAAAATGCAATGCATGATGCAAATGAAATGTAAATGTTTTTGATTTTTGATATTTTTCCAAATTTTTTTATGGATTTTAACATTTGGTTTGACCAAAGAGCTTACATATGCCTTTGGAGCCTTTTGACTAGGATGACAAAAGGGCTTACAGGTGCCTTTGGGGCCTTTTAGGATTGACCAAGTGGTTTTGAGAAAACCCTTGGAGCCTTTTGGGATTGACCAAACGGTTTTGAGAAACCCTTTGAGCCTTTTGGGATTGACCAAGTGGTTTTGATAAACCCTTGGAGCCGTTTGGGATTGACCAAGTAGTTTTGAGAAACCCTTGGAGCCTTTTTAGGATTGACCAAGCGGTTTTGAGAAACCCTTGGAGCCTTTTTGGGATTGACCAAGCGGTTTTGAGAAACCCTTGGAGCCTTTTTTGGGATTGACCAAGCGGTTTTGAGAAACCCTTGGAGCCTTTTGGGATTGACCAAGCAATTTTGAGAAACCCTTGGAGCCTTTTGGGATTGACCAAGAGGTTTTGAGAAATCCTTGGAGCCTTTTGGGATTGACCACATGATTTTGAGAAATCCTTGGAGCCTTTTTAGGATTGACCAAGCGGTTTTAAGAAACCCTTGGAGAATTTTTAGGATTTGACCAAGTGGTTTTGAGAAACCCTTGGAGCCTTTTGGGATTGACCAAGTGGTTTTGAGAAACCCTTGGAGACTTTTGGGATTGACCAAGAAGTTTTGAGAAACCCTTGGAGCCTTTTGGGATTGACCAAGCAATTTTGAGAAACCCTTGGAGCCTTTTGGGATTGACCAAGCGGTTTTGAGAAAACCTTGGAGCCTTTTTGGGATTGACCAAGTAGTTTTGAGAAAAACTTGGAGCCTTTTTAGGATTTGACCAAGCGGTTTTGAGAAACCCTTGGAGCCTTTTGGTATTGACCAAGTAGTTTTGATAAACCCTTGGAGCCTTTTGGGATTGACCAAGTGGTTTTGAGAAACCCTTGGAGCCTTTTGGGATTGACCAAGTGATTTTGAGAAACCCTTGGAGCCTTTTTAGGATTGACCAAGCGGTTTTGAGAAACCCTTGGAGCCTTTTTAGGATTGACCAAGTTGTTTTGAGAAATCCCTGGAGCCTTTTGGGATTGACCAAGCAGTTTTGAGAAACCCTTGGAGCATTTTTGAGATTGACCAAATGGTTTTGAGAAACCCTTGGAGCCTTTTTTTTGGTTGACCAAAGGGCTTACAGATGCCTTTAGAGCCTTTATGGATTTAGGCATAAAATGCTTTAAGATGAAGGATATTGAGAGGTTCAGTCTCTTCAACTCCAACTGATGTCAAGTGATATGTCCTAGGTCCAATCTTCTCTGAGATCATATAAGGACCTAACAAATTAGCCACGAATTTGTCTCGTATTTTTGGTGGTAAATTTGAGTTATGTTGGTTCTCTTTCAGCACAATATCACCAACCTCAAAGTCTCTCAGATGGAATTTGCTATTGTAAGATTATTTTAAGTGCTCTTGATAAATGTGAAGGTGCTAGAGGGCATTCACGTGACATTCATCAAGTAGCATCAATTGATCTAGGTGAGCTTGCCGCATGGTGTCATCAGTAATGAACTCTTTCAATGCAACGTGCAACATTGGAATTTCCAACTCTAAGGACATAATGGCCTCAACACCATATACCAGTGAAAATGGATTTGCCCCAATGGGAGTCCGAATACTAGTCTTGTAAGCCCATAAAGCAAGGGGCAGCTAGATGTGCCAATCTTTGTGGTGCTCTTGTACCATATTTTTCAAGATGGAGACCACTATATTATTTGAAGATTTAGCTTGTTTGTTTGATTGCGGATAATATGGAGTCACAAAACTATGTTTGATTCTATACTTAGATGTCAAATCTCTCACAATTTTGTTCTTAAATGATGTTCCATTATCTGAAACTATCTTGGATGGTATCCCAAAATGACTTATGATATTGGTGAGTACAAACTCAGTAATACATACTATAGTTGTCATTGTTAAGGGGATGGATTCCACCCACTTAGTAAAATACTCAGCAGACATGATAATAAAATTATGTCGACCCAATTATGGAGGAGAGATATTGTCAATGAGATCAAATCCCCACTGAGCAAATGGCCAAGATGCTTGAATGGGCTGTAAGGCCTGTGATGGCAAGTACATAAGATTAGCATGATGCTAAAATTTATCGCATTTCCTAACATACGCATAGCAATCCTTCTCCATAGTGGGCCAATAATAACCTACGCAAAGGATGCGATTGATGATAGCCATGCCACTGAAATGGCCACCGCACATACCATTGTGAGATTGCAAAATTTCCCAAGATGAATCTTGGGGCTCAAGACAATGAAGGAGAACTCCATCGTAGCTTCTACGATACAGGATGTTTGCTAACAAGACATACTTTATCACTTTTTGCTTAAATGTATGCTTTGTGGCACATGATAATCCTTGAGGGATTACACCAAGTATAAGGAAGTCGTGTATATGTGACGTCCAGTTATGATAAGCTTTGGCTTTGACCAACAAGACAACATGTTCCCCATGCGGTTCTACATTGGCAAATGCAAATTGGGAAACAACCTTATGGTGAATGGTAATACCACACCCTGCCAAATACTACGAGATCAAAGACCCCCAAGACACTCTCTTGAGAAAGTCTCTAGCTTTGTAGAACCATTCATGATTCGGTTCTACATGAATCATGTTGATTGACTCTTTTTTATCCAATGCTTCACGTTGCACAGTAGAGTGTGCCAACATTTTTACATGGATGGTAGTGAAATCAATAGACAGATTTTGAGTGATTAGATATCCCAAAGATACCATTGTGTCTGTAAATCTATTGGATGAACAAGGGATTGTCTTGATGTCATACCATTCTAGTCAAGCTAGATAAATGTCAAATAGATCCTTGTAAGCTTTCAATACCGAACATCGACATTGAAATAATCCCTTAACTTGGTTCACAATGACAAGGGAATCACCAAAGATATTTAACCTTTTTATCTTCATGGCGATAGCTATTTGGAGACCCAAAATTAGGGCTTCATATTCAAAATTGTTGTTAGTGCAAGGAAAGTCTAACTTTAACGACAAGGGCATTGGAGCTCCTTGTGGCATGAACAACACTATTCCTAAACCACCCCTTGCTCACACTTCGAACCGTCAAAGAACAAGGTCATATAAAATTTGTTATCTAGTTCTTCAGGTTTAGGTGCTTCTGATAAGGCAAATACTACATCATCATGAAGCTCTATGGTGAGGGGCCTACTATTTTTGAGAGGCGCCTCAGCCAGTTGATCTGCTATGACTTATCCCTTAATGGAATTTTGGCTTATGAATTCCAGATCGAATTTTTTTAGTAGCATGATCCACTTCATAATACATGTATTATGATATGTATTGCTCATCATATACTACAAAGGATTTTGTTTGGATATAACATACGTCATATGACTTAACATATAGTGCAACAATTTTTTGGTAGAGAACACTACTGCTAAACATAGATTTTCCACATATGCATATCTAAGCTCATAGCTCACCAAGATTTTGATAATGTAATATATAGCATGTTCTTTGCTTTGTGCATTCTTTTGGGCTAACATGGTTCTCAATGCAAAGTCAGTTACAGACATATATAATCGAAAAGGCTCATCTAGCCTTGGTGGGGCTAGCACTAGTGGCGTCGCCAGGTATTACTTAATTTTAGAAAAGGCTGCTTGACAATCCTCATTCCAATTGAATGGGACCCCTTATGTAGCTGTCAATTCATGGGTCGAGATTTATCTGATAATTGTGCAATAAATTGCTTTATGGATGTTACTTTACCTTGTAGGCTTCTTAGTTGTTTAATGTTTATGGGGGACACATATCTAAAATAGCCTTGACCTTTGCTGGGTTAGCTTCGATGCCTCATTTTGAAATGATGAACCCTAAGAGCTTTCCTAAAGTTACACCAAATATGCACTTCTTAGGATTCAACCTAACATTATTCTCTATCAAGTGATCAAAGATCTTCTTCAGGACCTCTATATGCTTAGAATGCAATAATGACTTTGCCAGCAAGTCATCAATGTAATTCTATAGGATCTTATGCATATAATCATTAAAAATATATGTCATAGCCCATTGATATGTGGTACCGGCATTCTTAACACTGAATGTCATAACTGTATAGCAAAATGTCCCCCATGATGTTATAAACACGATTTTATGCTGGTATTTGAGCTTAATCTAAATTTAATTGTAACCAAAAAAACCATCCATTAAGGAGAGCATTTCATGACCTACAGTTACGTCAACAAGAGCATCAATATTCAACAAAAAAATGAATACTTTGGTGTTGCCTTATTTAGGTCTCTAAAATCTATACAAATACGGATCCTTCCATTAGGTTTTTCTATAGGAACCATATTGGAACCCATTCCGGATAGTCAATGGAGATGACAAATTCTACATCCAACAACTTTTGCAACTCGTCCTTAACCATTAAGGCTACTATTGGATGCATCTTCCTGAGTTTTTTCTTGACTAGATTCTTTGATAGATCTAGCGAAAGGTTATGCGTAACCAATTTTGGATCTAGACATGACATATCTTTGTAAGTCCAATTAAAGAGATAAGGTCTCTCTCTTAGTATAGGGATGAGGTTGGCACACTCATCAGGAGTCAAAGTCTTCCCAAATTTGACCTTCCTTGGATTGGTGGGATCCTTATTGATATCCACTTTGAAGGTTTCTTCTACTGACATATGGGATCCCTCCTCAAGCTGATGAGGTGTAGGGATCAAGTGTATGTCATCTGATAGGTTTATAGGTTCCTCATTGGAAGAATCCTTAGCATGATATATATCATGTGCATAGCCTAGCACAAAATAGAAATGTTACAACATTTCTTTGTTAGGGAATAAATATTTAGGCTCTAGTGGTGAATCAGTGTAATCCCAATCAATAGCATCTATATTTAGAGGTAATGGTTTGTATGGATCGACTAGAATGTGGAGTGGAGTGGTCAAATCAATGGAGATCATGTTGATGAAATGGATCATGCTTCCAGGACCACGTGTAAGTGACTCATTATTAAAAAAATTTCCATCCTCAATATGTGGTTCTGGGGGTATGGGGATCTCTAGATCTGGTCTATGAATAGACTTTTGGATGGGGTCATTGGGCTTGAGGAGCTCCATGTACGTCATTGGATCAAGAAATACCATATGATAAATCACATTATGATTCGGTGGTCTCCCTCTCAGGCAAGGATGGAGATTGATCTCTCCATACATCTCCTCAACCGTATACAAAGCATTATGATATCATAAGTAGGGAGGTCCTAAATAGGCTCTCTCTATCTCATCTTCTTCATCACTATCATAATACAAGCCTTCATCGCTACCCACTAGAATGGGATGCTCTAGAAAATATGGCCCCATATAGGTTATCTCCTGATCGTTATCATCACTATCTGGTAGAACCAGATACAAATACCACAAATATGAAGGTGTTGAGTAAACTGGCTTAGCTTCATCCTCATATTGATCATTGGGTGAGAATAACTCAGCGTCATCTATTCCGGAATCATAGTTTGGTCCATCACTTTTGATGATGGATATTGCATGAATGTTCTCAGAAGAAACTTTTGATTCGGTACTCATAGTTGTGTATAGATTCTAGAAGTGCATATCGATATTGTCGATAGCTCCACAAATTTGATTATCTAAGTTAGCTCTTGGAATGGGTTTTGGGCCAGTCTCCACCAAGATTTTCACATGATATCTCTCAGGTGGATCTATAGTTACATAGGTTATTCAGTTATCCCTTTGAAATGTAGAAGGATTAGGGTGATACGGATTGAAGAAAACTTCATCCCCCATATTGAGGTACAAGTAGTCTAAATATGCCACGAGGAGTTCAACCTGTACTCCACTGTAGAATCCCAACCTGAACCTATTAGTAGGTAACTGATATTGTGGTTCTACAGGCTTCTTACACCCTTACTCGAATAGTTTGATACAGTAACCATACCAATGGTAATGCTCGAAGTATCACATGGTGTAGTATAGGTTAGAAAGATAATGAACATTCATGGTGAATGGTTTATCATAATCCTCATCCATGGGAATGGAAGATATAAACTGGTCTAGCCCTCTATAGATGAAGTTGGTTTGTTTAGGTGGTATCCCCAATGGTTCCACCATCCCTATGGTAAGGCAATGGGCTCGCGGTCGACCCATGTCATGTACAGTCTTGATAATTGGTGTGAACGTCACATTCTACACAATGTATTCCACTAATTTAGGATTAACCAAATGGACGGTCACCTACGGTGTAGATGACCTTGATGAAGATGTAGGAAAAGCAGGTTGAAGTGCCTCTTCGACTCCTTCTTGAACATCCTATACTTCCATGGGAGTAGGGGCTTCAACGATGACTAGCTTGGATGTTTGCTTTATATTATTTTTTCCCACCTTTTCTTTCAACTTCCTATCATCCTGCTATATTGCAGATGTAGTTGGTTTAATAGAAGTAGTTGTCATGTGCTCTGATCATTGAGATATGGATGTTGTGGTTCTAGCACACACTTATTTGATTTTGCCTCATAGATTTTTGATTGGAAATCCTAGTCATACATCTAGGTGCATTGAGGGGACCATAAATTTCCTTCACAAATCTGCTAGATTCACGTATTTAAAGGGTTCTTCATTCGAAGGCACCACGTGAACCTATCCCTCATGAATGTATTTGATAAACTGATGTAAAATAGAAGGGACATAACACATATCTATGATCTAAGGCCTCTCTAGAAGTATATTATATTGCATATCATATTCTATTATGTGACACATCACCAAGATGGTCTTCAGTCCAACTTGGATAGGTAGGACTATAGTATCGACTGTCAAGCACAAAGCATCATTGAAAGTTCTCAACATGAAGGTAGAAGAGATGATATATGTCTTGGGTAACTTTAGGTGATTTAATGCCTTGGTAGTGTTGAGTGGTATTTTCACACGATTGTGAAAGTACACTCTTCCTTAGGATTTGGGTTCCAAATCCCCTCTTGCAAAGAAGTTAAACAAACAACTTCTCCAAGGTCTCCGCTATATTAGCATTTGCATATGTGTATTAGTAATCTCAAATAAAGATATTCAATTTAAATGCTTGGAACACCTTAGTGATTGCAAGTAACTATAAACAAGGGGCAATGTTGGTTTATTTTACCATGAAACTTTAGTGATTGTTCATTGAACCAAAATAAAGCAAATGTGAGTTGGCCCTCATATGACCACGATGTAGTGCTCAAGAAATGGAAATTTGTGAAAATGCCATAAAACATAACTCCTTCAATGAAATTGGAATTTTCATGAAGGGAATGTCATCATAGGCTCATGAGTGCAAAACAAAACTAAAAAAATGAAATTTGACCTTAAAATGGAAATTTTCATTTTTGGATTTTTTTAAATCTGTAACAAAACAACAACTTCGATGAATTTTTTAAAAATACTAACAACTCCGAAAATGAAATTTCAAATTGCGTATTGGAAGTATGAAGTATAACCTACGCAATGGTTAAATTATTTTTGGATTTTGAAGTTTTTTAAATGTTTATTTTAATGCCTGAAAATTAAAAAAAGTTAAAATTTCTGGAAAATAAAATGCAGAAAAATGAAAATGAAATGCAAAAAATGGAACACAAGATGCATTCAGTTTGATGCTATCCTATTTCGACAAAACCGAAGATGTGAGGTTTTCATGCATGCAACCTAACCTATTGGACCTGCAAAACAAGCACAATCCGGATAAGCTAAGTGCTGGCTCCTAGGGTTTTAAATGAGGTTTTCAGATTTAGACATTCGCATGAAGCAACCAAGAAACTTGTATAAACTCCATTTACAAGCCTAAAATCTGAAAAGGGGAAAAATAGACATTTAATCTTGCATGCAGAAAATGACTCCTTTCTTGTCCATAAGATGCAACTTTCTGAAAATTTATGTATTAAAAATTTGTCATTTTACAATAACAGAAGTTTTTGGTTTCCCTAAACCAGTCAATGGAAGAAAACAACTCAAACAGGTCCAGAATGGCCCTCTTGCCTTCAAATCTGTAACTCTGCTCGTGGCAGTTTCCGACCCTTTTTGGCCTCTTTGAATGGCGTATTTAAACTTCTAAAAAAATTGTTTCTCCTTCCATGACGGTTCGTTTCATTTTCCAATGGCTGTTTGTTTCACCTTCCCTGACTGTTCATTTCATTTTCCAATGGCTGTTCGTTTCACCTTCCCTTGTGCATGCATGTGCTTTGGTTTCCATTTTGTGGCCCTTCGCCGCGAAAATGTAACATGTCGCGATATCGTGACACTTTTGCCTCCTTGCTCTCTTTTGTTGCTTTTAGTCTGCGAGAATGCAACATGTCGCGATATCGCGACACTTTTTCTCTTTTGGCCGTGACAAAGCAACATGTCGCGATATCATGACACTTTTTCTCTTTTGGCCGTGACAATGCAACATGTCGCGATATCGCGACACTTTTTTCTTTTGGCTACGAAAATGCAACATGTCGCGATATCGCGACACTTTTTCATGCTTGGCCGCGAAAATGCAACATGTCGCGATATCGCGACACTTTTTCTATTTTGGCCGCGATGATGCAACATGTCGCGATATCATGACACTTTTTCTTTCTTCTGTTCTGGCCGTGAAAATGCAACATGTCGCGATATCGCGACACTTTTTCTTTCTTCTCTTTTGGCTACGAAAATGCAACATGTTGCGATATCGCGACACTTTTTCTTTCTTCTTTGGCCACGAAAATGCAACATGTCACAATATCATGACATTTTTTCCTCCTTTGGCCGTGATGATGCAACATGTCGTGATAACGCGACACTTTTTCTTTCTTCTGTTTTGGCCACAAAAATGCAACATGTTAGCAAATATCCAAAGAATGCAAATACACAAACTCAAATACAAGCGTCAGCAAATATCCCAAGAATGAAACTAGACCAGAAATACATGAAGCATTAGAATTATTAAGCATCAGCTCGGTGTGTGCAATGTGCTTCATTCCCTATCGTTTGAAACTCGTTCAACTTTCCATTGTCAGTTTCACTTATGATTCGTATGCAAGGCTATGAATGATTTGTGCAGGATTTGATGTATGACAACTATGCTAGAGATATAACAACCTGCTTTGCAAAAGCTCAAACTTTCTAGTATCATAAACAAACATATTAAAACTGTCAAACCCTCTTAGGACCAAATATGTGCATACTAAATTAATTTACTAGATCCCAAAGTTGGTTATGTGTCACTACCATCTTGAACCCATGTGCAAGTGTAAGTGAAATCAGAGCTTTGGGGAATCGGATTCCCAACCTAAGCGAGATGGGAATTTAACCCTATCCTTGCTACTCTGATCTGGAGTTCATTACCTCATCTTGAACAAAATGATTTAACCTGTTATGGATGAAATTGTCAAGCTAGCCTGTCCGTTTGAGCAATCAGTGGTCTTGCTTTTAGACAAGACATGTTGCCACGCATGAGCATACTCCACTGCCAGTCAGGCGTCTATAGCCCCGGTGGAGATCAACCCCATAATCCAGGATTTGACTTTACTTTTGATTTCTTGAACCTTGGGGATGACTACCCATCCTTGCAAGGGACATGTAGTATGATCCTTCCAATCCAATATCAATGATGCAATAAAAGTAGAATGAAAAATATTTGCTTTGGAATTTCAAGTTCTTGAGTGGGCAAAATAGAAGCTTTGGGGAATCGGATTCTCAACCTAAGCGAGATGAGAATTAGACCCTATCCTTACTACTCCATGAAGGTCAAATCAGAGCTTTGGGGAATTGGATCCTCAACCTAAGTTCGATGAGGATTTAACCCTATCCTTACTACTTTGATTTTAGGCTTTAAGCACTATGGGAGTGGTAAAAACCACTGTTTTAAGGATTATGTTGCATGATAGGATAGACACGAAATACTCCTTTTGCCTCACCTTTTCTTCCAAGTATGGTTTTGACCATTTTGCTCAAGATCCTCTTTAATATGTGTAGAACGTGCTTGGTTCAAGATAGTTCGGGCATCATTTCCCAACCTTAGGATCCTTTTAATATATGTTATATAATAACCCTAAGAGGATTCGACACCTTTTCAATGATTGTATTTGAAATGTAGATGCAACCGAGATGAAATGTATATGCAATGTGGAATGTAACATGAGATATGGATGAATGCATTGCTCTTTTTGAAATGCGGATGGAGTATATCACCTACTTTGCCATAATTTGTAAAACTGACAACTTCATGCATCACAAGTTCCAAACGATATTCTTTAATGTGTTTGCGATACTCGTGGAGATTTCTGCAATACAATTCCGATGTTTCATATTCTCCTAGTCTTAGTCAACATTCATAAGGACATAAGTTGACATCTCGCTTTTATTTTTTTTTTCAAAACAAACCAAAAATGTCCAAAGGACCAACACACAAAACTTAAAACCAAAACTAAAATGCAAACCCAACATCACAAACCAAAAAAATATATACAAATGTACAATATGGTACAAGATGATGCAAAAGCTTGGACTATCACTTTCCCTGGATCCCAAACATGATTAGAACACTTCAAAAGACATATGACACAATATGTATGCCAAATGTTGTAGGAATCCAACAAAAACAAGATCAAACCAAGCAATGCAACAAACTTCAACTTTCCTCTCTCACCCCACCAATTTGATTTAGTTCCATTAGTATTCTCATAGGTGAGATTCAAATTACCAAATTGATTAGACAATGGTTGATCTTCAATTTTATCTTGTCTATTCTTTAAGGTGCAAATTTCATAATTCCATTCATGATTTAGAACTAGGCTTTCTTTATTCAAAATGAAATTTTGTAAGCAAGAGCCTATTTCTAAAAATTTCAAAGCTAATTCATTTTCCATGTTCTTAGGCCAATTAAAATTGTGCAACAATTTACAAGCCTCTAGGATATTTACTAAATTGGGATCATTAGGAGTTTTTATCCTAGGTTCAAGAATTAATTGTTGATGAATTTGATTTAGCAATTTAAATGCATCAAGCTCCTTTTCATTCATTAAAGTAATGTTATCAAAGGTGTGGTTAGAAATTAATCCTTGTTCTTCATTCACCTTCAATGGCATTTCATCATATAGCACTTGTTCTTTCTCCATGATTTGTTTATCAAAGGCACCAAACTTAGGTACCCAATTGAACACACGTCCATCCTTTTCAACCCTCAAATATTTTTGGTCAAAGTGTATGTCAAGTAACTCATCTTCATGATCAATCACTTGCATCTCCTCCCATTCATCTTCACCTTCCTTAGATGGTTCAGTTATTTCCAAAAGTGGGTTATCTCTTGAATTCAAATTGGTAAAGCTATCATAATCAAAATTTGTAACCCATGATTCAATTTTATCACAATTTGGAAGGTGTGGATCCTCTTGGTCATCACTTTCGAGAACATCATCCAAAGTGTCATTCGAGAACAAGTGGTGAAATTCGATTATGTCTTCAACTTCATTTGTTGATTTTCCTTCCAATTCATTTTCAACCACTTGTGATGGCTTAGGAGCTTCTATAATGGGATCAATTTTTGAATTCCATGTCATATAGTTGCTCCAATCCTTTGTAAGTACATCTGACCAAATCATGTCCACATAAGTTTGTTCATCCAAATCATCCTTTTTGGGTAATGATTCTGGATATTTCTTTTCCAAAACAAGATGGTGATCATTTGATTCCAACTTCTTGTTACCCATCCATAGAATTTCTTCTCCAAAATCTTCATGCTCTTCAAGACTTTTCGAATAGGTATTTACTTCAACATGAGTCACCTCAAAATCTCTTGTAACGCTCGAAGAAGCATAACATGAAACACCATTAAGATCGGCATTATGAATTTTCTTCCTAGGATGATTTGGATGCATACATTGATGTGCTCATTTTTGTGGTGGAACATGCCTACATACCTTCTTAACCACTTTCTTTTGCTCTTTTACTTTCGATACGAACTCTTTGGGTTGAGTGGTAGAAGTAGTAGGATTAGTTGGATTGATATCCACGGACTGAGCTTGAACATTTGTTGCGATGGTTCCATGAGTGACCACATGATTCTCTAATTGAGGCATAGTTGGATGGATGGAAGTACTTGTATAAGCACAAGTGGGAGCATAAGTTGGTATGGTAGGATAAAGTTGATTGTAGGGAAAAACATTTAATATCAAATTTTGTTGTGCCCACGCTTGATTTACCATCGAGGTTTGATTGCAAGCCCCTAGTTGTCCTACCATAGTTGATTGCTCCATTCCATAACCTTGTGGCCTCAATTGTTGATCTACAATCATAGCTTCTGTGTAGGCCGATGCAAGATCAGTAACCAAGGGATTCATCCTAACAAATATGGCAAATAATGGATCCAATGCTCGAAAGTATATTTGAAGAGCACCACTTTCCTCAATAGTATAGGGAGAAATTAATCTCGCATAAAGCTTTCGAAACCTCAAGTTGAAATTTCTCACTGGCTCATTAGGTTCTCTTTTGCAAGAAACAAATTGTTGATATATCGTGAGAGGATCAATGAACAACCTAAATTGATTGATAAACTCATCTTTCAATTGCGTCCAAGATGTAATAGAACCAGCGGGTAAATTGATGTACCAATCATATGCCACCTCATCTAGGGTTCCAGGAAACATTCTACATGCCACATCCTCATGTTCGACATTCCATCTAACTAGGATATCCACATAGGCTTGAATATGTTCCTCGGCTGATGTTGGACCATTGTGCTTAAATTTGGGCAAACGTTTTTCTACGTTCTTGGGTAAATCATGAGAATCTCCACTAATGTTCAAAGGACTAACATGTATCCCATACCACGTTCCTGCAATTGTAGCCATTAATGAAACTCAAAGAATAACTCCCAAAACCAATTTTTTAGTCATGAAAAAAGAAGGAACCATGACAAAGCAATATTATAAAAATGTAAATTAGTTTCTGATTCACCAGATCGCATATGCGCAAGTGAAGAGCATACTCCTAGTGTTGTAGGCTTTCCGATTCACAAGATCGCATTACACGCAAGTGAAGAGCATAATACCGACAACAAATACATTTTTAGACAAAATAATTCCTTACAAATAAGCATGAAATGACTAGCAAATATCAAACATGTAACGTATGAATAATCATGTTAGCATCAACCAAGAAATGTATCCATTAAAATCAAATGAAAGTAATTGCATGGAGACAACCTCGTTAGTCAAGACCAAATTTTTTTCAAAATCAAATCAAAACACATTATTCCTGTATGAACAATCAAAAGCGTTAGAACAATGCATAGCAATTCATGTCCTCCTTTTAACACTACAAGGTTGTATTGTTAAAAGAGGGCTAAAGATAATAATCAATAGGGCATGAAATATTCAAAATTTAAATCCCTATAGCATTTAAATCACACTGAAATAAACCAATTCAGGCCCTCCTTCTAGCGCCAAAATGTTGAGTGGTATTTTCACACGATTGTGAAAGTACACTCTCCTTTAGGATTTGGGTTCCAAATCCCCTCTTGCAAAGAAGTTAAACAAACAACTTCTCCAAGGTCTCCGCTATATTAGCATTTGCATATGTGTATTAGTAATCTCAAATAAAGATATTCAATTTAAATGCTTGGAACACCTTAGTGATTGCAAGTAACTGTAAACAAGGGGCAATGTTGGTTTATTTTACCATGAAACTTTAGTGATTGTTCATTGAACCAAAATAGAGCAAATGTGAGTTGGTCCTCATATGACCACGATGTAGTGCTCAAGAAATGGAAATTTGTGAAAATGCCATAAAACATAACTCCTTCAATGAAATTGGAATTTTCATGAAGGGAATGTCATCATAGGCTCATGAGTGCAAAACAAAACTGAAAAAATGAAATTTGACCTTAAAATGGAAATTTTCTATTTTCGGATTTTTTAAAATCTGTAATAAAACAACAACTTCGATGAATTTTTTTAAAATATTAAACAACTCCGAAAATGAAATTTCAAATTGCGTATTAGAAGTATGAAGTATAACCTACGCAATGGTTAAATTATTTTTGGATTTTGAAGTTTTTTAAATGTTTATTTTAATGCCTGAAAATTAAAAAAAAGTTAAAATTTCTGGAAAATAAAATGCAGAAAATGAAAATGAAATGCAGAAAATGGAACACAAGATGCATTCAGTTTGATGCTATCCTATTTCGACAAAACCGAAGATATGAGGTTTTCATGCATGCAACCTAACCTATTGGACCTGCAAAACAAGCACAATCCGGATAAGCTAAGTGCTGGCTCCTAGGGTTTTAAATGAGGTTTTCAGATTTAAACATTCGCATGAAGCAACCAAGAAAACTTGCATAAACTCCATTTACAAGCCTAAAATCTGAAAAGGGGAAAAATAGACATTTAATCTTGCATGCAGAAAATGACTCCTTCTTTCTTGTCCATAAGATGCAACTTTCTGAAAATTTCTGTATTAAAAATTTGTCATTTTACAATAACAAAAGTTTTGGTTTTCCCAAACTAGTCAATGGAAGAAAAACAACCCAAACAGGTCCAGAATGGCCCTCTTGCCTTCAAATCTGTAACTCTGCTCATGGCAGTTTCCAACCCCTTCTGGCCTCTTTGAATGGCGTATTTAAACTTCTGAAAAAATTGTTTCTCCTTCCATGACGGTTCGTTTCATTTTCCAATGGTTGTTCGTTTCACCTTCCTCGTTTCATTTTCCCTGTTCGTTTCACCTTCCCTTGTGCATGCATGTGCTTTGGTTTCCATTTTATGGCCCTTCATCGCGAAAATGTAACATGTCGCGATATCGCGACACTTTTTCTCTTTCGATCACGAAAATGCAACATGTCGCGATATCGTGACACTTTTTCTCTTTTGGCCGACAAAGCAACATGTCGCGATATCGCGACACTTTTTCTCTTTCACGACAATGCAACATGTCACGATATCGCGACACTTTTTCTTTTGGCCGGAAAATGCAACATGTCGCGATATCGCGACACTTTTTCTCTTTGAACACGGTCTTGCAACATGTCGCGATATCGCGACACTTTTTCTCTTTTCCCAAAATGCAACATGTCGATATCACACTTCAATCAACATCATATCGACACTTTTCTTCTTTTGCAAATGCAACATGTCGCGATATCGCGACACTTTTTCTCTTTGGCCGAAAATGCAACATGTCGCGATATCCTGACACTTTTTCTTTTACTTTTCTCTTTAATGCAACATGTCGCGATATCCGACACTTTTTCTTTTTTAATGCAACATGTCGCGATATCTGACAATTTTTCTCTTTTGACCACGACCATGCAACATGTCGCGATATCGCGACACTTTTTCTCTTTTGGCCGACGATGCAACATGTCGCGATATCGTGACACTTTTTCTCTTTTGGCCGTGACATGCAACATGTCACGATATCGCGACACTTTTTCTCTTTTGGCCGCAACCATGCAACATGTCACGATATCGCGACACTTTTTCTCTTTTGCCGCGAAAATGCAACATGTCGCGATATCGCGACACTTTTTCTTTTTTGACCGAGAAAATGCAACATGTCGCGATATCGTGACACTTTTTCTCCTTGCGGTGTTTTGCTTTTTCTTTGATCTTTAGCATATGGGCCACTTCGGTCTTCTTGGAAAACATGCAAAAAAGGTGGGTCCCCAATTTTGGGGTACGTTGTGGAGCAGCCACAACAAATGGTGACTCTGTTGGAAAATGCTCCTGAGCATTTTGGTGAGAACTCAACCTGAAAATACACGAACTCAAATACAAGCGTCAGCAAATATCCAAAGAATGCAAACTAGATGAGAAATACATGAAGCATTAGAATTATTAAGCATCAGCTCGATGTGTGCAATGTGCTTCATTCCCTATCGTTTGAAACTCGTTCAACTTTCCATTGTCAGTTTCACTTATGATTCGTATGCAAGGCTATGAATGATTTGTGCAGGATTTGATGTATGACAACTATGCTAGAGATATAACAACCTGCTTTGCAAAAGCTCAAACTTTCTAGTATCATAAACAAACATATTAAAACTGTCAAACCCTCTTAGGACCAAATATGTGCATACTGAATTAATTTACTAGATCCCAAAGTTGGTTATGTGTCACTACCATCTTGAACCCATGTGCAAGTGTAAGTGAAATCGAGCTTTGGGGAATTGGATTCCCAACCTAAGCGAGATGGGAATTTAACCCTATCCTTGCTACTCTGATCCGGAGTTCATTACCTCATCTTGAACAAAATGATTTAACCTGTTATGGATGAAATTGTCAAGCTAGCCTGTCCGTTTGAGCAATCAGTGGTCTTGCTTTTAGACAAGACATGTTGCCACGCATGAGCATACTCCACTGCCAGTCAGGCATCTATAGCCCCGATGGAGATCAACCCCATAATCCAGGATTTGACTTTACTTTTGATTTCTTGAACCTTGGGGATGACTACCCATCCTTGCAAGGGACATGTAGTACGATCCTTCCAATCCAATATCAATGATGCAATAAAAGTAGAATGAAAAATATTTGCTTTGGAATTTCAAGTTCTTGAGTGGGCAAAATAGAAGCTTTGGGGAATCGGATTCTCAACCTAAGCGAGATGAGAATTAGACCCTATCCTTACTACTCCATGAAGGTCAAATCGGAGCTTTGGGGAATTGGATCCTCAACCTAAGTTCGATGAGGATTTAACCCTATCCTTACTACTCTGATTTTAGACTTTAAGCACTATGGGAGTGGTAAAAACCATTATTTTAAGGATTATGTTGCATGATAGGACAGACACGAAATACTTCTTTCGCCTCACATTTTCTTCCAAGTATGGTTTTGACCATTTTACTCAAGATTCTCTTTAATATGTGTAGAACGTGCTTGGTTCAAGATAGTTCGGGCATCATTTCCCAACCTTAGGATCCTTTTAATATATGTTATATAATAACCCTAAGAGGATTCGACACCTTTTCAATGATTGTATTTGAAATGTAGATGCAACTGAGATGAAATGTATATGCAATGTGGAATGTAACATGAGATATGGATGAATGCATTGCTCTTTTTGAAATGTGGATGGAGTATATCACCTACTTTGCCATAATTTGTAAAACTGACAACTTCATGCATCACAAGTTCCAAACGATATTCTTTAATGTGTTTGCGATACTCGTGGAGCTTTCTGCAATACAATTCCGATGTTTCATATTCTCCTAGTCTTAGTCAACATTCATAAGGACATAAGTTGACATCTCGCTTTTTTTTTTTTTCAAAACAAACCAAAAATGTCCAAAGGACCAACACACAAAACTTAAAACCAAAACTGAAATGCAAACCCAACATCAAAAACCAAAAAATTATATACAAATGTACAATATGGTACAAGATGATGCAAAACTTGGACTATCACTTTCCCGGATCCCAAACATGATTAGAACATTTCAAAAGACATATGACACAATAGGTATGCCAAATGTTGTAGGAATCCAACAACAATAAGATCAAACCAAGCAATGCAAAAAAATTCAACTTGCTCCCTCACCCCACCAATTTGATTTAGTGTCATTAGTACTCTCATAGGTGAGATTCAAATCATCAAATTGATTAGACAATATTTGATCTTCAATTTCATCTCGTCTATTCTTTAAGGTATAAATTTCATAATTCCATTCATGATTTAGAACTAGGCTTTCTTTATTCAAAATGAAATTTTGTAAGCAAGAGCCTATTTCTAAAAATTTCAAAGCTAATTCATTTTCCATGTTCTTAGGCCAATTAAAATTGTGCAACAATTTACAAGCCTCTAGGATATTTACTAAATTGGGATCATTAGGAGTTTTTATCCTAGGTTCAAGAATTAATTGTTGATGAATTTGATTTAGCAATTTAAATGCATCAAGCTCCTTTTCATTCATTAAAGTAATGTTATCAAAGGTGTGGTTAGAAATTAATCCTTGTTCTTCATTCACCTTCAATGGCATTTCATCATATAGCACTTGTTCTTTCTCCATGATTCGTTTATCAAAGGCACCAAACTTAGGTACCCAATTGAACACACGTCCATCCTTTTCAACCCTCAAATATTTTTGGTCAAAGTGTATGTCAAGTAACTCATCTTCATGATCAATCACTTGCGTCTCCTCCCATTCATCTTCACCTTCCTTAGATGGTTCAGTTATTTCCAAAAGTGGGTTATCTCTTGAATTCAAATTGGTAAAGCTATCATAATCAAAATTTGTAACCCATGATTCAATTTTATCACAATTTGGAAGGTGTGGATCCTCTTGGTCATCACTTTCGAGAACATCATCCAAAGTGTCGTTCGAGAACAAGTGGTGAAATTCGATTATGTCTTCAACTTCATTTGTTGATTTTCCTTCCAATTCATTTTCAACCACTTGTGATGGCTTAGGAGCTTCTATAATGGGATCGATTTTTGAATTCCGTGTCATATAGTTGCTCCAATCCTTTGTAAGTACATCTGACCAAATCATGTCCACATAAGTTTGTTCATCCAAATCGTCCTTTTTGGGTAATGATTCTGGATATTTCTTTTCCAAAACAAGATGGTGATCATTTGATTCCAACTTCTTGTTACCCATCCATAGAATTTCTTCTCCAAAATCTTCATGCTCTTCAAGACTTTTCGAATAGGTATTTACTTCAACATGAGTCACCTCAAAATCTCTTGTAACGCTCGAAGAAGCATAACATGAAACACCATTAAGATCGGCATTATGAATTTTCTTCCTAGGATGATTTGGATGCATACATTGATGTGCTCATTTTTGTGGTGGAACATGCCTACATACCTTCTTAACCACTTTCTTTTGCTCTTTTACTTTCGATACGAACTCTTTGGGTTGAGTGGTAGAAGTAGTAGGATTAGTTGGATTGATATCCACGGACTGAGCTTGAACATTTGTTGCGATGGTTCCATGAGTGACCACATGATTCTCTAATTGAGGCATAGTTGGATGGATGGAAGTACTTGTATAAGCACAAGTGGGAGCATAAGTTGGTATGGTAGGATAAAGTTGATTGTAGGGAAAAACATTTAATATCAAATTTTGTTGTGCCCACGCTTGATTTACCATCGAGGTTTGATTGCAAGCCCCTAGTTGTCCTACCATAGTTGATTGCTCCATTCCATAACCTTGTGGCCTCAATTGTTGATCTACAATCATAGCTTCCGTGTAGGCCGATGCAAGATCAGTAACCAAGGGATTCATCCTAACAAATATGGCAAATAATGGATCCAATGCTCGAAAGTATATTTGAAGAGCACCACTTTCCTCAATAGTATAGGGAGAAATTAATCTCGCATAAAGCTTTTGAAACCTCAAGTTGAAATTTCTCACTGGCTCATTAGGTTCTCTTTTGCAAGAAGCAAATTGTTGATATATCGTGAGAGGATCAATGAACAACCTAAATTGATTGATAAACTCATCTTTCAATTGCGTCCAAGATGTAATAGAACCAGCGGGTAAATTGATGTACCAATCATATGCCACCTCATCTAGGGTTCCAGGAAACATTCTACATGCCACATCCTCATGTTCGACATTCCATCTAACTAGGATATCCACATAGGCTTGAATATGTTCCTCGGCTGATGTTGGACCATTGTGCTTAAATTTGGGCAAACATTTTTCTACGTTCTTGGGTAAATCATGAGAATCTCCACTAATGTTCAAAGGACTAACATGTATCCCATACCACGTTCCTGCAATTGTAGCCATTAATGAAACTCAAAGAATAACTTCAAAACCAATTTGTTAGTCATGAATAAAAGAAGGAACCATGACAAAGCAATATTCTAAAAATGTAAATTAGTTTCTGATTCACCAGATCACATATGCGCAAGTGAAGAGCATACTCCTAGTGTTGTAGGCTTTATGATTCACAAGATCGCATTACACGCAAGTGAAGAGCATAATACCGACAACAAATACATTTTTAGACAAAGTAATTCCTTACAAATAAGCATGAAATGACTAGCAAATATCAAACATGTAACGTATGAATAATCATGTTAGCATCAACCAAGAAATGTATCCATTAAAATCAAATGAAAGTAATTGCATGGAGACAACCTCGTTAGTCAAGACCAAAATTTTTTCAAAATCAAATCAAAACACATTATTCCTGTATGAACAATCAAAAGTGTTAGAACAATGCATAGCAATTCATGTCCTCCTTTTAACACTACAAGGTTGTATTGTTAAAAGAGGGCTAAAGATAATAATCAATAGGGCATGAAATATTCAAAATTTAAATCCCTATAGCATTTAAATCACACTGAAATAAACCAATTCAGGCCCTCCTTCTAGCGCCAAAATGTTGAGTGGTATTTTCACACAGTTGTGAAAGTACACTCTCCTTTAGGATTTGGGTTCCAAATCCCCTCTTGCAAAGAAGTTAAACAAACAACTTCTCCAAGGTCTCCGCTATATTAGCATTTGCATATGTGTATTAGTAATCTCAAATAAAGATATTCAATTTAAATGCTTGGAACACCTTAGTGATTGCAAGTAGCTGTAAACAAGGGGCAATGTTGGTTTATTTTACCATGAAACTTTAGTGATTGTTCATTGAACCAAAATAGAGCAAATGTGAGTTGGTCCTCATATGACCACGATGTAGTGCTCAAGAAATGGAAATTTGTGAAAATGCCATAAAACATAACTCCTTCAATGAAATTGGAATTTTCATGAAGGGAATGTCATCATAGGCTCATGAGTGCAAAACAAAACTGAAAAAATGAAATTTGACCTTAAAATGGAAATTTTCTATTTTTCGGATTTTTTAAAATCTGTAGTAAAACAACAACTTCGATGAATTTTTAAAAATATTAAACAACTCCAAAAATGAAATTTCAAATTGCGTATTAGAAGTATGAAGTATAACCTACGCAATGGTTAAATTATTTTTGGATTTTGAAGTTTTTTAAATGTTTATTTTAATGCCTGAAAATTAAAAAAAAGTTAAAATTTTTGGAAAATAAAATGCAGAAAATGAAAATGAAATGCAGAAAATGGAACACAAGATGCATTCAGTTTGATGCTATCCTATTCCGACAAAACCGAAGATATGAGGTTTTCATGCATGCAACCTAACCTATTGGACCTGCAAAACAAGCACAATCCGGATAAGCTAAGTGCTGGCTCCTAGGGTTTTAAATGAGGTTTTCAGATTTAGACATTCGCATGAAGCAACCAAGAAACTTGCATAAACTCCATTTACAAGCCTAAAATCTGAAAAGGGGAAAAATAGACATTTAATCTTGCATGCAGAAAATGACTCCTTCTTTCTTGTCCATAAGATGCAACTTTCTGAAAATTTCTGTATTAAAAATTTGTCATTTTACAATAACAAAAGTTTCTGGTTTTCCCAAACCAGTCAATGGAAGAAAAACAACCCAAACAGGTCCAGAATGGCCCTCTTGCCTTCAAATCTGTAACTCTGCTCGTGGCAGTTTCCAACCCCTTCTGGCCTCTTTGAATGGCGTATTTAAACTTCTAAAAAAATTGTTTCTCCTTCCATGACGGTTCGTTTCATTTTCCAATGGTTGTTCGTTTCACCTTCCCCTGTTCATTTTCCAATGGTTATTCGTTTCACCTTCCCTTGTGCATGCATGTGCTTTGGTTTCCATTTTGTGGCCCTTCATCATGAAAATGTAACATGTCGTGATATCGTGACACTTTTCCTCCTTTCTCTTTTGTTGCTTTTAGCAAAATGTAACATGTCGCGATATCGCGACACTTTTTCTCTTTTGGCCGTGACAAATGCAACATGTCGCGATATCGTGACACTTTTTCTCTTTTGGCCGTGACAATGCAACATGTCGCGATATCGTGACACTTTTTCTCTTTTGGCACGAAAATGCAACATGTCGCGATATCGCGACACTTTTTCTTTTGGCCGCGAAAATGCAACATGTCGCGATATCGCGACACTTTTTCTTTTTGGCGCAAATGCAACATGTCGCGATATCGCGACACTTTTCTTCTTTTGGCCGCAATAATGCAACATGTCGCGATATCGCGACACTTTTTCTTTCTTTTTTGGCCACGAAAATGCAACATGTCGCGATATCACGACACTTTTTTTCTTTTGGCCACAACAATGCAACATGTCGCGATATCGCGACACTTTTTCTTCTTTTGGCCATGAAAATGCAACATGTCGCGATATCGCGACACTTTTTTTTCTTTTGTTGCGAAAATGCAACATGTCGCGATATCGCGACACTTTTTTCTTTTGGCCGTGAAAATGCAACATGTCGCGATATCGTGACACTTTTTCTCTTTTGGCCGCGATGATGCAACATGTCGCGATATCGCGACACTTTTTCTCTTTTGGCCGTGACAATGCAACATGTCGCGATATCGTGACACTTTTTCTCTTTTGGTCGCGACAATGCAACATGTCGCGATATCGCGACACTTTTTCTCTTTTGCTCTCTCTCTTTGCTTTGGACCGTGAAAATGCAACATGTCGCGATATCGCGACACTTTTTCTCCTTGCGGTGTTTTGCTTTTTCTTTGATCTTTAGCATATGGGCCACTTCGGTCTTCTTGGAAAACATGCAAAAAAGGTGGGTCCCCAATTTTGGGGTACGTTGTGGAGCAGCCACAATAGGTAGTTATGATATTGATCGACAAAATTGTGTCAATCAAGACCCACTTGAATTGTTTGTGATTCACACACACGATGATATGTAGCGGCGGGTGTACTATAACAGCGGAAACCATCTTGACTTTATGGTCATGAAATTGAATGACCAATTCTTGACACTGTTGCACGTGCCCCACAAAGTGTGTAAATGCTTTGGGATCCTAAGGATACACTTCTATGGACCTTAAGATGTCCATTAGTGTCTCCTAGTGCTTAGGAGACTACTAAATTAGATCATAAATTGATAAATTTACTAGAGTTATCTATAGGTTTTGGACCAACCTAATCCTGATGGTCACCACCGGTCTAGTTGATGGGCCAGACACATGCTAGGCTGGCCTTAGAGGAGGTGCAACTTGGACTCTAATAGGTGTTGGAGGTTGATTCAGTCATTCATACCTTGCATTTCTTGTGATAACGTTGACCATTCCAATGAACCCCTAGGTTGGTGTTTCGATGCGAACTTGGTTGAATTGGCCAACATTATTCTTTGGAACCTCATGATTTGGTAGAGGATTTTTGTAAATCCCCATATTTTTATTGTCAGGAACTTGTGGGTTATCAAAAATAAGCGTACCTATCTCGATCATATTTTGCACAAGATGTTTGAAAGACCAACATACCTCGATGTCGTGGCCTTTCGATCGATGAAATATGCAATAATGATCATCCTTATAGCCCTTAGGATTAGGTTGATTTGGGTCCATTAAACTGACCTTGGGTAAGTTTATAGCCTTTGCCTAGCATAACTGATGAAAAATCAAAGCCAAAGACTCGGATAATTGTATGAATATGTGATATGGGTGTTGTTATTTATTTTTACCCTTATAATTGTTATTGCACTGCTCATATTACACAGGAGGAGGTTGGGCCTGATAGTTTCATTGTTGTTGCACCTTATCCCCTGTCTGAAGGTTCAACACCACCTGATTAACATGGGTCATCTTGGCATGATATCTCTCAGTGCTTTTCTTATGTCCCTTCTTATTCCTGAGCTTCAAGTTACCCTCCTGTAACTTGATGTCCTCTATCATCTTGGCTTGCACCAAAGCCTCTTCGAATGTTTGGTATTGTTGCAATTGTAGCAATAAGGAAATGTTTTTGGCACAAATATTCATGAACATTCATGTTAATTCAGAGGATGAGATGGATAATGGCAACTTTACCATAATTTTCCTCCATCGTTTTCTATAATACATTACTGGCTCATCATCATGTTGCGTTAGAGCGACAAGGTTGGATAAGTTTACCTTCTTAACATCGAAGGAGAAGCATTCAAGAAATGCATCAGCTAGTTGTTTGAAACTAGTAATATTGTGCCTCTGTAATTGATTGAACCACTCTTGAGCTGGGCCTAAGAGGATCGTGATGAAGGTGCATAGGAGCAAAGCATCATTGATATCAATGTGAAAGCACATATCTAGAAAAATAGTCACATACTCCTGTGTGTATTCCTCTCCTTGAAACTTTTCTAGTCTAGGCATCTTGAAGTGCTCAGGATATGTTGGAATAGGCACTAACATGCACAGCTGTTCATTGTGAATTTTGTTCAAGCTAGGATTCTGATAAGCCATTCCTTGCTTCTCTATGGCCTGGACCTTCTCTGCTAAGGTCTTGTAGGCTTGCAAGGAAAGAAACTCCTCCTCTAAAAATTACCTTGGAGGCACCCTCGAAGGTATATTCTTCCTCAGTTGAGGTGGGGGACTAGACTTGTCCTCCTTAAATTAGGATATTTCAGGATATTCTTGTTCTAATTCTTCTCCCACTTCGTTCTCATACTATCTAAGTTCATGTTGTTCAGATGCTAGATGTCGATATCTGTGCTAAGTTGTATGGTGAGTATGTGTGTCAATTTTCTCAGGATGTAACTTAGGCTATGAAGCCACTCGTATATCAACATGCTTCCTGATCTCACTACGAGGAGGTAAACTAGCACTTTCCAATCGATCCTCTATCTACACGCTCCTTATGATCGAGGATGTGTTATTCACGCATGCAATGTTCATATAATTTATGTCTTATGAACCTCTACCTCTGAGTATTCTCATTTTTGAGGTGCTCTTTCTCTACAAAAACATCCTTCAATTGATCTTGGAGAATATGCCTTCTTTTCTTTGACATCAGTCTATGAGCTCTATCAACATGATCGATCATCTGAGGCCTCTAAGGAGTGTGCTCTATTCGAGTGACTTTATGGGTATGTCCTCCAATGGACTGATTTGCCACACTCTTACCTCAGTCTGTAAAGATGACATTCACATTGGGTTGTATCCTATACTCAGTGCTTGCATGCAATGTAGGAGCATGCATGTCTCAGGAATTCTTGAAGCATTTTCCATGTTCTCAGGTGGTCCTAATGGTGCTTGTGCTAAACTCACTCATCGATCAGGATGGTGTAGGTGTAGGCTTATATCCTAGATGCCCTAGGACTTGGTATAGATCATCCAACTATTTGCTATACCATGGATTGTGAGGTGGCATACCATTTGTTCCCACTTTGGATATATCTATGGTGAAATTTGTGGGCTCGCTCCTATAGGGATTCTATGCAGGTCTGTTCTTGGAAGCAACCCTCTCAGTTCACCCATAAATGGGTGGATCTCAAACATATCTAGAATATTATGGTGGAGATCATGAATCTCCCTTAGATACAGGTCGAAGGGGTACCAATCTTGATTCCTCGATGATATATTCTTTAGCTAAACTCGTTGATGCCCACGAAATGTGGTCATAGTATATGCTACCATGTGGGAAACCCCCATGCTAGGAAGTTCTATGCTCTGATATATGTCTAGAGGGATGTCTAGTACTTCCTCTAATTGGGGTATTCTCAATAGAATCCCCTCATGTGGAATTATCCCCTCTAATGCTCGTTGAATGATGTCTAGGAGGATTAAGTGATTGAGGGTGTTCCACATCGTGTTGTGCACTAGGTGGAGCTTGGGCTTTGATCTCGGGTCTATGCCCGAATCGTCCTCTTTGTGTTTGAACCATTATGTATCCTATGTATAGATTTAATTTTTATTAGCATGCAAAGAATACAATGATGATTATCTCCCTTTATAATTCTAAAATGAGCCCTAAACTATTTGATGTGTTTTCAATTTGTTGTATCATTAAAGTAACTCTTGTCATATTTTGCAATACGTTGATGATTTTATCAATTGTTTAATGGATTTCACCTATATTCTCATAGCTCGATAACCTAACTATGAACTCCAGGTCACGTAATCCCCCCAAAATATAGTAATAAAATCCACACCTGAGCAGGGGGCACAAGTCCTCCCAGATCCTCACCCAATCTCACCCAGTCAGTTTTATACCCTCCAAATAGAAGTACATGCAATTTTTTTGGGCTACGGATGGTTCTTGGATCTGGTATTGGTCTAGTAACAAGAAGGTATGAGGGAGTTGGGCCAATGGATGGAAATCACCTCCACATCATTGAAACCCTACTAGTGGTTGGATGTGACTCCCAACTTACTAGTGTTTACTGTGAAATGTGGTGTGTGTGGTTCTTTTTAATTTGTATAAAGGAAAGATGCATAATCCAACAATAAAATGATCATTTCCTATCTGATATGCAATAAATAATGTTTGAAATTCAGAGGTATATGCACACTATGCTACGTGACGTTCGGAGAATACAACTAGTATGAGTAATTGGCCACTGATTGGGTCTTATGCAAGAAAAATCTAACATTCAAATGGCCTAGACCACTGGAGACTAGGGTGGACTGTACTTAGAGACCCGTTGTTCCTAGCATTGACTAGTACAAGCATCAAATAAAAATCCCAAGGACCTAATTCATTTTATTGTTCTTTTTATCCTTATCCTAGCTAGATTTCATTTTTTATATTCTAGAAAAACATAGAGATAGAAAAAAGACATAGAGGATGTCAGAAGGGCCTACCTCAAGTCCTCATATGATTTAGATTTTTAATCCTACTTTGTGGTTGGTCTATTGCTAACCGTAGCTCTGATGCATAACTGTGACTATTTTCCATGCCTGTCAATCATGGGCTAACTTTTTGCCCATGAATTTTAGCCACAGTGAGTACCTGCCATAAAAATATAGACCACAGTCAGTAAATCATGGTAAAAAATGTGGAGTCCCATCATGACCGCCTTCTGTAACCACCAAAAAGGCTCTTTCTATCTAGTCTATCTATTGCAATTCATGAAATAAACACAAATGGAAAAAACATAAGTTGACAAGAAGAAATAAAGCAAATATGAATAATCCCTTTATTAATCTCAATGAAGCCAAGTTATAGATTCGTACCTCTTAGGGATATTCATTTGATACATCAATTACAATAGAGTTTCAAATATCTCTCAAGGATAGATGCAATAAAAATGCCTTCCAGGGTGACATGAACTGCTCTAGGGTGTCGATGACCCTCTTCTCCATGATTAGAGGCATTTGCTACCTTGCATCCTAAAACCCTATTAGTTCTACATGCAATGAAAAACAAGAAACATTAATAGCAAAGGAAGACTCTCTTGATGAGGCTTTGAAAGGGTGCTTGTATGAAAGATAACATGATAATCAAGAAATCAAGAAAATTATTTATTACATGTAAATTTATCTAAAACATGATAATATGCTATTAGAAACATAAAAGAAACTAATATGAATCTATATAAGCTCCTAATTAACCAATTGAAGACATGTAAGCATGAAAAATATTCATTATGCCTACACTACAACAATGAAGGGAAATTGCAATTAACTCCTAATATGTCAGTCAAATATCTCTAGAATATCGAATTAACCCTACAAAATGATTAATCTAATATAATTAAATAGAATGCAAATTTGAGAACAAGGAGATCTGATTTCATCTACTAACCAATGGTCACTCACACGACGGGAACTGTTCACTGCGAATGATAGTCATGTCAAAGACTGAAGTAGGTTTACCCACCAAATCAAGGCCAATTCTTTGATTCTCTTTGTCAAATTGATGGTCAAGGGTCACCTTTGTGTCCTCTAACAAATTTGGTAGTTGAATTGCTTAGTGAGTGCACGGATTTCATGGATTAGTGTTTCTTGGATCTCCTATCCTCCTAGGATATCCATGGCAATGTTATCTCCAATTGGGTAGCAAAAGTGTTCCTATAAATGTATGTGAATAAGTATGCAATTCGACAGGACTTCGCTGCTCAATTGATTATATTTTCTCTCTCGGCTCTTAGATTCGATAGGGCTTCATTGCATTTAGTTGAAATCTTCTCTAGAATTTTCCCCAATTTAGAGGGGGATTATATAGCAATTTCCAAGGGGCTAGAAGTAGCTTCATGAGGAAGATAATATCAATATTGTGCAATTGAGCTTGTTGGATGGAAGTATCTAGAACCTTTCTCACTCAAACCACTCTAATCTGTAACCAATTGGCTGTTGCAACTGATTTTGGGTTGGATGAAGGCTAACTGATTTTGAGTCCTGACCATGGCTAATAGGCGTGGTCAACACTGCTAACCATGGGTTTTAGTAGTGGCTAGCACTGACTAGGCAAATATACCCAAATAAGTGGTAAAAACCATTGCTATACCTTGGATTTGTCCAAAGGTATTCCATATGGTCTTATAGCATATTCCATATGAGTAGTCACCTCGACATGAGGTGTTTTAGGTGTCTATAGATAGATTCCAAGTTATAGCAGTGGTTTTCACCACTCATTTGGGCACCTTTGCCTAGTCAATACTAGCCAATGTTAACACCCACGATTAGTAGTACTGACCGTGCCTATCATCCATGATCAGGACTCAAAATTAGTTGGCCTTCATCCAACCCAAAATCTATTGCAATAGCCAATTGGTTGTGGATTGGAGCAGTTTGAGTGAGTAAGGTTCTGGATCATTCCATTCGACAAGCTCAACTTCCCTATCTTGATATTAGCTTCCTAATGAAGCTACTCCTAGCCCTTGGAAATTGCTATATAATCCCCCTCTAAATTGGGGAAAAGAGAGAGAGAAATATAATCAATTGAGCAGTGAAGCCCTATCGAATTGCATACTCATTCACATGCATTGATAGGAATACCTTTGCTATCCAATTGGAGATCACATTGCCATGGAGGCCCTAGGAGGATAGGAGAGCCAAGAAATGCTAATTCATGCAATCCGTGCACTCACTAAGCAATTCAACTACCAAATATTTCATAGGATACAGAGGCAATCCTTGACCATCAATTTGGCAAGGAGAATCAGAGAATTGGCCCTGATTTGGAGGGCAAACTTACTTTAGTCTCTATCGTGGCTATCAACTGTGGTGAACAGTGCCTATCTGTAGACACCAAAACAACACCATTTTGATTAAGTGATTACAAACATTGATCACATTGATATCACAGCTTTCAGGGCAGCCCTTAGAGGTCAAATAGTGGTCTTAACCACTCGCACGAAGTTCGGAAGATCGGAAAATGAGCAGAGCAAAGTCGGTCGTTCTAGAGCAAACTTCAAAACTTCAAACTTCTTAGCCTTCTTCAAAACCTTCTTTAAGCCAAGCCTTTTGTCAAAAACCAAGTGGGCCCAAAGTGTCGCGATATCGCGACACTTTGGGCCCCGACCCAAAGCGGGCCCAAAGTGTCGCGATATCGCGACACTTTGGGCTCCCGACCAAAGCGGGCCCAAAGTGTCGCGATATCGCGACACTTTGGGCCCCCACTCAAAGCGGGCCCAAAGTGTCGCGATATCGCGACACTTTGGGCCCCGCCCCAAAGCGGGCCCAAAGTGTCGCGATATCGCGACACTTTGGGCCCCGACCCAAGCGGGCCCAAAGTGTCGCGATATCGCGACACTTTGGGCCCCAGCAAACCGGCCCAAAGCGTCGCGATATCGCGACACTTTGGGCCCCGAACAAGCCGGCCTAAAGCGTCGCGATATCGCGACACTTTGGGCCTCGAGCCGACACGTCACCAGTCCATGCATTCAACTATCTAGGGAACGACCGCCACGTGGCACCCTCTACGTGTCCCTTTTTGAAGAAAACCCCGCGGGTCTGTAGAACGACGGATTCAACGACGAGCATTAATTAGACGAGCGGTTTCGAAATATCCGATCCGAGGCCATGCCTCATAACTTTCGATGTCAGTGCGAGCCATGCTTAGTAATGACCCGATAAGGATCAAATCTGAGCGGCCCTTACGGATTTAGGGTTTCGAACATTAATGTTCTCAGAGGCCGAACCCTCTATAAAACCGGCTCGATACGTAAAGAAAAGGGGAAGCATTTTTCTGGAAAAAGAACGAAGTGCTACTGTTAAACTAAACACAGTCATTTGAATCTTGCAATTCCGGCATTGGATTACAATAATCCATCAATTCGACGACAACACATTATCCGGGACTTTGAGTCAATTCCTAGTGGATTGGCGTCGAAGTCAGATTTTACTGAGGCGGCCCGCTTGGGCATCCCACATATGTTCGTAATACTAATTCAATTTATGTCTTTCAATGGATTAATGCCGTTTACGTTTTGTTTATGCTATTTTCAAACATATTAAAGCAACAGTTCATGTTTTTATAATGTATGTTGTATTCGAATGCGTTAAATAACAGTTTACGTCTTATATTGGCGAATACATGTTATTTCGAATGCCTGTTGTTCTCTGTTCTTTATAAAAGTAGCAGGTTACGTAGAGTTATTTAACGTATGCATTTAATCAAATGTTTGCATACATTATTCATTGTTTCACAAAGTCAAACGTTCCGACTTCTTACCGCGAGTGCTATTAACCGTTCTTGTTTCTTTTACAGGCAAGAACAGCGACAAGCGGAACTCATCATCATTAAACATCAAGCGGCGGCAACACTACATCCCGCCCATTTTACATGTGGGCATGCGGAAAGAGATCACCGTTCATCCGGTGTAACTGAGAATATTGCATTAAAGAGATTTATTGTAACCGGGCTAGAATCTTATTAATAAAAGGGGTTGTGCTCCTGTTCTTTTAATTTGATTGTATCCGTGTTATTTCACGTATAAATCTGGTTTTATTTTTATTACATCTGAACACTGTTTTCTTTATTCCGAAATCTCATGCTTTCAGTGGCGATCACGGTGGGACCGGTTCCCATATTTTTAAAAATCACGGAAGTTAATTAAACTTGTTGTGTCTTGTGCTTAACAGGTACTTCTTTTTAACCGGAGGTCAGAAACAGCAATTTCGGGCAGAAAGGAGGTAACGATTCTAGCCGTCCATATCATTTTCTGTTGCGAAGTTTCGGGTCATTTCGTTTACTGACATTTTTAATTTCTTTTAATTATTACCGTAAGGTAGAGAAATTTTTTTTAAAAAAATTTCTTGCTTTATTTAATTATGTAGTTATCTGCGTAATTATTCATTTAATAATTAAATCTTTTTAATTATTAAAATAAGGTAGAGAAATTTTTCTTAAAGATTTTTCTTGCTTTATTTAATTATGTCGTTATCTGCGTAAAAAAAAAAAAAAAAAAATAAATTTTAAAAGGTAGAAAATTTCTTTGCAATTTTTTACTTGTTGTTTTCAGTTAGTATTATCTGTCTGGCATAGGGAAAGATTTCTTTTTCAATTGCCTGTTTCAAATTTGCAAAGTAAAATGAATCCCACACACCACGTGGTACTTTAAACCAAGGCGTTGGTCGTAAAACCCCAACCCTTGAGCAAGACCAAAGGTGGATTCCATTATCACTTTGGCTTGAGATATTGCATCCATTACCTCGATCGCGATCGTTGCTAGACGTAAATCCTGACGAAAGCTGACCGAGTGTTGCTGGGGTGATTCCCATGCACGCGAGGATAAGTCTTCTATGGTAGGTGTCATAAACAGAGCGATTCCCCTTCCGTACCGCCTATGTTCCACGTACCATCTGCTCTCACGTACCTATAGTCTCCCTCACGTAAGGGCGGGTATATAGAGAGGTTGGTATATCGGTCCGACAATGGTATATTGAAGGGGCGACCATTTATGGGAGTCATATGAGCCAACATTATGCATTTAAACGTTCTTCCAAAATTGCAAAAACAAAACAAAACATCAAAATGCACTAAACCAGCTTTAGGACACACTATCAATCCTTAAAAGAGATAATCACGGTTTTGCGTATGTGTGTGTTCATTTCCGCTTGGTGTGCACAAAAAGACAAATCATCATAAACGAGATAAAATCTGCTTAGATAGTAGCGACACATCACAATGGTGTACACTCGTAGCCAAGCCCAATCAAGGGCAGACGCTATGGAAGGTACACAAAGAGAGGGCGCTAGTCGCCTTCGCTTTAGCCCTGAGGACCTAGCCAAACCATCTTGGCAGTTTGGCCTACAACAAAGTCCACATCAGGCCACTTCAAGAAGGAACTATTGGGAACCTCCTCATTGGAATACACCCGTTCAACGCACCCCCTTTCGGGAAGATGGTTCACATGCAGATCTCAATATAAGTAGACAACCGCCTCTTGAGGCTAGGTCTGAATGGCCACAACGCGATGAAGCGCTAGAGAGGCATACTATCCATTTGGAGGGGCAACGTGGATATGGCATCCCTTATTTACCTCCCATCAGAACAGAAAAACAACATCCAGAGCGCGAGGCTCTTTACACGAGGCTAGCTAACTCCGCCCGCCTCTCTCACACCCATAAAATGGAGTACGAGGAAGATCATCACATTCCTCGAGAACAACAAACAACGCGGGAACCTTGTGTTTCGCACCCGCGGATATCATAATCACACATCGAGGCCAGAACCTCAAACAAATGTCGCTTACCCCGACAAAGGGAAGCAACCCATTGAAATTCTCGACCATCAAGATCGAGGCAAACACATGGGCAAAACATTCAAGCCTCCTCAACAAAAGAGGGCAGACCCAGTTGACCCGGCAGTCGCCAGACATGCCGCTCGTCAAGCCCAGATCATGCGGCTTAAACAAAGTCATCAGGAAATAGAGTATCGATACCGCTTGGATAGAGAGCGCATGCAACGCGAAGCGGATGAGTTACGCTATGAAATACCTGAGAGGGGGCCAACCCCTCGCATCCAAAGAGCACAACAGTATGAGAGGCACAACCCGTTGGGGCAGGACAGGTCTCCGCGACCTCGTCAAGCTTTGCCTCCGAGACCTTATAGACCCGAAAGGGAGGCCACTCCCCGGAACAATGATGGGTACCCTCAGCGGGGACTCGATCAAGGTTATAGGGCTCGCCTAGAGACTCCTCAAGAGTTTTATGAGGAGTATGAACCAGAAATAGAATGGGTCGACACGCCCCATCAAGGCGGGAGGGCCGCCAATCGGCCACCTCCCCATAGGCCTCCAGTCTCCCTTGACCCACAACGGGAGCAAACCAAAGAAGAAGAAATAAAATCTTCCGATGCATACAAAGCGCTATTAGAGCGTTTGGAGTCTGTGGAGATAAAAGCTTCGGGGCATCAAAAGCCCACACTACGTCAACTCCGCTAGTCATCCGGTGCATCCCTTCGCACCCATACCTCTTTACCCCGAACATTTCAAGTTGCCACAATTGGCGTCTTTAAAGGGGAGGAGGACGCACAAGAACATGTCACGAGGTTCCCGAGTCAATGCTTCGGTATCCAAGACAATGATGCATTATTGCTTAGAACTTTCATAACCACATTCGCGGGCCCTCGCCTCGGATTGGTTTACACAATTGCCCAAACACAAGTATCAACAACTTAGATCAACTAGTGGATGCATTTCTTGAACGCTTTGCTTTCAACACAAGGAAGAAGGCATCACTAAGTGATTTGGCCAGCCTCGAGCAAGTATGAGGAGGAAACAATAGCAGCATACGGGAATCGATGGAGGGCTTTGCTTTCCCGGCTACCATACCGTCCCCCTATGTCTGATCTCACTCAGATGTTCGCACGGAGTTGCTTAAAATCAATCTCTGGGCTATTGCTGCTACAACAATACGACAACTTAGAAGAAGCCTTGGCGCAAGCCAGAGTCATAGAAGAGATTAAAATAGGCGAAGGCGCAATTGCCAAGCCTAAGAAGAAAGAGTGGAATAAAACCACTAAGACTGGGAATACGCAATCACAACCCGCAGCGGTTAATCAAGTTGCAATCAATGTTCCCAAGCCAGTGCAAGACACGCAGCCTCAAAAGGCCAATTACCAGCAAGTGCCTCCTAGTTATGAGAAAGATAACAAGAAACAGGAGCAGAATCAGCAGCGTCGCCCTAAGCGACAATTCACCCCCTACACGGAGTCTAGGGACTCCTTATTTGACCGCTTGTCAGCGACAAATTTAGTAACCCTTCCAGAGATCCCGACTATAGACCCTAACGCTCCTAAACCTAAGGGATATAGAGAGGAACTATACTGTAGATTTCATAGGCGAAGGGGACACGATTTGAATGGATGTTGGAAGTTCAAAGGTCTAATCCAAGATTTAATCGAAAATAAAACGTTGGCCGTGGACAACCCCATAGCGCCAAACAACCAACAAATGGGGGTATTCAAAGACCCCTTGCCTGCTCACGAGACACAGGCAAAACCTCTCCAAGTTAATGAAGTACGCCAGAATCTTCCCATGCAAGGATTTGTGGGAATGATTAGCATAGTGACGCGGAATAAAAAATACTCAGCAGTTGCCCCTGCGGCAGCCACAAAGGAAGTTCCGACAACGTCACAGCCTCAACAACACCCTATACAGTCACCTCCGCCTAGACCAGAAATCACGATACGGTCCAAACTCACGCAGAGTTTGCGGACCACATCGGCTAGGCTGTCCATTTACGAGCTTATTCAACAATCAACACCTCATAGAGAAGCTCTTATGGACATTTTAAAAACCATCGAATTACAGCCCCAAGAAGCAAATTCTTTCAACAACTTCGTGGGACACGTAAAACGATGTACTGAGCCGGTCATCACCTTCAGAGAGGATGAAGTCAAAGCAATATCGAATGACGCGGCTGATCCACCCCTACATGTTGTTGCGCGGATCAACGGGATCCCGTATAAGAGAGTGTTGGTAGATACTGGCTCGTCCAAGAATATTATTACCACTGCAGCCCTGAAACATTTGAAGCTGCCAGCCTCTCATATCACAGCCTCCACGTACACACTGCGAGCCTTCAATGATGCAATATGCTCGACAGTCGGCACGGTTGTTCTACCCGTCCAGGTAGGACAAAAGACAACACCAACATTGTGCCATGTGTTGGAAGGCGAGATGGCCTACAATATACTGCTAGGGCGGCCTTGGATTCGGGACATGAAGTGTGTCCCTTCCATCGCTCACCAGTGCTTAAAGTATGCTTTTGAAGGTGAAATACACGTAGTCCCAATGGACCTGGAACCCTTCAAGTATTGCAATGCGGTACAACTAATGCCTCAGTCGACCCTCCCTTCAACGCATTTGGATTTCCAATTAAATCCATCTAAACAGGGTCCAATACCGCAAGCACCACTGATGACCGAATCACCAAAACCCCAGCCAGGTGAGACTTCATCATCTGCTCCTTCATCATCAACGCCACCCGTCATGGCTACATAGAAGGACAAGGGAAAACAAATCATGGAAGAGGCTCAGCCCTTAGAAGAGGGGTTGCCCACAATATCAACGGTATCAACAGAGGAAATATCCAACACAACGGAAGCTGAGACCCCAAACCTACCAAACATGGAATGGACTCAGGAAGGACTCCCGTTCCCTCCCTCCGAAGCATCAACAATCACTGTTAAAATGGCTAGTACAGGCCTGGGGGAGTACATAGTGCAGAATGTTGTGGCAACGCCCGCATTAGAGTCAGTCCAGGATATGGGAAGACCTCGCCTTCCCATAGGAACACTTGTTCCCCTAGGTCACCCACCCAACCAGACAAATTTTGTGTATGGGGGCCTTGATCATGGTCTTGAACCATGTCAGCAAAAGGAAGCAGACGAAGAACCTTTTGTTGAAAACATCAATTATATGTCAAACCCACAATTTGCCCTCAAATATCTCGGCCAATGCCATTGGCATGGATACGGGCTAGGCAGATATGAGCAAGGGATGCGTCTCCCTTGCCAACCAAGATATCGGATGCCATATGACAAGTCGGAGTAGGGTTCAACCACCCCTGCCCTTGGACATCTTGGTTGAAAATATGCAAGACCTAGAAATAGGCAACAAGGGGGGATTGGCACTAGATCTCTATGCCAACCCAAAAATAGAATTTACATTGGGAGATTACCTCCCATGGTCACCAAACACCCTTGGTAACAGCAGTAATCCCTCTCCTTTGCCAGAGAGAGGCGAAAGTTCGGATACCCATCCCCAAAAAGAATATCAATGGTGTCCGGACATCTTTTCAAAGCTGTTCCCCTTAGAGATTCCAGTTGAGTTAGCACAATGTCAAGAGAGTCAGGTCCCTCCACCAAAAGTGGAACAACCGCGATGGGACCAGATTAACTTATTGGAGCAAGGAGAGTCCTCAACATCGCCAGCAATAGTCGCTGAAGAGAATGAACATTTTCGAATCTCCGAAAGTGACTCAGAAGATGAGACTGAGATGGACTATCTCAGACATGCGCGACGACATTATCGTGCTTTAACTCATGAAGATCTAATGGGACAGATGGGCATACGATTAGGGCATGAATGGTGGGTCGACCCAGCAGGGTGGGACCTGATCTTGGATCTATGGCTCCACATTCACAATGAGCACCGTCCACCTCGAGACCCTATCATAACAACAGTGCCGAGGGAAGACCCTGTCCTCCATTTGGCACATAGGGCCGATCCGTTCGTGCCCGTTCCCATAGAGCCAGATCCAGAGTATAGGGAATATCTAGAAAAATCAAGTTATCATACCCGCGGTAATGGAGACCAAATTCATTCCATCCACATGATCTCCATTGATTTGACCGCACCCATCCGCAATCCGGCCGATCCAAAGACGGTCATTGCATCTCGACATAGATGCCATCGATCGGGATCGCGTCAATTCACCCCTATCACCAACAGAGTACTGGCCTTTTGGTGAAATGCCTCATTTTACCCCAAGGACAACTCGAGATATTTTTCAAGTCGAAGAGGAACCCGAGGTTCCAAACATAGATCTAAATTCAGCTAATGATATCCATTTGATCCCGACTCCACATCGCTTGGAGGACGGATCCCACATGTCGGCCGAGGAGACGACCGACGTAGACATCGGCACTGCATCCAATGAATCCACAGATTCTCAAGTCGGGGGTAAGTCTTTCCCCCGAAGAGCAAGCCGAATACATTGCCCTTCTCAAAGAGAAGAAGGAGGTTTTTGCATGGTCGTACAAGGATATGCCAGGACTAGACCCGCAACTAGTCACGCATAATTTAACGCTTGATCCGACAATCAAGCCTGTAAAGCAAAAACTACGTAAGATGCACCCAACAGTGGCCTTGATGGTCAAAGATGAATTACAAAAGCTGTTGGACGCACAATTTGTCATCTCGCGTGGATTATCCGCCATGGTTGTCCAACATGGTTCCCGTCAAGAAGCCCGACGGGAGGATTCGCATATGCACCGATTTTCGAGACTTAAACAAAGCGAGTCCTAAGGATGATTTCCCCTTGCCGAGCATCGATGCGTTAGTAGACGCTACAGCAGGTCACGAAATGCTCTCCCTAATGGATGGTTTCTCAGGATACAATCAAATTCGTATCAATCCTGAGGATCAACTCAAAACGGCATTCACAACGCCTTGGGGAACATTTTGTTATAAGGTCATGCCTTTTGGCCTTAAAAATGCCGGTGCCACCTACCAACGTGCCATGACGTATATCTTCCACGATTACATGCACAAAACTTTGGAAGATTACATGGATGATTTATTAGCCAAGTCTCTCTTGCGCTCAAATCATATCGCTGACTTAAGCAAGATCCTCGATCGCCTCATGGAGCATAAAGTCAGATTAAACCCCAAGAAGTGCGTCTTTGGCGTCACATCTGGAAAACTCTTGGGTTTCATAGTCTCAAAACGAGGAATCGAGGTGGACCCAAAGAAAGTCAAGGCAATCCTTGAAATGGTTCCCCCAACCACAATCAAGCAGCTCAGGAGTCTGCAGGGAAAGGTCGCGTCGATTAAACGCTTCATAGCGCAATTATCTGACAAGTGCCGACCCATGAACAAATTATTGCACAAGGGGGTTACATTTCATTGGGATGACGAGTGCCACTCGACCTTTGACGAGATCAAACAATACTTGGCTTCGCCGCCGTATTGGCACCACCTAGGCCAGGAGTGCCGTTCTACTTATACATCTCAGCTATCGAGGTGGCACCGGGAGCCATGCTAGCCCGTAAGAATGAACTTCACAAGGAACAAGGCTACATACTATCTTAGCCGCACTCGGTCGGGCTACGAACTTAACTATGCATACGTTGAGAAACTTTGCCCGGCAAGTGGTGTTTGCTACCAAAAAGCTACGCCACTACATGCCGAGCAACACTACGTATGTTGTGTCTAAGGAGAATCCATTGCGATACATGATGAGTCGTACTTATCATAGTAGTCGCACGGCGAAATGGATCATGTTGTTGACGGAATTTGACATAGAGTTTATTGGACAAAAATCTATCAAAGGACAAGTCATAGCCGATCAACTAGCAGAGGCTCCTCTTGAAGACAATCAGCCTCTGGTCATAGAACTACCCGATGATGGGGTCTTTCATGTCTCAGAATCGCCAGATTCCGATGAGCCTGAGTCACAGGCCGACATAACCTTATTCTTCGATGGTTCTAAGTGTGAGCAAGGTGGTGGTGCGGGAATTGTATTCTTCACACCGCAGGGTGCTCCAATGCCCCTGTCATTTAAATTAAACTTCCCGTGCACCAACAACAACGCAGAGTATGAAGCCTTGCTCCTAGGTCTTCGGACAAAGAATCGCCATGAACATCAAAAGACTGAACATCTTTGGTGATTCGCTGTTAATAGTCAATCAAGTCAAAGGGGTATATCAATGCAAATGCCCAGTTTCGAAGGCTTATAAAGCCCTTGTGGACAAATTCCTGGTAAAACTTGAGTGGTATGACATCGAGGCACTCCCTCGATCATCAAACCGTTTTGCGGATACAATGGCCTCCTTGGGGTCATTAATTCCGCAGGACCTTTCTGGTGATATGACAACCATTCAAGTCAAAACCTTATCGCAATCCGCGATGGAGCGTGCAAGCTTAGACTCGACGCCAGGAATCCACATGATACAAATTGAACCATCCTCGGATAGGTTCTCTCGAATCCGAGATCGTCTGAAACACGCCAACTGGGGGTCCTTGTTCTCCCCTACTCCCATTAATAGCAACACAATACTATTCTTGCATGTTCTATCCCATTCAGCATTTGCTAGGGATGAACTTCAGGAGGGATTGGCTGTTCATACTATCGAGGTTTCGATCAACAGGATCGGTATTTACCCATTCGAGACTACCTCAAGTTAGGTAGTCTCCCACTTGATTTGACTCATGCCGCAAAACGAGCACTCAAGCGGAAAGCGGCTAAGTATGTCTTGATAGGAGACATCTTGTATCGTCGCAGCCTATGAAGGAATCCTCCTTCGTTGCTTGGACCAAGCAAGAGTCCACTTGGGCAGCCGCCCAAGCGCACGATGGTACATGTGGTGGCCACTTCAGTGGAATGGCCATCGCAAAGCGCATTCTTCGCATGGGCTATTATTGGCCATCTTTAGAGCGAGATTGTTGCACCTATGTCAAGAAGTGCGTGAAGTGTCAACATCATGCCAATCTAATGCACGTACCTTCTCATGCCTTGCAGACATCCATCCGCTTGGCCGTTTTCGCAATGGGGCTTTGATCTCATTGGAAAGATCTCCCCCGCGTCGTCAAAGCCGTCACACGTTTATCATAACGGCCACATAGTACTTCACCAAGTGGGTGGAAGCAATTCCGCTTACCTCTACGACAGGACCCCGCATTGTGGAGTTCATTTTGCATAACATCATATGTCGTTTTGGTATTCCATCCAAAATAGTCTCGGATAATGGGACACCTTTCAAGAACAAAGACGTGCGTGCTTTGACCACAAAGTACAAGATTCAGCACAGCTTTTCAACACCTTATTATCCGCAGGCAAATGGACAAGCAGAGGCGTCAAACAAAACGCTAGTTGCCATCCTTAAAAAGACCGTCGCAGACAGTCATAAGGATTGGCACATTCAAATCCCACTTGCCCTATGGGCCTATCGCACTAGCATTCGGACGCCCACTGGGGCCACTCCATTTTCGCTCGTGTATGGCTCCGAGGCAGTCATGCCTCTAGAGTTGGAGATTCCTTCCCTGCGCATATCAATGCATGAGTTCATAGATGATGATTCCGCGCGGCGAGCCCGGTTAGACCAGCTTACGTTGCTTGACGAACGACGCGTTAATGCTCTCGAGCATTTACGCATTTATCAAGAGCGACTTAAGAAAGCTTACAACATGAAAGTTCACCTTCGGGACTTTCACGTTGGTGATTTGGTTTTGAAGGAAAATCAACAAAATTCCAGTTTGCCATCCCACCTAAGGGACAAGTTTGCGGCAAATTGGTTAGGTCCGTATGTCATTGATAGCAAAATCGGACCCGGGACATACCGGTTAGCTTCTCTTGATGGTATCAAGGAAACAGAACCCTTGAATATCAGTCATTTACGACCATTTCATATCTAAAGAGAGCCATATCCCAAAAGGCTCCAAGGATTCTTAAAATCGCTTGGTCAAACCAAAATGCTCCAAGGATTATCACAATCGCTTGGTCAATCCCCCAAAATGCTCCAAGGATTATCGCAATCGCTTGGTCACCCCAAAAGCCCCAAGGATTCTTGCAATCGCTTGGTCAAACCCAAATGCTCCAAGGATTATCGCAATCGCTTGGTCAATCCCAAAACGCTCCAAGGATTTCCACAATCACTTGGTCAAAAATCATGAAAATTCAAAAACAACAAAAATCACCAAAAACAACAAAAATTTGCATCTCATTTCTAGGCATATTCAAATTCATCAAATAGACAGTTCCTCTCGCAATTCATCTTCATATTCACCAAAATCAATCCATCAAAAATACAAAAATACATAGCTGCATCCAAGCATTGCATCCATACATTGTATATTCATGGTCGTATAGGTCAAAGGCACCATAGGCTGTCATGGTTCTACTAGTCCATCTTGTTCCACACTGTTCCATTTTACAAAAACAGCAAAACATCATGCACTTTACCACACCAGAGTCCGTGGTCTCTTAATGTATCAAGAGTTTTTCGTGATTCAGTCATCATTTTGCTCTTTAGCAATGAAATGTATCAAGTCAAACAGATTTTACGAAGGTAGAGTTGCACTTGCAATACACCTTGTTACGTAACATCCCAACACAAATTAAAACACATAAAAATTCCCGAGTTGTGTGAACGAAGGATGAAACCTGCACAGTAATCCAAGGTTACCATAAGCGAAACGGTTATCTTGCTCATCCCCCTGTGCGAATGACCCCAAGAATGCCGAGAGTTGGCAAAAGGACAAGCGTCCTCCCTACCCAATTCCCTAAGAATCCCAAAGTTGCAAAACGTCAAAAATTTGCAAAAATGTCAAAACTTCAAAATTTGACACCCTACAAAGCACATCTCAAAAAGCACAAAGAATAGTGATTATCGTCACTCCATATCCCTTGCTCAAGAGAAAAGAAAAACAAATCAAAATAAACAAGTGATTCTTATCACTATAACGAGCAAGTATCCCAAGTACAATTGAAAAAAAGAAGGGAGTTGACCTTGAATCCCTGGAACTCTCAGCATTCTCGACAGGTCATGAGGCAAGCCTCAGTACCGGTTTGGTTGATAGCCTATCGGTCACTGGCGGTAAACTTCTCGCATGACGATATATCTCTCACATTAACTTGTGTACAGATCAATGTTTGCATGTGGATGAGCTAGCTTATGGTATCCTGGAGAACACCGCAGATTAATCTAACTACATACAACAAAGGAGTTAGTGGAGCTAATTAGGTGATCCTCGAGACAAGTTCGGTTGAAAGCCCATCTCGGCACTGGCGGTATCCTGACAAATACCACATAAATGAACTCAATTGCACACACAGGGATGTGAAATAACTTGGTTAAAAACAAGTCCGATTCATACCTTGTTCAAAAGTCTTGTAAGATAAAGTACAATCATGGCTAGTAAGCTCAAAGTTGTCTAAGTCTCAGAAAACCTTTGCTACATTGCTAAACCAATTGCACTGCTTTTCATCCTTGCAATACCATCAGAAAATACAAAAAGAAGAAACACCACATTTGTACATAGCAAAATAATGGAGTTCTAAAACAGTCTATGGTGCCATAACCAACTCTCACCAAGTCCATACATCCATTTCATTTCTGCATATCACATGCATTTGCATTCCTCATGCATCCATCAAACTAAATCAACATACAACATTGGTAATTATCATACCATATGCATCCATCCATATCAAGTAGCATGCACCCATCAACATCAATCATTGTGCATAAAATCATGACATATACGTAAAGAAAGAAAATCAAAACAACAAAAACATCACAAAAATGCAACACAAAAAGAAGCAATAAGCATTGCCGGACACGAGTGCTCTTGCACTCAACCTCTTGGCATAGAAAATCGATGTCGGGGCTCAAATTCTCATCCTCCTACTTTCCTAAGAAGGCTATCATAGCTGGACCGCTCCACGGGAAGACGGGTTTTTGATGATTTCACCCCATTATGGCATCACCAAAAGGGTTAACACCCACCAAAAATAGGTCCAAATGTCGGGAGATTGCACGTGCTCAAATGGAAAAACATCTAAAGCCACCCTAACCTAAGTCATCTTGGGTCAAGCGACTCGTCGCTTTTCTCACGAAGGTCATTCCCTCATCGATTCGTCGCTTGAGGGGGTAGTCACACTTAGTCACCAATCAACAAGCACACACCCAATCAAGGCAATGACATGCATTCAAAGAATCATTGACAAAGACAATCACGCTCCTGCTTGGGGCAGTAAACAAGCAATCATTAAATTGATCAAATACTTGGCATTCCCGAAGCATGAACACAAGGTTCCCTTGTGGATAAAAGGTTGCGCCCTTTGCCTAATCATGACTGATCAATGTCCAAGCTCAAGTCACACCTCACCAAAATAGGTTAACACTTGAAATCAAATTCCTTAGCTCGTCGAAGCAAGGATTCAAGAATGCATGCCCTTTCCATACTTGGGGCATTAAAAGTTGGTTAGGTTACCAAGAAACCCTAATCATTAGTGCTTTGGTCGTATATTTTTGCTCAAGATCGCGTCACCCGCAGCCGCTTCCCAAAAAGGGGCATCTCGTAGACACCAAAATAGCACCATTTCGATTAAGTGATTACAAACATTGATCACATTGATATCACAGCTTTTAGGGCAGCCCTTAGAGGTCAAATAGTGGTCTTAACCACTCGCACAACAGTTCGGAAGATCGAAAAATGAGCAGAGCAAAGTCGGTCGTTCTAGAGCAAACTTCAAACTTCTTAGCCTTCTTCAAAACCTTCTTTAAGCCAAGCCTTTTGTCAAAAACCAAGTGGGCCCAAAGTGTCGCGATATCGCGACACTTTGGGCCCCGACCAAGCGGGCCCAAAGTGTCGCGATATCGCGACACTTTGGGCCCCGACCCCAAGCGGGCCCAAAGTGTCGCGATATCGCGACACTTTGGGCCCCGACCCCAAGCGGGCCCAAAGTGTCGCGATATCGCGACACTTTGGGCCCGAGCGGGCCCAAAGTGTCGCGATATCGCGACACTTTGGGCCCCGCAAAGCGGGCCCAAAGTGTCGCGATATCGCGACACTTTGGGCCCCGACCCAAAGCCGGCCCAAAGTGTCGCGATATCGCGACACTTTGGGCCCCGAGCCAAAACCGGCCCAAAGCGTCGCGATATCGCGACACTTTGGGCCCCGAACCAAAGCCGGCCCAAAGCGTCGCGATATCGCGACACTTTGGGCCTCGAGCCGACACGTCACCAGTCAAAAGCATGCAGTCAACTATCTAAGGAACGACCGCCACGTGGCACCCTCTACGTGTCCCTTTTCGAAGAAAACCCCGCGGGTCTGTAGAACGACGGATTCAACGACGAGCATTAATTAGACGAGCGGTTTCGAAATATCCGATCCGAGGCCATGCCTCATAACTTCCGATGTCAGTGCGAGCCATGCTTAGTAATGACCCGATAAGGATCAAATCTGAGCGGCCCTTACGGATTTAGGGTTTCGAACATTAATGTTCTCAGAGGCCGAACCCTCTATAAAACCGGCTCGATACGTAAAAGAAAAAGGAAGTATTTTCTGTTAAAAGAACGAAGTGCTGTTAAACCTAAAATCCGATTATATTCATCTGAACTTGCATTTCCGGCATTGGATTACCATAATCCATCAATTTGCCGACAACACATTATCCTGGACTTTGAGTCAAATTCCTAGTGGATTGGCGTCGAAGTCGGATTTTTACAGGGCGGCCCGCTTGGGCATCCCACATATGTTCGTAGTGCTAATTCGATTTATGCTGTTTCGAATGGATTAAAGCCGTTTACGTTTCGTATATGCTGTTTTCAAACGTATTAAAGCAACAGTTCATGTTTTTATAATGTATGCTGTCTTCGAATGCGTTAAATAACAGTTTACGTCTTATATTGGCGAATACATGTTGTTTCGAATGCCTGTTGTTCTCTGTTCTTTATAAAAGTAGCAGGTTACGTAGAGTTATTTAACGTATGCATTTAATCAAATGTTTGCATACATTATTCGTTGTTTCACAAAGACAAACGTTCCGACTTCTTACCGCAGGTGCTATTAACCGTTTACTGTTTCTTTTACAGCAAGAACAGCAGCAAGCAGGGACTCATCATCATTAAACATCAAGCGGCGGCAACACTACAGCCCGCCCATTTATCATGTGGGCATGCGGAAAGAGATCACCGTTCATCCGGTGTAACTGAGAATATTGCATTAAAGAGATTTATTGTAACCGGGCTAGAATCTTATTAATAAAAGGGGCTGTGCTCCTGTTATTTTAATTTGATTGTATCCATGTCATTTCACGTATAAATCTGGTTTTATCTTTATTACATCTGAACACTGTTTTCTTTATTTTCCGAAATCTCATGCTTTCACTATCGCTTGAAGGACCCGTGGTTAGTAGGAGATACCTAATTTCCTTTTTCTTTACTTTGCAGTCTATTTAACTAGGTTAGATTAATCATGTTGTAGGTTTAATTCAGTATTCTAGAGATATTTGACCGAAAGGATAGGAGTTAATTGCAATTTCCCTTCATTGTTGTAGTGTAGGCATAGCAATGTTTTTTCATGCTTTCATGTCTTCAATTGGTTAATTATGAGCTTAGATAGATTTAACTTAATTCCTTTCATATTTCTAATGTCATATTATCATGTTTTAGATCAATTTACATGCACTAAATCACTTTCTTGATTTCTTGATTATCATGTTATATTTTGTGCAAATATCCTTTTAAAACCTCATCAAGAGAGGCCTCCTTTGTTTTTAATGTTTCTTGTTGTTTATTGTACGTAGGACTAACAGGGTTTTGGAATGCAAGGAAACAAATGCCTCTAATCATGGAGAAGAGGGTCATCGACACCCTAGAGCAGTTCGTGTCACCCTGGAATGCATTTTGATTGCATCTACCCTTGAAATGGATTTGAAGTTGTATTGTAATTGATGTATCAAATGGGTATCCCTAAGAGGGACGAATCTGTAACTTGGCTTCATTGGAATTAATAAAGGGATTCTTTATACTTGTTTCATTTATTGTTGTCAATATTATGTTTTCACATTTGTGCTTATTTCATGAATTGCAATAGATAGATTAGATAGAAAGAGCCATTTTGGTGGTTACACAATCCATAGAGGCATCAACTTCTACAATAACCCCTAACCAACTCAACCATATACACAACACACAATAGTACCAAGGTTTGGTGGGTGCTATCCACATAGTCACCTAAGGTCAAAGGAATTATAACCAAACACAACAACCAAATGAACCAACACTAGTATTACTCTCTCCTACAATGCCATCACCTATCACGCCTCTATAATTGAATCACATTCATTCACCATCTACAGTTCATCTTGAAAACCAACCATCAAGATCAACCATCACATTGAGGAGTTAGTTAACACATATATTAAAGTTGACCTCAACAAAACTATCAATATATGAGGTCATATAGTAGTCTCAACCACATTGTGAAGCATTAATGTATATCGTAAAAGCCATTGAATTTTGAACACAAGATCTAAATGCTTTCACAAATTTTATGGGAAACATACAGACATGCATGGAACCATCAATTACATTTTATGATTTTGAGATCAAAACCATACCAGGCGATATGCATGATCCTCTACTTCACATAATAGCTCATATTGATAAAAATCCCTTTAAAAAAGTGCTAGTTGACACCATCTCCTCTATCAACATCATCACTACCCCAGCACTCCAACACCTTAACCTTCCACCTTCACACATTGCTAGATCAACTTTCACCTTGTGAGGCTTTAATGATGCTTTATTATTGATTATTAAAATATTTGTCCTCCCCATCAATGTGGGGGTCAAGACGATTCACACATTGTTCCACATCCTAGAGGGGGCCATGCAATATAACATACTCCTTGGGTGCCCCTAGATTAGAGAAATGAAGAGTGTACCCTTGATATTACATCAATGCTTGAAATATGTACATGAGGGACAAATCCATTGTATACCTATAGATGAAGAACCATTCAAGTACTGCAACTTCATCTCAAACCCATATGCACCATCTATACCATCCACCCATTTATCCATCACTTCCATCACCACTCCATCAGCCCCACACCAAAACACTTCATCCAAAGCACCCATCCTAGAGGCTCTTCCCATAATTGATCATCCATCCACATTACAAACCATCCACCCAAATCAAGCATCCACCTCAACCTCATATTATTTTCCAATTACATCACATCATCTCATAAACCAACCCACACCTTCATCAAGCCAAATATCATCACATCAACCACCCAATCAACTTTTCACCCCTATAACTATCACACAAGGGGGGTAAGCCTCCACATCACAAAGTCAACCACCCAATCCAAGTCAGTCAACACCCATATTCACCCCACCTTATCCTGAGCCTCAACTTGTTAGCTTCACCACTCATCCAAACCCTCATCTGATATCACTACTTGAGATACAGTTTTATCTTGAAGCCTCCACCTTGGCACCCATATCATCCACATCAGCACCCACCCAAGTTGTAGTCCATCTCACCAATATGAGCATTGGTGAGTATATGGTTCAAAATTTTGTAACTATCCCACCTAGAATTCAGACTCTTAGAGACTACGATCATCCAAGAAACCCACCTTTAGCTATAGGTGTGGTATATAACATGGGTTTAGCTCCAAAAAAGATAAATTTTGTGTATGGGGGAGTCTATTATTCATTCGATCAACCTCCTTCCGATGAACCTGAACAACAAGTTTTTTCCAATAGTGAAAATCTATCCAATCAAGATTTCTCAATGTAATATTTTTTATGGGTTAACTAATAGGGATATGGCTTAAGACAACATGAATAAGATATTTGTGATATCATTGAGCCTCACTATCAAGAGGTGCATGATCACTTTGGCTTAAGACACATTCCACTCTCCTCCACCACCTCCTTCAAGAAATAATTTCAATAACTCACTATAGGTCCTAAAGAGGATGGTGAGGAGGATGAAGATAATGATGATAGTGAGGATGAATACATAGACCCTGATTTTGTGCTTATTTTATATGAGGTTTTTTCTAGAAATGTGATTGCAAGTTTCCATGATAGACTCCATTTCTAATGATGACTCTGAGGAAGACTTCAATAAGGAATATGATGTACTCTAAATATACTATGACAAATTTGAAGAAGAGTTGGTACCCATTGCACCCTTTATTGATGAAGATGAGTTTTACCTTTGCATGTTATCCATATATCAACCCATATTCCACTTGCTTCTTTTGAGGGAATGAGTCGAGCCACCTATTGAACCACTACCACCACCTTGGCCACATCAGAGACATAATATTCATTCACCAATCCTAGGTCAATTTCTCCATTGAGAATGAGAATGAGAAAACTCACCCTACACATTGCAGTCATCCTTTTTCCACCAAGTTAATATGATTTTTGTTGACTTGATGATGCCCCTTCACAATCCATATGATTTGGCAAAACCAATTCTTATTGATATAAGCTTCATTGACATTGATCATATCTCATTGTCTTTGCCTATTTTTGAACTCATCCTTTTGAAGGAATTGTTAAGAGCTTCTACTAACTACATTCCTTCACAACCTTTTCCTTTACCTTTGCCTTCACCTTCATCCTCCACTTCTATTTTTTATGCTAAAATGGAAGATACTGTGCCAATAGAGTTCAATAATGTCATTGATGACATTCATTTAATCTTGATGTGCCATAAACTAGAAGAAGGTTCACACATGACAATTGAAGATATTATAGACATGAACCTACACACATGCAAATAAACCATAAATTATAAAACTCATGAAGATAAAGAGTGATTCATAGACGTACTCACAAGAAAGGATATATTTTCATGGTCTTATAAAGACATGCTTTGCTTTGACCCTAATTTTGTAGTTCACAACCTCACCTTGGGTACTAATACTAAGCCAATTAAGAAAAAGTTAATAAAGTTACATCCTACCATAGCCCTCATGGTTGAGGAATAACTTTAGAAGGTATTAGATGTGGGTTTCATTCAACCCATTGACTACCTTGATTGTATTTCAAATATGGTACCCGTTCACAAGTCTAACGGGGCAATTTGCATTTGCACCGACTTTATAGATCTCAATAAAGAGTGTCCTAAGTATGAATTTCCGTTACCAAACATTGACACTCTCATAGAATCTATTGTGGGCCATGACATGCTTTTTTTAATGGATGATTTTTTAGGATATAATCAAATTTGAATTAATCTTAATGACCAACACAAAACAACATTCACAATTCCTTGGGAACTTTCTACTACAAGGTGATGCCATTTGGACTCAAAATGTAAAAGCTACATATCAACATGCCATGACATACATCTTCCATAATTATATGCATAATATCATTGAAGACTATGTATATGATTTGATAGCTAAATCTAAAATATGTATGGATCACATTGATGTATTGGAAAAAGTTTTTGATCAACTTCTGAAGCATAAAGTGAGGTTGAACCCTAAGAAATGTATTTTTGGAGTTACAGTAGGTAAAATTCTAGGGTTCATTTTGTCCAAGTGTGACATTGAAGTGGACCCAAACAAGGTCAAGGTCATTATGGAAATGCCTCCCCCAAAAAACTTGAAGGAGTTGTGTAGCTTACAAGAAAAGATCCAATTTATTTGTTGCTTCATCGTGCAACTCTCAGATAAATGTAGGCCATTCAATAACCTACTATAAAAGGGGTCATATTTTCATGGACCAAGGAATGTCAGGAGGCTTTTGATGAAATCAAAAAATATTTAGCCTCTCTGCCAATCCTAATGTCACCTCACCTGGGGTCCCTTTTCATCTTTATGTCTCAACAACGACTTTTGCATTAGGGACAATGCTTGCATAGAAGAATGAAAAAAATTGAGAGCAAGCAGTTTATTATATTAGTCAAACATTGGTAAGTTATGAAACCAGGTACACATATGTGGAAAAATTGTGTCTAGCCATGGCTTTTACCACTAAGAAACTTAAACATTATATGCTAAGTAACACCACTTATGTCATAGCTCAAGAAAATTCTCTATGCTATATGATGACACACATACAATAACATTCATACCGCAAAATGGATAATACTTTTAATAGAATTTGACCTTGAATTCATTAACCAAAATTCCATTAAAGTTTAGGTGATAGTCGATCAGCTCATGGAAGCTTTGCTTCCTAATAATCAACCTTTATTTATTGAGCTACTAGATGATTTGGTATTCAATATCACTGCACATGAGGAATATGTCATCCTTGAAGATGATGTTGATATCACATTATTCTTTAACAGTTCCAAGTAAAAGAAAGGACAAGGTGCAGGAGTCATGTTTTATACACCTCAAGGGATACCCATTCCTTTATCATTCAAAATCAACTTCCCATGCACAAAAAATAATGCAGAATATGAAGCCCTAATCTTAGGACTTCAAGGATCTATAGCTATGGGCATAAAGCACATAAGAATATTTGGTGATTCCTAGCTTATCATTTATCAAGTGAAGGAATCATACCAATATAGAGAACCAATATTAAAAATTTACAAGGAAGTAGCAATGAGAAATTGCTAGCAAAATTTGACTGGTACAAGATAGACAACTTACCTCATTTGACTAATAGATTTGTAGATATGATGGCCTCTCTAGAATCATTGATTCCAAAGAACTCTACAAGGGAGGTCCAACCATTGATTATCTCAAAAATCTCTAAATCTACAATCTCATGAGCTGATTCTAAGGATGAGAAGGATATTTTTTTATTTAAGAAGAGACATACGAGCCTTGGCTTAGTCAAGTGAAATAATTTCTCATGTTTGATACACTCCCACTATATCTATCATGCACTACCAAATGAACTTTCAAATATAAGGTAGCTTATTTCACTCTCTTAGAGGATGTGTTGTATAGACGAGATTATTATGGAGTCCTACTTCATTATATTGAGCCTACAGAGGCACAATGAGTCATATTTCTGAGGCTCATGATGGTACTTGTGGTAGTCACTTTAGTGGAATAGCCATCGCAAAGTGCATCTTATGCATGGGTTACTATTGGCCCATCATGGAAAGTGAGTATTGCAATTATATCAAGAAATGTCAGAAATATCAACCACATGCTAATTTGACTCATGTACCATCATAGGTGTTGCAACCAATCCAACATATTTGGCCTTTATCACAATGGAGCATTGATTTGATTAGAAAAATATCACCTCCCTCTTTGAGACAACACACATTTATCATAACTACCACAAGGTACTTCACGAAGTGGGTCGAGGTGCTACATAACAATTATAAGGAGGAAGTCGACTGCACTAATTTATTTCATTTTATCACTATATAATTAGCTATCCAATTGATTAATTAAAAATCATATATCTTTACTTTAATATATTTCATCTACGTTATTGCACAAGCCTATACATTGGTGACAAGACCACCTAGAGTGGCGAGTGTTCATATTTTGTTTTATATTACTTATTCTCATTTACACATTCTCTAATTTGATCTGTAATTGCATGTAATAAATTGGAGTGTTACAATTATTGGACTCCGAGAGAAGATATTTCTCTCCAAGTGGTATAGGAGTTTGAAATCCTAACATTGGTGGGTGTCCCAAACATTCTGTAACACAATCTACTACACAACGATGGTCGGATAATACTAGGTTGTGGATTCATGCACGGGTCATCCATTCATTATGTTATTGATAGATAATACTACGGGTGCAGTTTGTAGGTCAAGCAACAATGTTTCACAGGCTCAAACAAATCATCGATAGGTTTTCCAAGTAGCAATTGGGGTATTGATATCACAGGAGGCATCGAACATAGTAGAGTGTATAGGCACAGCCTGAGACGAGGCTACATGTGGTGGTAAATCAAACATCACTGGGTTTTATTCAGTGGACTCAACATCAAGTGGAAGCAACTCAAAAAAAACCCTCAGGCACTAATATTTGAAGAAAACAAAGCAAAAAGCAACCATAGCCACTTCTTCATAGCTACATGAACGCCAGCCAATCAGAAAGTGTAGAACCAAAAATTAAAATGCCCAAACCTAAGGTATTTACAATTGATTTTTTTTTTATATGGTTGGGATAATTATCCCACATCATGCATGTTGTGGGTGAAGAGTGTTTTATAAGGTGGAAGGCACAATATTAATAGTGGGATTTCGGTCACATGATGACTCCCTCCTCGCAAAACCTCCCCCAACTCTCCTAGTTATCTTGTCCTATCCATTGTCCCTATTGCATCATGCCAGTTGGTTGTATCGTGGTGTCCTACATTTTCGAGCTGTCAACTCACATGTCTCGCCTGTATTATTGGTTGGTCTTACGTCATTCGTATTGTGTCATCACATAGTGTTGCTTGTGTCTTGCATCATTCATGTTTTATCGTTTTGCTCATGTCTTGCATCATTTGTGTCACATCGATGGTATTACGTCATTCATGTCACATCATCACATCATGTTGGTTAGGTCATGTTCACATATCACTCATGTCTTGCATCATTCATGTCACATACGGTGTCATGTGGTATTCCTCGTGCCTCGTGTCACATCATATCTTGGTCTAGTTGATGTTGTATCTTAGCAATTTTCCAAACTTGCTAAAGTTGTCCAAATTCATCAAGAACTTGTCAAGAAATTGCAAACTTTCTAAAGTTGTCCAAAGTCATAAAGAATTTGTCAAGAAATTGCAAACTTGCTAAAGTTGACCAAAGTCGTCAATAACTTATCAAGAAATTGCCAAAATTTGTCAAAATTGCTAAAAGTTGTCCAACGTTGTCAAAATTGTTGAAAGTTGTCAAAAGTTGCTATCAAGGAGGTGAGCCAAAAAAATTCCAATCCATGTCATAGTTGGAGCAACAGTTGAAGGGGAATACAATTTTTTTCCAAATTCAACAAATTTTGTAGAAATCAAAGCTCAAAATCTACTAAGCAGGAGATTCTAGAAAGTGCATGAGCAAAAAGTGGACCAAAGGATCTGACGATCAACTATCAAGTTTGAATACACCCGACAAAGACACAAGAAGACCTCATCAAATCCAAGGTACAAGAAATTCTCCTTATCCTTTCATAATTGGTAGTTATAATCTGAGTCATCCATTGATCAGCCCAATGGCATCTAATACCTCTCCCACCTCCTCACAAGAGAACCTCACTCAAGTAGAAAACAATCATCCCATGATCAACGATGATTTGTTAAAATAATTAATAGAGAGCCTTAAGACTATGACTGCCAGCTTCAAACAAACAGTCAACCAACAACCCCAACCAAATCCTCCTAATCCCAATCACTAGAGTACCGACATTCACTATGACGACTATACACACCATAGAGGTCAAAATAGTCAGTCCCTAAATCATAATGGTCACCAAAATAATGAGGATTGGGGTAATGAGGAAATTTTGGAGCAACAAAGAGGTTCTAACAGACCTTACCAAAATAACAACCAGTAACAGAGGAGTAACGAGGACCTCAAAAATTCCTATGACTAGTATGATAGGACCTCGAATTACAGAGTTTATACTGCAACCCATTATCTATCATTTTGAAATTCCTTCAAATATAATATTTGATAATGGAAAGTCTTTTAAAAATAAGGATGATTGTGCATTATGCAAGAAATATAATATCCAACATAGTTTCTCGACTCCTTACTACCCACAAGCAAATAGATAAGCTAAGGCAACCAATAAGATATTGATAGCCACTCTAAAGAAACTAGTCAAAGAAAATAATTAAGATTGACATACTCAAATACCTTTGGCATTATGGGATTATTGAACAAGAATTCATATGCCTATAGGGGCAACTCCATTCTCATTGATCTATGGTGTTGAGGCAATCATGCCTCTTGAGCTCGATATCCCCTCACTATGCATTTCATTATAGGAATTCATGGATGACAACACCGCTAGACAAGCATAATTGACCAAATCATGCTCCTCAATGAAATGTGAATCAATAATTTGGAGCATCTACGAGTGTATCAATATCATCTCAAGTGTGCTTACAATGCAAAAGTTCATCCACAAGAATTCCAAGAAGGGTATCTTGTACTTAAAGAGAATCAACAAAATACCAATGCATTACCATATCTTTGCGATAAATTTATGGCTAATTGGGTGGGTCCATATATTGTCAAAATAAATTGGGTCCAAGAACATATAGGCTTGTCAATCTTGAGGGAATATAAGATCTTGATCCATTGAATATTATCCACTTGAGAGCGTTCTATGCTTAAGACAAATTATATATGTATATATATATATATATATGGCTTAAAAATATATTTTCATTACCACTCAACCATACACATTACATCTCATGTATTCATTCATGCATTATACATACATTGCATACATGCATTTGTATCAATTGCATCCATTCAGGATGCTCACTATATTAGTTTCCATTCAATCATATTAGATAATTCTTAGTCCAACAAGTCTTGTCACCTTAATTAGGGGTACCTTCAATCTAGCATCAACCCCATTTTGCAATCCAAAAACTGTAAAAAAAAGAGAAACAAGAAAAAAGCTACACCTCCAGGTTTTATTTGGTCACTTAGCCACTCCTAGTGTTTCAACAAACCTCCATTGAACATCAAGTTTCCTCTTGGATCAAAACATAATTTTCACTAACAAAATTTTGAGTTCTTGGAATTGAATTTACCATTATTAAACCAAACACATATAACACTTATAAATAACATCTTGTGTTAGAGAGGGACGACACCATGATTGGGTTGAACCTTGAATCAAAAATTTCTTCTTACTCGTCCCATTATGCACATAGTCCAAAATAATGAAAACAATGGATTCACCAATTGTAAATATACATTTTTTCTCAATTTATAAAAATGATAGAAAGAGTAGTAAGGATAAGGACAAAATTTTCATCAAGACTTGATTTAAGTGGTTGAGAATATGATTTTCCAAAGCTCTTCTTATCACAAAAAAAATCTCATAATAGAGTGAGTAATAAGGATAGGGTAAAATTCTCATCAGGACTTGATTTGAGTGGTTGAGAATCCGATTCCCCAAAGCTCTCTCTTTTAAAGCACAAAGTAATAATAATAGACCTTCAAGTAGTAAGGATAGGGTTTAATTCTCATCAAGACTTGATTTGAGTGGTTGAGAATCTAATTCCCTATTGTGGAAATATTTGAATATCCTTTCAGACTATCACGCTATTCAAATCCTTGAAGGCCCACAAGTAGATATGTGAGCTCTGGTTGACTCACCGCTTCATCCTAGGATAACTTTGAAAGCTAAACAGGCTAGGTCTGGACACCCTAATATGAGCTTGCTAACTATTCATTCAAGAAACAACTCTACCAGATTTAATTGAACAGTAAAATATGATTGACCAAGCATATGATGCAAGCATAGTTAAAGATAGACCGGTGCCTTATCCGTTGGGTTATCATAGCAATTTTTAACCATTCATATGATAGAGAATAGAAAAAGAAGGAGAAACTGATGAATCTATGCTCATTCGAATGTCGTAACAAACACAAGCTCATTAATCAATGAAGAGACGTTGTCTACATGTTCAAATAATGTAAGATGTAGACAAGATAACATACACATTGCACAAAGTTTTCTAGAAAGAGAGAACCAGATAGCTTGTATTAAATTCAGAATGAAGCATTTACAATGAATAAACCTGGTATATCACTCAAGTTTGTCTGAACAATACAATACAATGGATCACCCCGTTCAAATGATGTAACAGGGGATTGCTATCTACTATCCTAAAAGTAGTGACATATAGACTCTGGCTCTCTAGAACAACTTTTGGAAATCATCTCAGATAGACTGTCCTACTTTCGACAATACCTGCACAAGGGTGGGAAGAAATTGAGAAGATGGCTAAACAAAGAAATAGAGAAAATATGATAACCTAGACAGAGCACTCAGAATACCTCTCAGGAGCTTGTTGTGTGATTGCTTGATGATGAAGCTTGATTGCCTTGACTCCTTTTATAACTGGGCTATCCAAAATCAGTTACAGATGCTTGGTGCAGAGGCTGCCACTTGGAACATTTTCATGGTCGAGCATCATTTCGGCTTCCTGAGTTTGTTGTAGCAGAATCAGTTGATGCCAACTATCAAAACCTTTGCTAGGCTACTTATTTGTTTTAAGAAAGCTGCTCTGTTTGTTATTAGGACTTATATGTTTAGACTTTTGATTTGAAGGGGGCTCTTTAATAGTGGTGGGCTAGGCCTTTGAATATACTATTGAATTTATGCAAAAAGGTAATATGAGTGTATTCCTTTGAATTCCTATTATCCTAGTCATCTGCCTTCTCATCTTTAGGCGCTCTTTGACTAGGACTGATGTAGGTATATTTTTAGGATGAAACAGAGGGGGACCCAACGTGATGGTGAAGACAGGGAAGAAAGAACACAATGAGATGGAACAAGATGAGAGATAATATGGATGGTGGTGGGAACAGTTGAGCACAATGGATGTGGAAGACTATAGATAGTGGTGGTGAGATGGCATGTTGTGGAGTAGACTGTGATGGTGATCAAGAGAGAATGCCCAAAAAGGGAAGGGCAAAGGGAAATGAGAGGAAAGATAGAATGGAAAATGAGATCTGGAAGTGCGCAGATTGGTAGGAGTGACTATCAAGGCACACTTCCATAACTACATTCCATCGGGGTGATCCCTCTATAACTACATTTTGTTGAGGCATTGGTATCCTTTTGAAGCACAGAAAATGTTGTTGTTTGAGCACTTTCTTCTTCTTACTACACCTTCTACATCTTCTACACAGGAACTTTCTACCTTGCTCACAGTCTCCCATGATCATTGCTTTTTGCATGCTCTGGCCCATCATTACTATTGATCCTTTTATCATGCCTACTTCCTTCTTTTAAAGCCGCATAGAGATAGTCCACTCTATCAACTAACGACAACAACATCATGCTCTGTATATACGAGCAGATCTACCTATCTTGGGTCTGCATTGAATCTATCCTTTGAGTTGCTTATTTCATGACCTTGCTTTTCTTGGTACAATTCGGGGACTTGAGCTTGTGTGAAAGATTTTATTCACGTGGCTCAGTGATCTCTACTTTGAAAAAATTCCCAATTTACTTAGTTTTCTTACCTTCCTTCTGAGTGGTCTTAAGTCGATGGTGTTGCATTACTCCTTTGGGCTCTTGTATTTTGCAACTACCGTAATTTTGAAACTTTTCATGAATGATTTGGTCGATCTTCATCTGCCTCAAAGAGATATATTGCGCTTAAGATACCTTGTGATTTTGTTGCTTTTGGTTCGTAGGATGCTTGGAAATCCATACTATTTGTTAGTCCTTGAATAGTGAGCCACTCATTCTCCCATGTAGAACAATCTTTTTTGATCTTGCCCAGGATGATCTAGGATCGTTTATCTCTTTTTCACATTTTATTTAGGTTTGTCGCTAATTAAATTGGTGAGGGCATTCTTCATGAGCGATAGGAATGGGCGAAAATACATTATCACCGATTGCTTGAGGTTATCATCGATTGAATCGATGATAATGTTCTTTCAAAGATGATGACTAGACTTGTTCATCGATGGATTTATGTTATCATTGATGGATGAGCGAAGGCTTTTCATAAGAGCGATGACGTGACTATGTATAGACTAAATTTTTAATGATCATTGATGGGAAGGAGGCTTCATTGATCAAATCGATGATAAAGCTTTAGACTGACGATGAGTTAACCTAGCTCTAAGCATTATCACTGATGAAAAAGACTATCATTGATGAGACTGATGATGGATCAACGATGAGAGCAATGAAGAGTGACAATGATTTTAGGAGAGTTTTAGCCTATCATTGATGGGTGTTATGGTCATTGATTTGGATCGATGACAAGGCTTTGCAAGAGCGATGACTTTATCTTTAAAACAACTTCGCTTGACCAAATTCTACTAGGAGGGGGACTTGCTAGGTTAATGTGGTTAAGACCCTTATCTTAGTTTTGAACTATTGTTGATTGAGAAGGGTGGTCGTTGATGGAATCGATGATAGAGCTTTGCAAGGGTGATGATATATGCTACCTTATTTATTCTGTCTATCATGGATCGGAAAGATGATTGATCAATCGATAATGCTTTTGCAAGAGCGACTATATTTTCTTTTCTATCTCAAGGATCATTCGATGAGGAATGTCTATCATTGATTTAATAGATGATGAAGAGCCTTGATGAGCGATAGTATATCTTCAATCTTGGTTGCTCATTGATGTCTACCTTTGGTCATAGATAGGATCGATGATAGTAGAATTTTAAGTATGATGACATATTTTAGCTTTTAGGCTACATTTTAATCGGTCGTTGATGAGATAGACTATCGGATATGGGATTAGCGACTATGGTTTGGATGAGCGATAGGATTTCTTTATCATTGATGACTAACTTGGGTCATTGATAGGATCGATGATGAGGGTTTTGATGAGTGATGATACTTTTTGGGCTTAAGTCTATCGATGATGACTTAGAGTTATCATGGATTAGATCGATGAAAGGCTTTTGGAAGAGCGATGGGTGGTTAAAGATCTTTTTGACTTGGTGAATGACTTAGGAAAACCTTAGGAGGGATATTTGAGTGAAAATAGGGTATACTTGGATAGTTTTTGGCCTTGGTTTAGCTTAGGAAGACTCTTGTGACTTTCTTGACTTTATTTAGGGTTAAGCTTGCTACTAGATGGTCTGAAATGTTATGGACTAAATGCATGGATTGGAAATGGAGTGACTTATAATGATTGAAACAAAGAATATGGGATGTCATAATGGTATGAAGGTGTAGTGGCCTTACTTAAGATGAAAAGGGGATGAGCTTATGGTGGATGGAATGGAATATGATAGTACTCATGCTTACCTTATTATGATCATGGAGGCTTCTTCTGACCAAGACTATTTTTCAAGGCTTCCTTCTTCTTTTTGAGCTCAACCTTTCATCCTACAATCACCTAGACATCCAGACCTTATTGAAAAGTAGGGGTGTGAATTAAGTTGGGATTTTTGAAGCCCAACACAGGCTCTATCTGGGACAAGAGAAATATTGAGTCTGACAGGATAAAATTTTCTCTTGAGAACTCTAGAATCTCTGGTTATAAGCAACAAAATTTTTACCTAAAATATTTCCCCTATAAATTTCTTGTAGTAGCTACCCATAAGTACTTCTCCTAAGGAGTTGATTGAACACTCGAATCTTATGGATTTTCATCATGGCTACCTCAACTAAGACTATCAGGATTTGAAAGCAAAAACAAACCAACTAATTACCTACTTCTATAGACTGAAACAAAAACACACAAAATTTAAAAGAACTGAAACTAATTGAATAATATATACATATGTATAAAGGCAGATAGAAATAGTTCATACAAAACTAATCTCCATCATGAGGATGGTAGATCTTCAAATGCTGGCCATTTATCAAAAATTGCATTTCTTCACCTTGCAGGGTCTGCAACCTGTAGGTGTGCTAGCCTATTTTCTGGAAAATCTGATAAGGGCCTAGCCATTTGGGCTCCAGTTTGCCTTTTTCTCCTGGTTTGTCATTTTTTGGGTCCCAATACAATACTATGTCCCCTTCTACAAATGGCTTTCCCCTAGCCTTCTTATTGAATACTTGTGTAGTCTTCTGAGTTCCTTGGGTCATTCTATTAAGAGCATTTCTTCTATCTTCTTCCAATTTGACTATCTGATCCATTCTTCTTTGTAGACTATCAAGATTTTTGTGATCTTGGAGTAATAAAGCTAGGGCAGGTCTTTCAACTTGTGGGGGAAGTAAATCTTGTTCTCCATATACCAATTCATAAGGTGTTCTTCCTGTAGCCCTCTTGATGGAAATTCTATCAGCCCATAGAGCATTTTAACTCACTATCCCAACTCTTCTTATTTTTGCCTAGAGATATTTTTATCCTGGTTATAAGATTCTTATTAGAAGATTATACCAAACCATTTCCTTGAGGATAATAGTTGGCTGAATGAGTTAATTCAATACTGTACTTACTACAAAAATCTACCATCTCATAGGAAATAAAACTGCTGCCATTGTCAGTTACTAGTTTTTTGGGTACTCCAAATCTAGTCAGGATATTTTCTTCTAGGAATTTAATAATGACTTCTGTAGTAGATATTTTTAATGGAGTAGCTTCCACCCATTTGGTGAAATAATCTATGGTAGTTATTATCCATCGATGACCTCCTGATGAGTTTGGATTAATCTCTCCTATCAGGTCTAGACCCCATTGGGTGAAAGGAGCTTCTACTATTACAAGTTTTAAAGGTATAGCAGGCAACTTTTTCTTGCCATCAAAAATCTGATAGTTTTGACATTTTCTTACTAGTTGGTGTACATATTTGAACATGGAAGGCCAGTAATAACCTACCCTCATGATGTTGTTAGCAGTTGCCTTAGGTGCAAAATATCCTCCACAAAAGCCAGTATGAAATTCCTCAATGATTCCAGCTACTTCTTCTTGAAGAAGATAGAGTAGTAGTACACCACTTGGGTATCTCCAGTACAACTTATCCTCTTGGACATAGTATTTTTGTGCTTGTAATTTAATGCTCCTTATTCTATTTTGAGTGCAGCCAGTAGGGAGTGTTAATATCTACAAGTATTTCACAATGTCTTTATACCAGTCATCTTCAGATGCTCTCTTTTTATCAGTTTGATGTGTATTAGCATTCTTTACTATATTATTGAAGTCCTCTCCCCTTTAGTTGCTAGATATTTTTCCAAGCCTTGCCCTTTGATGGTTTTCACAACTTTGAATTCCATTGTGTATTGTTGTAGCTTGACTGTCCACCTAGCTGAACTGCCTGTAGGCTCATTTTGAGTGAAAACATCTTTGATAGCCGAAAAGGGAATACAAGCTATGACTTTATTAGCTCCAAAAATTCCTTTGAAGTGCTCTAAAGCTTTTATGAGTGCAAAGGCCTACTTCTCTATCATGGTGTACTTTAGTTGTGATCCTTTCAATCCTGAGCTCATGAATGCCACTGGTCTTTCTACATTTTTTGTATCCTTTTGTGACAATACAATGGCAAAGGCATCTTCTGAAGAGAAAGAGTAAATATTAAAATCTTTGTGATAATCTGGATAGGCTAATACCAGAGCTTGGGTAATAGCATATTTGATTTTTTGGAAAGCTTACAAATTTTCTTCTATCCATCTAATAATACCTTCTTTCTTGATCATGTTGTTTATAGGTTTTGCAATTTGGGTGAAATTTGGCACAAACCTTCTGACGAAGTTAATTTTTCCAAAGAATGATCTGACTCCTTTCAAATTCTTGGGTGGAGGAATCTTGGCAATGGCCTCAGTTCTTTCAGGGTCTATATTGATCCCTTCTTTAGAGATAATGTGTCCCAACAACTTGCCCTATTTTTCTCCAAAGATACACTTTTTGGGATTCAATGAAATACCAAATTCTTTACACCTGGAAAATACTTGGGTGAGATGCTCAAAGTGATCTTCAGGGTTTTTAGAAAAAATAGTTATGTCATCCAAATAGACTACCACCATTTTAAACATCAGACCTTTGAAAGCAAAATCCATGGCTCTTTGGAATGTGGCCCCAACATTCATCAATCCAAAAGGTATTCTGAGATATTCAAACATCCCCCAAGGAGTAGTGAAGGTTGTTTTATGCCTATCTTCAGGATTCACTTGAATTTGGTTATAGCCTGAGAATCCGTCTAGCAGAGACATTATGGCTGATCCTGCAATAGCCTATAATAGTTACTCCATGTTTGGCAGTGGGTAATTATCTTTCAAAGAGTTTTTATTTAAATTTCTAAAGTCAACACATAGTTTGATATCTCTATTTTTCTTCCTTACTGGCACCAGATTGTCTATCCAGGTTGAGAACCTGACTTTTCTAATAATCTTGGCATCCAATAACTTCTGAACTTCTTTCTGCATTATAGGGTGTAATGTTGGATTAAACTTCCTCTGTTTTTGTCTGTATGGTTTAGTGCCCTCCTTGAGTGGAATAATATGCTTCATTACCTCGGTGTTGAAAGTTTTGAGGTCTTCATAACTCCAAGCAAAGGCATCTTTATGCTTTTTTAGATATTTTATATATTCTCTTTTTTCTTTTTCTGACATAGATTTTTCCACCTTCACCATTTTAGGTTCTTGCTCGATGCCAATATTAATTTCTTCTACTTCCAATCCTTGCAAGGTTGGTTTATGGGCTTTATCAAAATCATCAAACAGACTCTCCAATGATATCAGTCCTTTGGGCAGCTTGTTAGTCTTTAATTGTATCACTTCCATAGGTTCTCCAATCACTTTCTTAAGATTTTCTTCATCTTCCTCATCACAAATAATCTCAGCATATTGATTCTGTAGTGTCATAAAATATTTGATGTCAATGTCATCCTGAAAGACTTGTAGATACACTATGTTGTCTGGGATAGAAGGATGATATACTAAAATAGTAGGGAACTTCTCTTGGTATTTAGTGTCTATCTCTGGACTATCTGAAACCGAAAGCATTAATTACCAATAGGTTGGCTACCTGAATTTTTTCTCGTGGGATGTAAGTGATGTTGAAAGCCAAAAACTTATTTATTTCTTCTTGCACAACCTATTTATACTATTTGAGTCTAGGGTATTTAACTTGATATTTACCTTTGATCTATTGTATTATTAATTCGACATCACCATATACAGTCAGATAGTTAATCCCCAATTCTTTAGCCTTTCTTAAGCCTAACAGTAATGCTTCATATTCTACCACATTATTTGTGCAAGGAAAGTGCAGTCTGTATGGTATGCCTAGATAGTTTCCATTGATGTCAGTCAAGTTGACCCCAACTCCTTCCCTAGTGTGTGACTTAGCTCCATCAAATGTGAGGGTCCACATTTTTGATGTCAAAATTCTTGTGGACTCGGCATCAACCTCTGTGGCTTTTTGTGGGTCCATATCAACTACTATGGGTACCTTATCTAAGAATGGGGAATGCCAGATAGAGTAGACTCCTATCTCTTTCTCCTCAAAATACTAGACTAAATTGATAGTGGTATTATCAGACTTCTTGAGCTCAACAAAATATCTATGGAAGGGTTCCCTCTTGAGGGTAGCCTGCTCTTTGGTCATTAGAGGAATAGTGGTGTAAGACTAGTCCAATTGAATGGATCCTCCTAATTGCTCAGCCCAATGTCTGGAGAGTAGTAGTGAGAAAAATGGATCTACATCAACTACGGCTACGTCCATGACTATGCCCTTCTTGGGGTATTGGTCTAGATAGACAAGTAGTCCTATGATTATCCCTGCACATGGGATTTGTCTACTATCCATAATAGATATTGGGGGAGAGTCTTTGGTGCATATTAGACCTAACTGATCTACCACCTATTTGGGCATGACATTGTGTGAAGCTCCACTATCCAACATACAGTTATGAATTACATACTATTCCCCAAAGTCAAAATTATATCTCAAGGATATATAGAAAGGTCTGACTATTGAAGGATTTCTGGAAATGGGTTTGGAATTTTCCACTGCTAAGAAATTGCATATGTGGTTATGAGATGGCTCAACCAAACCAAAGGCTCGACACACCTGATATCTATACTTGGGTATAGTCATTAACTCTCCAAAGGTAATATTTATTTTTTGTTTGGCCAGCTCTTGGCCTACATCAAATTCAACTTTTTTTACTTCAGCACTCTTGTCAGACTCTGGTTGTTTTTGAACCTCATTCCTTATTTCAATTTTAGGGGATGACTGTTGATTACCACTTATTTGTTTAGTGGTAGATTTATCTCTGTTTGGAGTCTATTGAGTTGCATCAGCTTTGTTAGCTTTACCTGACCTGTCAGGCACTATCCTACCTCTCAGGTTGATAGTGTGCATTCTTTCTAGTCTTTCCACCTCTTCAGCTATTGGAATGATCTTTCCTAATTTCATCATTTCATATCTATCCCCCTGAGGTCTTTTAAGGATTTCTAGATTTTCTAAGACCATAGCTCTGGGTTCTTTTTCTGACTTAGGCAATTTTTCCATTTCTTTTTCAAACTATTTTTCCCTTTCTTCATCTTCTTTAGTCCAACAGGCATTAATTCTTATTTCTTCATCTGATTCTTCCTCTACATTGTCATTGGGATGTACCCCTAGGTAGATTGCATAGTCAGCTGGGTTATGGGGTGCATCACACTCACTACAATAGTATCAAAAGTCAGAGATAGTGTTAGCAGTGGCCATGGGATTTGGGACTACATCTACATCTTTTGGACCTTCTCTCCTTTTCCAACCATTGTTTCCACTTTTGCTTCCTTCTTCCCCATTATTTCTTGTCCAATTTTTATTAAAGTTCCTCTAAAATTGGGGTCTATTATCAATCTACATTTGGGTTGGTTGTTCATCAATTACAGACTTATCCCTCTCAATTTTGGATAACCTATTGTTAATTGTATTGAACATTTTGGTGAATTGGCTGGATAATATTTCTAGAGGGTCAACTTCAGTTTTCCTTAACATTGTGAACCCAAATTTCTTTGGCTTCCTATCCACTTGATTGGAACTTGGTTCAGAGGCATATGGCTTCATTTTCCCACTATCTAGCATATTTCTTTCTATTTCTAGGGCTTGTTCCATACAATCATCAATGGTGTTTGCCCTATGCTACCTTAACTCATAGTTGAATTCTCTTGAGAAAGCATTCTTATAGAAGCATACGACTTGATGGTCAGTGGGTCTTAGGGTAATTGGGATTTTATTTTTGATTTTGAAAAATCATCTATTAAAATCTTCTACAGACTCATTTTCCTTCTTCTTTACTATTGTGAGCTCTATCAATAAATATTGCTCATTCTTTATTTCCTCATATTTCTTCAAAAATATTCCTTCCATAGTCTAGAAATTGAGGATTTGGTCAGCTAGGAGGGAATTGAACCAGTCTCTTGCATCACCCTCTAACATTTGTAAGAATAGTCTAAGAACTACATCCTCATGTTCAACCTCTAGGCTATCTAATGCGTATAAGAAGCCTTTGACATGATCTTCCCTAGAGATAATCGTATTACCTTGGAATTTAGGCAAATATTTATGGGCTTTGGTTGGCAAGGGATGTAAGTTCTGGGGTAAATGGAAAGGTCTATATCTATTAGTCCTCCATACTTGTAGGTTCTGGTTTGGTTGTGCCATGGTGATAATAGGGGTACTGACTATGGGAATGCCAATAACAGGTTGGCTTATAGGTGTAGACTTCTTAGCAGACTTATTACTAGCTATATATACCCTATTATGATAACCAAAATTTTTAGGGATTGGGGCTTTACGAGTAAATACCTCTAGGTCTTCAAATACTGGGAAGAGCTCTTTGTTACTACATCTGGTGTGCACCAGGTCAGATTCTTCTTTATCTTCTTTTGGGTTCATTCAGAGTCACCAACACTTGGGTGCAATAGAATCTCACTCAGGCCAAGGTTGCTCGACTTTTGAATTCTCTTTGTATTTGGAGGATCCAAAAAACATAACCTCTCAGAAGGTCATAATTTAAGAAATAACTCCTTCTACAAGGGTTTGGTCGAAATACCATGGTGTTGAGGGGTTGATGTGGTCAAAAAGTATCGTATGGAGACAAGCCACAAAATACATGGATGACTGTAAAAGGCTCTCCCTGACAATGACACTAAAAAACTATTGTGGAAATATTTGAATATCCTTTTAGACTATCACGCTATTCAAATCCTTGAAGGCCCACAAGCAGATATGTGAGCTCTAGTTGACTCACCACTTCATCCTAGGATAACTTTGAAAGCTAAACAGGCTAGGTCTAGACACCCTAATATGAGCTTGCTAACTATTTATTCAAGAAACAACTCTACTAGATTTAATTGAATAGTAAAATATGATTGACCAAGCATATGATGCAAGCATAGTTAAAGATAGATCGATGCCTTATCCATTGGGTTATCATAGCAATTTTTAACCATTCATATGATAGAGAATAAAAAGAAGGAGAAACTGATGAATCTATGCTCATTCGAATATCATAACAAACATAGGCTCATTAATCAATGAAGAGATGTTATCTACATGTTCAAATAATGTAAGATGTAGACAAGATAACATACACATTGCACAAAGTTTTCTAGAAAGAGAGAACCAGATAGCTTGTATTAAATTCAGAATGAAGCATTTACAATGAATAAACTCGGTATATCACTCAGGTTTGTTTGAAAAATACAATACAATGGATCACCTCATTCAAATGATGTAATAGGGGATTGCTATCTACTATCCTAAAAGTAGTGACATATAGACTTTGGCTCTCTAGAACAACTTCTAGAAATCATCTCAGATAGACTGTCCTACTTTCGACAATACTTGCACAAGGGTGGGAAGAAATTGAGAAGATGGCTAAACAAAGAAACAGAGAAAATACGATAACCTAGATAGAGCACTCAGAATACCTCTCAAGAGCTTGTTGTGTGATTGCTTGATGATGAAGCCTGACTGCCTTGACTCCTTTTATAACTGGGCTATCCAAAATCAGTTATAGATGCTTGGTGCAGAGGCTACCACTTGGAACATTTTCATGGTCGGGCATCGTTTTAGCTTCCTAAGTTTGTTACAGTAGAATCAATTGATGCCAACTATCAAAACCTTTGCTAGGCTGCTTATTTGTTTTAAAAAGAGAAAATTGCTTTATCTGTTTGGTAGGAACCTAGGGTTCCTAGCACATAAAATGATAATTAAATAATAAATAGTCCTAAAACTAAAATAATCGCATTTTGTATTATCGAGAAGTCCCTTCAATAAATTTTATTATATTTCATATTCATGGATATCTTAAATGATAGAATCACATAGTGTCTTATACCCCTTTAGGGTTATGAGTGAAGAGTCACCATGCTTCCTAACCCTAACCCTAATCTTATAATAATATAATAATTAATATAATTAATTATTATATTATTTTATTAATATAACCATAGGATAACATGTATTATTATTATTATTATTATTATTAATTAATGTTAGGATAGTATCCTAACATTCCAGCCTCTTTAAAACAATATTTGTCCCTAACATTCCACCCCTCTTGAAAAACGGCTTTGTCCTCAAAGCGACCAATTTCGTCTCATAATCGTTGCGAGTGGGTTATCTTTGAATGGAGTGTTTGCCTGTTTCATTTAAGCAACTGACATGCCTGCAATATTTGGATTTTTCCAATTGTAGGAGGCTCAATTTTACGTTTAGAGAATTTAGATATTTTGGAAAACATCACAATGCTTGAGTATTTGAGCTTTTCATACTACGAGGAACTGCAAGCGTTGCCTCATTATATCACAAACTAGCCATTCTTGAGAGAGTTCAATTGTTCTTGTACTAGCATAAGGAATGTGCCTCCTAACATATATAAACTCTACAATTTGGGAGTGAGGAATATAGAGAGCATGGTGCTGAGAAACTTGCCAATTAATTTTGGTAATTTTTCTAACTTGACTAAATTGGATGTTACGGATTGGAATGTTTGCCACCGTATTTTTAGTTAATTTGTCTAGCTTTATTTCACTGTATATTTGTGTCTGTGTAAGTTTGGAGTTTTTGCCCGACTCTCTGGGTGTCTCAATATTTTAAATAATTGTCATACCATTGAGTATCGTGAACTGCAGTCTTCTTGTTGTTCTCAACCTAAGTTCCAATAATATATATATATTTTTTGTGGTATTCTTCCAGAGCTAGGTCATATCTCGAGTTGTCTTCTCTGTTGTACTGTGTTTTGACCACTTTGTTTGGTGTAAGTGATGGCAGCATAATTTTTGAGGCCCAAAGGATTAGCAACATCTCTTAAGAATTTCATGTGAGCTCCAAGTTATATTTGTGGCCAGTGTCTCTATTGGACATGACATTAATGCAAACGCAATGCAGCCAACAACGGAGATAAATATGTATTTTCTAGCATAGCGAAAGATTTATAAAGCTACCCTTTAGCTTCAAACTGCAGTGGCAATACTCTAGACAAGAATTTCTACAAAATACCACCTTCCAAGTATAAAAAAGAGAACCAAAATCCAATAAGAACGGACCAGAATTGGAGTTGGGGATATGGAATGATTTCCACTGGTGGACATATTCCCCCTCATGTGAAAACTACAAGGCCAAAATCACACATCGAGTAGCGAGTATTGGACTAGTTCCATTATGAAAACAAATAAGACATAAATAGCTATTCCATTTTCTATGTTGAGGCTTCTTTCACCAGAATAAAGACAGATATTTGTATTGACTGATAGCTATTCTATGGGACAACTAAAATTTCCACGTAAATCTAAATCTGTATCCACTTTTTTTTTTTAATTCAACGTGGTGGATATAATTCTAGGAAGGGCTCTATTAATTGTAATAAAATTTGGGTAATCCATCGTCTCTTGATAACAAGCGTTACCCGCAAGAGTTCGTCATATTTTTGAGTTCTATATTTTTTTTTGTAGCTTGATCATTTAAATTTTTATCTGTGTGGATAGGCAACTTCAATGTCTACAATATGTTAATATCTTTAGTCATGGAATTATAAGAGCCTTCCTCTCATGATACCTATGTAATAGAATTCGCATATGCATATCTATCATGGTATTGCATTGTATTTCTCAGGTAATTCAGGCTACAATAGCTCTTAGGTTTCAATATTGATCATATTACTTTGATTTTTGGTGTTCTGATTTAGTATGTGCAGGATCCTATGAAGAGGGGTCACCTTAGAAATATTAAAAATGTCTCCCTACGAGCATGTGACCTGTTGTGAAATTAGATGAACCCTTCATGCATGCACTACATCTTGGCTGCTTTTTCTTATAGGGTACATGTTGGTACTTTTCTTCTGACATTGATTCTTCAACCATTTCTATCTCCCACTTGGCACTAGGTTGCTCAAGTGATTATAAAATTTGTCCAAAACTCAATTTTCTTATGCTTTCATTCTATTGTGCAAGGTCATGACATGTTACGAGGCATACCTTATACAATTGCATTTTCCCTGTGCCAATCTGGATTTACATCAGTGACTTTTCAAATATCTTCGTGACGTTTAATATCCATAAATAATGTTAATATTTCATGGTGATGTCCATACTAAGATTAAAAAAACATTGTTATTAGTGGTATAACTTCTAAATTTTTGAGTATTTTATAATACCACATCAGTTGGTGGAAGAACAAGAAAGGGTCTTCCATTTTTGTTAGTATTGTCTTTTGTTCTCCTCACAATCGTAAAGTGAATCATCCAGTGGTGATATCAGTTGTTGTAAGTGATCATAATAACAATTATGCTTTGAGTGGAAGGAAGTATTGGCATGATCTAAGCTCCCATGCATTGGCAGAGTGGCCTGTTCCACTCTATAATAGCATTGGGTAGCCTATAATATTCATTAAAATGCAGCTATTTTCAAGCCACAGTGTTAGAAACTAATTGAAATGGTGGAAGAACATAATAGTATTATAACTGGTACCTGCTTTAGGTAACTCAAAAGGTAGAAGCTTGACCACATCGTCTGGATGTCAACCACAATTTATCATGAAGTGGCAGTTGTTTTCATCTATCAAGGATTACATCTGTCTAATATTATAAGGTTGCTGAAATCACTTTCTATCGCAACGATTTGTCAGACAATTTGAGTAATAATAAGTATGATAGCAATGCATTATTCATAGATGTATTCATCTTATTTAATGCATATGCTAGTTTACACTCACACCTTGTCTGGATCTATTTGGATGACACACATGTCACGTGAGTGAGCGGAGAAGGAGGTGGCCATGGAGGAGGTCGCACGGATGAGAGTTGTGTGCAGGTGGTGGCTGTTTCGATTTTCCAATTGGTGTTACAATTATCGTAGAATTTTTTATAATTCAACTGGTAAAATGCAAGGGAATAAAGCAGTAAACCATGGAATATTTTTTGTGGAATTTCTAGTAGGTTTTTTTCTATGGAAAAATTTGCACTGTTGCTGGAAAATACCTCTTTTTCATTTATTTCTTTAAAAAAAATTGTATTTTTAGGGTTTGCATAATTTTATTTTGGAAGTACATCATGTACCATTTGAAAATTTATGGCTTCAAGCTCTTTCAAAAAAAAATTAGGGTGTGAATCATCTTTTTCTTTCTTAGGGAGTGCAATGGTTACCACCTGGGATTCGTCGGATATGGGTTCTTCCTCCACCTGGATTCCATGGCTATGGGTTCTTCCTCCTCTACCTGAGATTTCATGGCTAGGGTATCCTCTTGCATTTCCCTTAAATATTGTATAATACGATTAGAACGTTCCATTTGTTTATTTTGTTTTTGTTCAATCATTCTTCTAATTTCTACCATGTCATTTTTTATTCCTTTGATATTTATGTCCCATATGGTTGGATCCATATGGCTCTGATACCAGATGGTAGGAACCTAGGGTTCCTAGCACATAAAATGATAATTAAATAATAAATAGTCCTAAAACTAAAAGAATCGCCTTTTGTATTGTCGGGAAGTCCCTTCAATAAATTGTATTATATTTCATATTCATGGATATATTAAATGATAGAATCACATAGTGTCTTATACCCCTTTAGGGTTATGAGTGAAGAGTCACCATGCTTCCTAACCCTAACCCTAATATTATAATAATATAATAATATAATAATTAATATAATTTATTATTATATTATTTATTATATTATTTTATTAATATAACCATAGGATAACATGTATTATTATTATTATTAATTAATGTTAGGATAGTATCCTAACACCGTTATTAGGACTTATATGTTTGAATTTTGATTTGAAGGGGGCTCTTATAATAGTGGTGGGTCAACCCTTTGAATATACTATTGAATTTATGCAAAAAGGTAATATGAGTGTATTCCTTTGTATTCATGTTATCCTAGTCATCTGCCTTCTCATCTTCAGGTGCTCTTTGACTAGGACCGACGTAGGTACATTTTTAGGATGAAAAAGAGGGAGATCTGATGTGACGATGAAGACAAGGAAGAAAGAACACAATAATATGGAAAAAGATGGGAGACAATACAGATGGTGGTGGGAACATTTGAACATAATGGACATGGAATACTATAGAGAGTGGTGGTGAGATGGCATGTTATGGAGCAGACTATGATGGTGATCAAGAGAGAATGCCCAGAAAGGGAAGAGTAAAGGGGATAGGGAGGAAAGGTAGAATGGAAAATGAGATCTGGAAGTATGTAGATTAGTAGGAGTGACTATCAGGGCATACTTCTATAACTACGTTTCATCGAGGTGATCCCTTTGTAACTATGTTCCATTGAGGCACTGCTATCCTTTTGAACAGGGCTATGCATAAGAGGTTGGACTCAAAATGTACTTGTAAAAAAATGATGAATCCTAATAGAAATCAAGGGGAATCCTAAGAAAATAAAATTAATCATCTTCACACCAAAATTTGGGGCATTTGAAGACTAAAAAAGTAAGGTCATCTTTGAGAAAAAAATTGACCTATTAAATCACCTTATAACTTCATAAAAACACCACCATTAGATTAGGCTCAAATAAAACTTTCCAACAAGTAAAAATATGCCTATGTTTGGATATATATTATGGCAAATTGACCCTAATAAAAAATTGGTCCTAAAAATTTTAAGCGAATGGGCCGATGTCGAGGGTCCTCATATTCACCAATTTCCAATTTTAAAAATCCTAATATTCACCCAATTTACAAATATTCACCATTGTGAATAACCCTAATTTTGAAGCACAAAAAATGTTTTTGTTTGAGCACTTTCTTCTTCTTCTTACTATGCCTTCTACATCTTCTACATAGGAACTTTCTACCTTGCTCATAGTCTTCCATGATCATTGCTTTTTGCATGCTATAGCTTGTCATTACTATTGATATTTTTATTATGCCTACTTCCTTCTTCTAAAGCCATATAGAGATAGTCCACTATGTGAATTGGTGACAACAACATCATGCTCTATATATACAAGCAAATTTGCCTATCTTGGGTCTACATTGAGTTTATCCTTTGAGTCATTTGTTTCATGACCTCACTTTTATTAATATAGTCCAAGAACTTGAGCTCGTGTGAGATATTTTATTCAGGTGGCTTAGTGATATCTACTTTGAAAAAATTCCTAAATTACTCAGTTTTATTACCTTCCTTTTGAGTAGTCTTAAGCCGGTGTCATCGCATTACTTCTATGGGCTCTTGTATTTTGTAGCTATTATAATTTTGAAACTTGTTGTGAATGATCTGGCTGATTTTTGTCTACCTCAAAGAGATATCTTGTGCTTGAGACACCCTATGATTTTACCACTTTTGGTTCATGGGATGCTTGGCACTCTATACTATTCGTCAGTACTCAAATAGTGAGCCACTCATTCCCCTATGTAGAACAATATTCATTGATTTTGCCTAGGATGATCTAGGATCATTGATTCCTTTTTTACTTTTCAACTTAGCTTGTCACTGATTGAATCAGTGATGGATTTCTTCATGGGTAAAATAAAAGATCAAAATACATGGCCACCGATTGATTGAGGTTGTCACAAATTGAATTAGCAATAGTGTTCTTTCAAAAATGATGACTAGACTTATTTATCGAAAAATTTCTGTTGTCATTGATGGATGAGCAAAATATTTTCATAAGAGTGAAGATGGGACTATGTATAGACTGACATTTTAATGAATATTGATGGAAAGGAGGCTTCAATGATCAAATTGGTGATAAAGGTTTAGACTGATGATGAGTTATCCTGGCTTTGAGCATTATCACTAATGGAAAATACTATCACTGATGAGGCTAATGATGGATCAATGATGAGTGCAATGAAGAGTGACAATGATTTTGGGAGAGTTTTAGCCTATTACTGATGGGAGTTATGGTCACTAATTCAAATAAAAAACAAGGCTTTGCAGGAACAACGACCTCATATTTAAAACAACTTCACCTGAAAAAAATCTACTAGGAGGGGGATTTACTAGGTTTATGTTGCAGAGACCCTCGCCTTAAGCTCAAAATATTTTTTTCTCATTAGGAAGAGTGGTCACTGATTGAATTGATGATAGCATCTTACACGGTTGATGATGTATGCTATATTTTTTGTCTCAAAGCTATCACTAATAGAGAAGAGCTACTACTAATTGGACCAGTGATAATGCTTTTGCAAGAGTGATGATGTATTTTGCATTTGTTTGTCTCAATGTGGTTGCCAATGAGAAATGTATATCATTGATTAGATCTACGATAAATATCCTTGATGAGTGATAGTATGTCTTTGGTCTTGGCTGCTCACTGATGTCTATATTTGGTCACTGATAGAATCGATGATAGTGCTTTTTAAGTGCAATAACACTTTTCATATTTTTAGGTAACCTTTTAATCGATCACTGATGAGATAGACTATCAGATATGGGATTAGTGAATATGGTTTGGATGAGTGATGATATTTATTTATCATTGATGATTGAATCAAGTCACTGATAGGATTGGTGATGAGGGTTTTGATGAGCGACGATGCTTTGGGCTTAAGTTTATCGGAGATGAATTAGAATTATTGTGGATTAGATTGACAAAAGGATTTTGGAAGAGCAACAAGGTTGTTTGGAGTTAATACTATCAGTGATGGCTTAGAGTGGTTGTGGATGGGATCAACAAAAGGCTTTTTTAAGTAGGACGGGTGGTTGAAGACCTTTTTGACATGGAAAATGAATTAGAAAAACATTAGGAGGGATATTGTAGTGAGAATAGAGTATACTTGGATATTTTTTAGTCTTGGTTTAGCTTAGGAAATATCTATGATTTTATTTAGGGTTAATATTACTACTAAATGATCTCAAATGTTATGGACTTAATGCGTGGATTGGAAATGGAGCGACTTATAATGACTGTAACAAAGAATAAGGGATGCCATAATGGTATGAAGATTTAGTGGCCTTACTTAAGATGGAAAAGGGATGAGCTTATGGTGGATGGAATAGAATATGATAGTACTTATGCTTACCTTATTATGATCATGGAGGCTTCTTCTAACCAAGACTATTTTTTAGGGCTTCATTCTTCTTTTCGAGCTCGACCTTTCATCCTACAATCACGTAGACATCCAGACCTTTGAAAAGTAGGGGTGTGGATTAAGTTGGGATTTTTGAAGACCAACATTCCCCAAAATTTGAAGACCCTAATATTGGGCTATGTTCATGTGTGGTGACATATCTCTATTCAAGAGACCTCTGAATCCACATAAGGACAAACTAGCTGTCTGGTTCTCTCAATGTCTAGTTTAATCTCACCTTAATCAAGATAGGTAAATAAATTAATTTGTACAAAAAAATGGTTCTTAATTTCTTTGAGTCATTACCATGCTCATGATTGGTAATTGAACATCCATTGCACACACAATTAGTCCTTGAGAAATTTGACTCCGCTAGGAAAACCTTGGTACCTTATAGATTTGCTAGATTAATAAATGAGTTTGTTTGAAATCATTAGGATGTTTTAGTCTCTGCAAAACAACTCTATATTATTTATTCCTATGGAAAACCAAGTCATAGGTAAGCTCACAGTCCATATCATCATCACATCATTTCATAATCCACTTCACATTTCACCATTATATGTTGGTGTCCCTAATTAAGCAACAAAGACAAAGTTGGTCAAGCAAGAGTCTAAAACTTCTATGAATGATCATTAGAGCATATGATATCATCAGTTCATTTACATACATCATCATAATAAATTATGTACATCATTCATAATGCATTCATACCACCATATACATATGTATTCATACATACATCCACTATAAAAGAGACATAAAAAGTGCAACAAAAAATGATACACAAGAGAAAAGTCGTGTATATATATATATATATATATATATATATATATATATATATATATGAATTGCAAGTACAAAGTACACTTGAAGGTTGTATACAATAGAGCATTGAGGCTCATATACAAAAATGAAAAATACAAAAAGAAGTAATAAGCACTACTAGCTAGCACCACCATGATCTCTAAAAGGTACAAAATAAGTCCCATGGCCAAAACCTTATGAAACTGATGGATCAAGATGCTATGGAGCTCTAGTGTGAGAACTACTATGCATAGACTTACTCAACCTGCTAGATCTGAATCTTGAAGAAGAGGGCCATAGAGATAGTGATATACCTCCCTACACAAGTCGATCCTCCAACAATCAAATGTATACCTCCTATGACCATGTACAATCCTCCTCTATGTGAAGGAGAAATAAATCCTATTTCATCCATCCATATTCTATGCTATCTTTGCATGAAGGGTAGCTATCACAGCTACATAATCACCTCCACCTAGAGTAGTCTGTAGTCCCTCCACCTCCCTTCACAGCCATGCAATCTTAGCATCTTGAACATTCATCTCTCCTTGCCAACTCGACATCTTAAATCTATATGAGCTGATACCAATCTTCAACCAGGTTGTCTTGCTCAACCTGTGGTATAGTCCACTCCTCCTTGATCCATGTTGTAGGTCTCTATGAAATGTCTCCCATATCATCCCCACCCTCACCATCACCTCCAATATTAGGAGGTTGATCCACATTGGCCCTCGACTACCTCCCACTATCGTGAGCTCAATGACATATCTATCATAGGGGACTCTTCTCTATCTCAATTGTAGTCTCCTCATCCTCACCACTAACCTCATCCACCACCTAACTTGGTGATCATGGAGGTTAAGAATTAAATAAAGCCATACTCAGTTGTAGTCCTGACATCATCTTCTGACTCTACCCCTTAAGAATCAACATAGGATAAGCCTAATCATCACCACAAAACCTATAGATCATTGGATCATCGAGAACCCCCTATCATATCTTGAAATATCATAGAAGGTGCAATATTTGGATTAACTCTATCTCATTTTTATGGCATATGATAACCCATATAGCTTATCTAGTCCATTGCATTCGTTTCCCATCCATAACCCATCTAGCCCCTCACCATGGCTACCAATACACCTAATAAGGTTCCAATCTTACCCAAAGTTATCTATACTCCTGATATCTACAATTGGGATAGCTTAGTCATATGTCCTTGGCTACTCACCACCTAAGTGCATAGGGATGTGCTCTATTCCACTCATATGGTAAACCCATAGGAAAATCTACATTAAAGTGCTCCTAGCCCCAGATTTGAAGAAGTAGATTACATCCCAATCCTTTTTACCCTCACCTCTTCACCTCATACAAATTAGTGTACACCTAAGTTAATAATGCAATAATCCATGCATACACCTGAGGCTCATCAATCATGTTGTACACCAACTTGATCAAGTTTCAAGGGAACCTGCATTCTATGCTATTTGGCAACAACATATTGGCCAAAATGAACATCACATAGGTTGGTAATACCTCCAAATACTTTGAATACATCACCAAATACTTGATGTTGCTCCAAATATAATCCTCCTAGGTGTCACCATACATGTTATTTAGCTTGTACCCCTTATCCCATCCAACCTAGATACATAATACCTCCACAGGTATACAAAATATGCGATAGATATCCTTGAGTGTCACTATCATCTCCCCTGTTAGGAGCTGGAAGGTTCCCTTGTCTGGATCCCACCTCTTTGCTAAGGTGAATAGGTACCTCTCATACACCCTCACCACCTCAAATCATGCACACCCATCCAATCCCACCTTCCCCAGCAACTCATAGTCAGCCTTCGTCAGTGCCTTCACCCTAGGCAGGATAGGTGAAAATCTATGTCGAGCCTCCAAAATATTCAACTATAGCACAAAAAAACTAAATACACATTAGCATATCATACATGTGTAAAAATAACATTTTTTCAAATTTCATCCATTTTATTACAAAAAAAACTTTTTGCCCTCCCTCTTGCCATTGCTTAAAAAAAATTCACCCTCCCCTTTTCGTTGCCAAAAGAACATTAAAAATTAAAACAAAAACTTGAAAAAAATTACAAATATAAATGATAAGGCTAGAAGAACTTACCTTTTCCACCTACCCATAAGCTCCATATACCATAATAGCTCCCTCCATCGCCATAACTGTCTGCTTCACTCTCCTTCTCTCTCAAATGTTGACTCACAAGCTCTTAAACGTAAGAATGACGTGAAAATGACACATGTAGCTCTTTTTTAGCTAAAATACTTGCATATGCACCACCACATTTGGTAGGTGCATCTAGATATGGCCCTATATTTGGAGGGCACAAACAGATGCACATCTACTTTGTAGATGACTAGACACACCTCTACGTCTAGGAAGACATAGATGCAGTCCTATGTTTGTTCTTAAAATACTATAGAAGGATTCAAAAGACTCCAAAATGGTATAAAAACCCACAAAATCATCACATCAACTCATTTAAGCATCAATCCCATCATCACATATTATTTTATGGCAAACTGGATTTATTTGGACGCTTAATTTTTGAATGCGACCAAAAGTCACAAAGTACCCCAAAATGCTTTAAAACATCCCAAAATAATTCAAAATTTCACAAAATCATCAAATCAGATAATCAAAGCATACAAAACACCATACCATATCATCATGCTTGAAATCAAATCAGTTTGGTCCCTCAATTTTGGAATACGCATGTATTGAAGAAAATTTACCCAAGGTTTTCATTAATCCCTCTTCGTAGGGTTATAAAGTGATTTTTTTTCAAAAAAACTCAAATTGGTAGGCATCACTCCAATCAAAAATGGGTCAAACTACATTGCAATGGTTGGTCCATGTATCACATCAAATTGTACCTAATGCTACCTAATCAAAATTTTGACAACACAGATATACCCTAAACTTGGGACAACCAACTTGATCTTGATTTTCAATAGTTGCATCCATTATATCCACCCCTTTTCATCATCCAGATTTGGTCAATTGACCCATGGGTTTTATTATTTACCCATTCTCCAATATAGGGGGTAAGCTAAAATTATATTTTTTTAAATTATTCCTCTTGCACGTTGAGGAAAGAGTCCATCTAATAAAACCATGTGTCTCTTTTTTGCACCGCATTATGTTTTACACAACACAGTACAAAAAGGGGTATATGTAGACACCAAATCCTAGCCATTTGAATATATATATATATATATATATATATATATATATATATATATATATATATATATAATTTTTGAATCCTAGCCACTAGCCAAACCCTAACCCTAACCTTCCAAAAGGTTATAAAACCTCATTCACTTTGGTGAATAAGAGAGATGATGAAGAGCCAAAAATTCATAGTGAAACTTTGCCAAAATTGTGAAAGTAACCCTAACCAAAGTCTAGAGGTCCAACCATTGAAGGCTCGAATTGATTCACATCAATTTTGTAATTTAGATCTAGACACAGTAGGGCATATATGCAATTCCAAATGTGACTCTAAATCTATAAATATGTAGTACTATGCCTAGCAAATATCCAAATGTGACCCTACATCTACCCAAAAACATTTTTAGCCTTAGAAGACACAAATCAAATCAGGTATTAGCAAGGCAATTTAATTTACTAGTTTTCTATATTTTGTGCATTGTTTTTACATTTTGCAAACATTCAAATTAGGTTTTTTGTAGCTTTATCCATATCAAATAGGACCTCATACAGTGGAGGCCCTCCAAGTGCTACTAATATTCTTCTTGTTTGCATTTTACATAGGTGCAGGAGATAAGTTTCTAAGAAGCTATTGAGGCAAAGAGTGGCCCACCAAGGATACACAAGCCCACTCACAAAATTGATTGTAGTAGAGGAGATCCGAGACACCCATTTCCAATATGAGCTACCCAAGAGGGTTTCTACCATTCTTTGGATTTATTGTAATCTAAAAAAAGCATTCTTTTGTAACCCCTACCAATATGGAGCAATATTATAAAAAGAGGAGATCAAGGCTCCCAAATTTAATACAAAGTTTATATTGATTATTGAAAACACTTGTTTTAGCATTTTATTATTCAGGTGCATTTCGTTTACTTACAAAATCCAAGGTTTTCTGAGAGGAAACTATGTGCTCTTAGTGTGATGTTGATATCATTTATGGTAAAAGTGTGAATAACCAACATATAGACTATTATTGTGGGAGAATCCTTAATCCCATGGAGGTATCGATGGCTGAGATAGGATCTACCAATTATTAAAAGAGAAATTTAGTGTTTGACCTTCCTTATGGGCTTTGGAAGAGAATATTTGCACTTAATACCACTTCCTTATGAAAAGCTAATTTTATCCAATCCCTTAAGTCTTGGATATCCACTAGGGATAGAGGGCTGTCATAAAAAGATTGGATTTCTTCTAGACTTGGTTTAGTGGAGCCTTTGTATTGTCATGTCATTATTTATTATTTAACAAAGGGGTTGATTTTGATTCATCTCATGAATTGAGATTTTCATGATTGGAGTAGACCAAAATTAATTTCCCTTTGTAAAATGTTAATCTAGTATAAGTCCCTTGGCTTTTTCCATGCACTAATTCCTGACTAGAATCTTTACCGTTATGATTTAAATTTCCCATATTTTAAGCCAAATCCCATAGCATGTAGGTTTTTACTCCAATTTGATAAAACATTCCTCCCAGTAATCCAATAGAGTCAAAATATTAATTATTCTAAATAGGCCTATTGGAGCTTCAAATCCAACTTGAAAATTACCCTTAATTTCAAATTTTGACATCTCCTATGCAGTCCTAGGTTTAGGTGGTGTTGTTTTTGTCTAAGACAAGTTTAAATTTTCTTTATGAGTGTGGTCTTCTAAAATTTGTAATAATTCCATGAATAGTCCTCATATTTTTCTTTGGGCATTAAATTTTTTCCATTCCTTTTGGTCTATCTCATTATTGCAAATAATTGTTTTGGTCAAACGTCTTCTCAAGGTTTTGAGAGCTCATGTGCTCTAAAATTTTGACCATTCAAAAGGTCCCCTTTTTCTTTTTTTTTTGTAATAATCCACCAGTTAAAAAGCAAAAATTTAATTTCCTAGTTATAACCCCTTTCAAGGGTCCTAGTCCTTAAGTTGCTATGTTTCATCAAAAAATATTTCAGCCACCATATCCTTAGGTTGTTCGTATATATTATCCCCCCCTATATTTCAAATTATTTTATAATGTATGTGCCTAAAGTCCCTTTGCAATGTAATATTTCCAATTATGCGAAGATCATGAGGTCAAAACCCCATGTCATATTACTATTTTCCTTGAATTATTAAAAAAAAACCTTAGTCATATGAAATAAAAGTCCAAAATCACACCTAAAATTTCTCCTAAGTCCCCTCAATTCCATGCACCCCCTTTTTGCACTAAAACCCATACATCTTCCTTAGATCCTATGATAAGCATGAACCAAAATGAATCTAGTGGTATGCATGCATCTAATGAAATCTTCATCCTCCTGACCTTCAAGTCCTATAAATATATATATATATATATATATATATATATATATATATATATATATATATATATATATATATTTGTTCCCCTTAGATATGTTATTTTCCTATGTGTCCACCCCTAAGCCATAAAAGCAAAAAATTAAAATTTCCCCTAAGGTTTAGACATCCCCTCATGTCTATGCACCTCTTTTGGTAAATTTCATGCATGTTCTTAAGATCTAAGGGTATGCACAGATCATCACCAGATCTGATGGTATGCACAAATCAAAAGGAACATATTTTTAAGCTACTAATCACTCTATAATTACTAATTTGAATGAGTGAAAGCCACATGGAATCCACTATAATGAGCACAAAGAAAACAAAGCCTTTAAAAGTCATATGTAAATCATGTGATTCACATTGATCATTGAGAGATCAATGGTATGCATAGATTGAATCCAAAAAAATCACTTTAAAAGCCTTTTAATTTCTTCATGCAAGCCTAAATTTTTTATCTTATCCTCCTAATATCTAATGATACACATCAATCCACCTAATATTGAATGGTACACACTCAAGAACATGCAAAGAACAAAAGGCTGAGGAAATATATAGCCAAATATTACAACATGCATTCAAAAAGATCTAAATATGAATGATACACATTGCATAATGAATGAAGATAAGGATAAATAATTTGTTAGAGTTGTTAGAGCTTGTTAGATCTGCCATAGTTTATTAGAACCATCATAAAATCCAAAAACCTATGGATTTTTCAGATGGAGTAGAGTTATCGAAAGTGGTCGAATTATTAGAAATTTGATAGCATGCATCGATCGACAATAGAGATGAATGGCCCTTATTGACTAACATTTGTGAATAATAAATAAAAATGAGAGAAGTATATAAAGGATAAAATAACCTATGGACCACATCTTTACAAGAATATCAGATGGAAAACACACATCAAGCTATGTCTATAAGTCTTGTCATTATAAATTTTTATTTTTTATTTTTTGACTAATTAATGCATGGTTGTTATTGTAAAAATGCTAGCAAAATATATGGGTCCCAAAGCCAAGTAGGACAAAAGTCCATTTTTAAGTAGTAATAATTTTTGAGGTGTCAAGACATTTATCATGCACATGATCAAGTGTGGCCCACTAACCTAAGCCCTATCAGAAACTAATACGAATCATACAAATATGCTTAGTTAATACCATTAAAATGCTATGAGATCGTAAAACTGGGGTGGTGGACTCAAATGATGTAGTTTTTAGACATTAAACCAATGCATACAATATCATGTTCCAAATGCTATTTATAATTTTCATGAAGCTTTGAACTCGCTAAACTTCACTAGAGAACTAGGATTTGGGAGTTCACTGAGCATTTCTAGAAGAAGTAAAAAAGTTGAATCCAATTGATAGAGTATCTCAATTCAAGAAAGAACAATGATGGCCTCCTAAAGCACTTCTATTGTCCTTGATGGCATTTTGGTCTCTATTAAAATAATAACTAATGAGTATCTATATAAACTAGAAGTTGGACCGGTTGCCCTCATCAAGGAGATGCTAGAGTTCTTGAAGAAGTCAAGGCCCAACAAATCCTAATTTTCACATAACAATGGGAAGCTAAAAATATGATTGTGTTCAATTTTAAAATGGCAAAAGAAGACCACAAACGTCATGTTGCCTTGCTCATGGTCTCTTCAAAAGAGCACAAATATCATAGTAGGAACCAACCCCATGTTGCAATAGGTGGGATAGTAATTTGGGAAAACTAATATGCCCAAAAGTTTATTTCTTTTGAGACCTAATGGATTGGTTGTAAATGGTGTATGGTGCATAAATTAGGGCTTTCAAGGATTTCAACCACCAACCAATGTTCAAAATAATACCAAAAAGTTTAAAAAAATATTTTTAGCTGAAGAAGATCGATGTCAGTTTAAATAAAGAGGTAATCGAACCCCAATCCTAACATATAATTTTCACTTATTACTATATGACCTTGTTTAATCAATATGAATGAGTGTCATATAGTTTTCCAATTCAAAAGGTGCATTAAAACCATGGGTTAGGGATTATGCAGATATGGACAACATAGTGTTGGGGGTAAAAAGTTTAAGTGTGGTTGATAGGCAAGTAATGTACTTGATTATAAAATGTAATATAATGTTTTCCCCTCTTATGTACAAATGGGAGAATGATATGAGTGACCAAATATATTCTAAGTCTATTGAAATAAAGAAAAATATCATAGAAGAACATGAGAAAATTCCTCCTTTTCATACTACCAAATCTTCAACCACTTCATAGTGGGGAAGTTAGATCCTCAAACTCTACAAAATATAGGAGGGATAGATTCTAGTGATATACAAGAAAATCTTCCTTGGATACATGAGGAATGTTCAAGTTATGCATGGTTCTTCGGTAATTTTCTCATCATAATCCATAAAGTACTATGTGGTTCCCTTTCCCTAAGGATATGCTCTAGAATTACATCTTTCTTGCAACAAAAACAAGTAGGGGATTACTTTTTGATAGAATACTTCATATATATAAGGCTATATGGATCAAAGATTCCCCAAAGGCTCTTCCTAAGTATTATCCAATGTCTATAGTTGTGCTTGAGATAGAAAGATAGACTGTAAAAGAGGTAAATATGCAATTAGTAAGGAAAACTAGAAAAATATAATGGTTAAAATTTCCCTACAGGTTTGACCATTAAGTTTTTAAGGGATACCAAGTATGCTTAGGGAAATTTGGGATATGGATGATTTTTGTTTTTCAGAATTGACATGGAGACCCTATGATCCAAAGGAGGTTTACAGAAAAGAAGTCCAAAAATGGTAGTATATGTGGGTATACCATAGGCTTGATGTCTTTGAAGATGATATCTAGAAGTTCATTCAAAATAATAAAACGCTTGATACAGTATGGCAAAAATATAAGTATATCAAAAGAGACAACACTCAGATTCAACATGTAGGTGATTACCCTCCATAACTGGGTATGTTAAGAAGAAATTTAGTTGAATTGATTGCTCCCATTTTCCTAGTTTTTACTCCAAAAGAGCTTCAAGACCTTGTTCTAGAAATTGTCAACCAAGGAGTAGAACAAGTGGAAATATTGATAGAAACGGATCATATGATTGAAATCATGGAAAAAATCTAACAAATAGTTCAGTTTACTCTAGAAGGTATTTCAGACACAAATAGAGGAAAAATAATTGTTATCATACCTTAGTCCATTGCTCAGGATTTTTTTGGTAAATAAATTATTCCTACTTCATCCATATAAAAGCAACTAACTGATCCTTAAAAAAATTCAACTGAATGTAGCAATGTATATGCCTCAACTTGTATCAAAAGTGGTACCTAAGACCTTGATATTTAATAGAAAGGAAATTAGAATATCTACATCAATATAAAAAAACAACAAATGCTGGAGGACTAAGTGAGCTACTTAGAGGACATCAAATAAGATTGGAAAGACCAACATCATCCCTAGATCATAAAACGCCCAAGCTTACCCTTCCATATTCGATAGAAACTCTAGTAAAGTTGATTCTAGTGATGACAAAGGAAGACATCCCTTTCACCCATATTGGAGAAAAATAACTTTAGGCTATAGAACAAGGGAAAGATCCAAGAAAAGTTCAAAGTATAGTTGAATACACCTAGACTTCATCATCACCAACTACAACAATTACAATCCTTAGGCCAAAGAATATTACCTTCTATCCAAATAAATCAAGAAATAGGGGAAGTACATATGGTGAGAGATCCCCAAGATATGTTGTAGACAAGAGAATAAAATAATGCACAAGTACAACAAATTATTATTAAAGAAAATAAATAATTGAAAGCAAAAATGAAAGTAATACCTCTTTTCTATATATTAATTAGCATGCACTCACAAAATTTTTAAAAGGTTATTCACTCTATTCACTTCATTATCCGACCTTATATTATATTAAAAAGGGATAAGGCTCAGTATTTTTAAGCATGAGCTTAACGAAGGTGGTACACTTCCATGCACAGGTGGGGAATCGGCTAGAGCAGATGCCCTCTCTATTTTAAGGATGAATCCGCTTTTTTAAGATCGTTTTATATTACCAAAGAAGCAATAACGGGACGATCCGGACCTTTAAATTAAATTAAATTAAATTAAATTAAAGCCGGGAGGTGCGAAAGCGGACCAAACGGGGGCCTACGCCAGCAGTAAACGAGGAAAAATGGGAATTGCAAGGTGAGACAGATAGACTTAAAAATTAGACATCATAATATCAGGTTATAACTTTACAAGCAGAGCCCAAAATTATAATAAGAAACATTGATTTTTGATATTACATTACCAAATATAATAAGGATATGAATTATGAGATACAAGTCAAATTAGAGGATCTATCAAAAATATTCAATAATATTAATATGATCAAAGCCTCTATAGAAAACATAAGAATAGAGTCCCTTGAAAAATTATATTTTTTTAATCAACTCTAGGACTTGCTTGGCTAGGTTTTTAGGAGGAATTTTCTTTCAAAAAATCATAGGAAATTTATGCTTTAGGTAACATCATCCTCTACCATAGTGTGTGTCTTTTACCTACTCCCCAAAATCCACAAGCCTATGCTTTCTGGTTAACCCATTTGTTCCTACTATGGTTTTGTGCTTGAAACTGCCTCCAAATGGCTTCATCATCTACTCCTACCAATTTTGTTGAAGAAAATAAATCATCTCTTGGATTTAATATCCCTAATTAAATATCTACATGGTTGTCCTTTTCCTTAAGACATAATTTTTTCTCTTTTGATGTTGAGAGCCTCTATCCCAACATTCCCATTTCTTAAGGATTGGCAACCCTCCATCATTTTTTGAGGAATGAATTTAATCTAGCAAAGACAAATTTTGTGGTGAGGCTTGTAGAGATAATGTTAACAAAACACTACTTGGAATTCAAGGGGAAAACATATAGGCAGATAAGAGGAACAACCACGGGAAGTAATTTTGTTGTGGTTTATGCTTGTTTATTTCTTTGTCATCTAGAGGAACAAGTACTTAATAATGTTGCTATGGAAAATATTATATTTTATAAAAGATACATTTATGATTCCATTGGATTTTGGCATGGCCCTAAGAAGGATCTTAATGGTTTTATTGCTGCCTATAGTTCCTTCTATTAAAATATTAAAATTACTTCCTTTGTTTCTAATTTTTAACTAACACTTATAGATACTGTGTTTTTTAAGGGGCCTCATTTTGCTCAAAATGGAATTCTCTGAACCAAGTTGTTTCAGAAGCTAATGAATTCCTATCAATACATCCCTACTTCCTCCTATCATCTATTTCATCAACAAAATACCTTTATTATGAGTGATATCGATAGATTTTTGGTTAGAGAAAGCTCTAGGGATGGATTTATTTTTGTTAAAATTAATTTTGTTAAGACTTAAATTTAAGGGATGCCAAATTAATTTTCTCCTACCTTTGTTTGGGAAAGTTAAATTGGATGGTAGGTCTTCAATTTTGTCTATATTTTTAGAGTTAGCATCACACAAACATGGAACTGAAATAAAAGTAGTTCCTCTTATTTTAAATTTGGACAACTACAATTTTGTTAGAGATCATTGAATTGACATTGATATTATTTCTCCAATATTTTAAAAATGGAGAAACAATAGAGAGATCAAGCACATTGCTCAAGGCATCATTTTATGGAGGAACCAAAAACCTTTTCAAACTTATCTTTATAAAAATAAAATTGCTTGAGGGACTCTATTTATCACCTTGTATTTTTGTATTTTTAACGTATTTCTTCTCTTTTCTGGGTGGGTATTGTTTTTGGGGGTTGAGCTTGGCACTTCTCTTATTTTCACCATATTAGTCTATAAACTTGTGATTTATAACAATACTTGAGTGTTTTTATCCCACATGCATTACTTTTCAACTTGCCCCTAGAGTTAGGTATTTATAAAGATAGGTTGTACCTCTTCGAAGATCACTTCTCTAATGAGACCTATAGGTCAAAACATGTTCAAATATTTGTAGATGTATCAATTCATTTTTTGGAATAAAAACTTAATCAAATATTTTTTATTCCTTTCCTAACTCATCTCTTTATTTAAATTTATAGTCCCTGTTTTTTCTTCTTTCTATTTTCTAATACGTTTTTGTTGCCGGTATTACGCTCTTCACTTATGTATAATGCAATCTAGTGAATTAGAAAGCATGTAGCACTAGGAGTATACTCTTCACTTATGCATTTATGATCTGATGAATTAGAAACTAGTTTATGTTTTTAGAATACTTCTTCACAATGTTTCTTTTTCATTAACATGAAGAAAAGAGAGTAGCACGATCCTTTCTATCTTTCAATAATTTGAAACATATTATAAAGAGATAGAAGGGGAGAAAATAAAATTAGAGAATGGCACTGAGTTGGAATGTGTAGTAGAATTCATTAAAGTATCTATGTTCTTAAATAATAGGCTTGGATGGTACAAATGGATTAAGGAAGTGACCATATGGAAATATGAAATAAAATATGAGATGGCTGAAGTAGGTTTTCCCTCGAAGAATTTTTAGAAATATCTGATGTTGAAGATCTTATTCTCAACAAGATCCAAGAATTTGACTATGATCCAAAAAATGAAGCTGAGTTGGCTAGGCAGACTGGGTTCTTAGTAGAAATAGTCATCTTATTATGTACATTTTGTGGAAAAGTAAAATATGGTCAAAAAATCAAAAGAATAAAATTCTTTAATATTTAAATATGATTAGATTCACTATGTCCTTTTGTGATGAGGCATGGAAATTAATCAGTTTATTAATAAAAGAAATCCAATAAGAATACAAGAAAGGAAAATATTAAAAAGGGTAGCACTTAAATATCTCTAGATAAACCAAGGTCATATAAGGAAAGAGAATAGAAGTGGGATAGAGTTAAAAAATAGACAAAATTGAAGAAGTCAACACAGGACCCATCACAAAAGAAGACAAAGGAATAGAAGAAAATACACAGATCTAGGGATAGGTCAACAACAAAGCCTAAATGTCACACATATATACTCTATTTTGAGGATCTAAGATCTGGGAGTAGCCAAATACTAATTTTATTATAAAAAAACTCAATACAATTATAATTTTGCTGTAGCACACTTAGTCGATCAAGGGTAAATAATGATGCCAAATGGAGGGATCAGATGAAGATGGTTATAACAAAAATAGGGCACCTTGAGACTATAAGAGGATCAATTTTTATAGAGCCATAAATTTCTAGAGGTATACTAAGAGGGCCCTTTCCTTATTAATTGTATCTCCTTTTTGTGTCTTGTTTTCCATCCCTCGTTACTCCTCTTGATTGTGTAGGTTTTGTTTAGGATATACCTAGTTAGCTAAGATCATTTCTAGAAATTGGATCAAAATATTGGATACTCTTTATCATAACTTTTAGGATGATGAGTGGAGTTCCTCGGTTACATCATTTGGATAGAGAGAACATTTTTTATTTGTCCAATGATATCTGAGTACTTTGCCAAACTCTAGATTGTAATATCTTTCTAGAAATTAATACAAATCTATCTTCCTCCTAGATAATTCTTTGACTCAATTGTGTATTTGTGGTCATATTTGTATGTTACATAATTTGAATGTATGAATGTCTCTTTCTTTTACTATGTGTTTTAATTACATCTGTTACGTTATTTGAATAGATTTAATTAACCCAATTACTCCTTTTTCCTTCTTTCTCATTAATGTTTAAAAGTTTTACTACAATTAATAATGGATAAGACATCGATCTGCTATTAAGGCATAATTTGAGGGTTCTTGTTAATCTTGGTCAAATATTTAAATAATTGCATTTCATATAATCTAGATGAGCATGGGCGTATAAAGAAACATTATAATCTCACCTAGGGGTATCCTTACCATACTTAGTCTGTCTAGAGTCATTTTTGATAATATTTTCCTGAGTTAAAGAGGCATATTGGCCAAAATTTATAATACTACTTGTGATTCAAAATATCTTATGGTGTGAAAAAACTATAAGGGACACAATACTTTTCTACAATAGCTTTTGGTGTTGTTGTTAGGGACAAAAATACGTGTTTTTACTTTTGAATTTTTTGTGGTTTTCTCTATATGTTTAAATTTTCAAGGTCTTGATTATTTTTAAAGTTTTCAGTATTTTTATCATCGCAATTACCAAATACCTTGAGTGTATTAATATTTTGTGAGGATGAGAGTATTTTTAGGCCAAGCAATCTTGGCTAGAATTTCCCTATTCTTTCTAAACATACTGTGCTGGCAACTTTGATCGGGTTATACCTAAAATTAAAGAATTAAAGAAAGGATTAGCTTGTCCTATCATCTACATGAAGGAGCGCTCATGATCTATATGTAGAATTATCAAATCTAGAGGTACTTATCTAGACTTATAACAAAATACCTATATCTAAAATTTCTTATAATAATTCAAGTTTTGCTTATAGTCAAAGTATAAGTATAACTACTCCGAGTGTTAATACTTGTGTTACTCCATATTTAAGTGTTAAAACTATCCCTCTTTCTACCACACTTATATTCAACATGGCCAATCCACCCAATAGGTACCTCCCTTTTGTCTTACCTCCAAGTTTGAATCCCTTACCTAGAAAAGCTCATAAGTATTTACCCAAGTTTTAAGAGAACAATACTATCTCTAGAGAAGATCACATTAGATATTTTTTATATACTATGGATATCCTTGAAGTAAATGAAGAATATGTAGTCCTTAGGCTCTTCTTAAAAACATTAGAAAAATATATTATAGAATGGTTTAATAGTATTTCAGATGGTACCATCCATAATTTCCATGAAATGGAGGAAAGTTTTCTCAAGAAATATGGTGAAAGAAAAAATGAACAATCTCTTTTAACATAATTGGTGATAATAAAAAAGAAAGAGAATGATTCAATAGAGGAATTTAATAGAATATTTATCAATATTAGAAATAAAATCCCTCTGTATTAAGACCTAATGACATACAATCAATCTATTTTTACAAGAATGCATTTCCAGGAGAATTCAATTATGAGTTGAGACGAGAACAAGTAACCACTATTGATACATGCATGGACAAAGCCATTCAAATTGAAAGAAATATAATCGGTAGTGGTAAGATTAAACCTTATTCTTTAGAGTTGAGTCAACATGATAAGAAACCAAATAAATTATAGTTCATTATATTTAAGAAAACATAACAAGATCCTATGGAAAGGCTATATAATTAGATGACAAAAATGTTTAATACTATGAATAATAGTCAACAGATTAGCTAGAATTGAAATAGGAAAAGAAAATAATGCTGAAACTTCATAGTTTCAAGGTGTGGACAATAGGGAGATAATAGACCTTATTTTAGAAGAAAATTTAACATAAATTGGAATAATAAATTTGATGAAATAAACATAAATAGAAAATATGAAAATAATTGCAAAATAAAATAAACAAAAAAGGACCTAGATGTTTTCCAAACCCCATTCCTTTTGTTAATGTAACTGTAGATTTTCCTTTTTATTGTTTTTCTTGTGATGCTCCTCACAATTTAGTTGACTATGGAATTTATCTAAGTATGCATAATAATGTAGATCTTGAGGATGAATTTGAGGAAGATATAAGGATTAATGTCTATTGGACTCAAGATGATGAGTCTAGAGAAAAAATATTCGAAGAAAATATGAATTTATATGCTTCTAACCATCATACCAAGATTCTAGTCATCAATAATATAGAAATTATGTAGATATCACAAGATTCTAGATATGAAAGAATGAAACAAGGAAAGTTAACACCAACAATAGAAGAAATAGAGGCACTAGAAAGGATTCATGCCGTAAATATAAGAAATAAAATAGTTCCAGATAAGGCAAAGAGAGAATTTACTAGTGAAAATAGAGGACAAATAGGTCTAAAAAAATCTGTCTATAAAAAATAAAAGATAAAAAGTTCAGCCCTAAAGTAGTTGAAATAGATGAAGATATAAAAGCAAAAAAACGAAGAATATTCAAGAAACTTGGATATTACGAAAATTGAATTTTATTTTGGTTTAGAGATAACTAGGAAAATAATTAATATTACTTTTGGTGAGTTCATGATAGTACCAAAATATAGATATCAAGTTTACAAAGCCTTTGGATTAATAGAACAGATAGAAGGTTAGACCTTTAATGTTCTAAGACCAAAAATTCAAGTGACTAGAACACCATATTTAGTAAGACCATTATATGTGTCTCTTAGGTATACATTAGAATTAGGAGACCATAATATCATTCATAATTGCATGCTAGACAATGGTCCCTCACACAACATAATACCTAAACAAGTAGTAGATCAGTTAGGGCTTATTTGCATAAGATATTCTCCTCTTGTTTTAGTAATGGATAGTAGATAACCATATGTGGGAGTAATAATTGGCCTACTGGTATTTCTAGATCAATATCCAAAGAAAGACATTATCACAGATGTAGATCCTTTCTTCTCCTTGCTTCTGAGTATACACCGATTGAACAACTAGGTGGCTCTATCTAGTTATATTGGTCTTATGCTACCATTAACATTTTAGGAAAACAAAATGCTACTCTCAAGAGAGAATATTTTAACAAGTATAAATATTATGACACTATGATAAATATTATGAATTTTATTGAAAAAAAAGAATGAGAGTATATTCAATTTGGCATACACCTTTCTAAAATAAGTACCTAATGCTAAAGGTATGGATATAAAAAATAGAGAAAAAGTTGATGCAAAATTTGATAGAATTCTAACTTCAAAAATGTGGACTATGACATTTTATGGAGCTAAGTCACAAAATAGGACTGGTATAGGGATAAATTTAACTGATACTAAGGGTAACTATTTAGGTATCTCCTATAGACTTGAATTACCTTATACTAATAATGTGGCTAAATATGAATCATTATTATTGGGGATCAGGAAAGCCAAAGAATTAGGCATCAATTACTTGACTGTTAATGGAGATGTAGAACTAATTATTTAGTAAATAAAAGTAAAATATCAGGCTAAGCATCCAAGATTAAGATAGTATAAACAGGCAATGCTGGTTGAGAGATAAGTTTTTAGCATTTAATTTGTTGTATATTCCAAGATAACATAATTATGTTGCAGACGTGTTAGCTATAAATGCATCTAGATTAAACTATCTAGAAATTGATATTGAATACATGGACATATTTCTTACTATTTCTATTTATAAGAAATTTATACTAGATAATGTTCTTTATATTCAAGTATTTTTAGGATGATATTAACATTAAATACATCATGAATCTTCAAAATCAATTTGTTGATGTAATATGTGATGAAGAAGATGAAGAAAAATTAAAGGAGGTAATTAGAATTCAAGTTGAGTTTATCCAACTGAAAACAAACATAATCCCTAGGGGGTTTGTTTCTATAGAAATTTTATTTGATGATTTTGACAAAGCTTATAAACCACTCTTTCAAGAATCTAAAGTTGATGATGTTAATATTGGAATAGAGGAAGAGACAAGTCTTGTGAAAATAGATAAAGCTTTGTTAGGGAAAGAAAGAAAATAGTACATTATTTTCCTAAAAAATAACAAATATGTTTTTGCTTGGGGTTATAAATATTTGATTACATTTAATACATATGCTATGACTCATATAATACCTCTACAAGAAGATGCAAAACCTTTTAGACAAATGCAAAAACAAATTCAACCCCATGTTACATCTAGTTATGTAGATGGAAGTACAAAAGAGGGAATCAACATTGATCCACAAAGGATAGAAGCTATTGCTAAAATCCCTCCTCCTAAGAATATGAAGGTATTTAGATCTTTCTTTGGTAAGATAAAATTTGTAAGCAGGTTTGTTCCTAATTTTTCTAAAATTGCAGAGCCTATCAATGATATGATTAAGAAATATGGAAACATAATATGGACAAAACATAACATCAAATCTTTTCAAAATATTAAAGATGCAATTACTACAGCCCCTGTGTTGAATTACCCTAATTACTGTAAAAATTTCAATATATATTCGTTTGCATCAAAGCATACTATTTTTGTAGTTTTATCTTAACAACATGGTGAGAATAATGAAAGACCCATAGATTTTATGAGTACAATACTGAAAGGAGCTCAGTAAAAATATTCTATGATAGAAAAACATGCTTATGCTTTAATAAGAGCATTGGAGTATTTTAAGAGTATATTTGGATCAAATAAAGTAATAGCCTACATTCCTTACATAGCCATAAAATATGTCCTTACTCAGTTTGAACCCACATACTATATTGTAAGGTGGATGGTTAAACTATTACAGTATTATGTAGAATTCAAAGCAATTTAGATTGTTAGAATACATGGTTTAGCAAAGTATATGGCTAATAAATAAAGGGAGGATGCAAATAATACTATCATGGTAGATGAGATGCATGAAATCAAAAGAAATGACAATGTTGAATGCAAATGGTATGATGATATATTGATGTATCTTCAGACATTATCTTTCCCAAGAGGAATATCCTAAAATAGAATGAGATATGTCAAACAACAAGCCCAAATATACTATGTTCAAGAAGGTAAAATTTATTGGAGACATCCAAATGGTATATTGCTACTTTGCTTATTTCAAAAAGAAGTTCCCTAGGTCCTAAAAGATTATCATTTTGGATACTATTGAGGTCACTTTACACCAAAAGCTATAGCTAATAAAATCATGAGAGCTAGTAATTATTGGCCTACCCTATTTAAATATGTTCATAAATTGGTAAAAATTTATCATATTTATCAAGTGTTTATAGAAAAGAAACAAATATTAGTTATACCTATGAAACCAGTGATTATAGAATCTCATTTTACATAGTGGGGAATTAATATAATTAGTGAAATTATCCTAACTCTTTTGGGGTTCATAGGTGGATCATAACAACTATAGACTACTTTAATAAGTGGGTGGAAGCAACTCCCCTTAAGAAGTCAACAACTAAGGTTGTAATTAAATTCCTTGAAGAAAACATACTGACTAGGTTTGAGGTCCCTAAGAAGATAGTTACAAATAATAAAATTTTAAATGATTGAATTTTGTGCCAAATATAGTATAGAACTTTCTCATGTTATATATTATTATCCTTAGGGAAATGGTCTGGTTAAGTCCTCATATAAAAATTTGATTACCAGAATCAAGAGATCACTAGGTAAGAACAAAATAAGTTGGCATAGTGAGTTAAAATATGCTTATGGGAAGATAGATTGTTTGTTAAAAGAACATAGGAAAATCCTTATATGAACTAGTGTTTGGTGAGAATGCTCTATTGCATACTTAGGTAGAAATAAATGCCTTATCTCTACTTCTGCAAGACCATGAAAATCTATATGTTCTACAAAGAAAACTAGATAAAATTACACAGTTACAAGAGAATAAAAGAGGATACTTGAAAAAAATGATAGAGCAAGTACAAAAAATAGTAAAACTTTTTAATAAGATAAAAAAAGGTAAACCATTATTTGAAGGTGATATAGTGATATATTTGGGCCCCAAGAACGAAAAACATGGTGAAAGAGGTAAACTAGAGCCTAAATGGCTTAGGCCATATCAGATCATTTAGATTGTTGGAAAACATACTTATAGGTTGAAAAATCTAGAAGGAGAAAAAATGCAAATTCAAATCAATGGCCAAAATTTGAAGCTATATCAACCCTATTTTAGGGTTAGAAGAGAATAAAGTTGTACTTCTATGCAATAAAAAATGTATTTTTAAGACCTTTATTATGTTTTTAGGCCATTAAGTAGAGGAATATCTTTTTTCATTTGCTTTTAGGTAGAAGTTATCAGATATTCTAAGGTTCTCCAATGCTTCAAGTTTTTATCACTTATCCTAGTCAAAACCATTATTGGAGCTTCAAATCCAACTTGAAAATTACCCCTAATTTCAAAATTTGGCATATCCTATGCAGTCCTAGGTTTAGGTGGTACTATTTTTGTCTAAGCCATGCTTAAATTTTCTTTAATATTGTTGTCTTCTAAAATTTGTAATAATTCCATGAATAGTCCTCATATTTTTCTTTGGTCATTAAAATTCTTTCATCCCTTTTAGTCTATCTCATTATTGCAAATAATTGTTTTGGTAAAAAGTCTTCTCAAGGTTTTGAGAGCTCATGTTATCTAAAGTTTCGACTGTTCTGTAGACCCAAAAATTTTGCACCCCTTTCTCCCAAGCTAATGGATCCGCGCATGAAAGGGAGAGGGAAAATAATGGATTTGCATCTCAGATGAGAAGCACTTGAGTTGCACTCTCTTTGGTGTTTGTCGACGAATGGGGTGGGGTTCACCAGGAAACACTTTCTATGGTGGTTTCCATGCCTAGGTAAAGTGGATGTTTGATGTATTCCTTTTAAATGCACACACCTAGGGTTTGGCCAAAATGCAATTTCTACCTAGCTATATGCACTTCAATTTCAAATGAGAACAAAGTATACAGATCTAGCTAAAAATATTTGTAAAGTTTAACTAAGATGCAATGGTTTTGTAAGAAGCAAGAGATGAAGATCTATGCTAACATGTTTTTCTTTTTTTTGTGTTTTGTATTTTGTATTTTGACTAATATGGAAAAATGCAGTAAAGTCTATGTTTTTTTGGTCTTTTCTATTTTTTTGATTAAATGCAGATGCCTATAAGATAGAGAGATATAAATATAAAGTAGGAGAAAATAAGTTTAGATCCTTACCTGATCTGGATGTTTGCTTTCGAATGAATTCGGGTTGACAAGATGAAATCGAATGTCTGTAGGATGAATTCGTACGTCCGAATTCATCAGATGAATTCGGGTCAGCCGAATCTATCTAAAACCTGCAATTTCACAATGCAACACTAAAATTTGGAATTAGGGATGGGGGATCTGCATAGGTCACAATAGATCATGATCTGTAATAGTCAAATCCCCTTGGTTCCTTTAGCAAACCATAAAGAAAGTAAAGGATCAATTAATCTAATGCAAAACATGAAAGATTAAATGCAGTAAATATAGTAGGAATAATAATATGTAGGGAAATACTAAAAAATAGATAATCAAGTGCAATGCAAATATGAATCAAACTAGTGATATAGCTAACAAAATATTATCCCCAATATGAATCTGGTATGATTTCGTACGCTATGTATGATTTCGGATGCTATGTATGATTTCGGATGCTATGTATGATTTTGGCTGAGCCAAAATAATCTAACGGCTAATTCTACAAAAATAGTGGTTAAAATTGTATGCTTATGATAAATTTGATTGACCCAAATTCATAAAAACAATGCAAAAAATCAAATTGCTGCTAAGTAAAAACTAGATCTGAGTATACAGTATATGTTGCCATGTCTGTGGGCTCCTGGAATGGTGATCAAAAGGCTAGAATATTCCCTGCAACCTGCAACAAAGCTCCTAAATATCCTTCTTCAATCAAGCTTTCCTACAAATTATCACCATTAGTCTGTTTAGGGGGGTTTGGGGGTTTAAATGCTTGATGCAGGTCGAGGAATCAGGGAGGTGGGCGAGAATAGGCTAGGTTGTTAAGCCAATTTGGGTTTTTGCTTGATTTGGACAAATTCGGATCAACCAAATTTGTCAAGAATCTAGATTCACCTAGATTAGGTTCAAAATCCCAAATGAGCACCTAAATTAGATGCACATGTGATTTGGATGATTTTGGGTCAGCCAAAATTATCGGACAGGTCCGATTTCATCGGAACCGTTCGAATTTGTTGGAAAGGGGGAAATTAAATCATTTTTCAAAATTTTTGCACAAATATCGAGGTAGGGGTATTTAAGGGTGAATTTTATGTTGTTAGGATGATTAACATGTTTTATTAGGAAAAGGAAATTTTGAGGTGTGTCAAAATTTGATGGCTACATTTTACCCCCTCTTTGGTGCATTTATGAACAATAAATGCGTTAAAGAAATATGTAGCAAGAATGAGTGTTATGCTGCAAAAATCAAAATTTGTTCAATTTTTCTTTTTATGTTTATTGTCTAGGATACCCCCTTTGAGTTTTGTAAAAAAATTGAAATTTATTGCAAAACTCAAAATTTGAAGTGAAAAAGGGGTAAAAAGGTAATATAAAATAAAAATTAGGGTAAAACCCTAATTCATTTTTACCCTCACTTTCCTTCCAAATTGAGCTCTGGAGAAAATGAGAAAATGGCAACTACTATGCATCGAGTGGACAAAGTTCGAGCCAGGAATGACAGAGTTGGTGGGAGTATGTGGGTAAGTGATTCTATCACTTCTTATTTGGAATTTTTTGATTAATTTTTTAGGATTTTTGGATTTTTAGATGCGGCCTACCATCGTGCGATCATAGTGATGAATTTGGGTCACTTTGAAAAATTTGAACATCCGAATTCATTGGAAAAGGCATCCGAATTCATGAATTTGGATGCTTTTTGATGAATTCGTACATTCAATTTTTCTCATGATAGGTCCAAATTTATTTTTGAAATATCTAAATTTGTACTTTAAGTACGAATTTACTTTTTAAGTCTAAATTTATCAATTAGGACTAAGTTTACAATATATGTTTTATTATTTTGATATTTTTACAACTTTATTTTTATTTTTGACTTTGTAGGGAGGATCACTTAAGGGTCGTGAGTGGTGACATATAGGATTTGAGGATCATGTTCAAGCTCTCACCATAGATGAGAGAGATATTCTGATAGTGGTGGGACTAAACCACATGGCTGAGATGCCACGTATAGAGGTAGATTATAGTTTGCTCATAGCCTTAGTAGAGCGATGGTACCTAAGATCATCGACATTTTGGCTACCTATAGGGGAGATGGCCCCTACTCTAGAGGATGTGTGGAGGATCCTTAGAGTACCTATTAGGGGTCAATTTGTGTATCAATCCTTGGCCCAGGGTCAGGCCATGCAATGATTGATGGGAGACCCATCATTTTTGATTGAGTAGAGTAGAGTTGGTATAGAGGGACTAGCAGTGGTAGATGGGGTGTCTCAGCTGATAGTAGTGTTGGTAGATATAGTTGTAGGGCTACTAGTGTGTCATCAGAGTGGCTGACACTTGCCATGGGGGTTGGTAGAGGTTGTAGTGGATATGCAGGATACCAACATGTGGTTTTCTTAGGGGACTTATAGGTAGTAAATGAAGGAGGAGTGTCCTAGAGGAGGCCAGATAGGTGATTGATGACTTGACCACACCATAGATTTGTTAGAGATCCTAGCGAGGGCACCATGGATGGGAGGATGATAGAGTAGAGCTATCTCATGTGAGGTGAGTATGATGGCTTCATATGGAGAGAGGAGAGATAGAGCTCCATCAAGTAGATTAGGTGCTCCATCAGTTTAGCTTGGTTCAGGTGATTCTTAAGGTCCATGATTTTACATATTCATAGGTAGTGCAAGATTTGATGACCACTAGTGGGGTACCATATCTCACCAGATTTGTAGAGGTGAATGAGGATGATGTAGTGGTCTCCCTTATAGAGGGAGATGATGCAAGAGTTGTAGATGGATATTCTTCTTGGTATGCTAGCATCTATCCTACGAGGATCACTTAGAAGAGAGGCAGAGCTAGTCAGGTACATCAGGCACTTCAGGAGGTATTGAGATGATGCTTTACTACACAAAATGAGGGACAAAGGCAACTAAGAAGAGAGGGACCTTGGATGATAGTAGGGCAACCACCATAGATATTCTCTTAGAGATATAGGTCTCTTTGGATTCAGAGAGGGAGAGGAGAGTTATGGTAGACATGAGGCTCTCAAAAGGGTCTACCTCTATCAAAGCAGATTATACCATCTCCATAGTAGGAGATCCACACTACTCTAGGATAGGATTCACCTAGAAAGGGCATTGCTACAGAGGTGGGAGAGTCAAGCAACATAGGAGAGGTAGCTGCTCTATGAGTAGAGAATGATGGTTTAAGGAGTTAGATCACCATTCAGGTGAGCCATATCTAATCATTGGAGGGACAACTCTCATAAGCACAAACTCTCATGAGTTAGGCTTAGGCTCAACTAGCTCAAATGTAGGGACATGGGTTGTCATGCCAGACATAGTCATAGTCCCATCAGATGAGGAGCGTGACTTTAGGCCAATCCTTAGGGAGTAGGGTAGTAATGGTAGAGCTAGTCATGACATCACAATAGACATCTTTCTATCAGGATTTGTACTATCAACTGGTTCCAGAGGGTTAGAGGGTTCCTTTACCCCTAGAGTGTGCTCCTTTGAGTCATTCTAGGTCAGGATCTAGGGTAGTGTCTGGGGCTACTCCATTTTAGGAGCCCAAACCACCTCCAGGTGATGATACCTAGAGTTCTAGGGGTTCTAGGGGATGATATACCAGGTTGGATTTTGTGGTATACCCCCTAGTGATTGAGTATGCCTATTTTTATGATTGTGGTATACCAGTCGACTTTTGTATCCTATGTATTTTGATGATATATATATATATATATATATATACATATGACTATTTATATTCTCTTTTTGATATTTTGATTTTGATGTGTAATGCAAAATATGATTTGTTTTTGGATGATCTACATAATCATGCTTTTAGTCATGTTCTAATTTTTAATGTGCTTTTTATCATGCTTAATCAATATATGAAAAAAGTAAGGTGTGATTTGATGAAATTGAAATTTTGTAATGTAGTGTAATTGGATTGTTTTGTTGAAGAAAAGTATTTTGAAAATGAACCCTATTGATTTTGATCAGTTAACAATATATCTCGAGGATGTATGCTTGTATATGACCGTCTATGGAGGTTGCCCCTCGCGTTGGTCATTAAGCGGATCCTGTATGAGATTGTACCATATTGTTAACATCAAAGGGTTGTGGTCAACAAAATAATTTTGAAATTTTATTGTTTTTAAAAGTGATAAGTTTGATGAAAAGTGTTTTATGATTTTTAAGATTAATTCTAAGTTAATCTTAAAAGGAATAAGATGAAGGTGACTAAGCATGAAAAATTGGGTAGAGGACTTGCGCTAGGCATAATATTCCTAGTGTGAAGTAAATAGAAATATTTTATTAGGGTTGTCTCATGCCATCATCGCGAAGTCAATATGTAGTTATATGAGAAAGTGATTATGTATGATCAAATGCAAGTTTTTGATAAATGATAAGCAATCATGCAATATAGTAAAATGGAAGCATTTATGCTAAGTGATAGGTATGAAAATGCAAGATTAACTATTTTTTAGGACCAATTGCATATGCTAACAATCATCAATCATACAAATCCATGATGAAATAATGATGTTTGCTAATCAACCTTCAAGGAGAATTTTGGTCATTTCTAGGATGAACTCAAATTTATCAAGAACCAGTGTGTGATTTGTGTATTCATTTTCCATATTGACCTTAATTATGATACAAAATCTCTCAAGGATCAAATGTGTGTGCTTATGAAGTTCATTTACCAATTTTGAGTAAGGTAATGATGCAAACCGACTTTAAGAACCAATGTGTGTGCAAAATGAGGAGTTCATTTACCATGATTGTATGCATTCAGTTAGACTTAACTACTATGTAATACAAGCTACCAAAAGCTAGCTAATCCACAAGCTGACATTGGTCTATACAAAATAAGGTCGCTAATGTGATAGACATGTCACCATGCATAAGACTACCCTATTTCCAGGTGGGATTCATTCAGCCCATTGTTATAATAGGGATCACCCCATGGTGTTCAAATAATTGAGGAATTCTAGGGATTCAAGCTCATTACCCCCTTATTTTCTTTTGATTTCTTTGAGTAGGGATTCTTGTTCATTTTTTTTTTTGAACAAGGGGATTTTATTGCTTTGTAGTAAAAGGTATTTTTGCTTTTACTTTTTTTTTCAAGGGATACTTGCTCAGATTAGACAAAGAGCAAGGGATTTTATTTGGGTAGGGGGGAGCTTGTCCTTTTGCCAATTCTCAGTATTCTAGACCATGCACATAATAGGATAGCAAGGGAAACCTTTCGCTTAAGGAGCTAGGACTACTATGTAGCATCATCTTCCCTTGTGCAAAATCATTTTAAGATGTGTAAGTGTGTTTTGGTTCAAAAAGTGGCAAGATCAGTTCCCAAAACTTCAAAATTTATTTAGTGAAGCAGTAGTGCTTTTGGTTCAAGAGAGATTTATAATCAATATTAAGAATCAAGATTTTATTAAAATGTGTATTTTGGTGAGTGGTTCAAGATAATTTTTTGAATTCCTCTCAAAGTAAACCAAAATTAACTATGAATTTTGACAACATTGGTCAAATTATATAAGTAGGATAATAATTGGATGTGACCATATGGTATATGTAATTGAATCATAATTTTATTTTGATAAATTCATAGATAAATGCAACTAGGTGAAAGATGATTTAAATATGATGATTGAATTAAATGCAAGAAATGTATGTACAAGGTATTTACAACTATGTACAATGGTGAGACTTCTTGATTTTATGCATAGTATCTTTTAAGATGCATAATGTTCATGGGTTCCTTAAGATATTTTCCATCTAAGGTAGCCAAATGATATGCACCTGATCCAAATTTTGCAGTGATGATGAATGGACCTAGCCAATTTGGTTGAAAATTTCCTTTTAAATCAGTTCGAGCATTTGTATTTTTTTTATTTTCTTTAAGAACTAGATCACCAATCTCAAAATATCGAGTATGAACTTTCTTAGAGTATGATATTTTGAGTTTATCTTGATATGAGTGAAGGTGCTCTAAGGCGTTTATATGCTTTTCATCTAGTAATTCCAATTGGCTTAGTCATCCAACATGATATTCATCTCCTACTTCTACATCTTGAAGTAAGAGACCTAAAGAAGGGACTTCAAGATCAAAAGGAAATACGACTTTAGTGCCATATACCAAGACAAAAGGTGAAGTGCTAGTAGGGGTTCGAACACTAGTTCGATAAGCCCATAAAGTAGGATATAATTGAGTATGCCAATCTCGTCCTGATTTATTAACCAATATTTTTAGTATTTTAATTAGAGTTTTATTGGATGCTTCAGCTTGGCCATTTTCTTATGGATAATAAGGAGTAGACCATCTATGTTGGATTTTATATTTTGCACAAAGTTTTTGAATGTCTTTGTTTTTTAAACAAGTTCCATTATCTGAAACAAGTGTAGATGGAATCCCAAATCTATAGATGATTTGATTAAAGATGAATTTAGAGACTTGGGTTCCAGTGCAAGAAGCTAATGGCATAGCTTCTACCCATTTTGTAAAATATTCAATTGTTGTTATGATGAATTTATGACCATCTGATGACATTGGGTTGATCTTCCCTATAATGTTGAGGCCCCATTTTGAAAAAGGCCAAGGGGAAGAGATAGCTTGAAGCTCTTGGGTAGGAGCATGGATGAGATTCATGTGCTTCTGATATTTTTCACATCTACGCACATACTCATTGGCATATTTTTCCATGGAGGGCCAAAAATATCCCATTCGTAGGAGCTTTTTGGCTATGGTACCTCCACTAAAATGACCTCCACAAGATCCATCATGGACCTCGCTTAATGCTTTTTTAGACTCATTGACATTGAGGTATCTTAAGAGAATACCTTCAAAAGATATTTTGTACAAAGTACTTCCAATTATTATGAAATGAACAACCCACTTACGCAATGATCATCATTGATTCCTATCTAGGCCATCAGGGTATGACCCATTTTGGAGAAAATTTAAAATATCCCCATACCATGGTTCTGAAGATGCTTCTTCAATTGTGAAGATGTCTAAGGGTGCTAGACATGACTCTAATGATGCAGGTTCTCAAATTTGGTGAATAATGATAGTAGCATGATCATCATTCAACTCCAAAGGGATAAGGGAAGCAACTACTACCATAGCATCTATAGAATGGTTACTAGTATGAGGGATAGCTTTAATAGTAACTTTATCAAATAAAGAGATAAGTTTTAAAACATACTCTTTATAAGGGCAGATTTTCTCATCTCGGGTTTGATAAATGTCATTAATTTGATTCACTATGAGTTGCAAGTCTCCAAAAACTGATAAGACTTTAATATCTAAGGCTAAAGTTGCTCGTAACCCAAGAATTAAAGCTTCATATTCTATTATGTTATTTGTGCAGGAAAATTGGAGTTTAAAATATAGTGGGATAAGTTGTTTATGGGGAGATACTAATATAATGCTTGCACCTATGCCACTCATACAATAGGCTCCATCAAAAAATAGAGACCATGATTCGGAAGAATCACCTTCTAGATTAAGGCATTCATCAAGAAATTCTATTGTCAATGGATGAGTAGACTCAAGAGGGGTAGCGACGAGTTGATCTGCTATGACTTACCCTTTAATGGATTTTTGTCCAATAAATGTTAGGTCAAACTCACTTAAGATGAGAACCCATTTCACTATGTATCCTGATAGATAGGGTCTACTCATCAAGTATCGCAATGGATCAAATTTTGCGATGACATAAGTTTTTTGGCTAAGCATATAGTGGTGTAGTTTCTGTGTAGAGAATACAACAGCTAAATAAAGTTTTTCTAAAGGAGTGTAATGAGTTTCATAACTTATTAAAGTTCTACTTATGTAGTAAATGACTCTTTCTTTCTTATCCTCATCATGTTGTGCTAGCATTGCTCCTAATGCAAGTTTTGAGGTAGAAATGTATAGAATAAAAGGATGCTCGGGCCTAGGAGGAACGAGTACTAGTGGTGTAAGAAAATATGTCTTAAGAGCTTCAAAGGCTTCTTGAAATTCTTCATCCCATTTAAAAAAGTATCTTTCTTAAGTAACTTAAGAAAGGGTTGACATTTATCTGCCAATTTGTCAATGAAATGATAGATGGATTGGAGCTTACCTTGTAAGCTTTGGAGTTTTGTCAAGGTTTTTGGTGGTGGCATATCAATGATTGCCTTGATTTTGATAGGATCTATCTCTATTCCTCGCATAGACACAATAAATCCCAATAATTTACCTGATTTTACTCCAAAAACATATTTATCCAGATTTAAGCAGACTTTATATTCGTGGAGTCTATTAAAGACTCGTTGCAAGTCGAGAATATGATCCTCTTCCTTAATGGATCGAGCTATGATGTCATCTACATAATCATGTAAGATGTCATACATCATATCATGGAACACGTAGGTCATAGCACGTTGATAAGTTGCTCTTGCATTCTTTAAACCAAAGGGCATTACTTTCCAACAAAAAGTCCCCCAAGGTGTAATAAAAGTAGTTTTTGGTTGATCTTCTTGTGCTATACGGATTTGGTTATATCCAAAAAATCCATCCATAAGGGATAACATCCCACTTCCTACTATGAAATCAATGATTTGATCCATATTAGGAAGGGGAAAATCATCTTTGGGACATGCAACATTGATGTCCCTAAAATCAGTACATACTCTGATTTTAGTAGCCTCTTTCTTGGTTACTGGGATGACATTGGATATCCAATCAGAGTAATCTATGGCCTGAATGAAATCAACATCTAATAACTTTTGTAATTCATATTTAACTAGCAAGGCTACTTTAGGATGCATTTTCCTAAGTTTCTATTTCACTGGTTTAGCATCAGGGTGCACCACTAAGTGGTGCATGACAATAGAAGGATCTAAGCCAGACATATCTGCATATGTCCATGCAAAGATATCAAGGTATTCCACAAGAAGTTTTGTGTATTTTATTTGTTCTTCTTTACTTAAGGTAGCTCCAATTTTGACCATGTGAGGATTAATTTCTGTTCCAATATTGATTTTCAAGATATCTTCTACCAAAATATTTAAATCCCTTTTGAAGTTAGGAGGGGTGGGTGAAACACCCATTTATTGAAGTTCTTCTAGGGATAATTTGGCTAACTCTTCTTGTGGGGTTACTATGTGAACATGGGCTATACATGGGATAGACCCATCGAAGAAGAAACCATTCCTCATGACTTCTTCAAGGGAGGTCAAAAAAGACATCTCCTTCTATACATTCATTCGGAGTGGCAATCATTTCTGGATGGACTATTGAAATCATATTGCAAGAAAAATGAGTTTGCCTTCTCTTCTTATTATTCATTAAATGTTTTTTATTTTCCAAATATTCATCATAGGTGATTAGATGATCATCGTCATCAAAAGGGAAAGGTTAAGATTTTGTAGGGATATAGCCTATACCACATCGGGTAGGCCATTCCTCAACCTCAAATGGCTCGCGTATGCCATTTTCAAAAGGACCCAAGCCTTTACCTCTATAACCCATATCACACATCATTTGTTTTGATTTTATATATTTGTTGGAAAAGTAACATTGAGCAAAACTATTCTCATCGAACGTAAATCTCATTTGCTTGATGTTAATTTTATCAAGAGAACATCCTACGAAAATAAAAGTACAACTTCCAACATGATATATGTTTTCCCGTTTGCGAGGTAAACCTATCATACGTAGGGATGGCAGTAATTGGGACAAAATAATGGAGTCTTGTACAACAAAATTAGCATGTTTTGTAGGTGCTAATATGGTATATAGGTCTGGTAAAGTTTCATCTATGAGGGGATATGAGGTAGAAGGATTATCAGTTTTAGATGGTGTAGTTGTGTCAGAAGAAGGTAAAGGTTCAATTTTTGGGGAAGAAGATTTAGAGGGAACAGGTATTGATGATGATAAGGCTGGATAAAATGGAACATCAATAGGCTCCACCATTGCACACATGTCAAAAGGTCTAGGATCTCCATGGATGGTGACCAATTGGTTTTTAAATTCAAATTTGACACATTGATGTAGTGTAGAGGGAACTACCCTCATTGCATTAATCCAAGGGCATCCTAGAAGGATGTTGTATGATGCAGGACAAGATACAACAAAGATAGATGTGTCCAATATTCTAGGGCCAACTTGTAATGGGATAGATATCACACCACAAGCCTCTTGAGTTTCATCATTAAAAGCTTTTATAATCATTTCAGTTCTTCGTAAATCTTCATTTCTGAATTTAAACCTTTTGAAAAAGTCATAGGTGCAGATATTTAAGGATGAGCCATTGTCAATTAATACTCTCTTAATACCTACATCTCCAATTAATGTTGTTATGTATAAGGGATTATCCCTATGCATACTATGGGGAGGTATATCTTTGTCATGAAAGTCAATGTAGTCAACTCCCTGAGAGGCTACAACATTCACTATAGCAGTTGGTTCTATGTCCTGAGGTACCATCATTTGGCTCAAGGTGTTCATTAATTCTTCTCTATGAACTGATGAAGTTCTAAGAAGATCTAGGAGAGAAATCCTAGTTGTTGTATTAGCTAGTTGTTCATTAATATCAAAGGGAGCCTTTTGTTGAGGTTGAATTACATTATTTCCCTTATAAGGTTGTTTCAGAACAAAAGGTGGTTGGTCCTCATTATTTGGTTGAGTTGTAGGTAATTGCAATTGAGAATTTTTATTTTGAGCTTGTTGCCTAGTAATGGCTCCAACTGTAGCCACAATGTTGTTTGATTGATGGGAAATGGGAGGATTATCTTGAACAAGTTGTGATCTAGCATTTGATGTTTGTTCTATTGGAAGAAGTTGTTGTGAAGAAGGATGGATTGTTATCATTCTTGGAAATGGTTCCTTAGAGGTTAATGAATCTATGATGGGTAAAATTGGTTATGATTCATATTTTGAACTAATAATGTAATGAACTAATATCTATCTCAGATTTAGTTTCACTTTCTATATGATTCAAGTATGAGAATTATATTATCTTTCAAGAATTGGCTCAATTGTGACAACATATTGAGTAGGCACAAAGGGAGTTTGTGAAGGTTGTGATGGTAAGTGACCACTAATAATTCCCACATAACGTGTTGGATGAGGAATATTCTTATAGTCTAGCTGATTTACAACTTCCTTACCACGGTTTGGTAAAGGGTTTTGAAATATGTCTAGATCTTGATTGGCATTTTGTGCTTGTTGTTTTTGTGCATTTTCTACTGGAGGGTTTTTATTTGGTGGAGGGCTTTCCACTTCCAACTTTCCATCATCAATTAAGTCTTGCACCAAATGTTTTAATATTTTACAAGTGTTTGTTGGATGTCCATCAACTTGATGAAAATCACAATGTTGGTCTGGTCTATACCAAGGTTGAGAGGGATCAGGTTGCCAGTATTTCTGGAAATTTTATCAAACCTCTTTCTACCAATTGTGGTAATACCATTGTCAAAGGTTGATTTAGTCTTGTGAAGTTTCATAGTGGAGGTATTTGAGGTGATTTTAACACAAACTTCTTTGTAGTTTCTATGGTATTAACATTTGGAGTGGGTCTATTATCTGTAACCCCATATCCTACCACATGTTTGTTCTTGTATTGATTTTTAGATGACTTGTCTTCATCCTTCATTTTAAATTGTTGTAGGCAAAAAATCCACCTCCTAGAAGAAGAGAAAGTGACAAAAGGGATTTGCTCAATTTTGATAATTTTGACAGTTTGTACAAGTTTTGCAAATCATACAGGTAGGAGTAAACCATACAACCAAGAGGGAAAATAGTACAAGGTAAAGAAAAACTATACAAGGCACATTGAAATATAGTGAAATGCATGGGAAATGTAATTTCAGGTTGAAATGGCGCATATGTTTGATAATTAAAGTGTTAGACTTAGTAAAAGTCTTAATTAATGCATTCCGTTATGCATGGGTGGTTTTAAATAACTAATTGCCTCAGGAACCACTTTGGAATGGCTTGGGAAATCTTATATATGGTCCCATTTTTAATTTTGTAATAATTGTTGGTTGTAATTAGACTGAGTTATGCTATTATGTTCTGAGTTCTAGCCATAATTATTGTAGATCAGCCATGTTGTAAGTGAAATCATAATAGAATAATATACACATGAGCACAATTATGTTTTCTAGGTTGTGTATAATTCTGGCATGGATGAATGACAATTGATGGCTTAATGATGTTGTATGTACTTTCTGGTGAATATTTTGGCTAGTTTAGGCCTTGTTGTGATAGAATGGATTAATACAACACTGGTGAAGCTTGTAGAATGATTTGTGATTATGGAAGCATTATTGAGGATGTAGTGAACCCTGTTGTACGATTTCTGGATGTAGCCCTTGGATTTGCATCTCTCTCAAGCCTCGATGATATGTTTTGCATGTTATAGAAAATTGATTAATTGGCATATTAAACCCTTACAAAACCTATCTAAGAGAGATTGGCCCATTATATTATCCCATTTATCACTTGTCTACACTTTCATTCCATATATATCGTACACCAGAGTTCGTATAAATTGTACAAAGATGACTTACCCGATTTGGTAATTCAAGTGATTGAAGGAAACTTACCCGATTTGGCAGTTTTGGGAAATCGACTTGTTGGTTATAAAATTGTGTACGATAGCCTACAAAACCAAATTTGAAGGATTTTTTGAGGGTATAATTGTACAATCCATTTCATTTTATTATTTTTGATCATATAATGTGTCGAATTGACTTTTGTACAAGTTGTTCATTGGGCGTAAAATGGTAGTTTTAAGGCCCGTACGGTTGTATGAATTGGTAGACAAGTTAGAGATGGTATATTGATCATTATAATCACTATAAATCACCTCCCCACTAGGAATACTACACCCCTATGCTACATTTTGTACCGTTTCCTTATCAAATCTAGCATTTTTGTTAAAATGGGTCAAATTGACAAAGAAAGAATACTACAAAATTGGAGGTGAATGACAGACACTAGTGTACAAAGGCATAGGAGATGGGAAGTACGAGAGAAAATTATAGTAATAAGGAGCATGAGGATTTCTTGAAGAGAGAATGCAAGCAACTTAGACCATAGTACACATGAACCATAAATAGAGCAAGTTTGGACATCTAAAGAAGGAGACTTTGAGGCATTGTTGATAGAGACAGAAGATGAGGAAATAGAACCACCTAGCGTAGAGGTAAGAGTTGATAGAGAGGCAGTTTAGGAGGATGGAGAGTGGATGGTGACACCTAAGAAAGTGATGGAAAAGGGTTGCAAGGGAGTGCATAGGATGGGAGTCAAGCATCATAGCAACAAGGCGTGAGGTCTTAGGAGGAAAAACCAAGACCATCTTCCTCACATCAGCGAAGGAGGTCGTAGAGTGAAGATGCACATGAGATTTTGGTCAATGAGTGGTGGGAAAGAACAAGATACCTCAGATGGAAAATTTTTATGATGACTGTAGCAAGATACCCCCAAGGAGGAATTAGATAGAGATTCCATGGGAGACCTCAAGTGATAGTGATGATTCTCCGAAGATGGCTAACAAGGCAGCCAAATAGAGATGTCCACAATTTTTAGGTGATGGTAAGGAAGACCCCACAAGACACATCAGAACTTGTATAACCATTTGGAGAGAAAATGGTGTAGATAGACCAGATTATTGGGTAAATTTATTTCTTGATACTTTGAGAGGATTGGTGATTGATTGGTATTTGAAGAGAGAAAATACCACAAATTTTTAGACTTGGAATCAGATAAAGGAGAAGTTCATTGAAGAATTTTGACCTTTGAAGGATGATGGAGATATTGTTACTAAACTATGCATGACAAAGCAAAAATATAATGAATATGTGAAATCATACAACCATAGAATAAATTAATTAGTCAATAAGATGCAAATTCCATTGGTAGATGTATTGGTAAAGCGGTGGTTTGTGGATGGATTACTATCAAAATATAAGAAAAATATGAAGGCAGTACCATAAAAAATATATGAAGAAGTTGTAAAGCATGCAAAGAATTTTGAAAGTGAATCAAAATAGACATATACAATAATTTTATCTCACCCCAATTCTAATGATTTGGACAGTGGAGAAGATGACACTATACAGAGGATAGTAGCATCATTTTATTAGGAGTTTGACAAGATAATGAAATAACAAAGGAGAAAACCTGACAGGAATGATATTTGGTGCACAAAATGTAAAATGGAAGGGCATACAAATGTAAAGTATCCATGAAATGACTATTGCCATATCTATAATGTGATGGGATATGAGGTAATGCTATGTCCGTATAATGCAAGAGTACATCCATAGGTCCTATCAATCCAAGAGCAAGAAGAGAAACCGAAGACCCAAGGGAGTGGGTAAAAAGCAATAAGTGGTGGTTATAGAAATAGTAGGTGAGGTGGAAGGCCAAACCAAGGCAATCAGCAAGGAGGCTAGGGCCATTTGCAGTATGACTCGGAAGGAAGGCCGATCATACAATGTCGCAATTTCCAGGAATGGGGGTATTTTGCGAAATATTATCCTTCACCTTAGAGGAAGGAAACACCACAAGCAATCACTACACATATGTGTAGATGGTGTGGTCTAGGGAACCACAAAGAAGTGAATTTCCCAAAGCAAGTAAGTTCAAGTAACCCACAGAATGTCAATTATCTAGATATTGAGGTTCCTCAAGTTAAGGAGGAAACCTAGGAAGTATTAACCATGATGAGAAATCAGATTAAAAGAAAAAGTCCAAAAGCCCACCAAAGGAAAAAAAGTGCAAAAAAAAAAAAAAAAAAAAACAAAAGAAAAAAAAAAAAAAAAAAAAAAAAAAAAAATAAAAGGAAAGAAATTGGAAAAGCCATCAGAATAGAAGGTGATTGTGCAAATTCTAGCAGCACAGGTTTTGGATACCACAATAGAGATTAAAGTGTCGAACCTATTGGAAGCTATTCTAGCATTGCAGAAAGCAATGGTGGAAGAAATACAACCACATAAGGTGATGGAAGTGCAGAGCCAACCAATTCAGGAGAAGGAAAGGAAAGATCAATTCATGGATCCAACTATATTGATGATTGATGTGGGAAAGAAACTTGCATTAGTTCATATGGATATCCTAGGGCACAAATTGACACAAGTAATTATGGATGGAGGATCCAACATCAATGTGCTACCTAAAATAACTTGGCTAGAACTAGGCGCTCCATCTCTATGGGCATCGAGATTCCATTTATATGGTACTAACCAATATGGTATCGAGACAAAGGGAGTCTTGACAACACAACAAGTGGTGATAGTTGACCAAGATTTTATCTTGGATTTTGTTGTGATTATAATACAAAATCCTGCATACGATGCTCTCTTGGGGAGAGGATGGCTACGAGTAGCCAAAGTTAATCACAACTAGGGAAAAAATCAGATCACTTTCAAGAAGGGACAACATAAATATATAATTAATCTAGCTAATCAAAAATTCAGTGAGGATGTAGCTAAGACGGATGAATCAAAAAATTCCTTAGGAGATGAAGGGTATGAACCTTATGAAGAAGGAATGTTGTACCTAGATGAATGTAGTGAAGATGAAGCTAGATCTGATAGTGGACTACTTCATTGGAAAATGGAGGAGTATGAAATGTTTTAGCCCAAATGCCTCTATATTGAGTCAGAGGAGATCAAGGAAAAACAAGATGAACCAAAAGTTAGTCAAGAACCTAAGAAGGAGGTAGAAGAGAAATGGACATTCCCAAAAATTTTTGCAGAGTATACAGTAGGAGATGTGGAGATTGATACAAGACTAGCACATCCGAATAATGTAGAGAAAGTAGCAAGTGAGCCGAAGAATATCAAATATGAAGGACCTCAGATAGTGGACATCAATCTAGGAATAGAGGAGGAACCTAGGATGATTCACTACGGTGATGATTGGAACCCTATACTAAAAGTGGTAACTTTTAAGATATTCTTGGAATATAAGGATGTCTTTGCATGGACATATAAGGATCTAAAGGAAGTACCACCAGAGTTATGTGTCCACAATATTATGCTAATACCTAGAACTCAACCCGTAAGGAGGAGACCATATAGAATGAATCCAAAGTATTCTACATTAGTGAATGCAGAGATAGAAAATATGTTGGAGGTAGGAATCATCTTCAAGGTGACAACCAATGAATGGGTATCACCCATAGTGATCACCTTGAAGAAGGAAGTGGACAAGATCAGAATATGCATAGACTTTAGAAGTATGAGCGTAGTAACTATTAAGGACCCCTTCCCTATTCCCTTCATAGATTCTATCTTGGAAGAAGTCGTAGGACACGAGATCTATTCATTCTTGGATGGGTTTTTGAGGTACAATAAAATTAGTATAGCCAAGGAGGATAATCTGAAGACCACATTTATTATGGATAATGGCATCTACATATACAATGGAATGCCATTCAGGCTCTGTAATGCCCCAACTACATTTTAGTGCATCATATTGTATATATTTGATCAACTGGAAATAGGGAACTTTAAAGCATTTTTGGATGATTGGTCCATTTATGGGAAGATCAAGGAACATCTTCCTACCCTCAGTGAATGTATGAGTAGGTGCAAAAATACACAGATATCATTAAATCCTAGGAAATGCTACTTGATGGTACCATATGGGAAATTATTAGGACACATAGTGTGTAGTGAAGGATTAAAAATAGATCCTGATAAGATCCATGTGATATTGCACATGGAAGAACCATATGATGTGAGTTCACTTAAAACCTTCTTGGGATCGATGGGATATTATCAAAGGTTTATCAAGAATTATGCACATGTATCCTACCCATTGGATTCATTGATGAAGAAGAATATTCCTTTTAGATGGACAAAGGAGCACCAAGGAGCCTTTGAGGAGTTGAAGGCTAAGCTTGTGAGTAGTTTGATTTTGGTGTTCCCAAACTGGGATAAGGAATTCCATGTCCATATTGATGCTTCAAATTTTTCAATTGGATGTGCTTTGGCACAAGAAGGGCAGTTCAGGCTAGATCAACCTATTTTATTTTCTAGTCACCTATTGTCAAGGCCAGAGAGAAATTATAGTACAACAAAAAGAGAAGCTTTGGGAATGGTATATGCAGTCCAGAAGTTTAGGCATTACCTATTGGCAAATCCCTTTGCCTTCTATGTCGATCACCAAGCTCTATTGTACTTGATAAATAATTTGGTGATACAAGGATAGGTCAGTAGGTGGCTCATCACCCTATAGGAGTTCATATTCCGAGTAGTAGTGAGACCTGGTAAGAAGTATGTTATTACGGACCAGTTGTCTCGGATATGATCAAGAGAGCCTGCAAGAACAGGAGTTTTAGATGAATTTCCTGATGCACAACTATTCACCATCAATGTTGTTCCATCATGGTACAAGTTGATTGGCCAATACCTATCCACAGGTGAGTTGCCACAAGAAATGAAATGATGGAAACCAAGAAAAAGAAAGTGATCATGAAGTCAACACCCTTCTAGTTGATAGCAGGATTGCTGTATAATATGGGAAGTGATGGTATCCTACGAAGATGTGTGATGGAAGAAGAAGTCAAAGTGACATTGAAAGAATCTCATGAAGGCTTAGCAGGAGGGCACATGGGACCAGATGTGACAGCTAGAAAAATATTACTAGCTGGTTTATGGTGGCCCACACTGTATAATGATGCGAAAGAGTATGTGAAAGCATGCAATACTTGCCAAAGGGAAGGGAAGCCAATAAAGAGGGACTTTATATCTTTGCATCCATCACAACCCCAAGAATTATTTGAGCGATGGGGATTAGACTTCATTGTACCATTGAAGACATATCAATGAAGGAAGTGCAGATACATCATAGTAGCAACAAAATACTTGACAAAATGGGTCGAAGCAAGAGCATTACCTGATAACTCGAAAAAAAGTACAGTAAGATTCTTGTATGAGTAGGTGATCACAAGATTTGGTATTCTTCTATAGATAATGAGTGACCTAGGAGGACACTTTATCAATGAAATCATCAAAATATTGATGATGGAGTTTAGGATTTTACACTCATTATCTAGTCCATATTATCCCAGAGCTAATGGATAGGCGGAAGCAATAAATAAAGTCTTGGTATCTACTCTGTATAAAACCTATGGAATAGAGGGAGAAGATTGGGAGGAAAGGCTACCATATATTTTGTGGGTATATAGAACAAATTTTAAACCTACAATAGAACATACACCTTTCCAATTAATGTATGGATAGTGGTGCCAATTGAATTCTTGATACCAAGTTTGAGAGTCGCGGTAGAGCATCGCTTGGGTGATCAAGAAAGTTTGGAAGATCAATTGACAACACTAATCAAATTAGATGAAATAAGAGTCATGGCACAATGGGTGATTGAGGTAGCTCATAAAATATGGAAGGTGTGGCATGACAAATATTTGATGAAGTTAGAACTTAGTCCGGGTGACTTGGTTCTAAAGTTTAACGAGAAGCGAGAAATCAAGCCCGATAAGTTGAAGATGTTATGGCTTGGTCCCTATAAAGTAGTTGAAGTAATGAATAATGGAGCAGTCAAGTTACAAAACTTGAATGGGATGGAGGTACCCAACACTGTAAATGGCTCAAAGTTGAAGCCTTACAAGGTACAATGCTTATTCATTTCTTTAGAAGATATTGAATGATGAAGACGAGCATAAGCTCAACAGAGAGCTCAGAATGAGCCAGGTCCATCATAGGAGGACATGGAAATAGGACTCACACACTTATTTGTAGAAGGGGAGGAGACATGACCAACCATAGAACAACAAGAGTTGGTACCTCATCCTAGAGAAAGAAGAATATTGTGAGTACATGTCAGATTTGCAGATGGGACCGAGCGAGTAGAGGAAGAAGATGAAGATTAGATTTCTCCAAACAAAAGAGGAAATCAGGAGATAGTACTATTACCTAGGAATAGGGGAAGGCAAGAAGAAGCACCCCCAATAAGTAGAAATATGATGTATCCTCAGGTAGAACAGAGGGAACTACCCCAGAAAGTGGAAGGATGAAGAAGGATATGGTTAATAGTACAATATGAGGATAGAGTGGACACCTTTGAAATGGAAGTTTTGGAGGAAGATAGGAATGAGACCATTGATCAAGAATTGGTTGGACTTACTCCATTAGTCTAGATAGGGCTATTACAGTAGAGAATGTGGTTATAGACTCAACAACTACAAGAAGAATACCAGACGTTGCGAGGTCATAATGCAAGGTTGAGAGAATAAATCATCCAAGAATTGGATAGTACAATACGAAGGCTGGATGAGAAAAAGAATAGCTAGGCTACAAGATCTAGAAGTAGAACCTAAGTTTGATGAGGGAATAACTCCAAGGATTAGTGTAATAAATGATGGAGCGAGCACAAATTTACAAGTACCACCAAGTGATCCGCCAATGATGAATGAAGATGCAAAAATACTATGGTGAGACATTGAGGAAGCAACCACATCACCTGAATCACAAGGTAATGTACAACTGGATTTGAGTGACTCCAATAATGAAGGAATACCTTGGCTAGTAATGGAACCTAGTATAGAAAGTAGTGATGAGGATGATTGCCCAGGGAACCCCTAGAATCCTTGAGATAATCGTGATCCCCCAGCATGTACAACAACACAACGACAACTAGGGAGATTGTAGGGACATCAAACCAACCTTGACCCATAAGCATACATAATAGCCTATCAAAAATTGAGAAGACAAAGGAGAGAAGTACAGAGATTGGAGAAATTGATGAATTTACCAATAGAAATAATGGAATAGATATAAGAGAATTATAATAACTCAAGTTTTGAGATAGACTTTTCTGATGCATATAGAGAGGTCTTGGAAACCTCATCTCCACAAAGAAACTTTGAGGAGAGAATATTGAGACGTTGCCTAGCACATGCGGATCATAGAATTAGAGCACTATGACAATTATCACCAAGCACAAGAAGAAGTAGAAGTCCACTAGCCAACATTGAGTTGGTAGAGATAACTCCTAATAACAAAGCAATGGGAGGAAGGAATAGAGAAGGACCCCTAAGGCTTTAGCTAGGAAGGGGAGGAGGTATTCGAATACGAAGTGAGCAAGGACAAGGTGATGTTACAATCAGAGGAGGAAGAGGACGAGGAAGGTTTCGACCCCCTACTCCTAGATGGCCAGGAGATACATCTTTAGCTTGTATGAACTAGATAAGGAATCTACGAGGGTTACCATGAATGAGAGGGATCTTACCTAGCCCTGCAAGGTAATATCCATTGGGATGACCACCACTAATTTTATGAGGACCTCAAAGAGTGGAATGTGGTAGAGGATTACTACAAGAAAGGGAGGAATCACCATCGATTTAAATAAAACCTATATCAAGAGGAATAGGATGAGGAAGACACTTGCATGGGAGAGGCCTTGCTGGTAGAGGAAGAGTGCATTTTGCAAATGAAAGAAACCAGGGATAACTAAGGATCCAATCACCAATTTTGGAGCTAGAATTGATCCAAGGGGATAGGCGGAGAAGTCACTTGAATGATAGTAGATTAGTAAGGACACCACTACCAAGGGATCAATCACCTGTGTGACAAGAAGAAAGGACACCAGGTGAAGATACTTCAGCTTGCAATTGTACAATTCCAAATTGTATACATGGGAGGGGAAGGCCAAGAAATTAAGTAACATCACAAGTGGAGATAAATCAGCCTAGGGAGCAAGTACTAACAGGAAACACAACCACTCAAAATGCCATAGTCGAACCTCTAAGAGAAGAATCCAATGGATCGTACAAGTGAATGTCATTGTACGATTTCCATGACAATAAGTGTAAATAGGCTAGGAATGAAGAAAACAAAGAAAAAAGAAAAAGAAAAATATAAAATGCCTTAATTGTGAAAATCCCTTGGGACACAATCAGGAAGGAAGTGGGTTGAAAATTAGAAATGACGACCTCTTCAATATAAAAAATAGACAAAATTTTCTCTAAGTGATAGATTGTACAAATCAAAGATGAAAAAGCACAAGTACTAGATCATACAAAGCCAGTTTTTGAAGTCAAAAAGCATAAAAGAAAGATCGTACAAGGGAAATTGGTAAAAGTACATGGGAAATCATACAAGAGAGTAGGTTGTATGATTTAGGTCATACAATGTATTATTTTAGGCACAATGTACAATTTTTAACCGTCACATTAAATGTCACATGTGCGGATCGATGAGTTGTCAAAAAAGAGCAATAAAAAACCAAAAATCGCATGAAAAATGATGAGTTGTCAATCATCCAGGCAAGGAAGACGAAAAGACATGTAAAATGGTGCAATTTCAAATTTGGAGCGGTTAGGGTTTGGAGATAGTTTAAATAGAAGACTTACCTTGCAAAATTGTTAAAAATCGTACAAAAGGAGAATTCAAATTTCTCAGGAGGACGAAGGTGAAAAGTGTGCAACTAAATGGAGAGGACTACATGGGCATTAAAAATCATCTATAACCTATAAATAAACAATGACCCATTTTTAATTTACACCAAGGATAAATTTTCACATTCGAAGAAATCGAACCGGAGAAGAAAAGGGAGAAAAAGCAAGGGTTTGACTCCATCGAAAGGAGAATTCAAAGTTTAGTCAGAAATAAAGGAGGGTTAGTAGTAGAAGGTATCCAAGTGAGAACCGAGTGGTGGAGAAACACACATTAGGGTTTGAGGAAGTAGCAACTTGGATTGGAGTGGAAAAAAATTGCAAAGTAAAGGAAGTGCAAACCCTAAATTAGAAAAAAATAGCCAAAAGTGCAAGGGATAATATGGAGGAAAGGAAGGAGTAGTATGTACAACCGTATTTGACAACAAAAAATTCTTTTTTTTAGGGATAAATTACGTCAAGGCTGAAATAATTGAGAAATTGCTCCTAAAAAACATTGAAAAGGTAGATCAGGGCATTCTAGGAATTGGGTGGAAGAGAAATCGTAGAGGGAAAGTACAAAACATGATTTTTAGGTGGATAAGGGTTTTAGAAGATATACTATACAATTTGGTGGTGGAATGTACGATCTCAAGAAAATTTTGTGCAATTTTAGGCAACTTGTGGGCTATTTTTTAGCCATTTTGAGCAAATCATATGAAATTGTATGGATTCGATGAAGGGGAGCAGTTAGAGAGAAAGACTATATGAAGTAGTATGGGTATATATGATTTCATGTTGTAGTTGTATGATTTGAAAGATATGGAGTAGTTTTAAGACTGAACAATGATAGTTTGAATGATTGTATGATCTAGAAGGGTTGCTCCTAAGGAAACCATACAAGATTGAGAAGAAGAGGAGATTGTATTATTTGTAATATATTTATGATTGTAGTAGTTTATACGATTTCCAAAACACTTCCAGTTGTGAAATTGGTTATGTTCGAGTAGCAATAAAACTGAAGGCACGATAAGAAAATAATATTAGCAAAAGAGTTTGGATACCGATTAAGGAGGACTACAACCAATAGGGTCGAATGATCACCAAGACCTCTACATGAGAGAGAGGCATGACCATAGTAATACCAAGGATGACGGTCTTAGTCCCATAATTGGTGTGGTACTCATCCTTGGAGAAGAGGAGGATACAGGCCATGGAGAGGTCAGAGGTACTAGAGGGTTGACAGAAGAAGAACACCACCAAGATACTAAGAGGAGAGAATGGCAGAAGAAAGGGTATCGAGAAGGGAATTGAGGAGTGAGGTACATGTTCCAGATCTAGAAGAGGATTTGAGTAGTGCTTCTCATTATGGAAGAGGAGGCGAAAGGAGTAGAAGATGATGTGGAACATTTCTTCTCACAGATAGGCGATGCCATATCCAGCGCCAAATTACAGTTTTATACTGGATGCGTGGGAGAATTGAAGTTGTGGGAGGAATAAGTGTCTCTAAAATTGGAGAAAATAATAGAATGGGTGAGTAATGAGGAGCTTACAAGGATAATTATAGATATCCATGTACAAAACCTAGGGAAGAGGTAACCACAATGTTGGGAAGAGACGACTTGCTAGAGGGAGTGAGAATCAACTACAGGTAGCATCTGAGGCTGTACTTGAATAGAACCAATCACCCACCTTGTTCAATTAAAATAGGGAAAATGGAACACAAGAGGGTCACTACATATTTTGATATCACTTTGAGGAATTTGAAATTTCTCACACATTAAAAAGAGTGGTTGAGCATCGGATTGGAGCAAATTTACCAACTCAAGGAAGCTCAGAAGGAGGATATGAAAGCCACTCGAAAGGAAATGATTGCAATGGAGAAATAATTACAAAAGTGTAAGGCTACAACAAAGAAGAAAATAAAGAAACTAGAGGAAGATCTAACAAGCATAAAGGCTGAGTCTGAAACCAGACTTAATTTGCTTGAAGAAGAGAAGTGATAGATCTCACAGATAATATAAGACATGATTAAAGATTTGGAGGCACAACTCAAGGTAAAGGATGAACAGATGATAACACATTTAGCTAAGAAGAATGAGAAAATTGTGACACATACCAAGTATATAGAAATTAAAAAGGACAACAAAAGATATAATGATTTGATCCTTGAAAAATAAGCATAATTGAAGGCTAGGTAAGATACTGTTCGTGCCTTGGAGGCTAATATTAATCACCACCTGAAGACCATTACTAAAAATAATGAAGATCTTCATGTGGTGACTTGAATAGAATCTCACCTTCAGGAGAGGTTGAAGAGGAGTGCCACTGATCAATAAAATAAAATAATGAAATTCCTTAAGACTGCTGAAGAGAAGGCTAATTTCCATGGGGTGAAAGCAGTGGAAATGGGAAGCTATATAGCCAAGTTGAAGAATGAATATGTAATTCTTCAAATAAAAGTGACTAACTTGGAAGAGTTAGTTGTGGAATACAAGGCACAACTAAAGCTAAAAGGTTAGTTGTTGAGGACATCAACCAAAGTAAAGGGGAGGGCAGATGTAGGCAACAAATCCACCTCTCAAAAGAAGAGAAAGTGACAAAAGGGATTTGCTCAATTTTGACAATTTTGATAGTTTGTACAAGTTTTGTAAATTGTAAAGGTAGGAGTAAACTGTTCAACTAGGAGATAAGATCGTACAAGGCAAAGAAAAATTGTACAAGGTGCACTGAAATACAGTGAAATGCATGGGAAATGTATTTCAGGTTGAAATGGCGCATAGGTTTGATAATTAAAATGTTAGACTTAGTAAAAGTCTTAATTAATACATTTTTTTATGCATGGGTGGTTGCAAATAACTAATTTCCTAAGGAACCACTTTTTAATGGCCTAGGAAACATTATATAAGGCCCCATTTTCAATTTTATAGATCTGGATAATTGTTGGTTGTAATGTGATTGAGTTATGCTATTATGTTCTGAGTTCTAGCCATAATTATTGTAGATCAGCCATGTTGTAAGTGAAATCATAATAGAATAATATACACATGAGCATAGTTACATTTTATAGGTTGTGTACGATTTTGGCATGGATGAATGACAATTGATGGCTTAATGATGTTGTATGTACTTTTTGGTGAATGTTTTGGCTAGTTTAGATCTTATTGTGATAGAATGGATTAATCCAACACTAGTGAAGCTTGTAGAATGATCTGTGATGATGGCAAAATTATTGAGGATGTAGTGAACCTTGTTGTATGATTTTTGGATGTAGCCTTTGTATTTGCATCTCTATCAAGCCCCGATGATATATTTACATGTTACAAAAAAAGGATTAATTGGCATATTAAACCCTTACAAAACCTATCTGAGAGATATTGGCCCATTAGATTATCCAATTTAGAACTTTTCTGCATTTTATTTTGTTACATATCGTACACCAAAGTTCGTACAAATCATACAAATATGACTTACCCAATATGGTAATTCATACGATTGAAGGGAACTTACCCAATTTGGTAGTTTTGGAAAATCGACTTGTTGATTATAATACTATGTACGGAAGCCTACAAAATTGGATCTAAAGGATTGATTGAGGGTATAATCATACAAGCCATGTCACTGTACAATTTTAGATTGTACAATGTGTGTTGAATTGAATTCCGTACAAGCTGTTCATTAGGCTTAAAATGGTATTTTTAAGGCCCGTACGGTTGTACGAATTGGTAGACAAGTTAGAGATAGTATTTTGACCATACTAATCACTAGAAATAACCTCCCTATTGAGGTGTGATTTTTTCCAGTCACAAAAACCACTCGACAACTTAGAATTTAAATTCTCTTGCAAAGGAATTACACTTCTCCAAGGTTCTTATTCAAAATTTAATGTGTCTTACGTATATGCATAATAAGTACTTGAATAACTTTGTAGGTTTGCAATATTACTATTTACAAGGGGTCTAGGAATCCAGTATTTGATTTCAATTTATTATAAATGACATGTTTTCACCAAATTCTATTATCCAAATGGTAAAATAAATTTGCCTTTTAGTTAAAATCTATTTATGCAAATTTAACAAATACCATTGATTAAAATGCTTCAAACTAATTCAAAGTGACAATTTACCTTAGCATTTTAATTCATGTGAAGTTTCAATTACCTTAATAACAATTAAAGAATCTAAAACTTAAAATGATGAATTAAACTTTAATCATAAATGTTCACCTTCAAAGGTTAAAGTTTAATCATTGAAATATTTTATTCATCTCAAAATTAACATTCAACTATTTGAGGCAATAAAAAATAATAATGTTTAAACCCAAAAATTTGTAAGATTTTGAAAACCTTATAATTCATAGCTTTCATAGGGTTTTGCAACGAAGATTACTTTTGAACTGTGAGTTTTATAACTTAAAATCAAGTTCATAAGGATGCTTCCTTGATTATATTTGCACATTAAACATTTATGACATGAAATATTTAATAGCAAATATGAAATTACAACATCATATTTGGCAACTTTGAAAAAAAAGTTCTATTTAGACATAAAGTCCAAATAAACTATAATAACAAATATCAATACTGATTCTTGACTTTATGGAAATTAAAGCCAGAAACAACATATTCATTTATCCTTGGCAACTTTGAAACAAAAGTTCTATTTAGACATAAAGTCCAAATAAATTATATTAATAGATATCAATACTGATTCTTGACTTTATGGAAATTAAAGCCAGAAACAACATATTCATTTATCCTTCCAACCTCATTTATTTAAATATTAAAATAAATTAATATTCAAATAATATATTAATACCGGTAGCCTAGTGTAAAGTCTTGATTTGCATGAATATTATACTAAGCTATATAAAAATAATTAAACTCAAATAAATGCTTAAAATTTCTATAAAGGAAAAATCTATTTTATCTCAGACAGACTGCTACAAATTAAACCAGATTACAGAGATGTAAACTAGAACATTATTCACTAGTGTTCACACAATGAGAAAATGATATAGTGCGATCTTCAAAGGAACCTTAATTTCTTTCAAAAAAATTATATTAAAATATTTCATAAAAATTTAAATACAGAATTAACACATATTTAAATCAAGAATATTTTAATATAATAAAATGATATTACATTCATATCAATTTCTATGTAATTCCCAATTTTCGTAGCTTTCCTTTCCTTTCTTAGCTCCTTCAAATATTTCTTACCTTCACTTCTCTACAAAGACGTCCGACCCCCTTTTGATTTTCCATCTCATATTTATAATTGAAGCAATTTCATTTATAATTTTGTTTGATCGGTTACTCTTACGGGTTTCACAACTGTTCTTCAACAAACACTCTTATAATATATTTTCATCACAACTTTAATTACACCCAAAGACCCTTCATTAATTAACAAAGATAAGCAACTCTTTTCTTGTGCTCCTTACCATTTATATAAAATGATTTTTTATTTTTTTAACAACTTTTTTGCCTGCCATCGTTCAAAATTGTACCCCTATTTGTCTCCATTCTTAAATGTTGGTATATGTGAAATAATCACCTGATGCTGCCATCTGCTATGAAATTGTATGTTATGAACCATTTGACAGTGATTCATATTATTCTCCTTTGTTGCGACCCAGACAAAATATCCATTGGACATGTGCCTTATTGTTATACTCCAGATCTTGACACCTATTTGGACATCAATTTTCACATCAATATCATGAAATTCATGGCTACAATCGTATGATTTCATTAGCTTTGTTCTGTGATGAATCTTCACATCGTCTGCCTTCTAATATCTCCATGTGCAGTGATCGATATTCAATCATAACTCTCATTTTTATGTTTGGTAAAATGAAAATCACATCCATAGCTTTTATAATGTCATCTATTACTCCTGTGACTCCTGGCATGCATCGTGTGACCCATTCAACTCTTTGTTATAATATATTCAATTGTTGAGAATATCCCGATCATCCAATATTTGATTTTTGCAGCTTTACACTATGAATTTGAAAACCCTAATTGCATTGCTTCCATCATCACAATTTTTTGTAATCCCACATGTCTTACTTAGTGATAACGCCCGAGTTTTATAACACTCAACTCGCAAGTAAGTCCTTGATGAATTATTCACAATACGAACACATGCCTCTTAGCTTCAACATTTGGGCCTAAGCATTGACCGCGTCGACTGCCTCGTGCTGCATCTATGGGTCCGCCTAGGCCTTTTGTTCTCCTTGGTATAAAATCAACCCACTTCGATCCACACCTGCGAAATAGAAACATAACTTATTAAACCAAAAATCATGACCTACATTATATGATCCTAAAACTTAAGATTATAAAAATAAAATGAAATGAACTATAACAACATATGACCTAAACAAACCACACGACTTTTAAACAATAAATCTATACACACATACAGGGACAAAACAATTTTTTATTATTTTTTATTTTACTTATTATTATTATTATTACATATATAAATTTTAACACAAACATAAAATAAACTTTAACATAACAAACTACTATAATACTAAAAAAATATAATCAACCTAAACAAACATAAAATAAAGAGATTACAATGGTTAACATTTTTAACATACAAATGTAAGACTAACAACTAAACATTAAACACAAATTTTAAACTATAACCAACAAACATATACACAAATACAAAAAAACTTAAAATACAACAATAATATTGATAAAAACAACAATTTTGCATCATTTAGGTGAGTTTTGATAATGAACACTTCTATGATATCATTTTGAGAATAGTAAATAGTGGTTCTTCATGATGAAAATTGTGAATAATGAGCTCAAGCAATGATTTGGAAACAAACTTCCCAAATTTCAAGTGGGTCCCCAATTTTGGGGTCGTTGTGAAGGACGTCACAACAATGGTGACTCTGTTGGTAAATGTCCCTGGACATTTCGGACTCAAAAACCAAACTCTGAAAACAACCAAAACCCAAATATTAGAATTATAAGCATCAGTGATATCTAGAGAATGAGAATAGACCAATTCGACATGAACCACCAGAATCATCAACATCAGCTCAGTGTGTGCAAAGTGATTCATTCCATATATTTCTGAAACCCATTCAACATTCCATTGTCAATTTCGCATTTCAGGCTATGAATAACTTCTCTTTGAAGAAAAACCTTCACCTAATTCTCTTCAGGCATTGCTCTACTGCCAGTCGAGCGTTTATAGCTCTGGTAGAGGCTATCTGAAACTCCTAAATATTAGGTAAATTTGAATGTTGCATGTCATAAAACTTTGAATATTACATTTCTTTTATTTTAAGACATAGCTTCACTACCAACCGAGCATCTATAGCTCCGATGAAGATTATCTAAAATTCCAAAATGTTAAGTAAATCTTGAATGTTACATTTTGGTTTCGGTCTAGACCTAGCTCCACTGCCAGTTAGGCGTCTATAGCCCCGTGAAGGTTATCTAGACTATGGTAATAGATTTGACTTTATTTCCAACTTTATTCATCATTTTTTTATTTTTTTAAATTGTTTTTTCATTTTTTCTCTCATTTTTCTCTTATTTTCTTTTATTTTTTCTCTCTTTGATCTAAAAATATGGTACTTTGCAACAAATCCACCTACCACTTGGGTTAGATATCAGGTAAGGATGAAAGAGTATATAAAATATTTCACCCTAATTTGCAAAATTGACAACTTCATACATCCAAAATTTCAAAAGATATTCCTTAATGTGTTTGTGGTACTCGTGAAGCTTTTGCAATACGATTCCAATATTTCAAATTTCCTTATCTTATTTCACATTCATGAAGATATAGACTAACATCTCACTTTATTTTTCTCCAGGTTTCACAGGTTTTCAAAATAGGTGATCTCATCCTATACGGCCAGGATCAAATACCAAACAAAACCAACAAGTGACCAGTGTCTCAATCACAATTACCTTACTTTTGAAAAACCCACCTCGAAATGATATCAACTTGAATCACAAACCAAAATCATGAAGCTCCAAAAATTTGACAAAGTCAATTTATCATTATACTTGACACTTTTCAAAACCTGGTAAGACCAATTTATTGTTGTACTTGACAATTTCCAAAATCTGACAAGACCAATTTATTATTGTACTTAACCAAAACATGACATAAAAGTGACAAACTTAACAAAAATAAGAACAACAAAAAACAACAAAACATCAAACATTAACAACATCAACGACAATAACATGACGAAACAAATATATACAATAATGTACAGATAAAACTGATTCTCTTGCATTTAAGGTTGAAAATAATGTTTAAGATATCGTCCATTCACAGGAAGTGACAAGCTTTCACCACTCAAAGTTTTCAATCTAAAAGCATTTTCCCCTAGGATTTCTGAAATTTGATATGGACCTAACCATAGATTATCAAATTTTTTGTGATCCCCATTTTTCTCATGTGCTTTGTCCCATAACAAAACAAGATCATAAATTCTAAAAGCTTTCATAGTTGCCCATTTATCAAACCAACGTTTTACAACATCTTGATGTTTGCTAAAATGAAGTAAAGCATCTTCACATTTTTCATCAAGTTTAATAAGGTTTACTAGACGAGCTTCAACTTTGTCATCTATCTCTAAATAGTCTTTCATAAATTGTAATGTCTGCAGTTTAAGATTTGTAGGAAAGAGAGGATCTTTCCCATATACCAAATGATAAGGTGATGTTCCAATAGATTCTTTAATTCTAATCCTATCTGCCCATAATGCAAACTTCAATTTTGAATGCCATTCACGCGGATTTAGCTCAAGCAATTTTTTAACAATTGACAACAAATTTTTATTAGTAGATTCAGCTAGACCATTACCTTGTGGGTAGTAGTTAGACGAGAATTTCAAGCTTACCTTGTTGTCATAAGCCCATTCTGCCAAATGAAGAGATGAGAAAGCAGAACCATTATCACTAACTATGGAGTTAGGCATACCAAACCGTGTGACAATGTTCTCTTCCAAAAATTTGACAACTTTTGCAGTGCAATTCTTTGTAGGTATCGCTTCAGACCATCTTGTGCAATAATCTGTAGCTATCAAAATATATTTGTGTCTTGCAGACGAATTCAGACTAATCTCTCCTATAAATTCCAGTCCTTATTGTGCAAATGGCCTTGACTCGATTACTGGTTGCAACGACATTGAAGCGTGTTTCTCTCAATTAGTTGCAACCTGACAAACATGAAAATGTTGAACATAAGCATGTGCATTCTTAAAAATGTGAGGCCAATAATAGCTTGCTCTAAAAATTTGATATGCAGTAGAGTTAGCAGACCCATGCCCAGTTCCAAACTTTTCATGAAACTCATTTAAAACTTGTGATGCCTCATTTTGATTAAGGCATCGAAGATAAATACCTTCATGATTTTTCCTATAAAGGACCCCTATTTTAATCATGAAATTTGCACATTTTAATCTTAAAGCTCTTCTTTGTGTAGCATTCAGGTTAGAAGGGCTTTTACCATTGAGAAGAAAATACACAATGTCTTTATACCATTCATCATCTGTGATCTCCTCCATTGTGTATTGCTGACAACTGATCTGTGGATCAATTTGAGCAAGAGCTTTGGACAATCCTTGACCACAAACAATCTTCATGGGTTGAATCTCCAGATCAAACTCTTGCAACGTAGAGATCCACTTTCCTCGCCTTTCTCCCAATTCATTCTACAAATACATAGTTTTGACTACAGGATCAGGTACAATTGCAAACACTTGACTATGTAATAGATAATGTCTAAATTTCTTGACTATTTTGAATAAAGCATACATTTGTTTGTCAAGAATAGAAAATCTCACTTCTGCATCTTTAAAAGGTGTACTTACAAATGCAATTGGATTTTCAACATTACCTTCGCTTCTTTGAGTCAACACACTGGCGAATGAATGTTCTGAAGCAAATGAATAAATGTAAAAGGGCTTCGTGTAATCCAGGCTTACCAAAATAGGTGCCTTTGAAATCACATCTTTCACATTTTGGAATGCAATTTTAGCTTCGTTGCTCCAAGACATATTAGCATCTTTCTTCATCATATTATTCAATGGTTTAACAATTTCAGCAAAACCAGAAATAAATTTATGCACAAAGTTAATCTTCCCAAAGAAAGATCTTAGTTCTTTTTTGCTTCCTGGTAGCTGAATATTTTGTATGGCACTTATTCATTTAGAATCTATGGAGATACCATCTTTAGAAATCACATGACCTAATAGTTTACCTTCAGTTAGGCCAAAAATGCATTTTTTAGGATTCAAGGAAATTCCATGCTCTCTACATTTTTGTAACACTTTCCTCAAATCTCTAACATGGTCATTTCTATTCTTTGAAAACACAGGAATATCATCAACATACACAACAATACATTTGCCTATCAAATCTCTAAATGCAAAATCCATAGCTCGCTGAAATGTGGCTCCTACATTTAATAGTCCAAATGGCATTCTCCTGTAGGCGAATGTTCCCCATTTGGTCGTGAATGTTGTTTTCATGCGATCTCTAGGATCAATGAGTATTTGATTGTAGCCAGAGTATCCATCTAGAAATGACATCATTTCAGATCCATTTACCATTTGTAAGATGTTATCTATGGATGGTAATGGATAGTTATCCTTCTATGAGGCTTTATTCAAATTCCTAAAGTCAATGCATAGCCTAATCTCACCAGTTTTCTTTCTAACAGGCACAATGTTAGCAACCCATGTGGAATGCCTAATCGGAAAAATGATTTTGGCATCTAACAACTTTTTAACTTCTTTTTCAATTAAAGGCTCTAAAAGTGGGTTAACTGGTCTCTGCTTTTTCCTAAATGGTTTAGCATCAGGATTTAGGGGAATTGTGTGAGTTATAATATTTTGATTATACGTTTTAAGGTCTTTATAACTCCACGCTACTACATATTTGTAATCTTTCAATGCACGTATGATATTTTCCTTTTCCTTAGATGTACTAGCTCTACCTATGAGAATGTTTTGTGACTCATCTGAATCACCAATGTTATAAGCATCATAAGCATCTTTAGGTAAGGAAATCTTGTCACATTGCTTCGTTTTGTAACCTATATCAAAAAGTTTTTCCAAAGAAAGCATACCTTGAGGAATGTTGTTGACCTTAGTCATTTCTTCGCTTTCATTGATATCCTCTTGCAATATTTCATCCTCATCGATAACCTAATTTTCAAAAATACCCGAGTTAGTTACAAAACTATAAATATGTCTGTCACTCTCAAAAACTTGTAAGTTATTAACATTATCAGGAACTGAGGGACAGGGCATCAACTCAATCGTAAATTTCTTTAGCTTTTTATTATCAATCGGATTGAGCGTACCTGCGACAATTGCTAATGCATCTGCAATACGGTTGCCCTTTCTAGAAATTAATGAAATATTAAAGGCCATAAACTCATCAATCAAGCTTCTGACTCTATTCCTATAATGTATTAATCGTTTATCATTGCAGGAATATTGACCTTTAACTTGTTTAACAACTAGCTGTGAGTCTCCTAAAACTTTCAAATATTTAATCCCTTTACTCAAAGCTAGTTGTAAACCACAAACAAGTGCCTCATATTCTACCAAATTACAAGTGCAAGGAAATTGTAAACGATAAGCAAAAAATGAGGTCTTACCTTTGGGGCTTATGAGTTCTACCCCAACACCACTACCTTGTCTAGATTTTGATCCATCAAATTTTAGTGTCCAGACAAGATTCTCTTTTGCAAGTGATTCACAAGATGTATCTTGTATTTCTGGTTCACTTGTACCTACCATTGTGTCTAAAGCATAGACACCTAGTTCTGTATCATTATACAAAACTTCATTCATTCCTTTGTTGTAATCCGTTATTAGCTCCTTGAGACGAGGCTCTCTTTCAACTCTGATTTGATTAGCAACTCCCTTCCAAGGTAGCCACATATGTGAAAAGTCCATCGAGAAGTATCCATTCAAATTTTTGCTCCAATCCCTACTCAGCAACAATCCATATTTAGCATAAATATCAACTACATGAATATCAATATATTGCTGAATTCTAGGTTCTGATGAGATCTGAATGAAAATATTTTTTAACATGCCAACCACATTTACTTCTGTCTTGTCTAATTGAACAACTATTTTATTTATCTTTGAAGGCATAAGTCCTAACCTTTGACAAACAGAATATGGCATGACATTACCTGATGCTCCCGAATTGACCATACAATTGTGCAAATTCTTTCCTACAATTCAAACTATTAGAAGAAAAGGAAGAGCTTCTTCTTTTTCTTTCTTAGCCACAAATTTGACTTCAGTAACATTTTTAATTTCTTTTGCTTCTTGAAAACCAAAATTTTCCATCAATAGTTTTCTTTGCTCAGGTAAATGACAAGCATCATACAAATTAATACTTGCTTTAGTTTTCTTTAGATCTTCAATGATATTATAATTCACACTTTCATCATTTTGAATTTTTGATATGATATTTGAAGTAACTTTTGATTTTTTAGGTACAGATGGAGGAACAAGATTGTTACTAGAACTAACATCAGGTGGAACATCAAAATTTTTAGGAGGAGTGGAAGTAGTGTTATAATATTTACTCCTACTTCTTAAGTGATAACCATGACTCCCCTTCTTATATTGCTTTAAAGTATGAACTTCTTCCACAATTTCATTTTCTTGTTCATCCTCATTTTCATCCTCACTAGATCCACTTATGTCAACTACAAAAGCTGAACTCTTACCTTTGCTTGTACTTGCCTCATCCACATCATCATTTGAAACCAACTCCAACTTATCCAAACCCTATTGAATACAATTTGTAACACAACTGAATTCATTGCAATCTAATTCATTATGTTCATTCATACCATGCAATCTACACCAATTATCTAAAACCACTTCAGTAAGATTAACAATAGTGGCCTTTGAATTTGAGCTTGTAGAAGCTCCATTATTATTAGCCATAGGGGTTGGTACACCCCCATTATTTGGTCTTGTGTTGAAATGTTTTGGTCTTTGCATAGTAAATTTTCGATTTGGTTGTGAATTTTGAGTGTTCTGTTTTTGCATTTGCACAAAATCATTACTAAGTTTTTGATACATTCTTTTCAAATATACTACTTCATTTGGATTGGTAGCATCATTAGGAGGTTTATTCTGATTTTGATTTGGAATATTTTGGTTTGGTAGAATATTTTGAACACTTGAATTCATCCAACCTGGAGTATTTTTATTAGGCATGACATTCAAAATGTTTTGATGAGGTACAACATTTGCAACATTTTGGTGAGGCATAACATTTGGCAAATTTTGATTAGGTAAAACATTTTTATTAGACCATGAATTTGCATACATAGGATTACCTTGTTGCACTTGCAAATTTTGTGTATTTTGGGTAAACATAGGATTATTCTGTTGTGTTTGTAAATTTTGAAAAGGATTCATATTTTGTGTTGGTGCAACATTTCCAAAAGCATTAAACTGAGGTGTATCATTATTTCTAGTTTTGTGCGCAACATAATGGCTTTCTAAAAACATTGGGTTGTTTTGTGGTACATATGCCATTGGGTTTGGAACTTGAGGAATCATGTTTAACATTGGAGTTTGATTTATCAAAGCATGATTAATCATAGGGATTTGATTCTGCATACCTGGATATCCAATAGAAGGTAATTGACCAAGTCCACAACTTGATGGCATCATTTGTTGCTCCACCGTGAGCGCTTCCATGTAAGCTCCTGTAAGTGTTGTTATCTACCCCATTCTCCTGACGAACATCATCGTTAATGGATCCAAAGCTCCAAAGTAGATTTGGATTGTGGTTGGTTCTGCAACATTATAAGGAGCAGTTAGTCTTGAGTACATCTTATGGAACCTAGTATTGAACATACGCAAAGGCTCATTAGGTTCTCTACGAGTAGAAGCAAATTGCAAATAAACACTAGCTGGATCAATTGCAAACTTGAATTGAGTAATGAAAGCATTTTTTAGCATATCCCATGAAGTAATAGATCCAGAAGGTAAGCAAACATACCAGTCATAAGTTATCTCATCCAGAGTTAGAGGAAACAACCTACATGCAACATCCTCATGTTCAATCTGTAATCTGGACATGGCATCTGTGTATGCTTGTATATGCTCTTCTACCAAATGAGTACCATCATGCTTATATTTTGGTAAATATTTCTCCACATTCTTTGGCATATCATGTGTACCACCAGCTATGTTTAGTGGACTTCATTGATTTCCCATCCATGCCAGATTTGGTGCACCAGGTGCAACCATATTGACAAGTGGGGGATTAACAGATAAATTTGGATTTACGTTAGAAGTATTGGGAAGGATCACAGTTTGAGTCTTACTTCATCTATGTTTCTTTGTTGGTGACAAGCTTTGAAAAATTGTAGAACCAGTAGACTTTGACCTAGTGATGATTTCTTTAGACTCTAGTTTAATGAAATCTAACTAATACTTCAAAAAATACAATACTTGAAATATGATTTTTAATGAGATGATGCAATCGTGATATTCAAGTATGTAATTTTAAACAAGGAACTTCAAGAATGAATGTATGAATGATTGAAAAAATTGCATGAAAACTGAAATCAAGTTACCAATTTTTCATCTTCGGGCCCTCCTTCTAGCACCAATTTGTTGAGGTGTGATTTTGTCCAGTCACAAAAACCACTCGACAACTTAGAATTTAAATTCTCTCTTGCAAAGAAATCCTATGTTTCTCCAAGGTTCTTACTTAATGTTTAATGTGTCATGCATATATGCATAAATAAGTACTTGAATAGTCTCTCTAATTTGCAAATTATTGTTAACAAGGGGCCTGGGAATCAAGCAATTGACTTCAAATTCATCATGTATAACATGCCTTTCATACAAATTATGTTATCCAAATGATAAAATAAATTTGCTTTATGAATTAGATCTATTTATGCAAATTTAATAATACCATTAATTAAAATACTTCAAACTAATTCAAAGTGACAATTTACAGTAGCATTTTAATTCATGTGAAGTTTCAATTACCTTAATAACAATTAAAGAACCTAAAACTTAAAATGATGAATTAAACTTTAATCATAAATATTCACCTTCAAAGCTTAAATTTTAATCATTGAAATTTATTCATCTCAAAATTAACATTCAACTATATGAGGCAATAAAAAATAATAATTTTTAAACCCCAAAATTTATAAGATTTTGAAAACCTTATAATTCATAACTTTCATAGGGTTTGGCTATGAAGATTACTTATTAACTGTGAGTTTTATAACTTAAAATCAAGTTTATAAGGATGCTTCCTTGATTATATTTGCACATTAAACATTTATGACTTGAAATATTTAATAGCAAATATGAAATTCCAACATGATATTTGGCAACTTTAAAACAAAAGTTCTATTTAAACATAAAGTCCAAATAAACTATATTAACAGATATCAATACTGATTCTTGACTTTATGGAAATTAAAGCCAGAAACAACATATTCATTTGTCCTTGGCAGAAACAAAAATTTTATTTAGACATAAAGTCCAAATAAACTATATTAATGGATATCAATATTGATTCTTGACTTTAAGGAAATTAAAGCCAGAAACAACATATTCATTTATCCTTCCAACCTCATTTATTTAAATATTAAAATAACTTAATATTCAAATAATATCTTAATACCGGTAGCCTAGTATAAAGTCTTGATTTGCATGAATATTATACTAAGCTATATAAAAATAATTAAACTCAAATAAATGCTTAAAAGTTCTATAAAGGATAAATCTATTTTATCTCGAATAGACAGCTACAAATTAAACCAGATTACAGAGATGTAAACCATATAATTATTCACCAGTGTTAACACAGTGAGAAAATGATATAGTGTGATTTCAGAGGAACCTTAATTTCTTTCAGAAAAATTATATTAAAACATCTCATAAAAATTAAAAAAAAAATTAACACATATTTAAATCAACATTTGAGTAAATGCGCAAGGTTTGATGACTTGGATGGATGTCCTCCCCAATGACGTTGCTGAGTTGGCAAATCATGATCAAAATACCATCTGTCGTGATGAATCTCGAAATCCTTAATTTTTCCATTACCAAAAATCTTCCCTTTTTCGTGATTCATAGGGCCCATATCCAAAGTTCCAAAAAATTCCAAAATAGAGATTTTGTTCATCATTCATATGGAACTCCTTTGAAAAGGGGTTCCATGTTGATAATTTCCAATTCTCCGACACCTCTTTTTTATGCCCCTTCATTGTTGATAATCGTTTCCATGAGGAATTTCGATGCCATGTCCACCCTAATTTTAAATCATTTCAATCTCGTGTGGAATGATGCTTGTAATTTTACCTTTTCAAGAACCCTGTCTAAATGCTTTACCTTTCGCATTCTCTCGAGGCTTTCTAGAATCTACATCCCAATACCTTCTAGGTTTTGTGCCTGTTTTTGCCATTGGCCTTATCATGTAAGTATCACCAGAAGATCCATATTCATTGGGACGGTGTTTTGCCTTTTCATTCCCACTCATTTTCATCACCTTTTTTCACGTTGTGCCCAATGCTCTAACCATCATTATCCTTTTTTCCAAGGATTTCTTTTTTGGCCTAGCATTACTTTCTATTTAGTCCTCCTGTGGTCTTCCCAACAAATATACCCATCTCCGTTTCTTTTGATATGTGTCTTTATTCACCCAATTATTGTCCTTCCTTATTATCCTTTGTCACCATGAAGGAAGGAAAAGTTGTTTTCATCGAGCCTAAAACTGTTGATTTGGATTCTATTTCTACTGATATGTTTAAGGATAAGCATGGGATCATCAATTTTTTCAATTTGTCTAACGGGGTGGATGACAATATTACTAAGGCGTTCATGACAACCTGGGAGAATGGGTTGGTTTCCATCCATGGCATCCAGTTCTAAATTTCCTTTGAGCTCCTGGTGAACCTGACAGGGCCAGACTTGGAAGGAAAAATCATCAGAAGAAATAAGTACAACTGGGAGGCGGAGTTGACACTCTTCGAGGAAAATTCACCTATCCACAAGAAGGTAAAGAAAAGTCTGTTTTGCCATGACTTTTCAACTCCCTGGAAAGAAATCCTTAAGCCAATAATGCAATATTTTACCTATGAAAATCCTGAGTCTTAATTATGTTGTTTTCATATTGCATTTGTTAATCATTTTTTAGACTAAAAAATGATGAACATTCTCATTGCTCTTTTCTGGTCCATGGACTATACCATCACCACCAACCGTTCCAAGAAGGATGAGGCCAAACCTTGCCACCAGGGTCTTTTCAAGGTCCTTTACAAGTACCTCCTTCTACAATTCCCTTCAAGTAATCTCCCTGCCCCTAATTCTGACGAGGAGAATTCATCCTCAACCTCGAGCCCTAAAACCTCCAAATCCAAAAGAAAAGAGAAAGAGGGCAAATATATTTCCGAGTTCTTTTCTAGAAAGAAAGCCAAACTTGAAAAGACCCCTGTCTATAGTTCCCAGAGGCTAAAACATAAAGAAATTGTCAAAACTCCTTCGTCCACCTCTGTAAAAACTCCAAAGGACAAGTCAAATTCTCCTAACCTTGTCGAAAGGTATCTTCACAAGTTGGATATGCATGCTACTTCTGCCACCATTGACCATATTGAAACTGCTCACTTGGCGATTGGAAAGGTGATTTAAACCCTCAAATAACAACGCCATGCACTTAGCCTCTTGTTCTTCTGTGACAATTTTGAAAAAATTTCTACCCTAGTTGGTTCTGAGGTGTCCTTCGACACCAAAACTAATGTCAAAGATACTGTAAATGATGAAGATGTAATGGAGATTTCTAAGGAGGCTTGCATCACTGTTACCAAAGATAGCAAGGAGATTTCTACAAAAGATACTAGTTCAGAAGGGGTTACTTTATCCCTCATGTAGTTGGATACTCCTCTTGATGACTAATGGTTTTTCCTATGGTTTTTTGGGTCCTCTACGATGGTAGATTACATCTTTTTTGGTTCTTTTTTTGTCGAGGACCATTCCTTTTTTAGCTCTGATGTTTCTCTTAGTGCCTGTTTGTTCAAGGCTATTGAATAATTTTAGTTCGAGGTGTAATTTTGAGATTGTATTTTGTTTCATATGGCAGTTTTTAGTGTCTTTCCCCTATTCATTTTTTATCCTTTTTTATCCTTTGATGATCCTCCATTGTACAAGGTGTTAGGGCACCTTTCAAATACCCTAGTTTTAATAAATTTATTAATCTACCTAAAAAATATATTTAAATCAATAATATTTTAATATAATTAAATGATCTTACATTCATATCAGTTTATCTGTAATTCCCAATTTTTATAGATTTCCTTTACTTTATTTGCTCCTTCAACTCTTTCTTCCCTTCACTTATCTACAAAGACATCTGACCCCCTTTTGATTTTCCATCTCGTATTTATAATTGAAGCAATTTCGTTTGATCGGTTACTCTTACAGGTTTCACAACTGTTCTTCAACGAACACTCTTCTAATCTATTTTCATCACAACTTTAATTACACCCAAAGACCCTTTCATTAATTAACAAAGATAAACAACTATTTTCTTGTGCTCCATATCATTTATATAAAATGATTTTTTATTTTTTTAACAACTTTTCTGCCTGCCATCGTCCAAAATTGTACCCCTATTCATCTCAATTCTTAAATGATGGTATATGTGAAATAATCACCTGTTTCTGCCATTTGCTATGCAATTGTAAGATGTGAACCATTTGACAATGATTCATCTTATTCTCCTTTGTTGCGACCTAGACAAAATATCCATTGGATGTGTGCCTTATTATTGTTATATTCCATATCTTAACTCCCATTTGGACATCAATTTCCACATCAATATCATGAAATCCATGGCTACAATAAGATGATTTCATTAGCTTTGTTCTATGATGCATCTTCACATCGCCTTCCTTGTAATATATCCATGTGCGATGATCCATATTCAGTAATAACTCTCATTTTTGTGTTTGGTAAAATTAAAATCACATCCATAGCTTTTATAATGTCATCTATTACTCCCTTGACTCTTGGTATACGTCGTGTGACCCATTCAACTCTTTTTTATAATCTCTTCAATCATTTAGAATATACCGATCATCCAATATTTTATTTTTGTAGCTTTACACTATGATTTTGAAAATCCTAATTGCATTGCTTCCACCGTCACGATATTTCATAATCCCACATGTCTTACTTAGTAATAACACTCGGGTTTTATAACACTCAACTCACAAGTAAGTCCTTAATGAATTGTTCACAATATGGACACATACCTCTTAACTTCAATATTTGGGTCTAAGCGTTGACCGCGTCGATCGCCTTGTGCTACATATATGGGTTCGCCTAGGCCTTTTGTTCTCCTTAGTATAAAATCAACCCACTTCGATCCACACCTGTGAAACAGAAACATAAATTATTAAACCAAAAATCATGACCTACATTATATGATCCTAAAACTTAATATTATAAAAATAAAATTAAATAAACTATAACAACATATGACCTAAACAAACCACGTGACTTTTAAAAAATAAAGCTATACACACATACAGGGACAAGACAATTTTTTATTATTTATTATTTTATTTTTTTATTACTCTTAAATATTTTTTAACACAAACATAAAATAAACTTTAACATAACAAACTCCTATAATACTAACAAAATATAATCAACCTAAACAAACATAAAATAAAGACATTACAATAGTTAACATTTATAACATACACATGTAAGACTAACAACTAAACATTAAACATAAATTGTAAACTATGACCAACAAAAATATACACAAATACAAAAAAAACTTAAAATACAACAATAAGATTAATAAAAACAACAATTTTGCATCATTTAGGTGAGTTTTGACAATGAAAACTACTATAATACCATTATGAGAATAGTAAATAGTTTTGATATTTTCATGATGAAAATTGTGAATAATGAGCTCAAGCAATGATTTGGAAACAAACTTCCCAAATTTCAAGTGGGTCCCCAATTTTGGGGTCGTTGTGAAGGACATCACAACACTCCCCATCAGGAATACTGCATCCCTATGCTACAATTGTTCCCTTATAATTATGGCTTCTTCTACCCTTCTAGCCAAGTCTATATATTGATCAAAAGATGTTACAGTAGTCATAGCTAACTCATAGGATAATTGCTCTTGTAATTTTCTAATGAAAATATCTAACATTTCCCTTGGTGGTAGAGTAAAATGTAGTTTTCCTAGAAGTTTCCTCCATCAAGATAAAAATTCTGTGAAGGTCTCTTCTCTTCCTTATTTAAGGTTATACAAATATTTAATGGTGACATATCTCTCTATGTAAGCACCAAATTGATGAACAAATAATTTTGTAGTTTCTTCAAAGTTTACTAAAGAATGTGTTGGAAATTGATAGTACCATTCCAATGCTATGTCCTCTAAAATTTTTTGGAATCATCTTTAACAATAACATATCATCGTATGCAATGTCATGACAGGCTATCCTATACATACAAATATGCTCTATTGGATCTTCGACCCCCTTATAAATTGGTAAAAATAGCATGGGGAAACATTTAGGGTATGGTCTAGTAGCGAAAATAGGATCTAATGGTTGGTTGCACATTTTCTTATAGTTGTATGTAGAGCGATAAGGATATATTTAATCCAATCATGAAGCTAATTATTTTACTATAGTTTCAAGATGATGTGGTTGCTCATTTTGTCTGTTTTGCGCTACTATATTGCCATGTGGAGGATAATATGTCTGTTGTGCTGCCATATAAGGAGTGGAAATGGAGACATGATTGTACCTAGTGTTTGAAGTATGAGGTTTTTTAAGTTTATAAGGATCAACATTTTGTTGAGCATTTTGTCGAGGAGAATTGGGAATTTGTATATTTTATTTTTTTTAGTAGCATTTTGAGCAAATAGATGTTGGAAATATTGAGAAATAATAGTATTATTATTAGATGGATAAGGTTAATTTTGAGTGGAAGTGGTTGTGGTAGTTGAAAAAATTGGTTGTTGTTGCAGTGTCATTTGAGCATCATCTTCTTGAGGAGGTATATTTTGGGTATTATCTAAAGAATGATCATTATAAGTGTCATGTTGTAATGATGCATTTATATATATCTCAGGTTTTGGGTGAAGTTTGAAAGTTGCTTCTAGAGCTGCTTCTATTGAGAAGTCAACTCTTGCAATTTGATCTTCTATTTCCAATACATTAGTAAGGGAAGCTCGATTACGGTTTAAAAAATCACAAAAATATTGCATGGATTGAAACTGAACATCCCCTTGAGGTCCCAACTTTGGGTCAATATTTTTTATGGATTTAATTTCTTCATCTTGTTCTATTTGTAATTGTTGTTCTTATGGAATTTCTTCTATTTCTATTTTAGCATTAGGGTTTGTGATTTCTGACTCATCTTCAAAGCCAATAGCTACTTGTTTACCACTTCTTAAATTTTTAGGCATCTTTCCTAGCAATGCTAATTAAAGTTTTTTTTTGTTTCTAATTATTTTTGTTGTTGTTTATGATTGTTTTTTTATTGTTTTTGATTTTTTTATTGTTTTTGATTGTTTTGTTCTTGAAAAAGAAAAAAATCTACTATGCTTTAACTCAAATATTTACAAAATTTTGATAAAAATGCTAAATAGTTTAATCTTTCTTGAAAAGCTTGTAAATATCATTAATGGGCTCTAAATCTTCAGGACTCATGTAGTGTTTTCTTCAAAAGAGAAATCATGTACTAGAAGTTGGATGAAGTGGACAAGGGTAAGTTCCTTGGTATTTAAGGTAGAAGGTTGAGCTTGAAATTCATAACAATAGTATTGAAATAGGACTACCCTAGGTGCTTTGTGATATCTTCTTTTTTATTCTAGGGTTACCTCATTTTACTCTAAGTATGCTAAGAATTGATGAAATTTTAATGCTTCTTCTAAATAGTTATCCCAAGGATAGATGTTTGAATGAACACTTGCTCGTTTATTTTCAATACAACGTTCACAACTTCTTTTGATTTCAAAATAAGGAGAATAATAACTTGGCCCTAAGGCTTTAGTAACATCAATTCTTTTAATTTTCCCTATTTCTTCAGATCTATTCTCAATGATACTGATGTTTTTCCACAAGTCCACTTGACGTTCTAGATGATGATTTTGTAAAATAGTTCGACTTCTTACTCTATGAGTGTTTTTCTAAGGTCTATAAAGAAAGACTTGTTAAGACTATTTTCTACCATTTAGAAAATTTTTGTTTTTGTTTTTGTTTAGTTTTAGTTTTAGTTTTAGTTTTTTTTTTTTGTGAAAAAGGAAAAGCAATAAAGTTTACAATGATGATGTGGTTCAAATCGGGTTCACAAAATAATGTAGGCCCAAAATTTTTACACCTCTTTCTCCCAGGCTAATGGATCCATTCCTAAAAGGGGGAGGAAAAATAAAGGATCTGCATCTTAGACGAGAAACGCTTAAGTTGCACTCTCTTTGGTGTTTATCGATGAATGGGGTGGGGTTCACTAGGAAACACTTTCTGTGGTGGTTTCCACGCCTAGGTCAAGTGGATGTTTGATGTAATTCATTTTAAATGCACACACCTAGGGTTTGGCCAAGATGTAATTTCTACCTAGCTATATGCACTTCAATTTCAAATGAGAACAAAGTATACATATCTAGTTAAAAATATTTGTAAAGTTTAACTAAGATGCAATGATTTTATAAGAAGCAATAAATGAAGATCTATGTTAACATGTTTTTCTTTTTATTTTGTGTTTTGTATTTTGTATTTTGACTAGTATGGAAAAATGCAGTAAAGTCTATATTTATTTTATCTTTTTTGTTTTTTGTTTAAATGCAAATGTCCACAAAATAAAGAGCTATAAATCTAAAGTATGAGAAAACAAGTTTAGATCCTTACCTCATCCGTATGTTTAATTTTAAATTAATTAATATTGATAGGATGAAATAATACATCTACAGGATGAATTCGTACATCCAAATTCGTTAGATGAATTCAGGTCAGTCGAATTTATCTAAAACCTACAATTTCATAATACAACACTAAAATTTAGAATTAGGAATAGGGATTTGCATAGGTCACAACAGATCGTGATCTATAACAATAAAATCCCCTTGATTCCTTTAGCAAACCATAAATAAAGTAAAGTATTAATTAATATAATGCAAAACATGAAAGATTAAATATAGTAAATATAGTAGGAACGATAATATGTAGTGAAGTATATAAAATAGATAATCAAGTGCAATGCAAATCTGAATCAAAATAGTGATATAGCTAACAAAATATTACCCCCAATATGAATATGGTATGATTTCATACACTATGTATGATTTTGGATGCTATGTATGATTTTGGATGAGCTAAAATAATCTAACGACTAATTCTATAGAAACAGTGGTTAAAATCATACGCTTATGACAAATTAAGTTGACCAAAATTCATAAAAACAATGTAAAAAATCAAATTGTTGCTAAGTAAAAACCAGATCTGAGTATACAGTATATGTCACCATGTCTATGGGCTCCTAGAACGGTGATCAAATGGTTGGAATATTCCCTACAACCTGCAACAAAGCTCCTAAATCTCCTTCTTCAATCAAGCTTTCCTACAAATTATCACCATTAGTCTATTTACGAGGGTTTTGAGGGTTTAAATTCTTGATGCAGGTTTAGGAATCAAGGAAGTGGGTGAGAATAGTCCATATTGTTAAGCCAATTTGGGTTTTTGCTCAATTTGGATAAATTTTATTCAGTCAAATTTATTGGGGATTTGGATTCGCCTAGATTAGGTTTAAAATCCCAATTCAGCACCTAAATTAGACGCACATGTGATTTGGATGATTTTGGATCAGCCAAAATTATCGGATAGGTTTGATTTCATCAAAACCATCTGAATTTATTGGAAAGAGGGAAATTTAATCATTTTAAAATTTTTTTTTGCACAAATATCGAGGTAAGGGTATTTAAGGGTGAATTTTACGTTGTTAGGATGATTAACATGTTTTATTAGGAAAAGGAAATTTTGAGGTGTGTCAAAATTCAATGGCTACATGTTCAAAAGGTCCTTTTTTTATTGTGTTTGTAATAATCCACCAATCAAAGAGCAAAAATATAATTTTCTAGCCATGACCCCTTTCACGAGTCCTAGTCCTTAAGTTGCTATGTTTCATCAAAAAATATTTCAACCACTACATCCTTAGGTCATTAATATATTTAATTTCCCCCTGCATTTCAAATAATTTTATAAAGTATGTGGTCAAAAAGTCTCTTTGCAATGTAAAATTTCCAATTGTGCTAAGGTCCTAAGGCCAAAACCCCATGTCATGTTAATATTTTTCTTGACTTATTGTAAAAAAACCTTAGTCATGTGAGATAAAAGCCCAAATCCCACCTAAGATTTCTCCTAAGTCTCCTTAAGTCCATGCACCCCATTTTGCACTAAGCCCCATACATATTCCTCAGATCCTATGATACGTACAAACAAAAATGAATCGAATGGTATACATGCATCTAATAAAAACTTCATTTGCTTGTCAAGTCCCCCAAAAAAATATTTTTCTTCCCTTTAGATATGTTATTTTCCTAAGTTTCCACCCCTATGTCAAAATTTTCCTTAAGGTTTAGACATCCCCTCAGGTTCATACCCCCATTTTGGTAAATTTCATGCACGTATTAAGATATAATAGTATGCATGGATCATCACCATATTTGATAGTACGTGCATATAAAGAGGACAGATTTTTTAAGCTGCTAATCTCTTTATAATTACTAAGAAGTTCTATATTGAATGAGTAAAATCCACTTGGAATCTACTAGAATGATGCAAATAAAATAAAGCATTTTAAAATTCATGCAAATCATACGATTTGCATAGATCGATGATAGACAAATCACTTTAAAAGCCTTTTGATTTATTCATACAAACCCAAAATGTTTGTCTTATCCTCCTAATATATAATAGTATGCATCAATCCACCTAATATTGAATGGTATGTACTCAAGAACATGCAAAGAATAAAAGACTGAGGAAACATATAGTCAAATCTGATGACACACATTCAACAAGATCTAAAGATGAATGGTACTTATTGCATAACAGATGAAGATAGGGAAAAAGAATCCATTAGAGTCATCAAAGTTTGTTTTTTTAGAGCTTATAGATTTTGTTATAATCATTAGAAAAGCCAAAAATTGATGGATTTATCATAAAGAGTAGAGTTTTTGAAAGCAACAAAATTGTCAAAAATATGATGGCACTCACTGATCAACAATAGAGATGAATGACCCTTGTTGACTAAAATTTGCAAATAATAAATAAAAAGGAGAGAAGTAAACAAAGGATAAAATAACCTACAAACCACATCTTTATGAGACGATTAGATGGACAACACACATCAAGCTATGTCTGTAAATCTTGTCATTATAAAATCAATTATTTATATTTTGACTAATCAGTGCATGGTTGTTATTGTAGAAAAGTTGGAAAAATATATGGGTTCCAAATCCAAGGATAAAATTTCATTTTTAAGCAGTAATAAGTGTTGAGGTATCATAAAATTTATCACACACATAATCAAATGTGTCCCACTAATAAAAATTACTATGAATTAAGCAACTATGTTCATTTAATATCATTAAAATACTATGAGGTGGAAAAATTGGGGTGGCAAACTCAAATGATGTAGTTGGTAGAAATTAAATACAATGCATGTGATATCACCTTCCAAAATCTATTTATCATCTACATGAAGCTTTGAACTCATTGTACTTCACTAGAGAACTAGCATTTGAGAGTTCACTAAGCATTTACAAAATAACTAAGAAAAGTCGAATCCAATTGATAGACTATCTAAGTTCAAGAAAGAAAAATGATGGCTTCCTCAAGCACTTCTACTATCCTCAATGACATTATGACCTACATTAAAATGATAACTAATGAGTATTCATATAAACTAGAATTTGGATTCGTTGCCCTCGGTAAGGAGTACTAGAATTCTTAAACAAGTTATGGCCCAACAAAAGCCTTACTTCTGCATAGCAGTGGGAACCTAAAAATATGGCTATGTTTAGTTTCGAAATGGAATAACAAGACCACCAACATCATGCTACCTTGCTCATGGGCCTCTTTAAAATCATAAATCTTATAGTGGCAACCAATACCACATCAATAGGTGGGATAGTAATTTAGGAAAAATAATTTGCCCAAAATTTTATTTCTCTTGAGACCTATTTGCTTGGTTGGCAATGGTGTATGAAACAAAAATTAGGGCTTTCAAGGATTTCAACCACTGACCAATGTTCAAAACAATACCAAAAATTTTTAGAAATTTTTCATCTAAAGGCCAACGTTAGTTAAATAAAAAGGTAATAGACTCCCAATCCCAACATATAATTTTCACTCATTATTATATGACCTTGTTTAATCAATGTGAACAAGTGTCATATAATTTCCCAATTCAAAAAGGTGCATTAAAATCATGGGTTAGGGATTATGTATATATGGTCAACATAGTGTTGGGGTTGAAAAATTTAAGAGTGATTGATAGGAAAGTATTGTACTTGATTATGCAATGTAATAGAACTTTTTCTCCCTCTATGTACAAATGGGAGAATGAGATGAGTGACCAAATATATTTTGAGCTGATTGAACTAAAGAAAGCTATCATATAAGAACATGAGAAAATTCCCCCTATTTTCATACTACTCAATCCTCATCCACTTCATAGTAGGGCAGTTAGATCCTCAAACTCTACATATGCTAGTGATATACAGGAAAAACTTCCTTGGATACATGAAGGAAGTTCATGTTATGCATGGTTCTTCAATAATTTTCTTAACATAATCCATAAAGTACTATGTGGTTCCCTTCCCCAAAGGATAGGCTCTGGAATTGCATCTTTCTTGAAATAAAAACAAGTAGGGGATTCCTTTTGTATAGAATTCACATATATAAGGTTATATGGAGTAAAGATTCCCTCAAAGGCTCTACCTAAGCACTATCCAATGTCTATAGTTATGCTTAAGATAGCAAGATAGACTACAAAAGAGGTAAATATATGGTTAGGAAGAAAATTTGAAAAAATCTCATGGTTACCAGTCCCCTACAATGTTTTTAAGGGATACCCAACTATGCTTAGGATAATTTGGGATATGGATGATTTATATTTTTTAGAATTGACATGGAGACCCTATGATCCAAAGGGGTTTTATATAAAAGAAGTCCAAAAATGGTAGTACGTGGGTATACCATAATATTGACATCTTTGAAGATGATCTCTAGAAGGCCATTCAAAATAATAAAACTCTTGAGCCAGTATGGAAAAAATATGCGTATATCAAAAGAGCCAACACTCAAACTCAACACGTAGGTGATTACCCTCCAGAACTAGCTATGTTAAGAAGAAATTTAGTTGAATTGATTGCTCCTAATTTTCCAGTTGTTACTTAAGAAGAGCTTCAAGACCATGTTTTGAAAATTGTCAACCAAGGAGCAAAATAAGTGAAAATATTGATACAAGTTGATCAAATTATTGAAATCATGGCAGAAATCACACAAACAATTTAGTCTACTCCATATGGTATTTTAGACATAGAAAGGGGAAAATAAATTATTACCGTACCTCATCCCACTACTCAGGATTTTTTTGGAAAATAAATTATTATTGCTTCATCCACACAAAGGTAATTGACTGATATTTGAAAAGGTCAATTGAATGTAGCAATGTATATGCATTAACTTGTATCAAAAGTGGTATCCATACTAAAAAGGAAAACATAGGCTAGAAGACTAAGTGATCTACTTAGAGGGCATAAAATAATATTGGAAAGTGATGCAGGAGCATCTGAGGGCAGTAAAGCAATCGAGCATCAACCAAACTTTTTGTTGTTATTTTTTTCTAAGTGTTGCAATGTTATTTTTACACATATGTTTGTTATTTCTAGGTTGCGACACATATCAACACTTAGAAAAAAATAACAACAAAAAGTTTGGTTGATGCTCGATTGCTTTACTGCCCTCGGATGCTCCTGCATCAGACACCCAGGGTGGATCGAGAAGTGATCCTCACTTCTGATCTTTGGGAGGAAGACCCAGGTGGTCAACCTCTATTTTTGATAACCAAGTTGCATCTTCTACAGGTCTGCCCTTCCACTTGATCAAATATTTAGAATACTATTTTTTCCTTGTGCTTCTGCCTTCACACGTATCTAATATTTCTTCGATCTCTTCTGTGGTCGCGTTAGACTTTGTAATGCTCCACAATTCTGTACTTGGTGCCTTTGTATTGTTTCCCTCATGGTATTCCACTAAATCTGATATGTTAAAAATAGGTGAAATATCAAGCCCACTTGGCAATTCCACTTCATATGCATTGCCTGAATCCCATTTTTCTAGTATTCTGCATGGCCCAAACTTCTTCATTTTCAACTTGTTATAAGTTTTGGCTGGAAATATTTCTTTTCTGAGATGGACCATGACTTCATCCCCCACTTCGAACTCTTTGAACCATCGCTTTTGGTCTGCCCTTGCTTTATACTGAGTATTCATTTTCTTAATTTGTTTCTTCATTTCTTCATGCAGGCTTTTCATCTGTTTCATGAATTCCTCAGCCTCTGCATTGCACTTTTCTCCTTTATCTAATTTTCTCAGCTTAGAAATGTTTCTCGGACTGTTTCCATATATGATTTGGAATGGAGATTTTTTTGTACTCTTATTGACAGAATTGTTGTATGCAAATTCTGCCTGTGACAAAACTAAATCCCATCCCTTGGGCTTATCTACTATCAAGCATCTTAATAAATTATCCAGACTTCTATTTACCACCTCTGTCTGTCCATCAGTTTGTGGGTGGTATGTAGAACTGAACTTCAGATCTGTCTTCAGCTTCTTACACAATGTTCTCTAGAAATACCCAACAAAGTTTGTATCTCTGTCAGAAACTATGCTTCTTAGTAGACCGTGAAGTCGTACCACTTCCTTGAAAAATAACCCTGCAATGTGAACTGCATCACTTGTTTTCTGGTAGGGAATAAAATGTGCCATTTTGGAGAACCTGTCAACCACCACAAATACGGAGTCATTTCCCTCTCGTGTTCTGGGCAATCCAAGAATAAAATCCATGCTTATGTCCTCCCATGGCCTCTCAGGTACAGGTAACAGCTGGTATAATCTTGTGTTTTGCCTTACGCATTTTTCCATCTGGCATATTCTGCAACCTTGCACAAACTTTTTCACATCTTGCTGAAGTTGCGGCCAGTAGTAATTTTCATTCACCAGGGCAATGGTCTTATCCCGACCAAAATGCCCAGCCAGTCCTCCGCTATGCTTTTACTTGATTAAGTTCTCCCGCATGGAGCTCCTTGGAATGCATAATTTACTTCCCTTGAACAACATTCCATCTTGGATTAGGAAATCTAACCACTTTGTCCTGTCCACGATATGAGTGCCAAGCAAGCCGTCCAGTGTCGTCGCAAAATCGAGATCTTCGGGATAAAGACCCTTCGGTTCTTCGAATCCTACTACTTCCACTGTCATTTCAATCAGCATATTCTGCCTTCTACTTAAAGCATCTGCAACTCTGTTTGATTTTCCGCTCCTGTGCTTTAATACAAAGGTATAGCTTTGGAGAAACTCAACCCACTTCATGTGTCGCTGATTTAGTTTTGTCTGGCTGTTGATGTACTGCAATGCCTAATGATCAGTAAATAGAACAAACTCTTTTGGCAACAAGTAATGCCTCCACTTCTTTAGAGCCTGAACTATAGCATAAAATTCTTGGTCATAAACTAAATACTTTTTCCGAGCATCATTAAGCTTTTCACTAAAATAAGCAACAGGTCTGCCTTCTTGGCTCAGTATAGCCCCTATTGCACTGCCACTGGCATCACAATCGACTTGAAATACTTTTTTGAAGTCTAGAAGTGCCAAAATAGGTTGTTCTGTGACCTTTTTCTTTAATGCATCAAAACTCCTTTCAGCCCCTAAGGTCCACTTGAACTCTTTCTTATCCCCTCTCATTGTTTCTGTGAGGGGTGCACAAATGCTGCTGAAGTTTCTTATGAACTTTTTGTAAAATCTGGCTAGACCATGAAATGATCTTACCTCTGTTGTGCTTCTTTGGGTAGGCCATTCAATGATAGCTCTCACCTTCTCTGGGTCCATTTTCAGACCTTCTGCTGAGATTACAAATCCCAGGTATACTAACTATTTCTTGACAAAATTACACTTTTTTAGATTTATTAATAACTGCTCCTCCCGCAGCTTTTCAAAAACCCTCCTGATGTGCATCAGGTGTTTCCTCCAGGGTTATGCTGAATATTAGTATATCATCTAAATAAAAAATGACAAATTTTCCTAAAAACTCTTTCAGTACCTCATTCATTAGCCGCATGAAGGTACTTGGTGCATTGGACAGCCCAAATGGCATGACCAACCACTCATACAAGCCATCTCTTGTCTTGAAGGTTGTCTTCCACTCATCTCCTTCCCTGACACGGATCTGGTGGTAACCACTCTTGAGGTCAATTTTGGTGAAGTACTTAGCTCCACTCAAATAGTCCATTATGTCATCCATCCTTAGTAGTGGAACTCTGTATTTTATTGTGATCTTGTTGATGGCTCGAGAGTCTATGCACATCCTCCACTCTCCATCCTTCTTGGGTGCTAGTACTGCAGGTACTACACACGAGCTAAGACTCTCCCTAATAAATCCCCTCTCCAACAACTCCTGGACCTGCCTTTTTAGTTCTTCAGTTTCTACAGGTGTCATTCTATGTGCAGCTTTATTGGGTAAGCTTGACCCTGGCACCAAATCAATATGGTGACTGATTTTTCTTACTAGGGGTAAACCCTCAAGCACATTATCAGATATGATATCTAGAAATTCCTTCAATAGCTCTTGGACTTATACTAAGGCATATTTACATTCTGTATCCCTGACTCTATGAATTAATGCATAACACATATGTTCATGCTTTAAATCATCTAAAAATTTTCTTCCGTCAACCAAGCAAATTCTTTCACTACCACATACCTTTTCTTCCACCTCCTTCAGGGGCTTCAACTTATGATGCATTCCATTCTTGGTCACAAAATAGGTGTTGGCTCGGCCATAATGAACCATACACCTGTCAAACTGCCATGGCCTTCCCAACAGCAAATGGCACGCATCCATGGGTAGAATGTCGCACAACACCTCATCATGGTAATTCCCAATACTGAACTTTACCAGGCACTGTTCATTGACCAAAACCTTATGGTATTTCTACAACCACGTGATCCAATATGGATGCAGGTGTTTCTTTCTCTCCAATTGTAGCTTTGTAACGATTCCCTCTAAAACTAGGTTATCCGTGCTACCGTTGTCAATGATAATGTTGCAAATCTTACCCGCGCATTTACACCTTGTGCGGAATAAGTTTTTCCTCTGATCTATAGCTCCCTCTTCATTTAGCAGGACTCTTCTTGCAATCATTACTTCTCCTCTCTTAGCTTCTTCAGAATGCTTAGATCCAGCATCTTCATCAGCGACTACTACTCTGGCATTTCCTTCCGGCCTTCGATTATTTCTTTCTCATTGCTGTGGGCACTCATATTGGTGATGTCCCTCTTCACCACACTGGAAGCAAGTCCCTCGGAATCTTCCTCTTCCTTGACCTTGTCTAGCTCTGCCTCTTCCCCCTCGGTAACCATTATTCTGATTACGGGGGCGGTCTGTATTTTCTCTCCTTTATTCTTGATTGCTGCTACCTTCTCCATTTTTTTGAGAATCTTCATTTCTTCTTCCACTGTTCCTTCCGTCGGTCCTTCCACCATGACCTCTTCCTCTTTGCTTGTTTTCAAACCTCCTATTGATCTTCTCTTCAACATTTAAAGCAAATTGGTAGGCGTCCTCTATGGTGGTCATCCGAACTAGACTTAGTTCCTCCTGAATACTTGCTCGTAACCCATTAATGTAACGGGCTACCTTCTCCTTGTTGGCCTCTGAGTGGCCTATTCTAATCATTATTTTATGAAATTCTTCTATGTATTCTTTCACAGACTTGCTTGATTGCCTCAATCCTTGCATTTTCTTCAGCAGGTCTAACTCATAATCACTAGGGATGAACTGCCTCTTTAGCTTTTCTGCCATCCATTCCCACTTAGTTATTCTCTCTTTCCCTCTTTTATTTCGCTCCAGCTGCACTCCCTTCCACAAAATGCTAGCATGACCTTTCAGTTTGGTCTTTGTGAATCTAACCCTATCAGGGTCCTCAACCTCTTCGTACTCAAAGTACTCTTCCAGGTCGTTGATCCAGTCGATCAATTCCTCTGGATCAAGGTTCTCAAAATATGTGGAAACCTCCATCTTCGGCCTCTTCCCAATTGGGATATGGCTTTGTATAGTCTGGCCTGATCTGGATCTACTTGCTTCTTCTTCTTCCTTAGGTTGGTCTTCTTCTTCATCATCTTCCTCTTCACTACCTTCATCTCTTCTTGGCTTCAATATTCTACGCATTTCTTCTTGTAAAGCTTGCATTTTCCGCTACAAAGCTTGAACATCTTTTGCTGTTGCTATGCCTCTCCCACCAACAGGGTTTCTCCTTAGAGGCATTCTACTCACCCAATTCCAAGCCCTTCCACAGATCCTGGTGTAACTTCCTCTCCTCCGACGATCTGCTACACACTTAGGAACTATTGGCTTTGATACCACTTGGTGGAGAATAGATCTTGCATAATACAGAAAACCAGAAAATAAGAGCCCAAAATTTGTATTCAATACTTCAAAAGAAATTTACAAGAATATATAGCCAAACTGTCATTTTCCAACCCCCTCTCATTACAATCCATGGGTTTTTATCGAGGTCCCAATCCTCTGTGCTTTCACACTTCCCACGATCTACAATTTCCACTTGGAACAATTCTAGAAAGTTGCATTGATGAGACTCTAGGTGAGGTGCATGACTGGCTGCCATACCCAATGGAATCTTCTTCTCGATCTGCTGCTTGTTGTTAGTTGCTATAAATGCATCTCCAGATATCTTGCGCGAGTGGCCAACATGCCCGTTGAAATCCTCCTTTGAAACTGCTGCTTCACTGTTGTTAACTTGTCACACACGAAGGGACATCTTTATGAAGGATGGGAGTGCGTGTCTTTCTGTTTGGTCATGATATCACGATTTTGTGACATGTCATGAAATCGTGACCCAAGGCAGGGAAACAGAGGCGCAGAGACCAAAGGTCACAAAATCATGACCACTGTAGGGGAAAATAAGGCACAGAGACCAAAGGTCATGAAATCGTGACCATCGTAGGGGAAACGAAGGCACAGAGACCAAAGGTCACGAAATAATGACATGTCATGATTTTGTGACATGTCGTGAAATCACGACCACCACAGGGGAAACGAAGGCATAGAGACCAAAGGTCACGAAATCGTGACATGTCACGATTTCACGACATGTCACAAAATTGTGACCACCACAGGGGAAACGAAGGCACTGAGACCAAAGGTTGCGAAATCGCGACATGTCACGATTTCGCGATCGAAACAGGAGAACATAGGTCGATAGAAAAAATGACGCGATATCATGACATGTTGCGATATCACGGCCAAAATGGAGAGAGAAGGTGTAGAAATAAAATGGTCATGATATCGCAACATGTCGCAATATCGTGACCAAATAGAAAGACACACACTCCCAGCCTTCATAAAGACGTCCCTTCATGTGCGGCAAGTTAATAGTAGTGAAGAAGTAGTTTCAAAGGAGGATTTCAACGGGCATGTTGGCCACTCGCACAAGATATCTGGAGACGCGTTTATAGCAACTAACAGCAAGCAATAGATCAAGAAGAAGATTTCGTTGGGTATGGCAGCCAGTCGCGCACCTCACCTAGAGTCTCATCAATGCAACTTTCCAGAATTGTTCCAAGTGGCAATTGTAGATCGTGGGAAGTGTGAAAGCACAGAGGATCGGGACCTCGATAAAAACCCATGGATTGTAATGAGAGGGGGTTGGCAAACGACAACTTGGATGTATATTCTTGTAAATTTCTTCTGAAGTATTGAATACAAATTTTGGGCTCTTGTTTTCTAGTTTTCTGTATTATGCAAGATCTGTTCTCCACCAGAAATCCCAACCTCATACCTATAACATAAAAGGCCCAAGCTTACCCTCCCATATTTGGTTGAAACTCTAGCAAAGCTGACTCTAGTGAGGATAGAGGAAGACATCCCTTTCAACCATATTTGAGAAAAATAGCTTTAGGATATATAAAAAGGGGAATATCAAAGAAAATTTTAGAGTATAGTTGAAGAAAACTAGACTTCATGATCACCAGTTACAACAATCACAATCCCTAGGCCAAATAATATTACTATTATCAAAATCAATCAAGAAATAGGGGAAGTACAAATGGTGGGGGATATTAAATATATGTTGCAAATAGGAGAATAAATTCATGCGCAAGCACAAAAAATTATTCTTAAATAAAATAAGAATTGAAAGAAAAAATGAAAGTAATACATATAGAAAAAGGGGTATTGCAAGTTGAGATAGATAGACTTAAAAAGCAGATATCAAAATTTTAGGTTACAGCTTCATAAGTAGAGCCCCAAATTATAATTAGAAACATTGATTGTTCTAATTACATTACCAAATATAAGAAGGATATGAATTATAAGATACAAGACAAATCAAAGTATCTATAAAAAATATTCAAGAATATCAATACGGTCAAAGCCTTTGTAGAAAACATAAGAAATATCCTAGAGTAGGTAAAAAATAGAGTGAGCACAATCCTTCCTATATTTCAACAATTTGAAACAAATTATGAAGAGATACAAGGGGAGAAAATAATACTAGAGGATGGCATTGAGCTGGAGTGTGCAGTAGAATTGATTAAAGTATCCATGTTTTTGAAGAATAGGATTGGATGGTACAAATGGATCAAGGAAGTGACCACATGGGAATATGGAATAAAATATGAGATGGATGAAGTATGTATTTCCATATAATAATTTTTAAAATTATATAACATTGAAGACCTTATTCTCAACAGGATCCAATAATTTGACTATGGTCTAGAAAATGAAGTTGAGTTGGCCAAGCAGCCTAGGTTCTTGGTAGAAATAGTCAACTTCACATTTAATTTTTGTGAAGAAAGTAAAATATGGTAAAAAGGTAAAAGAATAAAGTTATTCAATAATTAAATATGATTAGATTCACTATGTCCTTTTGTGACAAAGCATGGGAATTAATAAATATATTAATAAAAGATATCCAATAAGAATATAAGAAAGGAAAAAATATTAAAAAGGGTTCACTCAAATATCTCCAAGAGAACCAAGGCCATATAAGGAAAAGAGGATAGATGTGGGATATAATTCACAAATAGATAAAAGTAAAGAAGTCAATGTAGGTACCACCAAAAAGAAGATAAAGGATTAGAAGAAAAGGACATAGATCTAGGGATAGGTCAACCATAGATCCCAATGTCACACAATTATACTTAATTTTGAGGATCTAAGATCTTGGAGTAGCCAAATACCAATTTTAAAATAAAATAGCTTAGAAAAAAATATTTTTGGTGTATCACACTTAGTCGATCAAGGGCAGAGAATGATACCAAATAGAGTGGTCATATAAATATGGTTATAATAGAAACATGGCACCTTGAGGTTATAAGAGGAGCGGTTGTAGCCAAAATAAGATCAATTTTTATAGAGCCATATTTTTCTAGAGGTATACTAAGAGTGCCCTTGCCTTGTTAATTGTATCTCCTTTTGTGTCTTGTTTTCCATCCCTCATTCCTCCCCTTGATTGTGTAGGTTTTGTTCAAGATATACCTAGTTAGTTGAGATTATTTCTAGTGATTGGATTGGAAGCTTAGAGACTCTTTATCACTAATTTTAGGATGAAGAGTGGAGTTCCTCTATTACATCATTTGAATAGAGAGAACCATTTGTATTTGTCCAATGAGATCTAAAAAAAATTCTAGACTCTGAATTGTAATATTTTTCTAGAAATTAATACAAATCTAGCTTCCTCCTAGATATTTCTTTGGCTCAATTATGTATATGTGGTCACATTTGTATGTTACATCATTTGAATGTATGAATATCACTTTCTTTCACTATGTGTTTTAATTACATCTATTACATTATTTGAATGGATTTAATTAACCTAGTTACTCCTTTTTTCTTCTTCTTTATCATAAATGTTCTAAAGCATTGTTACAATTAGTAATGGATAAGGCACCAGTCTACTATTAAGACATAATTTGAGGGTTCTTGTAAATCTTGGCCAAATATTTAAATAATTGTATTTCATATAACTTATACAAGCATGGGCATGTAAAGAAACATTATAAGCTCACCTCAGGGGTATCCTTACCATATTCAGTCTATTTAGAGTTATTTTTGATAATATCTTCTTGATTTAAAGAGGTAGATTAGAAAGAGTCTGTAATATTGCTTGTAATTCAGAAAAACTTGTGGCATGACAAAACCATAAGGGATAAAATAATTTTCCACAAAATTACCACTAATAAATTTGATTGAGAATTCATTCCTAAATTTCTATTTTGCAGGCTTGTTATCAACAAACAAGTCACATGGTTGGCTAGCAGCTTGAGGTGTGAGTTAGACACCAGGGTAGTAAACCACTTTTACTATGCTATGCAATAAGCCACTAATTGATCTTATTTTAATGAGTTTTAATGGTCCAATCATATAATATTTGGTCAACTATGGGTATTTTCAACTTATCAGCGCACTTGGGAAGACTTAGTAGCACTAAATCATTCTAATTTGGATAGTTATTAGATTTTTTGATAGTGAAGGATGTGGGGGACCCATAACTCATGTGTGTGAAGGTTCGTGTGATGCTTATCCATTAAAAAGTAATTAACTATGTAATGTAAATGTGTTTATCATGGTTTTTTTGGTCAAAAGAAGCCACTTTGTTTGGTTGGATATAGCTATCAACTTTACATAATATATTTATCATGAACCATTAATTGATTGGATGTGTGTTTGCATATCGAATTTGTAACTTGAGATCAAAATCTAAACCATAAAGCTCACATATTCAAGAAGTAGGATTTATATCTACACATAGAGTGAGGTAGTGAAGCATCAACTTCTCAGATGCATTTATGTATGTAATATTCTTTGGATATTAATATAAGAATATTATTTGACACTTGTGAGAGTGAAGTAGAGTTCTATCGACTGGTGATGTTATTTGGTTATGTTATTCTCATTGTATGTTTGTTGTTCCTTTTTCTATGGAGTATATATTTAGTATTCCTAATAACATTCATAGTTGTTATTTTATTAGTTTTTGTTGATATTCTGCTTCATATGCTTTGAGGCATAAGAAATATCTTAGGGATTGAAGAGTCACTCAAAGAGTTATCAAGGGGTACGGATTTACATATGTATGATGTTGCATGGGATAAGAGAGAGAGTTATAGGATTAAAATGGATGCAAAGAGTTGTTGAAGTGAAGGCATAATTAGTATAGAGGGGTAACAGAGGAAGTGCATCAGATGATGGAGGAAGGGAAGTGTTGGTAAGTGGTAAAAACAAATTTAGAAAAGAAATTGAAACAATCTAAGCTAGCATAGGAAAACAATATTTTGTGTAAGTTTTTGTGTGTGTGGGGTTAGGGTTTGGTTGTATATTATTTTATTTATTTATTATTATTATGAAATGGATGGATTGAATTGTGGATGAGGCTAGTGAATTTTATGGTAGTTTAAGGTAGTGCGACCTCGACATTGATTTTGGCCGCTTTTAGAAAATTTGAGAAGACAACTAACTGCTGAGGATTGGAGATGGTTGGAGGTAATAAGATTTTCTAGGATGGCCAAATTGAATATAGTGTATGCAGATCCAATGCACATATCAATATTATATAGGCAGTGGGATCTAGAGAGAGGCACATTTGATTTTTCTATGGGAGAAATGACTCTTACACAAGAGGATGTCTATCATATTTTTTGGTTATCGATAGAAGGCTCTACTATCAAAGTGGTGGATTTATTATAGAAATAATTAGTGATGGAGAGGGTATTTGGTACAAGTTGGGATCAAATTAGTGTTGATAGTGGTGGGGTGTTGCATGAGCAGTATTATGAGGTGGGGGTACTATCGATAAGTTAGACCTTAGCGATGGTGCTGGTATCAAATTAGGTTTTTCCCAATTCATAAAGGACATAATTCCTATGGAATATGCTAGTATTTGTTATGGAATTGGTGGATAGGTCAGTGATATTTGCATGGGATCCAAAATTATTAGCATAGAATTATAGGGAGCTTTATGAGGTAAGGAAAATATATCAAATTGGATTGAACTATAGTCTATTGGTGCAAGTATAGGGGTGGAAGCATATAGTAGTGGAGATACCACAATGTCTACCATATGATACCTATAAGTTGATGGGATCAGAGGAACCATATGTATTGATATAGAGGATGGATATTGAGGCATAAGGGAGTAAGAAATATGTAGGAGACTCGTACCACTATTGAGAGACTATTAAGAATTTGAGGTCACAAGATGTGTTTTTGCAACCATGGAGAGAGAGGCTAGTGTGGAGTGATGAGGTGGAGTAGTTAGCTAATATGTAGTGAGGAATATGGTTAGTTGGGTGAAGGAGTGTACAAATTGAGTATTTTTAATATATTCAACTTTTATACTATTTTAGATTAAGGCAGGGGATACCTGATCCACCTATGATATTCAAGATGAGATATGATTATACTACAGTTTTCTAATGATAAATACAATATATATGGAGTCAAATGAGCCTATCATAGTGTTCAATGTTGATGATGTAGGCACAACCCTAGAGTTTAAAATATGGTGGTCCACACAATAGTGGTAGGTAGAAATCATGGCAAAGGAGGATTTGGATATGTGAAAGGTTGGAGGGGTGGCTAGAGAAGCAATAGAGGTTACTAGCAAAGGAGAAGAGGTGACATGTCCAAGAGAGAAGGTTGTGGAGGAGGATAAACCTCTTAGAAGACATGTACATCATCAAGTGGAGGAGGTAGAAAGGACTTTAGTGGTGATAGGTGAGGATGAGCTAGTGGCATATTATGGGGGTCGAACAAAGTTAGATAGCATGGATATTGGTGCATTGATGGGTGTCGTAACAATCAATGAGGTACCATGGATCAAAGAAGATGCTACTATTATTGGGAGAGATATGATAGTTATGCAACTAGAGATTGATCAACTACAATGTGGAAGGGGAGATTATAAGGCAATATTTTTAGTATCCTATTTTAATGCACTGGTGTGCTATGGTTTGCTTGTTCCAACACAGTTGCCTTATCAAGCTTAGCATAGCCATGGGAGCACAACAACGATTGGTCCATCAATTCTATATTTTATAAATCAAACAAAAACATGACCGCTAAGAACAATTGTATCATAATTTGGTGATAGAAAACATGGGAGTGAAGGAACTACGAGAGTGTACAAAATAGGGTTGGAGAGAAGCAATTGAGGATAGAGGAGGGGAGTGGTAAAACAAGTGGGATACTACAATAGGGATGAATTATTTGTTTATGTATGATTTGAGAAGCCACCATTTTGCATATTGTATGGATGTATGCAGTTAAATATCTACAAGCATAATTTATGATGGATGATATCATTTATGCCATATATATACATGTGGGTTGAGGTATGTGATTCATGATTGATGATGTGGATTTTTTTTTCTTTGTGATAGTTGTTATGGGATTGAATAAATTGGGCTAGTGAGATATGATGGTGTATAAATGCTTATTTTATTTTTTGTTGAAAGTGTGTTGATGCCTATGACTAATTAAAGCTAGAATTAATCAAGAATATATGCATAATCATAATAACATGACAACAAAGTATTCATAATAGATACTTAATACAAGATATAAAAGGAGTGAATTATAGTGAAGGACAAATGGGATATGATGCTAGACAAACTATTAAGATGTGTAGACAATGAGGGATGGAAAATGATAATACCTATTGCCTCTAAAATATTAGGATGTTTGGGTCATATAAGTATTTGAGGAAACTTAGATGCCCTAATGTTACCCATCAAGTTGATATAGTAGCCAATAAGTATTCTTGAGAGACCTAGACCATCCAAAAAAATGCATGTCACTCAGGGACCAATGTGTGTGCGATGTGGTTCATTTTTTTTAATTTTAAGTGAGGTTGGACTTAACCATATGTGGTACAAGATAATATAAGCTATCTCATCCATGAGTAGTTAGAGGTCTACTAATGTAGCATACATGTCACCACATGAAGGGTATACTCCACTACCAGTCAAACATCTATAGCCCTAATGGAGATAGCCCCATATTCCTTCTATGTAGCTCTACTACTAGTGAGGCATCTATAGCCCTGGTAGAGGCATATAAAATACCTAAGGATCCATGATTATGAAACTTTTATCTTTTATTTTTGTTTTTTTTATAACTATGTGGATCCTTAGGTCAATATTATGCACATGATGGGATGAGTAAGGGAAACCATTCACTTTATGATAGGAACAACACTTGGCTTTGTCTTTCCTATACTCAAAATGCGATTAGGATGTGGGATATGTGCATGGTCCAAGAGAGAACTTGAGGTAGTTAGGGAAGGTTTGTATCTCCTTTGAATATTATGGCATTTGATGAAGGTTGAGTGGAACAATAGGTTCAGCTAGGTAACTGGAATAACTTCTATTCATAAATAACCTAAGAGAATGAGGGAACAAGGTATTGGGATAATGGAGACAAATAAGGCATGCAATTTAATAATGGAAAAAATAATAGTGTGTGTGTAAAATGATAGATAGAGCAAAAAAATGGGCTAGAATTGACAAAGGATGTGACAAATGATGATGTGAATATCCTTGATTAACTATTCTAAGTATGACTGAGAAAAATTATATAAACCTATGCAAAAAGTGATCAAAGTATCATATGAGTTATTTTTCAAAATTTGGAAATATGTACAAGAAGAGAGATCTAGAAGGAGTTAAGCATATAAGGATCATAAATGAAGGATATTGATAGGTTCATGTTCCTCTATCCCTTTAAAATTGGAAATATTATAGGCCATAGATCAAAAATTTTGTTGGATAATGTAAGGGCCAAGCCAATTGATAGTAAATTTATCACGTAAATGGCTAGGGAGAGTGGAGTTCTATTAGTTTTCTTTGAGTACTAGGTCATTGAACTAGAATTCTCTTGGATGGACCTTGTAATCATAGGATTGTTTTATTCTATATTGATATATGTTAATATTCTCAAGGGAATTGATTCGATGTCCATCAAGTAGGGTAAGTTTATTGAGCATCACTTAGTGTGCAGTGTCATCATCCATGAATTTTTGTCATGAGATACACAATAATGGGATCTCAAGCTTGGGAGGCATGATGGATTCAACACCATAGACTAGATAAAATGGGGTTGCCCCAATTAGTGCATGAATTCTTATTCAATAGGACCAGAGTGCTAAAGGGAGTTGGAGGTGTCAATCCTTATGATTATTTTGGATAATTTTCTTGAGGATTGTATAGATAGTCTTATTGGTGTCTTCGACTTGACCATTGCTTTGGGGATAATAAGGCATCAAGAAGCTATGTTGGATATGATATTTATTACAAAGTTCTTAGACATCCTTGTTCTTAAAATGGGGACCATTGTTAGATATAATCTCTGAAGGGATACCAAAACAACAAAATATGTGGTGGAGGATAAACTCCATGATTTTAGGCCCAATTTTTTTGGTAAGAGGAATAGCCTCAACCCACTTAATGAAGTCCTTAGTGGTAGTGATAATGAAGGTATGTTGGCTAGATGAAGGAGGTGAAATTTTACCCACAAGGTCAAGACCTCATTGTGAGAAGGGCCAAAGAGATTGGATTGGTTGAAGGGCTTGCAAAGGCACATGGGATAAATTTGAATTATGTTGGCATTTAGGAAATTTATTGACATATGTACAACAATCATATTCCATAGTAGGCCAATAGTATTCCATGCATAAAATGTTCTTGGTGATGACCATCCCACTAAAATGACCATCACATGTGCCATCATGGGATTATGAGATAACCCAATTAGCTTCTTGGGGTTCTATGAAGCAAATAAGAACACCATCATAGATATGATGATATCAAGTCACCTTTTGTTTGAAGGTGCATTTAGAAACTGGTGATAGATCTATGGGGAGGGTACCAAGCTTGAGGAAATATTTCACCTGAGAGAAAAAATCATGATATGGCTCTGCTTGAACAAAATGTACATCATATGAAATAGTTTAGTAAGAGAGAGTGGTGATATGCACATTTGTGATGGTATAAAAATGATTTTGAGGAATAAGAGAACCAAGAGAATCCATTATGCCTGCAAAGTGATTAGATGACCTTAGAGAGGCTTCAGTATCACACCAATTAAAATATGCTAACTTTTTATAATATACTTATAGGACTTTACGATTGGACATTTGCATTGAAAAACCCTCTTGACTTGATTGAAAATGAGGAGGGAGTACCCAATGATTTTAATGCACTTGATGCACATGGAAATTATGATCTATAGTTTGAGAATGAGGGCTTCATATTCTTCATTATTTTTGGTGCAAAGGAAGTCAAGTTTGAATGATAATGGGATAGGGGCCCCTTGTGGTTTGAGAAAAAGGACTCCTACACTGCCCCCCTATTCACACTTGAAACCATCAAAGAATAGGGTAAGGTATACATAATATTTAGTTTTGATAGGTTATTCTTGTTCATAAATATTGAAGATGAAATTGTTAAGAAGCTCAATTATGAGAGGTTTATCACTTTAAAGGGGATCTTTCATGATTTGATCAACAATGACATAACCCTTTATAGACTTTTGAGTTATAAATTCAATATCAAATTCCATTAGAAGCATGATCCATTTTGAAGTTGTATTTTTGGTGTAAGTGTGATTCATCATGTAGTGCAATGGAGTTTCTTTAGCATTGGCATATGTGGTATGATTAAGCATGTAATGACAAATATTTTTGGTGGTAAAAACAACAACCAAGCATAGATTCTCCACATATGCATATTTAGACTCATAATTGACCAAGGTTTGACCGATATAATAAATGGCTTACTCTTTTTTGATGTCATTTTTCTGTGCCAACATGGTCACTAAAGCAAAATTGGTGGCAAAAATATACAGATGGAATGGAATACCAAGTCTAGGAAGAGATAAAATAGGCATGGATGCAAGGTAATGCTTTATGGCATCAAAAGCCTCTTTAAACTTAGTTGTCTAGTGAAAGGTGATTGAATGACTTGCATTTATTTGATAATTGAGCGATAAAGCAACATATCACTTAAATATTTCCTTGCAACTTATAAAGTTATTTAATATTTGTGGGGGGTGGAATTTATAAAATGGAATTGAATTTTTTAGGGTCCACTTCTATGCCTCTTGGAGATGATGAATCCTAAGAGTTTTACAGAAGTGATGTCAAAGACACACTTATTAGGGTTTAATCCCATATTATTCTCAAGTAGGCAATCCAAAAATTTGTGAAGGACATCGATATGCTTGTGTCATTTTTTAGAATTGGCCAAAATATCATCCACATAATATTTAATAATTTTATGCATATAGTCATGGAAGATATAAGTTATATCCTATTCATAGTTAGAACCCACATTCTTAAGGTTGAAGGGCATGATGATATTCTCACAATGACACTGAGAGGGGGGGTGAATCAGTGTAGCTAAAAATTTTGATCTGCAATTCTTAAAACTGAAGCAAAGAGAACTAAAAATAGATAAAGCAGTAAACACAAGAGAGCACACCACAACACACAATGTAACGAGGTTCACCAATTTGGCTACTCCTCAAGAATGACTGCTTGGACTACGGTCCAAATCCAGCCTTTGCAAAACACCAATTTTACAATCTGTTTACCAAGACCCACCTGGAAGGAGCACCAACCCCAGATTTATCCGCACCTACGAAAGGAGCACCAACCCCTATCCAAGCACCAACTTGGATCACAGATTTGAAAGTTATATCAATGACATACAAATGCCTTCACTATCACAAGACCCTGACTGGTCTCCAATTTAAAACACAGTAATTACTCACTGCTCAGCTTGTTTCTCTCTTACAGCACTCTTCTCACCCTCTTTCGATAGCACTTTCATGATTACAGCAGCAACCATATTCTTCATGCAAATCTGCTTTTATAACCGAGTTTTGTTTCTATTTTTAGCTATCATATTTGCGCATGCAACCCGTAACTGTTTCTTTAATAATCTTTTCTGCCACTTGTCAACTGTAACTGTCTCTTTATGTAACTCCCCTTTTATTTATAGAACCGTCATTTCATTAAAATACGTTACATGCAATTTAAACCTTTACCACGACTGTTCATTTCTTTTCTGTGCATGCATGCATTTTTTGATTCTATTTATGCGACTGTTCGATTTCTCCTTTTTGTCTATTCTTAAAATAGCTGCATGATTTCTATCTGTAAATGCATCTGTAACTGTCGCTTTTACTACAGTTAACTCTTCTTAATTCGGCTGCATGCTATTCTTCTACAACTGCCACTTTAACTATCGTTTTGTGCCAGTTAACAGTCTGTTATCGTGCAGTTGCGGCCTGTCACAAAATCATGACACTTCTGTCTCTTTCTGCCCTTCTCGGCTTTAACACGCGAAAAAATAGCATGTCATGAAATCATGACATTCTCGGCCTCCTTGCTCTCCTTTTGTCTTGCCGCGAAAATGGAACATGTCACGAAATCATGACATCTTCGTTGCCTTGTGCCTTTTTTGCCTTCCCCATGAAAACGGAACATGTCGCGAAATTGCAACATCTTCGCTGCCTTGTGCCTTTTCTGCCTTTCGCTCGTGAAAACGGAACATGTCGCGAAATCGTGACATCTTCGCTGCCTTGTGCCTTTTCTGCCTTCCGCTCATGAAAACGGAACATGTCGCGAAATCGTGACATCTCTCACTGCCTTGTGCCTTTTCTGCCTTTCGCTCGCAAAAACGAAACATGTCGCGAAATCGTGACATCTCTCTCTTCCTTGTGCCTTTTCTTCCTTCCATCCGCAAAATGGAACATGTCACGAAATCGTGACATCTTTCTCTGCCTTGTGCCTTTTCTGTCTTTGGCTAGCGAAAATGAAACATGTCGCGAAATCGTGACATCTTTTTCTCCTTGGCTACTTTCTCTTCGAACCTGTCACGAAATCACGACACTTTTCATCCTTGGCGCTTTCTCTTGGAACTTGTCATGAAATCGTGACACTTTTTCTCCTTAGCGCTTCTTCTCCGAACATGTCACGAAATCGTGACAGTTTTTCTTGCAAGCGCTTCTTCTCCGAACATGTCATGAAATCGCGACAGTTTTTCTACTTGCTTTCTTTTCTGCCAACATGTCGCGAAATCGTGACAGTTTTTCCACTTGGCTTCTTTGCCTGCAACATGTCACGAAATCGTGACAGTTTTTCCACTTGGCTTCTTTGCCTGCAACATGTCACGAAATCGTGACAGTTTTGCTTGTGCCTTCTCTCTCCTCGTCCATGTCGTGAAATCGTGACAATTTTTCTTGCGCCTTCTCTCTCCTCCGATATGTCGCGAAATCATGACGTTTTTCTTTCTGCCTTCTAACTTCTCAACCTGTCGCGATATCGCGACAGAAAACATGTCACGATATCGCGACAGTTTTCTTACTTGTCTTTTTCTTTGATTTTCTGGATCTGGGTCACTTCTATTTTCTTGGAATTTCACTGTACATGATCTGACTGATCTCTGAACTCCTGTCCACTGCTTCAACTGCATCAACTGATCCTGCTTCAACTGCATCAACTGATCTATCTGTCTGTGTTGACAACAATGACAATACTTTTGCTGCACCTTGCTCAACAATCTCCCCCTTTGGAATTGTTGGCAACACTCATGCACTCTCCTGTAATTCTTCTCCCCCTTTGACAATAATACCAAAGGGCTGCTGCAGACTCCCCCTGAGTCTATGCACAACATTCTCAGATACACATTGTTATAGTTAGCAAAAATAATGAATATGAGCAAAACTATAAACATAGGCATAAGTACTCCCCATGAGAATGTGATCCCAATTGATAGTCAGTTCTTTGGAAATGTGACTACTCCCAACTTACTCCGAAGGTACTGAAAAACTTCCTTGGGCAATGGTTTTGTGAATATATCCGCTACTTGCTCTGTAGTTGGAACAAAATCCAATTTGACCTCACCTTCTGTAACTTTATCCTTCAAGAAGTGATACCGGATTGCAATATGTTTGGTTCGAGAATGCATAACCGGATTCTTTGATATGTTTATAGCACTGGTGTTATCACATTTAACTGAAATTGGCTCTTTGAAGTGAATACCAAGATCTTTCAGTGTTTGTCTCATCCATAATATCTGAGTACAACATGTTGTTGCTGCAATGTATTCTGCCTCTGCTGTGGATAGAGAGACTGATTCTTGTTTCTTGTTGTGCCATGCTACCGACTGTCTCCAAGATAAAATGCTCCTCCACTGGTACTCTTTCTGCCCAATCTGCATCAGAATATGCAATAAGAGTGAAGTCCTTACCTTTTGGGTACCACAACCCATACTCCATAGTACCCTTGAGGTACCTAAAAATCCTCTTTACAGCTGTCACATGAGTCTCTTTGGGACTAGCCTGAAATCTTGCTACCATGCATACTGCCTGTAATATATCTGGTCTAGTGGCTGTCAAATACAGCAGGCTTCCAATCATAGACCTGTACATGGTTTGATCTACATCCGGAGATTTGTCATCCTTGCTCAACTTGCAACCTATTGTCATGGGAGTGCTTGACAGGTTTACTATCCTCCATTGTGAACTTTTTCAGCATTTCTTTCACATATTTTACTTGAGAGATAAAAATCCCCTTTTCACTTTGATTGACTTGCAATCCGAGGAAATAAGAAAGTTCACCAATCATTGACATCTCAAATTTTGTCTTCATTTTATTAGCTGTCTCTACAATATTTATCCATGCTGCTGCCAAATATTATATCATCTACATAAACAACAAGTACAATAAGATGGCCATTCTCAGTTTTGATATATAAATTGTTGTCCACCATACCTTTCTTGAACCCCTATTTAATAAGATAGTTATCTAGCCTTGCATACCATGCTCTGGGTGCCTATTTCAGACCATACAATGCTTTCTTTAACCTGCAAACAAAATCAGGATTGTCACCGAGTTGGAAGCCATCTGGCTGTTCAATGTAAACCTCTTCTTCCAGTTTTCCATTCAGAAATGCTGATTTTACATCCATTTGATATACTTTGAAGTTTTTATGGACTGCTAAAGCCAGAAACATTCTGATTGCTTCTAGTCTGGCAACTGGTGCAAATGTTTCCTCAAAATCAATGCCTTCAACCTGAGCATAGCCTTTATAGACCAATCTTGCCTTATTTTTGACAACCTGTCCGTCTTCATTTAATTTATTTTGAAAAATCCATTTAGTGCCAATTATGTTTTTATTTGTTGGCCGTGGTACTAATTCCCAGGTTTTGTTTTTCTCAATCTGATCTAGTTCTTCATTAATTGCCTTCATCCAACTTTCATCTGTGCTTGCTTCAGCAATATTTTTGGGTTCAATGCTTGGATAATAAAGAGTAGTTCCATATTCTTGCTCTTCTTGTCTGAATACCAACTGTTGGGTCCCCAATAATCTGTTCTCTGGGATGATTTTTTTGCCAGCTGCCTATTTTGAATTTATTGTTCTCTTCTTCTTCTGAGTCGATTCTTAAATCAGCTGGGTCAATTTTCTGATTTTCTTCTTTTTCTATTTCTTCATCTCCTTCAATGACGTCTTCATAAATAGGGTAGTTTTCTTGATACGTAACTTCTTGTTCTCTACCTTCATCAACTTTAACATCAGCACTCTCAATAATTTTCTTTAGCCGCTTGTTGTAACATGTGTAGGCTTTGCTTTTAGTTGAGTAACCGAGAAAAATACCTTCGTCGACTCTATCTTCGAACTTACCGAGATTATCTTCAGTTCGTTTGATATAACACTTGTTGTCGAACACTTTGAAGTATCTTGTTGTTGCTTTCCTGCCGAACCACAGTTCATACGGTGTTTTGCTTTCATGTGTTCTTAGCATGCACCTATTTTGAATGTAAACTACAGTATGTACTGCCTCTTTCCAGAATCTATCAGCTATTTTGTTCTCAGCCAACATTGTCCATGCCATTTCTTGCATAGTCATGTTCTTCCTTTCAACAACACCATTCTATCGAGGTGTCCTTGCTGCTGAAAACTGTCTTCTAATCCCATATTTTTGACAGTATTCTGCAAACTCCTCTGAGATAAACTCTCCTCCTCTGTCTGATCTTAGGCATTTAATTCTTTTTCCAATCTGATTCTCAACCTACTTTTTAAAAATCTTGAACATCTCAAAGGCATCTGATTTAAGCTTTAAAAATAGTACCCATGTCATTCTAGAGTAGTCATCTATGAACAGCATAAAGTATTTGTCACCATTTATGCTTTGTGTTCTCATGGGTCCACATAAATCAGTATGAATCAGCTCTAACGGTTTGCTGGTGAAATATTCCTTTGCTTTAAATGTGGATCTGGTTTGCTTCCCTTTTTGGCATGAAGCACATATGCTATTTATCGATTTGCCAATGGTGGGTATATCTCTTACTGCTCTTTTTGAACTTATTTTTACCAGATTGTCAAAGCTAATATGCCCGAGCCTCTTGTGCCACAACCAGTTTTCATCTTCCTGTCCAATCAAGCATGATCCTTCTGAAGTTTCGAGAGAGTGTATAGATTTCCAGAAGTCCTCGATCCAGTAGCTACCAGCTTCCCACTGTGTGCTTTTCTTACTTCATAGCCTTGTTTTTTAAAGATGACTTCATGACCTCTGTCACAGATTTGACTTACGCTCAGTAAGTTGTGCTTCAAACCAACTACAAACAGAACTTCTTTGGAATTGATCTTTCCATCACTTATCTTGACTGATCCTTTTCCAACTATTTTGGCTCCATCATTATTTCCAAACTTTACCGAGCCCCCTTCATATTTCTGTAATTTTTCAAATTTTTGTTTATCTCTGGTCATGTGACTGGAGCATCCACTGTCCAATATCCATGGTGCTGATTTGTTCTGTGCTTTGAATGCTGTCTGGACAATCAAGGATTCCTTTTCTTCTTTGAGTTGCTCTTTTTCTTTCCATTCTGATTTGGCTGTAGTTTTGGTCATTTGTTTAGACTTTTCTTTGTCAGTGGCCTGTGCATGTTTATCTGGGAATTTTCTGTTTTGCTTTAAACTATTTGGTTGAGTTCTTCTTCCCTGATATTTATTTGTTGCATATGTGCTTCTACAGTTTCTTGCAATATGTCCAAAGTTGTGACAGTTATAGCATTCTATCGCATAATCTATCAAGGGTGAAAATACATTTCTATTGGAAAAATTTCTTTGTCCTATATTATAAATGCAATCTGAAATCTTATGACCGTAAGTATTGCATTTAAAACAATAACCAGAAAAAGAATGATTGAACCTGGGAGTTGGTCTTTGCCAATTTGTAGTAGGAGCCACAAATTTTCTTCTCCTTTGATGAGTGACTTTTGTGAATCCCTCATTGTCAACGATCTTCTCGTGCCTGCCATTGTTGCTTTCTTTTGCAAGATTCATTTTTCTTTGGTCAACCTTGATTTTATCCTCTTTCTTTACTTGGTTCTATAGTTATGGCCTTTGATCCACTTGATGATTCTCCTTCGACAAACCCCAAGCCAAACTTGATGTCTGTAGTCCTCTGACTATTTATAATCTTTTCAAGCTTTGCAGAACTTCCTTCAAGTTTGTGATAGTGGCTCAATTTTTTATTCTTTTCTTCTAGCCGCATTCTTAAAATAACAATCTCTTCTTCTAGTTTGCTTCACTCATCTATTCTCATGGTTAACTGTACTTCAAGTTCTTCAGACATTTTCTTAAATTCTTCTATCTGTACTTTTAAGCTGTTTATTATGTCATTCGCATCTTCAAGCTTTCTTGAGACTTTATTATTCTTTTTCCTTTCTGACTTCAACTCTTTAAGTGCCGCAACCAACTCACCTTCCAGATAAACTTCAGCCTCATCCTTATTTTTTGTATCATCTTCCTGTTTTTCTTCTGTTTTTGCTTCTTCAAATGCCATGAACAGAGCTTCACCTGTTTCTTCTTCAGAATCTTCACCTGAGCTATCTTCAGAAGAGCTGACATTCTTGGATATGAAACTTTTCTTTTTGAAATTGCTTTTCTTGAAGTTTGGTTTCTTTTTCCAGTCACTTCTTTCTTTGTGTGACCCTTCATTACTATTAGTTTTCTCATTCATGGGACACTTAGCTGCAAAGTGACCGACCCCTCCACAATTGAAACACTTAAATGGCAACTTTCCTCTATATTTTCCTTTTCCTTTTGTAAGTTTTCGAACAAAGTTGGCTTCGATTTCATCCGATGTTTCTTCAGCCTCAGATTCTTGTTCAGCTTTTGTATTCTTGTGTGCTTTAAAAGCGACTTCTTTGTCTATGGGCTTAGTTTGTCCTATTCTCATTTCGTATGCAGTCAAGGAACCATGCATCTCGTCCATGCTAAAATTGTTTAGATCTTTAGCCTCTTCTATTGCAAAAACTTTAGAATTAAATCTTTTGTGAAGAGTTCTAAGTACCTTTTTCACGACAACTGCATCTTCGATCTCTTCGTCGAGTCCTCTGATTGCATTGATGACTCCATTGACTCTCAGCATATAGGTCTCAATGTTCTCTTCGTCATTCATTTGTAATGCCTCGAACTGAGCTCGATGAGTTTGCAGTTTGGCTTCCTTGATCTTGTTGTCTCCTTCATGAATGCTTTTTAGTTTGTCCCATATGTCTTTTGCCGATTTACAGCTCATGACCCTTATCAGTTCATTGTCTACTAGCCCACACATTATTGCATTCTTTGCTTTGGCGTTATTCTCAGACAGTTTCTTATCGACAACATCTGTTGGAGGAGTAGTGGGTGTTGTGTATCCACTTTCTACTGACTCCCAAATGTCGTATCCTAAAGCACTCAGATATGTCTGCATCCTGAGTCTCCAGAATGAGTAATTAGTTCCATTGAACAAAGGAGCTTTGTTTGATGAAAATCCTTCACTACCTGCCATTGTGTTCCTTCCAAGATCACCTTAGCTGATTAAGCTTGTTCAGAACTTGGCTCTGATACCAATTGATATTCTCACAATGACACTGAGAGGGGGGGTGAATCAGTGTAGCTAAAAATTTTGATCTACAATTCTTAAAACTGAAGCAAAGAGAACTAAAAATAGATAAAGCAGTAAACACAAGAGAGCACACCACAACACACAATGTAACGAGGTTCACCAATTTGGCTACTCCTCAAGAATGATTGCTTGGACTACGGTCCAAATCTAGCCTTTGCAAAACACCAATTTTACAATCTGTTTACCAGCACCCACTGGAAGGAGCACCAACCCCAGATTTATCTGCACCTACAGAAAGGAGCACCAACCCCTATCCAAGCACCAACTTGGATCACAGATTTGAAAGTTATATCAATGACATACAAATGCCTTCACTATCACAAGACCCTGACTGGTCTCCAATTTAAAACACAATAATTACTCACTGCTCAGCTTGTTTCTCTCTTACAACACTCTTCTCACCCTCTTTCGGTAGCACTTTCATGATTACAGCAGCAACCATATTCTTCACGCAAATCTGCTTTTATAACCGAGTTCTGTTTCTATTTTTAGCTATCATATTTGCGCATGCAACCCGTACCTATTTCTTTAATAATATTTTCTGCCACTTGTCAACTGTAACTGTCTCTTTATGTAACTCCCCTTTTATTTATAGAACCATCATTTCGTTAAAATACGTTACATGCAATTTAAACCTTTACCACGACTGTTCGTTTCTTTTCTGTGCATGCATGCATTTTTTGATTCTATTTATGCGACTGTTCGATTTCTCCTTTTTGTCTGTTCTTAAAATAGCTGCATGATTTCTATCTGTAAATGCATCTGTAACTATCGCTTTTACTACAGTTAACTCTTCTTAATTCGGTTGCATGCTATTCTTCTACAACTGCCACTTTAACTGTCGTTTTGTGCCAGTTAACAGTCTGTTATCGTGCAGTTACAGCCTGTCACGAAATCGTGACACTTCTGTCTCTTTCTGCCCTTCTCGGCTTTAACATGCGAAAAAATAGCATGTCATGAAATCATGACATTCTCGGCCTCCTTGCTCTCCTTCTGTCTTGCCATCGTGAAAATGGAACATGTCGCGAAATCGTGACATCTTCGCTGCCTTGTGCCTTTTCTACCATCTGCCTGCGAAAACGGAACATGTCGCGAAATCGTGACATCTTCGCTGCCTTGTGCCTTTCTCTGTCTTTCACTCACGAAAATGAAACATGTCACGAAATCGTGACATCTTCGCTGCCTTGTGCCTTTTCTGCCTTTCGCTCGCGAAAACGGAACATGTCACGAAATCGCGACATCTTCGCTGCCTTGTGCCTTTTCTGCCTTCTGCTCATGAAAACGGAACATGTCACGAAATCGCGACATCTCTCTCTTCCTTGTGCCTTTTCTTCTTCCGCCGCAAACGAAACATGTCGCGAAATCGTGACACTTTCCTCTCCTTGTGCCTTTTCATCTTTCAAAATGGAACATGTCGCGAAATCATGACACTTTCTCTCCTTGGCACTTTCTCTTCGAACCTATCATGAAATCGTGACACTTTTCTCCTTGGCGCTTTCTCTTCGAACCTGTCATGAAATCGTGACACTTTTTCTCCTTAGCGCTTCTTCTCCGAACATGTCACGAAATCGTGACAGTTTTTCTTGCAAGCGCTTCTTCTCCGAACATGTCGCGAAATCATGACAGTTTTTCTACTTGCTTTCTTTTCTGCCAACATGTCGCGAAATCATGATAGTTTTTCCACTTGGCTTCTTTTCCAACATGTCATGAAATCGTGACAGTTTTTCCACTTGGCTTCTTTGCCTGCAACATGTCACGAAATCGTGATAGTTTTGCTTGCGTATTCTCTCTCCTCGTCCATGTCACGAAATCGTGACAATTTTCTTTGTGCCTTCTCTCTCCTCCAATATGTCATGAAATCGCGATGTTTTTCTTTTTGCCTTCTAACTTCTCAACCTGTCGCGATATCGCGACAGAAAACATGTCGCGATATCGCGACAGTTTTCTTACTTGTCTTTTTCTTTGATTTTTTGGATCTGGGTCACTTCTGTTTTCTTGGAATTTCACTGTACATGATCTGACTGATCTCTGAACTCCTATCCACTGCTTCAACTGCATCAACTGATCTATCTGTCTGTGTTGACAACAATGACAATACTTTTGCTGCACCTTGCTCAACACATGACTTTAAAAAAAATGTCCCCCATGGTGTCATGAATGATGTCTTGTGTTGGTCGTTAGGATTAAAATATATTTGATTGTAGCCTGAGAAACCATCAATGAGGGAGAGCATTTCATGTCCAACAATAGAGTCTATTGGTGTATCAATGTTAGGAAGAAGGAAGTCATCCTTGGGATATGCTTTTTTATAGTCTCAAAAATTAGTGCATATGAGATCCTCCCAATGGGCACCATGTTTGAAACTCATTATGGGTAATCAATGGGTTGAATGAAACCCATATCTAAAAGTTTTTGTAGCTTTTCTTTAACCATGAGGGCAATGGTCTGATGAAGCTTTCAAATATTTTACTTGACTATCTTGGTATTTGGAATAAGAATGAGATTGTGTACAACAAGATTTGGGTCAAGGCTAGGCTTATATTTATAGGACCACATAAAAAATTGTATGTCTTCGATCAAGAGGGTGGTGAATTTTTTGTGCTCTTCAGCCAAGAAGCCTCTTTCCAAGCTTGATAATTTGAGGGTTATTAGGATTAGTTCTGAGGTTAATATTGATGGTTTTCTCCATGAGCATGTGGAAACCATCCTCTAGCTGGTGAGGGATGGGGATGAGGTGAATGTCTTCTACAATATTTGGAGGAGGAGGAGGCTTGACATTACTAAATTCAACCTGATAAATGAAATAGGAATAGGGAGGAATGTAAGAAGTTGAGGTTTGAAGTAATTGATTAGTGGGGAAGAATTCATTTGGAGCAGGAGGGGATGAAATGTGGTTAAAGTTAATGGCCTTAGTATTAATGTGGATAAGATGAGAGGGATTGGTTGGATGATAAAGGAGATAAAATAGGTCAATGGAGATCATGTTGACATGATGATATGAAGAGATAAGATTATTAGAGGATATGTTTTTAGGCATAATATTATGGGGGAGGGTAGGAATAGGTGGACAAGGATCAGGTTGAGGTGGTAAGGGTTGAGGTGGGGATTGAACCAACATGTTAGGATGCTTGGAAGGGAGGGTATTAGGAAATATAAGGAGTGTTATGGGTAATAGATGAAGATAAAAGGTATCATCATTTAAGGGATTGATTATGGAGATAATAGGAGATGACTCTTTTTTTTAGCTATCAGAACCAATGGATAGTTGAAACTTGGAAAACATCATCGAGTAATAGGTGGGCATATTTAGTTTACAAGGTGGAATATGTGTTAGCCAGAGGTTAGGTGGAGACAAAGATGGAGGAAGTAGGCATGGGGATTATGGAAGTAAAATTGTTGAAATGAAAAGAATAGAAGCTTGGATTGTTACTTGGAAAGTAGAGGAAGTGGTGGAGGGAGGAGTATTAGTGTGAGTATACATAGCAGGTGGATAGGAGGTGACTGACATAGGATCACGCATGGGGGGAAGTGGTGGAGGAATTAAGTGGATGAATGGGTTGATAAGGTGGGGAAGGTAAGAGAGGGGAATTTTTGGAGGAGGTTGGGATGGTATACTGAGAAGGGAATTTGGGGTTAGGGGTAATAATTTGTGAATAATGTGGTTGATAAGGAAGTGAGAAGGAAGGTTGGATGGGAGGATGGAAAAATTAAGAAGTAGGGGGTGATTGGTGGTAAAAAGTGATAGTTCAGAGGCTGATGTGTGGAAATATATAAGGGTGGTATGGAGGAGGAATGGGAGTGAAATGATGAGGGAGAAAAATCATGAGAATCCATCGATAAAACCACAAAGGAGGAATTAGAAGGGATGGAACTAAAATATTGTGGATGAGGAATGGATGAGGTGGATGAGGAGGGATGAGCAGGGCTAGGTTGGATAGGTTGAGTAGGTTGAAAATTGGTAAGGGAAAAATGAGTTGATGGAAAAGGAGACTCTTGTAGGTTGGTGACCATGTTACATTATTTGAAAAGTTCATCATAAATAGGGATGTAATGGACGTGAACATCATGAACATATTTGATACAATGATGTAATATAGAGGGTATGCATTGCATATCCTAAATCCATGGTCATCTAAGTAGTAGGTTGTACTGTATTTCTCCTTCAAGTATTTAATATAAGGTATGGATAGTCTTTACCCCCACTTGAATGGGGAGAATGACTATCCCAAGAATTGGACACAAAGCACTATTGAAGTCCCATAGAGTAAATGTGGAAGTGACTATATAGGAAGGAGGAATATTGAGGTGTTTTAGAGAAGTTGATGTGATGATATTAGTTGATGAGCCTATGTCAACCAAAATATATTTGAAAGTGATGCCATATACATGAGACATGATATGCACAGGTGGATCCGAAGCTTCCATTGATATGGTTTTAATTTCATGATCATAAAATGTGATAGCAGGATTTACATAGACCCATATGTTCTCCATGGAGATAGCAAAAGTATTAGGATCTTGATCTTGGAGATTAATGTATTTTAGGATATTCATTAATGCCTTTCCATGTGGGGATAATTTTTTTATAAACTCATATATTAAAAGTTTAGGTGATGTCATTTTGAGGTTGTGGACAAGTTGACATTTGATTTGGAGGACCAGTCATGGTGGGAAATGCGTGGCTTGCATTTGTGGAAATGGTATAGTTGAGGAAGGAGGTACATTAGAAGGGCAAACTGGTTGTTATTGCCTATCAGGATAGTGTTGGTTTCTTATGATAATACTAATCATTCCAATAAAAAAATTGTGATATGGTACATTATTTACATGATTGACTTGATTTGGAGTGGTGGAATTGAGGTTCTATTATAGGATTGTTATGTCCCATGTTGTGGCAAAGTATTTTGATACATTCCAAGGTTTATATTTGGAGGGGTGAGAGGATTTTCAATTTGGATCTTATCCTTATAAATTATACCCTACACTAGATGTTTAAATTGAAAGTAATCATTAATATCATGTCTCTTATGTTGATGATAAACATAATAGAGATGTTCCTTATATGACTTAAATTTAGATTTATTAGGATATTCTCGTTTAGCTTTGGTTAAGTAGATTACATGTGCCTCATAAATCCTTTGGAATATGGTTGACAAGGGATTAGATAGATGGGTGAGGTTTCAAGGCCTAGGTGGGTTGAAGGGATGATTAGAATGTTAAGAAGATGAAGAAGGATTTTGGTATTGAGGGGGAGGGGGTTGAGCCTGATAGGTTTTTTTTTGAGGTAGGTAAGAGGGTTTTTGAGGTGAAGGGTGAAGGGAAAAAAATACCAAAACCAAAACCACATTCACAAGACATAAAAATAATAACTACTTGTTTGTGTAGATAGTACATCTAATTAAAAACAAGATCATCAAAACCACTCCTAAACCCATCCCCTACATTTTATATCATGTCTACTCACTTATGGTCTAGAATAGAATCCAAGCCCATGCTCAAGAAAAAAACTCCATGGAGCATTTCGACCACATCCCTCCTCCTTCATCCACCCCTACCACAAATTTGGAAAGTACCTCCCATCTATTGCTTTATGATCTATCCTATCACCATAATCCAAGAAAGAGAGCATATGACTTTGTCACCCAAACTATTCTGCTTGAGACCCCTAGTGAGGCTTCCCCTTCACATGATCATCAACCCAAACAACACTCCTTTTTGATAGCCACTAAGCCAAATAACCCATCCTATTCTAAAATATTTGTAGCTCTTCTTTAACCATGAGGGAAATGGTAGGTTGAAGCTTCTAAATATTTTGATTGATTGGCTTGGCATTTGTATTAAGAATGAGATTGTGTACTACAATATCTAGTTCAAGACTAAGCATATATTTATAGGACCACACTAAAACCTTCTTGTATTCGGTTAGGATGGTAGTGAATTTTTTATGCTCTTGAGCCAAGAGGTTGTTTCCAAGCTTGAGAATTTGAGGGTTATCTAGATCAATGTTGAGGTTTATATTGATGGTTTCCTCCAAGAGCATGTGAGAACCATATTCTAGCGATTGTGGGGTGGGGGTGAGATGAATGTAATCTACAATATTTGGATGAGGATGAGGCTTGGAATTACTAACTTTGGCTTGATAAACAAAAGAGGAATATGAAGGAATGTAAGCAATTGAGGTTTGAAGTAATTGATTAGTGAGGAATAAGTCATCTAGATTATGAGGAGATGAAATATGATTGAATTCAATGGCCTTAGGATTAATATGGATAATATGAGAGGGATTTATTGGACGATGAAGGGGAGAAAAGAGGTCAACATAGATCATGTTAACCTGGTGATATGAAGAGGAAGGATTGTTAGAGGATAGGCTTTTAGGTATAATATTGCATGGAAGGGTAGGAATAGATGGACAAGAATCTGGTTAAGGTGGTAAGGGTCAAGCTGGGGGTTGAACCGACATGTTAGGATGCTTAGGAGGGAGGAGAGTAGGAAATATAAGTAGTGGTATGGGAAATAAATTAATAGAAAAGTTATCATCATCTAAGGGATCAATTATGGACATAATAGGAGACAAATCCTTTTTTGAGCTATCAAAAGCAATGGAAAGTTGATCAAAGCATTATTTGAGTTCATTCCCTGAGGTTTTATATGGGTAAGCATGGATGGTGGCAACTTGGAAAAAGTCATCATACAATAGGTAGGCATATTCAAGGTCAATGTATCCATGGTATTTGCCATCCTCCTCAAGACCAAGGGTAATACCTTGGAGATCATCCTCAAGGTTGACTAAATAACTCTTGCCATACATTAGACCTGACTTGTTACTAGGCAACTCATATTTAGGCTCAATAAGGGCATGTGTGCCTTACTCATATTGACCAAGACCATATCCTTTCCAATGAAAACATTGAAATTATTATGTGGAAAAGGATGGATTAGACAAATAGTCAATGTTGGCACAAAATGGTGGCTCAAGCTATTAGGGGCGAGGTCATTCAAAAGAAGTATCAAGTCCTCTATATATAAAATTGGTGTAATATATGAAGAACCTAGAGGAAAAATAGCACCAATGGTCAAGGGGGTGTCACAAGGATGGCCAAAAGGTTGAGCAAACTCTATTTGATGAAGGGAAGTGAATGTTACATTATGTACAAGGTAGTCATCTATACTAGGATTGGATATATGTACATCAACATGAGGAGGAAGGGGTGAGGATGATGATAAAGGGGATTAAAAATTGGAGGGTGAGGAGGTGTGGGAGTGGAATAAATGGATGGGATTGTGAGTGAAGGAAAGGAAGAAGATGTGGAGGTTTCATGTGCATGGTTAGGAATAAATAAGGAATCATTTGAAGTATCCAAATAAATGGAGGCCTTAGTTTGTGAGGTGGAATATATAGCACAGGGGGGAGTATTCCTAGAAGGGGAGGTGAAATGGGAGGTTTTGGGATGAATTCCAAGGTTTTGTAACTATTTTGGTCCAAATTGTATAGTTGTATGGTTTGCAACTATACGATTTACAAAAACTCACAAAAATGAAAAATACAATTCCAAATCATACAATTGTATGGTTATAACCATACAACACACTAAACTATATGATTTTCCACTTGTGCAATATGCCAAAATTTAGTTTACAAGTGAAACTTGGTAGTTTTGCAATCGTTCACTTCTAGATCAATTATTTTTCACCTTTAACACACTCAATTATGCAAATGTATCCTAATAATAAGGTAAATGATCAATTGTACATTTTGGTTGGTTGATTGTATAGTTGCACAAACCCTTGCTATAATAAATCAATTGTAGATCTATCAATTTACACACTAAATCTTGACAAGGTAATAATTGTATATTGCTATAGTTCTAGTGCCAACCTAGTTTTCTAACATGCAACTCCAGATTCATAATATTTGATTAATACCATCAATATTTTTCACTATTCATATCTATAATCATGGAAGGCTATACAAACATCTCATTTACCAATTATAAAAGATCTATGGAATAATGCACATTCACCATCCATCACACAAGATTGAGAAATCATCAGCAATGCATTCCCATTGTATGTCATTCAACTACAATATCATCTTGGTCATACTTGCATAGAATGTATAATCTAGATTTACCAAAAATATGCATAAAAAATATTCGTATTTTCACATAGTCCATTAACATAACATTACCATAATGATGGATCACTTTTATGAATAATGATCAACAATGAAAAATATCCCACAAGAATGACATCATGAACAACCATAATCTTCCACTATGAACCATAATAATTATCAAAATTCATGAACAACCTTGAAAATTTGAATAGGGGGGCTTTATAATGCTTTCCTATGCTATTCCAAAGTGGTTCTTGAGACAAAACATCATTCATAATTGCCATCCTACAATACTTTAAAACAATAAATGCACTAAGGTTTTACTAAGTCCTAATTTTATTTTTATCAAATTACCTTTCATGTGCATTTCAATTTATTTCATTTAACTTCTAATTGTATGTTTATGACCAATTGTATAATTACACAATTGTACATTTACAACCCTACACTATACAATTAGATAAAATTGAAGAACACAAGCTTATACTTGGAGGGAGGGTGAACAGTATAAGACCTCTTTTTACTTTTTCCATTATACTTCAAAATAGTAAAGCAATATACCCAAAGCAATATCAAAGCAATGCACAATATCATCCACAAAGTGACACCAATTTTAACGTGGTTCACCCCGAATGGTTGGGTTACGTCCACAAAACTTTTCTCTAAAAGTTATCTCAAAGTTCTTTGGGAATCCTTCCCAATTACAATGTTTATGAGCCTCGGCCCAAAGGAGATACCTTCCCCCAATCAGAATTTATGAGCCTCTCGCTCAAAGGAGATACCTTCTCGCTCAAAGGAGATACCTTCCCCCAATCAAAATTTATGAGCCTCTCGCTCAAAGGAGATACCTTCCCCTCTCGCTCTGGAAATGATCCCTCGGAAGATCAACCGCCTCTACCTCTTGCCAGCACGTGGAACTCCTTTCCATCGAAGACCTCCTATCCTCAATGCTTAGCCTAAGAGACCTCTCGCCTTCTATGATCACGTCCACAGCAGCTCAACGAACCTCGTACCAAACACAGTCAGTCGGTCTAGTACAAGTCTTCCTCTATCTGTCGGATCTGTCCAACTCTTGAACAAATCAATCCTCTGCATACAAGCCTTCTCAAAGACTTGCCAAATCTATCCTCGGGTTCTTCTCATAGAACCAATGCACCTCTGTCCTCAAGTTCTCCCGATAGAACTATCAAACTCAGCTCACAAGTCCTCTGCTAGGACCTGTCCAAATCTGCTCACAAGTCCCCACCGAAACCTATCCAAAACTGCTCACAAGTCCCCACCAGAACCTGTCCAAAACTGCTCACAAGTCCCCACCGAAACCTATCCAAAACTGCTCACAAGTCCCCATCGAAACCTGTCCAAAACTGCTCACAAGTCCCCACCGAAACCTGTCCAAAACTCAACAAGCTCACCAAGAAAAACTTTCTTAGTAGGAAATCACAAAGTGAATTGTTAGAGACCCAATGTGATTTGTCAAACTCATAGAAGCATAAAGAGAATTTTTAGAGACTCAATATGTTCTATACTCAACTCCCAATCTCAAAACTCAACTCAAATCAACTCAGCTCAATCTCAATCTCAAATCTGAAAACTCAACTCAATATCTGAAATGGATAGGATAGAATGCTTTCTTTCAAGAACATGAAACCCCAACAATTGCCAACTATGCAAAGAATCACATAACAATGATACTCATGTTCTTTTCACCATCAATTAGGGCTTCAACAACAATGCTCATCAAACAAGGTTCAATCAACACCATTCAACTCAAAACACAACCTTGAAGCATTTCACAATCAACATCAGAAAAGGAAACAAGTAGAACTCCTTTTCTCTCCAACATTGTTTGAACAAAAAGCATCCACCAACTCAAATCTCAATAGCACAAAACAACTTTTCAAATCATCAACAAAGGAGTAAGCCCAACACTTTAACCAAGTAAAGAATAGCTTGATTATAACCAATTTAATGAAAGCTAATGTCAATCTCAAAGCTGCCCACTTAAGGTTTCACAACTTCACACAAGAAGCAATTCTAACCTTAAAACATCATGCTTTCATTTCCATAATCAACCAAAAGCACTCTCAACATTACAAGAAATATTTATCCCTTATACACCTTATTTCTCCCTTATAGTCTTATCAACAATAAACTTTATCTCTCATAAGAATGCAATAAGATAATGCAAACAACACCTTCAAAAGAATATTTTATCAAAATAAAGCAAGCTTCAAACTCCTTATAACTCCTAAGCTGTTTTTCTCTCTAATAAACTTCCTCCATCCGCAAAATACACTAGCAAAAATTAATTTCGAAAATACCTTGGCCAACACCAAAAATCGCGCTATGGAGAAATTGCGCATGAACTCTAACACCACCCGCTGCATCCACTTCAATGAAGAAAAACCCTTTCACGTTATTCGAACGCGGAACCTCCCGTTCGGGTAGCACGCCAACAGCCTAGCCGCTACCGGTGCGCCAAAGGCATCCGGTGAGGTTTGAACCTCACTCTGTTTCCCTTGTACCTTCTGCGCTAGGGCTAAAATAAACAACAGGCCTCCCTGTCTTCTGACGCGAATGACGACGACGAAACCTTACGACGGATACAAAAAATGAACGACGGATATCCGAACAGCGGATCACGAAATCTCAGCGAGGAAGAAATCGAACATCAGATCGCAAATTCACAGCGAGCAACACTTTTCAAAAATGCGGATGGGATAATCTTTGATCTTCATCGTGGGAGATTTATATGCATATTTCCCATAAACTCTTGACGTCGGCGAGGAGTTTAACACGTCGGCGGAGGAGTTTAACACGTCGGCGGAGGTCTTGGCTAGCGCCCACAATCTTAGAACATAGCGCCATCAAAGTTAAGACATTTGCGCCATGGGTTAGGAGAACCCAATGCAAACAAATAAATTAATATTTATTTAAAAATAATTAAAAGGAACCTTAACAAGGTTTTTAATTATTTAAATAAATACTTCCTCCTGGACCCAAATGCATTAAACTAATGCATCCACCTGTAATCTTTAAACCTGCCAACTTGGGGTTTACAAAAGACCTTTGAAACTGTCATGTCGTAACCTTCATCAAAACAAATTGTTTGACATCAAATCAAATTCCTTCAAGAGCTTCTTGACATCAATGACAACTTATACACTTGAGCAAAGGCAATGTACCCAAAGTACCCAAAATTGCCAACAATCTCCCCCTTTGTCATTGATGGCAAACCTTTATTGAAAACACTTCTCAAGAGCCAAAACTGAAACCAACTGTGCTAACAACCGACCAACTGTGCCCACAACCGAGAATCTTCTTTTGAAGTTTTGCTCCCCCCGACTTGAAGCTCTCCTCTTCACTTTGAAGCTCTCCCCCTTACTCATATCTCTCCCCCTTTGTCATCAATGGCAAAGGGTCACCTTTGGGGCTCGGGACTAAGAATGAGCCTCTTAGCTTAGTCCCTCCCCCACCTCCCGATGAGGTGATTAATTTTGGGGTGGGAGTAAAACTCCCATTAGGCACTGATCATCATCAGCGTCTATAACTTCCTTGCTGGGCCTTCTCTTGAACTCTTTGCCCATATTCCTATTCTTGTCACTTGTTCTTGTTCTTGTTCTCATCCCTGTTCTTGTCCATGCCTTGATCCTTGGACCCGATCATGCCACTGTTCCTGTTCCTGTATTCTAGAATTTCAGCTCTACACTGTCTGATTATGTGACCTTCATTGTTGCACTTGAAACACTTGACGATGTTGTTTCTCTAAGGTAAACCTGATCTTTGAATCCACCAGTTTTGACCAAACCTATTTTGACCAAACCTGTTCTGACCAAACCTATTTTGGCCAAACCTGTTCTGACCAAACCTGTTCTGACCAAACCTATTCTGGCCAAACCTATTCTGACCAAACCTGTTCTTGTTATTTGCCTTGCAATAAACTGCCTTGTGCCCAAACTATTGACAAGAGTAGCAATACCCTTGAAAGTAACTAGCACTTCTGAAACTGTCATTTACCTTCTTCACTTGAGCCATGCAATGTGAAGCCATGTGACCAAACCCGTGACAAGCAAAACATCTGCCTTGAAACTTTCCTTTATTTGACCTCTTAGGTTCTGAAAACTTCTTCTTCTCATTCTGAATTCTGTTTTCTATTTCTGTGCATCTATCATTCAAGGACTCCTTTTCTGAAATACTTTCCTCATCGGAACTCTCTTCCTTTTGGAGTCTCTTACTAGACTCTCCAACTTGTTCCTTGTGTGGCTTAACAAAACCAAGGCCTATTTTATCTGTTGTCTTTCTTTGACCTTTGATGAGTGACTTAACCTTTTTGGAGCTATCTTGGAACTCGTAAAGCTTATCCTTGTACTCTTTAGTTTCCTCTTTCAAAGAAGCCATTTTCTGTTCTAACTCACTATACTCAAGAACCTTAGACTCTAACTCATCCTTGAGTTCCTGTGTCTTAGCTATAGAGAAGTCAAGACTTTCTATAAGATCATCTCTCTCCATACAACATTCATCTAACTTATCCTTGAGTCTAGCATTCTTCTTTCTTTCCTTTTTCAAAGCACTAAGAGCACTAATAAGTTCACCTTTAAGATCTACTTCACCTTTCTCTATATCTTCCTCTATTTGTTTGCTTTTTGAATCATCAAAGCCTTTTTCAGATTTCTTATCACTAGAGGTGCTACCCTTTTCAAAAACCATACATGCATCTTCCTTATAGTTTTCTGAAGCATCCTCATACATACTAGAAACCAAATCATTATTTGTGCAATCATCCTCAAGGTGACCAAAGTTTCCACATCTAAGACATTTCATGATAATGAATCTATGTTTCGGTTCTTCCTCTTTTTTTGATATGAACAACATCTCATTTTCATCATCACTTGAAGAACTTTCACTATCACTACTAGAACACTTACTTGCTTTGTCTAGGTAGAAACTCTTCTTGTGCTTGTGAGAATACCTCTTTCCTTGATTGTTGTGCTCATCTTTGTTCTTCCTGTGATGCTTGTGCTTTTCAGAATCCTTGCTCTTAGAATCCTGTTTATCTTCATCACTTTCATTCTTGGGAACAATACAATTAGTAGCATAATGACCAAACTTTCCACAATTGAAACATCTTACATTTTTCATACTTTTGTGCTTTCTAGAGAACTTGCCTTTCTTGTTGTAATATGCCTCTTCATCACTAGAAGACTCATCACTATCTTGAAGTTGTTTACCCTTGGATTTCTTGGTAGCCTTGAAAGTCGCCTCTTTCTTGACATCAACCTTCACTTGAGTTCTCAACTCAAATGCTGCAAGTATACTATGGAGCTCATCCTTTTTCAACTTATCCAAATCTTTAGCTTCCTCAATAGCAGAAATATTTTCACTAAATCTATTAGGAAGAGATCTTAAAATCTTATCACAAACATCATTTTCAGCAAGCTCAAGACCTAAGTCTTTCATGGAGTTAACAACCTCATCCATACGAAGCATGTAGTCACTAATATTTTCATCATCATTCATCTTGAGTTGTTCAAACATACCTTTGAAGTGTCTCAACTTGGCCTTTCTGACATTTGTATCACCCGTATGAACCACCTTCAACTGATTCCACATTTCACTAGTTGTCTTGCAGTGAATCACTTTGGTGAGATCTGCTTTCTGTAAGCCTTTCAGGATTGCATTCATTGCTTTTGAATTGCTGTGATGTAGGAGCCTTTCTTCTTTAGTATTAGGACCATGTTCAGGAATAGTGTACTCATCTTCAATCACTTCCCAAACCTCATTCCCAAGTGCCATTAGATGAACCTTCATCCTTGCACTCCAAAGACCAAAATCTGACCCATCAAGAATAGGTGTTGCATTGCCACTTGAATGATCCATTGTGTTCTTTACTAGCTTTTCCTTCAAGCTGTTAAACTTTTCGAAGGCACCTGCTCTGATACCAATTGAAGAACACAAGCTTATACTGAGAGGGGGGGTGAACAAGTATAAGACCTCTTTTTACTTTTTCCATTATACTTCAAAATAGTAAAGCAATATACCCAAAGCAATATCAAAGCAATGCACAATATCATCCACAAAGTGACACCAATTTTAACGTGGTTCACCCGAATGGTTGGGCTACGTCCACAAAACTTTTCTCTAAAAGTTATCTCAAAGTTCTTTGGGAATCCTTCCCAATTACAATGTTTATGAGCCTCGGCCCAAAGGAGATACCTTCCCCCAATCAGAATTTATGAGCCTCTGCTCAAAGGAGATACCTTCCCCCAATCAAAATTTATGAGCCTCTACTCAAAGGAGATACCTTCCCCAATCAAAATTTATGAGCCTCTGCTCAAAGGAGATACCTTCCCCTCTGCTCTGGAAATGATCCCTCAGAAGATCAACTGCCTCTACCTCTTGCCAGCACGTGGAACTCCTTTCCATCGAAGACCTCCTATCCTCAATGCTTAGCCTAAGAGACCTCTGCCTTCTATGATCACGTCCACAGCAGCTCAGCAACCTGTACCAAACACAGTCAGTCGGTCTAGTACAAGTCTTCCTCTGTCTATCAGATCTGTCCAACTCTTGAACAAATCAATCCTCTGCATACAAGCCTTCTCAAAGACTTGCCAAATCTATCCTCAGGTTCTTCTCATAGAACCAGTGCACCTCTGTCCTCAAGTTCTCTGATAGAACTATCAAACTCAGCTCACAAGTCCTCTGCTAGGACCTGTCCAAATCTGCTCACAAGTCCCCACCGAAACCTGTCCAAAACTGCTCACAAGTCCCCATCGAAACCTGTCCAAAACTGCTCACAAGTCCCCACCGAAACCTGTCCAAAACTGCTCACAAGTCCCCATCGAAACTTGTCCAAAAACTCAGCAAGCTCACCAAGAAAAACTTTCTTAGTAGGAAATCACAAAGTGAATTGTTAGAGACCCAATGTGATTTGTCAAACTCATAGAAGCATAAAGAGAATTGTTAGAGACTCAATATGTTCTATACTCAACTCCCAATCTCAAAACTCAACTCAAATCAACTCAGCTCAATCTCAATCTCAAATCTGAAAACTCAACTCAATATCTGAAATGGATAGGATAGAATGCTTTCTTTCAAGAACATGAAACCCCAACAATTGCCAACTATGCAAAGAATCACATAACAATGATACTCATGTTCTTTTCACCATCAATTAGGGCTTCAACAACAATGCTCATCAAACAAGGTTCAATCAACACCATTCAACTCAAAACACAACCTTGAAGCATTTCACAATCAACATCAGAAAAGGAAACAAGTAGAACTCCTTTTCTCTCCAACATTGTTTGAACAAAAAGCATCCACCAACTCAAATCTCAATAGCACAAAACAACTTTTCAAATCATCAACAAAGGAGTAAGCCCAACACTTTAACCAAGTAAAGAATAGCTTGATTATAACCAATTTAATGAAAGCTAATGTCAATCTCAAAGCTGCCCACTTAAGGTTTCACAACTTCACACAAGAAGCAATTCTAACCTTAAAACATCATGCTTTCATTTCCATAATCAACCAAAAGCACTCTCAACATTACAAGAAATATTTATCCCTTATACACCTTATTTCTCCCTTATAGTCTTATCAACAATAAACTTTATCTCTCATAAGAATGCAATAAGATAATGCAAACAACACCTTCAAAAGAATATTTTATCAAAATAAAGCAAGCTTCAAACTCCTTATAACTCCTAAGCTGTTTTTCTCTCTAATAAACTTCCTCCATCCGCAAAATACACTAGCAAAAATTAATTTCGAAAATACCTTGGCCAACACCAAAAATCGCGCTATGGAGAAATTGCGCACGAACTCTAACACCACCCGCTGCATCCACTTCAACGAAGAAAAACCCTTTCGCGTTATTCGAACGCGGAACCTCCCGTTCGGGTAGCGCGCCAATAGCCTAGCCGCTACCGGTGCGCCAAAGGCATCCGGTGAGGTTTGAACCTCACTCTGTTTCCCTTGTACCTTCTACGCCAGGGCTAAAATAAACAACAGGCCTCCCTGTCTTCTGACGTGAATGACGACGATGAAACCTTACGATGGATACAAAAAATGAACGGCGGATATCCGAACAACGGATCACGAAATCTCAGCGAGGAAGAAATCGAACATCAGATCGCGAAATCACAGCGAGCAACACTTTTCAAAAATGCGGATGGGATAATCTTTGATCTTCATCGTGGGAGATTTATATGCATATTTCCCATAAACTCTTGACGTCGGCGAGGAGTTTAACACGTCGACGGAGGAGTTTAACACGTCGGCGGAGGTCTTGGCTAGCGCCCACAATCTTAGAACATAGCGCCATCAAAGTTAAGACATTTGCGCCATGGGTTAGGAGAACCCAATGCAAACAAATAAATTAATATTTATTTAAAAATAATTAAAAGGAACCTTAACAAGGTTTTTAATTATTTAAATAAATACTTCCTCCTGGACCCAAATGCATTAAACTAATGCATCCACCTGTAATATTTAAACTTGCCAACTTGGGGTTTACAAAAGACCTTTGAAACTGTCATGCCGTAACCTTCATCAAAACAAATTGTTTGACATCAAATCAAATTCCTTCAAGAGCTTCTTGACATCAATGACAACTTATACACTTGAGCAAAGGCAATGTACCCAAAGTACCCAAAATTGCCAACAAAAATTGTGTAAATCCAAGTGTTATCATTTCTTCTTCTTGGAGGTGGATTTTTTACCTACATCTACCCTCCCCTTTAAATTAGGTGGTATCCTTGCTGATTCGTTTGTCTTTCCCTTGGAAAACTGGTCTTGTTGATGATCCTGGAGCTATACTTAGAGAATAGTGTGATCATTCTATAACTTGAATACATAGTTTCTGAGTTCTATAGCCTTGAATCCATACTTATTGGCTACCTCTTTTGCAGTAGCCAAAAGTTGTAGTAACTCCTTCCTCTCAAATGCACCCTTGCATAGCTTTTATTTCAACTCTATCTTGATCCAATCCACTATGGAAAGCTCCTAATACTTCTCTACAATGACACGATATCACTACTACAATTCATTATGATCCATAATTATTTTATTATAACATTTAGCATCCTTAGCCATTTCCTCAATCTTGTGTTCCTTTAGCTATAGTTGTTCTTTGAATATATTCAACTGTTTACATTCTTTGTCAACTGTTCCTTATGGACTGCTAGCTATTTTTCTTGTTGCTTGAGTTGGTGGCAATTCAAGATCAAATGCTCCTCCTATTATTTTATCTATTTATCATATCATTTTAGCAACTCATATTGTTCCTCCAATCGCTTATTTTGCTCTACATCTTGTTGGATCATAAGTTGTTTCTCTTCCTCTCTTTTTTTTGTAAAGTAAAAATAGAAAACACCAATAAAGCAATAGATCAAAGAAAATGATAATATATGCATAAAATTGATAGATCTTATTTATTATAACTCAAGGAGTATGGATATCCAATTTGTACAAGGTTAAAATACAGTGTATGCTTTGATACAATTATTAAAATGCTAGGGTTGTAAACCCTCATTTAAAATAATTTTGGTGTCTTCTAAAACTATCTTTACTCCAAAAAAATCTGGATGAGGTTGCGTATCCCTATGGGACCACCTAAGCTAGAAAATCCATTAAGAAATATGTCTCCTGTACTTGTGAACAGATCACAACACCAAGATATTAGTAGTATATGTAAGGGCTCCATTGTGTGAGAACCTAGGTGCAATGATAATAAAGTGTAAGTCAAATACAAAAAATATAGGTTGAAAAGCAATAATACCTATTACCTTATTAGAATATACCTGATTTATCTAATCTATCTCTGCTTCTGTGATCTGATGGTACACGAATGCCCGTGAGCATTCGAGGGTTTGTAGAATGCAAAATAGTTGAGGGGAAATAGCCTAGAGTGTTTGAGGAGAGCTATGAACACCTTACAGTATTATTGGAATTCTCAAAAACATTATGAAAAATCCTAGGGGTGTTTGGGGGTTTCTGGTAGGTGTATTGCAAAACCAAATTTGGTTCACAGGGGTTTTGGTTGGAGGATGAAGTGGTGGCAAAGAGGGAGGATATTAGAAAAATTGTAGGATTTGGATGATGATGTATTAATGGATCTAATGATCTCAAGAATCCATAATCAACTTTTAAATCAACTAATTGCTTAACCTCATTCACAAAAGTGAATGATCTTTCATAACTTACCTTCAACATGTTAGGGTTTCAAAGTTACCAACAGATGACCAAGATTAAAACATGATGAATGGCTAAGATTATAACTTTGCTATGTGACATGGATCATGATGAATGAATGGTCAATATTAAATTGTGATGGGTGGCTAATATTTATTTACATATATACATATATATTTATTAAATATATAAATATAAATATAAAATATTTATATATAAATAAATAAATAAATATATATATATATATACAATGAATGGCTATGATTTGAGGATGTGGATGGATGAAAAGTGGCTAGGTTTTGGTGTCTACAGATGCCCATTTTTGTATCACGTTGTGTGAAACACAATGTGGTGCAAAAATAAGAGACACCTAGTTTTGGTGAAGAAGCATATTTTTCTTAGTGCGCAAGAAGATCATGAAGACAAAAAATTGTTGTTGTAGCTTACACCCTCAATTGGAGAATGAGTGAAAAATGAATCTCATGATAAAATTGATAGAATTGAGGATGATGTGAATGTAGGTGGATGATCTATTCTATTTTTGCTCCAACAGATGAAATGGTTTTGATGATGTGGATGATATGAATGATGTAAGTGATTGTGGAGTGATGTAGATGATGTATTCTATTTTATCCCCAATAGAAAAGGGATTTTTTCCAATTTTGGGTGATATGAATGATGTAAATGAGTGTATCTTGATGTGGGAAATCAAAATCAAATTTGGTTGTCCCAAGTTTGGGGTGATTCTATACTATTGAAAATATAAATTTTGGCATCATTGAGATGCAAAATGATGAAAATGCAATATGATAAAGTAATGAGAGATTAAACCTAATGTGTTTGTGTTCCCGATGATTTTTAATGTAAAATTAATGATGTAATGAAGGTTATCCATGTTTCTAGCTCCATGGAAAAGGGCCTTAATGATAGTTTTTGAGCAAATTAATCTAAGTATAGTCTCACTCAAAAAATGAGAGACCAACAAGATCTTATTTTTTAACAAGAGGATGTTGAATAATGATATGATCAAGTGTCCTTATGGTGATCTATCCATCCTACTGAACTACATCAATAAAAAATCACTGCAATCACCAAGGTAATAGAGTAAACCACTAGGTAAAAGGTTCACTTAAAAATGTATGTGAAATTGGTAAATATTGAATGGAAATGCAATTATAAATGAATTTTATGATTGTGAATGATGATGTATGAAGACAAAATGCATTGATGAGTGAATTGTATGACTTTGTAAAATTTAGAATTGTTTTGGAATGTTTTTGAAGCAATTTTGGACAATTTCGTTACTTTTGGTCATAAACAAGATTTTACCGCCAAAATCAATCAATGTTATCATAAAATGTGATGAAATGGTGTGATGAATTATTGGTATGATGAATGTGGTAGTTTTGTGAAATGTTGCACCGTTTTGAGGTGTTTTGACATGATTTAGGTATTTTGCGACTTTTGGTCGTAACCAAAAATGAAGCATTCAAATCAATCCATATCTTCACAAAATATAATAGAATGATGAAATGCATGTATGGATGAGTTTTTTGATGATTTTGTGGAGGTAAGCTATATTTTTAGGCCCTTTTGGTCCCTTTTGCAAAATTTGGATGACAAACACTGACCAATATTCTTATCCAGATAGATGCGGGTGGGTGTCTACCAGTCTATAGACACTGGTGAGCATTTGGGTGCACTAGGAAAACATCCTAGGGAATTTTGAGTGCACCAAAAATAGCTATAAAATGTCTACAGGGGTAAAATTGATTTCATTCTTGCATTCATGAGTTCAAGAAGCAATGTCTAAAGAGTGAAGGAATGGGTAAGTGAAGGAGTGTGAAAGAGTATGGTGATGGCGATGGAGGGAGTAAATGCAATAGGGAGAGTGGAGGTACAGGTGGCTAAGGTAAGTGCACTTAGCTATTTTTAGCTTTTGATAATGTGTTGTGGATAGATATAACATGGGTCCTAATGAAATACATGAAATATGAAATAAAGTGAAACAATAATTTGACTGAAATATGCTATAAATAGAAATGATAAAATTACAATGTAGTATGGAGGAAATGAACACTCCATTACTATGAGCTAAACAACTACATGGTACTCGATATGGGAGCACCACTACATTACAATAGAGGAGAACTTGACCTCCTTGCTCATATAATATACCACTATGAGGCACTTTATATAAGAAGATAGATTCATTGGCCAACACTCTACCTAGTTGTACAAGGGGACATCTTACATATTACAACTTGCACATTGCCACTTGTGCATTTATTATATTTTATGAAGTAGATAGATAACTTCCCCCTAAAGTAATATCCTATCCTAACTATGTACCTAAGGTGGTATATTTACATACCCCAAATGATGTAATATGCTCTAACTCTAACACCCCCCTGTATTACATTATTTGGGTATTGAAGATTTCAATCTTCAATATGGATCTTCTTCCTTGTCTTGGAGCTTGTAATCTTCTTCTCTATTTTTAGTAACATTTTCAAGCAAGTAGTAAGTATATTCATAACCTGCTATTGCTAAAAGAGCTTTGAATTCATAATCATCTATAGATTCTCCTAGTTCTTCAATTTTTTCTATACTTTGAGCTAGGTGTCGTTTCTAATTCTCTTTTTGATACTTCAATTGGGATAATTGATTGGACACTAAGCTTGCTATTGATTTTTGTATTGTTGTTATTGAGATCCGATTCCCTTGATTCTTGTTTTTGGAATTGAATCTGCAATAGTTAGTGCTATGACCTTTTCTCTTGCATATCTAACAATACCTATTGTACCATGGTTTTCGTCCTCTTGATGATGAAGCAATATTTCCATGTGGATTATCTTTTGATGCCAATGTAATGTTAGTCATTTAATATTTAATTATATTCTCTACCTCATATTATTGAAGAATATTGATTAGGTCATCAAAAGAAGTATCTTTACTTAGGACTTGTAAGGATGTTACAAAATGTTTGTAGCCATCTGGAAGTGCCCTCATGGTTACTTGAGTAAGAAGTTAATCTTTGATTTCTTATCCTAAGGTTAATAATTTCTCTTTGATATTTGCTACTTTCCTTAGGAATAGTTCTATGATCTCGCCACTATTCATTTTTAGAGAATGTAGTTGAGTTTGAAGATGAAGGATAGTGGCTTTATTTTTTCCTTCAAATATATTTTCTAAGCTTTTCCATGCTTATGTAGATGTCTTTGCTGAATTGATATAAGGTTGTATTTCATCAGTGATGGCAAAGGTTATTATCATTAGGGATTTTGCATATTTTTCATCAAACTTTTGGATTTCAGTATCATCTAAAGTTGGTCTTTTTTCTATTCCTTGAGTTATCTCCCAAAGTTTTTCATATACTAAAAATTCTTTAACCATGTTTTTCTAAGAGAAATAGTTTTGACCCTTAAGTAATTGGGATTCTACAAGAAATAATTTGTTTGATGCCATGATGATCCTTGTAGTCTTTATTTGCCCTAGTATTTATTTGATGTCACCTTGGTGAAATTATAATTTTTGTAGAATGCCTTATGTCTCCCTAGTAATTTTGGAAATTCTATATGATAGATGATGAGGCCTGGAAATGCCTCAATCATAACATGTTTTGAACACTAAAAATGCCTATAAACTCTTATGTTTTATCTGATATGTTAGTTAAGTTGATTCAATATGTCGTATATTAACCATTTTGCATGATCAATGTATTTGAAATATTATATGCTGATTTTACAGACTTTTTGCATAGTTTTGTGTTCTTTTTGCTATGATTTGCTACAATGGGATATGCTTAGAATAATAGCAGCATTTCACTAATCATGTTTTGATTTGTCTCAAGCATTTATTTCACCTAAATCTGGCAACAATGCAAGCAAACTGTTGCTGTGCAGTAAAAACTAGTCTTTCCCATGTAAATTCCAGCCAGCTGTCCATAAATAGCAAGGCATGGAATTCACATGAGGAAAGGGATGAAGACCATTGGAATTTGATCTTAGGAGATAACCCACCTGAGAGATGCAGAAGAAATCATGAGAAAAGCATACATTTGTTCATTCCGAAGTATCTTCGGAATGAACAGATATCTTTGAAATGAAAGAACACAACATCTTCGAAATGAGCGGATCTTCAGAATGAAGAATGCAGTATCTTCAAAATGAGCGGATCTTCAGAATGAAGCATGCAGTATCTTCAAAATGAGCGATCTTCAGAATGAGAATGCAGTATCTTCGAAATGAGCGATCTTCGAAATGAGAATTGCATTGTCTTCGGAATGAAGCCACTTATCTTCGAAATGAAGAACAGAATGTGTTTCTTTGACTTGTTGACCGATTTTTGAAGCCAAAAAAAGGGAAATAAAGGTTGGAAAAGGTAAAGGGAAAGATCTTCCATCTGTCTTTGCCGTCATTGCTGACCAAAGCCATCATTAAGGGAAAGATCAAGTTTTAGTCCTCTTCTAGGATAAAACCAGAATTTGTTGCAGTATTGTAGGATTAGATCTTTTGAGATATTCTTTGTTTGTAATCAGATCATAGGATAGCTATAAATATTGCTCCCATTCAGGTTGAGCCTAGTAGGTAGTAAAGGAGGTAGAAAATAGTGAAAAAAGAGTAAGGAAGCTAGCAAAAAATACAGAGTATAGGTAGAAATTGACTGTTACAGTCCTGTAATAGTTTTTCAGTAGAATTATTGTAATCATGTCTTCTAATCAATAAAGTGCACCAGTTCTATTTCATATTGCTTGTAAATGAGTGTGATTAAGATTTAGAAAGAGAGAGAGACTTACACCTTCTTCTGGACAAAGAGGCTGGCCACTTCCAGACCTAGGAGGAGGACTAACAAAGTAGGTTTTTATTCTGATTTTGTTATAAGAGAATGAGTTGTAGAACTTGTTATTTCAATTGCTTGTAAACAAGTTGACAATATTTGCAGTCTTAGTTTATTTATGCTTAGATTAACCTTGTGCTTAATGTTTTAGTTGCAATCTTACTTTCAGCAAAGCTTCCACTTTATTTCAGACTGTTATTTCTAGAATTTACTATTTTTCAGCAATTTCTTGCATTTTATGTTTTGCTGTTAAAACCTGCACAGAAGATTGACAACCTTCTGTTACAGAACTTTGACAGTTTTTATTTCCACATTAGATCTAGACTTTCATTACTGCAAAAGTAATTAGATTTCCTTTCTGCAATTAGGATCAGACTTTCAATTCTGCAACCGTTATTTCTGCAATATAATTAGGTCTCATTCTCGCAATTGTAATTAGGACTTCATTTCTGTAGTTAATGATTAGTTTCCAATTCTGCAACTTAGATTAAGATTTAATTCATGCAATTTAGAGATAGGAATGTTCCAAAACCCCCCACACAACCGGTTCCACCAATAAGACCTGTTGCTCTAGATTGACCTAAGTTATAGTTGTTTCACTTCTTCTTTCGCAGATAGCCTTGTACACTACCCTGGATTGACAGATTCATTGAGAATTAATGATGGTATAACGACTACGCATCATTTTGGCATCATTGTTGGGGAATAGTGTTGTTAGAAGAAAACAAATAGTCCAATAGCTGTAATCAGACTAAACTGTGAACATTCAGGTTAAAATCTGAATATAACAACTGAGGAAGATAACAACTATTGACTTAATTTATGTCATTTAGGAGTAAACATGAATGAATAAGTCTAGGGATGAAAAAGGTAGAACTACCCCAAAGGATCCCTGGCTTGTCCCATTAAGGAGATCTTCACGCCTAAGGGGTGAATCACCTGTGTTTGAATTACCTGAAAGATTGATAGAAAAATCACCAGTCTCACCATCACTAGAACATTCTGAGATAGGAAAATCACCAATTTTATCATCATCAAAATATCCTAAGAAAGACAATTCATCAGACTCATCATCAACAGAGAGGCTTGGACCTCTTGAGAGAACAATTTGGGAAGCTTTAACTTCTCCCAACAAACAGGAAACTATGGCAGAAGGAGGCAATATAGATGGCCAACATGGCTATGTTCATAATGAAGGAGATGATCAGGATATACTCCAACCGTCCAGAACATTTGAATATCCTATTCGTCTGAATCCAACACAAAACTCTCCCATGAAGACCATTTCACCTTCAGTACTTCCAACCTTTCGAGGTGTTGTATCTGAAGATCCTGACCAGCTTTTGTTTGAATTCAAGGTAGTGTGTCAGACCTATGATTATATAAATGACAATCAAAAACTTAAGGTTTTTCCCCTCAACTCTCAAGGATTCAAAGATTGCATCTGGTTCATGAGCTTAGAGCCAAATTCCATAAGAACCTGGGATCAAATGGAGACTGTCTTTTTAGACAAATATCAAGAATATTGTCGTGTAAGGAATAGAAAAGATGAGTTATTCAGAATCAAGCAGGAAGATGATGAGACATTGGAAGATTATCTTGATAGGTTCTCCTTTGTTCAAAGGAGATGTGGACTTGTAGAACCAGAATTATGTAAAACCATATTTTTGAGAGGATTGCAAGATGAATCCAGAGAAGTTCTAGATTTGATGGGAAAAGGGGATGTAACCACTCTCAGTAATGAGGAAATTATGGATCTCTATAGGAATTACTCTCGCACTAAGCAGAGAAGAAGAAAAAGCCGCACAAATGGCACTGATGTAAAGGACCTGATAGAGGAACTTGCAAATTTCAAAACTGATATTCTAGTGCACTTAAACACTACTTTGGGGGAAATGTCTGCAAAAGCAAAAAACACAGAACCTTTGGCAATTTATTGCCCAAGATGTAGAAATAAACATGCTTTGCAGGAATGTCCTTTGAATAAAACATCTATCTCAACCATTTGTAGTATCTGTTCAAAAAGGCATTCAACCGATCAATGCCACCTGCTACCACAACTCAAAACTGTGTTAGAAAACCAGATCGAGGAACTCAACTATATTGGACCAAAACAAGGGGGAAATTTCTCTCAATATCAAAATCCCCCTCATTTTCCTACAAATTGGGGGCATAATCCTGGTACTATGCCTTGGGGACAATCATAACCACCCCAACGTCCTTGGAATTATCCTCAATGGACAAATTCCCAAGAATGGCCACAATCAAATTGGAGTAACCCAGCCTAGAATCAGAATCAAAACAACCCCTCATGGAATCAAAACAACCCATCTTGGAATCAAAACAATCCAGCTTGGAATCAAAATCAGACTAATCCACATTGGATGCAAAACCAACCACAATGGAATCAGCAATACCAGTCCTATCCAAGGCAGTAAAGGAATCAAGGTCAAACTCAGCATTTGTTGCCTGCACCTAATCAAAATTTTCAAGAAAAACAATAGCAAACACAGCAAGTGAAACAACCTCAATTGCCAGCTCAACCAATCACTAATCCAAACAGTGTGAGACAGACACCTCCCTGTCTATGTGGTCAAGTCAAGAAAATGTTGAAATTAATGTTCTTGATTGTAGTGACATCCAACTTCGTTCAAGGAAAGTTGTACCTGAACCAGTTTCAATTGAAATCAAAGAAAATGAAGAGCAAGAATCATCAGAACCAGAGAGAATCCAACCAACAATAGAAACAAAAAAATTGGAACCAACAATAGAGAAAGAGACACAAGCAGAACAATTACCAAGGATAATTCCATATCCTGAAAGACTTAATGCAATACCAAAAAATTCTGAGTCGAAATTGGTCAAAGAACTCAAAAAGTTGACTATATCATTGCCCTTATTGCAAGCCATTAAGGAAATACCAGAGATTAACAGTACTGTCCAAAATTTGTGCATTAAAAGAGCAGGAAGAAAGAAGAAAGCATTTCCCAAGACTGTGCAGGTTGAAGGAAAGATAGCTGATCTCTTATCTGGAAAACTACTACCTCCAAAGTATAGTGATCCAGGAAGCCCAGTTATCATAGTCACCATAGGTTCAGTACCAATATCAAATGTTTTAGTGGATCTAGGAGCTGCAATAAATGTCATGACCAAGGATACAATGGAACAATTATAGCTCAAACATCTCAGCCCCACATTTACAGCTTTAGAAATGGCCGATAGGTCAGTTTGCAAAACCTGAAGGAATCATTGAAGATGTCCCTATAGAAGTTTCTTCTTGGGAATTCCCTGTAGATTTTTTGGTTTTACAGCCAAGAAATTCAGCACATGGATATCCCATTATTTTGGGAAGACCTTGGCTTGCAACTGCAGCAGCCTTCATAGACTACAGATCTGGAAATATGACTATTTCAAATGGTATTGATCTGAAACAGATTTCTTTATATCCTCCCGCAAAACCATCTAGCAAATTTTTAGGTCGAGTTATGGTTTTCTCGACTCGTAGGAAGAACCGTAAGAGGTCATTTCTACACTAGCTACCTTAGTAGTAAGAGAACACACAGAAGACCTCAAGTGACACAAAAAACTTAGAAAATGAAACAATCCCGATGAATGTTCTCCATGAACAAGGTTTAGAAGGGGAAGCAACAAATATCCAACAGTTGATAAGTAATGAGGAGAATCAAAAATCTGAAGATGAACCATCTGTGCTATCACAGGGAAACTCTGTTTCACTACCACATGGATGGCACCATCATCCGATTTTTCCTTCTCACTGCTCCATACAAGATATGCTTCCCTCAAGCAGCAATAAAATAGAAACCGCTTCTTTTCTCCCATCTCAAGCAATGTCCTCTTAATCCCTTAATCACCAGTGTATGAAGGAGTGAATTCAGTCCTTCTAAATACAAAACAAATAGAAGTCCAGCCAGGCAAATTTTTGAACATCTACAGCCAGCTTACTAGGGAAGAGGAAGAAAAACTCGATAGTTGTCTTGCATAAGCATGTTCATGCTTTTGCTTGGAACTACAAAGATATGTCAGGAGTTCATCCTGATATATGTACCCATAGAATCTATACTGAAGAAGTCAAGCCAGTCAGACAACCTCAAAGAAGATTGAATCCTACCTTAAGAGATATTGTGAAAGAAGAAATTGAAAAACTCCTGGAAGTAGGATTCATTTACCCAATTTCTGATAGCCAATGGGTTTCTCCATTGGTAATAGTTCCTAAGAAAAATGGAAAAATGAGAGTATGTGTAGACTATAGAGAGTTGAATAAGGTGACATACAAAGACCATTTTCCATTACCTTTCATAGATCAAGTGTTAGATACTCTTGCTGGAAAAAGATACTTTTGTTTTCTTGATGGATTTAGTGGATATAATCAAATTCAGATTGCACCTGAAGATCAAGAAAAGACAACTTTTACATGTCCATGGGGAACATTTGCCTATAGGGTTTTACCTTTTGGTTTGTGTAATGCCCCAACAACTTTTCAGCGAGCAGTCCTAGCAATTTTTGCTGATCTGACCACCAAAAGTGTTGAAATTTACATGGATGATTTCAAAGTATGTGGACAAACTTTTGATTTTACATTGGAAAATCTTGATAAAGTCTTAACTCACTGTGAAACATACCACTTATCCTTAAATCCAGATAAATGCTTCATGATGATGAAGGAAGGGATAGTTCTTGGTCATCACATCTCTCCCGAAGGGATCCAAGTTGATCCAAAGAAGGTTGAAATTATCAAGAATCTCCTTCCTCCTAAAACTCAGACTAATGTCAGAAGCTTCCTAGGACACATTGGTTTTTACCGCAGGTTTATTCCCAACTTTAGTACAATAGCCAGCCCTATGTTTGCCCTATTGACTAAAGATTCTGAATTCTCCTGGACTGCAAAGTGTCAGGAAGCATTTGAAGCTTTGAAAGAGAAATTGATAACTCCACCTATGCTCATAGGACCTAATTGGACATTACCATTTCACATACAAACTGATGCCTCCAATACAAGCAATTGGAGCAGCATTAGGACAAATTGATAATGGTGAACATTATACCATCTACAACATTAGCAAGAACTTGACAAGAGCCGAGAAAAATTATACAACAACTGAGAAGGAATTCCTAGCAAGAATTTATGCCATCAACAAATTCAGGCATTATATCACAAAGTTATCAAATATTTATTCACACAGATCATACAACCATTAAGTATTTGATGAATAAACCTATGGTAAGTGCAAGAATTATTCATTGGTTGCTGTTGCTGCAAGAATTTGATATCACTATAATCAACAAACCAGGAAAAGCTAATGTTGTGGCAGATTTCTTGTCCAAGTTGTAGAACACAGATGAAGGGGAATTAGTTGATGACACTTTTCCTGATGAAAAACTATTTGCTATATCAGTCCAATCACCTTGGTTTGCAGATATAGCCAATTATTTGGTCACAGGGAAAGTTCCTCCACATTTCACTTCAAAATAGAAAAAACAATTGATCAAACAGAGTTCTTCTTTTGAATGGATTAAGGGTATGCTTTTTAAGTGCAGTCCTGACCATGTGTTACGTAGGTGCATCCGAAAGGATGAAGTGTATGATATCCTTAGAGCTTGTCATGATGAACCCTCAGGTGGACACTATTCTGTAAAAAGCACAGTTAGGAAAATCTTAGGGACAAGATATTATTGGCCATCTCTTCACAAGGATGTGAAAAAGTACATCAGGCATTGTGATGCATGCCAAAGAATGGGGAAACCCACTCATACAAATGAGATGCCACTGCAGCCTCAAATGGTTTTAGAACCATTTGAGATGTGGGGGCTTGATTTTGTAGGGACCTATTGATCCACCTTCTCAAGGAAAGGTGCATATTCTAGTATGCACCGATTACCTGACAAAGTGGGTAGAGGTGCGTGCTTTCAAACATGCTCGTGAAGAGAAGGTCACTGATTTCTTGTATACTCAGATTTTTTAGAGATTTGGAGCTCCACGGTCTATCACCACATACCAAGGACCCCAATTTGCATCCAAAGTCATAAAAGCATTTACAGAATTGTATGAAATCAAACATAGGAAATCATCACCTTACCACCCACAAGCAAATGGCCAGGTTGAAGTAACAAACAGGGAACTAGAACGCATCTTGACAAAAATAGTAGCTTTTCATAGGAGAAATTGGCTAGATAAATTACCTGAAGCAGCTTTGGGCCTACAATACTACTTGGAAGTCCACTACTGGATTCACACCTTATGAACTAGTCTTTGGTAAAAAGCCTCTCTTACCTATTGAATTTGAGCTACTAACATTGCGCACAGCACTGGAAATTGGAATTGAATTGTCGCAGGCATAGACAGACAGGATTCTGTAACTGAATGCATTGGATGAACTTAGATTGGATGCTCTGCACCAAACTGAGGTAATTCAAGAGCAGAGGAAGTTGTGGCATGACAGTCACATTCAAGCAGAGGAAACTTCAACAAGGAGATTGGGCTTTACTATTTGATTCTCAATATGAAGACTTCCCTGGAAAACTGAGAACTAGATGGTTGGGACCTTACTGGATTGAGGAGGTATTTAACAATGGAGCAGCTCATTTATCCCCTATTGATGGGTCACGAAGAAAGTTGGTAGTGAATGGACATCGCCTCAGGGTATACCATACACCTCTGACTAAAGAAGAATTCTTGCAGCAACTTGATAGTTTGGATACACAACAGGTGGAAGAGATTCCCTCTTCCACTTCAAAACAATCAACATGATCAAGTGGATTTCAAGAAAAAGCAGAAAATACAAAAAAATAAAAAAATAGAAAACAAAAAGATGAATAAATTCTCGAGTATGAATTCCTTCACGGGCATGGTTTCAGGGGAAATCATGAAATTCCTTCATGGGCATAGTCAGGATCAAGAAAAAAAAAAAAAAAAGAGAGAAAAGGAGAGGTAAAAAAAAAAAAAGGGGAAAATCAAGAAAAAGAAGAGAAAAATGAATAACTCAGTAGTGAAAACCTTTTCTTAAGGCACTACTGAGTTGGTGTGCATGAAAACCAGTTTTCTGGCATGCATAACCTTGAGAAATTTTTGAACCATCATTGTACAAATTCACCAAGTGCACTTGTTTTGAAATGTTGCAGAAAATCTCAACAGAATATCAACAAAGGCAGTCATTCTTCAAAACTGGCATTAACTATTTTTATCGGTATATATTTCTTACATTTCTTCATTGTAAAATGATTGGTATATAGTATGTGACAATTAACCATTAGCATAAAAGGTATTCATAAGAGTTGGCATACTTAAGACATGTTTTGAAAATGAAAATATTGATTTCTCCCTAATCTTCGGAACAAGAATGCCAAAAATAGTGCCTCATCGTATTATCTTCGGAATGAAATTGTCTTCGAATGACAACAAAATGAATGTTGCACTTTGTCTTCAGAAAGAAACTTTGTCTTCAGAATGACAATTTGTCTTTAGAATGAAACTTGGTCTTCGGAATGACGACTTGTTGCATCATCTTCGAAATGAAGATCTATCTTCGAAATGAAGATCTATCTTCGAAATGAAGATCTATCTTCGAAATGAGGATCTGTCTTTGGAATGACGATTTACCTTCACAATACAGCTTGATCTTCGGAATGAGGATTGATCTTCGAAATGAGGATTAATCTTCGAAATGAAAATTTTGCAAAGAAGATTTGTCTTCGGAATGAAGACCTGTCTTCAGAATGAAGTCATAATCTTCGGAATGAGGATTTGTCTTCGGAATGAAGACTTGTCTTCGGAATGAGGTCATAATATTCGAAATGAAATTTTGTCTGTGCAATAAGTTATAATCTTCGGAAAGAGCATTTCCACGTGGCATCCAAGAAGACAAGGTACGACAAAATCAAACTCTTTTAGTTGCATGCGAGGAAGGAACACGTGTCAGTCAGCACATGGTTTGTTTTTGCACTCATTGGAAATACGGAGGACGTGACCAACCATATGCCACCAATTTTTAATGCCAATTAACATGCACGTGAGAATCTGCAAAACTAATGAGGTGGATCTGACGGCAAGGACATCCATGCAATTATCAACGAACAGGTGTACAGTGCAAAAGTAGAAATGTGTGCCACCTTTCTTTTCGAAGACGTGTTGTGAAGTACAGTGCACAGGTTACGGTTCATTTCGAAGAAGAAGACGAGAAACAGGGCAACGAAGGTTTCAAACTAAAACTCTACAAATCTGCAACATAAAATAGCCAGAGATCCAGCAGAAGAACAACAGCCGTAGTGTACATTTTTTTAAACAGAAAAGATGGGGCGAAAGATCAGAACAGAGCCTGCAGATACCACTTACCTCCGAGAAAATCTGGCAGTTGTGCAGATTTTTGAAGATGGAGGGTTTATGCCATTTCTGGATAAATTCAATGGGTCTTCTGAAGATTTGGCTGGCATGTTCGCCCATACGTTCGGAAACAACCGAGCACATGTTAACGGCATGACTATTGAGGTAAGCCTTAAAATTTTAAGTCAGATTACAGAGCTGCCATTAGAAGGGATTTCAATTACTAGATCCGGCAAGAACACATTGGCAAATGTAGTTAATCAGTTTGTAGAAGAAAATGATAGAGAACCAGAGTACTTAACCCATAACAACACATGCAAAGGGTTAAAAAGGGCCAGCCTGCAGGAACCCTGGGATGAAGTAGCCACCTGGGTAATTAAATTCCTAACCTGTGAAGGGCAGTATGTGCTGTTATCAGGGCATCATCTACGAATTTTGAACCATCTCAGACATGGTGGGCAACAACCAGAAGTTAGGGTAAATCTTCCCCTGTATCTGTATCAAGAGTTAAAGAACATGGCAAAGAGATATCAGGAGGGTAAAGGAAGCCTTCGCCATCATGGCCTCATCAAATTAGTTTGCCAACACCATTTTAGAGGAAACCCTAGGAGTTTTGATAGGTTTTACTCTACCCTAAATGATGTCATTTTTGGGGATGAAAGTGAGGAAGAAGAAGAACCAAATGCTGCTGATGTTGCTACAGAAGAGGAAACAACTACTACAAAAAATGTTGTAGAAGATGCTGCAGAAGAAACTACAGAAGGTGCCCCTGAAGCTGTTACAGAACTACACCCCACAATAGCAGCAGAAAACCTTGCTCCTGAACCCTCAACTTCACGAGCTAAGAAACAAAAGAGAAGAGGATCTGGAACTGGCAGCAGAGCAAAAAAACAAAAGAAGGTTCATTTTGCTGAAGCTGCAACTGATTTGTCAGAACAGAGAAGTGAAGCACTTAACCAAATAGAGGCAAAAACAACAAGGGAAATAGAGGCATCTAAAACTGACCCCATGACCCCTGCTGTCACCAAAAAATAGAGCAAAAAGAAGAAGTTTGCATCTGGAACTAGGAGGTCTACAAGAATCCATTTGAAAGAAACTACAGAATAGGTCATGGAGGAAGAAGATAGACCAAGCAGCCCAGATGTCACAGAGATACAACCAGCATCTGAAAACTTTCTAGAATTCCTTGAATAGATAGCTGAGGTAGAAACTGAGCAGGATGGTTTGGAGGAGGCTACAGTTCAACAGGCTATAGATATGGTAGATACCCTTATAGACAGTCTCACAGAGCCTCCTGAACAAGAACAAATTGTTGCAGAAGAAGAGGAAATATTGGTTGAGCAGCCAACTGCAACTGATTTGTCTGCATCAGCTTCTGAAGTAGAAACAGAAGTGGAAGACATCACAGAGCAGCTGAGGGCAGCAAGGAGTGTTGTCAAAACACAGACCAGATGGATTTCAGAGAAAGAAAGCATCATTGAGATGCAAGAAAGAAAAATTGTAGAGCTTCAACAAGAAGTGGCAGAATTGAGAAAATTGTTGTCACAATCTGAAAAATAGCCAGCTATATCCAATGATGAAGACAATTTGGCTCAATTGCTTCTAGGTCTATCAAGGGCAGATGACTCTATTGAGGCAGACATAGGAGTTCATCCTGAAATAGCACTCCTTCATTCTGAAGAAGTGCCTGTTCATTCTGAAGCAGCACCATCTTATTCTGAAGCATTACCTTCTTGTTCTGAAGATGCTTCAAAAATGGTGAAGAGCATAGCAGAGGATGTTGAAGATGAGCCACCAACATAGGAACAGTCCCAGTAGCAAGAAAATGTTCAAGTAAGTACTCCTATTGAGGTCCCTGCATTTCAACTTGTTACACTTCCAGTAGAAACAACAGATAAGGGGGTACAAGTAGAAATACTATCTGATGACAACCCCATAGAAATAGCAAATAAGGGGGTGCAAGTAGAGTTATTGATAGATGAACAACCAATGGAAGTGGCAGAAAAAGGAGTTCAGATAAATCTGTTGCCTAGGATCCCCCTGTAGTAAGACCACCTAATACTGTGTCTCTAGAGCAGTACAATGCAGACATAGCTAGCTGGATGATTAGATATGAGCAGCTTGCCACTAAAACTAAAAAGTTCAAATTGGAAGCAAAACAGCTAGAAGCCAAGGACACAAAAATTTAGGCATTGAAAGAAAAGGTGTCTGACTTATGCCAAATTGCTGAATTTTTAGTCCAATTTAGACGACCAGCCAGATTTTACAGCCTTATTTTGAAGGAAAAATACCTCAGATGGCAGGTCATGAGGATTACTTCAAACCTTCCATATAAATTGGACACTATTGAAGATTTTTTGGAGGCATATTTTGACAGTCCTTTTGAGCAGAAAAATCTCCTGTGTGAACTATTTTTACATAGTTTCTTCATTCCAGAGGAAGTTGACTCTCATCCTCAAATCTACATTGGAGATGTTCAGTTGAGAGCATTTATGTCTACTTTGCAGAATCAGCTTTACTGGGATCAAGAGAAAAAGCAGAATAAAGTGATTGAAACAAGGGCTGAGTTGTTAGTCAGAGCAATCCAGCCAAATCACCTAGTTATCACCAGGCAACACTTCTCAATGATGAACAGGGATGATATAAAGAGAATGTACTTGAACAATTTGAGGGACTGTGTGGCCAGATTTAACAATTTTTGTGATCACAATTTCTTCCCAAAGATTGTCAGGATGCAGAGACAGATGGAATGAACTTTCCATGTCTTTGAGGAAAAGAGAACCTATCTCCCCCATCAACTTAGAATGGTCCGAAAGAAGAGCAGAAGGTGTAATCCAACTGATTCAGATCATGCAACATAACTGGATAGGTCTCAGGTTCAGGCCTCCGACCATCATTACTCCAGTTCCATTCTACTTTGAGGAAGATGCCCAGCCTGATGAACAATTTGAAGATTGGCTCATAAACATTCAAGAAAATAGGGGGTATTACATAGGCAAGAAATTATTCTACAGGTCATGGAATCTAAACATGGACATATGTGATTCCATAGCCCAATGTAATGCATGAGGGCATGCATTAATATAAGTTGGGGGAAAATGATGAGGCCTGGAAATGCCTCAATCATAACATGTTTTGAACACTAAAAATGCCTATAAACTCTTATGTTTTATCTCGATATGTTAGTTAAGTTGATTCAATATGTTGTATATTAACCATTTTGCATGATCAATGTATTTGAAATATTATATGCCGATTTTACAGCTTTTTGCATAGTTTTGTGTTCTTTTTGCTATGATTTGCTAAAATGGGATATGCTTAGAATAATAGCAGCATTTCACTAATCATGTTTTGATTTGTCTCAAGCATTTATTTCACCTAAATCTGGCAACAGTATAAGCAAACTGTTGTTGTGCAAAGAAATCGGTCTTTCCCATGTAAATTCCAGCAACTGTCCATAAATAGCAAGGCATGGAATTCACATGAGGAAAGGGATGAAGACCATTGGAATTTGATCTTAAGAGATAACCCACCTGAGAGATGCAGAAGAAATCACTGGAAAAGCATACATTTGTTCATTCCGAAGTATCTTCGAAATGAACAGATATCTTCGAAATGAAAGAACACAACATCTTCGGAATGAGCGGATCTTCGGAATGAAGAATGCAGTATCTTCAAAATGAGTGGATCTTCAGAATGAAGCATGCAGTATCTTTAGAATGAGTGATCTTCGGAATGAGAATGCAGTATCTTCGAAATGAGCGATCTTCGGAATGAGAATTGCATTGTCTTCGGAATGAAGCCACTTATCTTCGGAATGAAGAACATAATGTGTTTCTTTGACCTGTTGACCGATTTTTGAAGCCAAAAAAGGGAAATAAAGGTTGGAAAAGGTAAAGGGAAAGATCTTCCATCTGTCTTTGCCGTCATTGCCGACCAAAGCCATCATTAAGGGAAAGATCAAGTTTTAGTCCTCTTCTAGGATAAAACCAGAATTTGTTGCAAGATTGTAGGATTAGATCTTTTGAGATATTCTTTGTTTGTAATCAGATCATAGGATAGCTATAAATATTGCTCCCATTCAGGTTGAGCCTAGTAGGTAGTAAAGGAGGTAGAAAATAGTGAGAAAAGAGTAAGGAAGCTAGCAGAAAATACAGAGTATAGGTAGAAATTGACTGTTACAGTCCTGTAATAGTTTTTCAACAGAATTATTGTAATCATGTCTTCTAATCAATAAAGTGCACCAGTTCTATTTCATATTGCTTGTAAATGAGTGTGATTAAGATTTAGAAAGAGAGAGAGACTTACACCTTCTTCTAGACAAAGAGGCTGGCCACTTCCAGACCTAGGAGGAGGACTAACAAAGTAGGTTTTTATTCTGATTTTGCTATAGCAGAATGAGTTGTAGAACTTGTTATTTCAATTGCTTGTAAACAGTTGACAATATTTGTAGTCTTAGTTTATTTATGCTTAGATTAACCTTGTGCTTAATGTTTTAGTTGCAATCTTACTTTCAGCAAAGCTTCCACTTTATTTCAGACTGTTATTTCTAGAATTTACTATTTTTCAAGCAATTTCCTCGCATTTTATGTTTTGCTATTAAAACCTGAATAGAAGATTGACAACCTTCTCGTTACAGAACTTTGACAGTTTTTATTTCCACATTAGATCTAGACTTTCATTACTACAAAAGTAATTAGATTTCCTTTCTGCAATTAGGATCAGACTTTCAATTCTGCAACTGTTATTTCTGCAATATAATTAGGTCTCATTCTCCAATTGTAATTAGGACTTCATTTCTGTAGTTAATGATTAGTTTCCAATTCTGCAACTTAGATTAAGATTTAATTCATGCAATTTAGAGATAGGAATGTTCCAAAACCCCCCACACAACCGGTTCCACCAATAAGACCTGTTGCTCTAGATTGACCTAAGTTATAGTTGTTTCACTTCTTCTTCCGTAGATAGCCTTGTACACTGCCCTGGATTGACAGATTCATTGAGAATTAATGATGGTATAACGACTACGCATCAATAGATAAAGTGATTTTGAGAATAACGGTTCAATTTTGAGTTGATTTTGTAAAGTTTTGTGAATATAAAAAATCAACTTCTTTTACACATTACTCCTATTGAACTTGAGCACATTCTATTTTGATGAGGTTTAGTAGTTGGATTTATTTTTTCCCTTTAATATATTTTTTAGAGAAGTATACCAATTAATTTCCAACTCTTAATGTTCTTTAATAAACCTATTTTTATAGTCTTTAATAATTTGATATTTATTGTTTCTAATTTCCAATTTCCTACTTTGATGTAGTATTTCTTATAACTCCCTAATGTGAAATATTAGAAAACAATTATTTGCAATAATAGAAATTCAAGTAGAAATTCTTATTTCTCCTATGTTTTAATATTGCAAATATTTAGGCTAATTTAATAGATATTTCTTCTTAGATATTGTTGTGAATACAAAAATCAAGCAACACCAAACATAAAATATGAAATAAATGAATAAGCAAGATAACACAAATGATTGCACAAAGAAATGAACTCTTTTATTATTGCCAATGGATCTCCTATATTACAATCAATTTACCCCAAATGGAGGGTTTACAATGCTTATTTTTTGATACAATTATTACAAAGCACTAGGGTTATCTAAAACCCTAGCTAGACATAAATGTTGGTGTCTTCATTCTTGATTTAATCCCAATAGAGTGGTGAGTGGGCTTTGGTATCCTATACAGGGTCACTCGAGCTTCAATATTTTCCAAGGAATATAGCTTTTACACCTGCACACAACAAAAAATATCAAGGATTAGTAATATTTGTGAGGGCTCTACTGCGTGAGACCCTTAAATGGAATAAAATCACTAAATACTAATATTGCAATGGAATCTATGAATAATAATGTAAAAACATAAAATAAATGTGAAATAAAATTTTACCTTATCGAATGACACTATTTCTATCTTTGTCGTTGATGTAGAGAGTGATTACATAGATGCCCTAATGGTCACCCAAGGGTTGTAGGGTTGCATATCTGAACAAGAAATGCCCATGGGTGCTTGGTGTTGACCAAAAATATCTAGAGCCATTTTGGAGACTCTGGTGGATGCTCGAGGAGCTCTAGAGGACGTTCATGCAGGGTAGGCAATGATGGATGTGGAGGATGCAAACGGTGGTGAGGGGATGTGAGGATGGGTATGATGGAGATAGGGTTTGAACTCCAAAAATATCTTAAATAACTTAGGGAATTAAAAAACTTAGGGGTTGAGTCATCAAAAATGACTCCTCTTTATAATCTTCCCTTAGACATGTTAGGGTTTCAACAACACAAAATGTGTGGCTAAGATTAATTCATATATATATATATATTAAATATATACAAATATAATATATAAAAATATTATTATTTAAATATATATTAAATAAATATATATAAATAATGGATAATTTTGGAAGGAAGCTATGGATGGATGACAAGTGGATAGATTTTGGTGTCTAAAGATACTCCTTTTTGTACCACATTGCATGAAATACAATGTGGTGCAAAAATACGAGACACCTAGTTTGGCTTGATGAAGACGCAACTTTCTTTCATTGGGATGTGAAAATGATCTTGGAAGACAAAAGAATTTGGAGTGTGTAGCTTACCCCCTCAATTGGTGAATGAGTGAAAAATGAGTCTCATGAGCCAATTGATAGAATTATGGGGTGAAAATGTGATTGAATTGTGCAATTGCAAATGTAGGATGTAAATGTGGATGATATGAATGATGTAAAATGTGATGTTGTTTTTGCCCCAACGGTGGAAGGGGGTTGTAAAATTTAAATGATTGAGTCTATTTTTGCCCTAATAGAGAAAAGGGATTTTTTCCAAGTGTAGGTCTCATGATCATGTAAGATGTATTCTGTTGTGGGAAATCAAAAACATTTTTTGGTTACCCCAAGTTTGGGGTGATTCCATGCTATTGAATAAAATACCTTTTGATGTCATTGAAATGCAAAGTGATGAAAATACAGAAAAATAAAAAGAGTAAAATTTGGAATACCTACTAGTGATTGTCAGATAATTCCCACAATTGGTTATAATCACCCTAGATAGAGCCTATCTCTATGATTACTGTCAATGTAAAATGAATAATGAGTTATGATTTTGTTTGTGTTTCAAGCCCCACGAACAAGGCCATCAATGACAATTATTGAGCAAATTGGTCGTGGCATAGTCTCACTCAAAAAATGAGGGACCAAAAATGATTTTGCTTTTGAACAATGAGATATGTGATTATGAATATGACCAAGTTTCCTTATGGTTATTTATTCATCTTACCGAATTGCATGGATGCAAATCATTGCAATCACCAAGGAGATAGAATAGACCACTAGATACGAGGTTCACTTGAAATTGTGTATGAACTTGGCAAATGTGAAAAATGCAATGATTGGAAAATGATGTGGAAATGAAGATGTGATGATGAGAAATGCATTGATGATTGAATTGAGTGATTTTGTGAAATTTTGTATTGATTTGGAGCATTTTGAAGCAATTTTGGATAATTTTGTGCCTTTTGGGTGCAAATAAAAGTTAGCCATCCAAATCAATTCATATTATCACAAAAATGAATGCAATGATGGTATGGTTGATGAGAATGATGAAAATGGTTGTTTTGTGAAAATTTGGACCATTTTGAAGCATTTTGAAAAGTGATAGGCAATTTTATGCCTTTTGGGTGCAAACAAATATTATGCATCCAAATTGGTTTGGACTTTCACAAAATATGATATTATGATGAAATTGATGTATGGATGAAATTTGGAAATATTTTATGGAGATAAGCTACCTTTTGGATCATTTTTGGTCTTTTATCAATTTTTGGCAACAAACACCAATAGACACCTACTGCATATGTAAATGCCCATAATATTTTGTTGTTCTCCAAATGTAGGGATGCATTTCAATGCACCACAAATAGCTATAAATAGCCTAGACAAGGTAAATCAGGTTCATTTTGGTGTTTACAAATTTTTGAAGCTATGTGGAGTGGAGTGAGTGGGTGAAGTGTTGCAGAAGCTATGGTGATGGAGGGTGTGGATGTGGTAGTGGGAGTAGATGTGCATTTTTCTAAGTTAAATGCCTTTGAAGATATTTTTTTACTTATGCATTTTTTTGTATGATGCTAATGTTTTACATTTATGAATTTTTCTATAGTTGAGGATTTTTGAGCCTCGACATCGGTTCTTGTCTCTCATATCGAGGATGAGGAAGGCAATGCGGAAGGACCAGTGGGAGTGGCTAGAGGCTATTGGGTTGGCTGGGTAGCCTGAATAGATGTGGTGATGGTGGATGAGGGGTATCTCTTTGCCTTGGCAGAGATATGGAATCTAGATAGGGGGACATTTTAGCTCTCTACTAGAGATATAATAGTCACACTTAAGGATGTATACCACATCCTCAAGTTGCTAATGGAGGGCTTACATGTTGAGGTTGGACATGATAAGAGGCATGAGTTGAGCCACTTCTTCAGATATGGATGGTGGGATGTGGAGGTGACAGGTGGAGAGGTAACATACTTATCCATGTATACAAACAAGAAATTGGATGCCTTCATGCTTTGGTGATGCTTGTGTTGGCCAACATAGTGGCCCTGAATAGTATTGGTTTTCAGTTCCCATGGAATCTTATCAGGTTGGTGTGTGATATGATCACCACACCTCGGGTATATGCATGGGTCCCTCTATTATTGGTGCAATTGTACCAAAGATTATATGAGGTGAGGATACAAATATGGAAGGGTCTAGGGTGTAGTGTGATACTATAGTTTTGGGGCTGGGAGCATTTCAATGTGGCTCATCCTATGGGCTTGCCTACTATGACATAGAAATGGATAAGCCTTATGCCATGAGGTTACCAATGGTTAAGGAGGTGCAACTGAGTCATATTGTTCATATGAGTTAGTGGTATAGGGATCTATGGGCTAGATTGACATTAGCTCAGGTGGTATGGATACCATGGTGATGTGCCATATTTATAGGTGATGGGGAGTAGCTTCAGAGGGTTCGATAGGCTAGGTGGGTAGTTGGAAGACACATGAGTGAGGTGGAACTAATTTAGTTCTCACAGATGTTATGATAGTTTATATTTAGGTAGGGATTTCTTGAGGCACTAGTACTCTACCAACATCATCAAGATGAGATGGGTCTCCCTTGTGCTAATGTATGGAGGGTTACCTATGAGGATGACAATGATATGGATCTTCATAATGTGGATGATGCGGGAAATACTATGGAGTATGATGCATGGTTTGCTACACAGCCACCATGGGTACCAAGTTTGGTAGTAGATGGGGGGAATGAGGATGGGGATGAGATAAAGGTTGAGGAGGTTGATGAGGCTCCTAAGAATTATAGGCACCTTTGATCTAGTAGTCAAAGGAGGTGGTCTAGGGGTACAACTGAGTAGGCACATGATATTGGAGGTGATGGAGGTGGCATGGAGGATAGGGAGGAGATTTTGGATGGGCCTCTTAGTTAGAGTGAGGAGGATTGGGTGAGGCTAGAGTAGTTGGTGGTAGAGTGAGATGCTATGGTAGCAGCTCTAGATGTAAATATAGCTTGAATACAAGATGTGGAGATGGTGGCACAGGATGCAAAGATATATCGATTGTAGGCAGAGCTAGAGGGATGATCGATTGTAGGTGTAGGTAAGGATAGGATCATAAGGCTTTAGGCAAAGATCTAGAGAGGGGCCATCAATAGAGATATGAAGTACATTGACTTTGGGCTTAGGATGGATATATCTAGTTGTTGGAGGATCGATTGATGGAGCACAACATTGGGATTCTAGATCCACCCTCCTCATCCATATTCAGGTCTACTAGACCTAGTGATTCTAGGCATAGCTCTAGGTCTAGGGCTCCTTCAGGGTCATAGGGATCCTCTTATAGGCATTAGTTAGTGCTTAGATGCACTTTTTGTATATGAGTTTTGGTGCTCCATTTCATATAGCCTTTGGGCATTTATTAGCCTTTGGGCATTTATTGTACATGCAATATATATATATATACATGGACTTTAATTTTGTGTTATGCTTTTATGTCGATGTTTTTGTGTGGATGCATGTGTATATGGATTATTAATGCAACTGATAATGTGTATGAATGCAAATATTCTAATGATCATTCATAGTTTATATTTTGTTTGGCCATGTTTAGCATTGTTGTTTAATCAAGGACACCAAATTGGTGGTATGTGAAAATGGAAAACTCATGTAATGTGATGGATGGAAGAAGACATGGATGTTAACATGGAATAAGATATGGATTTTGATATGGAATACTGACTATTTTTTAGAGACTTAGACATACTAGTGATATAAAAAAACTCACCAAATATTGCCTAATTCCTCTAGGACCAAATGTGTGTGCAGTAAATCCATTTACTAAATCATGAGCATGGTAATGGTTCGAGGCAATCAAAAACCAATGTGTGTGCAAGTGATTTTATTAAACCATCTTGAGTAAATTGGATGAAACCCATTATGAAGAAGACCAAGAAGATAGATTGTCCTTATGTGCAATTAGAGATCTCTTTGAAAGAGACATGTTCCATGCATGAGCGTACTCCACTACCATTCAAGTGTCTATAGCTTCGATGGAGATTAACTCCATAGTCCAAGAATTTGATCTATAATTTTTGGGGATGACTACCTAACCGTCTAACTAGAAATGTAGTACTATCCTTACAACTTGAGGATTTGTGGTGTGATGTATTAAATTTTTTAGTTTTTAGGGGTTTTACCCTACTCTTTATTGTAATTTGATATTGTGATAGTAGTGAAAACCACTATTTTTGTGGACTATGTTGCATAATGGGACAAGCAAGGAATACCCTTTTCAATTTGAGGTACAACCCAAGTATGGTGTTATCTCTCTTTGACACAAGATGTTTTTAATATGTGTAATTGTGTTTGGTTCAAGAATATTTTAGAGCCAATTCCCATAACTCAAGATTTTCTTAGTGAAAATGTGTCTTGGTCATAAAGAAAACTTTACATGTATTTTGGAGGTTACTTAAAATACTAGGAGTACCTAAGTGATCAAAAACACCTAGGAATTATGGACATGTGGTTGCAAATGACAATTTTGACTCAATGACATGGTGCAATGAAATGGATGATGATTTGAAGGTGCCCCTGATTAAGGAAATATGAATTTATTGGACCAATTTTTATCTAAAATGAATAAATGATCCCTAATATGAAATATGAAATATGGTTGTGAATGCAATGTATGAAATGCAATTTGTGAAATGGAATGAGTTTTATGCAAATGTATGAAATGTAAGGTGTAAAATGCCATGTATGGAATGCAATATGTGAAATGAAATGTGTGCAATGCAATTTTGTTTTTGTGTAATAGTCATGCATATATACATATATATAAATCACATTATGCATAGAATGCTCTCAAGTCTATACCATTAAGTGGTTTGGGCTCTTCAACTCCCTCCATACTGGAAAGCCTATAAGTTCCTTTACCCATTTTTTGAGTAATAATGGATGGACCTAATCAATTAGCCACAAATTTATCATGAAGATGAGGTAAAGCATTAGTATTTTGTTGATTCTCTTTAAGAATGAAATATCCTACCTAGAATTCATGTATATGAACTTTGGTATTGTAATCACGCTTAGGCAGTCTTGATATACTCGTAAATGATCTAAATAATTGACCCGCATTTCATCAAGAAGTGTGAGTTGGTCAAGACGTGCTTGTCTAGTAGTGTCATCATCTATGAATTCCTACAATAAAATTCATAATGAGGGGATCTAAAGTTCAAGAGGTATGATTGATTTGGATCCATAGACCAGTAAAAATGGTATTTCCCCAATAGGTGTGTGGATGCTTGTTCGATAAGCCCATAATGCCAAGGTAATTTATGTATGCCAGTCTCTATGATTTTCTTTAACAATTTTATTGAGAATAGCAATTAAGATCTTATTGGTAGCCTCAAATTTTCCATTTTTCTGTGGGTAATAAGGAGTCAAGAAACTATGTTTGATATTATATTTCTCGTAAAGTGCTCGGACATACTTGTTCTTGAAAGACTTGCCATTTTTAGAGATGATTTTCGAGGAAATACCAAAATGACATATGATATGTTGAAGTATCAACTCAACAATTCTAGGCCTTGTCATACTAGTAAGAGGAATTGCCTCAACCCAGTTAGGATCCTATAATCCTAACCTTCATTAATAATAATAATAATATAATAAATTTAATATACTAAGGTTAGTATAGTTAATAATATAATAATTAATTATTATATTATTAGGGTTAGATATAAATAATTGTACAATCAATCATTTGAAGGCATCCATGATGAAATAATATAAAACATATATTTATTTGAAACCATTGGAGGGATCCCCTTACCAGTGCAACAATGATTCTTTTAATTTAGATGTTATTTTATTTATTCATTTATTAAATATTTTTCTAGAACCTTCAAGGTTCTACCATTTGGTATCAGAGCCATGTTGGACCCAACCATGTTTGATCAAGTCAGGATGGGTGCGTTCATCAAAGAAAAACTTAACAAAATTTCAAACAGAATCAGGAAAATTAAGAGAGACATCACATACATACATTTTGAAATTATTTTAATATGTATGGGGGAGGAAATTTTTTTCCTTTGGAAGAGCTCATCACCATGGAATTCCAAGTGGTACCTATTGCAATTTCGAAGAAATAAGGAAATAATTCAAACCTTAAAAATACAAATTTTTAAAAGAAATCAATGATGAAGATGATTTTCCAGACAACAGTGCACAAATTTTGGGGTTTCCAAGAGTGATTAGGATTATGGAAGTGGAATAGCCTAAGAAAATTATAAAATTATAGATAACACTAGAGGAGTCATCAGCCATCAAAGAAGATAAAAAAAATGGAGTTTTTATATATTGCTATTACACAAATTTGGGCCTCAACCCACTTAATTTTGATTAGTTACATGATATAAGGGATTGCTACTCTTCTCATGATATAGAGTTTAAATTTTTTCTATTATTGTGCCCTCCACCTTGGCCACCACCTATTTGAAAATTAATAAACTCATTTTGGGTCCAAATCCTGAAGTACGCCATGCATATATTTAACACAGGACTGATGAAGGCTAGTGGGGAGTCTCTGGTCTTGTTTGTGATAATAATACAATGTTTTACAAGGCCTATGAGTTGGTTTTAAAAGCATTGTAGCAAATAGACTATCAAAAATTTCCATACAAAGAGGATTTCGTGTATACCATATGGCCAAACAAGCCTCCTACATACCTTTCTGACCTGTCTACTACTATGGACTAGGGATGCTTGTTGGTGAGACCAGGATCCGATTTGGGATTCAATTAAAGGTGGGTATAAAACCACTTTGGTTGGAAGTTTTCTGGAATAGGCATTACGGCCTAGGTTGAGAATAATCCATGTAGATGATGCAATGGAGACTATATACATAGAACAACCATCAAAAGCATTTTCAAGAAATATTGCAAAGACATCAAAACTTTAAACTTTAGGAGGTCAAACACTATCCATTTTCCTAGGAGTACTATTGATTCTTGAGACTATGCACTAACTGATGTAAAGAGATGTTACCACTTGGTAAGGGAGCCTAGTGAGGAAGAAATATTTATTCTTAATCCTAGTGAGAGGTGGATGAAATTTATCATTGCAACCACAGTAACCATTTGAGGTACTCACGAGCATCATTGAAAGCATTGGTCATAGAGGGAAGACTAGCACAACTTATCAAAAGGAAACATGTAGTGAAGAGAGCACGTATTAAAATAAAGAAGCAACAATACACATTTGAGAGGTGATAAATTGGAGCATTGAAGTATTAGTGCAATACCGATAGTCGAGAAACAACTGAGATGATGCAATGATGAAGAACACAAGCTTATACTGAGAGGGGGGGTGAACAGTATAATACCACTTTTAACTTTATCTATCAATACAACTTTCAAACCATTAACATGTAGAATAAAGATAGCAGTAATAACAACAGTAAAATAATGCACAAAATGCAATCCACAAAGATACACAGCAATTTACGTGGTTCACCCAAGGTGGGCTACTCCACAGATAAAACTTTTCTTATAAAAGTTGTATCAAAGTCCTCTGGGAATCCTTCTCGATTACAATGTGTATGAGCCTCAGCTCAAAGGAGACACCTTCCCTTAATTCTGATTTGGCTGGTGATCCTCTAGAAGACCTTTATCTCCTCTACCCTTAGCAAGTGGAATTCTATCCACATAAGACACCTGTCTTCCCTACTTTGGCTAGAGATATCTGTCCTCAATTCTGTCACAGCAAAGTTGGTCCTCTTCTCTGCACCAAACACAGTCCTTCAGTCTAGCACAATACTGTCCTCTTCCTCTATTCTTTTTTTGCACTTGGTTGAAACCAATATTTTATTGTCTATGCAAATATAGCAGTTCTCGATCAGAAACACAGTAGCACAGATTTTGCGTATTCTGCATATACATAGCAATACAGTCTTCACAAAATATAGCAACACTATCTTTGTAAATATAGTAGCACTTCCTTTGCACTTTTTGCCTAAATCATGATAGCACTGTCTTCGCAACCTCTATCTATTCACAACAGATGCTCAGGCTTCTACTTATGCACTTCTGCGATCGATCTTCTCCCCGCACTCTCTCTACGCAATTCACACTTTGAACGCACACTTAATCGATGCCCAAAATATCAAAACATCCCTCCTTTTATAGAGTAAGATCCATGGTCATTACATCCAAACTTAGTCAGCTGTTATACTTCCACTGCATCGGCTGCAAAACCGTGTGCTGCGTCGGCCTAGATTTTAACTTTGTCGGCTCAAAGTTAACTCTGTCCTCAACCGCCTCCCTATAGATTTTGGCACGAAACTTCAACATGTCGTGATATCGTGATGCCTTTGCCTGTCGTACACCTTCTATAGCTTGCTGTAGTGATATCACAATGCTTTTGCTTTTGTCTACTTCCCTTGGCACTTATGTCGTGAAATCGTGACACTTTTGCCTTTTGCTGACGTCATCTCACTTCTGTCGTGAAATCGTGATGCTTTAGACTTCAAAGCCTTCTTCTTCGCTTCTATCACAAAATTGTGACACCTTTGTCTCTTGCTGACATCATCAGCAACTCTATCGTGAAATCACGATGCTTTAGACTTCAAAGCCTTCTTCTCAGCTTCTGTCACAAAATCGTGACACCTTTGCCTCTTGCTGATGTCATCTACAACTTTGTCACGAAATCGTGACACTTCTTGCTTCTTCAACCTTTTCTTGGTTTGCACTAGCAAAAATGGAACATGTCACGAAATCGTGACACTTTCGCTGCCTTAAGTTATTTTCTGCAAAATGCTCATGAAACTGGAGCATGTCACGAAATCACGACGCTTTCGTTGCCTTAAGCTCTTTTCTGCCAACTACTCGCGAAACTAGAACATGTCGCAAAATCGTGACGCTTTCGCTACCTTAAGATCTTTTCTACCAACTGCTCGTGAAACTGGAACATGTTGCAAAATTGTGACGCTTTCGCTGCCTTAAGCTCTTTTCTGCCAACTGCTCACAAAACTAGAACATGTCGCAAAATCACGATGCTTTTGCCAACTACAGGTTGCCAACTCAACCTGTCACAAAATCGTGACACTTTCTGCATCCATACAACTTCTTTGAAACCTGTCATGAAATCATGATGCTTTTGCCAACTGCAAGCTGCCAACTCAACCTCTCGTGAAATCGTGACACTTTCTACATCTGTGCAACTTCACTGAAACTTGTCGCGAAATCGTGACACTTCCTGCAACTCAACACTGCCAACTCAAATTGTTGCGAAATCATGACACTTCCTGCAAATCAACACTGCCAATTCAACTTGTCATGAAATCACGATAGTTTTGCCTAAAATTTCTCTCTCCTAAAACATGTCGTGAAATCGCAACAGTTTTTCCAGCCACCTGCGAAATTTTTCTAACTTATCTTTTTCTTGATCTTTTGCAACTGGGCTACTCTAATTTTTTGGGAGACTTACTGACTAGCTGAAATCTTCATCAAAACACATACTTAGACATAAAAAAAAATTTCTCCAAGAACTCCTTGACATCAAAAACAACTACCAAGAGCTCCTTGACATCAATGACAACAACTAAACTTAGGCAAAGGCAATGTACTCAAGGTACCCAAAATTGCCAACAATCTCCCCCTTTGTCATTGATGGCAACCCTTTACTAAAAACACATCTTAAAGAGCCAAAACTAAAATCAATCTCTTTGAAGTTTTGCTCCCCCTGACTTGAAGCTCTCTTCTTCACTTGAAGCTCTCCCCCTTACTCATATCTCTCCCCCTTACTCAGATCTCTCCCCCTTTGTCATTAATGGCAAAGGGTCACCTTTGGGGCTTGGGACTATAAATGAGTCTCTTAGCTTAGTCCCTCCCCCACTTCCTAATGAGGTGATTTAAAACAGAGTTGGGAGTGAAACTCCCATTAGACACTCATCATCATCAATGTCTACAATTTCTTTTCCGGGCCTTTTCTTGAGCTCTTTGTTAATGTTTCTGTTCTTGGCACTTTTCTTGTTCTTGTTATCATCTCTTTTCTTGTCCACACCTTGATCCTTGGACCTGTTTATACCACTATTTTTGTTCCTGTACCTTGGAAGATCAACTCTGCACTTTCTGGCTGAGTGATCTGTATTGTTGCACTTGTAACAAACAACATTATTTCTTTCAGGCATAGCTGTTCTTTGAATCTGCCTGTTTTGACTAATTTGGTTCCTGTTATTTGAATTGCAAAAAACTGCCTTGTGCCTGAACTAATTACAAGAGTAGTAATACCCTTGAAATAAATTATGACTTCTAAAATTATTGTTAACCTTCTTCATTTGAGACATGCAATGTGCAGCCATGTTTCCAAACCTATAACACGCAAAACATCTGCCAAAAAATATTCTTTTAATCGATCTCTTAGGTCCCGAGAACTTCTGTTTCACATTCAGAAATTTGTTTTCTATTTTTGCACATTCATCACTCATAGACTCATGATCTGAAGTACTTTCTTCATCAGAACTTTTTTCTTTTTAAAATCTCTTGCTAGATTCCCCAACCTGTTTCTTGTGCGGCTCAAAAAAATCGAGACCTATTTTATCTATTGGATTTCTTTGATTTTTGATGAGAGACTTAACCTTCTTGGAGCTATCCTGAAATCTGTAGAGTTTATCCTTGTAATATTTATTTTCTTCTTTCAAAGAAACCATTTTCTGCTCTAACTCATTATACTCAAGAATCTTAGACTCTAACTCATCCTTCAGTTCCTATGTTTTGGCTATAGAGAAGTTGAGACTTTCTATAATATCGTCTCTCTCCATACAACATTCATCTAACTTAACCTTGAGTCTATCATTCTTCTTTATTTCCTTTTCCAAAACACTGAGAGCATTATTGAGTTCACATTCAAGATTCTCTATTTGATTGCACTTTGAATTATCAAGACCTTTTTTTGATTTCTTATTACTAGATGTGCTACCCTTTTCAAAAACCATACATGCATCTTCCTTATCATTTTCTAAAGCATACTCATACATACTAGCAATCAATTCATTATTTGTGCAATCATCCTCAATGTGCCCAAAATTTCCACATCTAAAGCATTTCATGATCGTGAATTTATGTTTCGGTTCTTCTTCTTTTTTTGAAATGAACAACATCTCATTTTCATTATCACTGGAAGAGCTTTCACTATCACTGCTAGAAAACTTACTTTGTCCAAATAGAAGCTCTTATTGTTCTTGTGTGAATACCTCTTTCCTTGATTGTTGTGTTCATCTTTGTTCTTTCTGTAATGCCTGTGCTTTTCAGAATCCTTGCTCTTAACATCCTGTATATCTTCATCACTTTCATCTTTGGAAACAGTACAGTCAGTAGCATAATGACCATACTTTCCATAGTTGAAACATCTTATATTTTTCTTGTTCTTGTGCTTTCTAGATAATTTGCCTTTCTTGCTATAATATGCTTCTTCCTCACTAGAAGACTCATCACTCTCTTGAATTTGTTTGCCTTTTGATTTCTTGGTAGCTTTGAAAGCTGCCTCTTTCTTTATATCAATATTCACTTGAGTTCTCAGCTCAAAAGCTACAAGAATACTATGGAGCTCATCCTTTTTCAACTTATCTAAATCTTTGGCTTCCTCAATAGCAAAAATATTTTCACTAAATATATTAGGAAGAGATCTTAAAATCTTATCACACACATCATTTTCAGCAAGTTCAAGACCTAAGTCTTTCATGGAGTTCACAATCTCATCCATCCGAAGCATGTAGTCACTAATCTTTTCATCATAATTCATCTTGAGTTGTTTAAACATGCCTTTAAAATGTCTCAATTTGGCCTTTCGAACATTTGCATCACCTGTATAAACAACCTGCAATTGTTTCCACATTTCACTAGCTGTCTTGCAGTGAATAACTTTGGTAAGATCAGCCTTCTGTAAACCTTTCAGGATTGCATTCATGGCCTTTGAGTTGCTGTGATGTAGGAGCCTATATTCTTTAGTATAAGGACCATTTGCACGAATGGTGTACCCATCTTCAATAACTTCCCATACCTCATTACCAAGAGCCATTAGATAGACTTTCATTCTTGCACTCCACAGACCGAAATCTGATCCATCAAGAATAGGTGCTGCATTGCCACCTGATAATTCCATTGTGTTCTTAACCAATTCTTCCTTTCGGCTGTAAAACCTTTTCGAAGGAATCCACTTTGATACCAATTGAAGAACACAAGCTTATACTGAGAGGGGGGGTGAACAGTATAAGACCACTTTTAACTTTATCTATCAATACAACTTTCAAACCATTAACATGCAAAATAAAGATAGCAGTAATAATAGTAGTAAAAAAATGCACAAAATGCAATCCACAAAGAGACACAACAATTTACATGGTTCACCCAAGGTGGGCTACTCCACGGATATAACTTTTCTTCTAAAAGTTGTATCAAAGTCCTCTAGGAATCCTTCTCGATTACAATGTTTATGAGCCTCAGCTCAAAGGAGACACCTTCCCCTAATTCTGCTTTGGTTTGTGATCCTCTAGAAGACCTCTATCTCCTCTGCCCTTAGCAAGTGGAATTTTGTCCATAGAAGACACCTGTCTTCCCTGCTCTGGTTGGAGATCTCTGTCCTCAATTATGTCATAGCAAAGCTGGTCCTCTTCTCTGCACCAAACACAGTCCTTCAATCTAGCACAATATTGTCCTCTTCCTCTGTTCTTTTTTTGCACTTGGTTGAAACCAATATTTTACTGTCTATGCAAATACAATAGTTCTTGATAAAAAACACAGTAGCATAGATTTTGCGTATTCTGCGTATACACAGCAATACAGTCTTTGCAAAATATAGCAGCACTATCTTCGCAAATACAGTAGCACTTCCTTTGCACTTTTTATCTAAATCATGATAGCACTGTCTTCGCAACCTTTGTATATTCATAGCAAAAGCTCAGGCTTCTACTTATGCACTTCTGCTATCGATCTTCTCCCCGCACTCTCTCTACGTAATTCGCACTTTGAACGCACACTTAATCGATGCCCAAACTATCAAAACATCCCTCCTTTTATAGAGTAAGATCCATGGTCATTACATCCAAACTTAGTCGACTGTTATACTTCCACTGCATCGGCTACAAAACCCTGTGCTGCGTTGGCCCAAATTTTAACTTTGTCGGCTCAAAGTTAACTCTGTCCTCAACTGCCTCCCTGTAGCTTTTGGCACGAAACTTCAACATGTCACGATATCGCGACACCTTTGCTTGCCGTACACCTTCTATAGCTTGCTATAGTGATATCGCGATGCTTTTGCTTTTGTCTGCTTCCCTTGGCACTTCTTTCGTGAAATCGTGACACTTTTGCCTTTTGCTAACGTCATCTCACTTCTATCACGAAATCATGATGCTTTAGACTTCAAAGCATTCTTCTTCGCTTCTATCATGAAATCACGACACCTTTGCCTCTTGCTGACGTCATCAGCAACTCTGTCATGAAATCGTGACACTTCAGACTTCAAAGCCTTCTTCTTAGCTTCTGTCGTGAAATCGTGACACCTTTGCCTCTTGCTAATGTCATCTGCAACTTTGTCGTGAAATCACGACACTTCTTGCTTCTTCAACATTTTCTTGGTTTGCACTAGCGAAAATGGAACATGTCATGAAATCGTGACGCTTTCACTGCCTTAAGTTATTTTTTGCCAAATGCTCGCAAAACTGGAGCATGTCACAAAATCGCGACGCTTTCACTGCCTTAAGATATTTTCTGCCAACTGCTCGCGAAACTGGAACATGTCGTGAAATCGTGACACTTTCGCTGCCTTAAGCTCTTTTCTACCAACTGCTCGTGAAATTGGAATATGTCACGAAATCATGACTCTTTCCTTGCCTTAAGATCTTTTCTGCCAACTGCTCGTGAAACTGTAACATGTCGTGAAATCACGTCACTTTTGCCAACTGCAGGTTGCCAACTCAACCTATCACAAAATCGTGACACTTTCTACATCTGTACAACTTCTTTGAAACCTGTCACGAAATCACGATGCTTTTGCCAACTGCAAGATACCAACTCAACCTGTCGTGAAATTGCGACACTTTCTGCATCTGTGCAACTTCACTGAAACTTGTCACGAAATCGTGACACTTCCTGCAACTCAACACTGCCAACTTAACTTGTCACGAAATTGTGACACTTCCTACAACTCAACGCTGCCAATTCAACTTGTCACGAAATCACGACAGTTTTGCCTAAACTTTCTCTCTCCTAAAACATGTCGTGAAATCACGACAGTTTTTCTAGCCGCCTACGAACTTTTTCGAACTTATCTTTTTCTTGATCTTTTGCAACTGGGCTACTCTGATTTTCTGGGAGACTTACTGACCAGCTAAAAGCTTCATCAAAACACATACTTAGACATAAAAACAAATTGCTCCAAGAACTCCTTGACATCAAAAACAACAACTACCAAGAGCTCCTTGACATCAATGACAACAACTAAACTTAGGCAAAGGCAATGTACTCAAGGTATCCAAAATTGCCAAAAAATGAATCGTTTGAATTAGAAAAGTTACATTCATGTGATTTCCCAGATATTGATGGTGATATTGTCGTTCATCGAAGAAAAGCTATGATGATGCAGTGAATATTTTGCATTGATCACTTCATCGATGACTTTATATATATTTCATTCATTAGGGTGTTATTATATCATATGAAAATGAATATTACATTGCATAGCCTAATAACACATTAAGTGAGCCTAGCCTAAAGTTGGAGAGATTTACAGTGTCTATTGAGGAGGAATACACACAATATCAACAACAAATTTCAAATAATGATAATTTCACTGATAATAGCTGGAAGATAAATAGAATATGTTACAAATATTACCTAATGGAAACTATAACTTTGAAGTCATCTTCTAGAGATCACTTTATATATTTGTGAAAGTTGAATTTACTTTTTAGAGCAAAGTGGGTGTGCAATACCAATAAATTTAAAATAAATACACTCTCTAAGAAGACATTTATATAATATAAAGAAGTGGCATGAGGTTTACAAGGATAAAGTTGTGGCGCAACGTTAAGTAATTGAATTTGAGGATAGATCTAGTGAAATGTCTGAAGAAGCATACCTACAAAGAGAGGTCTCAAAACTTAATAGAAATTTTGTGGTCGAGTCAATTCTACAAAATAAAGAGTATATAACTTAATGGATTAACTTAAAATCCATATGAGAGCTAGCTTTTGGGCCCAAAAATAACAATTCATATGCCACATACCAAAAGTATTTTTATGGGTAAATCTAAATCTATCAGTATCTGCATCATCAAAAATATACATATATCATGATTTTTTGTAAATAAAACATGCTACACAATATCCATCTATTTACAATTTTTTCAAATTTAATATTATTTTCAATAACCAGTTTTTAGGCAAAGAGTTAGGGATGTATAGAAATTTATTTTCAATTTATATGAGCCCTATAGAATTTATCTAAATGAAGCCATATATTCTGTGTTAGTGCCATTCCTGTACTGCCAAAAAATCTATGTTGTATCAACAAATGCATATATTAAAAGCTTTTTCAGCGTTGCTTGCTAGAAACCTGAAACCTTACTACTGGACTTGTTTGCCCTATTTAACTCAAGATAAATTAAAACAATTCTTATAATAAAATCTAGAGCGGAAATAATTTCCATGGGAAACCTTATGCTATCCCTAATTGGTTGTAAAGTTATTTTTCTGCTCTCTGGACGAAACCCGATCATCAACATGGAAAATATCAAGGCAGAATGTCACTAAACATAGATGCTTAAAATACTCCTAAAAAATTGTGCTCATTGGAGCCATTACAAGTCCTGGAGGTTGAAATCAAAGTAACATAATGAAAGAGCTTGTGAGTCATCACATTGGTAATAATTAATGTGGGCACAAATTGGGGCGTTAATATGTGGAGACCACACAACATTCATGAGATAGATGGTACAAAAATAGAAAGCATCGAGTGGTAAGGATTCAACTCAATATCAAGAATTTGATAAATCCTTGTAAGGATCATCAATCTCATATGGATCCAATGTTTTTGACCATTATGTGCACCGAAGACAAATGATAATACTTCTAATAGGTATGGTTTTTCTTATTTGATGGGACAAAAAATCATACAATTTTGATATAAGATCAATTAACAATTATAAAGTAAACCCTTGTTCGACTTCCTAGTAAGTTGATTGGCTTGATTGATCCTAGTGGAAGATATTTAGTACTCCACCTTAGTCAAGCTATACTTAAGATGGTCACAATTAATACCAAAGGATATATCCAAGCAACCAACCCAACTGATCACAACATTGACATAAAAAAGTTTTTGATATCCAATTTTTGCATAATTGTGAGGCTCCCACAACAACTCTATTATACGAGTTGAAGCCTAACAAAATGGAAATACGGTCTAATAAGGCATTATGGTTAAAATTTTATATTCTTAACCATACATGTGAGGTCTAACACTTATAGAGAATTACATTGATATTATGATGTTGACAAGACATAAATTATACAAAATTAGACATACTATTATTACCTCATATGACAAGGTGCTTTCATATGAATATAAATAAATTTATAGGGATCAATTAGGGTTACTCAATATCATTAACATTGTGCCAAATGCTAAGGAAGAGATTAATATTAGAATACAAGTATTGGGTGAAAATTCCATTGCATATACAATTTATTTTATAAGCAAAGACATTGTATACATTAGATCTATATATGGAGATTATCAGATTATTAAATTGCAAGACATTCATCTCAGCAACCTCACCATCCAAGAGCTTACAAGTACAGATGCTTTGAGAATTACAAAATGATATTCCAAGCTTTGAGGACAAAGATTTTTTTGGGAGGGGTGGCATGTTAGGATCCCATATCCTAACCTTAATTATTAATAATAATATAATAAATTTAATATACTAAGGTTAGTATGTAATATAATAATTAATTATTATATTGTTAGGGTTAGATAGTCATAATAATTAAATATATTAATTATTATGAACCATCATATTGAATTGACGTAAGATTAGGGTTATATATAAATCATTGTACAATCAATCATTTGAAGGCATCCATGATGAAATAATATAAAACATATATTTATTTGAAACCATTGGAGGGATCCCCTTACTAGTGCAATAGTGATTCTTTTAATTTAGATGTTATTTTATTTATTTTTTTATTAAATATTTTGCTAGAACCTTCAAGGTTCTACCAAACCCACTTTGTGAAGTATCCAGTGGCTATGATGATCAATGTATGTTGTCCCAAGGAAGAAGGCAAAATTTTTCCAATTAAATCAAGACCCCATTGTGAAAAGGGCCAAAGGGTTTGAATAGGTTGTAATGCTTGTGATGGCACATAATTTAAATTAGTAGGCTCTTGACATTGCTTATAATGTTTGACATATCTGCAACAGTCGCATTCCATGGTGGGCCAATAGTAATCCATGCATAAAATACACTTTGCAATGGCCATTCCTCTAAAATGACCACCACAAGTACCATCATGAGATTCAAATATGACTCTTTGTGCCTCCACAGACTTAAGACAATGAAGGAGGATTCCATCATAACCACTTCTATACAACACGTATCCCAAGAGAGTAAAATGGGCTACCTTTTTGTTGAAAGTGCATTTAGTAGTCTATGACATATCTGATGGGAGTATTTAAAACTTGAGAAAGACTATTATTTGGTTTGACCAAGGCTCGTATGGCTCCAAATGGATAAAGAAAACATCCTCTTTATCCTTAGATTCAACATGAACAATTGCAGATTTAGATATCATTATGACAATGAGTGCGTATACCTCTCCTAAGGATTCCTTTGGAATAAATTATCCAAGAGAGGCCATTGCATCTACAAATCTATTAGTTGAATGTGGTAAACTATCAATTTCATACCAATAAAACTTAGAGAGTAATTTCATTGCTACTTCATGGTAAAGTTTTATGGTAGGTTCTTTGCATTGGTATTCTTCATTGATTTGTCTAACAACAAGTTGAGAATAACCAAATATCCTAATACACTTTATGCCCATAGCTATAGCTTCTTAAAGACCTAAGATTAAGGCTTCATACTCTGCATTTTTGTTTGTGCATTGGAAGTCTAGTTTGAATGATAAGGGGATAGGCACCCCTTGGGGTGTATGAAACACGACTCTAGCACCTTGAAATTTTTTGCACTTAGAACCATCAAAGAAAAGAGTGATATTGATGTCTTCCTTTCGAATGACATATTCTTCTTGTTTAGTGAAAGTGAATATCAAATCTTTTGGGAGCTTAATAATCAAGGGTTGATCATTAGGAAGTGGAGATTTCACAAGTTGATCGATTATGACCTGACCTTTAATGAATTTTTGGCTAATGAACTCAAGATTGAATTCAATGAAAAGCATTATCAATTTAGCGATACAGGTGTTATTGTAAGTGCGAGACATCATATAAGGCAAAGGATTTTCTCTAGTTATGACATATGTTATGTGAATAAGCATGTAATGTCAGATTTTCTTAGTGTAAAAACAACTAGCACAATATTTCCATGTAAGTGTACATGGTTTCATAGCTTACCAATGTTCGACTAATGTAATAGACAACTTGCTCTCGATTGCTTTTATTATTTTGTGTAAGCATTGTCCTTAATGCAAATTTTTTTGCTGAAACATATATATGGAAGGGGACCCTTGGACAAGGAGGAGTTAAGACTAGTGGAGAAGTCAGGTATTTCTTGATATCATCAAAGAATTTCTAACATTCATCTTTCCATGAAAATGTCACCTCTTTTATTGAATGACCTACGTTTTTTAGAAATTTGCACAATGAAATGATGAACTAATTGAATCTTTCCTTGTAGACTACACAATTCATTTAAGTTTGTTGGGGGAGACATATCCATGATGACCTTGACTTTGTTTGGATCCACCTCAATGCCTCTTTTGGAGACAATGAACCCTAGTAGTTTGCTAGAGGTAACACCAAAGACACATTTTTTAGGGTTCAACCTTACATTATGCCCTAAAAGTTGATCAAAAACTTTTTCCAATATATCAATGTGTTCTTATTGAGTTTTGGCTTTTTCCAAGAGAGCATCTACATAATATTCGATAATATTATGCATGTAATCATGGAAGATGTATGTCATGGCAAGCTGATAAGTGGCACCTACATTTTTGAGGTCAAAGGACATCACCCTGTAACAAAACATCCCCCAAGGTGTAGTGAATGTTATTTTGTGTTGGTCATCAAGATTGATTTGAATTTGGTTGTATCCTAAAAAACTGTCCATGAGAGAAAGCATTTCATGGCCAGCGTAAGTATCAACAAGAGTATCAATTTTTGGAAGAGGAAAATCATCCTTAGGACATGCTTTGTTAAGATCTCAAAAGTCAAAGCAAATGCATATCACCCCGTTAGGCTTGTGAACGGGTACCATGTTTGAAAGCCACTTAGGATAGTCAATGGGTACAATGAAGTTCACATATAAAATTTTTTGAAGCTCTTATTTGACTATGAGGGCCATGGTAGGATGCATTCTTCTTAGTTTTTTTTGACTGGCTTAGCATAATAATGCAAGGTGAGATTATGGAAAACCAAGATAGGGTCTAGGCCATGCATGTCTTTATAGGACCATGCAAAAATACCCTTCTTCTTCTTGATGAGAGCAATTAATTGCTCTTCTTCATCTATGGATAAACTTTTACCAAGTTTGACATGGGGATTGTTTGCATTTGAACTAAGGTTCAAATTGATAGTATCTTAAATGGACATGTGAGAACCTTCCTCAAGTTAATGGGGCATTGGTATTAGATAAATGTAGTCTATAACATTATCAAACTCTTCTAACTCAACCTCATCTATGTCTTCCTAGAAAACCTTAGGATATGAAGGTGAAGGTGAAGGTGAAGGTGGGGGGATGGAGGAATGTATATGGCTAAAGCCCTTAATAATTCCTCGAACAGGACAAATTCATAAAAGGATGATATCAATGAAATCTAGTTTATATCAATAAGGCTCAGGTCAATTGGAATTGGCTTTGCCAAATCATATGGATTACGAAGTGAGGTGAATAAGTCAACAAGATTCATTTTGACTTAAGGTAAAAATGAATGGTTGGAAAATGTGAATGGATGGGTGGATCCTGTTTACTAGAACTATGTAGACACCTAAAACATGTCATGTCAATGGTGACTACTCATATGGGACATGCTACAAGACCACATGGAAGATATTTGGCAGACTCCAAGATATAGCAGTGGTGTTAACCACTCAATTTTGGTTCCTTGGCCTAATCAATTTAAACTACATTTGAGACCTACGGTCTACAGTATGAACCACAGCTGATACCCATGGTTCACAGTCTATGTCGTAGTTGTCACTCATAGTCTAGAACTAAAGTTCATTTGGCCTTCATCTGATCAAAATCAGTTTGAACGACCATTTTTCTAGAAGAGAGTAGTTGAAGGACAAAATATTCTAGAGGATTCTAATCCAACTACACTAACCACATTTTCTTGATCTTGTCTTCTCCATGAAGCCACCCCTAGCCCTTGGGTAATCCTATAAGTACCACTCAAAATTAGGGTAAACAATGGAAGTGAGCATTGGATATTAAAGCAGCAAAGCCCTATCAGATTGTAGACTCACCTGAGTGTAGTGAGAGATTTTTAGTTACCATTTACTTTCCAATTCATCAAGCATCATGTCAAATTGTGTCATGGATGCCCTAAGGAGTTAGAATTTCAAGAAACATGAATTCGAGCAAACGGTGGCCCAATTATGTAATTCAATCACCAAACTAGTCATAGGATAACAAGACGACCCTTGATCATCAATTGGACAATGAGGATCAATCCCACAACCTTGCAAAACTAATTTATTGCTTTCCACAACTGACAGCCATGGTGTATAGTGCAAACCGCTCATTTGAGCTACGGTTTGCAATCGAGGAAAGATATCCTTACTGTTATTTTTACATTGTATTTCATTAGGTTAGATTAATCATTTTAGTGGTTTATTTAGCATGTTAGAGACTCTGATCGATAGAATTAAGGTTTTTATTAGGTTTAATTCATTATAGCAAGTAGGATATAATTAGCTTATTTTCATGTTATCATTATTCGTTTCATGTAATCAATCTGCTAGATAGATAGTTGTACTTTCTATTTACATATGTCCATTAATATTTTCAAGTATTGTATATATTTAGCATGTTTTATTCATTTTCTTGATTATATTAGTGTTATGGCATCTTTATATCCACATTCCTTAAAGGGCCTCATCATGAGAGGTTGCCTATGATTTTAATGCTTTTATGTTGTTTTTTGACCGCAAGAAAGCAGATTCAAAGGAGATTCAACTATCCAATATCTTCCTCAACATGGAGAATAGGGTCAACTCCACCCTAGAGCAGTTCGTTTCACCCCGAAGGGCCTAAAACTCACATTTACCCTTAAGAGGGAACATTGCTTTCTCCTATTATAATAAGAGTATCAAAATGGTATCCCTAAGAGGGATGTAACTGTAACTGGGATTGAATTCTTTATAATGGAATAAAAGTATTTTTCTTCTTCCCATTTGTTGTCAATTTTACATGCATCTATTTTTTTCTTTTATTTCATTTTATGCAGTAGGAAACATAGGTGTGAGGCCATTTTGGAGGTCACAGAAGGCGATCACGATGGGACTCTGTATTTGTAACCTTTTATTTCTAACTTCTTTGTGTTTTTGGATATCAAGTGCAAACTGCGGTTGATAGATGCGGTCTCATTGTTGGCTCGTGGCTTCAAGACATTGTCTACAGTAGCAACCATGCAATAGAGCTACAGTTTATAGAAGACATAGCAGACAATAGGAGTTCAAAGATAGATCATATGAGGACCTGAGGTAGGCCCTTATGACACTCTCTGTCTCTATATTTTACCTCTGTGTTTTTCTAGAATAGAGAAATTGAAACCTAAATTGATTAAGGATAAAAAGAACATGAAAATAGAGTAGGTCCTTAGGGTTTCTTTTTCTATATTTTAGCTAGGCATTGCTAGGAACAATGGACCTCTAAGTGTAGTCTGCCCTAGAATCCAATGTGCTAGATTAAATTATGTGTTGGTTTGCATTTCTAAGGCCCAATCAGTGGCCACTTACATCGTAAGGTGCATTATCAAAAAGATCATGTAGTATGTAGCTTGCATTTTCTGAATTTGAAAAGTTCTTTCACTGCATATCACGTAGGAAATGAACATGATTGTTGTATGATGCATTTTATTTTTATGCAACAACTAAAATTAACCACACACACCATGTTTCAATTAAACATTAGTGAGTTGGAAGTCACATCTAACCACTAGTAGGGTTTCAATGATGGTGGAGGTGATTTCCATCTGTTGGCCCAAATCCCACGTACCTTATGTTCTAGACCAATACCAAATCCGAGAACCTTTTGTAGCCTAGAAAATTTGCATATACTTCTCTTCGGAGGGTATGACACTAACTGGATAAAAACGGGTGAGGATATGGGAGGACCTGTGCTCCCTGACCATGTGTGGGCTTCATTACCACACATTATAGGTTGGATTACGTGACTTGGAGTTCATAGCCAAGTTGTTGAGCTATGAGTATATAGGTGAAAGCTAATTAAACTGATATTATCATCCAATAAGCTTTCAAACATGATAAGAGTTTCTAATACTGACACAACAACTCATGAAACAACATCAAATAGTTTAGGGCTCACTTTTAAAATTTAATTTGAGATAATCACCATTTTACACCTTGTTTGCATAATAAAAGATAAATCTAGACACTAGGTGCACCATAGTGGAGACACGGGGAGGTCAAGAAAGGCTTAAGACTGATGCCATTGACCAAGCCACACTAAATTCACAACAAAATGTGTCAAACCCTCGCCCACATGAGCTTCCTAGATGTCATTCGACGAGCATCAAAGGAGACAATTTGACACGAGGGGACACTATTGAGTGTACCCCTGATAGAGGATCTTTTGTACACTCTTCTAGGCATAGGATAGAGCATGGAGCCTCTAAAAATGAGGGTGGTCCATTCAAAGGCCATTATCGAGATCGTAGTGCACATGCATCCATGGGATCAATCGATGAGTATGTCATACAGGGGGCCAAGTTGGTACCACTATGTACTAGGTCTATAGTAGGTTCCATACCTCCAAATTTAGAGTATAAAAGAGATCGAGATCCACTCATTCAGGGGCATGTAGATAGGCCTACTTTCGAGCATAGGTCTATCCACACTCCCATGCATAATGAACCTCACAAGATCACTATCGACATATCCAAGATGGAATCCAATGGTACGCTATCGCATGAGCCATGGTGATCCAGATAGTTGGATGATTTAGGTATCATTATCGATTAGTTAGGCTACAAGACTTCACCTCCACCCACTCATGCTCTGATTGAGTGTAGTAGGAGCATTGTTAGGACCACCAGAGAACATGGAGAGGCTTCTAAGTGCCCTCATGGTTTTCATCCACCATCCATGAATGGTGGCACACAATACAAGACTTAGCATGACACCAATGTCATATTCACAGACAAAGGCAAAAGTGTAGAGAATCTGTCAAAGGGGTATAGAACCCATAAGGTCACTCGTACAGAGTACATATACCAGAGGCATCTTACAACTGATCACATTGATAGATCATATATACTGGTATCCGAGAAGATATGACAACTCCTATAAGATCAATTGGAGGATGCCCATGCAGAGAGGCAATGCATTGAAAATGAGAATATTCAGTTGTAAAGGCTCATTATACAAAGATTATACGAGTAGCGTATGCATGAGGAATGCATCCTTACCCAAAAGGGGCATGTGGAACAAGAGGATAGGCTAGCCAGGGCTGGTTTATTCACTCATTCTGAGCATGAAGAGGCATTCATATGAAGTATTTTTCACAAGCTGACATGTATCAGGAGTGTAGAGACACTCACACTCATGTTAGTACCCAACAAAGAGAACAACCACCACTGTTCAAATATTAGAGGCAAAGACAATATGAGGAAGAAGAGGGAGACAAAGTCGATAAAGGATATCCTGAAAGCTCCTAGGTTGAGGAGGAGGAAGAGCAATGTTCTCCACCTTGATAAATGAATAATGTACCTCCAAGACCACCCCCATGTTAGCTTAGGGAGAAGGACTTTCTATCCTCACAGGCCTATAAGGTTTTAGCAGAGAAAGTAAAAGCAATCGAGAGGCAAGGTGCAAATTTTCAAAATTTGACATTGAGCAAGATTCATAATGAGCCTTTGGACCCCTCGGTGCCTACTCCAACATATCCTAAGCATTTTGTCATGCCCAGGCTAGATAAATTCAAAGGTGACAAAGATGTGCAAGAGCATTTCACAAGCTTTTTGGATATATGCTTCTAGATTGCAAGAAATAATACCTTGATTTTGCATAAATTCATCACAACCCTCTTAGGCCTAGCTCAGGAGTGGTTTAATCAGCTGAAGAAGCACAATATCACTAGTTTTGAGCAACTGGATAACACATTTCTTAAATTCTTTTCTTTTGGCATCATGAAGCAAGCTAACATTTCTGATTTGGCTACGCTAGCTCAGCGTGATGATGAGCCAATCCTAGAATATGGAAATAGGTGGAGGAGATTAATGGAAAAGTTACCATTCCCCACTCTTGCTATAGAACTGACCCAGATATTCATGAAGAGTTGTGCCAAGAACATCTCAGTATTGTTGCAATTGCAATAGTACCAAAAATTCGAGGATGCTTTAGCACAATCCAAAGTAATTGAGGATATCAAGTTGCAAGAGGATAATTTGAAGCTCAAAAACAAGAAATAGGGGCATACAAAGAGCTCCATGAAACATCAGGGCTAGAAGGCCCATGTCAATCAAGTGGTGTTAAAACTCCAAAGAGAGGATAAGGGGTAACAAAAGTAGAATTATCAGGCCCAACCTCCTCCTATGCAATACAAACACTACAAGAATAATTACAGGGGAAAAAATAAAGAACAACTCCCGCCTCACCAATTCATGCCTTTGAAAAAATTGTTGACATCGATATTCCATCAATTGTGTGAGGCTAAAGTAATCAGGTTGCCTAATATTAAACTGGTCGATCCTAACTAGCCCAAGCCAAAAGGGTATCAGGATGATCTATTTTGCATCTTCCATCGTGCAAAGGGTCATGACATCGAAGTATGTTGGTCCTTCAAACATATTGTGCAAAACATGATAGATAAAGGTGAGCTTATAGTGTCGAATAATCTGCTGGTGCCCAATAACCAAAACATAGGAATTTATAAAAATCCATTGCCAAACTATAAGGCACCATGCAACAATGATAACTAGGTCAATGAAGTGTGTGTCAAACCATCTACTCAGGGATTCATAGGCATGGTTAATTTTGTTACTAGACATGGGATATATGAGAAACCAAATCAACCTCATGCTCCCATCAGGATACAAGCTACACCAAATCAGCAACTAGCTCAGAATATTCCAGGCCCACCAACTAGACCGGTTGTGACCATACGAAGTAGGTTGGTTCAAAACCTATAGATGACTCCTACAAAGTTATCTATTTATGAGCTAAGACAAATGTCCCCCAAGCACATGGAGATGATCATGGACATTTTGAATTCCATCGAGGTGCAGTACCAGGATGCTCAAGCATTCATTAATTTTATGGGATACATACAATAGTGCCAAGAACCTACGATCCAATTCTACAATCATGAAATTAGGACGGTTCCTATAGATACGACTGACCCGTTGTTACATATCATTGTGTGTGTAAATTACGTGCCATTCGAAAGGGTCTTGATCGACACTGGTTCGTCGATCAATATTATAAGTACCAAGGCCTTAATTCCTTTAAAGTTTCCCAAGTCATATATTGTGCCCATTGCATTCACATCAAGAGCGTTTAACGACACGCTATGCTCGACGGTTGGCATAATCATCCTACCTATTCAGGTGGACCTAAAGACCATCCCTGTGATGTGTCACGTGATCGAAGGTACCATAATATAACATCCTTATTGGAAGACCTTGGATTTAAGAAATGCATTGCATTCCCTCTATACTACATCAATGTGTAAAATACATTCATGAGGGACAAGTTCACATGGTGCCATCAAATAAAGAGCCCTTCAAATTCATGAACCTAGCTAATTTTATTGGGGGTTTCATACTCCCATAAACGCACTTGGACGTCTGACCAGCATCATCGGTTAAGAGTCCAGGAGGTAAAAAAAGAGTGTGTGATAAACCATCGACATCTGTATCGCACAGATCTGAGCACACTACAATGACTTATTTGAAACCGACTGCATCAGCAATGATTTAGAATGAAAATAAGATAAATGTGAGAATGGGCAAAAATCAAAAGAAGCATGTGCCCAAACCAATCACCAATGAGGCTCCAACTCCCATGGAAGTGGAAGAAGCCCAAGACAAAGCTGATGAGGCACCTTAGCTTGCCTCACCTACATCATCAGTAGGGTCATCTGCATCGTGGGTGACTGTTCATCTAGCCAACACAAGGTTAGGTGAATATATTGTATAGAATGTTACCTTTGGACCAATCCTAGAGACTGCACAAGATATGGGATGACCCCATGCTCATTGTTTTCTGGTTGGATTAGTAGTGACATTGGGAGAGCCACCCAATCAAATGAACTTCATCTACGTTGGGCTGGATTAGCTTCCTACCCAAACGCCCATGGACAAATATGATGATGACCATTAATAGTGAATGTTTGTTATCTATCCAACCCTAAATATTCCATGTGTATTTTTGAATTATATCATTGGCATGGGTATGGCCTTGGTATTTTTAAGCAAGGACTCTGCTTGAGCTGCATTATCAATTGGAAATTGATAGGTTCGGGCTAGGGTTGCAAATATGAGGACAAGATGATTTTCTTGTAGCATCTTTAGATCACATGTACCTTAGTTGGGGAATGATGTGTATTTCAACCCATATCACCCTAATACTTCTGCATTCTAGAGGAACAACTGGATGGTGTCTTAAATCACCATAGCACCACCCAAAATGTATCATGAGAATTTCTTTGTGGATAGCGAGTCCTCACCTAGTGATTAGTAGGGGAATGAGGCTGAGCCAGTTTATGAGTCAGTATTGTATTTACGATGTTTATACCTAATTTTATTGAACAGTGATGATAGTGATCAAGAGATAGCCTATATGGGGCCATATTTTCTAGAATATCCCATTCTAGTGGGGGCAAAAGAATGATTGTATTACAATAGCAATGAAGAAGACGAGATAGAGAGAGTCTACTTAGGACCTCCCTACTCATGTTATCACAATGCACCTTATACGACTGAGGACTTGCGCAGAGAGATCAATATCAATACTCATCTTAGGGTAAGATCACCAAACTTTGATATGATCTATCACATGGTGTTTCCTGATCCTCCTATGTACATAGATCTTGTTGAGTCGAATGATCCAATATTGTAATCAATGCGTAGAGAGGACCCAGTAATCCGTAGCCTGTATAGAGAGGACCCATTTGTACCCATGCTGATAGAGCTAGATATCGGGTGTGGGAGATGCATTGGTGATGTAGATGTTTATATACATGGTCCTGGATATCAATTCCATTCCATAAATATGGTATCAATTTATTTGACCACTCAACTCCACAATCCAGTAGATCCATCCAAACTGTTGCATTTAAATATAGATGCTATCAATTGGGATTGCATTGACTCGCCTATTGATCCTGAATATTTCTTCCCTAACAAATCAATGCTACAACCATTTCATTTTGTGGTAGGCTATGCTTATGATGTTTATCATGCTGAGGATGCTTCTAATGCAGAACCTATAAACCCAGCCGATGACATCCATTTGATCCCTACGCCTCATCAACTTGAGGAGATATCACACATGTTAGTAGAGGAAACCTTTGATGTGGATATCAGTAATGATCCCACCAATCCAAAGAAGGTTAAATTTAGAGAGAGTCTCACTCCAGATGAGCATGCCACCCTCATTCCTCTACTAAAATAGAGACCTAATATTTTCTCTTGGACTTACAAAGATATGCTAGGTCTAGATCCGAAATTGGTTACCCATAACCTTTCATTAGATTTATCAAAGAATACAGTCAAGCAGAAGGTTAGAAATATGTATCCAATAGTATCCTTAATGGTGAAATATGAATTGTAAAAGTTATTGGATGTAGAGTTTGTTATCTCCATTGAATATCTGAAATGGGTATCCAATATGGTGCCTATAGGAAAACCTGATGGAAGGATCCGTATTTGTATGGATTTTAGAGACCTAAATAAGGTAACACCAAAGGATTCATTTTCATTGTCAAATATCGATTCTCTTGTAGACACAACTATAGGTCACGAGATGCTCTCGTTAATGGATAGTTTTTCTAGTTACAATAAAATTCGGATTAAGCCTGAAGACTAGCATAAAACCACATTTATAACACCATGGGGGACATTTTGCTATAAAGTTATACAATTTCACCTTAAAAATGTTGGTGCCATATATTAGTGGGCTATGACATATATCTTTCATGACTATATGCATAAGATCTTAGAGGATTACATTGATGACTTGTTGGCCAAGTCATTATTGCGTTCTGAGCATGCGAAGATCCTAAAGAAGGTATTCGATCTCCTGATAGAGCATAATGTCAGGTTGAATTATAAGAAGTTTATATTTGGCATAATTTCAGGAAAAATCTTAGGATTTGTCATTTCAAAATGAGGTATCGAAGTTGACACAACAAAGGTCAAGGCTATTCTAGAGATGCGACCCCCCACAAACATCAAAGAGTTAAGAAGCCTTCAAGGCAAAGTATCATCCATAAAGTGATTTATTGCTCAATTATCAAATAAATATTGATCCACAAATCAACTGCTATACAAGGGGGTCCTATTAAATTGGGACAAGGCCAATCGAGCAACATTTTCTAAAATCAAGCAATACCTGGTGACATCGCCAGCACTAACTCCACCAAGGCCATATGTGTCATTTATGCTATATATATCGATAACCGAATTTGCATTAGGGACCATGCTAGCCCAAAATAATGTGCAAGGTAAAGAGAAAGCCATATATAATATTAGTTGAACCTTGGTAAGTTATGAGCTAGGATATGCATACGTGGAGAAGCTTTGTTTAGCAATAGTGTTCGCTACAAAGAAATTGTAGCACTATATGCTAAGTCATATGACATATGTAATATCAAAACAAAATCCTTTGCAGTACATGATGAGCAAGACATATCATAATACACATACTACAAAGTGGATCATGCTACTGATAGAATTCAATTTGGAATTCATAAGCCAAAATTCCATTAAGGGACAAGTCATAGCTAATCAGCTAGTTGAGGCACCACTGTCAAACAATATACATCTTACCATTGAGCTTTCGAATGATGTGGTCTTCATCGTATCCAAAGCTCCCAAACTTGAAGAACCAAAAAATAATGTTGATATGACCTTGTTCTTCGATAGTTCTAAGTGTGAGCAAGGGGGTGGTGCAAGAATAGTGTTTATCATGCTGCAAGGAGATATTCTAGAGAAGGCACCAAAAGTAGGTCCTAAGTAGACTCTCTATTAGCATTTGTAATACAATCATTCTTTTTCCCCCACTAGAATGGGAAGCCTTTGTAATACGATCATTATTTTGCTCAAAGTTTTAAGAATTCTTGGATTTACGACATCCAGGACATCCAGCAGAAACTGCAAGACTTCTTAAAACTTGGTCTGATTCTAAAGGGATTTTCATATGCTACAAAATGCACATTCAAGCAGAAAGTGACTAAATATGTCTTGCTAGGAGATATTTTGTACTTATGAGTTTATGATGGAGTTCTCCTTCATTGTCTAGAGCCCCAAGAGGCATCTTGGGTGATTTCACAAGCTCATGACAGTACGTGCGATGGCCATTTCAACGACATGGCCATATCAAGCACATCCTTCGAATGGGGTACTATTGGCCCACTATAGAGAAGGATTGCAATGTGTATGTCAAGAAATGCATCAAATATCAACATCATGCTAACCTCATGCACTTTCTATCATAGGCCTTACAGCCCATCCAAGCGGCTTGACCATTTTCTCAATGGAAATTTGATCTCATCGGTAAGATATCTCCTCCATCATCAGGTCGACAAACTTTTATTATTATGGCTACTAAGTACTTTACCAAATGGGTGGAAGCAATACCCTTAACAATGACAACTGGAGCTTGTATAGCAAAGTTTATACTCGAGCATATCATATGCCATTTTTGGATTCCATCTAAGATAGTTTTAGATAATGGAACGTCATTTAAAAACAAAACTGTGAGAGCTTTGACGTCTAAGTATAGAATCAAACATAATTTTGTGAATCCATATTATCCGCAAGAAAACGAGCAAGTTGAGGCCTCAAAAAATACAATGGTGGCTATCTTGAAAAATATGGTCCATGAAAACCACAAATATTGGCATATCCAACTGCCCCTTGCATTATGGGCTTATAGGACTAGCATTCGGATGCCCATTAGGGCAACACCGTTTTCACTAGTATATGGCACTGAGGCCATTATACCCTTAGAGTTGGAAATTCCAACGCTATGCATCGCATTAAAGGAGTTCATTGATGATGACATCGTACAACAAGCTCGACTAGATCAATTAACGCTACTTGATGAACATCACGTGAATGTCCTGGAGCATCTTCACATTTATTAGGAGTGATTAAAATGAGCTTATAATAACAAAGTCCATTAGAGAGACTTTGAGGTTGGGGATCTTGTGTTGAAAGAGAACCAACAGAACTCTAATTTACTACCTGATATGTGAGACAAATTCACGGCTAATTGGCTAGGACCTTATATCATATCTAAAAATATTGGTTTGGGTACCTATCACCTAACGTCACTAGGGGGTGTTGAAGAGCCTGAACCTCTCAACATCATCCATATTAAGGTATTCTATGCTTGAGAGCATAGAAAAAGGCACCAAGGGTTCCTAAAACCGCTTGGTCATGTCAGTTAAAGGCCTCGAGGGTTTGCTTAAAACCGCTCGATCATCCCAAAAGGCTCCAAGGTTTCTTAAGAATCGTTTGGCCATCCCTAAAAGCTCCAAAGGTGCTCATAATCCCTTTGGTCAACCTAAAAGTCCCAAGGGTTTTATGGAAACTTCTTGGTCAATTTAAAGGCTCCAAAGGCATTTTATCACCGTTTGGTCACTCTTAAAGGCTCCAAAGGCATGTACTCATCATTTGGTCAAATATAAAGGCTCAAAATCCATAAAAATTGGTAAAATATAAAATCCAAAAATATTTGCATTTCATTTGCATCATTACATTTCATGTTCCACATGCACTTCATCATTGCATTGCATATAGGTATTCTTCATCCATTGCATTCCATAGTAGAATGGATTGTGTTTTTCAGTCTTACAAACGACACCACGTTTGTGTTTCAATCATGCACCTCTACATTTATCATAATCCATCATTCATGTGAGTAATTATGTTTTTCAACACAACCCATAATGTTGCTATGAAGAATATACTAGGGTTTTTTGGTCATTCAACCATACCTAGAGGTCTTCTCAAGAGTTGATAGAAATCTTGCTTTTCTTTTGTAGTTGAGGTCTAGTTAGTATAGCCCTTAGCATATCAGAATCCTATCACTAATCAACAAATTAAACAATCCTAATAAGGACTAGGGGAAGATGAAAGCCACGAAGTAGGACCAGGTATCCTGAGGTGAAAAGAGTTATTCTTGCTTATCCCCCTGTGCGGACAGTATGGGAAATGTTGGTAATTGGCAAAAGGACAAGTGTATTCCCTACCCAGAATCCCTTGCTTACGATAAAATGAGCAATATCCTAGAGTGATATCCCACATCAATCCTCAATATTGATACCCTAGATCGATATCATAGATCGACATCCCAGATTGATATCCCATATTGATATCATAGATCGATATCCTCAATCGATATACCAGAAATAGTTCCCCAAAGTAAAATCCCCAAAGGAAGTTTTTGAAGCAAATTATCAAATGTAAGATTCCAAAAAGTCAAGTCAAATGAAGACAAATTGTACAAAGGAAAAAAAATCAGTATCAAATCCCTTGCTCAAGAAAAATAAAAGAAAGTACAAAATAAATAGTGATTATTGTCACTAAAGTACAAAAATAAACAATGATTTTTATCACTTTATATGAGCAAGTATCCCAAAAAATTGAAGAAAAGAAGGGAGTGAACTTGAATCCATGGAATTTTCAGCACTAATGTACCTTACGCATGATGATATGTTTGATGCATTAGCACCTCACTTATGTACAGACCAATGTTTGAATGTGGAAGAGCTAGCTTCAGGTGTCATGTATCGCCTAGTGGCCTAGTCCAACTAAAATCTAAACCTAGGATTGGATAAACATTTGTGGACCCCCTATATTAGCAATGGGCTGAAAGAATCCCACCTGACATCGGGGTATGCTTATGCCTTATCTTAATATATTCATGTGCACACATAGGGATAATGAACAGTTAGGGCCTATCCTAGCGAAAGCCTTACATTTTAAAAGTCTAGTTTGGTCAGTATACAACTTTTGATAAGTCTACTAGGGTGTTTGAGTCTCATGGAAAACCTCAAAGATTTCTCTAATAGCAACAAAATACCAAAGATCACAAACCATCAAAAATAAAAGTCATTCAATCATCAAATTGCAAAGTATCGAATCCATGATACATCATTACATTGAGCACAAAGTTTTCAAGATATAGGATAGATACCGGATGGATATCAGAAACGATATTTAGACGGCCACTAACTATATTGTGCATATATTTCAAATTGCAAAAGGAATATAGAGTGACATATTATATCATTCGCATCATACCACTTCATATCATTGCATTTCATATATGGGTGATTAATTGATTAAATTCTTGTAATGAGGATTTTCAATTACAGTCATGATTTTTACACATCCTGTGGTGTCGTCCATTAGATTGTTAAACACATATCACATTCATTCCTTATGTTTTAAGTGATTAAAGCATACAGGTTCATTTACATTAGATTACCATCATGTAAATAATGCATTACATACATTACACCAACATATCATGACATCGTCATAAATTAAATGCATACAATACAACAAAATTAAATATGCATTTAAAAGTAAACATCGCATCCATATGCATCCATCATAAATAGCACATCTAAGCATCTAGATCACTGCATACCATCATCATCATAAAATTAAATAGCTATCTAGTGCATGTCATCCATACATCACATCATATAAGCATAGCATCAATATGAACATCTGCATCCATGTGCATAACATAAACATAAAATAAAAAATAAACAAGTACACATAATGAGCCAAAATGATCAATCTCATATATATATATATATATGTGTGTGTGTGTGTGTGTGTGTGTGTGTGTGTGTGTGTCCAAAAAGAGTACATCAGGAGTAGATCCAAAATACCCGTAGGCTACAACTATGTAGGTCCTCGACCTTACACTCAAAAATAGTACAATATATGCATCTATGGGATCTATACTAAGGGCCTACACCCCTAGCCTATGAGTCACCACCATCACCCTTGCCACCCCTGTGAGTCCTCTGAGAGCTAGCACCCTGAGTGCTCGAAGACCTGTGAGTCCTCTCGGTCCTATGCATCCTATGGCTCGAACTAGCGGTAGACCATCCTGTCTCCCTAGTCCTAGTATGGGATCCACTCCTATGGGTCCCTGTGGTGCGAGTGTCCTCTGGTACCTCCAAACCACTCAGTCGGATGTAGCCCTCCAGCTGGGAGATGCGAGCTACATACCCATCCTACCAATCGTTACCCTCCTCCATGAGGGAACGAAGCCTCTGGATCTCAGCCATAGGGTCACGACCTACCGATAGTAGAGCAGATGGTGTCATGGGAGGCACCATGGTAGTCTATGTAGATGAGGGCTCTACCCTCGCAGCTAAAGCCCCCTTGATTCTGAGATGCTATGAGCTATACCTATAGCGTAGCAATCTCTGTATCCCTCTAGCGTAGTTGGCTCCTCAAAGTGCCAATCTGAGTCTGTAAGCTCACCACCTAAGCCAGTAACTACCCAACCTCACTATCAGGAGGCACCTCACCCTCCTCAGTTGTGTCCTCCTCTACCTCAACCTGAGGAGCCTCACCCATAGTGGCCTCTGTGCCCCATCCACCCTCGGTACGTTGGTGCACGTTGTGCCCATCTAGATCAGCCTCTGCTCTATCATCCACCCAACCGAGGGGCCCCTCTCCCTACCACTATAGGAGTGACCACCAAGTGTCATACTCTATGATGGTGCCAGCCCGGTCCATGCCCGACTCTTAGAAGTCATCAGCCTCATCCCCTAGTGGTGTCGGCTGGACCCACTATAGATCTCTCTCCAGAACTAGGTGCTTATAGATAGTAGGAAGCATCAAAATATCCTGAACCAGACCAAACTAGCGGAGGACACGTGAGTAGAACTGATACTCATGAATCTTGGCCTTGCGGCCAAGTAACCACCTATCCCTCCTCACCTAGCACAGTCGCTCACTAGCCTCCTCCCACGTGGGGCAGTCCATATACGAGTGCCACTCTATGTCGTCCACCTAGAGCTATGCAAATCTAGCAATGTAATGGTCTAGGTCCCTAGTGTGAGACCTACTCCAGAACCCCTCCTCCTCATGAGGCCAGCATACCGCATAGCACTGGTGTGCGATAGGAATAGTAGTAATGTAGAGCGGCAAGTCTGTGGGCCGCTCGATCCGAATGTGTTGCCAACCCTAGATCTGAAGTAGCAGGCTACAACTGATACCAACCTAACTCCTATGGGTAACCTGGTATAACTCATGATATAACTAGGCTAATAGTGTGCTCCCCCAAGCTAAGAGTAGTGGCTGCCATGTAGAGCTTTGAGTAACTCTCCTGACGATGGCCAGGAGGTTCCAGGGGATCCTCATGCCCGAGGAGTCTGGAAGCACAATATGAATAACTAAATGCATGAAGACCACCTCTCGAACCGAGAAGATGCCCTTCCCCTACCAATATCCGACGTGGATGCCTCCATGGTCAATCCTGCCCTGGGCATCCTCACTATGGTCACCGAATATAGCATCAAAAATAGCTCCTCTACTGGCAAATGGAGTGGAGGTGATGGGCTCCCCATCGATCAAGATCCTAAAGATCCGGTAGACGTCCTCCAATGTCACTATCATTTCACCTATGGGTAGGTGAAATGTGTTGGTCCACGCATCCCAATGCCGGGCCAACGCAGTCATGTAGGCCTGGTCTACCCTGATCATGGGTAGATCAAGCACATATCTAAAACCAACCGCACTGAACCACGCTCGCTCCTGGTCAGTGAGCTATCTATAGAGGGTGTGGAGGAGATCCGACTCCCGGGCTCTAGAGGTCAATTTATGAACAGAAGCAGTGCATAAGGGAAAGAGATAACTAAAAATAACTAAAAATAGTTAAAAAATGACCTAAAAACATCAAACAAATCTAAAAAATTGCTAAAAATACAAAAACATGCTAAAAGTGATCAAAAATTCCAAAAATGCATCTCAGAAGTGCAATAAATGACATTAATTGCCAAGAAAAATAAAAAAATAAATAAAAATTTGAATTTTTTTCAAAATTGTGGAACCACGGGTCAAATCTACGGTCCACGTAATGGTCAAAAATTTGACCATTGGGATTTGAATCCCACCACGGCTGATAGCCACGGTCCCCAATCTAACAATTGGGAGTCGCATCTGCTAGCTGTGGTCTAGGAATGTAACCCTAAAAGGGTCACTTCCTAGCCTGGCACCCAAAAAAATTAAAATCCTAATCTAGCCTAAACTAATGTGAGGTTCTTTACCAATAGTTTAGTGAGATTAATTTGACCCATTACTTAATGTGGTTCATTTTAAACTGGTAAGGAGTGCGAGGACTCGGTTTCGAGTTACCTTTCCCACATCGATGCCTCGGCTGGATGAAGGTTGCGTAGGGTCTACCATCGGGATGTGTGTGAGGTCGTAGGAAGTTGTTTTAGCAACGTTTCGCATCAAGTTTGCTTCCTCACCTCTCAGAGCTCTCCAGTTGCAATCACTTTCAAGGAATAATAATGCAATTTTCAAATGGGAAAATTTATATACTTTTCCTAATTTCTTCGGACCGCAGCTGACAATCACGGTCCCAAAATTAGGGTTTGTCGACCGTAGCTCTAAGCTGCGGTTCCCAAAATTTGAAATTTCTAACTGCAGCTCATGAGCATGGTTTGTAACTGGCATTAAATGCACCAAAATCCCATCGTGGGAAGGTTTTAAATGATAAATTAATGATTCCTAATGGATCAGAATCTCAATAAGAGCAATCAATTTAACAAATTTGGTGATTTTCAAGCACCAGGATCAATTAAAAACTCAAAAAGTCAAAAAAATATTATTAAACAAGTCAAAAGCCAAATGCACCTCGTATTCAGTTATTTACCCTAGACACTTGGCGGTTGCAGCGACTAATGCTCCATGCAATCCGACGAGATGAGTAAATAACCATAAGGACATTTGGGGCAAAATTATCATCATTGATTTGATATGCTTCTTTTCAATCCCAAAGAAGGCCTTCGAGGCTGGACCGCTCCATGGGAATGAGGCGTTTCATGTCATTTCTCCTATGACATATTTTTAGCAGATCATCGACAAATTGATTCAACATAAATCTAATTGGCATTGTATCATTTTGATTCCCTAAGAAGGCTATTGTAGCCCGACCACTCCATGGGATAGAAATGTGCAATTACTATTAACAGTTGCAATCATAAGTTGAACTAAGCCTAGCCAAGTAATTAAATGCTAAATTCTAAGTTTGTTGTAGATCATTCATAGTGGTCAAGCAACCTCATCACTTCATTCATTGTCATTACCCTCATCGACTCGTCACTTGAGGGGGTAGTCATACTTTCATAATCATAATCAAAATCAGTAGAAGATCCCTTGATCGTAGATTCCTTGATCTTGTCAAATTGTGTTCGTCCTTGCGAATCATTGTCAACAACTATCATAAGCTTACCCCTTTGCTTGGGGTAAATAGCATATATGATAGTTTATTTGTATCTCTCCTCCTTTCGGTTATATAGGCCTAACTCCTATTGTAGCACCAAAGCTACCCGAATGCCTGATGATGAGTGCAAACTCTTTCAAATTTAAGCCTTTCACCTAGTTGGAAGCAATGATTCCAGGATGCGCATCCTTTTGCAGGACCTGGGGCATCTAATGTTGATCAGACTAATGATCATCATGCAACCTTCGACATCATTTTAGGTGGTGTATTTTTGCTCACGCGTTGTTCGATCTCACAATGCATCTCAAAAGGGGCATCTGTAGACACCTAAAATGCGTCATGTCGATGGTGACTACTCATATGGGACATGCTACAAGACCATATGGAAGATCTTGGATAGACTCCAAGATAGAGTAGTGGTTTTAACCACTCAATTTGGGCTCCTTGGCCTAATCAGTCTAAACTACATTTGAGACCTACGGTCTATAGTCTGAACCACAGCTGACACCCGTGGTTCATAGTCTAGGCCACAACTGTCACTCATGGTCTAGAACTAAAGTTCAGTTGGCCTTCATCCGAGCCAAATCGGTTTGAACGACCATTTGTTCTAGAAGAGGGTAGTTGAAGGATGAAAGATTCCAGAGGCTTCCAATCCAACTATCCCAACCACCTCTTCTTGATCTTGGCTTCTCCATGAAGCCACCCCTAGCCCTTGGGTAATCCTATAAGTACCCCTCAAAATTAGGGCAAACAATGAGAAGTGAGCATTGGAGATTAAAGTAGTGAAGCCCTATCGGATTGTAGACTCACCTGAGTGTACTGAGAGAGTTTTAGTTACCATTTACTTGCCAATTCATCAAGCATCATGTCAAATTGTGTCATGGATGCCCTAAGGAGCTAGAATACCAAGAAATGCAAATTCGAGAAAACGGAGGCCCAATTGTGCAATTCAATCACCAAACTAGTCAGAGGACATCAAGGCGACCCTTGATCATCAATTGGACAAGGAGGATCAAGCCCACAACCTTGGATTTGGAGGGCAAAACTAATTTGTTGCTCACCGTGATTGACAGCCATGGTGTATAGTGCAGACCGCTCATTTGAGCTACGATTTGCAATCGATGAAAGATCTCCTTACTATTCTTTTTACATTGTATTTCATTAGGTTAGATTAAGCATTTTAGTGGTTTATTTAGCATTTTAGAGACTCTGACCGATAGAATTAAGGATTTCATTAGGTTTACTTCATTATGGCAAGTAGGATATAATTAGCTTATTTTCATGTTATCATGCTTCATTTCATGTAATCAATCTGCTAGATAGATAGTTGTACTTTCTATTTACATATTTCCATTAATATTTTCAAGTATTGCATATGTTTAACATGTTTTATCCACTTTCTTGATTATATTAGTGTTATGGCATCTTTATGTTCACATTCCTTAAAGGGCCTCATCATGAGAGGTTGCCTATGCTTTTAATGCTTTTATGTTGTTTCTTGACCGCAGGAAAGCAGATTCAAAGGATATTCAACCATCCAATTCCTTCCTCAACATGGAGAAGAGGGTCAACTCCACCCTAGAGCAGTTCGTGTCACCCCAAAGGGCCTAAAACTCACATTTACCCTTAAGAGGGAACATTGCTTTTTCCTACTGTAATAAGAGTATCAAAATGGTATCCCTAAGAGGGACGTAACTATAACCGGGATTGGCTTCTTTATAATGGAATAAAAGTGTTTTTCTTCTTCCCATTTGTTGTCAATTTTGCATGCGTCTATTTTGTTTCTTTTATTTCATTTTATGCAGTAGGAAGCATAGGTGTGAGGCCATTTTGGTGGTCACAAATTGATATTATATTACTGGTAAAACTAAACAACAACAAGCAACACAAATAAATGCACTGTACATGTAATGCAAAATGTTTTTTTTTATGAATTTTGATTTTTTTTTTAAATTTTGAAATTTGAGTTATGTACATATATTACAAGAAAAATGGCTGGTGATGTGGATTGATGGAATGGAGGTGGTGGTTCACCAGTTGGTTTGACTCACTCTTGTGGAAGAAAGTGAATGATGGGATGATGGATGGGGAACATTATGAGGTAAAACTCATTCTATTCAGTGTGTGGAATGATGGGCTTTGATTCCTCCTCATATTCATCAAAAATTATCGACATAATGTTGAATTCTTCATAAATTTCTTCTTCAAAGTCATCATGGTGATGGTCGTCTTCTTCTGAATTCAAATTAAGCCTTTGAAAGGCTTGTTCAAAAAAAGGGATGGTAGAAAATGGATGGTAGCCTAGACTTGAACGGTCATGTGCTTCTCGATATGGAGTATCAATTAGCTTGTGCACTCCCTATTCATATTGGCCTAGGCCATTTCTTTACCAATTATATCAATGAAAATAAGGGGATGGAAAACCTGACATTTGTTGTATATTGGTATTTTTTGGTTGCTCGGGTTCATCTATAGGATAAGTATTGCATAATGACTCAATTCCCCCATATACAAAATTTATGCTATTTGACATGGAATCCATATGATACACCACTCCTATAGATAAGGGTGGGCCACATGGGTGATTGTAATCCTCATAGTTTGGATGTTGATTGGTGTGACTGTAATGTCTTGGACCACGTATTCACCAATACTAGGATTAGTGAGGTGGACCTCAACTTGGGATGACATGGATGTGGATGTAAAAATGGATGATTAATGAATGGCTTAAGGTATGGACTGATATGGTGTCTCACAATTTGTTAACTCAAATTGTGAGACATTAGCTAATGTGGATGGTGGTGGATTTTATTGAGATGATTGTTGAATTTGAAATGATGTGGAAGTAATGGTGGAGGATGATGATGCTACTGATGATGATGAAGCTGATGTGGATTGATTTTGACCACATGTGCATGTAGTAAAAGGTGATGAAGATGGGGGCATGAATATGGGTGCTTGATGTGATGTGGTGATAGGAAGCTCCTTAGGGATAAGAGCTTTAGAAGATGATCCAGATTGGCTTGATGACAAGGTGGTTGATGATGTAAGAAATAGATGAGTGGAAGGAAGCATGGATTTATAGGGATTGGAGATGAAATTGTAATACTTAATTGGTTCAACATTCATTAGCATGCAATGGAATTTTTCTTCGTGTACGTATTTCAAGCATTGATGTAGTATAGAAGGGACACATCTCATTTCCCTCATCCAAGGTCATCCAAGGAGTACATTATACGCCATGGATCCTTCCAAGATATGGAACATGGTATGCAACATTTTTACCCCACTTTGATGGGTAATACTACTATGCCAACTGTGGAGTAGAGAGAATCATTAAATGCTTTTAGGGTGAAAGTGGATTTGATTATGTGGGACGGAGGAAGATTAAGATGATGAAGGGTAGATGTGGTGATGATGTTAATGGAGGAGCCAGTATCAATCAAAAATATTTTGAATGACTTGCTATCAATCTGAGCCATGATGTGTAATAAAGGGTCCACCGATTTTGATGATATTGATTTAATCTCAAAATCATAGAATGTAATGGAAGGCTCCATATGTGTTTGAATATTCTCCATAATATTTTTGAAGGCATTAGCATCTTGAGATTAGAATTCAATGGATTTTATAATATCCATTAATGTCTCACAATGTCAGGGAGATTTTTGAATGAGCTCATATATAGACAGTTTAGCCAAAGCCATTTTAAATCTTTGGGTTAATTGACTACTCAAAGAAATTATTAACCTTGATGGACAATTGATGGGATGAATGGGGGGGACTTGGATGAATTGGAATATGGATGGGTTGAGAAGGATTGGTAGAAATTTGGATGGGTGATGATGAATTTATAGGTTGAGACACACTTGCCTATGGAGGTATGGGTGATTGAACAGATTGTTGTTGAGCATTTTTTTATTAGTGTGTTGTTGTTGACCTCGAGTTACTACATGAATAACACCCATAAAACCTTGGTATTGTTGGACATGATTGAATTTATTAGGAGGGGTTTTGGTATTAGACCCTCCTATTTTTGGTTGCACCTCCTCATGATGAGGAAGTGGTGTTTGATAAATTCCAGGTTTTGGTTTTACTAGTCAAAGTGACTATCAAGGTTGATTGCTCCTAAGTAAATGAGATATTGTACTCTATCCTTAAATACATGGTAGTTGTTAATATAATACACATTTTGCCCATGATAAGGGCAAAAAAAATACTCTCCGTAGTGTTTACCACATTTAGTGGGATCATATAGTTTAACCTAAGGTAAGGGAAGTTGGTTGGTGTCATATAACTTGCAGAAGATGGAAGCATAAGAATTGGTCAATGGGGTGTATTGATGATTTTATCAAACATATTGTCGACATGGTTGGTTTTCCATAACTGGAACTATGTTTTGACTTAATTTATTTGTTGAAGGAACCACATGATATTCAAATTGTCATGGTTGCTATTGCATAGGTTGTTGTTGAGACATTATCGGCTGGCTCGTGACCACTTGATTATCTTGGTTATCTTGGTTGACTGGATTGTCCTGGTTTTATTTTGACTCACCAAAATAACTACCTTTATATTGGCCATTGTTTTGCCATTATTTATTTTTAGGCTTAAGCATGCCTTCTTGGATTTTTATCTCCTCGATTGTGCTAGCCTGGGAAAGAACTTCATCAAATGATCTATATTGCTATAATTATAATAACCAAGAGATAGGTTTTAAGAAACTCTTAGTAAATAATTGGATCAGATCCTCCATTGGTAGGGTGAATGGAAATTTGGTGATAACAACCCTCCAATGGTTACCAAAGTCATAGACAGACTCATCATAAAATTGTTTTAGATCATATATATTAGATAATTAGACTTTCTTTCTAACATTAAGAGAAACTATTTCAAGAAATTGGTCAATCAATCGCTCAAAAGTATAAATACTATGGTGAGGCAAGTGATTATACCATTCTACAATATCTCCCCCCAATACCTGAGGAAATGTTTGAATCATGAAAGCATCATTACTTTGGATTCAAAAGCATGAATGGATAAATGTGCTCACATGTTCTTTAGGGTCCTCATTCCCTTTAAATTTATCAAACTTTAGTACTGTGAAGTCTATCGTATATGGCAGGGATGGTACTGAAGGATGGATTGGTTGATTGATTAGTTAACATAAAGTGGGTTTCTAGTTTATCATACTATGAGTATGTTATATCAGACTATCAATCTGTTGTTGCATAACCTAAATTCTAGGATCCTCCCCAAGAATGTGGAAACCCTGAATTACTTGATGATTCTATGAAGGCAAAGTGGAAATATGTTGAAGTGTAATGATATAATTATGACTTGGTGGATTGTATTGGAATTGGTGATGATAAGGTTGATGAAATGATTATGAATGAAGAAATGAAGAAGATGCATGAGGACTATGGATGAATTCAACCATAAAATGGGCATGGGTTTATGGCGGTGTTGGAATGGAAACCACATAAGATTATGGTATCCATGATGGACCTTGGGTGACAAAGGTGGGTTGAGTAGAAATAGGTTAAGGCTTAGGATTGACCACATGAACTTTCTATTGAGAACATGACTGAGCATTTTGTTGCTTCTTAAGCAATTTATTAAGGTGGTCCCATGCTTCATGTATTTCCATATCTAAATTGGAAGGTGTGGATGTGGTGGTTGAGGTATGTGAAGGATGAGTTGCAACCATATTTACAATAGAATGGGTAACATTGGATGAGCTAGAAGTTGGCATATCTAAAGTAGTATTGACTTGTACTTCATACAAAGGGTTGCCATAGGTAGTGGTGTAATATGATGGGATGGATGTACTTTGAGCACATGATGATTGGGGTATAGACCAATGTTGAGAAGATGTAGTTGATACTTCAAAAAGAGGGTTGTTATATACCTGGGTAAGGCTTGAATGTTGGGAGGAGACAAGTTCTTGCTAGAAATAAGGATCTTGCCTAAGTGAGTTATGGACTGGTTCTAAGACATAGGTAGTGGATCTACAAAGAGCCTCCACTTTGGCCATGTCTATATGGGTTATGTGGTGGTCAATGATAGGTGAAGATAATTCTATTTATGGAATGACCATATGAAATGATTTTATGGATGACACAGTGTGTGAGGTACCCACAGATAAATCTGAACAACTTGTTTGTATCACACTAGTGGAATTGACCACAAAAGTGGTGGGGAAAGATGATGAAAAATCCATGGATGAATTGTCTTGGTGGATGGAAGTTTAATTCCATACTTTATTTTGATTTCTAGTTAGCACCATAAGATAAAAAATCAAATATGTAATGTGCAATAAAGAAAGTACAAAAGAAAACTTCACAAAATAAGCAATTCACTTCTATGTTTTGCAATAATGTTTCCTACCTCTTTTATTTTTTTTATCTTGTTTTAATATTTTTTTTTATGTGTTTGGTGTGTTTTTTATGTGCTAATATTAATAATAAAGGGTGAAATCTATGGCTTGGCTAGAAAATGATATTATTTCTGGGGATGAAGTCCAGAAAGTTTTTTCACGGGTATCCTATGGTGGCTAAGGGTAGAGTCGGTAGATAGAGATGAAGCCCACCATCGCTAAATCTCAAGAAATGGTTGGTGATCGAATCCAACTCATTAATATTTAATGTGAGATATTTTGGGTGTGATTAATTATTTTAAAATTTCATGTTTTCTATTGTGTTTCATACAATGTCAATGATAACCAATTTTACAAGCCTAGATTAGAAGCCAAAAATAGAAATACTAAGCTCCTCAAAATATGTAAGGTACACCGCTTAAGACCCACTTTGAACAGTGGAGGGTTCACTTACTCTTCCACTTTGAATCACCAAATACGGGAGTATACTTAGTTATCCTGATTTTGTTCCTACTTAGACAAGCAAAAGAGGAATTCTTGACCCTATTGTGCAAACTATTTTATGCAATTCTCATTTTACATGAAAACAGTATGCATATCTTTGAATGAAAAACACATCAAAAAACAACAAAATTTAAAATTTAAAATGTGAACTAATGTGAATATGAATGCAAAGTGAATCTAAATGAAATGTATAAATGAATGCAAATTCCTAAAATAAAAATGTAATATGATTGTTTTTAACAGATATTGAATGATGTTTTGTTTATCATTTTTTTTGGTCGGTAAAGAAAATTTGTATTAATATAAGGGTTTTGGAAGAGACTCCAAAACCTTAATATATCCAAATTGAAACTTAATTACATCGAGCTTAATAGCCAGCATTAAAAAATCTATCCAAAATGGTGATAAACCCAAAAGAAAAAATCGTAGGACTTGCAGTACAAAAGGGATGATCCCATCCTAGGGGTCAATCCCATCCCGAGAGGGGACCCAATATTTGGGTTCAAGTCATAAATTTTCATAAGGGATGGTGCGGATCTCCTCTACATCCTTGAAGATAGTAGTAAGTTGTGCATGGGTGGCACTAAGGTCATTCATCATCTATTGGAGTATGGTCCACTGGGACTTAATGGTTTTAGTAGCCGCAGATAGGGTGGCCACAGAGCTATCCAAGTGAGTAAGGACTGCATTGCAGAGAGCAATATGATAATTGGTAATATTTTTTAATCCCGAAGCACCAATGCCATCGATATTCATCTCCACCCAAGCAAAAATTTCTTACAACATTGTTTGATTTAGCTGGAGAAGAGTCAAAATTTTTGCCCAACTCAATTTTAGCAAGGGAAGTCTAGTCAGCTTTGAGCTTTTTAACCCATGGAGAGACGTGCATGTAGGAAGGGCTAGGATTTTTGAAAAGTCTAGATGAATACCACTTTACCACACATGGATTTTGATTATAAAATTCTAAGGCCTTGGTTTTGATCATAGGAGTAGCAAGGGAGGGTAAATCAGGGTCCAAGTCATCACTAGGGACCTCTTGGATGTGGGTTTCACTATTGGACCTACCAGCAAACTTGGAATGGGTGATGTAGGTGGGGGATAGGAGGGGGGAGGCAAAGGTGTGGATAATAGGGGGCTATGTGGGGTAGGTTGAGAGGAACCAGGGGTAGACTGAGAGGGGCTAGGACAGAGTAAAAAGGGCTAGGGGAGGCAGGGTGGGAGGTACTAAGGGGGGTGAGGAGAGTGGAGGGATCAAGGAAGGTGGATGAGGTAAGGGGGAAGGGGGGGTGGTGGCAATAAAATCTCTTTTGGAAAATGCATCGAGGGCATGCATGTAGAGGATGTAATGCAGGCTTTTGTGGATAGTATAATGGGATTTTCCAGTGCGGACATTAGTGACAGTTTAATACAAGGTTATGCGTAAGGGGTCAGCCCCAAAATGTATTTATAAAAAATTGGCGAATCAATTTCAAAATCTAGGTGAATATCCATATGCATGTAGAAGGTTAACTATGATTAGGGGTAATGCTAGAAATTTAAACATAAAATGGTAAAATTATTATAAAATTGGGGCGAATCGACCCTCCAAAAAAAATTGCACCTAGAAATTTTGGCTAATGGGCCTTGGTCAAGGGTCCCAAATATTAGCCAATTCCAAATTTTAAAAATCCTAATTTTAACCAATTTGCTATAAATAGCTACTATGCATAACTCTGGTTTAATAGATCTAAAAAGGTAATTAGGGATGTTGATTTTTTGTTACCTCTAAAATGATTTAGGAAAGCAATATGGAAGCTTTGCAATGTACAATAAATTTTATCAACAGTGAAAAATTGATGGGAATCATTACATGGTCCCAAGGGCTAGGGAACTTGGTTCTTTTAATGCCCCTATCAGTGGTGAGGAGATCCTTACCTTTATTTTGGAATAACTCAAGCTCCACTACCATCAAGATTTATCTCTACGAATGCTCCTCCCATATGTAGGTAGGTTAGTCACCTCTACCAGCAGTTGCACATCAATGGTAAACTCAAGGCCATGAATAAAGACACAACCATCCTCTCAGGTACTAAAAATGGTATTGGTAATGTCCTCCTCATTATCGATAAATTTTCTCAAGAAAGGGAGGTAGTTGTGGAGGATATTTTCAACCACAAGATTGAGGTTTAGGGCCAACGATTCGATAATTGCCATTAGGGGAATTGTATAGAAGGTTTTGGACTTAGGATGCATAAGATGAGGGTGAGGCTGATTGAAATAAAAAGTGTTTAGACATAGGCTCAAATTAACACTCCAACTAGCACACATGTTTAAGATATCAGGAGTCATGATGCATTGGAGCGATGCAGGATTAAGAGGGTGGTAATTCATGGGATGCATGCTTGTTAGCAATGCTCAAGCACTACACATGGGAGGAATGATGGTGAAGTAGTGGTTTTCATACGTACAGTAGATAATCATGGTATAGGAAGTTGTAACGTCCAGGTTGATATCTCCACCATGATTTTTGAAGGTGTCATAGATATGGATGTTATTGGAATCATGCTCACTATTAGAAAAGCACATGTGAAAAGTCATGGTTTTAAATATTATATTGTACTAATTTGATAGGGCCTAAATATTAAGTTCATGGGGACTAATTCACACGACCAAGGTGAGATAGGGCATCATGGATTTGGCACCTAGGATGAGATAGACATTGGGATCTAACACATACAGTGGAAAGGGCTAATGATGGATGATCAATTGACATTGGTGGGGTAGGGTTAGGGATGGACAGGGTACACATGGACCAATAAGGGGAAGGGGGTGGAGATGTGTCTAAGGGTGAACCAGGAAGGGTGAACATGTAGGAAGTGACACCATCCAAAGGGCCTAACACCCGATATGAGGGATGGGGATCAGGGATGACCAAGGTGGTCCTGGGATACAATTTCAAGAATATCTATAGGAAAATTATTACACCATACATTGAGGGACCTATTAGAGTGGCCTATATTGGATAGCAAATCTACAACTCCATTGGATTCTCTAAACACATATTGCACAATAGTCTCAGGATGACTAATGAGGAGCCATTTGACTTCATATATTATATTCTTTACCCTCCAGTTAGGGTTCTTGTTGGTTTTGAAATGGTTAATAATGTTTAGCTAGTCCCCTTCAACCACTAACTTGCATTGAAGATCCCTTGTGATTGATAATCCTCGATAGAGATATTTGAATTCCACAATGTGGTTGGTGAGGGTGCCAATATTCTCAACATAAGCAAGGATTATGTTTCCTTCATGGTTTTTGATGATTCCTTCTCCACCATCTAGCCTAGGATTACCTCTAGAGGAACCATAAAACTTAAGCCAACCTATCAGGGATGGGTTCTTTTTAGCAATTTATCTATAAAAATGTAAAACAAAAATGAAAAAGATAGGTTAGGGTTTTGAGGCAAAATTCTAGAAGAGCCTACATATCCCACTCTATGAAATGCCTCTTAGAGTCTCTAAAATATACTAGGGCATCTTCTAAACTCTAGGGGGCATCCCTCAAGCATCGTAGGGTGTATACACAACCCTAGATTAGCTTCTATAGCTCCAGAAACCCTAGTCTAGCAAAAATTGCATGATAGAATTCCTGAAACTTGCAAGACAGAAAATAAAAATAGCAAGTTAATGACAAGATTATTAGCATAAACAACCCATTGTGAGTCCCACCATGATCACCATTTGTGAATAAAAAATCAAGAAACACCAAAAATAAACTATAAAAATAAATTAATAAGCAAGATAACACAAATGATTGCACAAAGAAATGAACTCTTTTATTATTGCTGGTGGATCTCCTGTATTAAAATCAATTCAGCCCAACAGGGGGGTTACAATGCTTATTATTTTGATACAATTGTTACAAAGCACTAGGGTTATTCAAAACCCTAGTTAGACATAAATTATGGTGTCTTCATGCTTGATTTGATCCCAATAGAGTGGTGAGTGGGCTTTGGTATCCTATGCATGGCCATTCAAGCTTCAATAGCTTCCAAGGAATATATATTTTACACCTGCACAAAACAAACAATATCAAGGATCAATAATATTTGTGAGGGCTCCACTATGTGAGACCCTCAAATGGAATAAAATCACTAAACCCTAATATTGCAATGAAAGCTATGAAAAATAATGTAAAAACATAAAATAAATGTGCAATAAAATTTTACCTTTTTGAATGACACTATTTTTATCTTTGTCACTAATGTAGGGAGTGATTATGCAGATGCCTTAACACCCAAAGACCGTAGGGATATAGATCTAAATGGTAAACACCTATGGGTTCTTGGTGTTGACCAAAAACTCCTAGAGGCATTCTAGAGGCTCTGACGGGTGCTCAATGAGCTTTGGAGTGCATTCAACAGCTAAGGCAATAGATGCAAAACCATATCTGGTCACAGGGTAGGCAACAGTGGATGTGGAGGATGCGAACGTCGGTGAGGGGATGTGAGAATGGGTATGATGGATATAGTGTTTGAAATATATATATATCTCAAAGGACTTTTTGAGAAGCAACACACCCCCACTGAAAAATGAATTTCCATCCTTTGAAAACCTTGAGCTTTCATTTTGCAGTAAGGACCCTCTTGATATTTTTCAGGTTTTAATTCCAAATTTGCTTGCCTCCTTTTTCAAGTTGTGCTTTTATTTGCATCTGGCTTTGATTTATTCCAGAGTTCATTTTTCACATGTTAGAATCATTGCTGATTAAAGAAAATCTTTCACCGGTATGAAAAAAATGCAGATTCCAGATAGAAAAATTCATTGAAAACCAAAACTTTCCATTTTTGGCAAAGTCGCGAAATCGCGACACTTCCATTTTTGGAAATGTCGCGAAATCGCGACAGGTTTCAAGAAAATCCGCCAAGTCAGAAAAACGTAGCGAAATCGCGACACCTTCCATTTTTGGAAATGTCACGATATCGCGACACTTCCATTTTTGAAAATGTCGAAATCGCTACAGGAGAGAAAGCAGTGAGAATGTCGCGAAATCGCGACCATGGAGGAAAATGAGGCAAGGACAAAACATGTCGCGATATCGCGACACGTTGTGAAATCGTGACATGTTGCATTTTCGAAGGAGTGAGAAAATCGACTAAGGCACAGAAAGGGCGCGATTTCGTGACATGTCGCGAAATCGTGACATGTCGCATTTTTCGCTGCGACAGAAGAGAAAATCGGACAAGTCGATTACACATGAAATCGTGACGTCGCGAAATCACGACCATTTTTAGAAAGAGGGCTCAGACATACGGACCGTCGCGATTTCGTGACATGTCACGAAATCGCGACATGTCCAAGGCAAAGAAGTTTGGAAAGAGAAATCGAAGTTCAAAATGGCTAAAGCATGGAGATGTCGCGAAATCGCGACGTCGCGATTTCACGACATGTGAAATCATGACATTTTGAAGGGCTCAAGTGACGGACGTCACGATTTCGTGACATGTCACGAAATCGCGAAGTAATCAAAGCAAGGTAATGCAAGGGAAAGAGAAATCAAAGAAAATAAAGTGCTAAGGCATGAGAATGTCGTGAAATCATGAAATCACGAAAAAATTCGAGGAGCAAGCTGCAAGTTTAGAGGTGTCGCGAAATCGTGACACGCCGGCGCCCGAGGGAAGCAAAGGCTCCACCATGTCGCGATTTCGCGACATGGTGGAGAGTTGGCAAGGAAGGGAGCCACCATGTCGCGATTTCGTGACATGGTGGAGAGTTGGCAAGGTAAGGCTTCAACAGAGAAAAGGAAACGCTGCCAAGACAAAGCAGCCAGAAGAAACGCTTAAGGACAGAAGTGGTCACGATTTCGCGACATGTCAAAATCGTGACATGTCACGTTTTCGCGGCCATGAGGAAGAAAAGCTGCAAGACGCTGAGGAACGTCGCGATTTCGTGACATGTCGCGTTTTCGCGACGGGGGAAAGAAAAGAAGCAGTTGCCAGAAAGAGGTCACGATTTCACAAAATCGCGACATGTCGCATTTTCGCGACCCTGGCAAAAAAACAGCTCAGCAAAGGAAAACAGCTGGAAATGGACACGTGTCGCGATTTTTGCGACACGTGTCAAAATAGTAGAACAAAGCATGCCGCATATACTGAACCTTAGGGCTTCTTTTTAATATTAAAGCTTTTGATTTAATAATTTTAAAAGTGCTAATCCTTGTTTGTTCTTTCATGCAGGAAGCCATCTGGCACTTACATGATAACGGAGAAATGGCCATAAAGACGAAGTTAAGTGCAAATTAATCAAAGACAACCATATTGAAAGGAAAGATGCCGAGAATTGTTGTTTCATCCAAATTTTACAGATCTGGCCGCAAAGAGACTTTACGGTGACTAAGCAACTGCCCATTTAATGGAGTATGTCGGGAATGGGCCGAAAAATGAAAATATCTACACTCAGTTACCGAAATTTGCCGATGAATGCATTTAATGAAAATTTATGGCAGAATTAATAGCTTGCAGACATTTTCAACTCAGGGATGGCTCTACGGAGATGAAATGTCAGAGAAGTGGTGATTCATCCAAATTACCCGAGGGAATTAATGAGGGCATTTACTCACAGTTGCGGGTGAATGCAAGTGGCATTCGAATTCTATCTTCTCCATTTATGGCAAATGACTGCACTGATTTACAGGATGGTTAAGTTTTATCCGAACTTTGTTTTAAAAGAGCTTATATTGTAAAACCCGGGTCCTAGGGTTTAAGATGATAAGATTTACGGTTTGAGAAGAAGATATTTCTGAAAAGATCAGGGTCTGTCCTGAGTCTATAAATACTTCTTCTCAATGTAATCGCAGGAGGCGGAAACTTAGAAATAAAAGGCTATTGAAGCAATTTCTTGCAAATATTGTTAAATACTTTGTTTTTGGACTTGGAGTTGATGTGCTTTTGTTTTCTGTGATAGCATGGCCAGGAGCCTAATATTTTGCGGATTGTGATAAGTTCATCTTCTTTTGTTATCCGTTTCATTAAATTTTATTAAATATATGTTGTGAATCTGTGTTATCAAGATTAAATATGTTGTTAGGCTTCATTTGTTCTATTGTATGCTAGGGAAAATTACAGATTTGAGGTTCAGGTCTGTTCTAATTGCTCTGTCCTCACTGTGCGAGCTAGGCTGTCGGTGAAAGATACCAATTTTAACCGACTTCCCTTCGGTTTATAATTTTCTGTTAGATCTGTTCCATCTCTGCCTTATGCTCTTAGTAGAAAGTGATCTTAGAAAGCTGGACACTTTCTTCTTTGATTTGTTCTGTTGTGAAGTCGATAGTATAAATAAAATTGGTAGTTTTGTTTTACAGATAAGTTTGATAAACTTCTCTTTCTGCCTTACCCTACCCTCTTTGTTTTACCGTGAAATGATCCATTTTTATTTTCTTTAATTTGTCCTTTATTTAAATCTGCTGACCCATAAGAGCTAGATCAAAGAATTAACTTTAAATCTGATTGTCAACAAGTGACAACTCCTAAACACTACTGAGCAAGTTCAGAGCCCGTTGTAAGGTAACAGACAGTCCATATTGAAGACTATTCCAGAAGCGGAAAAGAGTGAATTGACATTCGACCCGACTCTGTAACTCACACCTTGGATAACCAGCTAGATCCTAAAGTGAGTGGGATTTATCCCGTATAAGTGTTATCAGAGTTTCATGCTCATTCTTCACAGGGTGTGTATGAAAGTCGGACCAACATTTAAAAATGGCGCTAGAAGGAGGGCCTGAACTTGCATTCTTAGTGTGCTTGAGTTGAGAAATCTGACTGTATGTGGTACTTGACAAATGTTGTATTTTATCCAAGGTCTGGTAGCCAATTTTCCTTCCTCCTCAGCCTTTAAAATTTTGTTGTTTGAGTTTTGCCTGAACAGTAGAACTTAACACCAACATTTAAAAATGGCAAGCTGGTTAGGTGCCATTGCTTTGAATATTTCGGGTATAGCCCATGACCTGCCCAGAAATCCGGAAAGATATCTCCCTAGATATAAACATGATGGGACAAGGACAGCAGAGGAACATCTGCTAGCATTCAAGAATGCTTTGAAATTATTAAATATACAGCATGAAGATGTTGCTTGCAGATTGTTCCCGTTCACTCTCCAGGAAGGAGCTTATGACTGGTTTCTAAATCTCACTAGCAATTCTGTTACCAGTTGGAATGACCTAGAGAAAGTTTTTATATCACAATTTGGGGAAGTGATAGACCCCGAGTGTGTTATACCAACAATTTTCCAGCATCAAGAGAGAGTCGGGAGAAACTGTCAGGTCATTCAATATGAGGTTCCAAAGAGCTTACGGTAGAATGACTGGTCATTACATCCCAAATGCAAATCTGGCCTTAGAAATCTATAAGAATGCATTGGATTCAGTGACCTCTATTTTCCTCAAGAGAGACATCAATATCACAACCCTGGCAGGAGCTTATAAAGAGGCTTTAATTCTTGAAAGACAGTTAGGACCTCAAATTTTGAGCAGTCCTTTGATATCCTATGTTACACGAGAACATGCCTATTTCGGATCCCATTCCACATCATGAGTTAGTACCAACATGTCATGCTCTACCCAAGGAGACTCCGTTAACTGTAACATCCACTCAGCATGTGCAAAATATAGAGAAAGGTTCTGACAAGTTCAAAGTGGAAGTGCTTGAAGTAAACATTTGTGATCTAGCATTACCCAAATCTGAAGTTTTTCCTGGTGAGTTAAATTTTCCTAGGAACCAAAGAAATATTGATATTTTTGGTTCATCCAAAAATAGTACAACCAGGGTTTCAGGTTCTTTCACTTTTCCCGAAGAGTCAAAAAGTCTTGTAGAGACTCCTATGGATGAAATGCAAGATTTTCAACAGTTCAAAAGGGACAGTTATAATTTGAGATGTGAGAGTCCAGAACCTAATAATGATCCTTCCTCATCAGAGGATGATGAAAGTGGGATTCAATATCACTATGCAGAAGTAATTGAGGAGAAGGATAACATCATTGAGGATATGAAGGAAATTGAAGCTGACATCACCCTCCATGAACTGGCCCAGATTGTTGAACAAAAAGATAACTTGATTGAAGCTTACTCTGGACCACCTATTGAATTTCAAGAAGAGGAGGAAAAGATAGTAAATGTGAATGTGGTCAGCCAACTTGGAATAGGTGAAGAGTCTCAATATAAGCCTGTAACTACTGAACATAATATCAAAGAAAAGGTTGTAAACTGTGTTGATGCAGATATTGGATCTTATAATTTGGCAGCTGAGAAGGTGAGAATAATTACAGCTCTAATCAATCACAACAATGATGTTTGGACGTTACACATTGATGGGGTTAAATCTAAGCAAGGCTCAGGTGAAAAAGCAAATTATGAAAATTCTGCTAGAGGGATAAAAATTGAAGTCTTGGATATTGAAGCGGTAGAGCAACCACAAAATGTTCAAGTTGTTAAGAACCAGGACATACGGATAAAATATGATCTCTTTCAGTTGTCACATAAATCTGAAGATGTGGTGGTCTGGGTCTATAAGGGCTTTAAGGTATTTGATCCTGGGGGTTTTTACATTCCGTCCTTTTGAAAGAATTCTGCAAACCCTTCAAGTAGAAGCATAAACATGTTATCATATGATTTGTTATTATATGATTTGTTTAAATTGAAAGAGTTGCAGATTTGTTTTTCAGTGGGACAAGATCCATAAAAAAAATAAAAAATAAAAAAAAGGAGAGAGGGAAGACGGTAAACACAAGTTTTTCCCAGGTAACAGAAAAATTTGGAAGCATAGTCTGGAGTGCATTTCGTCAACAGGACCTGAAAGGTAATTTTTCTAAATTTACTTGCAAATGGTCAAAATTTTTTTAAGGCACTAGTTCTCTGCTTTTCCATCTGCTACATATTTTGAGTCACAAAGAAGTTGTAACATGTGTATACATTGTAAATAAGCTTTAAAGTTGTTTTATTTCCTTTAGTGCCTGTACAGTTTTATTTTGTTTTATTTGATTTTGTTTTATTTTAAAGTCTGTACAGTGTTGTTTTATTTTAAATGTCTGTACAGTTTATTTTGTTTTTTAAGTTTCAGTTTATTTTAGTTTTCCTTAGAAGTCTGTACAAAGTTCTTTAGCTTTTAAGAATTCTGTTCTTTAACCTTTGCCTGAGCATCAATGAAAAAGTCAGCCTTCTAAAGATTGTTTCATTCTGAGTCCAGAATCCAGTGTTCATTATCATAATTGTGAGATAGTCTGTTTGAACTGAACAGTGGAACTATTTTTTTAGTCAGAACAACAGTGGAAGGATGATTGGATTTTGTGTCTTGCTTGCCACAGTTGTTTTAATTATAAAGAAACTGCTATGTTGTTTGGTTGGAGAAACTCCCAGGGAATCCAAGAAAAGTTGGTTATAAGAGGGGACTATGATTCATGTAATTATTTGAGTATCCATAGAGGCTATCAGTGCCTAGGCTGAAGCAGTTCCAGATTGATGAAATATTAAAAAGAAAATTGTTATTCTTTCTAAGGCTTTTCAGATGTTGATGTATTTCAAAAGAAAGAGATGAGAGTTGAACAAGACAACATGAAATTGGCACTCTGTTATTTCCAATATATATATATAAAAAAAGAAAAAAAAAGAGATAAAAAGAAAAAAGAAAAAGAGTTATATAATGAAAGAGGCAACCAAGACTTCAAAAGATGTTTTTCTTCTACCAAGTTGTAGATTTTACCTTACGAGTTGTAAATTTGGGTCGTGTAAATCTAAAGGGTAACTCTGTCGGAGTTGTAAAAGGCTAAACTAGTAAACGGAGCTCTACTCGGTTTCCCCTTTTTACAATCTAGAAAAGCTGATCAATCCGGAGTTCAACATTCGATCCGAGTCATTCTTGAAGAAAGTTTTATACGCTTGTAATTGCACATCAGAAATCTTCCTTAAATGATTCAGCCTAGTATGTCCTTGGAAAATTTTAACAACTATCGGTTAGTAGTCAATTTATTTTGAAGAATATCTCTGGCAAGGCAAGATACATGGTCTATGTTGTTTTGAAACTAGAGTCTTGGGTTCTAAAATAATGCTACTATTTTACCCGCAGATATCGCCATTTGTTGAGAAGCAACACACCCCCACCGAAAAATGAATTTCCACCCTTTGAAAACTTTGAGCTTTCATTTTGCAGTAAGGACCCTCTTGATATTTTTCAGGTTTTAATTCCAAATTTTGCTTGCCTCCTTCTTCTTCAAGTTGTGTCGTTTCCAAGTATTCTTGCATTCCAGCTTTGATTTATTCTAGAGTTCACTTTTCACATGCTAGAATCATTCATGATTAAAGAAAATCTTTCACCGATATGAAAAAAATGCAGATTCCAGATAGATAAATTCATTAAAAATCAAAACTTTCCATTTTTGGAAAGTCGCGAAATCGCGACACTTCCATTTTTGGAAATGTCGCGATATCGCGACAGGTTTCAGAAAATCCGCTAAGTCAGAAAAACGTAGCGAAATCGTGACACTTCCATTTTTGGAAATGTCGCGATATCGCGACACTTCCATTTTTGGAAATGTCGCGATATCGCGACACTTCCATTTTTAAATCATATCGCAAACTTCCATTTTGAAATCACGAAATCGCTACGTTGGAGAGAGAAAGCAGATCGTACGGATACGTCACGAAATCGCGACATTCGTCACAATCGCAATGAAGGAGAAAGGAGGCAAAGGACAAAACGTCATCGATTTCGTGACATGTCGAAATCAGTGACATAAGAGAAAAATGACTAAGGCATAGAAAGGGTCACGATTTCGCGACATGTCACGAAATCGTGACATTTCACATTTTCGGGAAGAAAAAGGACAAGAAAAAAAATCAGACGAAGAGAGAAGGTGCGATTTCGCGACATGTCACGAAATCGCGACAGCAAGGAGAAAGAAGAGAAAAGAAAGGAAAGACATGTCGCAAACAAATCATGACAAGGAAGATACGGTCATGATTTCGCGACATGTCACGAAATCACGATAGAAAGAAAGGAGGAAATCAGAAAGTTGCTAAGGCATGAGAATGTCGTGAAATCATGACAAAATTTGAGGAGCAAGCTGCAAGTTTAGAGGTGTTGCGAAATCGCGATGTCACGATTTCGTGACGTCGTGAAATCGTGACACGCCGACGCCCAAGGGAAGCAAAGGCTCCACCATGTCACAATTTCGCGACATGGTGGAGAGTTGGCCAGGAAGGGAGCCACCATGTCGCGATTTCGCGACATGGTGGAGAGTTGGCAAGGTAAGGCTTCAACAGAGGAAAGGAAACTCTGCCAAGACAAAGCAGCCAGAAGAAACGCTTAAGGACAGAAGTGGTCGCGATTTCGTGACATGTCGCGTTTTCGCGGCCATGAGGAAGAAAAGCTGCAAGACGCTGAGGAACGTCGCGATTTCGTGACATGTCACGAAATCGTGACATGTCGCGTTTTCGCGGTGGGGGAAAGAAAAGAAGCAGTTGCCAGAAAGAGGTCGCGATTTCGTGACATGTCGCGAAATCGCGACATGTCGCATTTTCGCGACCTTGACAGAAAAATAGCTCAGCAAAGGAAAACAACTGGAAATGGACACGTGTCGCGATTTTTGCGACACGTGTCAAAACAGTAGAACAAAGCATGCCGCATATACTGAACCTTAGGGCTTCTTTTTAATATTAAAGCTTTTGATTTAATAATTTTAAAATGCTAATCCTTGTTTGTCTTTCATGCAGGAAGCCATCTGGCACTTACGGGATAACGGAGAAATGGCCATAAAGACGAAGTTAAGTGCAAATTAATCAAAGACAGCCATATTGAAAGGAAAGATGCCGAAAATTGTTGTTTCATCCAAATTTTACAGATCTGGCCGCAAAGAGACTTTACGGTGACTAAGCAGTTGCCCATTTAATGGAGTATGTCGGGAATGGGCCGAAAAATGAAAATATCTACACTCAGTTATCGAAATTTGCCGATGAATGCATTTAATGAAAATTTATGGCAGAATTAATAGCTTGCAGACATTTTCAACTCAGGGATGGCTCTACGGAGATGAAATGTCGGAGAAGTGGTGATTCATCCAAATTACCCGAGGGAATTAATGAGGGCATTTACTCACAGTTGCGGGTGAATGCAAGTGGCATTCGAATTCTATCTTCTCCATTTATGGCAAATGACTGCACTGATTTACAGGATGGTTAAGTTTTATCCGAACTTTGTTTTAAAAGAGCTTATATTGTAAAACCCGGGTCCTAGGGTTTAAGATGATAAGATTTACGATTTGAGAAGAAGATATTTCTAAAAAGATCAGGGTCTGTCCTGAGTCTATAAATACTTCTTCTCAATGTAATCGCAAGGAGGCGGAAACTTAGAAATAAAAGGCTATTGAAGCAATTTCTTGCAAATATTGTTAAATACTTTGTTTTTCTGGACTTGGAGTTGATGTGCTTTTGTTTTCTGTGATAGCATGGCCAGGAGCCTAATATTTTGCAGATTGTGATAAGTTCATCTTCTTTTGTTATCTGTTTCATTAAAGTTTATTAAATATATGCTGTGAATCTGTGTTATCAAGATTAAATATGCTGTTAGGCTTCATTTGTTCTATTGTATGCTAGGGAAAATTACAGATTTGAGGTTCAGGTCTGTTCTAATTGCTCTGTCCTCACTGTGCGAGCTAGGCTACCGGTGAAAGATACCAATTTTAACCGACTTCCCTTCGGTTTATAATTTTTTGTTAGATCTGTTCCATCTCTGCCTTATGCTCTTAGTAGAAAGTGATCTTAGAAAGCTGGACACTTTCTTCTTTGATTTGTTCTGTTGTGAAGTCGATAGTATAAATAAAATTGGTAGTTTTGTTTTACAGCTAAGTTTGATAAACTTCTCTTTCTGCCTTACCCTACCCTCTTTGTTTTACCGTGAAATGATCCATTTTTATTTTCTTTAATTTGTCCTTTATTTAAATCTGCTGACCCATAAGAGCTAGATCAAAGAATTAACTTTAAATCTGATTGTCAACAAGTGACAACTCCTAAACACTACCGAGCAAGTTCAGAGCCCGTTGTAAGGTAACAGACAGTCCATATTGAAGACTATTCCAGAAGCGAAAAAGAGTGAATTGACATTCGACCCGACCTTGTAACTCACACCTTGGATAACCAGCTAGATCCTAAAGTGAGTGGGATTTATCTCGTATAAGTGTTATCAGAGTTTCATGCTCATTCTTCACGGGGTGTGTATGAAAGTCGGACCAACAGACTTAGGGAATTCAAAAAATTAGGGGTTGAGTCATAAAAAATGACTCCTCTTTATAATCTTCCCTCAGACATGTTAGGTTTTCAACAAGACAAAATGTGTTGTAGAGATTAGAACATGAGGAAGGGTGGATATTAAAGTGGGACAAGTGGCATGGATTAAGGCATATGGATGGCTAATATTAAAACATGATGAATGGATGGGATTAATTCATATAAATATATATTTTAAATATATACAAATATAATATATAAAATATTATTATTTAAATATATATTAAACAAATATATATGAATAATGGATAATTATGATGGGAAGCTATGGATGGAGGACATGTGGCTAAATTTTTGTGTCTACAATTGCTTTCAAATATGGTTTATTTTTGTTGATATTTCAACCTTATAATATGCCTTATAATTCCCTATTTAATGAAAGCAATCTTGATGAAGTATAAACCTTACCTTTAATGTTGTATTCCAAATGTATTTGGTGTAGGTTCTAGATGTGTATGATAGTCCTCTTAATGCCTTCTCCTTGAACGTTATGGTGAAAATTGTCTCACCTTTGCATTAGTGTTTGGATGGTGGAACTTCAACTCTTGAGATTTGACCTTCCTTGAATGCCTTAACCAGATCTTTTAATGCTCTTTACCTCTCCTCCAAACTATGATTTTTACTGTTTAAAGTGCTATGACTCCTATGAAATACTTTGAATTCTATCCTCTACAATATTTGATGCCTTTTAATATATGGAGGATATTGGTTACTCTTGAGCACTTGAAATGTCATTTGTGAAACTCTGCCAGGTAGATGAGCATTACAATCTTGAACGAGCACTCATTCTTCTTCTTCCTTTGTAAAATTTCCTTTGTAACAGGTGGGTGCTTGTGTGGAAAATATTTTATTTCCTTCTAGGTGATAAGTGTCACCTTTCCTTCATGCATGGGCTTTTCAACATAACGCTTCTCCAACATATCTTGTAAAATCCCTATTAACCATGCAACATTGTGAGCTCTTCCTTTGTTCAATGGAGCTTGATATGAGATGATTCCAGTGGCATCTTGAGATATTGGAGTATCACTTTTCAATACTTAAGTGGATTTTTTAGATTACTCTAATGGTGATCATTGTACATAAATCCTTCAACTTGTGCTACCTTCCTTTTTTTGGATGATATCACCTTGTAATGTAATGCTTCTCCTTGCTTTGTTTGCTTGTAGGTTTGATTGTCCACAACATAGTAGATGTGAGCCTTTTGAGTGGCTCTATTCCCTTGCATAGAGAATGCTTTTGCATGGCTACCTTGGTGTATTTTTATCCTTGTAAATAGTGTACCTCTTTGGCATATAAGACATATCCTCTTTCTAACGTAGATCAAGTTAGAATAGTGCAAAAAAATTTAAATACATTGTATATAAGATACCTTGTTTTACACCTCCTTTTGCAATCTCATTTTCCTAGTCTTATGGCAACATTTTGAAATAGGAGATGGCAGATTTGATGTTGTCTCTTTTGCTAGAAAACTCTCTCCATTGCTTGGTGACTTTGGTAATAAACCCAAGCTATTAACCACTTAAATATAATCTATTTCTTGTAGAAGTAATTTCTGCACCTTTTTGTAAATAGCCTTTAGTGCACTTTGAATATGAGACTCACCAAGTCTCGATTTGAAGATTTTATTGCTATTTTTTATAGTGGTTTTTATTCTCCACTCCTTGGAGGAATATTATCTATTTTTGTGGTTTCTTTGGGCCACGATATGCTACAGGTTATGTGCACCAATAGTGTCTCTAGACACTTTGATAATTTTCTAGTTTTTGTGCTGTTGATCCTTTAATCAACAAACACAAAATAACCTTTTTTTAGAGTTATTAGTGTAGTGCAAATGATCTTAAAAATACCAATTTAATGCACTAAAAATATCACCTTATCACTCCAATAAGATCTCAAAATAATTTCAGATGCACTTAATTTCAGAGTAATCTATAATGAACCGTTAATAAGTATTATGCAAATTTTCACTACAATCAATATTGTAGGATATAGTCTTCTTGCTTTCTAGATATAAAATAGGTATATGATAATTTATTTCTCTTGAAAATATCCAAATCCCATTAATTGTGCAAATAATCCTTAAATGAACTCTTTATTTTTGCACTTGAAGACTATAATGCAATCTATTCTTCTACAACTTTTAATCCAAATATGGTGCTTAATGGAATTTGATAATGAACCCTAATATGAAGTTCAACTAATTGCACCCTAGTTGCTTACCTTTAATGGATTATGTAGATGATGTAGATCTTGGTGTTTTGATTCACCAAGTTGCTACTTTATAGTGGATGGATATGCAACTTCTTTGTTGGCTATCTTGAACAAATTTCTCCTTCACCAATATCTAGCCTCAAAATTTCTATCTTGAGCCTTGGATTTGGTGGCTTAATCCTTCCAATGATCTTCTAATTTATACTATAGATTTAAATAAATAATTTCTCTGAACTGTACCTTCTTACTATGAGAGGTAATTTCCAAATATTCTAGATTTGGTATGCTTCTTTTGTATGAATCTTCCTTCAAGATTCTTGTCAAATTTTGACTTCAAATAGGATCTTCTTCTTCTCAAGATTCTAATTTTTGTAAGGTCTTCATTGGATTCTTCTTCTAGGATTTGACACTTCTTGCCAAATTCTTCTTCTCAGATTTGGTACTCCTTGCCAAATTCTTCTTCTTAGATTTGGTACTCCTTGCCAAATTCTTCTTCTCGAATTTGGCACTCCTTGCCAAATTCTTCTTCTCTTGGGTTTGTTGTTATATAGCAGTAATTGTCCCAAGTTCTTCACTATCAAGAACTTTTCCTGGGTAGTGGAATTCTCCAATAAGTTCTCCTAGGAACTCTTTTGACAATGCTTCTACGAGCTCTGCAATAAGGCTCTCCAAGCCTTATTTTTCCTCCTTAAGACCTCTCCAAGGTATTCTATTGTAGCTTCTATGGAATTTTTCCTAAGACATTTTATTTAGCCTTATACTTCTAGAAGTGTTGGTGATGAGATCTTCTTCTTGGATATTTGATTCTGCTACTTCTATATTCTGGAATAAGACTTCGGCGGTCCTTTCTCTTTCTTCCTAGAATGGAATTTTTGTCAATGAGATCTACTTCGGATCTCTTCAACTTATTTTGAAAGAAGTATTTAATTAGTAAAGGAGATCACCAATATCCTATTTCTTGGACTCTTCTCAAGAGTCTTCTTTAGGAACTCCTTTCTAGAGTTTTCTTTTGAATTCAAGAATCTATCTTTTGAATCAGGATATCTTCTCTAAATTTTTTCTTTGATATTAAGGCTTCTATGGACTTTTATTTTTCTAGGCTTATCTAGCCTATTCTTCCTCTAGGCTTCTTTGGCATTTTCTACTTCTGCACTATGCAGGTGTTAATATTTAATGGAGATCACCAATCTCTTATGACTCAAGTTTTGGAGTCTTCTTTCTGGTTTAGGAAACCTTTTATGTAATCTTATTAAGGCTATTTTGGCCTTTTATTCTATGAAAGTCTCAATCTAGCAATGGAGGTCTCCAGTATCCTAACTTTACCACTACTCTTCTTCAGGAGTCTTATTTTATAGTTTTCTTTTATTGCACAAGGAACTAATATCTGCACGAGGAAATCACAGTAAATTTTAAGCAATGAAGTTGAAATATCCTAAATTTCTATTGTAGGAGGTGTCCCAATCATTTAAGAATTAATTTTTTGCAACAAAAAAAACTTTTCTTAATAGTTAACAATTTCTAGATCTCTTAGAGGATTCACTAGTTGATCTGTCAAACTAGTGGAATGAATGTTGAGTCCTAGTCTTCACAAGTTTTTTCTACAACTTTGTGGAAATAATCTAGCCAAATATAATCTCGGGTTTTCTACAACTAAGATTTATTTCAGTCTTCACTTTCCTAATATTATTGACTAATGTGACTATTTCTATCAAATAATCCTAATGGCATCTTTTGCATGCAACATAACTCAATGGTAGATCCAGTTTGCAAAGATGTAGGTCAATAGTAGTAATGGTGACTTTCCCTATTCCTCTTGACCTACTGAACTTCTCTTATGATGGACGTAGGTCCTCCTATCTTCAAGCACCATGGATATGATACAACTGTTATCTTTTGAGAATGTATGTTGTGGAGATATCTAACATAGGTCCTAATGAAATACAAGAAATATGAAAGAAAATGAAACAACAATATGATTAAAATATGCTATAAATAGAAATGATAAAATTACAATGTAGTATGGAGGAAATGGACTCTCCATTCCTATGAGCTAAAGATATACATTTTACTCCATATGGGAGCACCACTACACTACACTAGAGGAGAACTTGACTTCCTATCTCCTTGCTCATATAATCTACCACTATGAGGTCCTTTATATACAAATATAGATTCCTTGGCCAACACTCTACCTAGTTGTACAAGGGGACACCTTGCACATTGCCACGTGCAATTATTAAATTGCATGAAGTAACTAAATAAATTCACCCTAAAGTAATATCCTATCCTAACTATGTACCTAAGGTGGTACATTTACATGACCCAAATGATGTAATATGCTCTAACTCTAACAAATCTTATGTTTGGATTGTGTAATGTTTTTATTTTACATTGAATATGATGGTAATGTTCATTTGCACGTTATGTTGTGCTAAATTTGAGGATCTTGGAGACCTAACATCGTTTCTCATCCATCATACCAGGGGTGATAAATGTGCTATAGAAGGACCACTGGGATTGATTGGAGTAGGTGGGATTGGCTAGGGTTGCATAGATTGAGGTGGTAAAGGTTGATGAAAGTTACCTTTCTACATTGGACATGTATGCGAAGAAGTAGTTGGAGGCCCTACCCACCTTGGTCATGTTCCTATTGGCCAATGTGTTGGTGCCTAACAACATCGATTATCGGTTCCCATGGAACATGATTCGGTTGGTGTACGATATGATCGATGAGCCTCGGGTGTATGCATGGGGCACCGACTCTTTTGGCTCAAACTTATATGGAGTTGTATGAGGTGAGGAGGAAGGGTGGAAGGGGTTGGGATGTAGTGTGCTGTTATAGGTCTGGGGCTAGGAGCACTTTAGTGTGGCTCATCCTGTGGGCCTACCATGTGAGGAGTGGGATAGGGATCAACCCTATGTATTGAGATGGTGGGTAGTTGAGGAGGTACAACCTAGTCATCCTGGTCATAGTGGCTAGGAGTGCAGAGATCTATGGGTAGGGTTGATGCCTGATCAGGTGTATTGGAGGCCATGGTGGGATGCTAGGTGGCCCAGTGATGGAGAGCAGCTATGATGGGTTAGGTAGGCTAGATGGGTGGTTGGGTGACATGGGAGTGAGGTGGAGCTGATCTAGTTCTCATGGGTGTTGTGGTAGTTTGGGATATAATAGGGGGTACCTGAGGCTCTAGTGCTCTATAGGCATCGATCTGATGAGTCGAGCCTACCTTGTGTGGAGGAGTGGTGGGTGGAGTATAGGGATGATGAGGAGATAGATCTCCTAGATGTGGATGATGTCGGGACCACGATAGAGTATGAGGCTTGGTTTACTTCACAACCTCCATGGGTACCAAGTCAGGTGGTTGAGGAGGGTAGTGGGGATGATGGGGAGATAGCAGTAGAGGTTGAGGAGACTCCTCAATGTTAGAGATATCATAGGTCTAGCAGTCGAGGGAGGCATGCGAGGGTCGTAGTAGAGCAGCCTCCAGATATTGGAGGTGATGGTGATGGTGGTATGGAGGAGGTTCTAGAGAGACCTCCTGGTCGGAGTGAGGAGGAGTGGGCTAGGCTCGAGGTTGAGTGAGACCAGCTCTAGTAGATGGTGGTAGAGTGGGATGCAGATATTGTTCGACTATGGGTAGAGTTGGATGCATGGGTGGTAGTAGGTGGAGGTGAGGATGTGATAGTGAGGCTCCAGGTAGAGTTGGCATAGAGGGATGCTCATCAGAGGTAGGATGTGCTATACCTTTGATCCCAAGAGGGGTACATCTAGGATTTAGAGGATCTACTTATGCAGCATCACATTGGGCTACCAATATGGCCTTCCTCCTCCATAGTGGGTTCTATTAGGCGTAGTGACTCTAGGCATAGTGACTCTAGGTCTAGGGCTCCATCGAGATCTCAGGGGTCTACCTATGGGCGTTAGCTAGTGCTTAGATGCACTTTTTGTATATGAGCCTTGGTGCTCCATTGTATATAGCCTTCGAGCATTCATTGTACATGTATATATATATATACATGGCTTTTATTTTGTGTTATGAATTTGTGTGAATGTTTATGTGAATGCATGTGTATGATGTGATGGATGATAATGTAATGATGATGTTATTATGATAATGCAAATGAACTGATACACTAATGATCATTTGTAGTTTAGATTTTACTTGACCATATTTATCATTATTGCTTAATCAAGGGGCACCAAAATGGTGGTATGTGAAATGGAAGACTCATGTAATGATGTGATAATGACATGGATGTTGTTTTAGCTTATGGATGATTGATCTAGAATTGTTTTATAGAGACTCAAACATCCTAGTGATGTCAAACAAACTCACTAAGTTCTATCTAATTTCTCCAAGACCAAATGTGTGTGCAGTGAAATGTTCATTTACCAATCATGAGCATGGTAGTGACTCAAGGCAATCAAGAACCAATGTGTGTGCAAGTGAGTTCATTAACCCATCTTGAGTAAATTGAGATGAAACCTATCATGGAGGAGACCAAGAAGCTAGCTTGTCCTTATGTGTGGTCAGAGGTCTCTTCAAGAGAGATGTGTCACCATGCATGAGCGTACTCCACTACCAGTCAAGCATCTATAGCCTCGATGGAGATTAGCTCCATAGTCCAATGATATGATCTCTAAGCTTTGGGGATTCGGACTACCTAACCATCTAGATGGAAATGTAGTTCTATCCTTATTACTTGAGGATCTATGGTGTGTGATATGTAAAAGAGTTAGAGCTTTGGGGAATCAGATTCTCAACCTAAGTGTGATGAGAATTTTACCCTATCCTTACTACTCATTATTTTATTTGGAAGTGTTGATAGTGGTGAAGACCACTATTTTTTATTTTGGACTATGTGCATAATGGGACAAGCAAAGATGACTTTTTTACTTCGAGGTTCAACCCAATCATGGTGTTATCCCTCTTTGACACAAGATGTTTTTAATATGTGTGAGATGTGTTTGGTTCAAGAATGTTAGAGTCAACTCCCAGAACTCAAGATTTTCTTAGTGAAAATGTGCCTTGGTCCTAGAGAAAACTTGACATGTATTGGAGGTTGCTTGAAACACTAGGAGTGGCTGAGTGACCAAAAACACCTAGGGATGATGGAAATTTGTAGTGCAAATGATGACTTGACTTATGAAATGGTGCAATGGGATGGATGTGGACTTGAAGGTGCCCCTGATTAAGGCAACAAGATTTATTGGATCAATTATTATCTAAACTTAACAAATGACCCCTAATATGGTGGATGAAATGCATCGAAATGATAATGAATGTGATTGTGAAAATGAATGTGTGAAATGTATGAATGATGTTTTTGTGTATTAGCCATGTATATATATACATATATAAAATACATTAAGCATAGAATGCTCTCAAGTGGATGATGTTTAGTGGCTTGGGCTCTTCTACTCCCTCTAGACTGGCAAGCCTATAAGTTCCTTGACCCACCTTTTGTTTGAAAATGTATGGACCTAACCAATTAGCCATGAATTTATCATGAAGATGCGATAATGCATTGGTGTTTTGTTGATTCTCTTTAAGGACAAGATCTCCTACTTGGAATTCATGTAGATGGACTTTGGCATTGTAAGCACACTTTAAATGATCATGATATACTCGTAAATGCTCCAAGGCATTGATTCACCTTTCATCAAGGAGCGTGAGTTGGTCAAGATATGCTTGTCTAGCAGTATCATCATCTATGAATTCTTGTAATGAAATACATAGTGAGGGGATCTCGAGCTCAAGAGTTTTGTTATTACACCATAGACCAATGAGAATGGTGTTGCCCCAATAGGCATGTGGATGCTTGTTCGATAAGCCCATAATGCCAAGGGGATCTGAGTATGCCAATCTCGATGATTTTCTTTGACTAATTTCTTGAGAATAGTGATCAAGGTCTTATTGGTTGCCTCAGCTTGTCCATTTGTCTATGGGTAATAAGGAGTCGAGAAACTATGTTGGATATTATATTTCTCGCAAAGTGCTCGAACATCCTTGTTTTTGAAAGACTTGCCATTGTCAAAGATTATTTTTGAGGGGATACCAAAGTGATAGATGATATGTTGAAGTATAAACTCCATAATTCGAGGTCCTATCATACTGGTTAGAGGAATTACCTTGACCCACTTTGTGAAGTATTCAGTGGTAGTGATGATGAATGTGTGTTATCCCGAGGAAGGAGGTGAGATTTTACCAATCAAGTCCAAACCCCATTGTGAAAAGGGCCAAATACTTTGAATAGGTTGTAAGGCTTGTGATGGTACATGAGTTAAATTAGCATGTTGTTGATATTGTTGATATTTCTTGACATAAGTGCAACAGTCATGTTCCATGGTGGGCCAATAATAACCCATGCATAAAATACACTTTGTGATGGCCATTCCACTAAAGTGACCACCACAAGTACCATCATGAGCTTCAGATATTGCTCTTTGGGCCTCTATAGGCTCGAGACAATGAAGGAGGACTCCATCATAACCATATCTATACAACACATCCCCCAAGAGAGTGAAATGAGCTACCTTTTGTTTGAAAGTTCATTTGGTAGTTCATGACATATCTGATGGGAGTGTTCCAAACTTGAGGAAGGATTTTACTTGACTAGACCAAGGCTCATATGACTCTACATGGATAAAGCAAACATCCTTCTCATCTTTAGATTCAGCATGAGAAATTGTAGATTTAGAGATTGTTGTGATAATTAATGGTTGTACCTCTCCTTCAAAGTTCTTTGGAATCAATGATCCTAGAGAGGCCATCACATCTACAAATCTATTAGTTGATCTAGGCAAGCTATCAATCTCATACCAATCAAATTTTACAAGCAATTTCATTGCTACTTCATGATAAAGTTTTAAGACTGGTTCTTTGCATTGGTATTCTCCATTTACTTGATGAACAACAAGTTGGGAATCACCAAATATCTTGATACACTTTATGCTCATAGCTATGGCTACTTGAAGTCCTAATATTAAGGCTTCATACTCTGCATTATTGTTTGTGCATGGGAAATCAAGTTTGAATGATAAAGGAATAGGTATCCCTTGTGGTGTATGAAATATGACTCCTGCACCTTGTCCTTTTTTGCACTTAGAACCATCAAAGAAGAGTGTGATATCCACATCCTCTTTAGGAATGACATCTTCCTCTTATTTAGTGATGGTAAATACCGAATCATCTGGGAGCTCAATAATCAAGGGTTGATCACTAGGAAGTGGAGCTTCCACAAGCTGATCGGCTATTACCTGACCTTTAATGGATTTTTGGCTGATGAACTCAAGATCAAATTCTGTTAGAAGCATTATCCATTTTGTGGTGTGGGTGTTGTTGTAAGTGTGAGACATCATGTAACGCAGAGGATTTTCTTTAGCTATGACATAGGTAGTGTGACTTAGCATGTAATATCTGAGTTTCTTAGTGGCAAAAACCACTACTAGGCATAATTTTTCCACATAAGTGTATCTAGTTTCATAGCTTACCAATGTTTGACTAATATAATAGATTGCTTGCTCTTAATTATTTTCATTTTTCTATGCAAGCATTGTCCCTAATGCAAAGTCCATTGCTAAAACATAAATATGGAAGGGGACCCCTAAGTGAGGTGGAGTTAAGACTGGTGGAGAAGCCAAGTATTGCTTGATATCATCAAAATATTTTTGACATTCATCTATCCATGAAAATATCACCCCTTTTGTAGTAGGTGATTGAATGGCCTACATTTGTCTGAGAGTTGTGCAATGAAATGATGGATCGATTGGATATTTCCTTGTAAACTATGCAACTCTTTCAAGTTTTTTGGGGAGGCATCTCCATGATGGCCTTGACCTTGTTTGGGTCCACTTCAATGCCTCTCTTGGAGATAATGAATCCTAGTAGTTTTCCTGAGGTGACACCGAAGACACACTTCTTGGGGTTCAACCTTACATTATGCTCTAGAAGTCGATCAAAAACTTTTTCTAAGACACCAATGTGCTCTTGTCGGGTTTTAGATTTTGCCAATAGATCATCCACATAGTCTTCAATGATCTTATGCATGTAATCATGGAAGATGTATGTCATGGCATGTTGATAAGTGGCACCTACATTTTTAAGGCCAAATGGCATTACCTTGTAACAAAAAGTCCCCCAAGGTGTTGTGAATATTGTTTTGTGTTGGTCATCAAGATTGATTCAAATCTGGTTATATCCTAAAAAACCATCCATTAAAGAAAGCATTTCATGGCTAGCACAAGTGTCGACAAGAGTATCGATGTTTGGTAGAGGAAATTCATCCTTAGGACATGCTTTGTTAAGATCTCAAAAGTTAGTGCAAATGTGTATCACCCCATTAGGCTTACGAATGGGCACCATATTTGAAAGCCACTCAGGATAGTCAATGGGTTGAATGAAACCCATATCTAATAGCTTTTGAAGCTCTTCTTTGACCATGAGGGCAATGGTAGGATGTAACTTTCTCAATTTTTGTTTGATCGACTTAGCATCAGGATGCAAGGTTAAATTATGGACAACCAAGTTAGGGTCAAGACCAGGCATGTCTTTATAGGACCATGCAAATATGCCCTTCTTCTTCTTGAGGAGAGCTATCAATTGCTCTTGTTCATCAATGGATAAAATTTTTCCAAGTTTAATGATTTATGGATTGTCTGCATCTGTACTAAGGTTCACATCTATAGTATCTTCAATGGCCATGTGTGAACCTTCCTCAAGATGATGGGGTATTGGGATCAGATGAATATCATCAATGATATTATCAAACTCCTCTAGCACAGTCTCTTCCATTTCTACCTAGAAAATAATCAGAGCTACGGGTGAAGGTGAAGGTGAAGGCAAAGGAGGAATGTAGATGGTAGAAGCTCTTAAAAATTCCTCAAAAAGGATGAATTCAGAAAAGGATGGTGGTGATGAAATCTATTCCATATCAATGAGGCTTATGTCAATAGGAATTGGTTTTGCCAAATCATATGGATTACGGAGTGGGGTGAATAAGTCAATCAAATTCATGATGACTTAGTGGGAAATGGTGGTTGGCAATATGAAGGGTGGTTTGTCCTATCTCCTAGAATCGATGAAGGAACCTTGAGAACCTAGATAGCAACAAGCAACATGTATAAATACAAATGACAAGGCCATGCAAATGCAATGCAAATATTTTTTTTTTTTTTATGTACATATGTTACATGATGTTCTTATGAAGTGGATGAAGTGGAGGTGGTGGTTCACCGATTGGCTCAACTCGCTCCCTTGGGAGAAGCAAATAGAAAATGGGTTGATGGATGGGGAACATTCTGAGATAATGCTCATCCTATTCAATGAATGGAGTGATTGGGATTGATTCCTCTTTAGATTCATCAGAAGCTATCGATATGATATCATATTCTTCATATAATTCCTCAAAGTCATCATTATGATTGTTATCCTCTTCTTAAATCTAAATGGAGTCTTTGAAAAGCTTATTCAAAAGAGGAAGTGGAAGGATATGAATGGTATCCCAAACTTGAATGGTCATGCACTTCTCGATATTGAGGTTCAATGATGTCATGCATACCCTATTCATGTCATCCTAGACCATATCCTTGCCAATTAACTCGATGAAAGTATCATGATGGAAAACTACTCATGTGCTCTATATTGGAAAGGACTGGTTGCTTAGGTTCATCTAGGGAAGGTGGATCAAATGATGAATCGACCCTCCATACATAAAATTAATTTTATTAGGTGTTGAACCCATATTGTACACCACTCCTATGGATAAGGGTGGGTCACATGGATGACCATAATCCCTAATAATTTGGATGCTTAGTGGTGTAACTATGACATCTTGAACCACATATTCACCAATGCTAGGATTAGTGAGGTGGACTACAACTTGTGTGGGTGATGAGGTGGATGGAGTGGATGTGGAGATGTGGGGCTCATGGGTGGCTTGTGGCTCCAATGAGGGAGGAGATGAATGGTGAAATGGCATCTCATAGTCTATCAAATCAACTTGTGAGACATCAATTAGTGGAGATGAAGATGGATTTGGTTGAGGGGTTTGATGGATGATTGATGATGTTGATGTGGATGGAATGATAGTAGGTATTTGTGGAGTAGGTTGGATGGATGATGATGAATGAGTGGTGATAATGGGTGATGTTGATGTTGATGATGTGGAAGGTGTGGATTGGGTTTGACCACATGTACATGTAGCCGACTATGATGAAGGTGGGGGTGTGGAAGTGGAAGCTTGATGTGGGGTAGTGATAGGGAGCTCCTCAAGAATAGGATATTTTGATGAAGAAGTGGTGTGATGTGAGGTGGATGGTGTGGTTGATGGAGTTAAGAATAGGTGAATGGATGGAAGTGTGGATTCATATGGATTGGAAATGAAGTTGTAATACTTAAATGGTTTGATATCCATTGGTATGCAATGAATCTATCCCTCATGTACATATTTTAAGCATTGATGTAATATTGAAGGGACACATTTCATCTCCCTTATCTAGGGATATCCAAGGAGTACATTGTAAGCCATGGACCCCTCCAAGATATGGAACATGGTATGCAACATCTTAACCCCCACTTCTATAGGTAAGACGATAGTGCCAACTATAGAACAAAGAGCATCATTGAATGCTCTCAAGGTGAATGTGGATTTGGTTATGTGTGAGGGTGGAAGATTGAGATGTTGAAGGGTGGAGGTGGTGATGATGTTGATGGATGAGCTGATGTCAATCAACACTCATTTAAAGGGCTTCCTATCAACTTGAGCCATAATATGTAATGGAGGGTCCAATGATTCTGATGATATTGATTTAATTTCAAAATCATAGAATGTGATAGAAGGTTCCATACACATTTGAATACTCCCCACAAAATTGTTAAAGGTATTAGTATCTTGGGATTGAAGTTCAATGGATTTTAAAATTTCCATTAATGCCTCATAGTGTGGGGGAGATTGTTGTATGAGCTCATAGATGGATAGTTTTGTTGAAGCTATTTTAAGGCTAGTTGTTAGTCGGCTACTCAGGGAGATGATGGGTCTTTGTGGATGACTTGGAAGATGGATTGGTTGGGATGAATTGGTGGAAAAATGGATGGGTGATGATGAATTGGTAGGTTGTGGAGACACACTTGCTTGTGGTGCCATAGGAGGTTGAACTACCTATTATTGTTCATTTTATCGATTGGTGCTTCTTTGACCTCGAGTGACTACATGGATAGCCCCCACAAAACCTTGGTACTATTGCACATGATTAACTTGGTTAGGAGGAGTCATGGTATTTGATCCCCCTATCATTTGTTGTTGTTCCTCATGATGAGGAAGTGGTATTTGGTATATACCAAGGTTTTGATTTTGTTGTGCCAAGGGACTATCAAACTTAATGGCCCCTAGGTCTATCAAGTCTTGCACCATGTCTTTAAATGTAAAGTAGTTGTTAATGTCATGCCCTTTATATCGATGGAAAGGGAAAACAAATGCTCCTTATAGTTCTTGCCATGTTTGGTTTGATCATCTGGTTTAATTTTGGGTAAGGTAATAGCATTAGTGTCATACAACCTATGAAAGAGGGAGGCATATGATTCAGGTAAGGGTGTGTAGGTGTGATCTTGTCAAATAGATTATCGATGTTGATGATTGTCCATAGTTGGTATTGTGTTGTGAAGGTGGGGGCACCACTTGATAAGATACTTGTTGTGGTTGTTGCAATGATTGTTGTGGTTGACTATGGGGTTGTTGAGTCATTTGGGGTTGAATCAAAACCACTTGATTTACTTGTCCTGATTTTGATTGGCCAGAATAATTTCCTTTAGATTGGCCCTTATTTTGCCATTCTTTTTTCTTTGGTTTTATCTCACCCTCTTGGATTTTTATCTCTTCAATTACATGAGCTTGGGTGAGAGCTTCATCAAATGTTCTATATTATTGTAGTTGCAATAACAAGGAGATGGGTTTTAGGCAACTCCTTGCAAACATTCAGGTCAATTCTTCCATTGGTAGGGAGAATGGCAACTTAGTGATAACTACCCTCCAATGGTTTCCAAAATCATAGACCGACTCTTCTTCAAATTGTCTAAGATTATATAAGTCGATCAATGTGGTTTTCTTATGAACATTGAGGGAGAACCTTTCCAAAAAATTATCTACCAATTGTTCAAATGTGTAAATGCTATGGTGTGGTAGATGATTATACCAATCTAAGGTATCTCCCCCAATATCTGAGGAAAAGTTTTGAGCATCAAAGCATCTTGATCTTGAATTCAAAAGCATGAGTGAATGAATGTGCTGATGTGCTCTCTAGGGTCCTCAATCCCTTTGAATTTATCAAATTTTGGTATTGTAAAGTCTATCGGATAAGGTGGTGATGGTACCAAAAAATGAATAGGTTGATTGATCAATTATCTTAGTGTAGGCTTTTGGTACATCATACCAGGAGTATGCATAATCAAGTTATCAATATATTGTTGCATGGCTTGGATTTTAGGGTCTTCCATGTGTGTAGAAGCCCTAAATTATTTGATGATTGTGTGGAGGTGGGGTGTGTGGAGTGGTGAATTATTGAGATGGAATGTGATGTTGATGGCTTGATGGATTGAGGGGTATTTGATGATGTTGGGTATGTTGTTGGGCTTGGTGATGGAGTAACTATTGTTGATGGAGTGGAGATGAGGTTTGTGGAATGTGAATGTATTGGGTTGTGGAAGTGGGGTTGATGTGGGTGAATGGAGGTGTGGGTATAGCAACCTGAGAAGATTGTGATACCCAAGATGGATCAGGGGTGAAGAAAGTGTGTTGGCTTGGAATGGAATGGGGTTTAAAATATGCTACTTGTGATTGTTGTTGAGGGTAAGAATGAGCATCTTGTTAGCCCATGAGCAATTGATTGAGGTGTTGCCATGCTTGTTGTATGGCAATTTCTGATGTAGATTGTGTAGTTGTGGTGGAAGTGGATGTAGGTGAGGTGTGAGTGTTGGAAATGTTGGTGGAGGTTAATGGAGGGTAAGTTGTAAAAGGAATCACAACTAAATGGGGGGTGGTGGATGGAATCTATGAAGCAACATTAACTTGTGCTTCATAGAGTGGGTTGGAATAGGTAGTGGTGTAGGTAGATGGGATGGAGGTGATTTGGCTACATTGTGGTGGAGGAATTTGGTGTGAAGGTGTGGATGTTACCTCAAAAAGAGGGTTGGTGTAGACTTGGTTAAAATTATTGGGATGTGAGTGAGCAAGTTCCTAATAAGAAGGAACATGTTTGGGTGGAATGTGAAGTGGTTCTAGAATAGGATTGGTTGGTCTTAAATAAGCTCCAACTTTATCCATGTCTATGTAGGTGATGCAAGTATTAGTGGGTGTGGATGGTTTAGTTTTTGGAATGGAGGTATGGATGGCTCTTTGCATCACATCAACATTCAAAGTGAATACTATGTGAGAAGGTGTTGCAGATAAACCAAAATAGCTTGTCTATGCTGGGTTGGTTAGGTTAGCCACAAAAGTGGTTGAGGAAGGAGTGGAGCACTCCATGGATGAGGTTGGTGCTTGATTCATGGCTCTAGCTTGATTTCTAGTCAATACCATAAGCTATGAGTAAGAAAGGGTAGATGTGAGGGATGTGTGTGGAAAGTGAGATGGTAAATGAAAAACACATAGAATCAAACAAACAATTGAATCCTATGTCTTGCAACAATTTTTTTTATTTTTTTATGGTTTGTGTATTTTGATGTGGCTCTAAGCCTAGACAACTATGCAGGGTGGATTCCTAAGGTGGATGTCAAGTGAGGATTTTCTTGGTGATGAAATCTAAAAAAATCACTCATGGGCTGCTAAGGTATCTATGGGGTGAGACAATGGATGGAGATGAAGCCCACCATCACTGGTCTCGATCAATGGTTGGTGATGAAATCCAACTCACTAATGTTGAAAATGAACATGCAAAGTGTGTGGATTATTTTTAAATTTTTGTTGTCTATGGTGTTCATAAAATGTAAAGAAACCCTCTTTCACTCAACCAAGTTGGTGACTAAGAACACTAATACCAAGCCCCTCAAAAGAATCTAGGGTACACCTCTTAAGATCCACTCTAAATCAGCAAGTGATTCCAATAGTGGAGGGTTCGCCTAGCTCTTCCACTCTAAATTAGCAATGTGTTTCCAATAGTGGGAGGAAGCTTGAGTACAAGTGACTTGTTCTAGCTTAGAAGAGTGAAAAGTGGGAAACTTTAGCCTAAAGTGCAACTACTATGCTTTTTTTTTATTGCAAACAACACACAAGGTAGAAAGTAAAAACACCATGAAAGATAACAAAAACTTGAATCTAGTGTAATGAATGTCTAATGCAACTAAAATGAATGCACAGATGCAGATTTATCCCTATGTGCAATTCTATATGATTTTGAAAATGCTTATGAATGCCTAAGATGTTTAACAATGCAAGATGTTGCTTTTTAAATAGAACAATAAATATTTATTTTCTTTTCCTTCTTTTTAAAAAGCAAAAATGTGAGTAGAGTTTAAATAGGACTTACCAGAAGTCCTACATATTTTTCTCCAACTTTACAAATGGTGTAGAATCCCATAGTTTTCTCTATCGAAACCCATAATTTTCTCTATCGAAACTCATAGATACTTTAATCCACAGATACTTTATAGCATCCCAATTTTCTGACATGGTATGGCATCCCTCAAATGTTGGATGGCATTCACATGACCATAGATCAAATCTTATTGCTTCCAAAAACCCTAGCCCTAGATCTCATAATTTTTGCACTAACAATTATTTTGAAAACCTACAACAGAAACAAAAAAATATAGATAAAAAATATTGACAAGGTAAGTTAAAATGTGAAACCCTTTGGGGGTCCCACCATGATCACCATTTTGTAAAGCAAAAATGAACAACACCAATAAAAGCAATAGATCAAAGCAAATGATACAATATGCATAAAATGAAAGATCTTATTTATATTGAACTCAAGGAGCCTGGATCTCCACTTTATACAATAAATTTACCCCAAATCAAGGGTTACAATGCAATGTATTGCTTTGATACAATTATTACAATAAGAGGGTTTGAAACCCTCATTCAAAATAATGTTGGTGTCTCTAGGTCATCTTCACTCCAAACAATTTGTGAGTGGGCTTGTATATCCCTATGGGGCCACTCGAGCTACAACAACCATCAATGAAGATGTCTCCTATACCTACAAATAGATCACAACACAAAAATATTAGTAGTATATGTGAGGGCTCCACTATGTGAGACCCTCTGAATAACAGATCTACAAACCCTAGGTGTAATGATGATAAAATGTAAGTCAAATACAAAAAATATAAGTTGAAAACCAATAATACATATTACCTTGTTAGAATATACCTGATTTATTTGATCTATGTCTCTACTTCTATGATATAATGATGCACAAATACCCATGAGCATTCAAGGGTTTATAGAATGTAAAATGGTTGAGGGGAATACCCTGGAGCATTTGAGGAGAGTTGTGAATGCCCTACAATGTAATGTTCAGTAGTATTCTAGAAATTCCCTAGAGCATTTAGGGGTTTCTAGGAGGTGTACTACAAAACCAAATTTGGTTCATAGGGGTTTTGATGATAGAAATGGAGGATGCAATGGTGGCGAGGAGGGAGGATGTTAGAAAAATGCTAGGGTTTGTATGATGATGGATAGGGATCTAATGATATTAGGAATCCACAATCAAATTTTAAATCAACTAACCACTTAACCTTCATTCATAAAAATGAATGATATTTTATAACTTACCTTTAACATGTTAGGGTTTCGATGACACCAACGGGTGACCGAGATTAAAACATGATGAAGGGCTAAGATTATGACTTTGATATGTGACATGGATCATGTTGAATGGATGGTTGAGATTAAATTGTGATGGGTGGTTAAGATTTATTCATATATATATATATATATAATGAATGGCTATGATTTGAGGATATAGATGGATGACAAGTGGCTAGGTTTTGGTATCTATATTTTGTAACTTCTTGTCATATTCATGCATCATGCCAATAATTTTAGCTTCCACCTTCTCAAGCTTCTCATCAGCTTCATTCTTGTGGTATTCTAATTCCTCTCCAACTACAACCATATCTTTCGAAGTTGCTTCTACTTCTTCCTATTGTGCTTATTTGGCCTGATAGATCTATTCAAGACCCACACTCAACCACTCAATCTAGTGTGTTAGGAAATTGAATTTCCAAAAGATAAAAGTTAGTTCTAGGGATGCCCTTTGATATTTTTTATTTGGTGTGTTTAGTGGACATCTCTAACTCTTGTCTAGATCCAAGTACACCTGTGGCTATGCTTTGTAGTTTATCTTCATTCCTTTTGATAAATCATTAATTTCTAACATTCTTTTTACCTCTCCTATAGGTAATTATCATGGATGTTGTGCATAAATCTAGGCTATCCTCCTCATGAAGTCCACACTACACACGCACTCCATGACCTTATCAATTTCAACAAATGTTTTTGCCCTCCATTGCTTTAGCTGTCTAATACAACCTATTCAAAATTGCAACTGGGTACTAGCAAAAATATCATAAATACTCTTCAAGAAATGGTCCACATGTTCATCTATGTTATCTCCCTCTCCATCTAAGACACCGAACTATGTAAATTCTACCAAAAAGCTTGTATAAATACTTTTATCCATTTTCTATTATGGGGCCCTTTCATCCTCTTTCTCCTATGGAAATGAACTTCCCCAATATCTATATGGCCTACTATAATTTCCTCTTGTAGCATGATTTGGGCTATAGTTTTGCCTTTCTTTCCTATGATTTGATCTCCTCAAAATTAATGATTTCTTGAGTTGATTTTTGTCCTTCCATAGGTAACAAAACTTCCTCTTGTGGCTTTGGAAACTCTTCCTACTATAGTTTAGACAACCCTTCCTCCTACAAGTTTCACTGCTCTTCTACCACTATTGTGGATATAGGAATTAGATAAGGTAATTCTTGTGTTTACATCATGTTATCCTCCCCTAGCTGACTATTTTCACCTCTCATCACAATACTTATTTGAGATTTCTTTTTCTCCTTCATCTCCTTTAGCTTGACTACCAACACTTATTTTTCCTTTGTCCTTGGTGATGATATTGCTCTAGCTAGCCAATGTTTAGATGTCTCCAATAATTCAAACTCATCAACACCAAGCAATGTAGGAGATCCCAACACCACTCCTAACTAGTCTAACCCTATTGGCACATTGATGTCTATCAAGTCTAAGTCCTCTAGCACCAAGTGCATATCAGCTAGATCCATAAGCATTGATTGCAACTACTCACTCTATATAGGATATTTTTCATGCACTTGCCTCTCCCATTGCTTGCATGTTTGAATTCACACTGGACGGATTGTTGGTACTACTATCTCCTCCTCCGTGTGAGCTAATGGTCGCTTCTACAACCATTGTATATATACCTACTATTCTATATTAGAATCCAAGTGCAACTATCACCATATATTCCTTTGAGGGTGGACTTCTTCTTCTAATGAATTTCCCTTGTCATCAATCAAACGAGGTTCTGGTTTCTTGGTATTATTTTTCTATCTCAAATTCTCTAGGGTAGCTTTATGAAGTGCCAATGTATTCACCCATCATAGTATGGTAGGCTAATATCTTTGTAGATCATGAGGTGTTGTTAGCCCATAGAATGTCATCTTAGTCTGAGAGACCACAACCAATATTACAATGATTACATGAAATATCATTGAGAAGTTCTTCCTGGTCCTCTACAATAATTATTGTATCCTCTAATCCAAATATGTTCCCTAGTCATACTGCACCCCTTGTGTGACACCTTCTACATATTGTGCCATCCAAATTGGTATATCGAAATATTGTGCTTCACTTGATATTTGAGACATCACCATGTTCATGGCACACATAAGATCCTTCATTTTTAGCATGCTCTATTTGATTTGTCAACCTATCAGACCAAAAGCCTTAGTATTTGATGGGAATTGAAGCTCTGTGAGTGTGGTGATTAACCAATGGGTCTTTATGGCATCTACCATTTTTCTCTTAATTGGGAGCCCTTCATTTGGTAACCCAAATATTCATCGAAAGGCTATAGTTGAGAATTACACCTTGGGATGATGGTTCTTGATCCATAAAAAGGTGCAGTTCTTGCTTGAGCCATACAATTGCACCATCTACAATAAGTATTCATGAAATAATACCTTATCATATGGTGGTATATATGCCAATATACCCACTCTAGCTCGAGTTAATTATATATTCATCGGGTGAGTGCCCTCATGGTTCTTCCATAATTTCTAGAATAAGTCACCTATAAAATATGTGAAGGTGATATCCTTCAATTCCACTTTCCCTCCTTCATCCTCGCTAGGTAGGTCCACTTGTTCATATAGGGTAGCCTCTCTATTTACCTCACTATGAAGCTCTATTCAATATGCCCTAGGTGGTTCCATCTATAGCTCTAGATGAGAATATGGTTGTTCTCTTCCTCTACCACCATACCAACTCTTATGTCCTCTCCATGACCTATAACATCTTCCCCTCCAAGGATAGTAGCTACATCCTTCTCATGGTTGAAACTCTTGTCTTTGATTTTAAGCAGGATAAATTTCATCATCATGCCTAGGCCCTGAATCCCTATGATGTAGTGGTTTTGGTGAGTGTTACCTTCTTGTTTCCATAATCTATTGTAAATGAGCCTAAAATTATTGCTTGATCATCTTGGAACCACTCTTCACCACTCTTATTCAATTTAGCAAATGTAGGACAATTGCATGAAAATCATACAAATTGCCCTTATTCCATACAACTACACTAGAAAATGTATAGTTTCTTCTAAAAATTGTACAAATACTCCTCACAATCATACATGTTACTTTTGGAATCATACAAACGCCTTCAAAATCATACAACTATTCTTGAAATTGTACAATTGTACTCTAATATTGCACAATTCACCCAAATCATACAATTTATGCCCCAAATCATACAATTTCACCCTAAAATCATATAGTAGGCCCCAAATCATACAATTTCACCTCACTTCCATACAATTGCACTTGGAATCATACAATTGCATTTGAAATCATACAATTGCAAAAAAAATGCATAATTCGGGCTCCAATTCGTACAATGTTGCCCTAAAATCATACAACTATCCTCAAATCATACAATCTCATTCCAAAATCATATAATTTTCTATTCAATCCTATACTTGCCCTAAAATCCATGTTTTTTTTGAATTTGTATGATTGTTTTACACCATTTTTCCATTTTTATGCAATTCTTGTTGATTCTTCTATTATTGGATCTTTTGTTGATTCTCCATGAAACAATGGACATTTACATGATATACCCAAATTAGCCTTCGGTTTGATAGGTTGTTTTTTTTAGCCATAGGTACAAAACCCTACAATTTCTCTTCTACTACACTCTCTTTCTTCTCATTAGATAACATTCCACCTTGTAGTTGCTTCAATGTCGAACTCCCATCCCGATCACCATCGAGCACACCAATCTGTAGCTTTCCTGGTGCCAAACTCTCATCTTGCACACTATTGGATATGCTATATTCCATTGGCACCTATGTCAAAATCTTGTTCTACCCACAATCATGCATAACTACTTGCAATCACTATGGTGTCAAACACTCTTCTCCAACCTTCAATTTCTTACCAGCATTTCTCATCAACTTTAGTTGAACTTGACTTGTACAATCTATCGATCCATTTGTATGATTACATGTACTTGTATGATTTGACTAGAAATTGTACACTCTAACTTGTAACTGTACTATTCCATTGGCAATTGGGAAATTTACCTTGCCACTGTATGATTTACCCAACAATCATACAACTTTCCCTCTTGCTATATGGTTTTCTCTAGCAATCGTATACTTCTTCCTTTGGTTGTATGGTTTCCTCCAACAATCATACGATTCTTGCCAATAACCACATACTTTTTGCTTTTTTGTATGTGGTTGTGCAATTCTTTCCTCCATTTGTATAGCTCTCTTTGGATAATGCGTAATATTTGAACAACCTTGTAATATTTGAACAACCTTGCAATGCCTGTAAATTGCAATCGTTTGTACGGTTATCAACTTTAAAACTATACAAACCCTCAAAATTTTGCCTTTCATATCCCTTTTTCACATCAGTAATACACATCTTGTTGGGTAGTTTAACATCAACATCAAAAAATTAATTTTCTACATTTGTGGTTTCAACTAGGTGCCATGGCCTTTGTTGTGCACCATCCCAAGTAACTTGCTTCTCACAACTCCATTTCATCAAGCTTAACCCCAACTCATAGATACAAAGTCTCCAAGCTGTAGAAATAGAATGCAACATACTTTCCCACATCTTTGACAAATTTGCTATCATATATTTCTTTGTAATATCATCTTCACAGACTTGTATCTATCATCCACCCTAATGTTCATCTATGCTACAAACTATTATTGACCCTTTATCATTCTCAATAATGATAAAACTATTTTTGATCCACATGACAATGGGCACCAAATATATATCATGCTTTTGCACAACCAATCAAATGGTAATGGATCTTTCCAACTATGACAACGATGTCAAATGTAGCACGAGTGAAGTGTAGTATTCCCAAAGGGGGTGTAATGAGAGATTTTTAGATAAATTCTGAAAATTTGTACTTAATCTAGTCCAATATATATAGTTGTATGGTTCACAACCGTATAATTCCTAAAATATATAATTGAATATTGTACAACCCCAAAACGTATAGTTGTACAATTACAACTGCGCAATTGTACATTTTCTCCAAGAATCTTGGAATTACTAAAATCTCAATCATTTTGCAATTATTCACCTATAAATCCATTGATCTACCTTTAGAATGCTTAGAAATACAATTTTAGTCTAAAACTCATCAACTGTATGATTTTACAAACCCTTGTACAGTTTTGTACTCTGCTTGTATGTTTTGGTAAAAACCCTTGTTATGCCAAATAACTTGACTCAAAAAAATACCCATTTGCATATTAATTACACAAATACCATTTCCAATAATGGATAACAACCATTAATCCTATTTTCTCTTTATTTATGTATTTCACACAATGGCACATGGATGGTTGTACGTTTTCCAAAATTGCACTTTTGCCATAGATATGGAATCAACAATACCTGCAATATCAATAAAACTCCATCAACAATGTAATTATTGATATTGCCCTTATATCCCCACACATGCATGCACAAATATGGTCTAAATAAATATTTATATTATTTTGGGTATTGTACACAGGCAGTGTATGACATTACACAATAGTAAATAAATTACAACATTAAATCCTTCTCATTCCATGGATAACAATGACAATTGCACCCAACAACACAACCATTACTGAACTACAACCAAAAACACAAAAATTTAAATGGGGGGCTTATAATGGCTGTTCAGGCTGTTCCAAAGTGGTTTTCTAGAACAATTTATTATTTACAACTGCTCGTAACTCACATTAATAACAATAATTTAATGTTTACTAAGGCTTAATTTGATTTTCATCAAATTACATTTCATTTGCATGTCTTTACATTTCATTTCATTTCACATGCATTTTACATTTATTTATTTATTTTCTAATTTGTACAATTTCACCCAATTGTACGTTTTACTTTCCAATTGTACAATTTATACCAAATTGTACATTTTACTTGCCCCTTGTACAATTACACCAATTGTACATTTTACTTTAAATTGTGCAAATCCAACTTTATTATCGCTTATTTTTCTATAATATGGATTTGCATGGTTACAGTTGCTTCCAAATATTGTACAAATACTCCTCACAATTATACATGCTTTTTGGAATCATACAACTGCCTTCAAAATCATACAACTATTATTGAAATTGTACAACTATACTCTAATATTGCACAATTCACCCAAATCATACAATTTATGCCCCAAATTGTATAATTTCACCTTAAAATCATACAATAGGTCCAAAATCATAGAATTGCACCTCTCTTCCATACAATTGCACTTGGAATCATACAATTGCATTTGAATTCATACAATTGCAAAAATAAGCATAATTCGAGCTCCAATTCATACAATGCTGCCTTGAAATCATACAACTATCCTCAAATCATACAATATCCTTCCAAAATCATATAATTTTCTATTCAACCCTGTACTTTCCCTAAAATCCATGTTTTTGTTGAATTTGTATGATTTTTTTACACCCTTTTTCCAATGTTATGCAATTCTTGTTTTTGATTTAAATTCCAGTTCGCTTATGCAATTTCCCTTTTGATTGTGCAAATATTTAGAGGTATGATTTAATATGGAAATATATGTAGTTTTCTTGTATGTCCTTCTATTTATAATTTTCCCATGCAATGGCTAGAATGTTTTCTCATTTACCAACAAATTACTTCATTCAAATTCGGGTTCCAAATTTGAATTCGTCTTCAACTATTTGAAAAAACAAAAGCTCCAACATCCCACCACTTTGTAGAAAATTACCTCAAATTCTATATTTTTTAAAACTCCACTATTGAGGGTTTTGTTTCCAAGTAATTCCCACAATATTCACTTTTTTGGAAAAACACCTTGTTTTTCCAGGATAAAACCCTAGCTTTTTCACTAGCTCTTCCACTACTTGTTTTTTTAAAATAAAGGAATTTTGCTTGGTTAAAATTATTAAATGGGTCAAAAAATTAGTGTACTTGTGTTATTTGCATGCCCATATGGTGAAAAATTTATTTGTTGCACGTTCCTTGCTCCCGAAATCACCTATTTTTACCTGCAATTTGCACAATCTGGTGAAAAAATATGCATGTCACCTTATTTTATAATCACAACATCTTGGTGCATGAAAATATACCACCTTAGCTTCTTTGCATATGTTTTTACCTTTTTGTATAAGTGACTACCAACTCATCCCATTTTGCATGCAATTTTTGTTCTTTTTCTTGATTTTTTGACTATTTTATTATAAATTTTTGCTTTTTTTTTTCTTTAATTTTCTTGTTTTTAGAAGAGGTTTCCATTTATAACTTTCAACCATATTCCATATTAATTGCATCCTATGATATTTTTACAATCAAGATTATTTTTCTATTTTCATAATTTTTTTTTCAAAATTACCTAATTTTCTCACTTACCTTCTAGGAAATCGTATAGTGACATTCACTTGTATGATTCCTTCTACCAATGTGTCATTTGGAGGTTCCACCACATCATTTCATATAATTGGAGTTTAAGCAATCATACAATCAGGTTCCAATTGCTAAACTATATGTTTTAATCCCTCTTGCTAGCCAACTGTACGATTTATAATTGTATCATTATCAATAGTATGATTTGAAATTGTACAATAACAATATTTATGATTTGGAACTATACAATTGCAAGTTGTATGAATTATAACTACACAATTATCTCCTTCCCAAGTTGTATTTTCTCATTTGTGACTTCTCCTTTGCCCTATTGACTACTCATTTGGTGAAGACACCCTTACTACTCAATTCTCATTTGGGTGACTTCTACTCCTATATCCTCGAACAAAATATATCTAAAAAATTGGTGAATAAGTACTTTATCAGCCTTGACTTACCTCCTCCTCAAATTGTACTCTTCCTATGCTAGCTAGTCCTCTTCCTTGCACATATATTTCATGACCTTGTCCTCTTAATATAGAATCTCTTCTCATATTAAATGGACCAACTACTCCATGAGGAAATCCTCTTCCTGCTTCTATTCTTCTTATTCCTCGTTGATGCATTGGTAGTTGCCTGAATGGGTATCATCCCGTAAGGTTTGAAAATAATTCTCCTCACCCATTGCATCCTTACCAATTCTAGTCTGATTGAAGGGCATATGTGGTACCTCTAATTGTATAGACCATCTTAGAGTAGGAGGTCAAATACTTCCCCTTCCTCCTCTGGGTAGAGGATCTAAATTAAATTTTTCCTTCAGTCATTGGTCACAAACCCCCTCTATGACCTCTTTTCCACCTTGTGGTACTTAGGATTCCCTATTGTTGATCTTGTTGTCAACTTGGTCCTCCTCTTTCCAAAGCACTAGGAGTCACATCCATAAACTCTTTATTGTCTAGGTGTCCTTCATTCCTTTGGGCTCATGGTGACAACTATCGTAATGCTCTTATTCGATAATTTGCATGTGTCATTCATATTATTCATCACCTTTATTAAAAGTAGTACTATGGAAATTTTTTTCTAAAATTTCCCTATATTCTTCTAAAAAGTTGAACTTAGTACTTGATTCATTACGATTATCTTCTCTTTGTGCCAACAATTCTGTTGGTAAATATATTATTCATTGAATTCTCCTCACTTATCTTATTTGCCTTCTTAGCTATTGATAGGCTATCATATAGGCATATGAATCTATATGAGCATGAGGTTATTGTATCCTTTTCAAGAAGTCATCACTACTACTCTCGTGGCTATTGTCCCTTGTTAGTAAAGGTATTCTATCATCACTCGAATATTCATGTATTTTTCCTTGGGGTTCAAGTGATGTAAGGTCTTCCTTTATCTCTCACCAAAATATCTCAAATACCTCATCCATAATTGGTGGATCATGTGTCGGACCCCTTGGTTTGACTTGTGATCTTTCTTCCCCACTAGGACTTACATGTTCTTGTTGTCTTTCATTTGCTTGAGGTACTTCCTCATTGCTTGTGCTTCTCACTTCTAGTTCTCTTTTCCTTACAACCTGTTGCTCATCAAGTCATTGCATGGTCTCATCCAACTCCTAGATGATCTATTCTTGAAGCCTTGCCTTATGCACTTGTAATGCTTCATACTATTCCTGCAACTATTGGGCTTGATGTTGCATTCTTTATTGCAATATACCTATCTGAGTGAATGGAGTAAGTCCTACAAACTCCTCATATATAAATCAACCTTCATTTTCATCTAGTATTTCCATATCAAATGCATCTGTCCTATCTTCATATTGTACTGTTAGTCATATCCTACAACGTCCCTCTACCAGTTGAGGTCACTCCCTTTGCTCCAACTGTGGATATACTACTACCTCATCTACTTGGTTAGCTTCTTCCTATCACTCCTAAATTATTGCTAATGGTACCATTTCTTGATTTCTTATTTCATTTGGAGGAATCCATTCCTCTTATTTTAATCATTCTATTTCATTTGCAAACCTCATGTACTTGCATCCTCTACCTTTGATCGGGGTGCGGTACCAATTCTCATTGTTCTATAATTGGTCGTCTCTCCTCCTCTTCTACAAATATATGTGTAATACCCATATCATTGTTTATTTGAGGTAGACCTTAATTATGTTGGGTTACATACTGTGGTTTTCTAGATTCCACTTTCTATCACTATCTTTGATCAATTTCTTGTAAAGCAATGAACATACATTAAGCTTTTAACTTTGAACCATTCATTGTTTTGGGTACCACTATCCCATCCAACTTTTGTAACTTGAATGTACCATTGTCCATCAATTTTATAACTCTAAAGGGACCAAGCCATAATATTTTCAACTTTCCAAGATCGATTTCTTATTTACAATTGAACTTTAGGACTAATTCACCTTGCTTAAGTTCCAATTTATGGATATGATTTTTATGTCATAATTTACTGTCTCTGGGCCACTTTGATTACCCATTGTGCCATGAATATACTTTCATATAATCTAATGAGTGTGGCTAGTTGCTCTTCCAAACTTACTTGGTCACCCAAGTGATGCTCCACAGTTATCTATAAACTAGGTACCAAGAATTCCACTAGCACTACTACCTCCTGACCATACATTAGTTGGAATGGCGTATGGTCCATTTTTGGTTTGAAGGTTGTCCTATAAGCCCATAGAATAGCTGGTAATATCTCTTCCCAATTTTATCCTTCTATACCATAGGTCTTATATAATGTAGAAACCAAGAATTTATTGGTTTCCTCTACCTACCCATTTACTTGGGAGTAATACAAACTTGATAATGAATGCAAAATCTTGAATTCTATTGTTATATTTTTAATAACCTCATTAACAAAGTGATATTCCATATCACTTGTTATTCATAGTGAGATTTTGAATATTGTAATCACCTATTCATACAAGAATTGAGCTATACTTTTTATTGTATTATTTAGTATTGCACTTTTTTCTACCCATTTTGTTATGTATTCTATTGCTACCATGATATATCTATATTTCTAACTATGGATGGTTTTCAATGGTATAAAAAAATCCAAACCCCATATTTAAAACAATTCCTAAGGTTGTGATGGATGCAAAGGCATAAATTATCTACGTAATGGTTTCCCCACTCTTTGAAAAGTATCACATGCATGTACATATTCTTTTGCATTATTGTACAATATAGGCCACCATAATACTTCCAAGAGTATCTTCCTAGAAGTGGCGTATAGCCCCATGTGTCCTCCTACCAATTCTTCATGGGCTTCTTTTAATGTTGTGTTAACTTCCTCCTTCATTACACATCTTCATAAAATTTCATTTGTACCCATATTATACAAAAATCCAACTATTAGTTGAAAATGTGCTAATTTCATGATTACCTTTTTTTCTCTATCATTATCAAGTCTTGTGGTAACTTTCCTATGGATAGATATTTACCAATTAACTTCTACCATGCTAGTAAAATGTTAATTACAAACAACTATGCATTGAGGAATTCATCTGGAACTCCTATCCTTGCAGGTTCTCTTGATTGAATCTGAGATAAATAGTTTGTAATCATATACTTCTTGCCAAGTCTCACTACTACTTAGAATACAAATTCTTACAAGGTGATGAGCTACCTAATGATTCACCCTTGTATTACTGGTTTGTTTATCAGGTACAACAAATCCTGATGATCGACATAGAAAATAAATGGGTATGCTAACAAGTAATGCCTAAATTTTTTTACCACACATACCATCCCCAAAACCTCTAATTCTATTGTACTATAATTTATTTATAGCGTTGATTAAATATGGCTTACAAAATAAATAGGCTGATCTAGCCTAGACTGTCCTTCTTGAGCCAATGCACATCCTATTACAAAATTGGAAGCATAAATATGGACATGGAATTCTTTATCCCAATATGGAAACACTAGGATGGGGCTACTCTCAAGCTTTGCTTTTAATTCCTCAAAATATCATTGATGCTCCTCTATCCAACTAAAATGAACATTCTTCTTTGTTAATGAGTCTAATGGGTAGGGAACATATGCATAATTCTCGATAAACCTTTAGTAATATCTTATGGATCTTAAATTTTTTTTAATGAACTCATATCATATGGTTCCTCCATATTCAAAATGACATAAATTTTATCAGGATTAATCTTCAACCCTTCACTACACACTATATGTCCTAGTAACTTCCCATATGGTACCATCAAATAACATTTCCTAGGAATTAGGGAGATATATGCATTCGTACACCAACTCATACATTCACCTAGGGTTGGTAGATGGTCCTTGATCTTACCATAGATGGACCAATTGTCCAAGAATACCTTGAACTCCCCTATCACAAAATGGTCAAAAATATATAGAATAATTTGCTAAAATATGGCTAGGGCATTATGATGAGCCCTAAAAAATGCTCATTTTTGTACAAACTTTCCATATATATTGCGGCATTTATTTTAATAGAAATATATGTTTTATGCAAATTTTATATGTATTTAACATTAGATTACGTATGTTGTCTAATATTTGTTTTTGAGTGGATTATGTGTAAATGCAATGGATTTTATGGTATTTTGGCATGTTTACATCGAGGTCCCACTTGGACCTGGCACTTTCCATTTATGATGAAAAATTGAAGGTAAAAATATCTGCAACAAAATAGTGATGAAGCGCTAAGTCGAACTCCCGTTTAGGCGCTCGATTCCCATTTGGTGCTTGACTATCGGGCACTCGATTTCTATTTGGTGCTTGACTATTAGGCGCCTGATTCCCGTTAGGTACTTGATTCTCATTTAGGTGCCTGATTCCCATCTTCTACAGATAAGGCATCTGATTCCCATTGACGTAGAATTACAGTGCAACCCTTGTTATCGATAGAACATAATGGATGTGATTTCAATGATGGATGCGGACCAAGGACAACGTCAATGACCATATGTCATCTATTTTTCAGCAATCACATAAAAATCAATGTAATCGAGTAGAGCAAAATATCAGACGTATTCTGTTCTGATACAGAATACGTTGAATATATTTTGAGTTTAATGTTTTGCTTTATCTCCTTTATTCCTGCGTATTGTTGTAACAACAAAATCGAAAATCGATTTGCTTTCAGAATGTAATAGGGCATGGCTGCATATCTTATAAATATGCAGGCCACCCTTAAAAATAGATCTTAGATTTTCTCTGTAAATTCTTCTTGCACATTTCAATACAATACATTTGAGTCTTTTATATCAAACTCAACTAGCATCCGGTGTATGACTTAACATGGGAAATATATTAGAAGCGTGGGCCCACTCTCAACAATATTCCTCCCTTATTTTCCCTATTTTCTATCATTTTAATTTATTTTCCTATTTTTTATAGTTTAATTTAATATTACAATTTCCCCTATTTTCTATAAATTTCTAGCAAGTGTGCAATTTTGATTTCAAAGCATTTTAATTATTTCTTTGATAATGCAAATTATATTAAGTGGTTTGGAAGATAAACAAGAACTCCAACAAAACAACATCCCCCCAAACCATAGGATCTAAGGGACTCATCTGATTAAAAGGAGATTACAGGCATATACTATGCAGGGTTACTCACAAGTTTACGAGTTATCCCAGGTTGAAAATTAAATGGAGGTAATGATTTATACCATAGAAAACTAACCAATATTTTGCCCAATATTTTGGCACCATTGTCGAGGAGTAGCCGACTATAATTTTCTATTCTGAAGAAAGTATGTTAGAAGTAGTTTAGGTTACTTTCTACAGAACCACTCCATTCTAAATTTTGTATGAGTCCACCTAGAGTTAGAGGACCAGATGATCATTTTATCAAGAACACAAATATTGCTTCTTCAAAAACCTCTATTCTAGCTATGCCAAATCCTCAGACTGAAACCTCTCCACCACCGTCTCCACCTATGCATTGGAGTCAACATCCATTGTTTGCATAAGATCCTTCTGAAATAGACCAAAAAAATCTTAGGGAAGGATCTGAGATAGGAAGAGTTCAATCTGAGGAAGATTTACTGAACCTTCAATGTTGGCAAGTAGTTGAGGAAGGGACTATTTCAAACACTGATTTAGTAATCCTTCTAGAGGATAAAAGAAATGAGATAGAAGCCTTGAAAGCTACCCTAAATGTAGTAGGTGTAGAAACCTTGATAGCAGATAAGATGGCTGAAACACTAGAAGAAGCATCCACTAGTTTTAACTTCCCTATAGAAGAGGTAAGAGGAGAACACAAGATGAAATATATCTCCCCTACCCACCTTCCAATATTTAGAGGACTTCCAATAGAATATCTTGACCTGTTCCTTTTCAAATTTGATGTTCTATGCAGGTCGGTAGATTATACAACCAATGCTCAAAAACTAAAGTTGTTTCCCTCCACTCTTGATGATTCAACTTTGCGTTGGTTCATCAATTTGGGGAATAAATAGATAACTACCTAGGAAGACATGAAAAAACTTTTCCTAGATCAGTATCAAGACTTTGGTAGAGCACGAGATTCCAGAGAAGAAGTCCTAGATATGACACAAAAGGAAGGAGAATCATTAGAGGAGTATTGGGATAGGTTTAGCTTTAATTTGTAGAGATCTCCCCATGCAAGACTAGGAGATAGGTCCTTAAGAAGTATCTTCTTAAAGGGGCTTACGAATGAAGCTCTTGAAGCCTTAAACATGATTTCTGGGGGGATATTTATCAACACCAAATATCTGATATCCGATAGTTGTGTCAAAAATTTTCAAGAAGAAAGGGTAAGTTAACCCCTAGGAATATCAAACAATCAACCACTATCACTAAAATAGAAATAGGGAATATGCTTGAAGACCTCAAGAGTGAGATGTTATCATATCTTGAACTCCAAATGGATACCCTTCTACTTCAAAAAAGAAGTAGGAAAATGAGGCAAGCACTAGCCTATTTTTGTCCTAAATGTAGGGGAAAGCACCCCAGAAATGAATGTCCTAAAAACAAAGTTAGAGTGTGCATTGTGTGTCAAAAATATCATAAAACTAAGTTGTGTTCGTAGTTATCAAAATCTAGAGAGGAACCTGAAGTAACGGAAGCATACTTCATGGGTAATAGGAGAAACTGGCAATAGTCTCCTATGGGAAACAACATGCCAGTAGGAATGCCATCCTATGGGGGTAGCAATTATCAGAACCAAGGTCAAGTTCAGCCACCCAACATGGGTTGGTGGGGACAACAACCTTGGACTCAATTTCCCCAAGGAGAAAATCCTTACAATCCCTACCCATGGATGCCATACCAGTAGCCTAGATAGTAGTGGAGAAATCAGAATACTTGGAGCCAAACTCCATAACATCCTGCACCAATCCCACTACAACCAAGTCTACTAGCTCCCCCTACTTTAAGACCTGCTCAACTACGACACAACCTACTTCTAATCCAAACAATAAACCACAGTCAGCATACCATATGGAGAATGAGATGTACCCCATGTATAATATCAAAGTAGATTGTAGTCCCATACAATTAAGGTCAGGTAGACAGGTAGGTGTAGAAGAGTCTCCTCTAGTAGAAGAGGAGGAAAGCATAGAGTTAGAAAAAGAGGAATCACCTCTTATAGAAGAAGTAGAAGAAGAATCAACAACTATAAATAACAGAGAAGGGGTTCCACATTTTCCAAAAAGGTTGTAGGAACCCAAGAAGCCAATACAACTAGAATTTGATATTCTTTCTAGTTTGAAGAACTTGACAGTCACAATCCCTCTCTTTTAGGCCATCAGAGACATTCCTATATACAACAAGGCCATAAGAGAGATGTGTCTAAGAAAACTAAGAAGAAAACTAGCACAGGCAATCAATTTGGTAGGACAACTAGCTGATCTTATGCTAGGAAATACCTACAACCAAAAATATTCAGACCCAAGAAGCCCTATTTTAACTATGAAAATTGGGGGTTATGTTTTACCCAATACATTAGTAGATCTAGGGGCTGCCATTAATGTCATGCCCAAGGAAACCATGCAGAAACTCAGTTTAACCAATCTGAAGCCAACCAAAACTATCCTTCAGTTGGCAGATAGGTCTACAATGCTCCCTGAAGGAATACTAGAAGACATAACTATCACAGTGGATGCATGGGAGTACCCAACAGATTTCTTAGTGTTACAATCCAAGTCTAGATTGGGTGGTTATCCACTCATCTTAGGTAGGCCTTGGATGGCAATAGTTGATGCCTACATAAGTTGTAGAAATGGGCAAATGACCATTTTTGATGGTCAAAATGTAAAAAATCTGATCATCCATCCACCTGCATAGTCTATAGATTTGTTGGGAGAACCTGAATGTGAGAACCAGAATATGAGTGGTCTATCAATGATTCAATCCATCATGGCACTTGATGAGTTGGAATATGAGAGTGATGAGGATAGGGTGATATCAAACTTTTTCCAAGGAGAACCCTCCTGTCCTCCTCTAGAGTTGCCATTAGTGGGAGGTAAGGATCACCATATTCAACAAATAGAAGTTGCACCTGGGAGAGTATTAAACATAAATGATGGGTTGACATCTGAACAATAGACCAAACTAAGAAAAATATTAGTCAAACATCAAGGTGCCTTTGCTTGGGAGTATTCAGACATGAGAGGAATAGCTCCTAAAACCTGTACTCATCGAATATATCTAGAAGATGAAATAAAACTGGTAAGACAACCACAACGAAGAATGAATCCAACTATGAAGGAGATTGTCAAAGCTGAATTGTAGAAACTCCTCACAGTTGGGTTCATCTACCCAATTTTAGATAGTGAGTGGGTATCACCTTTGGTGGTGGTGCCCAAGAAGAATGGCAAGTGGAGAATCTATGTTGATTACAGGTTGTTGAATAAAGCAACCAAGAAAGACCACTTCCCCCTACCCTTCATAGATCAGGTCCTTGACACCTTATCAGGTAAGAAGTACTTTTCTTTCCTAGATGGGTTCAATGGATATAACCATATTTAGATAGGGGAAGGGGATCAAGACAAGACCACATTCACTTGCCCATGGGGAACCTTTGCTTACCAAGTTTTACCCTTTGGTTTGTGCAATGCACCTACCACATTTTAGAGGGTAGTTTTGAGCATCTTCTCTGATATGATTGGAGAAACTATGGAGGTATATATGGATGATTTCACTATATATGGTGAAACCTTTGAAGAAGCCACAAAAAATTTGGAAAGAACACTTCAACGGTGTGAGGAAACCAATATATCCCTAAGTAATGAGAAATGTTATATGCTAGTGCAGGAGGGGATAGTTCTAGGACATCATATCTCTATAGATGGGATCAAGGTAGATAGGAAGAAGATAGAAGTTATCCAAAACCTACCTACACCCAAAACTCAGAAGGATATCCATAGTTTCCTTGGATCAGTTGGTTACTATAGGAGGTTTATAGTAGACTTTAGAAAAACTGCTAAACCCCTAAGCACATTGTTATCAAAGGATATAGAGTTTATCTAGATAGAGGAATGTGAACAAGCATTTAACACTTTGAAGGAAAAACTAATTACTACTCTAGTCCTGAGAGGTCCAAATTGGACCATACCCTTTCACATATATGTTGATGCATCCAATAATGCAATAGGGTCAGTACTAGGACAAAAGGATGGTGATGATTTCTATGCCATCTACTATGTCAGTAAACATCTTACAGGTGTTGAATTCAATTATACTATCACAGAAAAGGAATTCCTTGTAGTCATACATGCTCTTAACAAATTTTACCACTATATTATAGGTTATCAAGTTTTTGTGCACATTGATCATTCAACTATCAGATACCTGACAAACAAACCTAGAATTAGTGGTAGGATTATCAGATGGTTATTACTTCTATAGGAGTTTGATGTGACAATTGTAGATAAACCAGGTAAGGACAATGTGGTAGGTAGATTTCCTTTCTAGATTGACACCTCCTGATCATTCAACCATAGAAGATCAATTTCTAGATGAGCATTTGTTTGCTCTTAATGAATAGATACCATGGTACATAGATATGGCTAATTATTTAGCCACTGGTAAAGTATCCCCTGCACTTTCACCATGTGAGAAATAAACTTTAATTGAGAAAAGTGTAGACTTCTCATGGATTGATGGGTGCCTATTTAAAATAGGGCCTGATCAGCTCATGAGAAGATGTGTTGTTGATAATGAGATTGTAGAAATACTGAAAGCTTACCATAATGAACCTTGTGGTGGCCATTTTGTAGGAAAAAGGACTACATTCAAAGTATTGCAGGCTGGTTATTACTAGCCTTCACTATTCAAAGATGTAGCCAAGCATGTGAGCCAATGTGACCAATGTCAGAGGATGGGTAGACCTACTCTCAGAGATGAAATGCCACTCCAACCACATGTGCACATAGAGCCATTTGATAAATGGGGGATGGACTTTATAGGACCCATTAATCCATAGTCAATAGGTAAGAGGTATATCTTAGTTTACACTGACTATGTGACTAAGTGGGTTGAAGTGTAGGCATTGCATGATTCTAAAGAGAAGACTATAGCAGACTTCCTATATTCATCTATTTTCACCAGATTTGGGGTTCCAAGGGAGATCACAACTGATCAAGGGCCTCAATTTACTTCAAATATGATTCAAGAACTCATGCAACAATATAAAATTAGGCATAACAAAACCACTCCTTACCATCCATAGGAAAATGGGCAAGTAGAGGTAACCAACCATGAACTGGAGAACATTATCACAAATATGGTACAACAGCATAGGAAGGACTAGGCCACAAGATTACCAGAAGTAGTGTGGGCTTACAGAACCACCTGGAAAACTACTACTAGTTTTACACCATTCCAACTAGTATATGGGAAGAATGCTATGATGCCCATAGAATTTGAGATTAAAACTCTCAGAACTATAGTAGATTTAAATTTGAATCTAGATGAGGCACAAAAGGAGAGGATTCAATAGCTTAACCAATTGGATGAATACCGAAGAGATGCTCTACATCGGATAGAGGTCATCCAAAAATAGAGGGCCAAGTGGCATGATCATCACACCAGGCCAAAGTAGTTAAAAGTGGGAGAGTGGGCATTATTGTATGACTCCCAATTCCAGGAAAGGAAAGGTAAACTTATGCAGCATTGGATGGGGCCATATGAAGTGATTGAGGTCATCAACAATGGAGTTATGAGGATCAGAACAATTGATGGTAACAACATTACATTAATAGTCAATGGTCATCGACTGCATCCATATCATGTGTCTGAGACTTATATGATGAAGTCCAGATTAGGCATGGGGGAGACCCTAGTTGATTCTAGTTTTAAAATGAGTCAGTAATATGTGGATGTAGTCCACATGGTCCAAAAATAATTATTCTTTTAAAGTTCTACAATTTTTCTTTCTTTAGTTGTATTTCTATTTTGTAGGAATGATGCCCTGAGTGCAACTATTAGGCAACCTGGGAAACCTAGGCCTAACAAGCATAGGATCCATGAACCTATGCAATCCTAGATTTCTAGGAGATTAAATTCTAGTAGAAGTAGCTCATCCCCACTTGGAGGGGGAAACCATATCTGAACAAGTGTTTGGGTGTTTGTTTTTTGTCTTCATGAAGAAAAATACCCGAATGTTGGTTCAGGTAGCGGATGTTGATTCTGTCCCTGTTCTTCAAACCAGAATGTTGAAGGCCTGATCAACTGTAAGCGTACACTAGTGGACACATCAATAGATATTGAAATAAATGAGGAGCACCTACTTTCCATTTTCTAAAGAAGAAGGCACCCAATTCTAATTTTTTAGAGAAGAAGGCACTCGACTCCCATTTTTATGAAAGATGACGTCTGATTCCTTTTGTATGATAAAAGGTGCCTAATTCCCATTTGTATGATAGAAGGCACCTGACTCCCATTATGTCAAGGAAAAGGTACCTGAGTCCCATTTTTTGGTAGATCGATGCCTGATTCCTATTTTTCATAAGGAAATGGTGCCCAAATTCCATTTTTTGAGAAAGCGACACCTAATTTCTTAGACATAATAAAAAAAGTTTGTATAAAGTTTATTTTTAAGTATGGCACCTGATTTCCAATAAAAAGGTGCCTACTTTCTATTTTATACTTTAAGTAAGATGCCCGATTGCCAGCAAAAGGTGCCTACTTTCCATATTAAGCATGATGCCCGATTGCTAACAAAAGGTGCCTACTTTCTATTTACCAAGCACCTACGTGCCTTGATTCGAAAGAAGGCACCTGATTTCCATATAAAGAGGTGCCTGCTTTCTATTTTCATAGGTAGTTGTGCCTCATATAAATAATCTTCAGCATTGGGAAGTGGCCCGAGCCACGTCAACATTTCACCCACGTGCATAAGTCAAACTTCATGGATGAAATTATTTTAATTTTTTCATTGAAGATTTGTGCACATTCCAAAGTCATCAATGAACAATTTCCAAGGGAGGGATGTTTGTCATCCCAAGAAGATATAATTTTCTAACATTTTCTTGAAAATGTGTAGGAATTCTCAAATGTATCAAATGGCAGCAATCGAGAACCAATCAAAATGGAGAGAAATTCATCGCATGGGAAATATGCCTATCATTCTTTGTTCTAGAATGTCTAGTCACCATGAAGTAGCCAATGCTAGTGCACCATGAGTGTCTACGCATTATACATGCATAAAACATAATATGGGTACATGCTTAATTTTTTTATATATATATATATATTATTTCCATAGGCATATGTTTCTATAAAATAGTGTCGACACATTCCCCATTGAATTACCAACCACCCATTTCTCTCCACTTGGCATTTTTCTATGTGTCACTACTCTGATTGGGGAAAACACTCATGGTCATCATCTACGCAAAATTTGGCACATGCTTTAATGATATTTTGCATAGATAATCATAATTATTTCTAATTACGACAATCAAGTGCCTGCATTCATGGATGTAGGTGATTTAAAATCATGCATTGGCAAAACTCTATGCAAGAAAATAATAGAGTGCCACAGAAAAACTAGGGTGTGAGAAATTGCTGCAAGAAAAACTCAGAGCCAAGAAAAATTTGAACTTTGCCATGGGGGAAAATTGACCAACCATCAGTTGAAAAAGAGCGAGCCTACAGATTTTTCAAGCATTGAGGATGTACAGATGCAATTCAATGTCATCGGATGGTTGGAGTACTGTAATATGGTTAGCCAGAACCAGGATGTAGAGGTGGCTAAAGAATTTGTAGCATCTATGAGGGATGGAGTTGTTCGCATGTGAGGACTAGAAATTCTAATCATCGAAGAGTACATTATCATGGTAATAGGCCTTCCCCAAATAGGGGAATGCACATATAAGGAGGACAACCCCACACTCTATATGTAATGATTCTTTGGGCACCCAACGCAATACCTGATGCACACTGGTTTGCCAAAGCAGTACATCCTCGAGCTCTAGAGGTCGATCTTTGAGTAGATTACCTAGTTCTTCACTTGTACGGGTAGGCTTTCCAAACTAAACTCTAACCATTTTTATTTCCTCAACCATTTACTACATGGGGACAAGATCAATGTCCCCCATTATCTTGCATGTGCACTCAAGGATGAGGCCAGCCAGTACCAGGTAGGCACAACATCTACCCTAGCTCACCATGGCCTAATTTTGGCCTTGGTATGACATGTTGAGTCACACAAAGATGTAATGATTGAAGAAGTGATGGAACTAGAATAGAATAACCTATCAATTGATAGGATGATAGAGCAAATAGAGATGATACCTGCATCCTAGCCTGAGGAAAATACATGAGATGTAGGGCAAGCCTCATCTCCTACTTTTCCTCAATTTGATGAGGATGTAGGATAGGCTTCATCCCCTATTGACCCTCAATTTGAAGATGAGGTAGGGCATGGTCTACCAAGCCCTACTTACATGTTGATTTCCACCAGAACTAGAACTAGAAGGATGAAGGCATCCATGGTGGTTTATAGCTCATCGGATGATGATGCAATGATTGATGAGTTGAATAAGGATGAGTTCATGGCCCAGATATTATGAGATTTATCTACTAGGTATACTCCTCAATAGGAAATGTAGATAGAGGATCTACAATAGTAGCTATAGATATTGAAAGAATAGGCCTGTACTTGGGAGGCCAAGTATAAGGAGGAGCAGACTCTTTTTCAAGAGTCCAAAAAAGTAGCTACAATAAAATTGTAGGAATTGTATCAGACCATCCATCAACTGTAGGAGATAATATTGAAATTGTAGTCATAGGCCCAAAAAACTAAGGTTGAATGACCAACTAGGGTAGAAGCGATAGTGCAAACTAACTAGGCTATGGAAGTGCCCACTACCTCTCCAGATTCTGAGGAGAAAATAGCCTCCTCTAGCCCTTTTCAATTAGATATGAGGAATTCTAGCAAGGAAGCTGAGGTAGGGGACCAATCAGTGGCTTCTTCTAGATATATGTCTACATAGGGGAGCCCTAATTCTTGGGCAAGGACCCCCACAATTATTATTGAAAGTGCAACTAAAGAATCCTCCCAAAAATCCCATGTAGAAGTAGAGCAGGAAACAAATGAAGCAATGGAGGTTGAACAACCCCATTCACCAGCTCACTCTATAGAACAGGGGCAAGATCAAGGTCCTAAAGTTGATATGGGATAGTCCCCAACATATTCTTCCTCTATAGATACAGAGGTAAATTAAGAGGATGAAATTGAGGTCGAAGAACCTCAACTTTTAGCAAAATATGTAGAGGAAGACACAAGATAGGAAGATGAAATTGAGGTTGAAGAGCCTCATATTTTAGATAAGGCTATAGAGGAGGATCAGGGGGTTGAAAAATCTTAGGATTTTACTCACTCTATAGGCCAGGAACTAGAAGGAGATGTAGGGACTGAGCCTGAGTAGCTTCAGGTAGAAAATGGGACTTCAATAGAGGAATCACCTACTGCACAAAATGTGATTGAAGGGTCACCTGAGAAAATGCCTACAGAGCAGGCATAAGAGACTCAGAAGTCTCCAAATTTTGAAGGTCAAGAAATAGTAGCAACAATAAAAATAGTAGAAGGGGGAAATCCCCCTATTTTAGATATACCTACAGACCCTACAAGATAGCCCAAGAAGTTGAGAAGGAAGAGAAAGGTTGTAAGGGGACCTCAATGAAGACCTAGAACCAGAGCAAGGACTACACAACTAAAAGAATCAGGCATGGATTCTAATGAAGAATGGGTAGAGACTTTAAAGTTATTTGATGAGCAAAAAAAGAAGTTTGAATAACTCAAGGTAGATATCAAGGTAGATAAGGAGTATAGGAAAGCCTCCAAGAGAGTGGCCAAGGAAACTAGAAAAGAGGCCAAAGAGGCATCCAAAACTCCTCATAAGAAAATCAAATTTTCTCGACCAACATAGTTCTAGGATTTGTATGGGTCAATAGGTGATCAACCTTCAAATATGAAGGTATATTTCATGAATATGGGACTGCTAGGTCCTATACCACCTACAGCTCAAGCAACAACAAGCAAAGCTCCCCTGGTGGAAGAAGCAAAGTCTGAAGATGATGTTAAACTTGAGCCAATAATGGCCAATTTTCCCAAGGCCAAGGTTGTTGAGAAATCTAACATTCTATTTGGTGATGAATCTATAGTACTAGTGGGAGAACGTTTACCCCCTCACCATGAATACTAGAAGTAGGTTGAGCTAGCATTCCAGAAGGATACCTCCACTTTTATTGGCTACTACTTAAGGAATGTGGTAGGGAGGAAAGTTTGGACAAAGGAACAACCAGGTGAAGGAGCAGGGCCAAGTCAGCCAACTCGGTGTAGCAAGCACCTAAAAATGTAGCAATAAGAGGGAGCCACCCCCAAAACACTGAAAGGGTGAAAACCTAGAGATAAGGAAAAAGCCAAGGTCACAACCAAGAAAAGGAAGGAGAAAAATAGGGCCTATTAGAAGGTTGTAAATGAAACTAGTAATTACCAGTTTAAAGTGGCACAGGGACGTGCCAACCCTTAAGCATGGGGGGATGATGAGCCCTAAAAATGCTCATTTTTGTACAAAATTTCCATATATATTATGGCATTTATTTTAATAGAAATATATGTTTTATGCAAATTTTATATGTATTTAACATTAGATTACGTATGTTGTCTAATATTTATTTTTGAGTGGATTATGTGTAAATGCAGTGGATTTTATAGTATTTTGGCATGTTTACATCAAGGTCCCACTTGGACCTAGCACTTTCCAGTTAAATGAAAGGTAAAAATATCTTCAACAAAATAGTGATGAAGCGCTAAGTCAGGCACTCGACTCCTATTTAGGCACCTGATTCCTATTTGGTGCTTAACTATCAAGCACTCGATTCCCATTTGGTGCTTGAACTATTGAGAACCTGATTCTCATTAGGCACATGATTCCTATTTAGGCACCTAATTCCCATCTTCTACAGATAAGGTACATGATTCCCATTGATGCAGAATTACAATGCAACCCCTATTATCGGTAGAACAGAATGACAATTTCAATGATGGATGCGAATGCAATTTCAATGATGGATGTGGACCAAGGACAACGTCAATGACCATATATCATATATTTTTTAACAATCATATAAAAATCAATGTAATCAAATAGAGAAAAATATCAGACGTATTCTATTCTGATATAGAATATGCTGAATATATATTTTGAGTTTAATGTTTTGCTTTATCTCCTTTATTCCTATGTATTGTTGTAACAACAAAATTAAAAATTGATTTGCTTTCAGAATGTAATAGGGCATGGCCGCATATCTTATAAATATGTAGGCCACCCTTGAAAAATAGATCCTAAGATTTTCTCTATAAATTCTCGTTGCACATTTCAATACAATACATTTGAGTCTTTTAATCAAACTCAACTAGCATCCAGTGTATGACTTAACATGGGAGGAATCTGTTGGAAGCGTGGGCCCACTCTCAATAGTATTCCTCCCTTATTTTCCCTATTTTCTATCATTTTAATTTATTTTCCTATTTTCTGTAGTTTAATTTAATACTGCAATTTCCCCTATTTTTTGTAAATTTCCAGCAAGTGTGCAGTTTTGATTTCAAAGCATTTCAGTTATTTCTTTGATAATGCAAATTAGATTAGTGGTTTGGAAGATAAACGAGAACTCCAACGAAACAACAACACCCCCCAAACCATAGGATCTAAGGGACTCATCTGATTAAAGGGAGATTACAGGCATATATTATGCAGGGTTACTCACAAGTTTACGAGCTGTCCCGGGTTGACAATTAAATGGAGGTAATGATTTATACCATAGAAAACTAACCAATGTTTTTCCCAACAAATTACACAACCTGAATGACATCCTACTATATGCATAAATTCCATTATCTATAACAAATGTGCTCTTCAACTTATCTTCTTTGGTTATACTAATTTGATTTTAGCTAGAAAACCCGTCCAATAATGAATAAATTTCATGTCCTTATTCATCTAGAATGGAATCTATGAATGAAATAGAAAAGGGATATTTAATATTTACTGCATTGAAAATTTGAAATAATACCAACATCCAACATCTTATCTATCTCTGTATTTACCAGATCTACATACTTGGGATTCATCTTGTATGACCTCCTTCTCACGACCATGCCCCAGGCATTAATGTAATCATGTGGATACATAATTATTGTGGTATACCTTTCAAGTCTTTATAAATCCATGCAAAAAAATCCTTGTATTCCTCTACATACCCAATTGTATATTTACAAAACTCTTAGGAAATATCCATTTCTCTTGTTCCTATTATTTTAGTTTCTTGTTGACCTTCTTCTCATCTTAATTTTTTGTGATCTCCTCTATATTAATATAGAGGCATTTGGGCTAAAATACCTCATACTCCTCCATATTCCAATGGATAAGTCCACTAGTATATCGGGTTACATCCTCACTATATTCTTCAAGATAGGACATTCCCTTTTCATTGGGGTCATATTCTTCTTCACCCGAAGAATTTCCTGACTCATCCATTGTGGCAAAATCCTGACTAAATATTTGATTTTTCAAGTTATTCATATACTTATGTTGTCCTTTCTTGAATGTAATTTGATCTTGTCCCTAGTTGTGATTAAATTTGGCTGCTCACAACCAACCTCTTCCCAATAGTGCATCATATGCAGGATTTTGCATAATAATCACAAAAAATCCAAGATGAAATCCTGCTTGGCTAATATCACCTATTGTGCCATTAATACTCGCTTTGTCTCAATACCATACTGGTAAGCACTATACAATCTAAAACTTGATGCCTAAAATGATGGAGCACCGATCTACCTCCAAGTTTTCTCTGGTAGCATGTTAACACTGGACCCTCCATTCATAATAACTTGTGTTAACTTATACCCAAGTATATCCATATGGATCAATGTTGGTTTATTTCCAACATATCTCATTAATATGGTTGGATCCATAAAATAATTATTCCATTCCTCTTACTGTATCGGTTGGCTCTAGATATCCATCATATTTTGTGGTTGTATATCCTCCTCCATTTCCTTATGCAATGATGGTATGGCTTCAAGCAAACTAGCCATCTTGATTTCTATGGTTGTATTATAACTTGTGCTACCAAGTCTTGTACAACTGCTTTGTTTTTAATTATGCAAGGCTTCTTAAATTTTTTTATTCTACAAGCCTTAAATACTTACCTTTTTATGCCTCTTATTCAAGTAATTTTTTTTCCACCTACCATCTCTTCCTTTATTTGGTAGGTTCTAGGTAATTTTCCTTCTTAGCCCGAATTCATGTCATGACTAGTACATATTTCTTAGTTTCCTCCTCCTTTATTGAGGGTGCCCCAATGTCCAAGAAATTCATATTTATGATTCAATCATACCTACTTTCTTGGGATAGTTGACCTCCTTATGGTTACCTGGACCACACCATCTACACATGTGTGTAGTGTTATTTTGTGATATCTCCTATGTTTGAGGAGAAGGATAGTTCATAAAATTCCTCCATTCCTAGCAATTATGATATTGTATGATTGGTCTTCCTTCAAAATCATACTACAAGTAGCTCTGACATTATTTCCTATTGCCTTGATATGACCTTCCCCCTCCATGGTTATTTCTATAACCTCCACTGGTTATAACTTATGCATTCCCTTGAGGCTTCAATTTTTCCTCCTATTCTTGGATTGTGAGAGTCTACTATCAAAATTTTGAATTGAACGGATATTTTACTACTTCATATCCCAACATATTACATATGTGGTAATATTCATTTTGAGGATAATTCACATTTGTATGTCCTTTGGTATTACATTTTGTACACCAAATATCTTTTCAATTTTTCCTTGTGTCTCCTTTGGCCTCCTTTATTATATTATCAAATTTCTTTTGAAATGATTGGATAGTCTGATGTATTGTATCATCTTCACCATTATATGAGTCCTCATGCCTAGAATGTGTCATGACTCCTACTACCATCTACTTTGCCTCACTTTCAAAAAAATAGCTTTCTCTAGTGCTTCTTCATATGTTGAGGATGAAACTGCCTTCATCTTATTCCTATATCTTGGTATAACCCATCGAGAAACCATCATTTAATCAATGCATCTATTTGTAGTATTTGCATCTTGTCTACCAGTTGTATTTAATCAATAATTGTATGTTTTAATTTCCCCATCAACATCTTGCTTTATTGTGTATATTGCTATTACAATGCCACTATCATCCCTTAAAGGATGAAATTCATTGATGAAGGGATATTTCATCATATTCCATTCTTAAAATATTAGTGTATTTTCTCACTTGAGATAACAATCTATTACGATTTCATGTAATGTAGTGGGAAAAAGTTGCAACCATTCATCTAGTTGGTCTACACCATTTAATTTCCAAATGGTTATGCATGTATTGATATGTCTTATTGGATCCTCCTTCTCTTCTCCCATGAAATGTGGACATCTCTACTTTCCTACTCTTGTGGCTACTTTAGCCATTGGCCAGGTTCCTCCTTTATTACTTGATGAAGTATTCTCTAGAATCCTTGAGTGATTCCTCCTTTGTGTGGGTGATCCACTATGCTACTTCTTGTCAGATGGTTCTATCCTTGGTACCTTATTTTCACCAAATAGTCATCTCATAACCTCCTGTGCATCCTCACTCCATGACCTTCTTCGCTAGTATGTCAAGTGTGGCCCTGGTCCTACTTTTTGAGACCTCGTGCACTATTACTTTGGTGCCAAAATTTCATCCTCTACACTACTTTGCAATATTTCTATTGTTTTTTTAGGTGTTACTATCCACTCGATGTATCCTTGCACAATTTTTTTATCAATGTCTCCTATTACGCCAATGTTCTCCTTGAATATTGGTGACTTTTTTACCCCTTCTATTTCTATCAACATCTCCAACCTTTCAATGTCTTCTTCACCCAAAGTCCATACTTGTTCTATTACTAATTCATTTGTATTTTGTGTGGAATTGTTTACATTACCTATTTGATAAATTCTAGTACTTCTCCTTATTGAAATCTTCTCCTCTCCTTGATCTCATCTCCCATGTCTTTGCAAACTTGAATCTATCATTCCTATCTAATTAGTTCTTACTCAAAATTATCAATCATAGGGGGGAGTATTCTCAAAGTTTGATTAGGCAATAGTGCAGAATGTAGCATAGGGGGGAGTATTATTGGAAGGGGAGGTGAAATGAGAGGTTTTGGGTTGAATTCCAAGGTTTTGTAACTATTTTGGTCCAAATCATACAATTGTATGATTTGCAACTGCACGATTTACAAAACTCACAAAAAGAACATGTACAATTCCAAATCATATAATTATATGGTTATAACTGTACAAGATCCTAAACTGTATGATTTCCACTTGTGCAATATGCCAAAAGCTAGTTTATAGGTGAAAATCAGTAGTTTTGCAATCGTTTCCTTCTAGATCAGTGTTTTTCCACCTTTAACACACTCAATTATGCAAATGTATCAAAAGAACAAGGTAAATTATCAATTATATAGTTTGGTTAGCTAATTGTATGGTTGAAAAAACCCTTTCTACAATCACTCAGTTTTAGATCTATCAATTTACACACTGAATCTTAACAAGGTAAGAATTGTATATCGCTATAGTGCAATTGCTAACCTAGTTTTCTAACATGTAACTCCAGATTCATTGTCTTTGATTAATACCATAAATCTTACATATTGTCATTTCCATAATCATACAATGTTGTAAAAACATATAATTTACTACTTATAATAGATCTATGGAATAATACACATTCATCATCCATCACACAAGGTTGAGAAATCACCAGCAATGCATTCCCATTCTGTGTCATTCAACTGTAATATCATCATGATCATACTAGTACAAAATGTTCAATTCATTTTTACCAAAAAAATGCAGAAATAATTTTTATATTTACACATAGTCAATTAACATAACATTACCATAATTATGGATCACTTTTATGAATAATGATCAACAATGAACAACATCCCACAAGCATGAACTACAATAATCACGAACAACCATGATATTCCACCATGAACCACAATAATTATCAACATTCATGAACAACCCTAAAAAAATGAATGGAGGGCTTTATAATGCTTGCCTAGGCCATTCCAAAGTGGTTCCTGAGATAATGCATCATTCACAATTGCCTTCTCGCAATATTTTAAAACAATAAATGCACTACGGTTTTACTAAGTCCTAATTTTATTTTTATCAAATTAACTTTTATGTGCATTTTAATTTATTTCATTTGACTTCTAATTGTATGTTTATTCCCAATTGTACAATTACACAATTGTACATTTACAACTCTACATTGTAAAAATACACAAAATTAAATATTTGACAAAATTGTGCAAATCCAAGTGTTATTTCTTCTTCTTCTGGGAGATGGATTTGCTACCTATAGAATATGTGTATGGTGGAGGTTTGGTGGAGAAAATAATTTAGAAAATAGGCATGGGGATTGTGGAAGTAATAATGGTTGAAATGGAAGGATTAGAAGCTTGGATTGTTACTTGGGAAGTAGAGGAAGTGGTGGAGGGAGGAGGATTAGTGTGACCAAATATAGGAGATGGACACAATGTGACTAGCCTAGGGTTATGTATGGGGAGAAGTGGTGGAGGAATGAAATGGATGAATGGGCTAATACGATGGGGTAGGTAAGAGAGGGGGATTGGTGGAGGGGTTTGGAATGGTACGAATAAACTAGAAATGGAATTTGGGGTGAGGGGGAATTATTTATGAAGAAGGTGGTTGGTTAGGAGGTGACAAGGTTGGATGGGAGGATGGGTAGGGGGATATTGGTGGGAAAAAGAGAGATATTTAGGATGTTGATGTATGGAAATATGCGAGGGTGGGATGGAAGAGGAATGTGAGTTAAAATATGAGGGAGAAGAAGCATGAGAATCCACCAACAAAACCATAGAGGAGGAATTAGAAGGGATGGAATTAAAAGTTTATGGATGAGGAATGGATGAGGTGGATGAGTAGGGATGAATAGGGCTAGGTTGAATAAGTTGAGTAGGTTGAAAAGTGGTAAGCAAAAAATGATTGGATGATAAAGGAGATTCTTGTAGGTTAGCGACCATGTTACAATATTGGAAAGGTTCATCATCAACAAGGGTGCAATGAATGTGATCCTCATGAATATATTTGATACAATGATGTAATGTAGAAGGTACACATCACATGTTCTAAATCCATGGTCATCTAAAAAGCATGTTGTACTACTTTTATCCTTCAAGGATGTAACATAAGGTATATATAGTATTTACCCCAACTTGAATGAGGAGAACAATTATCCCAAGCATTGGATACAAAGTATTATTGAAGGCTCATAGAGTAAAGATCAAAGTGACAATATGGGAAGGAGGGAGATTGAGGTGTTTGAGGGTATTTTATGTCATGATATTTATTGATGAGCCCTTGTAAACAAAAATATGTTTGAAGGTGATGTCACCTATAAGAGCCATGATATGCATATGTGGATCCAAAGGTTGCATTGACATGGTTTTAAGATTATGATCATAGAAAGTGAGAGTAGACTCTACACATACCTATATGTTACCCACAAATTTTACAAAAGCATTAGGATATTGATCTTGGAGATAAATGGATTTGAGGATATCCATTAATTACTCCCTATGTAGGGATGATTGTTGTATAAGCTCATAGATGGAATGTTTAGGTGATGCCATTTGAGACTATGGACAAGTTGATGTTTGAGTTGGAGGACTGGTCATGGTGAGGAAGGTGTGACTTGAACTAGTGGATATGACACAATTGAGGGACATTAGAAGGGTTAGCTAGTTGTGATTGCCTATCAGGATAAAATTTGTTTCTAGTGACAATACTAATAATTCCAACAAAACTTTGGTGATATGGGACAATATTTACATGATTGACTTGATTTGGAGGAGTGGTGGAGGTTGAGGCTCTATTATAGGGTTGTGATGTTCTATGTTGTGGCAAAGGATTTTGATATATTCCAAGGTTTTGATTTTGAGGAGTGAGAGGATTGTCAATTTGGATCTCCATCCTATCAATCATATCCTACACTAGATGTTTAAATTGAAAGCAATAATTTATATCATGGCCCTTCTATCAATGATAGCAAAACACTCTAAGAAGAGGTTGTTCAACTGCTCAAAGGTATGGATGCTATATTGGGATAAACCATTATACCACTTTAAAGTAGTCCTTGCAAGGTATAAGGAGAAATTATAGAGCATGATGTGGTTGATTTTGTTTATGAGATATCAAGAATTTATGTAATTGCTCATATGTTCCCTTAGATCTTCTTTCCCCTTAAAATTTTTTAGTTTGGGTAGCTTGAAGTGGTAAGGATAAATTAGCATGGGAATTGAAGTGTGAATGGGTTGGGTGTCAATTTAATTAAGGATATATTTTTTATTGTTATAACCCATAAATTGTAACTCTAATTAATTAATGTGATCAGCCAATTTTTGAATTACATCTTGCAAGTTTTTAGGAGGTTGAATAGGCTCAATCTATGGGGAAAAATAAGAGGCTTCATGTGGTGGATATGAATAAGAGTAATATTGAGGGGGAATACCATAAGAGTATATGGTTTGGCTCATGAGTGTTTCTTGGGGTACTTGGAAAGTAAAAGGGAGTTGTTTATATGGTTGATGATAAGGATTTTGGACATTTGGAGCAGTTGGAGGGGGTTGATAGATTGGAGGTCCATTTGTTGGGTTAGGCTGACAAAATGAGAGTTGAGGTTATGTGGGAGGTGATTGGTATTTATTAGATGGTGGTTGGTATTGAGGAGGAGGAGGTTGATAGTCAACAAGTGGAGATTGATAGTTGGTGGGTGGAGGTTGATTTTGGGTTGGAGGAATTTGATATTGGCTTGCAGAAGGGTTTTTTTGAGTAGGTGGAGCTTGATGGTATAGTTTGTAATCTAGAGGGGGTTGATTTGAGGTTGAAGGTAATTGATATTAATTAGGTAGGTGTTGATATTGGTTATGTGAAGTGTTTTGTGGATATGTCAATGGTCACTGATGAGAAGTTGAAAGAGAAGGAAGAGGTGATATGTTCACAATGGGTAGACAAGAGGTCCATGAAGGAGATTAGGTGAAGAAAGAGTCTTGGTTAGATGATGGATGATTAGGGAATCAAAAATTGAGATGTCTATTGAGGAATAACCATGTTGTACAAAGTATGAGAGGATTGTTGGAGGCCATTGGTAGATACTTGCTGCAAAGAAGAATAGTTAGAAAAAGGAATGAGGGGAGATTGAGATTGAGGAGGGTAAGAAGATGAGGGATAAGAATAAAAAAAGACTAAATATATAGGAGGATGAGGATTATGAAAGGTTGTAGTACTCATGTCAAAGAGAGATAATTTTTTTGAGGAAGGGGGATTGGTAAAAGAAGATGTTAGATGATTGGCAATATATTAGGTTTGTTGATTTTGAAATTAGAAGGATGTGGGGTAGTAGAAGTGTTAGGTTGAGAAAAATTGCTAGTTTTGGTATGATAATATTGGTTTAGATATGAAGGGGGATAGGATGAGGGTATAAAGGTGAGGGGAATTTATGATGAAGAAGCATAGTTATAATATGATGGGTTATTTGTCTAAGTGGTTGCCAATAAATTTTCAAGGTCTTGGTACACTTGGGCTTGTTCTTGGGATGTGGCAAGATAGAGTGTTGTGGAATATGGAGTATGGGTATGTTTATTCAAGGTACCTCTAGAGGGAAGAAGTGTTGTTTATGTTGATGAGCATGCGAAGGAGAAGCCTCACTAGTGGTATCAAATAGAATGGTTTGGTTGACAAGGTCATATAGTCTCTTTCTTGGGTTATGGTGATAGGATGGATCATCAAGTGATAAATGGGAGGTACTTTAAAAATGTGTGGTAGGGGTGGATGAAGGAGGTGAGGTATGGTAGAATTCTCCATGGAGTTTTTTTCTTGAGTGTGGGCTTGAATTCTAATCTCGACTGAAGAGAAATAATACCTTGATAAACAAAATCTAGAAAAGCAGTAAGTGCGAAATCAGAGGAAAAATAGAGAAGAAACATATTACACAAGAATTTATCCTAGGAAACCCTTTCAGGTTAAAAACTAGCAAGAATATTTTCTTATTGTATAAACTTGACCATCTCTAATACAATAATATCCTTATCCATGTTTTGCTTGCTTTTGATTGTGATTACATTGCTTGCGCATTTCACACAACAAACCCTCATTCAAGTGTTTTTTTAGATACCAACAACACAAAAATGAGAATTACAATACCATGGGCGCAAATCCTATTAGAGTATATTACATTATTTGGTACATACCAATGTACCACCTTGGGTACATATTTAGATTAGGTGTGTGTCTTAGAATAGAGTATGATTATTTAATTTATATAATGTAATAAATGCACAAGTATTATTAGAGTGTGCAAAGTATTTAATAATGTAAATGTGCATATTAGTCCATGTGCACATGTGTCCTTAGAGTAGGAAAGTGAAGTCTCTAGAAGAGTGAAGACCAAGAGTACTCCATATGAAGAGTCACATCCCATTATATATGTATCTATGTGTGTGTGTTTGGATGACATAATGTAGAGTGAGAATGTGTGGAAGTATGGTGTATTTGAGATATTTATTCTATATCAAGATACTATTTTCATGAGAATTTGTTAATGGAAATTTTATAAGTATTTGCAAAATTTATTTATGAGTTTTATATGATTATAATATTGCCATTATCATATATTTAATATAGCAAATTTATCTTAGATCTTGTGGTTATTTTACTTTAAGTATTAAGCATCAAAATTTAACAATGGTATTAGATCCACAAGGGAGATTGAGAGGAGTTAAGGAAATTTCATTTAAAAAATTTGAAATTTACTATTTGGCTAAAGTATTTCCACAGGGTTACAGGAAAACTCGCAAACACTAGGACACAACATATATTTATTTCCACTAAATTGAAGAATAATTAGTGAAGTTTATTTATTTTAGAATTCTAGATATTTGGATGTATTCAGTTGCTACTGTCTAAGTTTTTTTGTAGAAAATTAGTTCTCAAAAGTTGAGAAGCTTCCTACAATAGATAGAGAATAACTTCACATTTTATTGACTAAAATTATATATGCTTTTCTCGTGTAGGGATTACTTTTGATTTGCAACAAAAGAGTAGACATTGAATATTAAGGAGGTCAAATAAAGAAGCCCTATTGAATATTTAAGAAAGAGGATACCCAAGATAATAGTTCTCCATTACAATTTTGAGAAATGAGATAGAAGATTGAAAAATTTGGAAACCTAAAATAAGAGGTTTCAAATAAATTTGGAAGGATGAAGAAGGAGAATAGAGAAGCCCCATTGAGAAATTGAAGAAGTGGCCATTAGGGAATATTTAAAGAAAGTTTGAGATTGAATATTACAAGAAGAAGAAACTCCTGAAAAGAGGTAATCACATCGAAATTGGAAAAATTATTATCATCCAATAACAAACCCAAAAGGTTTTGTTGAAGAACATGTGCTTATACTGATATGGGGGTGAACAATATAATATAAAACTTTTCCCCAAATAGTAACATCAATATTAATAAAGCAATAAACATCACACAAAGCATCACACACATGAGAGACATCATTTTTAACATGGTTCACCCAATGTGGACTACCTCCATAGAAAATATTTCTTCTAAATATTTCTTAAATAATATATTGGGAATCCTTCCCAATTACAATGTTTATGGACCTCTGTCCAAAGGAGATGCTGATCCCCTAAATCTCAAGTTTGTGGATCTTTTCCATAGGAGAACTCTTTCCCCTTCTACTTTGGCTAGTGATATTCTAGAAGACTTTGTCTCTCTGTTGCACTGACTTGTGGATCTCTCTCCACTTGAAGACTCCTCACTCATATCTATCTTCAATTGTCCTGGCTACTGTATCTCTATCCATTGAGACTCTATCATCTATACTCTGTCATATCCAAAGCTTTATCAATAGGTTCACTTAGAACCAATTCAAATCTGCTCAATAGGCTCACTCAGAACCCGTTCGAATCTGATCAATAGGCTCACTCAGAACCTACTCAAATTTTCTCAACAAGCTCAATCAGAACTTCTCCAAATTTTCTCAATAAGTCCTCTCTAGGACTTTCTCAAATATGCATAGCAAGATTTCAAAAAATCTTACTCAAAATCAGTCCACAAACCTTCTCAAAGACTTACCTCAAATCAGCTCAAAAAAATCTCAACTCAATCTCATAGAAGCATAAAGAGAATTGTTAGAGACTCAATATGTTCTATAATCAAATCCTAATCTCAACTCAAATCAATCTCAACTCAGCAATCTCATAGAAGCATAAAGATAATTGTTAGAGACTCAATATGCTCTATACTCAAATCCAATTTTTTTCTCAACTCAACTCAAATCAGAATATAGAATAGTTTGTTTTATGGAACTTGAACAACCACTTCACTCAATCACTTAACTAGGCTCAAACAAATCTACTCAATAAATAACCACAAGGAACAACTCTTTCTCACAAACCCTAGTCCAAGCATGTATCAATCAACTAAAAATGTTCCCAACAATGCTCAACAACAAATATCACATAAAAATGATACTCATGTTCTTTTCTAACTCAAGTTCAAGTTATTTGCACAACCAATGGCTTCAACAACAATGCTTATAAAACATGGTTTAATCACAAAACTCAAGCCAAAAAACCTTGAAGCATTAACTCAACCACTTTCAAAAAATAAACCACAATCAATCCTTTTCACTCCAATGATATTTCAGAAATCAAACACCCAAACAAAATCAATGGAGAATATTGCTCATACCTTTTTGATGCCTTATTTGTTGTCCACAAAATCTATCTCACTCAACACACTTTCTTTTTCAACTCTCAACAAGGGTTAGAGTAATAACACAACAAAAATATCCAAGTAACACCTTATTACTCCTACTTTATTTTAACATCCACCAAAGTTTTTTTATGCAAGAAATAAACCTTCAATAGAATGGATCAAACTTACTTTTGGAAATTCCTTGACAAAACCTGAAATATATTCTTACAAAACACTTATTTCTCCTTCTAATAAAGTTAATTAAATAGCTCTTGAAAAATGCTTTCCAACAATATATAATATGCTACCCTTCCAAAATTAAAAGGAATAGTAATTTCAGAATTTTCTAAAACAACTCATAAGCCTTATTTCTCCTCAAAGCTTTTCTTACAAATATTAAAATAAAAATTTAACTTACCTTTTTCTTCTTAGTGGGATTTGATCCCCTGTCACTGTCTAAGCACTACTCTAACTGTGGTTCCACTAACCACTCACATGAAATAGTGAGCACAACCACTATCCTTTCCTTCCTCCAAATGTGCCCTAGAAGACACGGGCACCAAAAGGTGTACTTCATTTCCACTTCACAAAAACCAACATCGACGGGATTCGAACTTCGGATCTCCTGGAACTCAACAACTTGACTGCCTCCTTCTTGCCGCTATACCATAAGTGCATATGGTGTATGGGAAGGGTCCTTTCTTCCTTCTATTTCTCCCTTTCTTTGTAGGTTTTGATTGCGGTAAAATATCTTTTCTCTTTGTTCAAACGAAACTCACACACATTCAAATTATTACCAAATAAAGTTTTTGCAATGGTATTTATACATATTGCCTTGAATTTTCATACGTCGGTCCTTAATAAAATATGATGACGTCGACGGGAATTTCCACTTTGGAAATTTAAATTTAAATTTTAAAATATTAAAATTTAAAACTTAAACTTCAAAGTTGAATAACTTTGTCACCGGAACTCCTTTTTTAATGAAACGAAAAACCAACCTAGGTTTTAATAAAATCCATTTCAAATACGCCATCCATAGTTTTAAATAAAACCTTTTTCTAAGCTTCTCTTGAAGCTTCTTTTTGGAATCAAATGCCATGCATCCCTTCTTGAACCTTTGATCAAAAACCTTTGCTTCTACACAAACATAGTGTTAGCTTACATAGATCCTTTTCACATCAATAACAACTCTTAGCTTAGGAAATCAAAATTTCCAACAATATCCCCCTTTGTAATTGATAGAAACCCATATCCTTTTACTAAAATTTGACCTTCTTTTTTGCTCCCCTTGGGAATTTTCTCCCCCTGGCTCAATGCTCTCTCAAATATTACATCTCTCCCCATATCAAAAAATCTCCCCAATATACACAAATCTCTTTCCCTTTGTCATCAATGGCAAAGGGTCACCTTTGGGTCTCGGGGCTAAGAATGAGCCTCTTAGCTTGGCCCCTCCCCCACCTCCACATGAGATGGTTAATTCTAGGGTGGGAGTATCACTCCCAAATTTCCTCGAAGATACTCAAAAGTGTCTTTTGAGAGTGGCTTAGTGAAACTATATGCTATCTGTTCCTTTGTAGTGACATACTCCAATTTGACATGTTTATATAACACCTATTATCTTATAAAATTATAATTAATTGGAATGTGCTTCATCCTAGAGTGCATTACCAGATTTTTTGAGATACATATGGCAATGGTATTATCACATAGTATAGGAATAGGCTGATCATGATTCATCCTGAAGTATTCTAAAGTCCTCTTCATCCATAACACCTATGTACAACTGGCTACTACTACAATATATTCTACCTCTATTGTAGATAGAGATACTAAAACCTGCTTCTTACTTAACCAGGAGACTAGTCTTTCTCTAAGAAAGAAATCTCCCCCACTTGTGTTTTTTATATCATCAATGATGTCGGCTCAATCTGCATATGTATATGTTGTAAGTGTGAAACTGTCACTTCTACGATACCAAAGTCCAAAATCTATAGTCCCTTTTAGATACCTAAAAATTATTTTTAGTGCTACCACATGTGTTTCCTTAGGTGTTGCTTGAAATATTACCACTAACCCCATTGAATGTACTATATCTGATCTTGTAGCTATGACATACAATAAGCTGCCAATCATGGATCTGTATAGTCTCTGATATGCCTTTGGAGATTAATAATCCTTACTTAACTTTCACCTTATGACTCTAGGAGTACTTACTGGTTTGCAATATTCTAATTAGAATTTCTTTAACATCTCCTTGATGTATTTGTCTTGAGAAAGAAACACTCACTTTTTTGATTATGAAATTTAAAGACCAAGAAAGAAGGATATTTCACCAAGCATAGACATCTCAAATTCACTCTGTATATTCTTAGAAAATTATTTGCACATCTTATCATTATTTCCTCCAAAAAATATGTCATCAACATAAACAACCACTATCAAAAGATCATTTCCTTCATTTTTGATATACAAATTACTGTCTGCTATTCCTTTCCTGAATCCCTGTTCCTGTAGATACCTATTCAATATTGAATACCATGCTCTGGGAGCCCACTTTAAGCCATACAATGCATTTTCAATCTCCATACCTAATTTGGAGTATCTAATAGTATAAATCACTCTGGTTGTTCAATGTAGACATCTTCTTCTAGAATCCCATTTAGAAAAGTTGACTTAACATCCATTTGATATACTTTGAAATTATTGAAACTTTAAAAATCTAAAAACATCCTTATAGCTTCAATTCATGCAACTGGAGCAAATGTTTCATCAAAATCAATTCCTTCTACTTGTACATAACCTTTGCAAACTAACCTTGCTTTATTTTTGACAACTTGTCCATATTCATTCAACTTATTTCTGAAGATCCATTTTGTGCCAATCACATTTTTGTCCTTTGGTCATGGAAAAATTTCCCAAGTTTTGCTCTTCTCAATCTGATATAATTCCTCATTCATTGTTTTAACCCAAAATTCATCTTAACAAGCCTGAGAAAAATATTTTGGCTCAATCTTAGATAGTAAAGAAAAACTTGATTGTTGAGATGGTTTTATTATTCTTCTCCTTGTCTATCTTTCATCTGGATTCCCAATGATCTAATATTTTGGGTGATGTTTCTGTACATATCTGGAAGGAGTTTTAAGAAGAAGCCTTTGTGTTTCTTCTTCATCATTCTTTGATTCTTCACAAAAATCTTCTTGACAACATCCATCTTCTTGGTATACTATTTATTGAATTGGCTCTCTAGAATCTATCTTTTCATCAACTATCACATTTATACTTTCTACCATAGTGCATGTTATTTTGTTGTAACATTTTTAAGATTTGCTTTTAGTGGAGTATCTAAGAAAAATTCCCTCTTCACACCTTGGATCAAATTTGCCCAAATTCTAATCTTCTAGTCTTATGTAACATTTACTTCTAAAAATATTGAAATGTTTTACAGTAACCGGTCTTACTTTCCAAAGCTCATAAGGAGTCTTGTGATTATTTACCCTTAATTTTAGCCCTAGTAATTATGTACACAGCTGTGGATGCTGCTTATTTCCAAAAACCATCTGACAACTTAGATTCATTTAACATAGCTCTAGCCGTATTTTAAACAATCCCGTTCTCCCTTTCAACTACTCCATTTTTTTGGGGAGTTCTTGTTGTTGAGTACTCTCTCTTGATTCCATGTTGTTCATAAAATTCTACAAACTCATCTGAATTAAACTCTCTTCCTCTATCAAATCTTCGACACTTAATCCTTTTTCCTATTTCATTTTCAACAAATTCCTTGAATGCTTTGAATTGTTTGAAGGCTTTTGACTTCTCTTTTAGGAAAGTTACTCTCACCCTGAATACTTTGTGTTCTAGTAGGACCACACAAATCAGTAGGTATTAAACTTAAAGGCTTAGAAGACATATAGCCTTTTGGTTTGTAAGTTGTCCTAGTTTGCTTTCCATGTTGACAAGGTGCACAAATTGTGTTTTGAGGTCTTATTTTGGGTAGATCTCTGATTGGCTATTTGTTGCTTATATTGACTATGTTGTCAAAATTCAAATGACCTAATATTCTATGCCATAACCAACTCTCATCCTCTTGTGATAGAAAACAATTTTCTCCTTTGATCTCATTGAGCATGTATAAGTTGTTTGGAGTCCCTCTTGCATTTGTAATAATTCTTCCTATTTTAGTTTTCATTATCTCACACCTATCTAGATGGAAGGTAACCATATATCCTTGATCACAGAGTTGACTTATACTTAGTATATTGTGCTTTAACCCTTTGACATACAAAACATTATCTATTTTTGTTTTTCCATTGTCTAGACTTATAGTACCTCTCCAAACAATCCTAGCTGATCCATTATCACAAAAACTTACAGATCCTCTATTTGTTTCCTTTAGAACAATGGATTTGTCTTTGTCTCCTGTCATGTGACTAGAGCAACCACTATCTAGATACCATTGTTCTTCTTTATTTTGAGCATGCAGGGCTATTTGAACTAACATAGATTTGGCCTTATCGTTATTTCTTTCATCCTTCCTAGTTGTTGGAATTATTTTTCTAAACTTAGAAAATATCATTTTACACCATCTAGCCTTGTGCCCAAAGTTATTGTATTTGTAACATATAACATCATTATCCATGATAGGTGCAAAGGAATTAAAATCTCTATTGTATCTTGCATGATGAGCACATGACCATGAAAGATATTATGTAACCTATTTGGAGATCTTGGATATTGTGAATAAGTCATCCTATTCTTGTAATTAACTCTTATCTAGGGTTCATCTTTTTTCTCTTCCTTTCTGATGTCCTTTGCTTGATTTTATTTGTTTGAAGTTTTTGCCTCTTGGAAGCTTGATTCCTCTTTTTGTTTCACATATTCTATATTTTGTAGTATCTTGATCCCTTCCAGTTTATTTCTTAGGAGAACAATTTTTGCTTCCAATCTTCCACATTCTATTTCCTTGGCTCTCAATAGATTTTTCATATCTTGATCAATATTATTTCCTTCTTCTACCTTAATATTGAATTTTGTAAGGTTATGTATAAGTTCCACTCTTGCTTCTTCATCTTCCTAAATTTATTCCTTAAAGTTTGATTTTTTTTCTCTAAGTCTTTCTAGTTTTTTGAGAGCAGCAAAGAATTCTTCTTTTATATCAAACCCACTTTCTTCTTCACTTTTTGAGGTCATGTGTGCTACCAAAGGATCTTCTTCCAAGCTGTTACACTCTTCACAAAGAGACCCACTCTGATACCAATTGAAGAACAAGTGCTTATACTAAGGGGGGGCTGAACAGTATAATATAAAACTTTTCCCCAAATAGTAGCATCAAAATTAATAAAGTAGTATACATCACACAAAGCATCACACATGTGAGAGACATCATTTTTAATGTGGTTCACCCAATGTGGGCTACCTCCATAGAAAATATTTCTTGTAAATATTTTTCAAATAATCTCTTAGGAATCCTTCCCAATTACAATGTTTATGGAAATTTGTCCAAATGAGATGTTGATACCCTAAATCTCAAGTTCATGGATCTCTTCCATAGGAGAACTCTTATCCCTTCTACTCTGGCTAGTGATCTTCTAGAAGACTCTGTCTCTTTGCTGCACTAACTTGTGTATCTCTCTCAACTTGAAGACTCCTCACTCAGATATGTCTTCAATTTTCTTGGTTGTTTGATATCTATACACTAAGACTCTATCCTCTATGCTCTTTCATCTCCAAAGATCTATCAATAGGTTCACTTAGAACCCCTTTAAATCTGCTCAATAGGCTCACTCAGAACCTACTCGAATATGCTCAATAGGCTCACTCAGAACCTGCTAAAATTTGCTCAACAAGCTCAATCAGAACTTGTCAAAATTTTCTCAATAAGTCCTCTCTAGGACTTTCTCAAATATGCATAGCAAGATTTCAAAAAATCTTACTCAAAATCAGTCCACAAACCTTCTCAAAGACTTACCTCAAATCAGCTCAAAAAAAATCTCAACTCAATCTCATAGAAGCATAAATAGAATTGTTAGAGACTCAATATGTTCTATAATCAAATCCTAATCTCAACTCAAATCAATCTCAAATAAGTAATCTCATAGAAGCATAAAGATAATTGTTAGAGACTCAATATGATCTATACTCAAATCCAATTTTTTTCTCAACTCAACTCAAATCAGAATATAGAATAGTTTGTTTTATGGAACTTGAACAACCACTTCACTCAATCACTTAACTAGGCTCAAACAAATCTACTCAATAAATCACCACAAGGAACAACTTTGCCACCAGAACTCGTTTTTTAATGAAATGAACAACCAACCTAGGTTTTAAGAAAATCCATTTCAAATATGCCATCCATAGTTTTAAATAAAACCTTTTTCTAAGCTTCTCTTGAAGCTCATTTTTGGAACCAAATGCCATGCATCCCTTCTTGAACCTTTGATCAAAAACCTTTGCTTCTACACAAACATAGTGTTAGCTTACATAGATCCTTTTCACATCAATAACAACTCTTAGCTTAGGAACTCTAAATGTCCAACAATATCCCCGTTTGTAATTGATGGCAACCCATATCCTTTTACTAAAATTTGACCTTCTTTTTTGGTCCCCCTGGGACTTTTCTACCCTTGGCTCAATGCTCTCTCAAATATCAAATCTCTCCCCATATCAAAAAATCTCCTTAATATACACAAATCTCTCTCCCTTTGTCATCAATGGAAAAGGGTCACCTTTGGATCTCGGGGCTAGGAATGAGCCTCTTAGCTTGGCCCCTCCCCCACCTCCACATGAGATGGTTAATTCTGGGGTGGGAGTATCACTCCCAAACTTCCTCGAAGATACTCAAAAGTGTCTTTTAAGAGTGGCTTAGTGAAACCATATGCTATCTGTTCCTTTGTAGTGACATACTCCAATTTGACATGTTTATCTGACACTTGTTCTCTTACAAAATTATACTTAATTGGAATATGCTTCATCCTGGAGTGCATTACCAAATTTTTTGAGATACATATGGCAATGGTATTATCACATAGTATAGGAATAGGCTTATCATTATTCATCTTGAAGTATTCTAAAGTCCTCTTCATCCATAACACCTGTGTACAACTGGATACTACTGCAATATATTCTACCTCTATTGTAGATAGAGATACTGAAACCTGCTTCTTACTTAACCAGGAGACTAGTCTTTCTCTAAGAAAGAAAGCTCCTCCACTTGTGTTTTTTCTATCATCAATGATGTTGGCCAAATCTGCATCTGTATATGCTGTAAGTGTGAAATTGTCACTTCTATGATACCAAAGTCCAAAATCTATAGTCCCTTTTAGATACCTGAAAATTATTTTTAGTGCTGCCACATGTGTTTCCTTAGGTGTTGCTTGAAATATTACCACTAACCCCATTGAATGTACTATATCTGATCTTGTAGCTGTGACATATAATAAGCTGCCAATCATGGATATGTATAGTCTCTGATATGCCTCTGGAGATTAATCATCCTTACTTAACTTGCACCTTATGACTGTAGGAGTACTTACTGGTTTGCAATATTCTAATTAGAATTTATTTAACAACTCCTTGATGTATTTGGCTTGAGAAAGAAACACTCACTTTTCTGATTGTGAAATTTAAAGACCAAGAAAGAAGGATAATTTACCAAGCATAGACATCTCAAATTCACTCTATATATTCTTAGCAAATTCTTTGCACATATTATCATTATTTCCTCCAAAAATTATGTCATCAACATAAACAACCACTATCAAAAGAACATTTCCTCATTTTTTATATACAAATTACTGTCTGCTATTCCTTTCCTGAATCCTTGTTCCTGTAGATACCTATTCAATATTGAATACCATGCTCTGGGAGCCTACTTTAAGCCATACAATGCCTTTTCAATCTCCATACCTGATTTGGAGTATCTAATAGTATAAATCACTCTGGTTGTTCAATGTAGACATCTTCTAGAATCCCATTTAGAAAAGCTAACTTAACATCCATTTGATATACTTTAAAATTATTGAAACTTGAAAAATCTAAAAACATCCTTATAGCTTCAATTCATGAAACTGGAGGAAAGGTTTCATCAAAATCAATTCCTTCTACTTGTGCATAGCCTTTGCAAACTAACCTTGCTTTATTTCTGACAACTTGTCCATATTCATTCAACTTATTTCTGAAGATCCATTTTGTGCCAATCACATTTTTGTCCTTTGGTCATGGAAAAAGTTCCCAAGTTTTGGTCTTCTCAATATGATATAATTCCTCATTCATTGCTTTAACCCAAAATTCATCTTCACAATCCTGAGAAAAATATTTTGGCTCAATCTTAGATAGTAAAGAAAAACTTGCTTGTTGAGACGGTTTTATTATTCTTCTCCTTGTCTATCTTTCATCTGGATTCCCAATGATCTAATATTTTGGGTGATGTTTCTATACATATCTGGAAGGAGTTTTAAGAAGAAGCCTTTGTGTTTCTTCTTCATCATTATTTGATTCTTCACAAAAATCTTCTTGAAAACATCCATCTTCTTGGTATACTATTTACTGAATTGGCTCTCTAGAATCTATATTTTCATCAACTATCACATTCATACTTTCTACCATAGTGCATGTTATTTTGTTGTAACATTTGTAAGATTTTCTTTTAGTGGAGTATCCATGAAAAATTCCCTCATCACACCTTGGATCAAATTTTCCCAAATTCTGATCTTCTCGTCTTATGTAACATTTACTTCTAAAAATCTTGAAATGTTTTACAGTAGCAGGTCTTACTTTCCAAAGCTCATAATGAGTCTTGTGATTATTTACCCTTAATTAAGCCCTAGTAATTATGTACACAGCTGTGGATACTGCTTCTTTCCAAAAACCTTGTGACAACTTAGATTCATTTAACATAGCTCTAGCCATATTTTCAACAATCCTGTTCTCCCTTTTAACTACTCCATTTTGTTGGGGAGTTCTTGTTTTTGAGTACTCTCTCTTGATTCCATGTTGTTCATAAAATTATACAAACTCATCTGAATTAAACTCTCCTCCTCTATCAAATCTTAGACACATAATCCTTTTTCTTGTTTCATTTTCAACCAATTCCTTGAATGCTTTGAATTGTTTGAAGGCTTTTGACTTCTCTTTTAGGAAATTTACTCTCACCCTAAATACTTTGTGTTCTAGTAGGACCACACAAATTAGTATGTATTAAACTTAAAGGCTTAGAAGACATATAGCCTTTTGGTTTGTATGTTGTCCTAGTTTGCTTTCCATGTTGACAAGGTGCAAAAATTGTGTTTTGAGGTCTCCTTATTTTGGGTAGATCTCTGATTGGCTATTTTTTGCTTATATTGACTATGTTGTCAAAATTCAAATGACCTAATATTCTATGCCATAACCAACTCTCATCCTCTTGTGATAGAAAAAAATTTTCTCCTTTGATCTCATTGAGCATGTATAAGTTGTTTGGAGTCCTTGCATTTGTAATAATTCTTCCTATTTTAGTTTTCATTATCTCACACCTATCTAGATGGAAGGTAACCATATATACTTGATCACAGAGTTGACTTATACTTAGTAGATTGTGCTTTAACCCTTTGACATACAAAACATTATCTGTTTTTGTTTTTCCATTGTCTAGACTTATAGTACCTCTCCAAACAATCCTAGCTGATCCATTATCACCAAAACTTACAGATCCTCTATTTGTTTCCTTTAGAACAATGAATTTGTCTTTGTCTCCTGTCATGTGACTAGAGCAACCACTATCTAGATACCATTGTTCTTCTTTATTTTGAGCATGTAGGGCTATTTGAACTAACATAGATCTAGCCTTATCATTATTTCTTTCATCCTTCCTAGTTGTTGGAATTATTTTTCTAAACTCAAGAAATATCATTTTACACCATCTAGCCTTGTGCCCAAAGTTATTGTATTTGTAACATATAACATCATTATCCATGATAGGTGCAAAGGAATTAAAATCTCTATTGTATCTTGCATGATGAGTACAATGTGCATCTATATGGCCATATTTATTGCAAGAAAAACAATGACCATGAAAGAGATTATGTAACCTATTTGGAGATCTTGGATATTGTGAATAAGTCATCCTCTTCTTGTAATTAACTCTTATCTAGGGTTCCTCTTTTCTCTCTTCCTTTCTGATGTCCTTTGCTTTATTTTATTTGTTTGAAGTTTCTGCCTCTTGGAAGCTTGATTCCTCTTTTTGTTTCACATATTCTATATTTTGTAGTATCTTGATCCCTTCCAGTTTATTTCTTAGGAGAACAATTTTTTCTTCCAATCTTCCACATTCTGTTTCCTTGGATCTCAATAGATTTTTCATATCTTCATCAATCTTCTTTCCTTCTTCTACCTTAATATTGAATTCTGTAAGGTTTTGTATCAGTTCCACTCTTGCTTCTTCATCTTCCATAATTTATTCCTTAAAGTTTGATTTTTTCTCTCTAAGTCTTTCAAGTTTTTTGAGAGCAGCAAAGAATTCTTCTTTTATATCAAACCCACTTTCTTCTTCACTTTTTGAGGTCATGTGTGCTATCAAAGGATCTTTATTCTGAGTTGTTACAATCTTCACAAAGAGACCCACTTTGATACCAATTGAAGAACATGTGCTTATACTAAGGGGGGGCTGAAGAGTATAATATAAAACTTTTCCCCAAATAGTAGCATCAACATTAAAAAAGTAGTATACATCACATAAAGAATCACACATGTGAGAGACATCATTTTTAATGTGGTTCACCCAATGTGGGCTACCTCCATAAAAAATATTTCTTCTAAATATTTTTCAAATAATATCTTAGGAATCCTTCCCAATTACAATGTTTATGGACCTTTGTCCAAATGAGATGTTGATACCCTAAATCTCAAGTTCATGGATCTCTTCCATAGGAAAACTCTTTTCCCTTCTACTCTGGCTAGTTATCTTCTAGAAGACTCTGTCTCTCTGCTACACTAACTTGTGTATCTCTCTCAACTTGAAGACTCCTCACTCATATCTGTCTTCAATTTTCTTGGTTGTTTGATATCTATACACTAAGACTCTATCCTCTATGCTCTGTCATCTCCAAATATCTATCAATAGGTTCACTTAGAACCTCTTTAAATATTCTCAATAGGCTCACTCAGAACCTGCTCGAATATGCTCAATAGGCTCACCCAAAACCTACTCAAATTTTCTCAACAAGCTAAATCAGAACTTGTCAAAATTTTCTCAATAAGTCCTCTCTAGGAATTTCTCAAATATGCATAGCAAGATTTCAAAAAATCTTACACAAAATCAATCCACAAACCTTCTCAAAGAATTACCGCAAATCAGTTCAAAAAAATCTCAACTCAATCTCATAGAAGCATAAAGAGAATTGTTAGAGACTCAATATGTTCTATAATCAAATCCTAATCTCAACTCAAATCAACGTCAACTCAGCAATCTCATAGAAGCATAAAGATAATTGTTAGAGACTCAATATGCTCTATACTCGAATCTAATTTTTTTCTCAACTCAACTCAAATCAGAATATAGAATAGTTTGTTTTATGGAACTTGAACAACCACTTCACTCAATCACTTAACTAGGCTCAAACAAATCTACTTAATAAATCACCACAAGGAACAACTCTTTCTCACAAACCCTAGTCCAAGCATGTATCAATCAAATAAAAATGTTCCCAACAATGCTCAACAACAAATATCACATAAAAATGATACTCATGCTCTTTTCTAACTCAAGTTCAAGTTATTTGCACAACCAATGGCTTCAACAAAAATGCTTATAAAAGAAGGTTTAATCACAACACTCAAGCCATAAAACCTTGAAGCATTAAATCAACCACTTTCAAAAAATAAACCACAATCAATCCTTTTCACTCCAATGATATTTCAGAAATCAACCACCCAAACAAAATCAATGGAGAATATTGCTCATACCTTTTTGATGCCTTATTTGTTGTCCACAAAATCTATCTTACTCAACACACTTTCTTTTTCAATTCTCAACAAGGGTTAGAGTAATAACACAACAAAAATATCCAAGTAACACCTTATTACTCCTACTTTATTTTAACATCCACCAAAGTTTTTTTATGCAAGAAATAAACCTTCAATAGAATGGATCAAACTTACTTTTGGAAATTCCTTGACAAAACCTGAAATATATTCTTACAAAACACTTATTTATCCTTCTAATCAAGTTAATTAAATAGCTCTTGAAAAATGCTTTCCAATGATATATAATATGCTACCCTTCCAAAATTAAAAGGAATAGTAATTTCAGAATTTTCTAAAACAACTCATAAGCCTTATTTCTCCTCAAAGCTTTTCTTACAAATATTAAAATAAAAATTTAACTTACCTTTTTCTTCTTAGTGGGATTTGATCCCCTATCACTATCTAAGCACTACTCTAACTTTGGTGCCACTAACCACTCACATGTAATAGTGAGCACAACCACTATCTTTTCCTTCCTCCAAATGTGCCCTAGAAGACACGGGAACCAAAAGGTGTACTTCATTTCCACTTCACAAAAACCAACATCGACGGGATTCGAACTTCAGATCTCTTGGTGCTCAATAACTTGACTGCCTCCTTCTTGCCGCTATACCATAAGCGCCTATGGTGTATGGGAAGGGTCCTCCCTTCCTTCTATTTCTCCCTTTCTTTGTAGGTTTCGATTGCGGTAAAATATATTTTCTCTTTGTTCAAACGAAACTCACACACATTCAAATTATTGCCAAATAAAGTTTTTGCAATGGTATTTATACATATTGCCTTAAATTTTCATACATCGGTCCTTAATCAAATATGATGATGTCGACGGGAATTTCCACTTTGGAAATTTAAATTTAAATTTTAAAATTTTAAAATTTAAAACTTAAACTTCAAAGTTGAATAACTTTGTCACTGGAACTCCTTTTTTAATGAAACGAAAAACCAACCTAGGTTTTAAGAAAATCCATTTCAAATATACCATCCATAGTTTTAAATAAAACCTTTTTGTAAGTTTCTCTTGAAGCTCATTTTTGGAACCAAATGCCATGCATCCCTTCTTGAATCTTTGATCAAAAACCTTTGCTTCTACACAAACATAGTGTTAGCTTACATAGATCCTTTTCACATCAATAACAACTCTTAGCTTAGGAACTCAAAATGTCCAACAATCTCCCCCTTTGTAATTTATGGAAATCCATATCCTTTTACTAAAATTTGACCTTCTTTTTTGCTCCCCCTGGGACTTTTCTCCCCTTGGCTCAATGCTCTATCAAATATCAAATCTCTCCCCATATAAAAAAATCTCCCCAATATACACAAATCTCTCTCCCTTTGTCATCAATGGCAAAGGGTCACCTTTGGGTCTTGGGGCTAAGAATGAGCCTCTTAGATTGGCCCCTCCCCCACCTCCACATGAGATGGTTAATTCTAGGGTGGGAGTATCACTCCCAAATTTCCTCGAAGATACTCAAAAGTGTCTTTTGAGAGTGGCTTAGTGAAACTATATGCTATCTGTTCCTTTGTAGTGACATACTCCAATTTTACATGTTTATCTGACACCTGTTCTCTTATAATATTATACTTAATTGGAATGTGCTTCATCCTGGAGTGCATTACCAAATTTTTTGAGATACATATGGAAATGGTATTATCACATAGTATAGGAATAGGCTGATCATGATTCATCCTAAGGTATTCTAAAGTCCTCTTCATCCATAACACCTGTGTACAACTAGCTACTAATGCAATATATTCTACCTCTATTGTAGATAGAGATACTGAAACCTGCTTCTTACTTAACTAGGAGACTAGTCTTTCTCTAAGAAAGAAAGGTCCTCCACTTGTGTTTTTTCTATCATCAATGACGTCAGCCCAATCTGCATCTGTATATGCTGTAAGTGTGAAACTGTCACTTCTACAATACCAAAGTCCAAAATCTATAGTCCCTTTTAGATACCTGAAAATTATTTTTAGTGTTGCCACATGTGTTTCCTTAGGTGTTGCTTGAAATATTACCACTAACCCCATTGAATGTACTATATCTGATCTTGTAGCTGTAACATACAATAAGCTGCCAATAATGGATCTGTATAGTCTCTGATATGCCTCTAGAGATTAATCATCCTCACTTAAATTGCACCTTATGACTATAGGAGTACTTACTGGTTTGCAATATTCTAATTAGAATTTCTTTAACATCTCCTTAATGTATTTGGCTTGAGAAATAAACACTCACTTTTCTGATTGTGAAATTTAAAGACCAAGAAAGAAGGATAATTTACCAAGCATAGACATATCAAATTCACTCTGTATATTCTTAGCAAATTATTTGCACATCTTATCATTATTTCCTCCAAAAATTATGTCATCAACATAAACAACCACTATCAAAAGATCATTTCCTTCATTTTTGATATACAAATTACTGTCTGCTATTCCTTTCCTAAATCCCTGTTCCTATAGATACCTATTCAATATTGAATACCATGCTCTCGGAGCCTACTTTAAGCCATACAATGCCTTTTCAATCTCCATACCTGATTTGGAGTATCTATTAGTATAAATCACTCTGGTTGTTCAATGTAGACATCTTCTAGAATCCCATTTAGAAAAGCTGAATTAACATCCATTTGATATACATTGAAATTATTGAAACTTGAAAAATCTAAAAACATCCTTATAGCTTCAATTCGTGCAACTGGAGGAAAGGTTTCATCAAAATCAATTCCTTCTACTTGTGCATAACCTTTGCAAACTAACCTTGCTTTATTTCTGACAACTTGTCCATATTCATTCAACTTATTTATGAAGATCCATTTTGTGCCAATCACATTTTTGTCCTTTGGTCATGGAAAAAGTTCCCAAGTTTTGGTCTTCTCAATATGATATAATTCCTCATTCATTACTTTAACCCAAAATTCATCTTCACAAGCCTGAGAAAAATATTTTGGCTCAATATTAGATAGTAAAGAAAAACTTGCTTGTTGAGATGGTTTTATTATTCTTCTCCTTGTCTATATTTCATCTGGATTACCAATGATCTAATATTTTGGGTGATGTTTCTGTACATATATGGAAGGAGTTTTAAGAAGAAGCCTTTGTGTTTCTTCTTCATCATTCTCTGATTCTTCACAAAAATATTCTTGACAACATCCATCTTCTTGGTATACTATTTGCTGAATTGGCTCTCTAGAATCTATCTTTTCATCAACTATCACATTCATACTTTCTACCATAGTGCATGTTATTTTGTTGTAACATTTGTAAGATTTGATTTTAGTGGAGTACCCAAGAAAAATTCCCTCATCACACCTTGGATCAAATTTGCCCAAATTTTGATCTTCCTGTCTTATGTAACATTTACTTCTAAAAATCTTGAAATGTTTTACAGTAGCAGGTCTTACTTTCCAAAGCTCATAAGGAGTCTTGTGATTATTTACCCTTAATTGAGACCTAGTAATTATGTACACAGCTATGGATATTGCTTCTTTCCAAAAACCATCTGATAACTTAGATTCATTTAACATAGCTCTAGCCATATTTTCAGCAATCCCGTTCTCCCTTTCAACTACTCCTTTTTGTTGGGGAGTTCTTGTTGTTGAGTACTCTCTCTTGATTCCATGTTGTTCATAAAATTGTACAAACTCATCTGAATTAAACTCTCCTCCTCTATCAAATATTAGACACTTAATCCTTTTTCCTGTTTCATTTTCAACCAATTCCTTGAATGATTTGAATTGTTTGAAGGCTTTTGACTTCTCTTTTAGGAAAGTTACTCTCACCCTGAATACTTTGTGTTCTAGTAGGACCACACAAATTAGTATGTATTAAAATTAAAGGCTTAGAAGACATATAGCCTTTTGGTTTGTATGTTGTCCTAGTTTGCTTTCCATGTTGACAAGGTGCACAAATTGTGTTTGAAGGTCTTCTTATTTTGGGTAGATCTCTGATTGGCTATTTGTTGCTTATACTGACTATGTTGTCAAAATTCAAATGACCTAATATTCTATGCCATAACCAACTCTCATCCTCTTGTGATAGAAATCAATTTTCTCCTTTGATCTCATTGAGCATGTATAAGTTGTTTGGAGTCCTTGCATTTGTAATAATTCTTCCTATTTTAGTTTTCATTATCTCACACCTATCTAGATGTAAGGTAACCATATATCCTTGATCACAGAGTTGAATTATACTTAGTAGATTGTGCTTTAACCCTTTGACATACAAAACTTTATCTATTTTTGTTTTTCCATTGTCTAGACTTATAGACAATCCTAGATGATCCATTATCACCAAAACTTACAGATCCTCTATTTGTTTCCTTTAGAACAATGAATTTGTCTTTGTCTCCTGTCATGTGACTAGAGCAACCACTATCTAGATACCATTGTTCTTATTTATTTTGAGCATGTAGGGCTATTTGAACTAACATAGATCTAGCCTTATCATTATTTCTTTCATCACACACATGAGAGACATCATTTTTAATGTGGTTCACCCAATGTGGGCTACCTCCACAGAAAATATTTCTTCTAAATATTTCTCAAATAATCTCTTGGGAATCCTTCCCAATTACAATGTTTATGGACCTCTGTCCAAAGGAGATGTTGATCCCCTAAATCTCAAGTTCGTGGATCTCTTCCATAGGAGAACTCTTTCCCCTTCTACTCTGGCTAGTGATCTTCTAGAAGACTCTGTCTCTCTGCTGCACTGACTTGTGGATCTCTCTCCACTTGAAGACTCCTCACTCAGATCTATCTTCAATTGTCCTGGCTACTGGATCTCTATCCACTAAGACTCTATCCTCTATACTCTGTCACCTCCAAAGCTCTATCAATAGGTTCACTTAGAACCTCTTCAAATCTGCTCAATAGGCTCACTCAAAACCTGCTCAAATCTGCTCAATAGGCTCACTCAGAACCTGCTCAAATCTGCTCAACAAGCTCACTCAGAACTTGTCCAAATCTGCTCAATAAGTCCTCTCTAGGACTTTCTCAAATATGCATAGCAAGCTTTCACAAAAGCTTACTCAAAATCAGTCCACAAGCCTTCTCAAAGACTTACCTCAAATCAGCTCAACAAAATCTCAACTCAATCTCATAGAAGCATAAAGAGAATTGTTAGAGACTCAATATGTTCTATACTCAAATCCCAATCTCAACTCAAATCAATCTCAACTCAACTCAAATCAGAATATAGAATAGTTTGTTTTATGGAACTTGAACAACCACTTCACACAATCACTTGACTAGGCTCAAACAACTCTACTCAACCAATCACCACAAGGAACAACTCTTTCTCACAAACCCTAGTCCAAGCATGAATCAACCAACTCAAAATATCTTTCCAACAATACTCAACAACAACTCTTACATAACAATGATACTCATGTTCTTTTCAGCTCAAGTTCAAGTTCTTTGCACAACAACTCACTCCAACAACAATGCTTATAAAACAAGGTTTTAATCACAACTTTCAAACCAAAAAACCTTGAAGCATTAAACCAACTATTTTCAAATAGGAAACCACAATCAATCCTTTTCACTCCAATGATATTTCAGAAATCAACCACCCAAATAAAATCAATGGAGAATATTGCTCATACCTTTTTGATGCCTTATTTGTTGTCCACAAAATCTGTCTCACTCAACACACTTTCTTTTTCAACTCTCAACAAGGGTTAGAGTAATAACACAACAAAAATATCCAAGTAACACCTTATTACTCCTACTTTATTTTAACATCCACCAAAGTTCTTTTATTCAAGAAATAAACCCTCAATAGAATGGATCAAACTTACTTTTGGAAACTCCTTGACAAAACCTGAAATATCTTCTTACACAACCCTTATTTCTCCTTCTAAGCAAGTTAATTAAATAGCTCTTGAAAAATTCTTTCCAACGATATATAATATGCTACCCTTCCAAAATTAAAAGGAATAGTAATTTCAGAATTTTCTAAAACAACTCATAAGCCTTATTTCTCCTCAAAGCTTTTCTTACAAATATTAAAATAAAAATTTAACTTACCTTTTTCTTCTCAGCGGGATTCGATCCCCTGTCGCTGTCCAAGCACCACTCTAACCATGGTGCCACTAACCACGTGAGCCAACCGCTCACATGAAATGGTGAGCGCATCCACTATGCTTTCCTTCCTCCAAATGTGCCCTAGAAGACACGTGCACCAAAAGGTGTACTTCCTTTCCACTTCGCAAAAACCAACATCGACGGGATTCGAACTTCGGATCTCCTGGCGCTCAACAACTTGACTACCTCCTTCTTTCCACTAGGCCACAAGCACCTACGGTGTATGGGAAGGGTCCTCCCTTCCTTCTATTTCTCCCTTTCTTCGTAGGTTTCGATTGCGCTAAAATATCTTTTCTCTTTGTTCGAATGAAACTCACACACATTCGAATTATTGCCAAATGAATTTTTGGCAATGGTATTTATACATATTGCCTTGAATTTTCATACGTCGGCCCTTAATCGAATTTGATGACGTCGGTGGGAATTTCCACTTTGGAAATTTAAATTTAAATTTTAAAATATTAAAATTTAAAACTTAAACTTCAAAGTTGAATAACTTTGTCACCGGGACTCCTTTTTTGATGAAACGAAAAGCCAACCTGGGTTTTAAGAAAAACCCACTTCAAATATGCCATCCATGGTTTTAAATAAAAACCTTTTGCTAAGCTTCCCTTGAAGCTCCTTTTTGGAACCAAATGTCATGCATCCCTTCTTGAACCTTTGATCAAAAAACTTTGCTTCTACACAAACATAGTGTTAGCTTACATAGATCCTTTTGACATCAATGACAACTTTTAGCTAAGGGACTCAAAATGTCCAACAATCTCCCCCTTTGTCATTGATGGCAACCCATATCCTTTTACTGAAATCTGACCTTCTTTTTTGCTCCCCCTGGCTCAATGCTCTCTCAAATATCAAATCTCTCCCCATATCAAAAACTCTCCCCAATATACACAAATCTCTCCCCCTTTGTCATCAATGGCAAAGGGTCACCTTTGGGGCTCGGGGCTAAGAATGAGCCTCTTAGCTTGGCCCCTCCCCCACCTCCACATGAGATGGTTAATTCTGGGGTGGGAGTATCACTCCCAAATTTCCTCGAAGATACTCAAAAGTGTCTTTTGAGAGTGGCTTAGTGAAAATATCTGCTATTTGTTCCTTTGTAGTGACATACTCCAATCTGACATGTTTATCTGACACCTGTTCTCTCAAAAAATGATACTTAATTGGAATGTGCTTCATCCTGGAGTGCATTACCAGATTTTTTGAGATACATATGGCACTGGTATTATCACATAGTATAGGAATAGGCTGATCATGCTTTATCCTAAAGTCTTCTAAAGTCCTCTTCATCCATAACACCTGTGTACAACTAGCTACTACTGCAATATATTCTGCCTCTACTGTAGATAGAGATACTAAAACCTACTTCTTACTTAACCAGGAGACTAGTCTTTCTCCAAGAAAGAAAGCTCCTCCACTTGTGCTTTTTCTATCATCAATGTTGTCGGCCCAATATGCATCTGTATATGTTGTAAGTGTGAAACTATCACTTCTAGGATACCAAAGTCCAAAATCCATAGTCCCTTTTAGATACCTAAAAATTCTTTTTACTGCTGCCACATGTGTTTCCTTAGGTGCTGCTTGAAATCTTGCCACTAATCCCATTGACTGTACTATGTCTGGTCTTGTAGCTGTGACATACAATAAGCTACCAATCATGGATCTGTATAGTCTTTGATCTACCTCTGGAGATTCATCATCCTTACTTAACTTGCACCCTATGACCATAGGAGTACTTACTGGTTTGCAATCTTCTAATCTGAATTTCTTTAACATCTCCTTGATGTATTTGGCTTGAGAAAGAAACACTCCCTTTTCTGATTGTGAAATCTGAAGACCAAGAAAGAAGGATAATTCACCAAGCATAGACATCTCAAATTCACTCTGCATATTCTTAGCAAACTCTTTGCACATCTTGTCATTATTTCCCCCAAAAATTATGTCATCAACATAAACAACCACTATCAGAAGATCATTTCCTTCATTTTTGATATACAAATTACTGTCTGCTATTCCTTTCCTGAATCCCTGTTCCTGTAGATACCTATCCAATCTTGAATACCATGCTCTGGGAGCCTACTTTAAGCCATACAATGCCTTTTTCAATCTGCATACCTGATCTGGTGTATCTGATAGTATAAATCCCTCTGGTTGTTCAATGTAGACCTCTTCTTCTAGAATCCCATTTAGAAAAGCTGACTTAACATCCATTTGATATACTTTGAAATTCTTGAAACTTGAAAAAGCTAAAAACATCCTTATAGCTTCAAGTCGTGCAACTGGAGCAAAGGTTTCATCAAAATCAATTCCTTCTACTTGTGCATAACCTTTGCAAACTAACCTTGCTTTATTTTTGACAACTTGTCCATCTTCATTCAACTTATTTCTGAAGACCCATTTTGTGCCAATCACATTTTTGTCCTTTGGTCGTGGAACAAGTTCCCAAGTTTTGCTCTTCTCAATCTGATCTAATTCCTCATTCATTGCTTTAACCCAAAATTCATCTTCACAAGCCTGAGAAAAATCTTTTGGCTCAATCTTAGATAGTAAAGAAAAATTTGCTTGTTGAGATGGTTTTATTATTCTTCTCCTTGTCTGTCTTTCATCTGGATTCCCAATGATCTGATATTTTGGGTGATGTTTTTGTACATATCTGGAAGGAGTTTTAGGAAGAAGCCTTTGTGTTTCTTCTTCATCATTCTCTGATTCTTCACAAAAATCTTCTTGACAACATCCATCTTCTTGGTATACTGTTTGCTGAATTGGCTCTCTGGAATCTATCTTTTCATCAACTGTCACATTCATACTTTCCACCATAGTGCATGTTATTTTGTTGTAACATTTGTAAGCTTTGCTTTTAGTGGAGTATCCAAGAAAAATTCCCTCATCACACCTTGGATCAAATTTGCCCAAATTTTGATCTTCCCGTCTTATGTAACATTTGCTTCCAAAAATCTTGAAATGTTTTACAGTAGCAGGTCTTCCTTTCCAAAGCTCATAAGGAGTCTTGTGATGATTTACCCTTAATTGAGCCCTAGTAATTATGTACACAACTATGGATACTTCTTCTTTCCAAAAACCATCTGACAACTTAGATTCATTTAACATAGCTCTAGCCATGTTTTCAACAGTCCTGTTCTTCCTTTCAACTACTCCATTTTGTTGGGGAGTTCTTGTTGCTGAGTACTCTCTCTTGATTCCATGTTGTTCACAAAATTCTACAAACTCATCTGAAGTAAACTCTCCTCCTCTATCAAATCTTAGACACTTAATCCTTTTGCTTGTTTCATTTTCAACCAATTCCTTGAATGCTTTGAATTTTTTGAAGGCTTCTGACTTCTCTTTTAGGAAAGTTACCCAAACCATTCTGGAATAATCATCTACAAACAACATGAAGTAACTCTCACCCTGAATACTTTGTGTTCTAGTAGGACCACACAAATCAGTATGTATTAAACTTAAAGGCTTAGAAGACATATAGCCTTTTGGTTTGTAAGTTGTCCTAGTTTGCTTTCCATGTTGACAAGGTGCACAAATTGTGTTTTGAGGTCTCCTTATTTTGGGTAAATCTCTGACTGCCTGTTTGTTGCTTATGCTGACTATGTTGTCAAAATTCAAATGACCTAATATTCTATGCCATAACCAGATCTCATCCTCTTGTGATAGAAAACACTTTTCTCCTTTGATCTCATTGAGCATGTATAAGTTGTTTGGAGTCCTTCTTGCATTTGCAATAATTCTTCCTATTTCAGTTTTCATTATCTCACATCTATCTAGATGGAAGGTAACCATATATCCTTGATCACAGAGTTGACTTATACTCAGTAGATTGTGCTTTAACCCTTTGACATACAAAACATTCTCTATTTTTGTTTTTCCATTGTCTAGACTTAGAGTACCTCTCCCAACAATCCTAGTTGATCCATTATCACCAAAACTTACAGATCCTCTATTTGTTTCCTTTAGAACAATGAATTTGTCTTTGTCTCCTATCATGTGACTAGAGCAACCACTATCCAGATACCATTGTTCTTCTTTATTTTGAGCATGCAAGGTTGTTTGAACTAACATAGATCTGGCCCTATCATTCTTTCTTTCATCCTTCCTAGTTGTTGGAATTGTTTTTCTAAACTCAGGAAATATCATTTTACACCATCTAGCCTTGTGCCCAAAGTTATTGCATTTGTAACATATAACATCATTATCCATGAGAGGTGCAAAGGAATTGAAATCTCTATTGTATCTTGCATGATGAGTACAATGTGCAGCTATATGACCATATTTATTGCAAGAAAAACAATGACCATGAAAGAGATTATGTAACCTGTTTGGAGATCTTGGATATTGTGAAGAAGTCATCCTCTTCTTGTAATTAACTCTTATCCAGGGTTCCTCTTTTCTCTCTTCCTTTCTGATGTCCTTTGCTTGCTTTTCTTTGTTTGAAGTTTCTGCCTTTTGGAAGCTTGATTCCTCTTTTTGTTTCACATATTCTATATTTTGTAGTATCTTGATCCCTTCCAGTTTATTTCTTAGGAGAACAATTTTTGCTTCCAATATTCCACATTTTGTTTCCTTGGCTCTCAATAGATCTGTCATATCTTGCTCAATCTTCTTTCCTTCTTCTACCTTAATCTTGAATTTTGTAAGGTTCTGTATAAGTTCCACTCTTGCTTCTTCATCTTCCTGAATTTGTTCCTTCAAGTTTGAATTTTTCTCTCTAAGTCTTTCCAGTTTTTTGAGAGCAGCAAAGAATTCTTCTTTTATATCAAACCCACTTTCTTCTTCACTTTTTGAGGTCATGTGTGCTACCGAAGGATCTTCTTCCGAGCTATTAGACTCTTCACGGAGAGACCCGCTCTGATACCAATTGAAGAACATGTGCTTATACTGAGAGGGGGGTGAACAGTATAATATAAAACTTTTCCCCAAATAGTAGCATCAACATTAATAAAGTAGTAAACATCACACAAAGCATCACACACATGAGAGACATCATTTTTAACGTGGTTCACCCAATGTGGGCTACCTCCATAGAAAATATTTCTTCTAAATATTTCTCAAATAATCTCTTGGGAATCCTTCCCAATTACAATGTTTATGGACCTCTATCCAAAGGAGATGTTGATCCCCTAAATCTCAAGTTCATGGATCTCTTCCATAGGAGAACTCTTTCCCCTTCTACTCTGGCTAGTGATCTTCTAGAAGACTCTGTCTCTCTACTGCACTGACTTGTGGATCTCTCTCCACTTGAAGACTCCTCACTCAGATCTGTCTTCAATTGTCCTGGCTGTTGGATCTCTATCCACTGAGACTCTGTCCTCTATACTCTATCACCTCCAAAGCTCTATCAATAGGTTCACTCAGAACCTCTTCAAATCTTCTCAATAGGCTCACTCAGAACCTGCTCAAATATGCTCAATAGGCTCACTCAGAACCTGCTCAAATATGCTCAACAAGCTCACTCAAAACTTGTCCAAATCTTCTCAATAAGTCCTCTCTAGGACTTGCTCAAATATGCATAGCAAGCTTTCACAAAAGCTTACTCAAAATCAGTCCACAAGCCTTCTCAAAGACTTACCTCAAATCAGCTCAACAAAATCTCAACTCAATCTCATAGAAGCATAAAGAGAATTGTTAGAGACTCAATATGTTCTATACTCAAATCCCAATCTCAACTCAACTCAAATCAGAATATAGAATAGTTTGTTTTATGGAACTTGAACAACCACTTCACACAATCACTTGACTAGGCTCAAACAACTCTACTCAACCAATCACCACAAGGAACAACTCTTTCTCACAAACCCTAGTCCAAGCATGAATCAACCAACTCAAAATGTCTTCAACAATACTCAACAACAACTCTTACATAACAATGATACTCATGTTCTTTTCAGCTCAAGTTCAAGTTCTTTGCACAACAACTCACTCCAACAACAATGCTTATAAAACAAGGTTTTAATCACAACTCTCAAACCAGAAAACCTTGAAGCATTAAACCAACTATTTTTGAATAGGAAACCACAATCAATCCTTTTCACTCCAATGATATTTCAGAAATCAACCACCCAAATAAAATCAATGGAGAATATTGCTCATACCTTTTTGATGCCTTATTTGTTGTCCACAAAATCTGTCTCACTCAACACACTTTCTTTTTCAACTCTCAACAAGGGTTAGAGTAATAACACAACAAAAATATCCAAGTAACACCTTATTACTCCTACTTTATTTTAACATCCACCAAAGTTCTTTTATTCAAGAAATAAACCCTCAATAGAATGGATCAAACTTACTTTTGGAAACTCCTTGACAAAACCTGAAATATCTTCTTACACAACCCTTATTTCTCCTTCTAAGAAAGTTAATTAAATAGCTCTTGAAAAATTCTTTCCAACGATATATAATATGCTACCCTTCCAAAATTAAAAGGAATAGTAATTTCAGAATTTTCTAAAACAACTCATAAGCCTTATTTCTCCTCAAAGCTTTTCTTACAAATATTAAAATAAAAATTTAACTTACCTTTTTCTTCTCAACGGGATTCGATCCCCTATCACTGTCCAAGAACCACTCTAACCATGGCGCCACTAACCACGTGAGCCAACCGCTCACATGAAATGGTGAGCACAGCCACTATGCTTTCCTTCCTCCAAACGTGCCCTAGAAGACACGTGCACCAAAAGGTGTACTTCCTTTCCACTTCGCAAAAACCAACGCCAACGGGATTCAAACTTTGGATCTCCTGGTGCTCAACAACTTGACTACCTCCTTCTTTCCACTAGGCCACAAGCGCCTACGATGTATGGGAAGGGTCCTCCCTTCCTTCTATTTCTCCCTTTCTTCGCAGGTTTCGATTGCACTAAAATATCTTTTCTCTTTGTTCGAACGAAACTCACACACATTCGAATTATTGCCAAATGAATTTTTGGCAATGGTATTTATACATATTGCCTTGAATTTTCATACGTCGGCCCTTAATCGAATTTGATGACGTCGACGGGAATTTCCACTTTGGAAATTTAAATTTTAATTTTAAAATATTAAAATTTAAAACTTAAACTTCAAAGTTGAATAACTTTGTCACCGGGACTCCTTTTTCGATGAAACGAAAAGCCAACCTGGGTTTTAAGAAAAACCCATTTCAAATATGCCATCCATGGTTTTAAATAAAAACCTTTTGCTAAGCTTCCCTTGAAGCTCATTTTTGGAACCAAATGCCATGCATCCCTTCTTGAACCTTTGATCAAAAACCTTTGCTTCTACACAAACATAGTGCTTAGCTTACATAGATCCTTTTGACATCAATGACAACTCTTAGCTTAGGGACTCAAAATGTCCAACATTTATAAACTGATTCAACGAGAATATTTTTGGCAATAAGTTTTCCAAATTTGAAAAAGTATTTTTGAAGACTTTAAGACATTCATATTCTTGAAGAATAGGTCATAAAAAAGGCCCAATTTGAAGATAAAATTCAATGGAATCTAAGGAGGAGAAAGAAGATTGAAAGAGACCACAAATTGATATTTTTGGAGACACCCATTAAAGTTTTGAAGGCTGAGTTCTGAAGAAGAATAAGTCAGTATTTTGGAGCAGCATTTGAAGAGTTTATGACTGTGAATTTGGGTAACATTAAGTGGTAGAAGAGCTACAAATTGGATATGTTTTCGGAAGATTTAGAAGTGTTTTTGGATAGTTGTTTGAAGGAGGATATGAAAACAATTTAAGGCATAGAATTGAAGGAGTTAGAGGTAGCTTTTGGAAAGAAAAAGGGCAATGTATTGGAAGTATTTTGAGCTACAAAAATACAGAGTTTGCAAACAATAAAAAGGCAACAAGTTGAAGGAGATAGAGCTATATTTTAGAAAATATTTGAAGGATAATTTGAGCTCCAAATTTTATCTTTTGGTAGCATTTTTGGAAGGAGAAAAATAAGCTTTGGACAACATATTTTGGAGAAATAAGAAGCTTTTTTTTTTTGACAACATAAATAAAAGGAAACAAAATTTTTTGAAGAATAATTTGAAGGAAAGGATAAAGAAGATTTTGGGAAGCAACTAAAGAAAATGAATTACAACACATTTGAAATTTTTGTGCATCAAAATAGTGAATGAAATAAGAAAGTAAAAGAAAATATAAAGAGAAGATATAGTTTTTTCTTTTAAAGGAAAAAGTTTAAGATATTACTATCACTAAAGAACTAAAATTATACCTATAAAATAACAAGTTAGTTTGAGAAGGAGAAATAAATAATAAAGAACAAAAATTGTAATTTGTAGAGTAGATAAGGCAATAAATAAAGAGGAGAATAAGGTGGTTGAAATATAATACAACAAGATAGAGTTGCAGTCATAGCACAAGGGGGAAAGTATCCAATATTTTCCAAGATTGAGAGCAAAGACACTAAGTGAGCAAAGGAGGAGCCACTGCATAGAGGATCAAAGCCATTGAGTGAGCAAAGGAGGATCCACTGCATAGAGGATCAAATCCATTGAGTGAGAAAAGGAGGAGCCACCACATAGAGAAGCAAATCCATCATATGAGCAAATAATAAGCCACCAAACAAGTCAAGGAAGAGGTGCATTATTTTAATTAACCATAAAATGTTGGAGGAACCACCAGTAGCTCCATTCTAAGGAGAAGAATCATCATCTACATACATTTAAAATTATGCAATTGAATATATTTTAGTTGGACATTTAAAGGGAATGGCAAATACAACTAGTTTATTTGGCATTATGATAATTAAAGAGGAGGTAAACATTGGCTTTCATAACTACCAACATGCTATAGAGCATGTGGTATTTGGTGCATGGTGAGATAGAAGAATTGCACAACTTATTGAGAGTTGTTTTTTAAAAGGATTTGTAGGAGTTCAAGTGCAATCTAAGCATTACCAAAGAATAAGCATTGCAAAGGAGGTAAAGAGCCATTTGGAAGGTGGTTGAAGAGATTTTTGTCACTTGGAATGATGAAGGAGGAACACCAAGGATAATTGAAGGAAGAAATAACACCTTACAAACTACATTTAATGCATTAAAGAAAAATACGTTGAGTGTAAGTTTAAAGAGTGGAGCGCTTGAAGGAGAGTGTTGTTTTGGAGTGTAGATAATATCATACATGGAAAGTGAGGAAGTCAAAGTTATAGCTAAGTCTAGAGAATCTATTTATGAAGGAAAACAAAAGGTTCTAATCCCATACATGGAGGAATTTGAAATTTTTAAATCCCATACATGGAGAAAATATTTTGGAGAATAAATGAGCTAAAGATTTCATGGAGCATCATGTTTGAGTGCAGAAGAGTGGAGAGAAGCACCATACATGCAGAAAAGGAGTGCATTTTCATGGAAGAGTGTCATTAAAGGGTAGGTCAAACATATTTCATTGAGTATTTTGCACCTCAAGTTGGGAGGTAAAGTAAGTTATTTAAAATTTGATTATTTACCCAAGTTAGGAGTTATAAGGTTGGGTAATATTATTATTTTTCTAAGATTGAAGGAAAATTAATCTAGTTTCTTATAAGATTAATTTAATTATTGGAGATATAAGGCATAAAAGTGAAATTTGAAACCTTAGATACTTTAATAGTTATTATTGGAAAGTTTTGAGAAGACTTGAAATATTTTTGAGAAATTTTGGGAGTTCATTTCAAGTTTTAAGAAAACTTTATAAAGTTTTGTAATTGAATTATTGAAGCATTTTTAATATTTTATTTAATATTAAATTTTTGGAGTTCATTTCAAATTAGGAATAATATTTTTGCAAATACATTTTACTAAAGTTATAAATTTCTAATTTTGAAGTTATAAGGAATTCAACATCAAATTAGGTTTGTGAAATTTAGAAACCATATTATTGAAATTTGGAAGATAAAAGGAATTCCACCTAGATTTTTGAAGAATTGAAACCTTTTTCAAAACTATTGTTTGATCATTATCCAAACATTAGGAAATACAAGGTATTCTACAAAGTTTGAGAATTGAAATTTCATTAAAATTTAGAAGTTGAAAAGGATTTCATTAAAGTTGATCAATATATTAAAAAATAGGAGAATTAAGTTTACAAAATAATGTTTTTTATTTTTCATTAAAATCCTAGGGATCTATAAGGAATTCTACTTCAAAGGTTTAAATATGGATGAAATAGTGAAGAAAGTATTTAATGAAGATAGTGAAGAAATGTTACATGCAATCAGATTTTATTCACATACATTAATACCCAACATTGATGGAGATCAAATATTTTATGTCATAAAAGACAAGTTGTTTTTTGTTTAGTAAAGAATATAAAGAAGAAAAATTTACTACTTTTATGGGATGTCTTCATGAGTTGGGAATCTCAAAATATCATTGTATTCACTTTAGAAGAATGTCTAATGATGTATCTTTCATTAATTGTCTTTGAAATTTTTCAAGGAAAGATACAAGTTGAAAGAAATGATCTCAAAGAAGAGTCATTGGAAAAATGTCATATTATTGGGATGATTTACTAACTTATTGTGTCAAAGACATACCATCTATGAAAATATAGAAATGGAAGAAAAAGTGAAGCAAGAAAAAGAATCAGATGAAAGGCAAGATGAAGACTGAACCAAAAGAAGAGCACAAGTTCCAGAACTAGGATGAAGACCATATTGAAGACTAAAGTCTTTAATAACTAAATAATGTAATACAGTGGGGTGTTAGAGTATATTACATTATTTGGTACATTCCAATGTACCACCTTGGGTACATATTTATATTAGGAGTGTGTCGTAGAATAGAGTGTGAGTATTTACTTTATGCAATGTAATAAATTCACAAGTATTATTAGAGTATGCAAAGTATTTAATAATTTAAATATGCATATTAGTCCATGTGCACATGTGTCCTTAGAGTAGGAAAGTGAAGAGTCTCTATAAGAGTGAAGGCCAAGAGTACTCCATATGAAGAGTCATATCCCATTATATATGTGTCTATGTGTGTGTGTTTGTAACAACCAAAGTCTACTCACCTGGTTGTTAAAAACACAAATTCAAAATTTTGTTTAACCCAAACACAAATTTCATACATTGACGTAAGCACACCCAAATTTGAATTAGTACTTAGACATAGATGTTCACACTTCAAGATATCATACCGTTGTAGATGACATCTTAAGTGCTCGAGATCGACCAACTTCCTACAATAGGTTACCATTTATGAGATCCTTTATCTCCTTTCTCGAGTTCCCAGATCTAGGCATGCGGTTTCCCTTTTAAGGCCCATAAAACCTAGAAGGGTGGATGCTCTATTTCCTTGTCTCATAGCATGGAGGACTTGGATCTATGATCCTACTCTTGTGCTATTGGTCCATTGACCCAATTATCATAGTTTAATATTTATGTTCATGCTATGAGTTAGCATAGCTATGCCAGTGGCTGATTATTGACCTTCACCTAAGGTTTTATCAGGGTGCACCAATCCTTTGGTTTTTTGGACTAGGCGTCCTAGACCAATCCTTAGTTGATGATAATGCTGCCCATACCATCTATCGCTGGACCTTCCAACCCCAAAGACCAACTCTCTAGTCTTGAGTTTAGTTGGCAATTTTGTAACTAGTTATGTTCTTGAGAACCCTCACATACTATATCGTACGACAACCTAGAACTATGTCCCATTCCATCATTCGTTACTATCGATAGCATGGGATCCTCTAATCCTTTTAAAATTCTAGAGAACATTTGCCCTCAATTCACAATATCTACCACTGTGAACTATCAGAGTTGGGTGGATGTCATCCTCCTTGATGGTATCGAACTTAGTTTACCATCCTCTTGATGGAATTATATTATAAGGACCAGCCACTTATTATAGGGTTATAGTTTAGTTTTTACATGTTCTCAAATTAAATATTTTGCAAAAGCCCCTTTCAATGAATGTATGTTTATAAACACGTACAAGTAAAGCAAAGATTATACTTTTAGGAGAAGAGTAATATTAACAAGTATATATAATTTTTTTAAACCTATTAATATAATTTTAATATAAACTCGGGAACACTTAAATAATTCTGCCTTATTCACTATAAACTACTTCTTCTATATTTTATAATGATTTATGAAGTCTAGCAATGATATAACTTCTTCAAAATCATTAAAGCTAAATAGACCGGTTATCTACATTTTTCTAAGATCCTTTTACTGAATGCTATACTAACACTCTTGATAAAACAATCAACACGTTTGAAAGGCACATTAAAAAGGTACTACATTACCATAGTCAAGGGAACATTTTCCATGCTAACATGATCTAGCTTGATGAAAACTTTGTTTATTAAATTTTCAAGCCATACAACTAATAATTCAATAAAAAATTTATTTTACATCCCCTTGATGACATTATTCCTTATCTTCTAAGTATGTTTCACAAGAGAAGCATTATAATTATCTTAAAATACTCTCAATAGTCCATGACATTGAGGATAACGTATGCTTGTAATTATGAACGGGCTCACTTTAGTTGATATTCTCCAGAGTTTTCTTATTAAAAATAAAAACTATATTGTATGCTCTCTTATGCTATCATTGAAAACTATATTAATTTATTTACAAACTGAGGCTATCAAGGTATATACAAATTTTCTCACATTATTTCATAAAATTATCTATAACAAACAAATTCATGTTTCCATAATGTAGCAAAGGAACATTCTTCTATAATCCCAAAAGTAAATATTATTTCATATTTCAAAACAAAGGTTCTTAATATACATCTAACAATCTCACACCTACGGCTTACGTGCCCACCCAAAAAAAAACACTTACATATTACAAAATGATTATTAAATATTTTAGAAAAGCATGTATTGTTTACTCTACATAGAGAACCAATTCCTCTACATGGGTGATACTTTTCTTCTATAGTCAAGAGGTAGGTTTTACAACACTATGCATAAGAAATAAAAACCATCTATTTAAAAGAATACCTATTTCCTTGTCATTAAGACATATCATATATAATAATCTAAGACTAGTAAATACATTTTATAATATTCATTATGTCCTCAATAGAATTTATACATATTTCACATATAACATTTAAAACTCCGTTTTGTGATCAGGTTATTGGATTTTGTCACTAATAAGAAAGGATAATAGGTCCTACATCTATGTGTTATTGAAAACAATGGAGCACATTAAAAGGACATTGACATCCACGTTTTTGAGACACCACATTGGTGGAATGGCCGTCCTCGAAGGTAATAAGATTGGGATATAATTGTTCTACATGTGATTTCTCCAATTTCTAATTCGTGGTTCGATAAATATATATTTAATAAATAATATTTATTATAAATAATGTGATTTAATTCTTTCCATATTGCACAACACACATTATGATAATTCCCTTCGACAAGTGAACACTTTGGATTCAGGTCTAGCATATTCGTTCATGACGAAGTTATACTTAACACTGTTATTAACTCATATTATTGTTCATATGTTCCAAGCTTCTCGCAATAGAGACGTTGTTGGGATTTACTTTGTATTTCATTAAAATAAAACACGAGACTCAAAGAGACGACCTATTAATATCAACAAAGATACTTAGCAATGTCTACCCTAAGTTCACATGGTTAATTTGTTTTAATTTAGGTAACATTTTTGGTTGCCTCTTAGAACATAAATATGCAATTTCACCTTCAACGAATTCATAACAGGTGGCTACAGACAGGTTTTATTACACATAAACAAGACATGAAATTTTACATTCCTTTTAGGAAAAACATCAAGGAAGAATTTGTGGTGGTTCTCATACTCACAATAATAATAAACATCTAGCAAAATTTGTGTATAAAATTAATTATTAAGAAGTACACTTCTATATCCACCAGGTCAAAATGGATTATCAGTGAACAATATAGTAAATTAATGAGTTTTCCAATCCTTAATTTTGCTCTATAATTCTAATTTTGAGTAAATGAACAGAAAGAAACATTCAACATGGTAGCCATAAATCAATAGATGTACCTCAGTCTCCAGAATATTAATTTTATAAGATAAAATGGTATAACTTTAATCTTCTATAGTCCAGTATACAAAAGATTTAATATCTTCACCTTTGAACCATGATTTCATTTTTTTTTAAAATAAAGTACATTCAACAGAAGAATAACTTTTGCTCAAAGAAATAATTACGCAACTTAGACGTATCAAAATATCATGACTCAACTCAAAAAAAAAATTGATAGAAAGAACCAGCTTTCCATTGTTCGAACCCCCATGGTAGAGAATGATGAGTTGCAAGCAAAATGGGTTAGCATGGCCCTGATGGATGCATTATCTATGTACAAACATATATATATATATACAGAATAAATTCTTACCAAAGCGGTTCCTATTTTTTTCTCCTAAACGTCTTACAACAATTTTGGAGAATTTCATTCTTCATTAAGATTCTTTTGAAGCCAAGTTCATGTGTTATAAAAATTCTTTCTTAATCAATCAATACAAAAATATCATTTATCTAAATACACATACATAAAATTTCACACCCAACATCATTAAACACAAAATTCTAACTTGGTAATGATGGATGAAGCTGTATTTAGCCACAAATAAAAAATAATAAATTTGTTGTCCACGGCTCGACAATACTCTCGTCTTTCCCAATTTTCTCCCCATACCTTCACTTTGATTTCTAAATTTATTAAATAGAGGTCATACATTCTATTCGAAAGGACACATGTAATTCTTCATGCAACATAGCCATTCTAAAAATAGCCAGGTGGTAGTATTTTTATTTTTATTTTTATTTTTTAAAGATATGTATACATTTATACATATGTGCTGAACGCCTTAAAGTTTCTCCCAATTATTTATATTCTATTCTATTTTAAATTTAGTATATTATTATTATATTTTTTAAATTTTATTTTAATATTATATATATATTTTTTGGTTTGTACATATATTTATGCCCATAATTGATTGATTAAATTCACACACACACACATATATATATATATATATATATGTATATATAAATGTATATTTATATGTATTTATATATTTAATTTATATTTTTCTATGCCCTAATATACTTACATAATCATATGTAAAACATAAAGTACTTTAAACATATGCAAAGCACAATGCATTTTAAAAACTTCATGAAAACATATGCAGAGAAGGCAGAATGTCCTATATGAAATTTTTAGTGGGCTTCCATGTACCCACGGGCCATGGTGCACGAGGCATGACATCATATCCCACCTTACCTTATGCTTTCAATCACCGTCTCCGCTAGGGGTGGGTGATCCTTTAGTCAAGCTGACTTACTACAAAGTAGACACCTATACCTGTAATCACAAACACGCAGTATCACATCCTTTTAAAAATAATTATCAAATAATAAGGATATGATATTCTTCCCCACCAAATTTTAACACAGTCCTTATGTTAGTCATATTATTTTAGTAGGTTTCATAAATAATTGAACATATATATAACCAACCATATACATTATATCAAGGATGCATGCATTACAACATGAGTATAACAAACATGCATCATCAATCCAAAATATACAAGTATTGATGTATCAAATATCCAATTATCCATATAAATGTCAATTTTCAAATAAAAAAGGTAATTGTATTTTCATTTCTGCCACATCTCCCCATGTAACATTCTTTTATGAGTAAAGATTCTACTGAACTTTACACTAGTCAATGATTCTTTTTCTTAACCACTTAGTTCTAATTTCTAAAATTTTGACAAGTCAGCCCTCAACGAGTTGTGGGTCTGTCGTCTACAAATAGAAAACATCCAATATAAGTGAAGGGTTAGCCACGTATTTATGAAGGAGGGACACATGAAAGGTATTGTGGATTTCGAACAAATCAGGTGGTAAGACTAGTTTTAAAATAAGAAAGTTGACCTGGCAAAGACTATTAATGGACATACAAATTTGGGGCTATTTTTTAATGGAATTTTGCGGAACTCTTAATAGTTTTGTCTCTCAAAGGATTTTAACATCATTAGCACAATAAATATAGATATTCTATTATTTTGTGGCTTCTTTGAACCACTTTGCAACTTTTTAGTTGGATCTCTTTTTATAATATCTGGTACGATCATGCTCGATTGTCTAGTTATTACACCCATGTAGATTTTTTTTAAACAAGATCATGTCCAATCTAGTATGTAATTTTACTTGATGGACCCTCTCGATCTTAGAACATAGGAAATATTGTTTGAATGATCAAGTTGATTCAGATCCATGCTCACTCTATCCATCTATCTACAATATATCAATTGACCACTTAGTCTGTCTATCTATTTTTGAATTAAAGTCAAACTGTACTCAAGATATTATCAAGAAATGTAAAGGAGCTACTTGTAGTTGTTAGTTTATTTTCCTTTATGGTAGAGTAATTTGAAACCCAACTCGGTCTACCACCTATTTGGACATAAATCCAAGATTTTACAAAATGCCCTTAAATAAAAACTAACAAAAATTCAACTTTCATATTATTTATAAGAGAATGGGGTTACCCAGAGCTGATTAAATTTTAAGAGGTTCATCTTCACCTGGCTCCCTTTTGTCTACTCTTTTTGGGCATTGACTAGTGTAATGATCTTCTGCTCCGCAGACACAACATATATTTGGGCCTCTATTATTTCTTCTTTCTTCTTCCTTGTTTTGGTTAGCACGATTCCTTTCTTTTTTCGAAGTGTCAATTTTCTGTGCAACTTTCTTAAAAAAAATTCGCCTATCTTGTTATCCTAAGTAATCCAGATATTTCTATTTATTCCTATAGTCTCTTCTATATTGGTCGTTATCTTTATTCCTCTTATGTTGATCCCTTCCTCTAACAGATTATGGGTAGCTTCTCTTCTTAGTTTCATCTTTTTCATATTTCTAGAAATAAGCCTTTTTATTTTTTTGGATTACTTCTTCATAACGGGCAACATAAAAAGTTGTTAAATATTTAGGTTGACGTCGACAAATAGGAGTCCCAAATATGGGGTGCAAACCCATTATAAATTTATGAGCTTTGAACTCCTCTCGCTTATCATATTTAGGAGCATATTTCAAAAGTTGGACAAATATTTGGTAATACTCAATTACTATCATGTTTTCTTGGCATAAATTGGTGAATTTAGTGTATTTCTCAATGTAGAATTGCGAGTAAGGAATATATCCTTAAATTATTTCTCAAATTCATCCCAAGGGATGTCAGAAACCTCCTTCTGACTGGTTTTCTTATAGGTGGTCCACCAATCCCTGGTTGGACCTATCAAATGAGCCACCACCCATGTAGTTTTGGATTCAGCACAAAGGGGTTGAATTGAGAAATACCCCTCTACTTCACTCAACCAATTAATAGTTGCTTCAGTATCACCTTTTCCATAAAAATTGGAAATATCTAACTTCTTAATTTATTTTTGCAATTCAATGTTGACCTCCCTCCTCGAAGATCCCTCAAGAAATTCACTTACTCTTTCTGACTCCTTATTTTTTGTTAAATTTTCTATAATATTATATTATTGAATAATAATCTCCTACTATTGAGCCATCTATGCTCTTTGCTGATCCATGTGCTCACTCATTTGAGATATTTGGATCTCCATTTGTTCTCTCTACTGATTTAGTTGTTCTTACATTAACTGAATCATTTTTATCACATTCTCATCACTCTATGCAGTTCTTGCAGCTACTAGCTCCTCTTTTCTTATAATATACTGAGGTACTTTGATTTTTTGTACTCACTTTGACTCCTTCACAATTCATCTTAGTCCCTTCCTCGATCTTCTACATTCTCCTCTTACAGATTAGCACTTGTTCTTCACGAGGTCCCCATCATACCTGGTGATAAAAGAGCTATGTCAAATCAAAAGTTCATATTTATAACCTAGGGTTTCACAACCTAGGCTCTGATACCAACTGTAACAACCCAAGTCTACTCACCTGATTGTTAAAAATACAAATTCAAAATTTTGTTTAACCCAAACAAAAATGTCACAAATTTATGTAAGCACACCCAACTTTGAATTAGTACTTAGGCATAGATGTTCACACTTAAATATCTCATACCGCTACAGATGACATCTCAAGTGCTTAGGATCGACCAAATTACTGTGGTAGGTTTCCACTTATGAGATCCTTTCTCTCCTTTATAAAGTTCCCAGATCTAGGCATGGGGTTGCTCTTCTAGGGCCCATAACACTTGGAAGGGTGGACGCTCTATTTCCCCATCTCATAGCATGGAGGACTTGGATATATGATACTACTCTTGGCCTATTGGTCCATTGACCCAATTATCATAGTTTAGTCTTTAGGTTCATGTTATGAGTTAGCGTAGCTCTGCCATTGCCTGATTATGGATCTTCACGTAAGGTTTTATCAGGGTCTACCAATCCTTTGGTTTTTTAGACTAGGTATCCCAAACCAATCTCTAGTTGATGGTAATACTACCCATAACATCTACTACTAGACCTTCCAACCCAAAGGACCAACTCCCTAGTCTTGAGTTTAGTTGGCAATTCCATAATCGGTTACGTTCTTGAGAACCATCACGTATTACATCATACAAAAACCTAGAACGATATCTCATTCCATTGTTCATTATTATCGATAGCATAGGATCCTTTGATCCTTTTGAAATGCTAGAGAATAGTTGCCCTCGATTCACAATAGCCACCTCTATGAACTATCAGAGTTCAGTGGATGTCATCCTTTTCGATGACATCAAACTTTATTTACCATCCTCTCGATGGAATTATATTATAAGGACCAACCACTTATTATAGGGTTGTATTTTGGTTTTTACATGTTCTCCGGTTAAATATTTTGCAAAATCCTCTTTCAATGAATTTATGTTTATAAATGCATACAAGTAAAGAACAGATTATCCTTATAGGAGAAGAGTAATACTAACAAGTATATATAATTTTTTTAAACCTATTAATATAATTTTAGAATAAACTCAAGAACACTTAAATAATTTTGCCTTACTATAAACTACTTCTATAGTTTATAATGATTTATGAAGTCTAGCAATGATATAACTTCTTTCGAATCATTAAAGCTAGATAGTCTAGCTCTCTATGTTTTTCTTAGATCCTTTTATTGAATGCTATACTAACACTCTTGATCAAACAATCAACATATTTTAAAGGCACATTAAAAAGGTACTACATTGTCGTACTCAAGGGAACGTTTTCCATGCTAACACGATCTAGCTTGATGAAAACTTTGTTTATTAATTTTTCAAGACATAAAACTAATAATTCGATCAAAATATCATTTTACATCCCTTTTACGATATTATTCCCCATATTCTAAGCAGGCTTCACAAGAGAAGCTTTATAATTATCTTAAAATACTCTCAACAGTCCATGACATAGAGGACAACGTATGATTGTAATTATGAACGGGCTCACTTTAGTTGCTATTCTCTTGAGTTTTCTTATTAAAAATACAAACTTTATTGTATGATATCTTATGCTATCATCGAAAACTATATTAATTTATTTAAAAATTGAGGCTATCAAGGTATATACAAATTTTCAAACTTTGATCACATTCTTTCATAAAATTATCTATAACAAATAAATTCTAGTTTCCATAATGCAACAAAGGAACATTCTTCTATAATCCCAAAAGTAAATATTCTTTCATATTTCAAAAAAAAGGTTCTTAATATACGTCTAACAATCTCACACCTATAGCTTACGTGCCCATCCCCCTAAAAAAACACTTACACATTACAAAATGGTTACTAAATATTTTAGAAAAGCATGTATTGTTTACGCTACATGGAGAACCAATTCCTCTACACGGGTGATACTTTTCTTATATAGTCAATACGTAGGTTCCACAACACTATGCACAAGGAATAAAAAATATCTATTTAAAAGAATACCTATTTTCTTGTCATTAAGGCATATCATATATAATAATCTAAGACTAGTAAATACATTTTATAATATTCTTTACATCTTTAACATAATTTATACATATTTCACATATAATATTTAAAACTCCATTTCGTGATCACGTTATTGGATTTTTTTAGTAGCCAACAAGGGCAATAGGTCCTTCATCTATGTGCTATTGAAAATAATGGAGCACATTGGAAGGGAGTTGGCATTCATATTTTTGAGATGTCACCTTGGTGGACTGGCCATCCTCCAAGGTAATAATATTGCGATATAATTATTCTTCATGTGATTTCTTCAAGTTCTAATCTATGGTTCGATAAATATATATTTAATAAATAATATTTATTATAAATAATGCGATTTAATTCTTTCCATATTGCACAACACACATCATGATAATTCCCTCTGGTAAGTGAACACTTTGGCTTCAGGTCTAGCATATTCGTTCATGACGAAGTTATACTTAACACTATTCTTATCTCATATTATTTTTCATCTATTCCAAGATTCTCACAATAGAGATGACTTTGTATGGTTGGGCTCTACTTTGTATTTCATTAAAATAAAACACAAGACTCAAATAGATGACCTTTTAATCTCAACAAAGACACTTAGCAATATCTACCCTAAGTTCGCATGGTTAATTTGTTTTAATTTAGGTAACTTTTTTGGTTGCCTCTTAGAACATAAATCTATAATTTCACCTTCAAAAAATTCATAACAGGTGGCTGCAAATAGGTTTTATTATACATAAAAAAGACATGTCATTTTACAGTACTTTGAGGTGAAACATCTAGGAAGAATTCACAATGTTTCTCATACTCGCAAGAATAATAAACATCCAACATAATTTGCTTACAAAATAAATTATTAAGAAGTACACTTCCATATCCACCAGGTCAAAACAAATTATCAATGAATAGTATAGTAAATTAATGAGTTTTCCAAACCTTAATTTTTCTCTATAATTCTAATTTTGAGTAAATGAACAAAAAGAAACATTCAACACATCAGTCTTCAATCAACAGATATACCTCTGTCTCTAGAATATTTAATTTCATAATACAAAATGCTATATGATAACTTTTATCCTCTATAGTTTCGTATACAAAAGATTTAATATCTTCAACTTTGAACCAAGATTTCATATTTTTTAAAAATAAAGTACATTCAATAGAAGAATAACTTTCGCTCAAAGAAACAATTGCACAACTTAGACATATCAAAATATCATGACTCAGCTCAAAAAATATTTGATAGACAGAACCAGCTTTCCATTGTCCAAACCCCCATTGCGGAGAATGATGAGTTGAAAGGAAAATGGATCAGCATAGCCCTAATGGATGCATTATCTATATGCAAAAAAATATATATACATAATAACTTCTTACCAAAGCGGTTCCTATTTTTTTCTCCTAAATGTCTTACAACAATTTTGAAGAGTCTCATTCTTCATTAAGATTCTTTTGAAGCCAAGTTCATGTGTTATAAAAATTATTTCTTAAGTAATCAATACAAAAATATCATTTATCTAAACACACATACATAAACTTTCACATCCAACATCATTAAATACATAATTATAACCTGGTAATGATGGATGAAGTTGTATTTAGCCACAAATAAACAACAATAAATTTGTTGTCGATGGATCGAAAATACTCTTGTATTTCCCAATTTTCTTCCCATGCCTTCACTTTGATTTCTAAATTTATTAAATAGAGATCATACATTCTACTTGGAAGGATACATAAAATTCTTCATGCAACATAGCCATTCTGAAAATAGCTAGGTGGTAGTTTTTTTTTTAAAGATATGTATACATTTATACATATGTGCTGAATGCCTCAAAGTTTCTCCTGATTATTTAGATTACGTTCTATTTTAAATCTAGTATATTATTATTATATTTTTTAATTTTATTTTAATATTATTTAATATATATAGTTTGGTTTGTACATATATATTTATGTTCACAATTGACTGATTAAATTCACACACATATATAAATGTATATTTATATCTATTTATAGATTTAATTTATATTTTTCTATGCCCTAATATACCTACATAATCATATGTGAAACATATTGCACTTTAAACATATGCAAAGAAAAATGTATTTTAAAAACTTCATGCAAACATATGTAGAGCAGGCAAAATGTCCTATATGAACTTTTTAGTGGGCTTCCATGTATCCACGAGCCATGGTGCACGAGGCATGACATCATATCCCACATTACCTGATGCTTTCAATCACTATATATACTAGGGGTGGGTTCTTCTTTAGTCAAGTTGGCTTGCTACACAGTAGACACCTGTACATGTAATCACAAACGCTTGCAGCAGTATCGCATCCTTCAAAACATAATCATAAAATAATAAGGATATGGCAATGTTTGGATGACATAATGTAGAGTGAGAGTGTGTGGAAGTATGGTGTATTTGGATTCTTTATTCTATATCAAGATACAATTTTGTGAACATTTTTTAATGGAATTCTTATGAGTTGCTATAGAAGTTATTTATGAGTTTTATATGATTAGAATATTACCATTATATTATATTTAATATAGCAATTTTATTTTAGATTTTGTGGTTATTTTTCTTTAAGTATTAAGCATAAAAATCTAACAAATCCATGGGCTTACTATACATTAACCTAAAACCAACCATATGGGTCTAAAAAATAGCTTAAACCTCCCAAAAAATTTCATCTAGTCCTCCTAGCTTGAACCCAAACCCTAGCAAGTATAGGGATAGAGTGTCTAGTTCTATCAGAGTTAACCCCACCTGAATAACATGGAAAATATTCAACATAATTTTAACATTCTCCCACGTGTTGAATACTTTCTATAAGGGCCAAAAACTACCATTGTCAATTGTCAAGGGTAACCATTACCATAGATATTCTCTACCAAGAAAATTTCTAAGAAGGTATAACCTTTGTTAATGAATAAAAAATATTCTTCTCTATATCAACTTTCTCCAACATCACCCAGTTCTCTTCAACCATATCTCTTACAAAATTTTACTTGATATCAACATGCTTTGATCGATCATGAAAATCAAGATTATTTGATAGAAATATTGCACTTTGACTATCACTATCAATTCTCATAGCTTTTTGCTTAAGATCAACTATTGAACACAACCTCTATAGCCACACTACTTCTTTACAATCATGAGTTGTTGCAATGTACTATGCTTCTATAATGGAAAAATAAACCACTGATTGCTTTTTACTCATCCAACTTACTACCCCTCCAAATAGTTTGAACACATAAGCACTTATGAATCTTCTCTTAGAAAGATCTCCAGCCTAGTCAACATCCACAAAGCCTTGTATATTTATAATATCATTGTCTCCAAATTTTCCTTAGTAACAGATAGAATAATCTATAGCTCCATGCAGGTTACTAAAGATCCTCTTCATAATAGTCCAATGTTCATTTCTTGTATTGGACATATATCAGCTAACTACTTCCACTGCATGTGCAATATTAGGTCTAGTATAGACCATTGCATACATTAGACTACCAACAACATTGGCATAAGGAACATGATGCATTTATTCAATTTTCTCATCTATTTTAGGATATTGTTCAACAAATAACTTTTGACCAATAGGATATGGAGTACATACTAGTTTACAATCATGCATCCTAAACCTCTGTAGTATAAAATCAATATATTTCCTTTGATTTAACCACAAATTTCTATTTGTGCGATCCCTTATTATTTTCATACCCAAAATAATTTTGCAGCACCCAAATCCTTCATGTCAAATTTAGAAGATAACTGAGATTGTAATAACTTTATCATCTCCTTATTATTACCACTTAACTACATGTCATCCACATATAAAATAATGATAACAAAATTTTCACCTTCCTTTTTGAAATAAACACACAAATCTGCTTTGCTTTTTCCAAGCCCAAGTGTCAAAACAAACCTATCAAATTTTTGGTTCCATATTCTTGGAGATTGCTTTAATCTGTAAAGAGACTTCTTCAACTTGCATACCAAGTCCTATTTATATTTCACCCTGAAGCATTTTGGTTGTGGTATATATATGTTTTCATCAAGTTCATCATATATAATAGTTGTATTTACATCCATCTATTCTATTTCAAAATCAAAAGCAACTAAAATAGCCAAAAAAATTCCAATTGATATTAGTTTAGCCACAAGAGAAAAAATATCACCAGATTCAATTTCCTCAACTTGAGAAAATCCTTTTGCTATCAAGTGAGCTTTGTACTTCTCCAAATTTCCTTATACATTGTACTTTTTCTTGAATAACCACTTACAACCTATATGCTTTCTTCTAAGGGTAGTTTCACCAAGTCCCATGTCTTATTTTTATCCAAGGACTCCATTTCTTCCTCCATAGCCCTTTTCCAAAATTATTATCACTTGAATGAAGTGCCTCCTTTATAGTTTTGTGCTCATAAATAATTGATAAATTAAATGTATTTTTTTTTTAAGGACTATACCTTTCTGGGAGTCTTCTCACTCGATCTGATTTCCTAAAAATTGGAGTTCTAGATTCTAAATATTCAACTTACTCATCACATTCTTCCTCTAAATTTTCCTCTTTAGACTCTCTTTGTAATTTGTATTCTTCTATAGCATCAAGTTCTACCATAGGTTCTTCCTCCTCTTCCAATTTTACCTAAAATATTTTAGGTTCTTTGCTTGGTTGCATTTCCTATTTTAGAACCCCTTTTTTTTTTATCTAAAGTTCACATTAAAATTATAAGCAATCTTCTATGTTTTTGGGTTCCACAACTTATATCCTTTAACACCAGTACTATAACCCATAAATATGCATTTTTTAGATTTATAGTCTAGCTTAGTCCTTTTATCTTTTGGGACATATATATAAGCTTCACAACCAAACACCCTTATATGACTCAGAGGGGGTTTCTTACCAGTCCACACCTCATGTAGAGTTTTGTCCACAAAAGCTAAGATAGGAGATATATTGATGAGGTAACAAGTAGTTAACATGGCTTTTACCTAGAATTTATTTTCTAACCCTACACTGCTTAGCATACTTCTGACCTTATCCATAAATTTTCTATTCATCCATTCTACAACTCCATTTTGTTTTCAAGTATACAAAGTTGTTCTCTACATTTCTATTCCACAATCCTTACAAAACTACTCAAATTCATTAGAGAAATACTCACCACAATTATCACTTCTCAAAACCTTTATATTTTTCTTTTTCTAGTTTTCTAAAAGAGCCATGAACTCTTTAAATTTTTTGAAAATATTAGATTTATATCGTAAAAAATATACCTAGGTATTTCTTGAGAAGTCATCTATAAATGTAACATAATAGATATATTTAACTAATGATGGTACTTTTATAGTTTTAAATACATCAATGTGAACTAGATACAAAATTCCTTTAGATCTCATAGCACTACTGGGAAACTTGACTTGGGTTTGCTTTCAAAATACATAGTGGTCACAAAAATTAAAACTTAATGGGCAATAAAAAATCCTTCAACCATACCTTTGAATTTTAATGTTCTAAGTCCTTTCTCATAAATTTACCCCATGCATGTATGCCACAATATTGTCTTCACTATAGGAATACTTGGAGCTTCTTCTACCATATAAATTTTGTTTACAAATGAAGAGTTATTGTAATCAGTACTTATAGTGCTAGCCTCAAGTTTGAAGAGAGTTCCTATATGAATTCCCCTTGCCAACACTAAGAATCCATGAAACATATTGAAATTTTATTTATTTAATATCATAGTCACAACTATCATTCATCTTACTAAAAAATATTAGATTCCTTTCCAAACTTTGAATATGCAACACACCAGGAAGGGTTTTAATTCTTCCATATTTTAACCTCAACTTGACTCTTCCTTGACCTATTATTTTATGTGTTGAATTGTCTCCCAAGAGGAATTCACCTCCATTTATATTTTTCATATTCACAGAACCCCTCCCTATGAGGATTCATATGAAAATAAATACCTAATTCAATCAACCATGAGTCATGGTGTTCACTTGAGAATGTTGTAGCTACAAATAGGTCCCTTGAATCTTCATTTTTGGTCTTCATTTATATAGAAGTTCCTTCATTAGATGAATGAATATTATCAACCTTTTTAGATTTGTAGTCTCTTTTATAATGCCTTATTTTACCATACTTGTAGCATTTCCTTTTTTCTAGAACAACATATTTTTCCCTAGATTTTGATTTCCTTTCTCTTGTTTTCTTTTTTCTTATTTCTTGAGAATGAACTCTCATAACCAAGGCATCCTTTTGATGATAATCCTCAGAATATTTTCATCTCATTTCCTTAAAAAGCAATGTTTCTACTATATCCTCTATTTTCAATGTAGAGGTAGTATCGGTGATAACCATAACTAGGTTATCTTAGGAATTAGGTAATGAAAAAAGTAAAGTAATACACTTTTCTTCTTCATCTATTTTTACATATATAGAATTTAATTGACTTACTATAGCGTTAAAAGTATGTAGATGTTTAGTCACAAAGTCACCATCATTAATCTAAAGTGAATACAACTTCTTTTAGAGAAAGAGTTTACTTACCAGTGACTTTGTTTGATACAACACTCCCAAATTTTACCATAACAACTTTGTCATGGTATTTATCGATATATTCAGTAATAGTAAATCAAATAAGCATAATTTTATAGAGCTCCTTGCCTTCCTATAAATATTTAACCACTCATCATCCATAATTCATATTGGTTTTACTCTCGAGACCACAACCCATTGATATCAATCCACCAATAGATCCTCCATTTTGAGTTTCCATAACTCAAAGTTCTATCCATTAAATTTTTTGATCTCCACCTATGATTTTTCTATAATTTTTCCTTTACCCATATTCTTTCACACACTACTCCCACTCAGGAATTAATTTATCCTAGGGTTGAAACCCTTACTCCTCGAACAAAACTAAAACCTATATCTGATAATAAATGAAGAGAAATAATACCTCGATAAAAAAAATCTAAAAAAGTAGTAAGTGTAGAATCAAAGGAAAAATAGAGAAGAAACACATTACACAAGAATTTATCTTGGGAAACCCTTTCGAAGAAAAACCCAACAAGAATATTTCCTTATTGTATAAACTTGACTGTCTCCGATACAATAATATCCTTATCCATGTTTCGTTTGATTTTTATTGCAATTACATTGCTTGCACATTTCACACACCAAAGCCTCATTCAAGTGCTATTTTATATACCAAAAACATAAGAAGTGAAATTAAAATACTATGGACACAAATCTATTGGTTGACTATACATTAACCCAAAACTACCCATATGGGTTTAAAAATTAGCTTAAACCCCCAAAAAAAATTTCTTGAGGGATACCACACCTGGAACATTGAATGGGAGATACCACCCCCACACCCCCACTCGAGGCCTAGCTTGACTCCAAACCCTAATGAGTATAGATGTGAAGTGTCCAATCCTCTCAGATTTAACCCCACTTGAATAACATGGAAAATATTGAACACAATTTCAACATGGACCATAAGCCAGTAGACACGAGATAGAATGTAGGGGATGGGTTTAGGAGTGGTTTTTATGATTTTTTTTTAATGGGATGTACTATCTACATAAAAAAGTAATGATTATTTTGATACCTTGTGAATATGGTTTTGGTTTTGGTATTTTTTATTTTGTTTTAGACAAGCTAATCTAAGAAAATGAAAGGATAAACTAATATTTAGAAATGAAAAGATAAACTAATTTATGGAATTGAAAAGACAAGATAATTTAAAATAATGAAATGGGCATACTAATCTATGGAAATGAAAAGAAAAACTAATTTATGAACATGAAAAGATAAACTAATTTAAGGAAGTGAAAGCACAATCTATTCTATGGAAATGAAAAGGTAAACTAATCTATGAAAATGAAAAGTCAAAATAATTTTATGGAAATAAAAAAATAAACTAATTTTATGAAAATGAAAATATAAGATAATTTAAGGAAGTGAAAGGATAAACTAATCTAAGAGAATGAAAAGGTAAAAAAATCTATGGAAATGAAAAGACAAACTAAATTTATGGAAATGAAAAGATAAACTAATTTTATGAAAATAAAAAGACAAGTTAATTTAAGGAAGTGAGAGGACAAACTAATCTATGGAAATAAAAAGGTAAACTAATATATGGAAATAAAAAACATACTAATCTATAGAGAATTTTATTCAAAGAGTATCAAAATTAAAATTAAAATTGCATACCTTAGGAGTGTTAGCTTTTGAATTTTTAAACTTAAAGGAAATGTAACCACAAGTATGATAATCATGCAATGTTATAACTATGATAATGGCTAAATAATATGCATGAAAATATGTTAGAAAACTTGATACAATGCTCAAGAAATGCTCATATATGAAAGCTCATAAAAATATACAATGCTCTCCAATGGAGATCACAACCTCTCCATATTTGCAAAATGGATCTACATTGTAACTACAACTACTCTACCTATACACTCCAAAATCCTCTCACCCTTCTACTCTATAAAGGCCTATTTATAATGAGATGTAGCTCTTTACCTTTAAGACACCTCACTATTCTATTCTAAGACTCATGCACATGTGGAATTCATGCACATTTACAATCATTACACATTCTTACACTTGTGCATTTATTAAATTACTTTAATAAAATACTTAAATCCTAATACACTCCTAATCTAAATATGTACTCATGGTGGTACATTAGTAAAGGACCTGTTGAGTGGTATTTTCACCCAGTTGTGAAAGTAAACTCTCCTTTAGGATTTGGGTTCCAAATCCCCTCTTGCAAAGAAGTTAAACAAACAACTTCTCCAAGGTCTCCACTGTATTAGCATTTGCATATGTGTATTAGTAATCTCAAATAAAGATATTCAATTGAAATGCCTCGAACACCTTAGTGATTGCAAGTAATTGTAAACAAGGGGCAATTTTGGTTTATTTCACCATGAAACTTTAGTGATTTTTCATCATTTTTTTGGATTTTGAAAAATTTTAAATGTTTATTTTAATGCCTGAAAATAAGTTAAAATTTCTGGAAAAAATAAAATGCAGAAAATGAAAATGAAATGCAGAAAACTAAAAATAAAATGCACTCAGTATGATGCTATCCTGTTCCAAAAAACCGAAGATGTGAGGTCTCCATGCATGCAACCTAACCTATTGGACTTGCAAAACAAGCACAATCCCCATAGACTAAGTGTTGGTTCCTAGGGTACGAAATAAAATTCAGATTTCAAATATTCGCCTAATGTAACCCAAAAAAATGGCATTAACATTATCTATAAATTCGAAATCTGAAAAAATGAAAGAATAAACATTAAATCCATAGCATGCAAATAAAATCTCCTTCTTTCTTGCCCATAAGATGCAAATTTCTGAAAACTTCTGCATTAAAAATATGTCATTTTACAATAGCAGAATTTCTGGTTTTCCCAAACCAGTGCGTGGAAGAAAAACAACTCAAACAGGTCCAGAATGGCCTTCTTGCCTTCAACTCTGCAACTCTGCTTGCAACGGTTTCCAACCCCTTTCTGGCCTCTTTGAATGGCGTATTTAAACTTCTAAAAAAATTGTTTCTCCTTCCATGACGGTTCGTTTCGTTTTCCGATGGCTATTCGTTTCACCTTCCCTGACTATTCGTTTCACCTTCCCTTGTATGAGTGTGCTTTGGTTTCCATTTTGTGGCCCTTCACTGCATTTTATCCACATGGGCTTGCGTCCGTTTCCTTCCGTGTGTAACGACCATCTTAAATGATTTCAAATCATTAAATATTCCTTATGTAATGCTATGTATTATTCATTGGATTTTGTCCTTATGTCCACGTCACTATGCAGGTCCGTTACCTTGGCGAAAATGGAACATGTCATGATATCGTGACACTTTTGCCTCCTTGCTCTCTTTTGTTGCTTTTAGCCACAAAAATGTAACATGTCGCGATATCACGACACTTTTCTTTCTAGCTCTTTCTTTTCTCGTTTGGTCGCGAAAATGCAACATGTCGCGATATCGCGACACCTTTCCCTCCTTTGGCCGTGACAATGCAACATGTCACTATATCGCAACACTTTTTCCTGTTTGGCCGTGAAAACGCAACATGTCACGATATTGCAACACTTTTCTCTTTTGGTCGTGAAAACGCAACATGTCGCGATATCGCGACACTTTTTCCTGTTTGGCCGCGAAAACGCAACATGTCGCGATATCGTGACACTTTTTCTCGTTTGGCCGTGAAAATGCAACATGTCACGATATCGTGACACTTTTTCTTGTTTGGCCATGAAAACGCAACATGTCGCGATATCGTGACACTTTTTCTCCTCGCTCTTTCTCTTTGCTTTGTGCCGCGAAAATGCAACATGTCGCGATATCGTGACACTTTTTCTTCCTCGTTCTTTCTTTTCTCTTTTGGTCGCAAAAATGCAACATGTCGCGATATCGTGACACTTTTTCTCTTTTGACCACGACCATGCAACATGTCGCGATATCGCGACACTTTTTCCTCCTTTGGCTGCAATGATACAACATGTCGCGATATCGCGACACTTTTTCTCTTTTGGCCACGACGGTGCAACATGTGATATCGTGACACTTTTTCTCTTTTGACCGCGACGGTGCAACATGTCACGATATCGCGACACTTTTTCTCTTTTGGCTATGAAACTGCAACATGTCACGATATCACGAAACTTTTTCTCCTCGCTCTTTTTCTTTGCTTTATGCCGTGAAAATGCAACATGTCACGATATCACGACACTTTTTCTCCTTGTGGTGTTTTGTTTTTTTTCTTGATCTTTAGTGTATGGGCCACTTCGGTCTTCTTGGAAAACATGCAAAAAAAGGTGGGTCCCCAATTTTGGGGTACGTTGTGGAGTAGCCACAACAAATGGTGACTCTTTTGGGAAATGCTCCTGAGCATTTCAGTGAGAACTCAACCTAAAAACACACAGACTCAAATACAAGCGTCAACAAATATCCCAAGAATAAAACTAGACAAGAAATACATGAAGCATTAGCTCGGTGTGTGCAATGTGATTCATTTCCTATCTTTTGAAACTCGTTCAACTTTCCATTATCAGTTTCACATATGATTCGTATGCAAGGCTATGAATGATTTGTGCAGAATTTGACGTATGACAACTATGTTAGAGATATAAAAACCTGCTTTGCAAAGGCTCAGAATTTCGAGTATCATGAATAAACATATTAAAAATGTCAAACCCTCTTAGGACCAAATATGTGCATACTGAATTAATTTATTAGATCCCAAAGTTGGTTATGTGTCACTACCATCTTAAACCCCTGTGCAAGTGTAAGTGAAATTAGAGCTTTGGGGAATAGGATTCCTAACCTAAGTGAGATGGGAATTTAACCCTATCCTTACTACTCTAATCTGGAGTTCATTACCTCATCTTGAACAAAATTATTTAAACTATTATGGATGAAACTGTCAGGCTAGCCTGTCTGTTTGAGTAGTCAGTGGTCTTGATTTTAGACAAGACATGTTGCCATGCATGAGCATACTCCACTGCTAGCTAGGCGTCTATAGCCCCGATGGAGATTAACCCCATAATCCATGGTTTGGCTTTACTTTTGATTTCTTGGAACTTGGGGATGACTACCCATCCTTGCAAGGGACATGTAGTACGATCCTTCCAGTCCAATATTAATGATGAAATGAAAAATATTTGCTTTGGAATTTCAAGTTCTTGAGTGGGCAAAATAGAAGCTTTGGGGAATCAGATTCTCAACCTAAGAGAGATGAGAATTAGACCCTATCCTTACTACTCCGATTTTAGGCTTTAAGCATTATGGGAGTGGTAAAAACCACTATTTTAAGGATTATGTTGCATGATAGGACAGACATGAAATACTCTTTTCGCCTCACCTTTTCTTCCAAGTATGGTTTTGACCATTTTGCTCAAGATCCTCTTTAAAGTATGTAGAACGTGCTTGGTTCAAGATAGTTTGGGCATCAGTTCCCAACCTTAGGATCCTTTTAATATATGTTATGTAATAACCCTAAGAGGATTCGACACCTTTTGAATGATTGTATATGAAGTAAAGATGCAACTAAGATGAAATGTATATGCAATGCGGAATGTACATGAGATATGAATACATTGCTCCTTTTGAAATGCGGATGGAGTATACCACGTACTTTGCCATAATTTATAAAACTGACAACTTCATGCCTCACAAGTTCCAAACGATATTCTTTAATGTCTTTGCGATATTCATGGAGCTTTTTGCAATACAATTCCGATGTTTCATGTTCTCCTAGTCTTAGTCAACATTCATAAGGACTTAAGTTGACAAACCAAAAGTGCCAAAAGGACCAACACACAAAACTTAAAACCAAAATGAGATCCAATCCAAAACCAAAACATGAAAACCAAAAGTATATACAAATGTACAATATAATGCAAGATGGTGCAAAAGTTTGGATTATCATTTTCCTGGATCCCAAACCTGATTGGAATTCTTTAAAAGACGTATGACATGATATGCATACCAAGTTTTGTAGGAATCCAACAAAAACAAGATCAAACCAAACAAAGAAACAAACTTCCACTTGCCCCTCTCACCATACCAATTTGATTTAGTTTCATTAATAATCCTATGGTGGAGTTTCCAGTTTTCAAATTGATTAGACAATGATTGATATTCAATTCCTTTATGTCTATTCTTTAAGATGTCCTTTCCGAACTTTGATTCATGGTGTAGAAATAAGCTTTCATTTTCATTCAATAAAGCCATAACATTAATAATATTTGAATCAAACCATTCATTAGGCAAACCTTCATTCGAATTTTGCATGGTGAAACAAAAAAGGTGAGATTTTACCTTTGGCATGTTTTCATTTGACCTTACTTGAAGCGGATTTGAAAATTCCTCTTTTCTCTCATGACATTCATCATCATGTAGCACTTGTTATTTCTCCATAACTTGTTTATAAAAGGCACCAAACTTAGGTACCCAATTGAAAATATGTCCATCCCTTTCAAACCATAAGTCTTGTCTATCTAGGGGTGGGTTAACTAACACATTTCCGTGATCAATCACTTGGGTTGTTTTGGGTAACGTGAGATTTTCAATTGGATCATCAATGATATCAAACCCAAATGATTTAGGTTTTGTAACAATACAAGTAAGTGGATCAAGATTTTCAATTTCTTTTCCTTCAAAGGAATCTAAAGCAAATGACTCTCTTTCTTGATTCATGGTTGTAGAATCCTTATCATGTTCTAAAATTTTATGAGATTCGAATTCCTCTTCCAAAACTTTCTCAAATTGTATAGGATTTATAGTATCCTCATGTGAGGAAGCAATTGAGTTATCCTGCATATTAATTGACACAACAAGTTTATTAGAAGATTTAGATTGATAATGTTCTTCCCATTTCTTCCATGAATCATAGTAATCATCCTCCAAGTTCAAATTGTGATGCTCAAGTACTTCTTCTTCATCTTCTGATTCATCAACATGTTTCTCATCCCATTCATCTTCACCTTCCTCATTCTCACTCTCTTGACAATATAGAGTTTCCACCACCAAAATGTTGTCCTCTCCTTGTTGATGTTGGGGTGGACCATTATTTGGCACAAGTTCCAAATCATCCACTTGATCTTGGAGACAATGGGTATACCTAGCCATTTTGGGACAATTCCTTTCATTATGCTCCTTTGTATTATGCAATCTACACCCATTTTCCCATGCAAAATAAGAAAGATTAAGAATGGAACTAGAGTGACTTGGTCCTGCAGAAGTATCTATCTGATTAGCAATAGGGGAAGGAACACCCCCATTGTTTGGCTTCGTATTCCACTATATCCCACTATTGTTGAAGTTTTGATTTGGGTGAGGGGCATGGGATTCATACTTCTATTTTTGAACCAAATCATTACTCAATTTGTGAACTATCCTTTTGATCTCTTCAACCTCTGAATAAATCTCTTTTGGTTGAGCTATGCTATTGCTAGTTCCAATAGGATATGCGTAATTGGTGAGATCTTGACTTAACATTTGAGTTAGATTTTGAGCCACTTGATTTACGTAGTGATTCATACTTTGAATCAAAATTGGATTGGGTGCGTAAGCGGGTGTTGATGAATATGGTTGTTGATAAGGCAAAGCATTTATGCCTGATATTTGTGGTGCCATGATCTGATTCATCATAGGAGCTTGACCATATGGACCATATTGTCCTACCATAGGCATCTGGGAAAACCCATAACCCTGTGGTGTCATTTGTTGTTCAATGGTCATAGCTTCATTGTAGGCTAGAGAAAGCGTGGTAACTTGAGGATTTCACCTTGAAAACATTGCTGTCATAGGATCCAATGCCCCAAAATATATTTGCAAAGCTACTATGGTATCAATGGCAAAATTTTGAATTGCTCTATTATAGAATTTCTAAAATCTCTTATTAAAGTTCGGATTGGCTCACCCTGGCCTCTTTTGCATGTAATGAACTGACTATAGATGATTGTGGGATCTAATGGTGACCTGAATTGGTTGACAAAAGCATTCTCCATTTCCATCCATGACGTAATGGAACCATGATGCAGGAGCATCCGGTGGTAGCAAGGCAATCTTGCATCAACCAAATTTTTCTAAGTGTTTTGTTGGCCATTTTAACAAGGCAAAATTCAATCATGATATCATGACGTCATGATATCGCGATGTCATGATATCACGACATAAAAAGCCTTTTTCTCTCAAGGTAGAATTTGGTCGTGATATTGTGACGTCGTGATATCGCGACATAAAACAAAAAAAAGGGCTTGAAGGTAGAATGGTCACGATATCGTGACATCGTGATATCGTGACGTCGTGATATCATGACATGAAATAGGACAAAGGGCTTGAAGGCAGAATGGTCGCGATATCGCAACGTCATGATATTGTGACATGAAACATGACAAAGGGCTTGAGGGTGGAATGGTCACGATATCGTGACATCGCGATATCGCGACATGAAACAGAACAAAGGGCTTGAGGGCAGAATGGTTGCGATATCGCGACATCATGATATCACGATGTCACGATATTGTGACATGAAATAGAACAAAGGGCTTGAGGGTAGAATGGTCATGATATCGTGACATCACGATATCACGACGTCGCGATATCACGACATGAAACAAAACAAAGGGCTAAAAGGCGAAATGGTCATGATATCATGATGTCACGATATCGTGACATGTCGCGATATCATGACCAAAAGAAAACAAATGAGAAATAAACACGCGGACATCCATGTGCATGAAAAAAGAGGCAACAGTCAGAAGAACAGTCTAAAAAAATGGCAGTTGCAGGTCAAGGGTCTCTTTAAATGCATGCTTTCATGGCGGATCGGGGCAGTTGCCAATTACGAAAGGAAAATTGAAGACTCGACGGGGAAATCCGACTTTGCAGGTTTGTTTAATGTATTTTTCCAAAAGGGTCATTAATGGCCTAGAGGGTTGAGACCTCGATAAAAACTCAAGCATTGTAATAGAATAGGTGGTGGATTAGAGAACGCGCTTAGAATGTGTTAGAGAAAACCAAACCGAGCGCTAGTTATTGAAAAAAGCCTACGGGCTGTTGCATATCTGTAAATGAGATTTGCAGATTAATGAAGAAATTTTTTGGATTAGTGTGAGTGCATTTTCCCGTATCCCATCAGTGGTATCAGAGCTAGAAGATTTTGAGTGCGCAAGCAGATTCACCGAACGTGAGGTAGTTTGTGCCAGGATCTGTGGTAGGGTTATGAGAGAGAAGAGTGAGCCAAAATTTCTTGAGTGTGTAACAGATCACCGGACGTGAGGCAGTTACACCAGGATCTATGGAAGGGCTTGTGAGAGAGTGAGCAGAATGCCTCCAAGAAGAAACCCTATTTGTGGGAGAGGCGTGGCGGCATCGAAAGATGTCTGAGTTTTGCAGAGGCAAGTTCAAGCCCTACAAGAAGAGCTACACAGAGGGCGCGAGCCCTAAAGGGAAGAAGGAAGTGAAGACAAAGTTAATGAAGAAGAAGACCAGTTTGAGGAATAAGAAGAGGCTGTGGATCCTGCACATGCCAATTTATGCAAATCCATCTCCCAAATTGGAAAGAAACCAAAAATGGAGGTTTCTACATATTCTAGAAACCTAAATCTAGAAGAGGTGATTGACTGGATAAATGATCTAGAAGAATCGGGTCAGATTTGCTAAGACCAAACTGAAGGGTCATGCCAGCATCTGGTGGAAGGGAGTACAGCTGGAGTGGAACAGAAGAGGAAAAGAGAGAATAACAAAATGGGAACGAATGGTAGAAAAGTTGAAAAGATAGTTTATTCCTATAGATTATGAATTGGATCTGCTAAGGAAAATGTAGAGTTTGAGACAGATGAACAAAACTATCCAAGAATACATCGAGGAGTTTTACAAGATCTCTATTAGAACTGGCCATTTAGAGGCAAGCAAGGAGAAGGTGGCCCGTTATATCAATGGGTTGAGACCTAGTATCCAGGAGGAGTTGAGCCTAGTTCGGGTGAGCACCATTGAGGATGCTTACCAGTTTGCTCTAAAAGTTGAAGAGAAACTGAACAGAAGATTTGAGAGCAAGCAAAGAGGAAGAGGTCAGGGAGGAAGGACTGGTGGAAGAAAAGATGAAGGAAAAGAGGAGAAGAAAGAAGAAGCTAGCAGCAGCCAAGAGCAAAAAATGGGTGAAGATTACAGACCCCAAGTTCAGAACAATGGCTACCCAAGAGGAAGAGGTAGATCTGGACATGGGTTTGGAAGAGGAGTATTTCGTGGAACCTGTTTCCACTGTGGCGAAGAAGGACATATGATGTATGAGTGTCCTGAATGCCAAGAGAGGACGAACAAGAGACCTGAGGGTCCTGCCAGAGCTGTTGTAGCAGGTGAAGATGCTAAATCAGAACACTCTGAGGAGGTAGAGAGAGGGGAAGTCATGGTTGCAAGGAGAGCCTTGTTGAATGAGGAAGAGAAACCAAAAAAAAGGAGAAGCCTGTTCTGCATGAGGTGTAAAATTTTAGGCAAATTCTGTAATGTTATTATAGACAATGGTAGTATTGATAACTTAGTATCTAAAGATATGGTTACTAAGTTACAGATGGAAAGGAGGAGACACCCGCATCCATACAGGATTGCGTGGTTATGAAAGGACCATAGAGCATGGGTTCATGAACAGTGCTTAGTCACGTTCAATATTGGGAAGTACTAGGACAAGGTCCTGTGTGATGTTTTCCCCATGGATGCTTGCCATTTTTTGTTAGGAAGGCCATGGCAATTTGATCGAAGTGCAGTGCATGATGGTCGTGCAAATACGTACTCATTGACGAAATATGGAGTGTGCCACAAGTTAAAGCCATTACAGGAAGTGGACGAGAAGGTGTGCAGCAGTGCCATAATTTGTCTGGTAGAAGGTAGAAAACTTTTTTTCCAAAATATGGGGTTCAAGCGGGCTACAGAGGCAGGTGCACGGTTGGAGATGTTACAAAAGACACGGACCGAATAACATAGAAGTGAAGGTCACTTCTCCATTTACCCCGGGTGTCTGATGCAGGAGCATCCGATGGCAGCAAGGCAATCTTGCATCAACCAAATTTTTTTATGTTTTTTTGGCCGTTTTAACAAGGCAAAATTCGATCACGATATCACGACGTCACAAAATCATGACATAAAAAGCCTTTTTCTCTCAAGGCAGAATTTGGTCATGATATCGTGATGTCGTGATATCGCGACATAAAACAAAACAAAGGGCTTGAAGGTGGAATGGTCGCAATATCACAACATCGCGATATTGCAACATTAAACAGGACAAAGGGCTTGAAGGCAGAATGGTCGCAATATCACAACATCATGATATCGCAACGTCACAATATTATGACATGAAACAGAACAAAGGGCTTGAGGGCGGAATGGTCATGATATCGTGACATCGAGATATCGCGACGTCATGATATCGCGACATGAAATAGAACAAAGGGTTGAGAGTAGAATGGTCATGATATCATGACACCGTGATATTGTGACATCATGATATTATGACATGAAACAAAACAAAGGGATCAAAGGCAGAATGGTCACAATATCATGATGTCGCGATATCGCGACCTGTCACGATATCGCGACCAGAAGAAAACAAATGAGAAATAAACAAGCAGATGGCCACGCACACAAAAAAAGAGGCAACAGTTAGAAGAACAATCTAAAAAAATGACGGTTGCAATTCAAGGGTCTCTTTAAATGCATGCTTTCATGGCGGATCGAGGCAGTTGCCAATTACAGAATGAAAATTGAAGACTTGGCGGGAAAGCCGACTTTGCAGGTTTGTTTAATGTATTTTTCTAGAAGGGTCATTAATGGCCTAGAGGGTCGAGACCTCGATAAAAACTCAAGCATTGTAATAGAATAGGTGGTGGATTGGAGAACGTGCTTAGAATGTGTTAGAGAAAACCAAGCCGAGCGTTGGTTATTGAAAAAAGTCTACGGGCTGTTGCGTATCTGTAAACGAGATTTGCAAATTAATGAAGAAATTTTTTGGATTAGTGTGAGTGCATTTTCCCATCCCCTATCAAACCAGTAGGTAAGCAAATATACCATTCGTAGGCCACTTGGTATAGGATCATGGGGAAGAGTCTACAAGCCACATCTTCATGTTGAATGTGCAATATTATCAAAACATCCCTATAGGCCTGAATATGTTCTTCTGTGGTCCTTGGGCCATCTAGTTTGTATTTGGGCAAATATATCTCTATATTTTTAGGGATCTCATGAATATCCCCTGCAATATTCAAAGGAATGTTATGGGCTCTGTACCAAGGAGCTGGTGGAGGTTGGGCCATTTGATTCAAAATCGATGATGATAACCCTACAAGAACCTGATAAAACTCTCAGTACCTCAAAGAAAACCTGTGATACACAAAAAATCCTACAATTAATGAAATTCAAAGAATAACTTCAAAATCAATTTGTTAGTCATGAAAGAAGGAACCTTGACAAAGTAGTATTCTAAAAATGTAAGTTTCTGATTCACCAGATCACATATGTGCAAGTGAAGAGCATACTCCTAGTGTTGTAGGATTTCTGATTCACAAGATCACATTACACACAGGTGAAGACCATAATACCAACAACAAATGCATTTTTAGACAAAATAATTCCTTACAAATAAGCATGAAATGACTAGCAATTATCAAACATGTAACGTATCAATAATCATGTTAGCATCAACCAAGAGGTGTATCCATAAAAATTGAATGAAAGTAATTGCATGGAGACAACCTCGTTAGTCAAGACCAATTTTTTTTTTTTAAATCAAATCAAAACACATTATTCCTATATGAACAATCAAAAGTGTTAGAACAATGCATAGCAATTCATGTCCTCATTTTAACAATACAAGGTTGTATTATTAAAGAGGGCTAAAGATAATAATCAATAGGGCATGAAATATTCAAAATTTAAATCCCTATAGCATTTAAATCACTCTAAAATAAAACAATTCAGGCCCTCCTTCTAGTGCCAATCTGTTGAGTGGTATTTTCACCCGATTGTGAAAGTACACTCTCCTTTAGGATTTGGGTTCCAAATCCCCTCTTGCAAAGAAGTTAAACAAACAACTTCTCCAAGGTCTCCATTGTATTAGCATTTGCATATGTGTATTAGTAATCTCAAATAAAGATATTCAATTTAAATGCCTAGAACACCTTAGTGATTGCAAGTAACTATAAACAAGGGGCAATGTTGGTTTATTTCACCATGAAAATTTAGTGATTGTTCATCATTTTTTTGGATTTTGAAAATTTTTAAATGTTTATTTTAATGCCTAAAAATAAGTTAAAATTTTTGGAAAAAATAAAATGCAGAAAATGAAAATGAAATGCAGAAAACTGAAAATAAAATGCACTCAGTATGATGCTATCATGTTCTGACAAAACCGAAGATATGAGGTCTCCATGCATGCAACCTAACCTATTGGACTTGCAAAACAAGCACAATCCCCATAGACTAAGTGCTGGTTCCTAGGGTACAAAATAAAATTCAGATTTCAAATATTCGCCTAATGTAACCCAAAAAAATGGCATTAACATTATCTATAAATTTGAAATCTGAAAAAATGAAAGAATAAACATTAAATCCATAGCATGCAAAGAAAATATCCTTATTTCTTGCCCACAAGATGCAAATTTTTGAAAACTTATGCATTAAAAATATGTCATTTTACAATAGCAAAATTTTTGGTTTTCCCAAACCAGTCTGTGGAAGAAAAACAACTCAAGTAGGTCCAGAATGGCCTTCTCACATTCAACTCTGTAACTCTGCTTGTAGTGGTTTCCAACCCCTTTCTGGCCTCTTTGAATGGCATATTTAAACTTCTAAAAAAACTGTTTCTCCTTCCATGACGGTTCATTTCGTTTTTCGATGGCTGTTCGTTTCACCTTCCCTGACTGTTCGTTTCACCTTCCCTTGTATGCGTGTGCTTTGGTTTCCATTTTGTGGCCCTTCGCTGCGTTTTCTCCACATGGGCTTGCGTTCATTTCCCTCTATGTGTAACAACCATCTTAAATGATTTCAAATCATTAAATATTCCTTATGTAACGCTTTGTCTTATTCATTAGATTTTGTCCTTATGTCCACGTCACTATGTAGGTCCGTTACCTTGGCGAAAATGGAACATGTCACGATATTGTGACACTTTTGCCTCCTTGCTCTCTTTTGTTGCTTTTAGCCACAAAAATGTAACATGTCACGATATCGTGACACTTTTCTTTCTAGTTCTTTCTTTTCTCGTTTGGTCGCGAAAATGCAACATGTCACAATATCGCGACACCTTTTCCTCCTTTGGCTGCAACAATGCAAAATGTCACGATATCATGATACTTTTTCCTGTTTGGCCACAAAAACACATGTCACGATATCGTGACACTTTTCTCTTTTGGCCACGAAAACGCAACATGTCACAATATCACGACACTTTTTCCTGTTTGGCCGCAAAAACGCAACATGTCGCGATATCGCAACACTTTTTCCTGTTTGGCCGTGAAAATGCAACATGTGCGATATCGTGACACTTTTTCTTGTTTGGAAGCAAAAACACAACATGTCGCGATATCACGACACTTTTTCTCTTTGCTTTGTGTTGCAAAAATGCAACATGTCGCGATATCGCGACATTTTTCTTCCTCGTTCTTTCTTTTCTCTTTTGGTCGCGAAAATGCAACATGTTGCGATATCGTGACACTTTTTCTATTTTGACCGCAACCATGCAACATGTCATGATATTGTGATACTTTTTCCTCCTTTGGCCGCGACGATGCAACATGTCGCGATATCGCGACACTTTTTCTCTTTTGGCCGTGACGGTGCAACATGTGATATCATGACACTTTTTCTCTTTTGGCCGCGATGGTGCAACATGTCGTGATATCGCGACATTTTTTCTCTTTTGGCCGTGAAACTGCAACATGTCACGATATCGCGACACTTTTTCTCCTCGCTCTTTTTCTTTGCTTTGTGCCGTGAAAATGCAACATGTCGCGATATCGTGACACTTTTTCTCCTTGTGGTGTTTTGTTTTTTTTTTTTTTGATCTTTAGCCTATGGGCCACTTCGGTCTTCTTCGAAAACATGCAAAAAAATGTGGGTATCCAATTTTGGGGTATGTTGTGGAGCAGCCACAACATGACCAAATGATGTAATATATATTCTAACACCCCTTGTATAACATTATTTTTTTATTGAAGAGTTTAGTCTTCAATATGGATCTCTATCTCTTGTATATTCTTTAGCTTGTAATGTCTTTAGTTTATCTTGCACTGTATTCCTCATTGATTTGATTCCTCTTCTTCTTATTCTTTCTTGTATGTAGGTTCAATTTCTATATTCTCATATGTGGTTACACTGTCACTTTATTCCTGCAAGGGTATTTTTTCTTTGCCTTTGTCCTTTCCATTATTATTTTTACTTTGTAATAAGACTTATGAACAACCACTCAATGCATCATGATAAGATTTTGAGTTAGTAGAACTTCAAGTATTAATACTACATGATGCTTGAAACATTTTCTCTAAGAATGATTCATCTATCTTTGTTTTCTCTTTGAGTAGTTCAATTAATTCTTTTTGCTTTGCAACCTCTTCTTTGTGATTTTGAAGTGAAAGTAGAGCCATATATAGTATGCTCCCAAATTCCAAAGGAAATGAAATATCTTTCTTTTCATTATCAATTGCTTCAATAAGACTAGCATGAAGATAAAATTCCATGGTTGTAAAATTCTCTTCTAGAACTTCACTATAAATAAATCTTGAAACAAGATCTAAGTTTTTAGTGTTGGAAAGTAGATTATTGATTCCAAGTTTGTTAACAATTGCCCTTTCCTTTCTAATGGCGTTGTTCATATCAATGGTCACTGTTTTCTTTGAGGTTGACATATTTATCTTCCATTTTTGTTTAAATCTTATAGTGTTAACATTTTTTGTAGTCTTCCTTATATATCCCTAGTAATTTTATTCTTTAATTTATAGAATAAATATTGGAAATATTTTTCAATATTTTCAAGTTATGAAATTTATGCTTATGCTTGGCTTCCTAATTTTGATTTAAGTTGAATTCCTCTTATCTTCCTAGTAGTGAAATATGCTATGAATATGATTCACTTCTCTTACTTGCAATACATTATTTAACTCTTCTTGTAGTAATATTACAAATGTAATTTTAAAGATTAAAAATTTAATATCCTTAATTGGATTGTTTATGTCTCTTTCCTTTAAGTATGAGACTATTGAGTTCACTTCTTCAACTAGTATTTGATGCAACCAATAATATTCAACTAAGAATAAATGCAATGATAGGTTTCTAAACTTCTAAGCTATAAGTTTGATGTAGGATTCCTTATATCTCCCAAGTTAGAAGTTTTTAGAAGAAATATATATTTGCAAATCAATTTTTACTATCCTTATAACTCCTTGGGATTAAGTTTGCAAATAATGAAATCAATAATAGTGATGAAGTATTCTATCTATAACTTATTTCTCAAAGCAATTAATATGATTTATAGGATCTCTTATTACACCTTATTACTCCTAGTATTCATTGTCCTAGATATATAGTTTAAATGGATTACACCCTTAGTTTACTTGTAATATAAATCTTACCTTCCAATGCTTATATCCTCCTTGAAATTTTGTTGTAATCACCTTAAATTCTTATGAATTGAAGATGGTTGACTCCTTGTCAACTCTTGATATGCTATGTAGGACAATTAGCTTATTCTTTGTCCTGAAATGCATGCACTTTTTCACTGATTTTACATCTCTCTACTCAGATCTCTTCTCTATTCGATGAGCGTGCTTCTAACTGCTAACTTGGGTACTTTATATCTTCTGGTGGATGTGCACTTCAATATCATTATCTCTACCTATGTTACACTTCTCCAATAAGGTGAATTAGTTGGTCTTTCAATCCTTGGATTGTGTGTGCACTACACTCTTTAATGCTTCCTTCATTTTTCCTTCACTTTGATTTGAGTTGACGTTGCTCTCTCTCAACATTAATAATTTTATACACTCTTTACTTTGGCCTCCAATCAATGAGTGTGTTCTCCCTTGCTAGTAACACTCTGGTTTGTTCTTCTCGACTATTTGTGCTTTGTTATTGAACTTTGTTGTATTTCATTAGATATATTACATGCTCCTTAAGCTTTCTTATGCCTTAATCCACATTAAATTTACTTAATGAGCACTTCCTATTGTAAAAATACATTCTATGCAATGTAACGTAATGAAATAGGAATAGTGCCAAGTGGCACTTACATTTTTCCTTCTTCGATGAGATTCTACTACAACCTTTATGACAAGTGGAGTTGATAATTGAACTGTTTGATTTACTCTAGTGCTTAAAAATGAATATTGTTAGTATGAATTGAGTGTGTATTCTTGTTATCCTTTATTTCATGGAGCTTCACATATAGCTTGCATGCAACATTCTCTTCCATATAGTGTGATATTTTCCTTAACTTCCTAGCTCACCTTGCAAGATTAACACTCACTCACTATAGTTTCGAAGGTAGTCCATGTTAGAATATATTTCATTATTTGATATGTAGAACAAGTGTCCTAGTTAGTTATGTATGTGCACACATGTATACCATGCATATATCTATAAGAAGATGAAGAGTCATAGTCATCCAAGAGTCTTAGTAGAAAGGCTATTTAGTCATGATATAGCCTTGAGTCATGTGACACTTACTGATCACTTACAAAACATTGTACTATTTTTGTGAGATATGATTAATGGTTGTTTTATGAGTTCATGTAGAATTTTTTTATGAGTTTTACTTGCTTATTACATTGCCATTATCATAGTTATAATATTGCATACATATTTCATTGCTTCAAGTTACATTTACTTAAGTTTATAGCTTCAAAAGTCAATAGTGGTATCAGAGCCACAAGGGACCATCCTAGTTTCCATCATTCATCCCTCATTGTGTCTTTGCAAATTGTACCTAATTATGTGCACAACTGCATGCAAACATTGTCATCTCAGGATTATTTGATAGAAGGAGTTATTATTGAAGCTGAAATAGCAACCATTGGAGGAGATTAGAAGTAAAGTTTGTGATAGAATATTGTGAGTAGAAGGAGCACCTAATTAGAAGGAATTGGGACAATTATCACCATCAGAAAACAAGCCCAAAAGGAAGAAGGATGTTGTTGATTTCTACAACAAAAATTGAAGGTAAGATTGAGTCAAAACTAGGAAGGGTTTTGAAGCAGATTTCAGAGACTAGAGCAAAGCAAGCTACATTTTGGAGAAAGTTTGGGATAATTTTGGAATAGCTTTGGATAGAAAATCTCAAGGATTATTAGCAACACCTAATAAGGAGATTGACTACAGATTTGGGCAGCATTTGGAACTACAAAAGGTGTGTTAAATTTGATGCCATATAAAGTATTATTGTAGAGATTTTGAGAGTGCTTATTAAGAGTTTTTAGAGCATCAAATTTTAGAGCTATTTAGAGATAGAAAAAAGAAATTTTTTAGAGTGTTATTAAGACAAATGAAAAGACACTATTACACACCATTAATTTTAGATAAATCTGCAAGTTATAAACAACATTATTTAAGTTCTTAAATGGAGTGATAAGTGAATAGTGTATGCTATTTTTTTAAAAGAAAATTTAGGGCAGATTTACTCTACGTTTGTGAGGTAGAATATCCCTCATTTTACAACATTATTGAAAGCAAAGAGTTCCCATATTTAGAGGTATATTTTAGGTGTTTAAAAACACCATATATGTAGTAAAAAGTGGTAAATAAAACCACTAAAGGAGTGGTGAGAACCACCACCATATACAGGATCATTGAGCAATAGAACACATGGGGGCAAGATCTTCACCAAATGTCCACCCATTAGCAAGGAAAAAGCACTAACAAGAGTGCTTAAGGAAAGAGCCATTAGGGCTCAAGAATCGACTAGCCAAGGAGCTAGAAGATATCAGCTACAACCTACAAGAGAAAGTTCTATGTAAATCATACGTAGCAATAAGAAACTATTTTATCTACAAAAGGAAGGTAGATTACAGGGATAAACAAACAAGAATAGAAGGTGCATTATCAAGAAAAAATAAAGGAATATTACCTACTAATATAAAGCATCATAGAGCCACCATTGAAGAGCTCTAACATAGTCACAGCTAGAACCAGTCGTGGGTGAATTCATCATCCAAAGAGAGAAGAAACAACACCAATTGTTATTACAAAGAAGCAAGAATACATTGGAGGAATAGCAAAGAAGAAATACGTTGGAAATCCATACGTTGGAGAAGGGAGCACATGCATAGAAGACTATAACATTTATCCCAAGCAAGGAAGAGGAATAGTGCCATTTGGCACAAGGGTGAGAATTGGCACAAAGTCATAACGTATATATCTAGAAAAGAAGAGCTCTCAATACTCTAAATCATCACCCAGTGCTCAAGGAAGGATTAGTAACACCCAAACAACACAAGAAATATTGTGCCAAGTGTCCATTCATCTCTTCAAGAATATTAGAACCACCTAAAAAGAGTCAAGAAGTCTCCATAACATATACTACAAGTGGCACATTGCACAAGAGGATAGAAGCACCCATATAGCCACCAATGTAAGAGAGTAAAGGTATATTTATAGCAAGTGTAGATGAAGAGCATTGAAGGCACATTCAAAGCACCTGTTATCAAGTCCAACGAAGGTTGACCAGAAGGAGGAGTGCTTGAATAATTGAGGTAATATTTACCATAGCATATTTATATTAAAGGCTTATATTGATAGGAGAAATAAGGAATAAAGTGAATATATTCTAAGGTTAAATATTTGAAGATTTTAGTGGAGTGATAAGTATTTTAGAACCTTAGAAAAATCTGAATATTATTTTTGAAGCCTTTTATTATATTTTGAAGAATATTTTGGGAATTGAAGTATTATATTTGAGTTTTGTAAAATTGCATATTTATATTTACAAAACAAATTGAATATTTGCAAAATTACTAAGGTTGGAGAAATAAGGCATTCTACATCAAACTAGGATTACAAAACTTTGCAAATATTAAATTTCTAGATTGGAGAAATAAGGATTTCTACATAGAGCTATTGTATTAGGAAGACAACAAGAGCCTCTACACCAAATGAGATTATAGAATCTATAAACTTATGAGAAGAACCATGGACTATTGGTATATAGACTTAGGGGCAAGCAGATATATGACTAGAGATAAAACTCTATTTAAGTCTCTACGAGCAATACAAGAGAAACCAGTTACAATAGTTGACATTAAGACCTATAAAGTAGAAGGAATAAGAGAGATTTTAGTCAATCTAGTAGATGGAAAAGGGATAATAAAAAATATTTTATTTGTTCCTGGATTAACTACCAATCTTCTCTCAGTTTCACAACTCATGGATCAAGATATGACAGTAGAATTCAAGACCATCAAAGGTAGAAAGCAGTGTCATATTGTTAAACAAGGAGAAATGATAGCTATAGGATCTTATAAGGAAAACCTATTTATTCTAGACACTACTGCTCATCTAGCTCTGTCAGTTAGAACTTCAAATGAAAGAGAATTATGGCATAAATGATTGGGTCATACTAGCACATCATCCTTAAATGAAATAATCAGATACAAAATGGTTGAAGGGATACCAAATATTTCATGGGAATCTACAATCTATCCAGAATGTTTAGCAGGAAAACAACATAGAGTACCTTTTGAAATTCATCAACATAGATCTCAACAACCACTAGAGCTAGTATACACAGATCTATGTGGTCCAATGAATACTACTAGTATTGGAGGGCACAAGTATTTTTAGCTTTTTATCGATGATCATACCAAAAAAATGTGGGTCTATTTCATGAAATACAAGTCAGAAGCTTTCAGTTGCTTCAAACAGTTCAAATTTCAAGTAGAGAAAGAATCAAGAAAGATTATTAGAACTCTTAGATCAGACAGAGGAGGAGAATTCACTTCAAATGAGTTTAATCTATTTCTCAAAGAAAATGGAATTAAAAGACAACTTACTACAACATACTCCCCACAACAAAATGGTATTGCAAAAAGGAGAAATAGATCCATAATGGAAATGGTAATATGTATGATAAAAGAAGCCCAATTGGATAATCAATATTGGGTAGAGGTAGTTCAAACAACAATATATTATATATTTAAAAAATAGATTACCCACAAGAATACTTAAGAATATTACTCTCGAAGAGGCATGGTCAGGAGAAAAACCAAGTGTTGCAAAGTTAAGGATCTTTGGATGCAAAGCTTATATGCATATCCCAAAGCAAAAATGTACAAAGTTGGATGAGAAGAGCATGGCAGGTATATTTGTGGGTTATGATGATGAATTAGTAGGGTACAAAATAATAGATCCATGAACAAGGAAAGTGTATATAAGTAGGGATGTAGTGTTTGATGAAGGATTCAAAGATGACACTAGAGAAGAAGAAGAAAGTAATTCAAAAATTGTTCTAGAACTTACAAAGGAAATAGTATCAGAACCTCAAGCAGAGATAGAAATAGAATCTACAAGAGAGATAGAAATAGAAACTATAGAGGAGATCGAATTAGAATCAGATCACACAAAATCAGGTACAATTCCCCCAAGAAAAGAACCCATATGGCTTAGAAATACTCTTAGAGAAGCAAATTTGGAACAAATGCTAGATCTTACTACTACAAGACCTCAAACTCATAGTCAAAGTAGAATTAATAGAGGGTTACTAAGTGTTATAGAAGAACCAACAACAACACTTCAAGCACTAAAACACTCATAGTGGAGAGCAGCTATGGAATCAGAATATTCATCATTACAAAAGAATAAAACATGGAACCTAGTAGAGTTACCTCTAGGAAAGAAAGTAGTAGGTTGCAAATGGATTTATAATATTAAGTATAAAGTATATGGAAGTCTAGACAAATACAAAGCTCACCTGGTGGCAAAAGGGTACACTCAAATAGAAGGGATTGATTATGAAGAGACATTTGCACCAATATCTAGAATGTCTGCTATCAGAGTAGTATGTGCCTCAGCAGCCCATCATCGTTGGCAACTACATAATATGGATGTCAAGAGTGCCTTTATTAATGGTGATTTAGAAGAAGTCTTCATGTCTCAACTAGAAGGATTTGTTATCAAAGGACAAGAACATATGGTTTGTAAACTGAATAAATATTTATACGGACTAAAGCAAGCACCTAGAGCATGGAATATAAATATCAATAGTCATCTACTACAACACAACTTCAAGAGGAGCACTTCAAATCCAAGTTTGTATACAAAAAAGGTTGGGAATGACATATTAATTCTCATAGTTTATGTTGATGATATAGTACTTACAGGAAGTTTTAAAAAAATGATAACTGAGATAAAGAGGGATCTTGAAAAAGCTTTTGAGATGACTGATCTAGGACTCATGAGTTATTGTCTTGGTTTAGAAGTACATCAAAATAAGGACAATATTACAATCACATAGACAAAGTATGCAAAAACCTTATTGGAAAAATATAAGATGGATAGTTGTAAGCCTAAGGATACACCTATGGAACAAGGACTGCAATTATCCAAAGTTGATGATACCTCTCTAGTTTTAGCTACAAATTATCGTCAGTTAATTGGAAGTCTATTGTATCTAACAAACACTCATCCAAACCTAGTTTTTGTAGTTAATTATCTTGCAAGGTTCATGCAAGAACCCAAAGAAAGTCATTGGAAAGCTACAAAAAGAATACTGCACTATGTCAAGCAAACCATAGATTATGGACTGACTTATACAAAGCATGATAAAGAATTTTGTCTACAAGGGTACACAAACTCAGACTATGCAGGATCTATAGATGATAGAAAGTCTACTTTAGGATATATCTTCTATCTTGGATTAGGACTAATTTCATGGCACAACAAGAAGCAACATTCAGTAGCACAATCATCCACAGAAGTAGAATATCATGCAGCTAGAGACACCATCTATGAATCTCTATGGTTACAATACATATTATTTTATTTGGGTATAAACAAAACTACAACTCTGATACATTGTGATAATCAAGGAGTACTCAATTTGATCAAAAATCCAATCATACATGAGCGAACAAAACACATTGAGGCTCAATGTCACTTTATCAGAGATCATTTTTAGAACTGACACATCAGCTTAAAGTATGTACCTATAGAGGAACAATGAGCAGATATATTCACAAAAGCACTAGGATAAAATAAATTTTAGATATTCAGAGATCAGTTGTGCAACCCAAAGAAACATCTCAAATAATGTAATACAAGGGGGTGTTAGAATATATTCCACTATTTGACATGTAGAACAAGTGTCCTAGTTAGGTATGCATGTGCACACATGTCTACCATGCATACATCTATAGGAAGATGAAGAGTCATAGCCATCCAAGAGTCTTAGTAGAAAGGCTATTTAGTCATGATATAGCCTTGAGTTATGTGACACTTACTAGTCACTTAAAAAGCATTGTACTATTTTTGTGAGATATGATTAATGGTAGTTTTATGAGTTCATGTGGAATTTTTCTATGAGTTTTACTTGCTTATTATATTGCCATTATCATAGTTATAATATTGCATACATATTTCATTGCTTCAAGTTACATTTACTTAAGTTTATAGCATCAAAAGCTAACAGTCCAAGGCTTCAACTAAATCATTTCTCCTAATGCTCTTAATGAAGAGAAATGATGGTGATTCCCTCAATGACCCTCTGGTAGAGATGATTATCCTTTCTAAAGAGTGATCCTTCCAACACTCAACTAGATGTATGTGGTGACTTCTGTGATGGGTAACTTCTTATCTTGGTGGTGTGAATTGCCTAAGTTTCTCATGTGATGCTTTCTTCAAAGGATTACAACTATCAAGTGTACAATGTTCTACCTTCACCAAAGGCTATTTGATGCACCTTCTTATATCTTATCCAAAGACTATTTTGATGCTATATGTCTTCAATTGAACATCCTTCTTCTTCCTATTTCTATCACCTTCTTGTTATCTGCAACTCATAAGTAATATTTGCTTTGTTTGGGTGATGAATGTAGGTGGATGCTACTAAACCAAAACTATCTTCCTTTCCTTGAGGAAGCTTCACTTTTAGAGCCCTTTTGAATGGTTCTATCTAGATGCTATGCAAACATAGAGTATGATGATGTAGATGTTTTCCCCTTGTGCTCTTAAACCAAGCCTCTTGACTTCTTAAATTTGCAAGCTTCAAATTCCTTTGCTAGATGATATAGATTGAAGCCAATATTACCTTCTATCCCTTGGTAATACCTTCCTTGCTTGGTTATTATTACACTTAGCAACCCAAGATTTCCACTAATATTTGTACTATTGTATATGCAAACTTGTAAAGTCTTCCTTTTCTTAGAATGGTATCAATAGAATGTTGATATTTTTATTTCTCTCAAAATATATCTAACTTCTATTATTTTGTGCAGGTTGAACCTCGAAGATTACACCTTTTTACACTACCTTTGAAGACTTAAATGAACACTATTAATTCAATCTCAAAACATTGAAAATGGTGCTTAATAACCTTAATAATAATCCAAATATAAAATCTCAACTAATGAGCTTTTGCACCTTTTTGTTGCATACCTTTCTAACTCTATAGATGATGATAATGATGGTGATTTGGGTCATGTAACTTGCTACCTTTTGTTGATGATATTGCAGCTCCTTTAGGCTATCCAAAAATAGCTCTCTTGCACACCTTTATGCAACTTTAACACTCCACTAATTTTCTGGCCAAAACTATGGTTTGGTGGATCCAATACTCCTTTAATATGTAACTCAAAAATATGTTCCTTAGAAGGCACTAATCCTGACCAAATTGTTGCTTTCTTACTATCCTCAAATCTGAATAATTTCATATTGTAAAGCAATCAATACCTTCACTGAAATGTAGTCCTCGAGTCTCAAAAATTTGGTAGGACACTCCTCCAAATCATAGCTAAGATATTCCTCAAGAACCCTTCAATGATAATCCCCAAATATATCATATTTGCTAGTTTCTTTATCTCCTTTTTCTTGTCAAATTATGACTTCAAACTAGACCTTCTTGTCAAGAATATGAAAGTCTTGAGATCTTCACCAAAACTACTCTAAAATTTGATAAAATTCTTTCCAAAATTTTCTTCCTTGGGCTTGTTGTTAGATGGCGATAATTTTCCCAATTTATTTATCAGAAACTTCTCCTTGGTAGTGACTTTCTCCAATGAGTTCTTCTTGGAAATTTTCTAATGAGGATCATCAATCCTTGTCCTTGTTTCTCCTTGAGACCTTTCCAATATATTCAATCATGCAACTTATAAAACTTCAATGAGACCTTCCTTGATCTCTTTAATATTCAACTATGGATATTTTGCAATGAGATCTCCTTCTTGGATATCCAAAATCTGCTACTATTGAAATCTTGCAATAGGACTTTTGTTAGTCCTTCTCAATGCTCAATCTTCCAAATATGGAAGTTCTTCAATAGGGCCTTCTATGGACCTCTTATTCAATGTGAAGTTTTCAATATTCAATGGAGATCACCAATATCCAATCTTCACTAGGACTCTTTTCCTTGAGTCTCTCCTTCCTTCAATGGGATATTTTTTTCTAGGATCTCCTTCCTAGATTTGCAACCTTCAATGTGGCTTTCTTGGCCACTAGATCTCTTCTCAATATACAACTTGGAGTCTTCAACCCATAAATATTTCAATGGGATATTTCTCCTTAGGCCTTGAAATATTCAATATCTATTTTTTTGCAATAAAGAACTAATATTTACTCGAGAAAAGCACATATAATTTCATACAAAAAAGGTGAAATTCTCCTCTATATGTTGTAGAAAGTTTCTCAACTTCTAGGAGTTAATTTTTTGCAACAATATATCTATATATCTATATATATATATATATATATATATATATATATTTATTTATTTATTTATTTTAACATGGTGGAATTGGTAGCCGCCATGAATCCGGGTAGGCTGTCTAGCTTTTATGGCCACCATAGTATTCTGCACTGTCCACCCCAAAAGCTGCCACATAGATCTTTGCGTAGTCCACCCCTATAACTGCCATGCCACAATCATTTAAAACCTTTTATGCTACTGAAAGCACTAGGAAAGGGACAAGCATTCAGTCCAGTGAGGCCCGAGATTTGAACCTTGGACCTCCGTCCCCCTTATGAGGTTTGGATGAACCAATTGGTCTACACATTGGACCTTTCTGCAACAAAATATTAGAAATAGAAATTTTGTAACTCTATAGAAAATAATCTTCACTACTTGGATTTCCAATATAGTGGATTCAATGTTGAGGTCTAGTCTTCACAAGTTTTTCTACAACTATGTGGAAAAACTCTAGCCAATAATAAATTTTAGAAATATGAAAAAGGAGATTTACAATCTGCTCTCAATTGCTTGTGTGGATCTCACTATTTCTTATTGATCTATTGTGTGCTCTGATACCATTTTTAGCTTTTGAAGCTTTAAATTTAAAGGAAATGTAACCACAAGTATGGAAATAATCATGCAATGTTATAATTATGATAATGGCTAAATAATATACATGAAAATATGTTAAAAAACTTGATACAATGCTCAAGAAATGCTCATATATGAAAGCTCATGAAAATATACAATGATCTTCAATGGAGGTCACAACCTCTCCATATTTGCAAAATGGATCTACATTGTAACTACAACTACTCTACCTATACACTCCAAAATCCTCTCATACTTCTACTCTATGAAGGCCTATTTATAATGAGATAAAACTCTTTGCCTTCAAGACACCTCACTATACTATTCTAAGACTCATGTACATGTGGAATTCATGCACATTTATAATCATTGCACATTCTTACACTTGTGCATTTATTATATTACTTTAATAAAACACTTAACTCCTAATACACTCCTAATATAAATATGTACCCATGGTGGTACATTAGTAAAGGACCAAATTATGTAATATGTATTCCAACAAGGAGAAAAGGTTGAAGATAAAACTCTTAGTTTCAATTATACTTAGAGCACTTCCTAAATCATTCAACGTGTTGATCACATATCTTTTATTATAAAAAATAAAGGTATCATTTGAGGAGTTAATAAATATTCTCCAACAATATGAACCTGAAAACCAATTGAGAAATGAGTCACCTAATAAGTCTCTCATAGTAGAAAAAAGATATTGCACTTCATCACAAAAAAAATTATATATGTGAAAAAGGACATAGTATAAAATCTTGTAAGTATAATGCATTGACTAGGAAGGATCAAGATAAAAAATATTCTAAAGGGAATAAAAGATATTAGAGTAATCAACTAGGGTATGTTGCACAATTAGAATTTGTACATAGGAATCTTATCGTAAATCATATATGTTTGTTATCAAGTACTGAGGAATTCAATAAGGACTTGGAACCTATGATGGTAAATTCATGTTATAGAAAAATAAAAAATATAGAGTTCAACTTAGATGATTTGAGTATAGTTCATGATTGGTCAAAAAAACTTATGCTATCAAAATTAATGATGATAGAGATTCAAATGATGATAGGGATAGTGATGCTTATATTTGTTTTGATGTTGATAGGGATTAGTCTAATGATCATATTGGTTATTTTGAAAGATGTACTAAAAAAATTGGTTCAATTTTTTTAAATAGAATGGGATACAGAAATACAGGTTTGGGAAAACATGGAAAAGGAATGAAAAAGCTAATTATATAAAAAATAAGACCAAAATATGAAGGTATTGGATATACAGGATATACTAGCAGTAATAAATTAGGAACTAAATTTATGATAGGAAATAGTGACATCAAATTAGTGATAAAGACTAATCAAATCAATAACAATGAAGGACAAAATGGCAAAAGGAATTTTGTAACAAGGAACAAATGTAATCATTGTGGTAGATATGGACATAAGATAGAGAAATGTTGGAATATCCATTATTGTGAAACATGGAGAGGACATAATCATTATAAAAAATCATGTCTACATAAAGAGAAGGAAAATATAAATAAAAATGGATTGTGGATGGATAAGTATGAATGAATGGAATAAGATGAAAGGAATTTTGTATGGTTTCTACAAAAGGAAACCAAGTGTGATGAAAAAACAAAATTTATTGAATGTAAAGAATGATATTGATCTTATCATGAAGAAATGTGAAATGAATTTTTATGATCCAAACATAGCTTTGTAGGTGACCTACAATAAAAGCACCTATAGTGATGATTATACAGAGATGATGGTCTTATGATTATTCTAGTGGATGAACCAGATGTAGTGAACCAAAGGTATAGATCTAAATGTAGTGACCCAAAGAAAGTGACCCAAAGCTAGTGACCTAGAGAGAAAGACCTAGAGGTGACTCAAATACATTGATCCAAGGGTAGACCTAATGATGGTTGTATATATTCAACAATATCAAAGGCAAAGCTAAAGAATGAAGATCAAAGAAAAAAATTAGAGAATGAAGGCAAAAATCCTTCCTACCAAATAATGTAATAGGAGGGGGTGTTAGAAGTATTACATTATTTTCCCCTTGTAAATATTATTTTGGTAGAATAATTTATATTTTATAATGTTGTTCTAATATGAGAGAAAGTGCAAGGTGTCAAGAGAGTGAAAAGTCACATTGATATGTGGTAAGATGAGAGTTTCGTCTCAATATGAGGAATACAAAAGAATGAATCTCCCAAATATTAGAGGAGAGTAATAGTCAGAGTATGGAAAAGTCATGTAAAATTATATATTGGAGATAAGTCTCCATGCAATAAAATCTATCTAAATCATTCATGTAATATTTTGATATTGTATATTTGTGTTATATTTATGAGATATTGTTGTTATTTCAATACTATACTAGTGGCATTTATTTGATTTATATTTGATCCCAGATAAAGCTTTCTATGAGCTAATATACATGGAAAGCTAATACGATTAAAGCCTAAATGTTTTATCCCTTTATCAAAGTCTACTTGCTTAAAACAAAAAATTCTTACTAATGCTTCTATTTGCCCTAACTAAAACCTATTGAAGGCTATTTCTATTTTTCATAGATTTATTTCCATTCATATAGCCATACAATATAGGTCCAAAACTTCTTTATACTTTAAGGCTTCCTTCAATGTCCTATTTTCAAAAAGTAAAACATCATCTACAAAGAGCAAATGGGTTACCTTCAAAGAGTTACCAATTTTGATACCCTTGATCATTTACTATCATTTATGTTCCTTGATCAATCTACTCACACCTTCTACTACCAAAATAAATAGGAGAGGAGAAATATGACACCCTTGTATCGAACCTCTGAAAGCCTTGAAAAAACTAGAAGTTGAGTCATTGATAAGGACAACAAAAGAGGTTGAATTGATACATCCCATCACCTAATTTACAAAAGGAATACTACATCCAATTTGGATCAAGCTTAGCCTAATATATAACCAATTTACTTTATCAAAAAAATTTTCTAGATCCAATTTTATTACTATTTCTTGTTCTTTCCTTGTCTTTATTGAATGTAGTCCTTCTTGGGCTACCCATATTGCTTCATGAATATTCATTTTACTCAAAAATCCAAACTATTCTTTTGAAAAATTGTTTGAGAATATACTTAAATTTTGTTAGCTATAATATTTGAGATAATTTTGTATAGGGTATTACATAAATATATAGTTCTATAACCACCAAAATATTTTGGATTCTCTTTTATGAATTGAAGCCAAGAAAGTAAAATTTAAGGATCCTAGCAATTGTTTGTTAATATTTGATAATTCTACCACTTTTAAAAGATACTCCAAAAGTTCATAAGAATCTAAATAAAAATCAATTGTCTATCCATATGGACCTAGACTTCTTCCTTTTCAAAATGATTTTATGATGCACCTTGCCGAAGCCATAACTTGTGAACCATATGCCCGTTGGCCTTGAAATTTAACAGGTGGTTTTGTGTGTATGTTTTGCATTAGGCGAATCTTTGATTAGCATGACTCTCCAAAAAAAGTGTTTTTGCGACCTAACTCCTCCATCTAGTGTCCCAAAATTAGCTTTTAGAATAGGTTCCCGGGTTTTTTGGGTTTTTTTTTGCTGTTAGAAGTTTATTATATTTTTTTATACCTTAATTTGAGACCTAATATTTTAAATTAAGGTTTGTTATTGTAAGAGGGATATGTGCACCGAATTTGGGTGCAATTTGACTCATTTCTATTTTTAGAAGTTTTTAGAAAGAAGATCTATTTTTAGCAGTTTTAGAAAAAAAAAGTTTTTAGGGTTTCTTTGGTTTTCGGTTGCTATATGATGGATTGTAATATTTTGTAGAGGGGGTGTGAATTCAGGAATGAGAAGAATATAAATTTGTAGTTTTCTTCCATTATTGTATTTGTGTTATGTGATTGGAGTCCATTTTATTGGTCTCTTGTAGTTGAGTTTACACCATTTGGTATCAAAGCGGGTGTGATATCGCTAGTGAAGGAAAGATGCCACCTAGAAGATATACCTAGATGAATAGGTAGATCGAGGATCTGAATGCAAAAATAGCATGGTTGATTGGTGTGATTGATCGCATGAGAGAGAGACGTCCAAGGGCACATGCAGATCAAGGTTCTGATGATGAAAATATACTTGAGGAATGTGGATCTGAGGTCCACAAAGAAGCATAACTAGAGGGTCTAGAGGAAGAAGGGCACAATTTTGAAAATTGAATGATACAAGCTATAGAGGGGCTTAAGGGGAATCGATATGGGATCAAGATCGAGGTTCCCGAATATTCTGGTGGGTTGAAACTAGAGGAGTTGATCGCTTGGATCAATAGCCTATAAAAATATTTTTAATGGAGTAACCTTGCTAAAGAGAAGAAGGTTAAGATCGCATGCACAAATTTGAAGGGACATGCATTTATTTGGTGAGATCATTTACAAAATACACGATAGAGGAATGGAAAGGAAAATATCAAGGATTGGACAAAGATGAAGTTACAAAAAAAAATTATACCTGTAGACTACTCCTAAACCCTATTTCGTAGATTTCAAAATCTTCGATAGAAGGATCAAAGCATTGAGGACTATACTAATGAATTATACAAGCTATCCATTCGAGTGGAGAACAATGAGACGGAAGACCAAAAGGCTACTAGGTATGTAAATGGCCTAAGTTTTACTGTTCAAGATGAGATGAGCATGCATCACACTCTTACAGTGGAGGATGCATATCAAATGGCCCTCAAGGCGGAGGAGAAATTGAAAAGGATTAATAGAAGAGGTAATAAGGGATTCATGCCCTCTTCAGGTCGAGGTTGAAGTGGATCTAATTTTCTCAAGGGAGAATCCTCAATACCTACTAAACAAGAAGAAGATGGGCAGAATCTAAGAGGAAGAGGATACCAACGAGGTAGAGGTTATGGTGGTGGATGAAATGGGAATGATCCGAGGAGGTCGTATACCTATTATGGATGTGGTGAAGAGGGTCACAGAGCATTTGAGTGTCCCCAACATGATGTCCAAGAAAGGGGTCAAGGAGGACAAGGAAGGGTCAATATGGTTGATATGGAAGAGCAGGATGAGGATGAAGTTATTGCTGACATGGGGGAAGCCCTTATGATAAGGAGGATGTTGATTGCTCCTAAGAAATATATGGTGCAAAGAAAATCAAAGGGGTAGACCATAGATGGTGAAGATTATTGGCTACGAATGAACATATTTTGAATAAAGTGTACATCAGGAGGGAAGGTATGTAACATTGTCATTGATGGTGGTAGTTGTGAGAATATGGTGTCAAATGTCATGGTTGAAAAAATGCACTTGAAATGTGAAAAACATCCTTATCCATATCGCATCTAATGGGTTAAGAAGGGGAATGAGGTAACAATAGATCAGAAATGTTTAATTAAATTTTCAATTGGGAGCACTTAGAAGGATGAAGTGTGGTGTGATGTGATCTCGATGGATGCATGTCACATTCAATTGGGAAGACCTTGGCAGTACGATAGGGATACTAACTATAATAGGAGAAAGAACACTTACACATTTTGGAAGGAAGGTGTAAAGGTAGTTCTTGTGCCTCTGAAGGAGGATGGACCAAGTGAGAGCTTGTTGACAATGAAGGAGTTTCTTGTAGAGATCAGGGATGCTAGCTTCTATTATGTCTTAACAACTAGGAAGCTAGAAATATAGGAAGTGGTTATGTCTATAGTAGTAGCTAAGTTGCTAAGTAAATATAAATATGTCACACCAGAGTTACCATATGGGCTACCACAAAAAAGGGATATCTAGCATCACATGGATTTTATTCCAGGATCAATGCTCCTAAATCTAGCAGCTTATCGGTTGAACCCAAAACAGAATGCAAAGTTGAGCAGGCAAGTGACAGAGTTGATAAAGAAGGTATTACTTATGGATAGTATGAGTCCATGTGCGACTCCAACATTACTGACCCCAAAGAAATATGGTGACTGGCGGATGTGTGTGGATAGTAGAGCCATAAACAAGATCACAATAAAGTATCGATATCCTATGTCGATAGTGGATGATATGATGGATGGATTGGATGGAGCTAAATACTTCAGTAAAATTGATCTACGGAGTGGCTACTACCAGATCAAAATTCGAGAAGGGGATGAATGGAAGACAACTTTTAAGATAAAATATGGATTGTACAAGTGGATGGTGATGCCATTTGGGTTGTCTAATGCACCTAGTACATTTATGCGGTTGATGAACAGAGTACTGCGGGAATATAATAGTAAGTTTGTGGTTGTGTATTTTGATGATATTTTTATTTATAGTAAAAGTGAAGAAGAGCATTTGTTACACCTAAAATTAGTGTTAGAAGTGCTCAAGAAGGAGAAATTGTATGTCAACCTAAAGAAATGTAGATTTCTTCAAGATAGTTTAGTGTTTTTGGGATTTGTAATCTCAAGAGATGGCATGAGGATGGATGATGAGAAAGTGAAGGCGATTTTGGAATGGCCTCTTCCATGATCTATAAAATAAGTAAGGAGATTTCATGGACTAGCTACCTTTTATAGGAAGTTCATTAGGAACTTCAGTAGTATAGCTGCCCCTATAACTGAGTGTACAAAGGGGAAAGAGTTTGTATGGACTACGGTAGCAATAGAGAGTTTTGAAATTTGAAGAAGAAAGTGTCAGAAGCCCCTGTTCTAGTGTTACCAGATTTTAGTAAGGTGTTTGGGGTTGATTCTGATCCCCCATTGTTGGGATTGGTGGTGTCTTAAGTCAAGAGAGCCGACCTATAGCATTTTTAGTGAGAATCTGAATGACGCAAGGAAGAATTATTCTACATATGATGTGGAATTTTATGAAATTGTACAAGCATTGCAAAATTGGAGGCACTACTTAATCTCAAAGGAGTTTGTGTTGTTTACTGATCATGAAGCATTGAGGTATGTAAATTCTCAGAAAAAGTTAAATAGCAGGCATGCCAAATGGGTTTCATTTTTGCAATAGTATACATTTGTCCTAAAACACAAGTCAAGAAAATAGAATAAGGTTGTTGATGCATTGAGTAGGAGAGTCTTGTTGTTGACCACTATGGAGAATGAAGTGGTAGGATTTTAGGGGATTAAAGATCTGTATGAATCTGATGCGAATTTTGGGAATATTGTGCAATAGTGCAAAAGTGCGGTAGGGGGCGAGTCCCGTACTATTTTTTAAGAGTATTTTTTTCAAAATGGTTACTTGTTTAAGGGTAATCGATTATGCATTCCCAATGGCTCTATGATAGAGAACATCTTGAGGTAATTACATAGTGTGGGTTTGTCTGGTCATTTTGGAGTAGCCAGAACTACCACTCTTATAGAAGAGAAGTACTATTGGCCAAAAGTGAAGAGAGACATAATAAAGTTTGTCTCTAGATGTAGAGTATGTCAAATGGCTAAGGGCCATACAAAAAATATAGGGTTGTATATGCCACTGCCAGTTCCTACAGGACCATGGACCGATCTAAGTATGGATTTTGTGTTGGGGTTTCCCAAGACACAAAGAGGTAAGGATTCAGTTTTTGTTGTGGTAGACAAATTTTTAAAAATGGTGCATTTCATTACTTGCTAGAAAACTAATGATGCAACTAGGACTGTAATTATATTCTTTGATGAAATTGTGCAATTGCATGGTGTTCCAAAGACTATTATATCTGATCGGGATACTAAGTTCTTGAGTCACTTTTGGAGGATGTTGTGGAAAAATTTGAACACCAGGTTGTAGTTCAGTAGTTCTTACCACCCACAGATTGATGGGCAAACATAGGTAGTGAAAAAAAGCTTGGGAAACCTCTTACAATGCATAGTGGGAGAAAAACCAAAACAATGGGATTTAGCCTTGTCACAAGCCGAATTTACATACAACAGTTTAGTGAACAGGTCGATAGGTAAATCTCCTTTTCAAATTATTTATGGTCAAAATCCTAGAGGTGTATTAGATTTGGTTGAGTTACCAATTGGGGAACAAGTTAGTGATGATGCAGAAGCATTTGTTGAGCATATCCAAAAAGTGCAAGAGTCAATGAGGGAAAAATTGCAGAGTAGTAATGCTCACTACAAAGAGTCTGTTGATGCACACAGAAGGGTGAAAGTGTTTGAAGAGGGTGATATGGTCATGGTTCATATTAGAAAATAAATATTTCCTAAGGGGATGTATAACAAACTAAAACTTAAGAAAATTGGGCCATGCAGGATTTTGAAGAAGATCAATGATAATGCCTATAAAGTGGAGCTGCCTGATGAATTTGATATTTCACCCATTTTTAATGTTTTTTATTTATTTCAATATCTTGGTACTATCGAGGATGGAAAATTATAGGATACAATAAATTGGGCACAATAGATGCCTAAGAAGAAAAATATAGAGTTGCATAGGTGCTCGATAAGAAGGTGATCACCACCAGACATGGGAGCTACAAAAAATTATTGGTTTAGTGGGAAGGATTACCATAGTCAGATAGCACTTGGGTTTTAGAGTCAGAGCTAAAGAAAATTTATAACCAAAACCTATAGGATTTCAATTCAGCTGAACTCGTACGAGTTGAGTTCTTTTTCACCAGAGGAGAATGATGCACCTTGTCGGAGCCATAACTTGTGAATCGTATGCCTGTTGGCCTTGAAATTTAATAGGTGGTTTTATGTGTGTGTTCTAAATCAAGAAAATATCCGATTGGCCTGAATATACAAAAAAGTGTTTTCGGGACCTAACTCCTCCATCTAGTGTCTCAAAATTAGCTTTTAGAATAGGTTCCTGGGTTTTTTGGGTTTTTTTGTTGTTAGAAGTTTATTATATTTTTTTATACCTTAATTTGAGACCTAATATTTTAAATTAAGGTTTTTTATTTTAAGAGGGACATGTGCACTAAATTTGGGCACAATATGACTCATTTCTATTTTTAGAAGTTTTTAGAAAGAAGATATAATTTTAGCATTTTTAGAAAAAAGATGTTTTTAGGGTTTCTTTAGGGTTTTTTTTAGGGTTTATTTGGTTTTTGGTTGCTATATGATGAATTGTAATCTTTTGCAGAGGGGGTGTGAGGGTGTGAATTTAGAAATGAGAATAATATCAATTTCTAGTTTTCTTCCATTATTGCATTTGTGTTATGTGATTGGAGTCCATTTTGTTGGTCTCTTGTAGCTGAGTTTACACCATTTTACAATTGAATATAACTCCCCGATGATTTCTAAGAACAAAGCTTATATTTATTCCTCATTGACCATCTTGGGTAAATTTTGAACTATTTTGATTATCTCTACTATATTTACTTTATTTGAATATTTATACAAGTCTTTAAAGCAATTTACTACTAATGGCACCAACTATTGTAATCTTCTCAAAGTGTTTCCATTCTCCTCATTTTTCCCAAACCATGTTTGTATATTTCCTTTTTTTTGCATAATTTTGAAAAAAATATATTTTCATCACCTATTTTATCCATAAAGCCCCAATTTTCATTCTCCATTTTTCCTTCTCCCATTCTAACAAGTATCTTTCTCATTATTTTTCAATTATTTGACTTGCATGATTTTATTTTCTAAAAAAAATTCATTACTTCTAGCACTTTAAAGCTAATTTAGAGAAAATTCAAAATTTTTAAGTCTTGTATCTACTTCCTAGTATTTTGCTTTGGCCCAACCTAATGTGACTAATTTTATTCTCCTAATATTACTAGTAAACTAAAATATGGTTGTCTCTTCTGAGGTTGGGTCATAATGCCTCCATTATGTTCTTACTATGTTTTGAAATTCTTCACCCGTCAACAAAATGGAATTGAACTTAAAAGGGCTTGGTGGTTTATCCTAATCCTTTTCTAGCTATAAAAATATTGGAGAATTATTAAATCCTTTCCCTTAATTTATCCAAGTTATCATATTATCAAAGACAGTTAAGAGATTCTTTGAAACTAGAAATCTATTTGGTCTTTTAAATATCCCTTGACTTCCAAATTGATTATTTATCCATGTAGGAGCAATATTTATTGGTTGTATATCACATAGTCTAACACTCCAAATTTTGTGAAGGAAAAAATTAGCTAATGGATCCATTTTGGCTTGCTCTCTCCATATTGTAATTATTTTGTAATAAAGTTTAAATCCCCTCCCACCATAAAATTCTCCTTCAGAAGATCTTGGCCAAAACTTCCTCCTAAAAAACTTCCTATCTCTACATGGGCCATACATATTTACTATAGTTATAGTTTGCCCTAACTCATTGGAGTGTAATTCTAACACTCCTCGTGCTTATTTGAAGAAGTTATCAATCAATTGACAAGAAATTTTCTATCCCAAGATAATTCCCCTTAAATTTTCATTTGAGTCTATCCAAATAAAATTCCATCTTGGTAGGAATGAATTAATAATAGATGTTTCATTTTCTACCTCTATCATGGTTTCCTAAATCAAGATAATATCAATATTTTGAAATTTAATAAGAATATTTAGGGCCATATTTTTATGAGGAGATCCAAATCCTCTAATAGTAAGAGAAATTAATGTCATGGATTATATAACTCGTGGGTTTGTCTTTCTCTAAGTACCCCAAAAATAGATCTTTGTTTACCAGAGATAATTTCTTTCTCAACTCTTTTTTGGGCTATTTTTAGATAAGAAATCCTACCTATGGAGGAACCCCGAGTTTGACTATCTTTAAAGCTTAGCCCCTTTTGAATTTTCTCAAATATCTTATCTTCCTTTCATTTTTTTTGAGATATCAAAGCATATTTTCCCACAAGGGGCAAATGTTTACATTGAGACGAGGGACTAGAGGGAAAGGAAATCTTGTTGATGGAGGATATTCTTAGTTTATTTATTTATCCTCTCTTTATTTTCTCCATGATATTAGAGAGATTTCAGTCTCTTTCATACTAAACTAAGTCGTTACTTGATCTCTTGTACTATATGTCCTTCATTATCTTCTTACTTTCCCTTGCTAAGGGAGAAACACTCTCTTATATCCTTATCTTAGGACTATTCTCTATATGGTCCTAAACAAATTTCAAGCTAGATTGTAAAGGAAAACAAATTTATTATTTATATCTTTTAAATCATCATGCAAATATAAGATTACCTTAATATTGTCCTCTAGGTTATTCATCAAAAAACTATAAAGCCTCCCTCTTAATATTGGATATCTGAATCTAGTCCTCTAGGTTCTTTGTCAAAAAACTATAAAGTCTCATTCTTCTCTTCAGTATCATCCATGAATATTTGTCTAGTTACCTAGTCCTTTTTCTTTTGTTGATTAAGTAATGCCTATCATTTTTTTCTATAACTCCTAGGATTTTTGCTTGTCCCTTATTTTCCTGAACTTCTCTTACTATTATATTCTATCTATTACTTATACCAATAGGAGTTTCAACTTCCATATACTTCTTTATTTATCGATTGCTTCTTCTTGATCTACATTCTGCTTTGAGATGATCATACTAGTGGCAAAAACTACATTGGAATGGGAATCCAATGTAATATAACATGTGTGTCATACCAACTACCTAATATCAATTTTGTATTCTTAGTTAATCCTAGACGTAATTCCATATTTACTAAGATTCGAGCTACCGATTTTTGAATGCCATTTAAATTTTTTGAGTCTACTTTGATAAAAAATATAAAAAATCTCCCTATCATCCTCAACCTCTTCTCATTCCAATATTCTAGTGGCATTGTAGATAACTTGATCCAAATAAGTTGGGTGGTTATCCTCTTTGAGTGAGGATCAAATATATGTGTCTATTTTTTTAGTATAAGGATACTATGATCCCATCTCCATCTTCCATTTTTATAGATTTGGTATCTTTTTATTTTTAGAATACAAACACTATCTAAAATTTTATCATTATATGGTATATTGGGAGATATATCAACAACTCGAACCATGTTGACTTTATCCAATCACAAATATTTTTTGTTTTCATCAAGCGTCTCATAAACCTTTCCACTAGAGCTTTATATTTCAATGGTAAAACTTGTTATAGCATTAGATATTCCTCCACAACTATTTTAATTATATCCTTTTATTTTTTGATACAATGTTCTCTCTTACCTCTTCCCTTATTTACAAAACATGTGTTTCAATTTAGAAGCTCTTGGTCTTGGATCAATGATGAGTTTGGGATATTTGATTTTATTTATGCTTCTATTTTACTTCCCTTCTCTTATTTGAGGGTCTGGTTTATGGAATCCTTAGTCCTTTTATTATAAAGTTCTATAATCTCCTCTTGGGAATAAAATATTGGTTCCTTTGAATGTTCATCTGGTACTTTTGTACAATCCATCATTTCTACTTCTTCATTCCATATTATCCCATACAACATGCCTTGATGTTCTATTTTTTTGATAAAATATTGGATTAAAAAAGAGAATATCATCAATCATTATCAAAATATAATATATTAAATATAAAGCAATTTTAAACTACTCTTTGCTTTCCCTTCCTTAGAGGCTTGGCCTTGGATAGGTAGTTGAGCTAGAGACTCTTTAGACATAGAATCATCATTGTATATTTTCTCATATCCTTGTATATGTTTTGATTTTATATCTAATGCCTAAATGTATGCTATAGTGAACTTGTTATCATATGGACCTTTAGAAATTGAATATAAAGAATATATTGTATGAATACAATATCATTGAGGTACTCTTAGGTCAACCTGTTATGCTTCTTGGTATGCATAGACTCAAATAATAACCAATTATGCTAACACCAAGGATGGTTAAAAATTGAGATAGAAATCCTTTTAAGATTGGGTGTTCTAGAGCCATAATATTCCCACCATAAATGTATAAAATAAAATATTTACAAATTATAAACTTACATTTGTAATTTTGTATATTACAAATTGAAAGGTTTAAACATTTTACCTAGTTGCAAGGTCATCATTGAGAGGCTCTCTTCAGCCTCCTTATATGCTTACAACTTAAAAGGGATCTTATAATGTTTGGCAAATTCATGTATCATTCTATCAATACAAATGTAAAAGCCCCATAGATATTTTTGTCATTCTTAAAATTGGTACTAAAAAGAAATTTGGGCTTCATGAAGTACAATACTATTTGAACAAAATTATGGATTTGCCTCATCTATATCTATTCAAGGATTTACCAAATGAGTTTATATTTGCACTAGTTGCCTCCATAGTATGTTTGAGGGTCTCTTTTATTGTACCCATGGCTTCCCATAAATACCACATTGAAAATTTATTGCTATCTACAAGGTGAGGAATCCTAATCAAGGGTTTTTTCGCCTATAATTGAATGACAAAAATTAATTATCATAAATTACTAAATATATATTTTAAAAAAAATATGAATTTGTATATTTTTAATTAAATTCAGAAAAAATATTCAAATTAAAATTTTAGATTTTAAGTTTACACAACTAATACCTTGAGTATTTATTATACGCTAACCTAAAAAGGGCCATGAAATATTTACCTTTAATTTGCCCTCTTTTGAATGATATTGAAAGGTATGGCATTCCTTAGTCATAAACAACTTCTTTAGATTAGCTGATATATCAATAAGGATATACAAAGTGATGAAGTGGAGGTAAATCAGGTGATATCTGAGTGAATAATGTTTCTCCCCTCATTGTTCTCTCTCATCAAGTTGAGCATCATTTCGTGGTTGTATATGAATATCATAACATTCTTTGCCCTTTAACCATGATATTTACCTATGATAATTTTATAATGTACTCTAGTATTAGGTCAATATAATGGATGATATATGGGCTCAAAAATATAGGAGGGTACTTCTCCTTGAGAATTTGACCTATAGATACATTTATTAGTGCATTGTTTGTCACTTCTTTGATAACATTCTTCACTCCTACTTTGAGCATGACATCCTCTAACAAATTTAATAACAACTATGAATATTTCACCTCTCATGAGGTATCAATTGAATTCAATAAGACCATAGATCCACCTAAAGCCACTATGAAATTAAGAAGTGCATTGTTTCTCACATTTGTGCATCCATCAAATAAAATATCGTAGCCCTTTTTACTCCATATTTATTCTCTTCTGCAAGAGCACATACATTTGCAAAACACTTATCCATTAAAGAGCCTTTAAAATTTTGGAGCTTCATCCCTTTTATAGCCTCACTTTTTACCCTCACCATAACTTCTCAAATATAGGTTGTTCATGCAATTAAATCTATAGTATAAAAAAAAAGTTTACCACCATTATTTGCACTTCCTTTAAATTTTTGTTCCTTCATGTGGTAGTTTAAAATATTTTTTACATTGTATTTGAACATGAAATTTACTCAAAAGCTTGTTGGATGTGATGGCTAACGATAAACTCTTTGGTAGTGAAAGCAATATCCATCAATTTGATATCATCCTCAAAAAATGAATTCCAAGGGCCTACTCCATGTTCAACTTCAACCACTATTTGTTTTTCTCCATATTATTTATCTACTTGGAGCACATCTAAGTCTTGAGCTCTTTTTTATTGTATCATTTTCTAAGTATCCACATCATGGTATTTTTACTTAACAAGATGAAATGGTGTGATGGATTCCTCCTATCATGTCCTTTCCATACTACTTGTAGAACACTTGATTTATTAAGGTATCATGTATACCATACTTCCACTTTGGGCCCCTCCATAGACTTAGAGTTGAGGCTATTGGATTTGGCTTATTGATATCAACATTGGTTTCTTGACCCTTACCTGAAGATACTATCTATTTTCTAAGGGAAAAAAGAAAAAGATAACAATAAGGAGTAATACCATAAGACATTGGATTAGAGACTATAAGAACAATAAAGAAGAGATAAAATAGAAGAAAAATCCCAAAACAAAATCTAAAAATGAATTTATAAAAACATTTCTAAGATCTTATATGAAGGAATTAAATCTTAAAAAAATAGTGTTAAATTTAAGAAATCAATATCCAAAATTTTTCTATGGTGTTTTGTTGGTCTCTAAAAAAATAAAGTTCTAAGGAGGAAAAAGTTGAAAACGAGGGTTTTCCAAATTTAAAGGTATTTTCACTTTCTAGTCTATGGGTATAAACCTTCTCAATATTTTACTAAGCAACTAATAGTATTTTGATGATTTCTTGTTGATTTCTTGGTGCAAAAAATTAAAAAACAACCTACCAAGCTAAAAATATCTTGAGAAGTTTGAGTTCTTATGAGAACTCAAAGAATTTTCCTACTACGGGTGTTATCATCAAAAAGAATTTTTTTTTTTTCTAAATGTCAATCTTGATTCTATAGCGATACTATGCTAGTGCTATAATGGAGATGTGGTGGAAATACAAGTAATGTTACATCCTTGTCATCAAAACCTATTTTAGAGATAATTTTTTATATTCTTTAATCATAAATTATTCTATGATAAATCAATTATTAAAATATTGATTAAAAATTAAGTATCATTTATAACATGGAAACTGATATAACTATAGTTAACTAAACATGATAAAATTCAAAACATGACAAGGTATGGTTATCAACATATACCTTTGTAAGGACTAGGTATGGGATATGTTGATAAATAAGATTCAATGTAAGCTAGAAAGCTAGAAAGGAAATTTACAAAATTAGGAAGGAATACTTTAGCTACTAAAGAATACCCTTCAATCCATGTCATTCTATATCCTATATATATTTAAGATACCAACAAAAATTGCAAATAGTGTAGAAATTATGCAAAAGAATTTTTTGTGGTTTGATGTCGAGGAAAAAAGTAGAATCCCCCTTGTGGCATGGAAGAAAGTGTGAAAAATGAAATCTAAAGGAGATTTAGGAATAAAAAGTATTACATATATGAATAATATCTTAATTGCTAAAGTAGGATGTAGGCTTATGAAGAAAGGCCATTATTTATGGGCTATAATTTTAAAGAACAATTACTTAGATAGCCAAGAAGATATGATATTTTAAAAAAAATTAAATCCCTATAAAGGATTGTCTATATGGAACCATATGGTGTAAGAAATAAAGTTTCTATGGAAATAAACTCAATGGAAAATTGGGAATGATAGGTCAATTCACTTCTAGGAGGATGCATGGCTGGAGAACCAACCCCTAAGCTTGGATGAGGAGTTAGTTGAAGTATGGATAGATATAGAACAAAGTTATGGGAGTATGGTTGTAGACTATCTAGCCTAGGAAGAGGGAGTGGTAAGGTGGAAGGACTTACATGGTAGTAATCATAGTGAGGAGTCTTTAAATAAGCTCAAAAGTAAACTAAGAACCTTCCATTGAGGTTTAAATATGGAAAAAGACTATAGTTTGGAAAGCTACTCTTGATGGATCTTTTAGTGTAAAATCAGCCTATGAGATTCTATCAACTAAGCCAAAAAATGAGTCTTAATGGAGAAGTATCTAGAAACAAAGGCAATGCCAAAAATAGTAATGTTCCTTTGGATGACTGTAGAATAAGATCATAACAATAGATAACTTACATAAAATAGATTTTCAATTTTCTAATAGATGTTATCTATGTGAAGAACAAGAAGAGTCAATGGAACACTTAATGTTAGGATGTAGCTATTCCATTTTGATTCTTCAAGGTTTAATTGGGTACTAAAAAATAGAATGGTGGATTTAATAGAATAGTAGAAAAATCTCTTTAGGTGTGTAAGGTTGAATAAGATATGGGATCTAATTTCTTTCCACTATACTTGGGGGATTTGGTTGGAGCATAATAGAAGAAAATTTAATGAGGAAAAGAGAACCTCCTTAATAATTAGGAAGATAATTTAGGAGGATATAGTGAAACATATTAAAGTTCTAAGTATGAGAGAAATTAAGAAATCAAAAAAGGAGGTGAGGATTAGTAAATATTGGGACCTTAACCTAGTTGAGACAGAAATTACCCAAAGAAAATCCAAGAAGGGTAAAATAAAATCCACCTAACAAGGGATGACTAGAGATAAATTTTGATGGAGATTCTAAGGGGAACCCTGGGAAGAAAGGGGGAGATCAATGATAAGTGATACAGGAGCATCCAGTGGTGTAAGAGTGATCTTGCATCATATAAATTTTTATTTATTTTTATTTTGTTCTAAAGTTTGTTTAGTTGTTTAGGGGATGGAGAAATAGACCTAATGGTGAAAGAATCACCCCAATATCCTGAGCGGTTTGGGAGATATGTAAGTTTTATGGTAAAAACCTTGCCAAAATGGTGAAAATCCTACCACTAAAACTTAAAGGTGAATTTTGAAGGCCTTAGAGGCCTCATAGAGGGATGAAAATTAGACATAATATCCTACATTGTTGTAGGTCTTTTCTAGAGCTTTCCAAAAATGTGCACCAATAGTCAAGCCGAGCGGCGAATGAGGAGTTATGACCCTGAAAAGTTTTACCCCCAAAATTCAAATTTCAAATGAAATTATCCTAGGCGAGAAAAATGAAAACACAGTATTATAGGGTAATTTCAAAATTGTAAAGGGGTTGGTCTCTGTAAATCCATATTTTGGATAAGTAATACAAGAAATATTTGGAGATCCTATTGCATTTATCTATTTTCAATGGATTGTCAGTGTCCTGTTGATAGAGTTATGCTTCAATAAGTGATAACAAATGGATCCTAATTGGTTTTTTTAGTGAATTTCTAGGCTCTAAGATAAGTCATCAACCAGAATCTAGAGTAGCTTTGGATGGAGTAAATTTGGCAAGGCAATTGGGAGAAAGAAGTTGATAGTGGAGGGATATTATCTCAACATTATTATTTATCTTAATAAGAAGACTACAGAGAGTTGGCATGTTTGAAGTATAATAATGAAAACTCTAAGGATTCTTAACTCACAAGAGCATGTGAAGATGAGTCATTTTTTCAAAGGTAATAGGATGGTAGATTGGCTGGCTAACTAGGGTGTTCTTCATGAAGAGGACCAGAGGTGGATTCTTCTAGATAATATTCACCTAGACATAAAAGAGTTAGTAGAAAGAGAAGAGGTATAGAAATATTATTTATGATTCAATCAAAGGTTAATCCAATGGCTTGTAAATTTTTTTAATCTAGTGAAGTAAACTCCCAAGAGTAAACTCCACCATTGGTAGATATGGGGTCACGTGGCAATGTAGTGGGATTTATTTTTGATCTTGCTGATATGTGGCTTTTGTAATTGTGAAAATTTAGTGATAAATTTTCCAACAAATATTTTTATCATTAGCAGTCATTTACAACATGGTAGATAAGTGGTAGTGTACTTAAGATGCCCCTCAATAGACTATAGGTCCATTGTACTTAAGATGTCCCTCAATGGACTGCCATAGTTAGGAGGAAATACCTCCAAGGTGTGAACTTCCTTAATGACAACTTAGCAAGAAGGGGGTCTACTTTTTGGAAGGCAATCCTCATGAGCAGGGATCTTGTCAAGAAAGGTCTTAGATGAATTCTAGGAAATGGGAAAACAATAGACTTTTGGAAGGATCGATGGGTGAGAGCTGAGGAGTTATCCCAGAATCCTTGTTTGGCTAGGATTCAAGAGCATATGGAGCAACATATTGGGAAGAAGGTTGCAAATTATATGTGGCAGGATATAAATATCAACAGGTGGAAACGCATCAGAGTATAGGGTTTTGAAGCGAAGTCTGAAGAGCTTTATAACATTTTAACTCAGCAAATTTTTCTCTCTGGAGAGGATGAAGATCACATTGTTTGGGCTGAGACTGAAAGTGGTGACTTCACAGTTAAGTCTGCCTATACTTTGCTTCTCAATGTGGAAGGTCAACAATTTAAACCGAGTTTGGTTTGGATCAAAGGCTTAATTCCTAAAATATCCTTTTTTTCATGGCTAGTGATTCAAGGAAAAATCCTCACTATGGAAAATATGTTATCCAAAGGTATGGTTATTGCTAACCGTTGCTACATGTGCAGGGCAGGGTGGGAGACAACCCAACACTTGTTTTTGGAGTGTCCGATAGCAGATTCCATCTTGGATGAAATTTTCCAAGCCTTTAGAATCTCATGGGTTAAGCCTACTCTTATATCCGAAGTGTTCCATCAATGGCCTCAACCCTTTGTTAGCCTAAAACTTAAGTACCTATGGAAAATTTGTTGGCATCATTTTCTCTGGCAGATTTGGCTAGAAAGGAACCATAGAGCCTTTAAGGATACCATTCACAACCCAAAAACCATCCTCAATAGGATTATTGTCTTTGCAAAATAAAACCTTAGCACCTTAGTGGATGAGAACCATTCAATTCCTCTCGAATAAAAAAAATTAGCTCGGGCCTTAGGTATTGAGGACAAACCTTCCATTCCTTTGCCCAATCCCAAAAATGGGATTTCTTGGGAGCCACCCCCCCAGGGTTGGTTTAAACTAAATTTTGATGGTGCAGCCAAGGAGAACCTAGGAAGAGCTGGAGCTGGAGGAATAATCAGGGATCATCAAGAAAATTTGGTCAAGGCCTTCGTTGAACCATTGGGAATCAGAACTAATAACGAAGCAGAATCTAGAGCCCTTTGGAGAGGGTTGCAAGTAGCCCAAGCAACTCAAGGTAACTTGATGATTGAAGGTGATTCTATGAAAATCATCAACCTGTTAACCAATGGCAAAAAACCTCCATGGAGAATCGAGGGAGTCATCCATGAAGTGAGGATCCTTTTTATGGCAAGACAAAACAGGAGGGCTCGTCATGTGTACCGTGAGGCCAACAGGTCAGCTACAAATTAGCCAACATAGGTGTTGATGTTGGTAGTTTTGTGACATTGACACAAGGTGTGCCATGTGAAGTGAAAAACATTATTAGTCATGAAAAGAAACCTACCCATTAAGGAGAAATATGAATGGGTGTTCTTTCCCCATGGAGATGGTAATAACTATGGGGTTTCCCTCTAAATCATACCAAATTGGAAATGAAGGTAACAGGGTGTAAGCCTTGGAAGATTCCGACAAAGAATAGGAAATGGGCAAGCAACAGGTTTCACAAGTGCAAAGTTCCAAACTTCAATTTCCTGTCAATGTAAGTAATGTTTACAGTTATGTTTAGGTATGGGTGTGCCTTTTTAGGAGGATGTTGTAGGGGATTCAACACAAGTCCTGGTAAGAAAGTTTCAAGGATGACTAGGATCTACAATCTCAGCAGAAGGCTGGATATTGTAATAGGTTTTGGGTTAACCTGCAAAACCCGGTAATTAATGAAGACTTTTACTTACAAAAAAAAAAATATAATATCCCATATAGACATGTGGTAACCACATCAAAGACCTCAGAAGATATTTTGAACATTATGATGAATGGTTTGTAGGAATAAGGGAAATATTTTGAGGGCATAAACTTTCCAATGATTAGTTGAGGAAAGTCGCTAAAAATGATTAAACTCAATGATAATGTTAAGGGATGGTAGTCGGTGTGGTCCGATAATGGTTTGGATTGGGGGAAAAATCAATGGTCTATGAATGAGGATTGTAACCCTTTTGACCTTTGGGTAAGGCCCAAGAGTCATCTTAGATATGTTTTTGGAATTAGGATGGTAGTTTGGAATAAGTTGAAAATGTTTAAAAATTGATGGAAATAACCCAAAATTTTGTAGTCCTATAAGAAGAGGTTTTGTGCAATAGGATTAGTGATGCTAGTTGAAAAGTGTAAAAGGGTCCGGGCCCTTTCAAAAACCTAGTTTTTACCCTAATAAAAAACCATGAAAATACGCAATTGAACAAAAACATATAAAATTATTTAAAATTAAAAACAAAAACAAATCTAGAATATATTATTTACAACATTGATCTACTTACTAAGCCCTACTACTATAAGAGTGAATCCTTTGCTTCTATAGTCATATGAATATCTTCAATTTAAAATACTTTTATGGCTATAATTTTAATTTAGTTTTTTTTCAAATGGTTACATACTATTGAAATGGGCATACACCGTCACCATGTAGTGGTATTACAATAGATTCGATATTATCCATGTATCACTTGACAAGATTCAAACCTAGAACTTCTACTTGAAAGGTGAGGGATTTAATTGGTTGAGCTAATGCCATTTGATATAACTTAAATTTTAATATAGGTAACACCAATAAGAATGTTAAATAAAAATATAAAAATATAAAATAAAATAAATACTATTAGATGATATTTTGATCTTGTAAAATTTTTAGTAATAAAAAAAATTACCCAATATCCCACTTATCATGTTTAATATTGTGTTGTGATTTTTTCTCATAATATTTCATACACCATTAACTTCTTGTATGTATTTTAGTTCTTTTAAATATGTTATATTTTTGCATTCCTTTTTGTATTTTGTAAATGTAGCAAAGAAGAATGATAAAATGTATACTATTGTAACATAGATCTCAAATTGAGCTTGCCAAAGGATATACCATATCATGAAATATTTAACAAGAAAATATGGTTTAGGGACCCTTAGGCCTTGGTCTCATCCTAACAACTAGTATAGTTATATTATCAAGGTTAGCTCTTGAAATTAGCTTCCCTAGGATCTCTCATATCTATGAAATTCATATGCAAAATTTTATCATAAACCAACACTTACTTTTTCAAAGAACTCATTAACCTTAAGATAAATATGGACTCCCCTTAAAGCATTTGAGTTCTTCCTAGTCTCCATCATCATTTATCACAAAAAAAATTGCTCATAAGGACTTGGGCAATATGAAATTGAATCTCATCAATATGTTTCTTTATCATATCATTCTTACATTGCTTCTACCACGAGTTACCATGACAAACTAAAAACCTATAAGTAGATGCTAGAGTAAAGTTTGTAATATTACATTGTAGAATTTGGAATAGAATTACTAAAGCAAATATCACACTTTCTATTCCACAAAAAGCTTAATAGATTTTCATAAAAAATATTTAAAAATAACATTAAAATCTTTGCAGCATACAAGTAATTCAAAACATCAACCCACTTTTTAGAAAAATAAGTTAGTAAGAACATTTGTAATTGAGTTCCACATCAATTCAACCTTCTTATAGTCCCAAAAGATATGCCCAAAAAATCATGCATAACAAATAAAATAGAGGAAGTTGGAGATATTATCAAATGTATAAGGTGAAGTCTATTAGAGAGATTTAAGCATGATACCCTCTAAGAAAATAATTAAGTTGAGGCACTCAATTTGGACTTCAAAATCTAGTTAGAAAGGGTCCTTCAAGTCAACTCATCAAGCCTATAATTCAACTTATAATTAAGACACATGACCAAGATGAAATGAGGAATGAAAACTAGGTATAACATTCAAACAAAAAAGAATAATGATGAATGTCTATTGAACTAATCCCAATATTTATAAAAAATATAATTTTGCATAGTAGAGAGCTTGGTAAAAAGTCCGAGTCTGTATAGTCTAGAAAAATAACAAAGCATAAAAGTATTGTTGATTAAAGGTATACTCCCTTTAAAGTGAGACATGTTAGCATATTTTTAAAAGTAATGTTCAACATGAATTAGGATTTATAACATATTAAAAGGTTAGGCATTTACAATTAATGAGATATTTTTATTGGATATCATAGATTTTAGTCTATATAATAAGGTTTGGGCAATTCCTTATAAATTTAAATATGAGCCTTGAGTCTTTTCCATAATAAACTACTTGTTACAATCATTTAAGTTCATTTACATATATGTACTCCACAAATATATATTATGAAATCTTATATAATGAATATTAAAAATATAATAATAACAATATTTAAAATTTTATTAGAAAATATACTGTAAAAATAAATTTCTAAAAAAAATTAATAGAAAATGTTACATGAATAATTGTTCAAGTAATTAGTTGTAAAACTAAGTTTCTATTATTTAGTTAAACCCTCTTATATTTTACAATAATATCATTCTAAAATAATAATATAAATTAATTTATAATTTAAAATAATTTTTAAAAATAAATATATTTTATCAAAAAATAATTATATAAAATAATAATAATAATTATAAATATATCTTAAATTTTATATTTTTAACATTTTGTTAAAGTACTAGTATAATTGATATCTATGTAAAATCATACTCTATACTAAAACAAAAAAAACACAACTCCAACATTTATTATTAAAAATATTTTATTAAAAACAATTAAAAATATATTTTTATTTTTTCCCCTATTAAGATTTCATTGCATCTCTAATATGATTAATACCTCTATAAAACCATGCTCTCTCAAACTAACAGAAGTAAACATAACAACTCTAACAATATTAATAATATTTTTAAAAAATAATAATTTAAAATATTTTTTTATTTTATTTTTTAAGAGTTTATTATGTACGATTAATACCTCTATAAAACCATGCTCTCTCGAACTAACAGAGGTAAACAACTCCAACAATATTGACAATATTTTATTAAAAGAACAATCAATTTTTTTTGAAATGAAATAAAGCAAAACTCAAAACTACTCCAACAATTATTTTTTAAAATGATTTATTAAAAAATAATAATAATATTTTTTAAATTATGATCATGCCTCTCATATTAAACCACACCAACAACCATGATTGAAAATATTAATAAAGTAAAACTAGATTCAAACATTTACTAGGGTACTAATTTCATCCTTGAAGGTTTGACTTTTTATTTAAAGTTCAAAGTATTACCGGTTAACTTCCTAAAATATCTTTTATTTATAATTTACAATTTTAATATTTATTATTAATTTTTTTAATTAGATAAGTATTAGCAAAGATTAACAACCAAAAACATTTAACATTCAATTTTAAAGTCCCAAATATCACTAAAAGCTTGGCAACACAGCAGACTAGTATTTACAAGACGGTAACGATCAGCTGTGAAGCCCAAAACAACGCGTCGTACCATTGAAAATTACATCAAACTAGGATGTCGTCAGGTCACCAAGTAACTGAAAGTAGCGAACGTAAACTACAATGCAGCCAACCCACCAATAGTGTAAACTACAATGCAAGTAGCGAATGGGAAAGATAACTTCCTGGCAAATACATTCTGGATCCAACTCGATACTAACGACTTCAATATGTCTGACCTGATTATTATGGTGTCTTCTCTGAACGCTCTTCAGATTCAGAGTCCATACTGTTCCTTTTTTCGTCCATGAAATCATCGATTCCCTGATCTTTTTTTTTTTTTTGAAGCTTGTTAAATCTAATTGATTTGACAATGGCAGCAAATGTTTTGCTTCGTTCAGTGATTTTGATCATAGTTTTGCTCCAAACGCAGCAGCAAGGAGATGGGGCGAAGATTAAGATGCAGATGATCCACAGACAGTCAAGGCACAGTCCTTTGCACAGGGAATTTGCAAGCCACGGTGAGAGAATGCAAGAACTTCTCCATCTGGACTGGCTGAGAATAGGATCTAGACTTCAAAGAGATAATTTTGAAGATCCACTTGCACCAACTTCATCTCCAAGACTTAGTTTCAACGTTCCACTATACTCAGGAGCCACTGTGTATACTGCTTTATATTTCGTGGATCTCTACGTTGGAACTCCACCTCAAAAAGTTGTATTGGCAGCAGACACTGGAAGCGATCTCGTATGGGTGGACTGTACTGTGTGTAATGATTGCAGCCCTGACAACCCTTTCCCAATATTTCGCCCTCAAAATTCCTCATCTTTGTACTATTTACCTTGCTCTTCTAGAGAATGTTATGAGATATCTCTAGATCGGAATTGCACCGATCCCCAAATGGGTTGTAGTTACGCTTACTCATACATAGACAACTCTTCCAGCAGGGGTACTTACATTCGGGAAACTGTCACATTGAACTCCACTTCTGGCAAGCCATTCAAGGCAGAAAATGTGTACATGGGATGTGGAACAGATAACAAAATGAAAATACCATCTGTAGGGGTGCTGGGATTAGGTCTTGGGTTCAATAACTTTGTTGCCCAAATGAACCAGACAAAGTTTTCTTACTGCCTAATGGATCTTCATGAGACCGCAGTGACAAACTCCATTGTCTTCGGAGATGTGGAAGATCTGTACTTGTCTTCATTTTTGAGAGAACCAATTCAGTATACTCCAATGGTGAGGGGAGCGTATCCAAACTACCATGTGGGCATAGAAGAAATTTCAATAGATGGAGAGAAACTTCCAATATCCAGCAGGGTATTGCAGATAGACGAAGCAGGCCATGGAGGAGCTATATTAGACTCTGGGACTTCACTCACCTATTTTTCTGAGGAGGCTTATGAAATAATACTGGAGGCCTTCCGCGTGCTAATCCAATATCCCAAGGTTTCAACGCAGTCTCCGCCGGAGAATAATTTTGAGTTCTGCTTCAACACATCGGGATTCAGTAATTTGAAATTCCCAGAGCTTGAAATCACTTTCTATGGAGGACTTAAGTTTAGACCGCCTCATCAGAATTATATATTCGAGTTTGGGGATGTGCATTGCCTAGAAATTCTACCAGGTAAAGATCTGACAATTATTGGGAATCTTATGCAACAAAATTTCTTCATCGAATATGATCTGCATTCTTCTGTTATTGGATTTGCTCCAACAAACTGTCGGCTGTTCAATGAGTAATTCAACAATCCAGGCTGTCACTGCGTCTGTTTCTGTGGCAATGTGTTGTCATGTGTTGAGTATTGTTTTCACTAGATGAGTAAGTTAGGATTAGCCAATAATGTATTACTTGAGCCAGTAGTCTTCCTATGGGTATCAAGAATCTGTGCTCAAGTAGTAGTTTTATGTCGGTTTAAATTTCCAGAAGATTTTTTAGTACCAAATTTGGAATTTGGAATCAATTTTATAATGTCACTCCTGTGTGATTCATTTTCTTCTGATCTGTGCGAGTTTTAATGTAGCAAGGGCTAGAACTCTCGAAAGATTAATCACTTTGTCTTGATTCATAAGAAGGAATTAAAAAATAAAAAAACTCTAGCTCTTTTTTGGGAATTTTAAAATAGCAGTTTTTCTGTGACCTGACCAAACGGCTTATTCCAATATAGTAGTACAAGATCTATGATGACATTATATTGCTTAAAGGAATAGATTTAAGAGAATTTCAGGCTTTAGCAAATACTGTTGTCTTTGAACGTTATGATGACAATATTTCTTATGGAATAGATTTGAAGAAATTTCAGGCTTTAGGAGATAAAGTCTGCAGATTAACCCAAAGCAAATGCTTCATATTTCCTGTATGCGTGTTTTATAATAATACTGCTATGTGTTTTTGTCTGTGGTCTTATGTTCTAGCGTAAGACGTATGTTATTAAATGTAGCGCTTGACCCAAGTTAAACTATATAGAAGCAGCTCGGTGTCCATCTGGAATCTGCATCTGAGGCAATCATCAGACCATCGAAAAAGGAACAGAAATCGAAGAGCTTTCATAGAATGGAAGCTCCTATTTTAATGATACTCTACCTTTGACAAAAAGTAAACAAATAAGCAATGAAAAATTTAAAGTGGATGTAAACAATGGAACCTTGTTTTTTTAAGTAATGACACCAAATATTCACCTATAAAGGCATTTCGAGTTTTTGAAGAGACATATTGATCCTAATATTAATTTTTATGTCCAAAATTTCCTGAAGGGTAGGGAAGGCTTCACAATGAGGATGAAACAAATTGCAAGTATATAATATTTATTTTCTATTGTAATTTATAATTGATCTAGTGCATAATTTTTAGAATTATAATTCAAGATTTTTCTAACAATAAGCATTAAAAACATAATATTAATAGTTGCTTTTATAGGGAAAAAATATTTTTAACTTGAGTTTATTTTGAGGGAAGTTTTTCATTCTTTTATTATTATTATTATTATTTTTTTCCTATCCTCTATTTTGTTTATGGTAAAGTTAATCACCTTTTTTTCATTTCATTTTATAAAAAATCTTAAAATTTAGTTGGATTCATGAAGTTTATTTATTATTTTTATATTTCAACAATGTTCATCTAATTTATGATATTTAGAAGAGCACTCATCATAGTCTTCACTTCATTGAATTGCATTGATTTTAAATTCATAAGAATAATGGTAAAGATGGTTGCTCCCTTAAGAACTTTTTCAGATTGCTAGTCAATTATCTAAAACCAATATTATATGCCTTGGCCAATTAGTTGGCACTCTCAATAATTCTAAACTTTGGAGTACAATAAAAAGGAAAAACATTAAAACAAAATAATAAAATAATATTTTATATGATGAACGTAATTAGAATGAGATGTTATTATTTAATTGTCTTCTTTATTTCTAGTTTAAGAGCACAATTATATATATATATATATATATATATATATATATATATATATATATATATATATATATATATATATATATATATATATATATATATATGATTGATTGATGGGAAAGGGTTTTGAAATTGACTCTGAACCTTTACAAAGTATAAAAGTGAAACCGGGTAATCAACAAGATTAACCCAAGAAAAAAAAAATGAGCAACTAAAACATCTCAAACAAAACAGAGAGAGGAAAGAAACCCAAATAAACCTAAGCACAACCAGTTCTAAGAACTCCAAAAAGACCAAAAGAAAATTTAGAGTAAATAAATGTCATCATATTGATCGAAAAACCTAAGGTTTTGAGGGAATTCAGAATACCAAACCCAAAGGATTTCTTCCTGAATGCCTCTATTAGCAAGTGAGTCAGCAGATTTATTTCCTTCTCTTAACACGTGTTGGATAATGACATTAGAGCACCTGCTAACAAGACTCCTGCATTCGTATATGATATTGAAAATAATCCATGAAGGGGATTGAGCAGCTTTAAGATAATTGATAAAAAGATCTTGCCTCAGCCAAGTTGGTTTGAACTACGATATTCTCTGCATAGGTTGCAATGATTTTCCCTTTATCATCCCTGATTTCCTAACCCTTCCAGGATTTCCTTTAACCACTCCATCGAAGTGGAGCTTTGTCCATCCTGTAGGAGAAGGGATCCAAGTAATGCTTGATCTGTTAACAACAGGTCAAGAAGTTCATGAAATATAATTTGTTAGATTAAAACTTGCAAACATGTAAGATTCAAGACCAGGTTTGGAGGCCCCATTTGAAGAGACAAGGTGGGCATTTTTAGAGCCAAAGGTGGTGATGCGAAGGAAGACAAATTGAGTCTTTGGAAACTCCTTTGATAACTCTATTGTTACATTCCAGCCAAATATGCCAAAGGAAGTGGTGTAGGCATATGGACCACACAAATTTTAACTAAAAATTAAAGAAAGGGTTAGGCCATTGCTCAAACAAAAGGATGATGGAAGATGGTTGAACCCAGAAAATGTTGACCAAATAAAATAGGGAATTCAAAATGGAAAGAGAAAAAAGGGCATTGCAGGAAAATATGGACAATTGATTCCCAATTGGACTTGCAAAGAGGACAACAATTAGGGATAAAAAGGCATTTGATGATTAAATTATCCATAAGTAAAATTTAATTTTGAGAAGCAAACCAAGAAAAGAAGCTGATTTTTAAAATTAGTTTTTTAACCCAGATTAACTTACCAGGGGTCCAGCTAGGTGAGGGGGTATCTTGAATATAGTAAGCATATTTAACCATGAAATTACCATCCTCACTAAGCTTCTATATGAGTTTATATTTTGACTAGGATTTTGGAATAACAAAGACTCACAATAAATTTTGAAGGATTTTGGTAGTAGAGATGGAATTGACATCTAGATCATTGGTGGGAATGGATTTCCAAAGACGTCAGTTAGGAGAATAAGAAATGAAGTTAATAAATCTACTTTCAAAGGTTTGGTTCATGAAGGTCTTGAGAATTGCTAGACTTGGCTCAGATATGAGGGGGTGATCCTTAAGCCAAACATCTTCCCAAAACATGATAAACTTACCATAGATAATTTTCCATCTCATTCTCTTCCTGATGATGTCCCTCCATTGAATGATAGAATTCCAAAAGCGCGAACCTTGAGGAAGAGGTTGGTTGTCCATGAAAGAGGTTTGCTTGAGGTATTTATTTTTTACTATATCAATCCAAGTAGATTGAGCCTCGATGATAATTCTATAGGATTTTTTTGCCATGAGTGTCAGATTCATTTTGTATATTTCCCTAAAGCCTAACCCTCCTTGGTATTTTTTCTTGCAGATTTTGTCCCAAGCAACTAAAGGGAATCTATTCCAATTTTCATTTCCAATGGAACTTTAAATATTGACATGAATAAAATTGGAATACTTTTGAGGTACGCTTGCACAAGAGTAGCCTTAGTCATTTGGCTTAACATTGTTTTTCCACCCTACCAGCTTCTTTTTTATTCACTCAATGATATTGCTCCATAAGAATTCTGAAGGATTGTCGTGAAAAAGAGGGAGCCCAAGGTAAGTAAAAGGAAGCTAAGAAATAGTACAACCCAAAATCGTAGTAATATTAAGTTGTCTGTGAATATGAGTATTTAGGAAATAGATTATGCTCTTCATAAAATTAATTTTCTCCCCAACAACTTCAAAAAAAAATTAGAATAGATTTGATTATTTTGTCTTCAAGAACTAAGGACAAAGTTTCTAGGATAGTATCATCCACAAATTATTGATGAGTAATGGGCCTACAAATAGATGAGGGCTTGATACCAAAAATAAGACCCAAAGAGAAAGCCTATTTAAGGGATCTACCAAGTGATTCAACCATGATGATGAAGAGGAAGGGTGACAAAGGGTTGCCCTGCCTAAGTCCTCTAAAACTTTTAAAGTATCCCGTTGTTGAACCATTAACAATAATTTAGAACCAGGTAGATGTTAATCATTCCTTAATTAAAGTGGCCCACTCCTCATGAAAACCAAATTTCTTTAAAACTACAAAGAGAAAGTTCCATGAAACCCTATCAAAGGCTTTGTTGATATCAATTTTTAGGAAGAGGTCAAGTTTTTGTCTCTTGGAAATAGAATGAATAAGTTCATGTATAGTAATTATACCATCTGTTATGAATCTACCTTTGATGGAGCTCCCTTGGTAGTGATCTATTATGTCTAGAAGGATAACCTTGAGTCTATTGGCCAGAACCTTGGATATGAGCTTGTAAATGACATTACAAAGGCTTATCGATCTAAAGTCAAATATTGATTTACTTACTTGGGACTTATGGATAAGAGTCAAGAATGTTGAATTAACATCTCTAGGAATGGATTTTGATTGTTGAAAGTATTGGACAACACAAGTTACATCATTCTCAACAATATCCCAAAAGAGCTAGAAAAACCTAGGAGGGAATCCATCAAGTCTAAGAGTCTTATCAGGGTGCATAGAGAACAGGGTATATTTGATTTCTTATTTTGTGAACTTCTCAAGAATATCAGCATTTTATTATTGGGAAATAATGCAAGAAATGTTTTTAAGAAGAGCATTACAAGCATGGAGGGAAGATGGTGCATTGGGTTCCAAAATAATATTAAAATTAGAAACAACTTCAGACCTGATTTCATGAATATCATTGATGCTTGAACCATAACTCCTAAGGAGTTCCCTGATTTTATTAGAACTTCTATGTTTGAGTATTGATGCATGAAAAAAATTAGTGTTGGAGTCCCCTTCTTTTAACCATAATGCTCTATATTTTTGCCTCTAGAAGATTTCTTCCTTAGATAGTAGATTGTAGAATTTAGCAAGAAGGTTATGTTCATCCTACCTGAGACCTGGGTCTAGATTCCCATTCTAAATACTAGATTCATTATTCATCAGTTGTTCAAAGATTCGTTGTTTGTCTTGGAAAATATTCCCAAAAACTTCTTTATTCCATTGCTTTAACTTAAGCTTTATAAAGCAAATTTTCTTGGATAATTGGGTTAAGAGAGGCCTTGAGAAAATTTCTTTCCACCAATCAGAGATGCATATTCGAATGTTAGGGTGTTGAAGCCACATTGAATCGAATATTAAAGGTATTTTGAACTGGAGAGCTAGCTATAAAACTTCAAAAATTAGAGGGTTGTGATTTGACCCTATTTTAGGGAGAGAGGTGACAGTAGCATTATTGAGAAATTGAATAGCTTATTTAGAAAATAAAAACCTATTAAGTCTTATCTAGATGAGTTGACTACCATATCTCCTATTACTCCAAATATACTTCAAATATTTTACACAAAATCTACAAATTATTCAAAACATGTGGAAATTACTAGAGCTCCCCCATGCTTGTTAGAAGGATAGAGAGGGTTGTTGAAATCACCAGCAAGCATCCAAGGTTCATTTTGAAAGTTGCTCCTCATTTGGTTTAGTGTGGTCCAAAGGGAACGACGACCAATAATGCTATTAGGAGCATAAATATTTGAAATAATCCATTGGTGTTTGGAGTCTTTATTGAAGAATAGAATGTTTATGACTATTTTTTAAATTGATATAAGTATACCCTCAATAATGTTTGGATACCACATGCACATGAGTTCACCTGAAGAGCCATTGGCAAGAATGAAAACATATTCACAAATTTTCCATAATAATTTACCAATCCTTTCACTGTTCTCAATATCAGTTTTTGTTTCTTGGAGTAAAATGATGCTAGGCTTCAGAGTTTCCCTCATGGATCTAACCAACCTCTGTTTGGTTACTCCATTGAGGCCTATCACATTCCATGAAGGATATTCATATAGAATGTTTGGAATATTTATTTCCCACACCTTTGCCATGATATGGAAGTGGTTTGGATATTTTTCCCTCCTTGGGAAAATCAATGTATGTTTGATCTGATAGAGATGAAATAATAGTAGGCTAAAAGCCATTGGAAATGTTCAGATCAATTTCTTTCTTCCTTCTCTCTTGATTTTATGGTCTTCCCTTTTTCTTATCACTGCCAACATCAACAGTAATTTTCCTTGGTTTCTTGTAGCTTATTTAAGAGGACTGAGAAGTTGCTCCAGAACAAGAGAATGCGAATCAGGGGAGGAGAAATTTGATAGGAAAGCAAAATATTTTTGGGCTGGAAGGAATGGGTTGGGTTTTGGTAAAACATTGGTTGGAGGTGGGAAAGAAGACCCAAACCTAGTGGGGGACTGGGGAGCATCACAAGGGTGAACAAATAGATAAGTGAGATTATTGTGAACAGTTTCAAATATGGTAAGATCTATAGTTTTAGGGTCAGTAGGGGTATCTTCAAGGTTTGGGTTTTGACCATTTAATTGCATGAAAGAATTAGGATTTATGAAAATATAACTTATTTGGTATTCAAACTACGAGGCCTGATTTTGAGAGATAGGTTACTTGCCTTTGTCGATATGATTCTTTTTCTTGAATATTTGAGCTGGTTGAATGTTCCTCATTCCATTCTTGCCATGATTTACATCCTTATTTATATACTTCTTTAGAGTGGGGCATTGAGCATGAAGATGACCCTATTTTTGACATTCAATGCAAAAAGTAGGTTTGTTTTCATACTCGATAGTCTGACACCTTTTGTAAGATATTGAAATGAGATCTACGTAAGTTGGTAGTTGGGAATCCATATTTACAATGATGTAGATGTGGGCGTAAGTAAGGTGACTTCTTTCTTTGGTTGTTGAATCAATGGCAATAAGGTCACCAATGGTTTGAGATATGCCTTTGAGAATTCTAGGATGTTAGAACTACAAAGAGAGTCTTGGAAGCCTGACCCAAATGGGCACTAAGTTTATGCTTTGTGTTTTTGGGTCAAAATATTTGCCCCATTTCCTCAATAATAGACTTCTTTTTCCAAAGAACCATGGATCTCCAGTGAGGATTTTTCTCACGTCTTAAGGATTGTTTAATCTAATTAGGAAAAATCCTCTTGGGTAAGTTTCTAGCTCCATGTTACCTATAGATTGCCACTTTGAGAAGGCCCATTTGCGAATGGACTCAATGTATGACCTGGTACTAAAAAAATTTCCAATTAGTGACAATAATTCCTAGAATACCAAGGGAGCCATAACCTCAAGAGGAATTATGATCTCTCTTGCTAAATTAGTGAGAGGAAAGGAGTCCTGGATAGTGGAAATAGAGGATACCATCCTGAAGCAGACTTTATCTACAAAGGAATAAAAAATAGTGTTTCGAGATGGAGCTATCGGGGGTTCCCCTTTGATGCCCGTGACTTCATCTTTACCTGCATCATCAGAATTGGTATCCTTGATTTCAATCGAAAGTCCTCCCTAATATTCACCTGATCCTAGAGACCTACCTGCAATCCTACCATGGTTCCCACTCTATTCTACCATAGTTCCTACCCTACTGCATGACTCCATTGTTTCTCACCTTTGCTACCCTAGCAATGCTAAACCACTACCCTTTGTTGCACTTCTCTACCCTATCACTGCTCATCCGCTGCCTTAATTATAATATATTTTAAGTGTATTTTAAACCTCTATCAAAATATAACACATAAAGACCATTATTGAGGGCTCAATAGTTTTCAATTATAAATATGTTGAGATATCTATGTTGTTTTACTTTACCAATTTAAAATTGTAAGTATAATATTTTACTGAGAAACATTATATTACTTTTAAAAGAAAAATGTGTATTTTTCCAGTATGTCTATCCTCTAGGATGTTTTCACTATGTCTCTTATTTTCTCCATGCTAAAAAACATTATCATAAATTTTTTTCATTCTTTTTATATCAAATATATTCTTCAACTTCCTTAAAGTGCTATTTAAATCAAATATATTCTTCAAATTCCTTAAAGTGTTATTTATATCAAATATATTATTCAAATTCCTTGAAGTGTTGATAGCACTCATGACTATTTATGAGTCCCCCTCAATTGAAATATATCTGCATCCTAGGCCTTAATTTTCTATTTGAGTAATGACAAGAATTTTATCTTCATTATTTTGAAAAACACCATCTCCATCAACTTTTCTCAAATTTCCTTAAGAAGTACCATCAAAATTATATTTGATAAACCCAAATTTTGGATATTTTTATTTTATCCTAGATCAAATAAGATCTTTTTTTTTAAATACAACATCACAATTGACTCTTCCATGTATGTTCAAATTTTGTAACCAAGTTGTTACCTTATATTTTTCTACACTTGAGACTTCCCATGATGAGCACCATATTTGTAAATATTTTGCAATAGAGGCAATAATATGGTTCTAAAATTGGACATGATTTTGAAATTTTGTTATTCCTTTCAACCCATAAATTCCAAAAAATAATGATAATTCCAATCCTTCACAAAATACATTATGATTTAGCTTTGAAATAATTAATCCAATATTTTGTCAACTCTTTCAATGTTGATGGAGGTACCCAATATATTTTTATATTTTTTAAAAAGTAACCCTAAATGGTGTGAGCAAAGGGACAATGCAGAAGTAAATGGTCTAATGTTTCTAAATGCTTCTCACATAAAGGCAAATCTAAAAGGTCTATGATATCAAATTATTTGTAGACTCTCTAATGTAATAATATTACTTGGAATTGCTAACCAAAGGAATGTTGATGCCTTAGGGAGAGCCTCTAGTAGCCAAATATTTTTTCAACAAAAGTATTTAGTAAAAGGAAATTTTGATTGCTCTGAATTCTCACATCACAAATTAACCATCTTTTGATAGATTTTAAACCAACTCATCCTTTTGTGTAAGAATCGAAAAATAAAATTATTGAAGTATCTTTTGAAGTCCATTTACAAATTGTTTAAATTCCTCCCCTTTAACTAGGTTACTAATATAAATTCATGATTTGGAGTTGTTGTTCATATTAATATAGTCTTTCACCTACAAAACTTTATAATTTAGGCATACCTAAGCTAATGGTTTCTATTTGAGTTAGATATAATGTGATAAACCTTCAACCAAGCATCAAATAAACAATTTATATAAATCCCTTCATTGGCTAACCATATAATATATTTCTTTATCAATTTTAAACTATCTAATATGAAATTTCATATTAATTATCCCTTAGGTAGGGTTATTTTTATAAATAATATCATTTCATCAAGATAATGTATTGTTTCTTAAGAAAAACTAAAAAGTAAACTAAAAAATAAAATTAATCTAAAAATTGCACTTTAAATAATTCCCACCTACTGGAAATGATGTAAGAAGAGGTGCAATACAAGATATGTTTCCCTTATTACTATTCAAAAAACTTATACAATTTTTTTTCCATATATTGAAAAAAGACCATTTTTAACACCCATGTAAGGGGCTCTTTTGTAGGTCCTTTTATCCATCCAAAAGGCCAATAGTTTTGAGTAATTGCCTTCGTTTAATGCTTAAGGATGAGGATGAGCATGAAGTAAGAATTCCTATTTTTGGATAAGAATAAATAAAGTAGAAGTAAATAAAGCATGCAATGAGTATGCAAAGTGTTATTTCAAGGAGTTTATATTTAGAACTAGTTAAAGCTAAAAGTAAAAGATAAGGAAGAAGTTTATTTTTAGAAAATAAAATTGTATAACTTGTGATATTTATGATAGAAATAAGTAAGCAATTATAGAGTATTTTTATTTTAAAAAATTGTGGTTTTTCTTCCCCAAATTTGTCAAAGCTTTCAATTGGGATGTATTCTATTTTTTCATTAATTGTTGTCATTTTTCTTGGTGCTCTATTTTGGATACTCTATTTTGTAGGTCTTGTTTTCAACAATTGGTATCAAAGCATAGTTTGAGAGAGGTTGGAAGATAGGGTAGGAAGAAATAATATCATGATATTTCCTCTAATTAATAGGTAACTTTATGATTATTGAACATTAAAAATATAAATTCTAATGGTTTACAAAGAAGTTTGTAATATTGTGTAGGATGGATATGTGGAGCCACAAGATTGAAATGCATTGACGATGCAAGAATGAACCAACAAGAGGGAAGAAAATAAGAAATATGCATTATCAAGGTATTTGATCCAAATTATTGTGGATGAGAGTATTTTTCCAAAAATTACTTCAGCTACAAGTGCCAAGGAGGCACATTACACATTGCAACTATCTTAATAGGGCATAAGTAAGGTGAAGTTGGTTCGGTTGCAAAATATGAGAGAATTTGAAACTTTGTAGATGAAATACAATGAAAAGATTATCAATTGTTATGGTCAAATGGAGAATTATGTTAACTAGCTTTGCATCTATGGAGAAGACATTATAGATCAAGTAATGTGTGAGAAGGTATTAAGGTATCTACCTATGAAATGAAATTTCATAGTTAATGCAATTGAAGAAAGTAGAGATTTATCAGTTTTGAGGTTGAATAATTTGATGGGTTCACTAATATCCCATGAGATTAAATTGTATAATTTTTTTGATGACTCAAAGTAAGCTTTTTTAGTAAAGGCAAGTGTTGGAAACAATAGTAATAGCCCTCGTTCATTCCAAGAGGAAAAGGAATCCTTATAAAGTGGAAGATGTTATGGACAAAGAGACATAGATAAGAGGAAAATACAATGTATCTATTGTAAGAAATATAGATTTTTAAAGAAGAATTGTTGGAAGAGGTAAACTGACATGCAAAAAAAATTAAAAAATTCATGGGTGATGATGGAGAATATTCTAAAATAAGCATTTTCTTCTCATCAGGTAGCTAAAAATTGGGTTATGATTTATGGATTATTGATTTTGGGTTTTCTAACTATGTGACAAGTAATAAAGAGTTATTTTTTGAAATAAGTGAAACAATAAAAAGCAATGTAATATTGGGGAATGATAAATTATTGATGCTATTAGCAAAGGGACTCTAGCTATTTAAACTAATCAAGGAGAGGTAAAAACTATTCATGATGCATTCTATGTACCTGGCCATAAACATAATTTATTAAATGTAACACAACTATTAGAGAAATATTATAAAGTTTTATTAAAAGACAAGGCTTAAAATTTATTTTATAATAATGGAATATTGTTGTATAAAATTCCCATGACTAGCAATAGAATATTTCTATTAAAAAAGTAGCATGTGAGTACCAATGTGTTGGAGGCTTCAATTGATGATAGTAATTATCCATGGAATAATCATTATGATCACTTGAGTTTCAAAAAATTGAAGCTTTTGCAAGTGAAAATTATGATGCATGGAATACAAAACATCTTAACAAAATATGAAGTATTTTTTGCAAGTGCACATAGAAAACAACATAGGAACAAGTTTCTAATAGGAAGGCACTGGAAAACCTCAAAATAATTATAGTTAGTTCATCCTGATATATGTGGTCCTTTATTTCTTTATATTTATAAATGATTATAAAATAAATAACTGGATATTATTTTTAAAGAAGAAGAGTGAAGAATTTATATGTTTTGTGAAGTTTAAAGCAATGGTTGAAAAAAAAGTGGACATTGTACTAAAATTTTAAGGACTAACAGAGGAGGTGATGGTGTATTATGTAAAAAAATGAATTAAAATACAATTAATGGATGTTCTCACACCACAAAAAATGTTATAGCTAAACAAAAAATCCATACTATAGTAGAAATGGTAAGGTCTATATTGCAATACAAGCATATGGGAAATAAATTTTAGGGAAAAGTAGTTGCAATAATTATATATATTTTGAATCAAATCCCAACTCATGTAGTATTGTATTGCACATCTAAATAATATTGGTAAGTATGGAAGCCTAGTATAGGCCAATTGAGGGTTTTTGGGTCCATTGAATATTTACATGTTCAAGATAAACATAGAAAAACTTGAAGTGTTAAAAATAAAAAGTGTATTTTTGTAGGATATTCAAAAGAAACCAAAGCATATAGGTTGTGGAATAATACATTTGGAAAAATGATTATTTATCATGATATGATATTTGATGAAGGGGAAGTTTAGAAATTAGAAGAGCAACAAGAAAAATAGTAGTCATAGAAGAAAAGGTTTTTCATCCCAACGATAGTTCAAGCAATAGTTTGAGTGTGACTTATACTCCAAGCCCTCAAATAATATATAAAAGTCTTATAGATATATATGAGAGGACTAAATAGGTATTTCCAAACTTATATTATAAAATATGTCATAGAGTAAAGTGTGCAACAATAAATAAAGAGTTAAGAATCATGTATACAAGTGGCAGGATGAGAAAAAAAGACATAAGAGTCTTGTATTACATGTGGAATATGAAAGGATGCATCTTCTGGATATGTGAGGATTGAAATATTCAAGTATAGGAGAGTCATATTTCTAAGGCTATATTATGGAGATAAATATCCATGTAATGAAAAGAGAAGAAGTCATTCAAGCATTGATAATATAGAAGCTTGTATGCAATTTGAGCAATTCTATTGTAAGTTTTATTCAATTTATTGCATGAATGATATTGGTCATTCTACTTCATATTATTGTTATTTTATATGAATGTTTGTTTATTAATATTGGCCACATATATTGAATGCTCAAATATTGAATAATATATTGTGATCATGGGAAATGCAACTTATGATAATATGGTTAAAAATCCAACAATGGTATCAGAGCTACCACCCTCTATCCATAATTTTGGAAGAGGTATATTTGAAAGCTAGCATCAAAGAAGGATATAGTGTGAATTTAATTTGGAATAGGTTCAGGATAAAATCTAGCATTAGGTAAAAGATCCCTCATTTGAATTTAAATTGAAATCTTTAAAGAAAATTATTGTTATTATATTTAAGTTTGACTCAAATAATATTATGGTTCAAACTGCTATATTTGGTAAGTTAAAAAATATTGAAGTGGCCAAGATTATATGATATATTTAGGACCAATATTTCGACCTAGATGAATATAGGATAAGCAAAAACATTGGATGCATATCATAGGAACCTGGAAGCACAATCAAAGTTTTGAGTAGAGTTTCTTGAGGGAGCCATGGAAAGCATCCCAAATCTAGAGATATTCAAATATAGAACAACATCTAAGAATATGTTGATGCATACTACATTGAAGTACAAACTCTGAAGGAAGTTGGATGTGAGGGGATAGTCTAAGTCACCCTAATTTAGTTGGATTATCTATGAAGAAAGAGAGCTAGATAAGGAGTGGCCTAAGCCACCAAGAAGTAGAATTTATTAGAGTGGCCAAAGTCACTTAAGGAAGAAATTGAAAGATAAATAGAATATCTTGGAGGAGAATACTGAACCTAATAGTTCTAAATATTGGAGAATAAAATAGAAATGAAAAGCATTGAAAGAGCCTAGAAAAAGGTGGTAAGTCTATTTAGATCATAATATTTGAGAAGTGTTGGATGCATCAGTCAAGAAGCATCAAATAAAATATTTGACAAGAGTTTTGGAAAAGGAACAAGAAGCACCCTAAGAAATATAATACATAACAATATCATAGATCCAAAGAGTCTTGCACCTATTGAGAACCAAAGCAAAGCATATTGAAAAACAAGCCTATGCAAAAGGAGAAGAATTATATTATTGTTTATTGCACCAGTGCAACACTTCCTAGAGAAGCAAGAATAATGTCTATTGAGACATAGTCATATGCCTTTACTTTGCCTTGTCATATACATAACCTCAACTTGGCATAAATAGGAGGTAAGGTTTGAAATATTTTTTTGGAAAATATTCTGTAAGGTAAATTTCAATAGTAGTGCCTTTAATATTTTGAGTAATAAGGTTATAATAAGATAATTAGGTACAAGATTGTTATTATTAAAAGGGTGATAAACATTGGAATTTTTAATTTTTTTAATTACTTTTGGAGTGATAGGAAAATTGAAATGATTTCAATTTGATTTTTTGAAAAGCCAAAAAAAAAAAAAAATGATTTGATAAAAATTGAAGTTTGAAGATACAAGGTATTCTACTCCAAAAGGAAAATTCAAATTGTTTTTTGAAAATTAAAATTTTTAATATTTGATATTTGCATGTAGAAATTGCAATATGAAAATTGAAATTGATTAATAGTTAAAGAGATAAGGAGGTCTACTCCAAAAAAGAAATTGATTAAAGTTTTTGCAAATTATTTATTTATGAAATTTGCAAAAAAATTAATTCTTTATTATTGAATTTTCAAATAGAATAATTTGATTGATTGAATTTGAATTTGGATCTATAATGTTGTCTACTCCAAAGGAATTGTTTATCTGAAGATTGTTTAATTGGTTTTCAAATTTTGGAGAGATTGATTTTCAAAATTTGATCAAATTGATTGATTGAATTTGGAAGCCATAAGGTTTCCAAATCCAAAGGAATTTTAATATTTGTTAAATACTTTGGAGACTTTGTTTGCAAGTTTCAAGAATTTTATTATTTAAAAATTTGGAGAAATAAGGAATTCTACTTCAAGAAAATTATCATGGAAGAAATCATTAAAAATACATTCAATGAAGATAGTGAAGAAATGGTGAACAAGTTAAAATTCTATACATAAAATTTGATAGATGATTTTAATAAATTGACATAAAAGATAAATTATTTGAAGATGATATTATCTTTAATTCTCAAAAATGCAAAATATGAGAAGTTCACTACACTTATTAGCTATCTCCATGAAAAAAATTTTAGAGCTTGGTCAAATTTACAAAAAACCATTGAATTTTATATTGAAATATGCATTGTGATGTATATGGATTTATTCACCTTTGAGATATTTCAGGAGAGAAGACGAGAAATATATATCAACTGTGACACATGATTTGAATGAATATATGTTAGCTTTAATAAGGAATTTTTAAATTCCAAAATGTATTATTGTGATGACTTACTAATTCCTTATTTAGAAGCCACATTAGTAGCCATATCATAGCCAAATAAGAATACAAGAAATTTAAAGAAGATGAAGAGTAGAGCTAAGCACACAAGTTAAGAGAACAAAACCCATGAAGTAGAAATTGAAGATAAATAATATCAAGTCAAAGGACTAAAAGAAATATATTGAAGACTAAAATATTTGATAACCAAACAATGTAATATAGGGGGTTTTGGAGAATATTACATTATTTGGTGTATGCTAATATAACTCATGGTACTTTATGGTACACATTTAAATAATAGATTAGGATGTGGATCTATAATTTAGGAGTGTGATTTATATTTCCCTTTATGTATGTGTCTATGTGTAGGATGTGCACAAGTATCATGTAATTATGTGTGCAAGTGTGAAGAGTGAGAAAGTGTGTAAGTGTCATGTAATAGAGTGTGCATGTGTATAGATGTAGGAGTGTGCAATGTATCATAGAGTAAAGTGTTTAAGAGTAAATAAAAAGTCAAGATTCATGTATACAAATGGAAATATGATAAGCCAAATAACTGAGAGGCTTTTATTATGTGTGGAATATGAAAGGATGCATCTCCTAGATATGTGAGGAGTACAATAGTCAAGTATTGAAGAGTCATATTTGAAGATATGTTAATGTTACAAGGTCATTTTTATTATTTTTATTCCAAATTAATTTTTATGAGACTTTAACAAGACCTCATTAGGATAGGTTATTTTAATATGTAATGTCATTTCATGTTCATTTTAATTTCATGTAATATGGATTTGGGAACCCTAACCCTAATATCATTTTTCTCAATATATAATTCCATAACACAAAAGGAGAGATGTGATTTTTCATTCTCTCCATTGTCAAAAATATTCTCCTCATTTTTTCTTTTTGTTTCATATGGTTAAGCTTGGGCACATAGCATTGATCCTTGCTACAAGTGGTATAAAATCTTGGACGATTATCGCTCCCATAACCAATATTCTAGAAGCATTGCATTCCCCTCTTCTTCTCCTCCAAAAATTTATGTGTCGAGTTGATGGAGAGCATGAGGATGTTGCATGATGTTTATTAAAACCTCCATAGATTTTATTTTTATTGTAGATATTAGCTTGTATATCTATTTCCAATATCCAAATTTTGGATCTAGCTGATTTTGATGGCATCTATGTAAACTAACCTTGTTCATTTTTTATACAACCATAAAGTATCCAAAATCTATATCTGATTGAGTTTGGTGACCTTTATGTAAACTGATCATGTTCATTTTTTACATAGTCGTGCAATATCCAAAATTTGGATCTGAAGAAGTTTGATGACCTCTATGTAAACTAACCATGTTTTTTCTACATATCCATATAGTTAGATCGACCTCTATGTAACTGATCATGTTTTTTTTTAATAGCACAATAGGCTTATAATTTCTCCATTGTACTTGTATAAGTGGATTACAAAATTTTACACATTGTTTTTGGTTAACTTATAGCCCTCATTTGTAAAAGTGATTCCACTTGGACGATGTTCAAGGTCTAGTGGATCACACCTAACATACATACTACCATATTAGCACTATAGTAGTACTCCATATGACTCCAAGTCTATTTTTAGTTTTCATTTAATTTTTTCATTGCAAATCGATTCACATCTTTACATCATCCCTAACGAAAAGGCACCTCTTCCTTGGTGGTGGGAAATCTACATTAAAAAACTCGTGAGTCAAAGTTAAATTGGACTTAACGAGAGTTCATAGTGAAGGGGGTTAGCCACACACACAAATCTTTGGAAAGGGATCATCCTTTTGCATGTGCTAAAAAAATTAAAAATCTTAATCAAGATTAAAATTAAGCTTGTCCAATATTTTTCATAATTGTGGAATATAATACGTACTTTTATTTAGAGAGTATATCGTTGACCACAATAAACTATATGAGAGCTGGTAGGACTTGGGATCCATCACAACTTATATTTCATCATTGAGCATCTGTATGTGGGCATCCAGGTGAAGGTTTTAATTTGAGATAAGCTCATTATACCTCTCCAAATTTCAACACCTCACCTACGTGTAGTCATAATATTAAGGTTACTAGTTTTGTACATACCACAATCTGGTGTTTAGTTGTGTAATCTAGTGTTGGAGATATTAACATGCACATTCATCTATTGGAGATATTATATTTTACATTCATCTATAGTATTTTATTTTGGGCTATACACCTTTTTTAGTACTTCCAATTTAGCCACATCATCATCCTATTGCATCAGGACTCATAGCCACTTGTACAAATTCATCATTTGTAAAATATATTCCACTTGGATGATGAGCAAGGTCTAGTGGATTGCATTCATTCATTGTCATCACTTGGCTCATTATTTATTGACACATTTTACCTCACTTAGTCATATGTTCCTTGTTCACACCTTGACACACCTATTTTAGGTCTTTGTAGTGTCACAGGTCACAATGAATTCCAAATTCAAAAAAAATATTGGATGTACCCTCAAAGGTAAGTATAATAGGGATCAATGGTTCATAGATCTTAGGATAACTACAAAATTTGAGAACCTATGGTGAAACCATTTGGATGTAAATACCACAACACCCATAGATGTTGTTGCCCTATAAAAATGCCAGATAGATGATGACCAAATTTGTGCCAGCATCCTACTTGTCAAAAAATATCACCTTTAGAATTTGATTGATGAAACCAAGCATGACAAAACATAGTTAGTTCTTGAATTCTACAAGACAAACTTTGACACAAAATATGATCTAGAATTTGTTCATATTGTCCTCAAGATGAATCAAATAAAGATGCAAAAATAACACTTTAGTTCCACCATCAACCTCCTTCACCCTACTAAATAGGTCATTGATAAAGACTTCAAAAATCAATGTATCACATGGGCTTTCCTCATTTAGTCATGTATTGACATTCTACACTACAAGAACTTGCTTACCAGTTTATCAGCTAGTGGAAACTTAAAACTCTCAACTTTGAAGACTTAGTAGAAAATTTCATTGAACTTGACAAAATATTTGACATAAACATCACCAGTTATGACCTTGGCGACTCAACCTTTTATATGGATGAAGATGCAAATTTTTAAAATAGTCAAGGTAATAGAAGTTGTGGTTGATTTCATGGTCGAGGTAAAGGCAAAGGACAAGGATAAGGTTATAACAATGGTCAACATGAACACTAAAAAAATTAAACTAGTCAAGCACAACATAATCAAGGATAAATAAAATAGCCTAGTACCTCTCAAGGAATTGAAAACTCAAATATCATGTGTAAAAGTTGTAATAGAAAAGGGCACTATACCACTAATTGCCAAACTACCACACACAAGATAAAGCAGTTTCAAAAGCATAGTGTGCATAATGTAAATGAAGATGACTTTGATCTAGACATCTTCTATAGTGCGTAGTTTATGCATACGCAGATCATCAACACACGAGTATCTATATCACCATTTGTTGACCATCTCAAAAAATTCATTGAGGCACATTCAATATATGTTGGCTATGATATTTCTCATACCACATCATAATCCATTGGAGTTTCCCATAATGTAGCCTCCACCAGTAGTTCATGGATCATGGATACTGGAGCCACCCAAAACATGACTTCTTTGAAGAATTCAACTCAAAAGTACTTGGTTTAGTTCACATGGTTGACAAATTCTCTCAACCAATTGATGGATCTAGGACTATTCAATTGAAACTTCTTGGAATACCTAAATTTTGGCTACATGATGTTCTCTACATCCTTGCTTTGAAGCAAAATCTATTGTAACTATCCACACCCATCTACCATGGATTTGATCTGAGTGTCACTACCAAATATAAAACTCTTTAAGTTATGCATCCACCGTCCAAAATAGTGGTCATGACTAATTCCTTATATGGAAATCTCATCAAAGTTGTTGGACATCACTCTTCTAAAATTCACATTGCCATAGCTTACATGGCACTTAATGCCACCCTAATTCCCAAGCAAATTTTTATTGATGCATTATGGCATGCTCACATGGATCATATCAAAATTGATAAATTGAGACAAATGGAGTCCACCATTAGGGGACTACCACACTCCTCTTCCAAAACCATAAAATTTGAAGCATGCATCATTATAAAATCATCTCAACAACCTTTTCCAAAGAGTAAATGGAAGTCCACACAAAAACTAGAGCTAATTCACTCAAACATTTGCAGGTCAATGTCTATTCCTTCATTAAAAGGAAAAAAGTATCACATCACCTTCATCAATGGCTTCTCAAATAACCTATGGATCAACTATTTGGATAAGTTTAAAGCTTTTGAATTCTTCAAAGCATTCAAGGCTCACGTAAAAAAATAATTAGGTTGTAGAATCAAGACCTTCAAGATTTAAAATGGTGGTGAGTACTTATCCTCACATGGGATCAAATATCAATTGATAATACTAGGTATACCTCAATAAAATGGTGTTGTTGAGCACATGAATAGGAAAATTATGAACATGGATTGTGCCCTTCTTGTCTATAAAAATATACCTCCATATATTTGGGTTGAAGCCACCTGGATTGCTATGTATGTACTCAACACAATGAGTCTGAAAAACCCAACCCATCACCTCATAAAAATGGACTAGACACACCCCACCGTTAGCCACTTTAGAATATTTGGTTTCATTTGTTATGCTCGTCTTCTTCTAGAGAACAAAAATAAAATTTAAGAACAAAATATTAAAGGCATCTTTGTTGGATACCCTATGGATCAGAAGAGATACAAGGTATTCATTCCTTCACACCAAAAATTTATTGTGACACATGATGTTGTGTTTATAAAAATCGAAGAACAACTAGTTACATTGGATACTAGGGGACACCATATTTAGCCTATATCAAAATATTCTAACCTATATGATGTTTAAATTCTAACCTTAGGGGGGGAGATGTTGAAAAGTTACTAAAAACTCTAGAATCTGCAAATCAGTCCACAAGTTTGGAGGAAAAAAACTTTGATACTAAGTATATGTTTGTATCTTTTGCACCTTCTACCCCTTCACACAATGATGTTTATGGTATAAAAGTATTGTTTCACATCCATATTCATAAGCATGCTTTGTACCTAATGATCCATTCTAGGATCATAAAAAAAACTTCAAGGTAGGTGAGACATCCACACTACTTCCCACTTGAGGAATTCATGAAGCTTACCAACTCTTAAATGACATCAAACCAGATAAAGTGGGTAAAATAGGCACAAGAGGTGCCCTGATATCGAGAGTGCATGAATCGTTACTTTTTGAATTGGAACCTACAAAACTAAACCTCGCTCTAAATAATGAACCTCTCATATACCAAGAAACTATCAAACATACAACTTGGAGACATGCAATGAACTAGGAGTATGAATATCTAATAAAATATGGTACTTGGGAGCTAGTCGATCTACCACTTGGAATAAAGGTAGTTAAAAAAAATGGATGTACAAAAAAAAGTATAAATCAGATGGTACCCTTGACAAACACAAGGTAATATTAGTGGCTAAAGGCTTCATGAAAAAATAAGGTATTGACTACATTGAGGTATTTGCACCTACCACAAAATGGCCTACAATCAGGACTATTGTAGCCTTATTTGCATAACAAGGATGGAAGATTCATCAACTAGATGTAAAGACTACTTTCTTGAATGGTGAATTAGAAGAAGAAATATACATGGTATAGCTAGAAGGTTTTGATATTGTAGGATAGGAGCACAAGGTATGCAAACTCAAAAAGTCTTTATATGGATTGAAGCAAGCCCCTCATGCTTGGTTCAACAAGTTATTATATCAGATGAAGCAACTTGAATTTGAAGTGTGTGATTACCAAGAAATTGATGCAACACTATTCATAAAGCACAACAAAGACAAAGCCATGTACCTCATAGTATTTTTGGATGACATGCTTCTAATAGTTAATAGTGAACACATGATCAACACAGTGAAAAAGGACCTTGCAAAGAATTTTGATATATTTGATCTAGGATTGATGAAATTTTATTTGTGCATAGAAGTAACTCAAGAAAACAGAAAAATATTCTTGATCCAAGAGAAATACATCAATGATCTTCTAGAGAAGTTTAAACTCAAAGATGTATGCCTTGTGACAACACCAACAGAATCAAATCTAAAACTTATCATGGATGATGACACACCAGAGGTAGATGCAACACTCTATGGAAGGTTGGTTGGTAGTCTCATCTATGTTACTAACACAAGACCTGACATCACTTATGTAGTGGGGATTATAGAAATACACATGATCAAACCAAAGGAGAGTCATTGGAAAGTAGGAACACAAGTGTTGAGATACCTAAAGACAACTCATAATTATGGCCTATTGTATGAAAAGAATACATATATCAAACTCATAGCATACACAAAATCAAACTTTGTAGAAGATATATATACTAGGATATCTATGTTTGGGTACTTGACGTTTCCTGGCTCAACACCAATTTCATGGAGATCAAAGCAACAAAATACTATAAAATATTATTCAACATAAGTCAAATATATTATTTTATTTGATACAAGCAAAGAAGTGGTATGGTTGAGAAATTTGTTACACACTCTCGATATCACTCAAAAGGTCCTACAAGATTGCATGTCAATAATCAAGAAAAAATCCACATGGAAAAGAATCATGTGTTTCACAATAGAACCAAACACATCAGTATAAAATTCCATAGGATCCATGAACTTGTTAAAAATGGAATAATACAAATGAACTACTATCCAACAATAGATTAGATTGCTGGCATCATATATGTTAGCATCTTTTAAAATTTCACCAAGCCACTATAGAGGGTGAAGTTTGAACAATTCAAACAAGAGATAGGCTTGAGGGCCTCCATTTCCCCTTGACAATGGAGATACAATATTTGAATGCAAACATATATGATGCTAAAATATATGATGTTCAAATTCCAGTATATGTTCAAATTTCACCATGCCACTATAGAGGGTGAATTTTGAACAATTAAGACAAGAAATAGGCTTGAGGGCCTCCATATCCCCTTGAAAATGGAGATGCAATAAGTTTGAATAACTGGTTACATTGGATACTAGTAGACACAATATTTAATCTAGACCAAAATATTCTAACATATATGATGTTCAAATTCCAACATTATGGGGGAGACGTTGAAAAGTTACTCGAAATGCTAGAATCTACAAACCAATCCACAAGTTTGGAGGAACAAAACTGTGATACTGAGTATATGTTAGGCTTGAGGGCCTCCATATCCCCTTGAAAAATATACCTCCATATCTTTGGTCTGAAGCCACCTGGATTGCTATGCATGTACTCAACACAATGAGTCCCTTAAAACCCGACCCATCACCTCATGAAAAATGGACTAGACACATCCCACTGTTAGCCACTTTAGAATATTTGGTTCCATTTGTTATGCTCATCTTCTTCTAGAGCACAAAAACAAAATTTAAGAACAAAATATTAAAGTCATATTTGTTGGCTATCCTATGTATCAGAAGAGATACAAGGTATTCATTCCTTCACACCAAAAAGTGATTGTGACAGATGATGTTGTGTTTGTAAAAATTGAAGAACAACTGGTTACATTGGATACTAGGGGACACAATATTTATCCTATATCAAAATATGCTAACATATATGATGATAACATATTCACATATTGCATCTCCATTTTCAAGGGGATATGGAGGCCCTCAAGCCTATCTCTTGTCTGAATTGTTCAAACTTCACTCTATATGATGGAGGCAAATGAGTGACAGATGCATCCTATGAGCCAATTTAAATATTTATGCAAATAATTGTGTGAAATGTATGGTGCAATTGTGGATTATATGAATAATGTAAATGTGATACCATTTTTGATCCAACAATGAAAGGGGATTGAAAAATGTAAGTGATGGGTTCTATTTTTACCCTAAAAGAGAAAAGGAGTTTGTGCCAAGTGTAGATGCCATGATCATGTAATATGTATCCTGTTGTGGGAAAATCAAAGTCAAATGTGGTTACCCCAAGTTTGGGGTGATTCCATGCTATTGAATAAATTATCATATGACATCATTGAAATGCAAGATGATGAAAATGCAATAAGAGACAGAGTCAACTTCGAAATTCTAGCTAGTGTCTGTCAGCAAATTCCTATAATTGGAACCAATCAACCTAGCTCAGGCTAGTCACCATGATGACTACCAATGTAAAAAGGAATGATGATATATGATTTTGTCCATGTTTTAGGCCCCACAAACAAGGCCATCAATGAAAACTATTGAGAAAATTGGTCTTGGCATAGTTTCACTCAAAAGGTGAAGTACCAAAATTGATTTTATTTTCGATAAATGAGATATTGGATGATGAAAAATGACTAAACATCCTTATGATGATTTATTCATCTTACCGAATTGCATGGATGCAAATCGCTACAATCACCAAGGAGATAGAACAAACCACTAGATATGAGGTTCACTTGAATTTGTATATGAACTTGGTAAATGTGCAAATGCAATTATTGATGTGTGGAAATAATATGGAAATGAATATGTGATGATGATAAATGCATTGATGATTAAGTTGATTGATTTTGTAAAATTTTGTATTGATTTGGAGCATTTTTTAAACAATTTTGGACAATTTTGTGCCTTGTGGGTGCAAATACAAGTTAGTCATCCAAATAAATTCACATTATCAATAAATTGAATGCAATGATGGAATTGATGATGAAAATGGTCATTTTATAAAAATTTGAACTGTTTTGAAGAATTTTGTAACTTGCAATGTGAATTTATGACTTTTGGTTGCAAGCAAAAAATATGAATGCAAATCAATTTTGGTTTTCACAAAACATGATATTATGATGAAATTAATGTATGAATGCAATTTGGAATGATTTAAATGAGGTAAGCTACATTTTTTTTATTATTTTTGGTCATTTGTCAAATTTTATGGCAAATGCTAGTGGGCACTTACTATATGGGCAAACACCCATCAAATTTAGTTATTATTTAAAAGTAGGAAGGCAATTCAATGTGCCTGAAAGCACCCATGGGCATTTCAATGCACCTAAAATAGCTATAAATAGCCTGTAGAAAGGGAAAATTTTCATTTATGCATTTACAAATTTCTAAATCTACATCTAAGGGAATGGAATGAAGTGGAGTGGAGTGGGTGAAGTTTTGTAGAAGCTATGGAAATGGAGGGATTGGATGTGACAATGGGATTAGATGTACATTTTACCAAGGTAAGTACCTTTGAAGATCTTTGTTTTTGTGCAAATATTTGTGTGTTTTTTTTAATTTAATATTTTGAATTTATGTATTGTGCTATAGTTGAGAATTTTGGAGCCTCAACATCGGTTCTCACCTCTTGTCCCTAGGATGAGGAAGGCAGTGTGAGAGGACCAATGGAAGTGGTTAGAGGCTATGGGGCTGGCTAGGGCATCTTGGATTGATGTGGTGAGGGTGAATGAGGGGTATCTCTTTGCCTTGGTATAGATATGGGATATAGATATGGGGACCTTTCAACTCCCTATTGGAGAGATGATTGTGACACGTGAGGATGTATATTGCATCCTCAAGTTCCCATTCGAAGGATTATGTGTCAAGGTTTGACATGATAAAGGATATGAGCTGAGTTGGCTATTTAGATATGGGTGACAGGATGTGGATATGAAGTATGGAGGGATTACATACTTGTCTATGTATATGTACAAGAAGTTGGATGCCCTTTATGCTTTGGTGATGTTCATGTTGACCAACATAATGGCCTTGAATAACACTGGCTATTAGTTCCCATGGAACCTTATCAATTTTGTGTGTGACATGATCGACATACCTTGGGTATATGCATGAGATCTTGCTTTATTGGTACAATTATACTAGGAGTTGTATGAGGATAGGAGGTGAAGGTGGAAGGGGCTAGGCTATAGTTTGCTACTATAGTGTTGGGGTTGGGAGCACTTTAATATGGCTCAATCGATAGGGTTACTTGCTACAGTGTGGGATATGGAGCAACTCTATGCTATGAGATGGTCAGTGGAAGAGGAGGTGCAACCGAGTCATCCTATTTAGATGATTCAATGGTATAGGGATTTATGGGTTGGATTGATAGTAGCTCAAGTGATATGGAGGCCATGGCAAGGTTCCATGTGGACAAATGATGGGGAGCATCTATGACAAGTGTGGTAGTCTAGATGGATGGTTGGGAGGCACATGAGTGATGTGGAGCTGATCCAATTCTTACGAGTGCTATGGTAGTTTGGATTGAGGTAGAGGATTTTTGAGGCACTAGTGCTCTACAAGCATCATTGGGATGAGATGGGTCTACCTTGTGCTGAGGCATGGAGGATGAACTATGAGTATGACGAGGATATGGATCTCCCTAATCTAGATGATGTGAGGACTACTAAGGAGTATGATGCATGGTTCACTACACAACCACCATGGGTACTAAGTTTGACAGTATATTGGGGGAATGAGGATGGGGATGAGGCAAAGGCCGAGGAGGCCGATGAGGTTCCTAAGCATCAGAGGCACCTTTGAGCTAGTATTTGAAGGAGGTAATTGAGGGGTATAGTTGAGCAAGCTCCAAAGGGTGGGAGTGATGAAGGTGGTATGAAGGATATGGAGGAGATCTAGATGGACCTCCTAGTCAGAGTGAGGAGGATTGGATGAGGCTAGAGAAGTTGGTGGTAGAGCAAGATGTTAAGGTAATAGCTCGAGATACAGAGATAGCTAAATTGTAGGATGGAGATATAGCTTGGGATGTAGAGATAGCTCGATTATAGATGGAGCTATAGGTACGATCGACTACAAGTGGATGTGAGGATAAGATCATGAGGCTCCATGTAGAGTTGTTAGAGAAGAGTCACTAACAGATACATGATGTACAATACCTTCATGCATGGGATGGATACATCCAATTATTGGAGGATCATTTGATGGAGTACAACATTGGGCTTCTAGATCCACCCTCCTCATCCATATTTAGATCTATTATGCCTAGTGATTCTAGGCATAGCTCTAAATCTAGGGCTTCTTTAGGGTCACAAGTGTTCTTTTATAGGCATTAGCTAGTGCTTAGATACACTTTTTGTATATGAGCCTTGGTTCTCCATTGTATATAGCCTTTGGGTATTCCTTGTATATGCAATATTTATATATATATATACATGGATTTACTTTTTGTGTTATTCTTTTGTGTAAATGTTTTGTGTGGATGCATGTGTATATGGATGATTAATGTAAATGATAATGTTTATGTATGCAAATTTTTGAATGATAATTCATAGTTTAGAATTTTCTTGGCATGTTTAGCATTATTTTTTAATCAGAGGCATCAAATTGGTGGTACATGGGGTGAAAGACTCATGGAATGACATGGATATTGACATGGAAGAAGATATGGATGTTGATATAGAAGACTTACTATTTTGTAGATGCTAAAATATATTAGTGATATAAAAAAATATCACTGCCTAATTCTTCTAAGTCCAAGTGTGTGTGTAGTGAATTCATTTACTGAATCATGAGCATGGTAATGACTTGAGGTAATTAAGAACCAATGTGTGTGCAAGTGATTTCATTAATTCATCTTGAGTAAACTAGGTGAAACCTATTATGGAGAAGACCAAGAAGTTAGATTATCCTTTTGTGTAGTTAGAGGTCTCTTTAAAAGAGACGTGTCACCACGCATGAACGTACTCCACTATCATTCAAACGTCTATAGCTTTGATGGAGACTAGCTCCATAGTCCAAGAATTTGATATTTTGGCTATCAGGTTGACTACCGAATCGTCTCACTAAAAATGTAGTACTATCCTTACAACTTGAGGATTTGTGGTGTGTGATGAAATATTTAGAGCTTTGGGAAATCATATTCTCAACCTAAGTATGATGATAATTGTACCCTATCCTTACTAATTTATCTTTTAAATTTTGAGGTAACTATGATAGTGGTGAAAACCACTATTTTTGTGGACTATGTTGCTTAATGGGACAAGCAAGGATTACCCTTTTCACTTTAAGGTTCAACAAAGTATAGTGTTATCCCTCTTTGACACAAGATGCTTTTAAGATGTGAAATTGTATTTGGTTCAAGAATGTTTAAAGTCAATTCCTAGAACTCAATATTTTATTAATAAAAAAAAAATTTGGTCCTAAATAAAATTTGACATGTATTTGGAGTTTTCTTAAAACACTAGGAGTGGTTAAGTAATCAAAAACACCTAGAAATTGTAGACATGTGACTTTGCTAATGATAATTTTGGCTTTATGGAATGATGCAATGAAATGAATTTGAAGGTGCCCCTGATTAAGGCATGTTTTTGTTGTACCAATTATTATCTAAATTGAATAAATGATCCCTAATATGAAATGTGAAATGTATGAAAATGATGGTGCAAATGCAATGAATGAAATGTGAGTTTTGAAATGAAATGTGTGTAAATGAAATGTATGCAAATTAAATGTGTGTAATGCAATGTATGCAATGCAATGTGTGAAATGAAATGTGTGTAATGCAATGTGTGAAATGCAATTTGTTTTTTGTGTAATAGTCATGTATATATACATATATATAAATCACATTATGCATAGAATGCTCTCAAGTGTATAACATTAAGTGGTCCGGGATCTTCAAATCCCTCTATACTGGCAAGCCTATAAATTCCTTTACCCACTTTTTGAGTAACAATGTATGGACCTAACCAATTAGCTACAAATTTATCACACAAATGCGGTAAAGCAATGATGTTTTGTTTATTTTATTTAAGAACAAGATCTCCTTACCCACTTTTTGAGTAACAATGTATGGATCTAACCAATTAGCTATGAATTTATCACGCATATGCAACAAAGTATTGGTGTTTTGTTGATTTTCTTTAATAACAAGATCTCTTACTTGGAATTCGTGTAGATGAACTTTGGTGTTGTAAGCATGCTTTAGGTGGTCTTTATATACTCATAAATGATGAGGCCAGGAGATTGCCTCAATCATGACATGTTTTTGGTTACTTCAAACTACCACATAAACCTTATGTTTTTTATGTTAATTTATATGGTTAAATTCATTATATATTAAGTGTTTGCATGGTTAAAATGTTTAGGAGCATATTACTCTATTTTGATAGTTTTCAACATTTTTTTGCACTATTTTAGTTTGATTAATTAGCAAATAAAATATGTATTTCAAAAGCCAAAAGTTGTGTGCTATTGTTTATAACCTCACAATAATATTTGAATGTTTTTCCCACCTTCCAACTGATTTGAAATGCAATTTGGCACCAAGTTTCTATGACTGTGCAACAAACTGTCAACTACAGAAAAACAACCATACAAAAACCAACAAGTTATCACTTTATTGATGACTTGGAATTTGTCAAATTAAAGAGGAGTAAAATGCTTGGAAATAGTTGAGGGAGGTTAGGGATGACTCTTGCTCCACCTGGCAGCATTCCCACATAGTACAAATGGGAGCAACAAGACAAAAATACTGAAAAGCAGGAACAGTTGGAAAATGCATACAAAAATCAGAATTATGCAATTATAAAGGAAGTCATAGAATTTGTCAATGTAAATGGATGGCAGTAGTTGGAAATAATTTCTAAGGGATAGGAGAGATGTCCCATCCACTTAAAACCCACTTATTACCCATTTTTATTGCATCTGAGCATAAAGCTATTTTACAACCAGATATTCCGAAGATGCTCCGAAATAAAGGGGAAAAGTGGCCAGTTTGAGTCAAAAATATATTTGAGCATCCAAAATAGTAGGGAAATGATATTTTAAGGTGGATACAGGTGTATAAAGATATTTCTAACCTCCTCCAATGCACTCCCACCACTAGAGATGCATTCCAAGGGCCAATAAAAGATGTTGCAGTAATTTTATCTTAAATTAGACTTATTCAGATTCAAAATTATTGGTAAATCACTAGGAAATAGCAAATAGGCTAATTTGAGCATGATGAAATTGTAATATTTTATTATAAATAAAATCTCCCTTAGTTGGTTGAGCTATAGGGAGTAGCTAGTAGGAGAGTAGTTAGTAGCAGCAAATAGGACATAGTGCAGCATTTTTCCTGTAATATTGTAATGTTGTGCAATAGTTAATAAAAGTGTAGTTCTTTTGTTAATTTCTATTCATGAGTAAGTGTGAGTGTTAATTAGTTAAAGAGCAAGTTTTCCCACCTTCTTCTAGATCAGGAAGCTTGGGCCCACTTTTAGGCCTAGAAGGAGGACTGTTATGACAGGTTTTTCTATAACTTTGTTGTAACAGAATTAATAGAATGCTTGTTAATTTTCTTTTCTTGTTTTAAGTTAATGTGATGTTTTCATATGTTCAATTGTATTTTTGTGTAGCCAATGTGTGTGTCAGCTGAAAAATTATATTAGACCTATGTTTTCCCCTATTTCTCTACTTTCCATGTTCCCTTATTTTTCATGTTTCAGCAACTTTTATCAAATTTTTAGCAGATTTCATTTTGTTGTCAGTCACTGTAGTAGAAGCTTGATGACCTTCTGTAGTAGGACACTGACAGGTGTTTTTAGCATAAGTGTTATTTCCAAGCATCATTTCAATTCCTACAAGTGTAACTAGGTTTCAATTCTGCAAGTGTAATTTAGGTTTTCCTTCTCAGCAACATTTCAATTTTGCAAAAGTAAATTAGACTTTCAATTCTTGCTACATTTGTAGTTAACTTTCAATTTTTACAACTTAGAATTAGTTTTCAATTCTTGCAAGTTATCTAGTTCTACATTATAGACTAGGTTTAGTGTGACACCAAAAGGCTAAACCAACATATGTTTCACCCAATAAATGCTTGTAATCTGAATGTCTAAATTATACTCTACCCTAACCTTCTATCGTAGATAGCCTTGGACACCACCTCGGATTGATAAATCATAATATTAAATGATGCTATTAATGACACACATCATTTTGGCATCATTTCTAGGGAACACGGTGTTGTTAGAAGGTAAAAGTAGCCCAATAATTGTTAATTGTGCTAAGTTATGAACTTCAAAGTGAAATCTGGATAAATGACTGGTATAGGTAATAGTTTTTGGTAAATTGCATTTTAGTCCATTTAGAAAACAAGCAAGAAACCATAGGGAGGTGATCTTCACACTTAGGGGGTTGAAATTGCCTATGTTTGAAATTCTTGATAAAATTGAAAGAAATTCATCATCCTCATTATCAGGAAACATAAGATCTCTTGAAAACATTAGAGGAGCCATCTGTTAGTACTACCCTTTTTGTATCCATATCATTAGGGTAGTATAAAAAAATTGGTACTAGGTATTGGGAAGACATCATGGTAGATATACAAGACTGTCCCTTGAACAAAACATCTATATCAACTATTTGTAGCCTTTGTTCACAAGGACATATCACTGATGAATGTCATTTACTTCCACAACTCAGAAATATCATAGAAACACAAAAATTGTTACCTGGTTCTACTCAAAATTCTTGTCAAGAGAGATTCCAACAACAACAAATAGGGCAAGTAAAACAACCACCACCTCCAGCCCAACCTGTGGCCAATCTGAATAATACAAGATAGGTAGCCCCTGTCTATGTAGCTAAATCTGGTAAAAATACTGCAAAAAATGTTATTGACTGTAGCAACATCCAACTGTGCTCAAACAAGACCTTACCTGAGCTTGAAGAGATAAAATTCAATGGAGATACACAAAAACCCTTTAGTCCAGACACACAAAAATCAACCTTGGATAAAGGAGAAAAACTAGAAAATCTGCACATAGAAAATTTACTTCCATTGAACTCCTTAGTAAGCAATTACAAAGGGGTAAATTCTGTCCTCCTAGGAATGAAACAAATTGAAGTACAACCAAGAAAATTCTTGAACATTATTAGTTGGCTGACTTATGAACAAAAAGCAAAATTATTTGTTGTTTTGAAACAATATTTCAATCCCTTTGCATGGAAATACAAGGGTATGTCAAGATTTCATCTTGATGTATGCACTCATAGGATATATATTGAAAATGTTAAACCTATGAAACAGCTGCAAATGCAATTAAAGTCTACCTTAAGAGATATTGTCCAAACTGTAATAAAGAAACTCTTGGAGGTTAGATTCATTTATCCAATTTTTGATAACCGATGGATTCCTCCATTAGTTATTATTCCAAAGAAAAATAGGAAACTGAGAGTGTGTGAAGATTATCAAGAACTGAATACAATCACACATAAGGACCATTTTCCATTTATTGATCATATGTTAGACATACTCAATTTCACACTGCATGAACTGGTTTATGATAAGAAACCACATTTTTCTATTGAAATTGAGTTACTAATGCTTTTAACATCTTTGGGAATTGGAATTGAATTGTTTCAAGTACATATTGACAAGATTTTGCAACTTAAAGCATTTTATGAACTTTGGTTGGATGCATTGCATCAAACAAAAGTGATTCAAGAGCAGCAAAAGTTATGGCATGACAGTCATATTCAAAAACAAAAATTTCAACAAGAAAATTGGGCTTTATTGTTCAATTCTTGTTATGAAGATGTTCCTAGGAATTTGTAGACTAGGTGGCTTGGACCATACTTGATTGAAGAAGTATTCAGAAATGGAGCAGTGCTTCTTTCTCCCATTGGTGATTCATAGAGGAAGTTAGTAGTGAATGGACACTACCTTCGGGTATACCATGCACCATTAACTAAGAAGGAGTTCTTGAAGGAGATTCCACAATTGGATGTACACATGATGGAAGAGAATTTTTCTTCCATGTCATATAAATTTTGAAAAAAAGAGAGAAGAAAATACAAGAAAAGAAAAAAGAGAATAATCTTGTTTGTGAACTTCCTTCATGGGCACAAGCAAGACAGAGAAAAAAAAAGAAAAAGAGAAAGAGAGAAAAAATTGCAACAAAAGGCATGTCCCACAAAATGGGGATACATGAGGACAAGCATCAATTTTAGCATGGAGGAGGAACAATGAAGTCAATACTTCATTTCCAACAATAAGGAGTTAATGATGACATGAGAAGGTTCTTATTACTCATATGGAAAGAAAGGGTGCATCATTGTTGTAGCCTTCAGCAGAAAAATATGGTGTTTTTATATAAATATTGACATGTTTTTGCAGAATAAGGATTGTTCTTATCCAAATAAGAGTGAGAGACATTCTCTCTCATTATAGCCTCATGAGAGACATTCTCTCTCATTGAAGCACTTGAAAAAAAGGATAGAAGTTGGTTGAAAACCAGAAATGGCAGCCTCTTCTGATGAAAAAAAGAAAAAAAAATGAAAAAAGAGAAAAGAAAGAGAAAAAAATGAATAATTTAGTAGTGAAAACCTCCTCGGAGGCGCTGCTGAATTGGCTTGCATGAAAACCAATTTTTTGGCGTGCATTGCCTTGATTTGATCCACCCACTTTTTTTCCACCATTGTACAAATCTCACACTGCACATGTGTTATGTTTATGATTTTAGAAAAATCTTGCTAAAAATCATCAGAAATAGCCATCTGCAAGGTGTATGATAATTGTTCAAATTAGGTATGTGTTTCTTGCATTTTTTATCATTGTAGGTATTTAGTATGTAGTGTGTCTAAATCACTAGTTAGCATAGAAACATTCATAGGGTTTGGCAAATCCAAAAACATCCAACCTATCCAGAGGAAACAAGAGGAATCCCTGTTGTTCTGCAAAATTGCAGGTTTTTATGGGCAGAAAAAGAAAAATGGGTAAAAGGGGCAGCTCTATGAAATTAGGCACAAATTTGATTGCATATATGTGTAGAGGTTTCACAGAGCTTCGGAATGATACCAAGCTCCAGAACAAAAATGTAGTTTTGTTTGTTTTATAGTGGAAAATTTCAGATCTTCGAAATGAGAACATCTTCGGAATAAGAAATTGTTTGACAAAATGATAGGAAAATACAAAATGCTCCGGAATGAGTTTCTAAGCTTCAAAATAAGAAATGGGTAGGTTTGAAATGTAAAATTCATGGTAGAATTTGAAATTCAAAGTTCCACATGGCACATGCATAAAAAGGGTAAGGAAATTTGTTTGTTTTACCACATCATCCAAATCAGTCATAAGTTCAAGACACAATTTTTAGAAAGATTGAAAATAAGGGTGGCACATTGTGAAGAATAGATTGTAACTTCTGATGTTGGAGAGGATATTGTAGAAACTTTGTTGAGGTTATCAGAGCAAAATAAAAAGAAGCAGCACCAAAAAAATCCATAGCCCCCTCCTCAATTTACAGAGCCTACCCCAAAAATAGCAATCAGAGGTAATTACACCTGTACAAGATTTTATTCTGATAAATCCTGCATAAAATGAGGAACCATTAGCAATGAGAGTAGGTGAATAAGAAATAGATGCAAATCAAAACTCTCATCAAGGTGGAAACACTACAACAATGGATGAGCATCAATTTTCTCGGTAAGAAGTCAAGTTGAACACCCATCCAATGATGCACAACAACAAGAAAGGCAAACACCATCAAAGAAAGAGGCCACAGACATTCAAGAGGCTGAAAAACAAGTAAGTACAAATCTATATCAGGCCCCTGAACAGAATTTTTCATCAGTTTTGCATAGAGTTCAAATGGAAAAAGTTGGGGTGCAAGTTGATTTGCTACCAAAGAACCAATCAATAGTTAGGCCTCCACAAATAGTTCCATTGGTTAAGTATAACAAGGATATTGCAAAATGGGTATTGAGATGTCAGAAATTAGAAGCCCAAGTTGCAAATTTGAAACCATTGGAGTAGCAGGTTGAAGCTAAGACTACAAAATTAAATAGGTTACAGGAGAAGATACAATATCTTTGCTAAGTTGTAGAGTACTCATTGCAATAAAGGAGGTCATCTAGAAGTTTGTAGTCTGATCCTTAAGGAAAAAGGACCTTCTTTGGCAAATCATGAGGATTCACTTGCTGATAAATTGGACATCTACCTGCACAATCCAAAAGAATAGAGAACTTCATCTGAAAACTATTTTTGCATAAGTTTTTAGTGCCAGAATGCATTACATTCCTATCCCGATAGCCCTACAAAATGCATGAGGGCATGCATTAGAATAAGCTAGGGGGGAAAATGATGAGGCCAGGAATTGCCTCAATAATGACATGTTTTTGGTTACTTCAAACTGCCACATAAACCTTATGTTATGTTTTTTATGTTAATTTATATGGTTAAATGCATTATATATTAAGTGTTTGCATGGTTAAAATGTTTAGGAGCATATTACTCTATTTTTGATAGTTTTCAACATTTTCTGCACTATTTTAGTTTGATTAATTAGCAAATAAAATATGTATTTCAAAAGCCAAAAGTTGTGTGTTGTTTCTTATAACCTCACAATAATATTTGAATGTTTTTCCCACCTTCCAAATGATTTGAAATACAATTTGGCATCAAGTTTCTATGACTGTGCAACAAACTATCAACTGCAAAAAAACAACCATACAAAAACCAACAAGTTGTCACTTTATTGATGACTTGGAATTTGTCAAATTAAAGAGGAGGAAAATGCTTGGAAATAGTTGAGGGAGGTTAGGGATGACTATTTCTCCACATGGAAGCATTCCCACATAGTACAAATGGCAGCAACAAGACAAAAATATTGAAAAGTAGGAATAGTTGGAAAATGCATACAAAAATCAGAATTATGCAAATATTAAAGGAACTCATAGAATTTGTCAATGTAAATGGATGACAACCATTGGAAACAATTTCTAAGGGATAGGAGAGATGTCCCATCCACTTAAAACCCACTTATTACCCATTTTTATTGCATTTGAGCATAAAGCTATTTTACAGCCAGATATTTCGAAGATGCTCCAGAATAAGGGGGAAAAGTGGCCAGTTTGAGTCAAAAAGATATTTGAGCATCCAAAATAGTAGGGAAATGATATTTTAAGGTGGATATAGGTGTATAAAGATATTTCTAACCTCCTCCAATGCACTCCCACCACTAGAGACACATTCCAAGGGCCAATAAAAGATGTTGCAACATATTTTGTCTTAAATTAGACTTATTCAGATTCAGAATTATTGGTAAATCACTAGGAAATAGCATCCAACTAATATTGAGCATGAGATACATTGTAATAGTTTATTATAAATAAAATACCTCCCTTATTGGTTGAGCTATTAGGGAGTAGCTGGTAGGAGACTAGTTAGTAGAAGCAAATAGGACAGTGTAACATTTTTCTTGTAACAGTTCAACATGTTTTGATAGAAATAAAGTGAAGTTCTTTTGTTAATTTCTATTCATGAGTGAGTGTGAGTGTTAATTAGTTAAAGAGCAAGTTTCCCACCTTCTTCTAGATCAGGAAGCTTGGGCCCACTTTTAGGCCTAGAAGGAGGACTATTATGACAGGTTTTTCTATAACTTTGTTGTAACAAAATTAACAGATTGCTTGTCAAATTTCCTTTTTTTGTTTTAAGTTAATGTGATGTTTTCATATTTTTAATTGTATTTTTGTGTAGCCAATGTGTGTGTCAACTAAAAAATTAGATTAGACCTATGTTTTCCCCTGTTTCCTTTTCTTTCCATGCTCCCCTAAGGAGTCTTTTAGAATTAGTGATCCAAGGGAAGCCATCACATCTATAAATATATTAGTTGAACGTGGCATTCTATTGATCTCATACCAATCAAACTTAGAGAGCAATTTCATTGCTACTTCATGATAAAGCTTTATGGTAGGTTCTTTGCATTGGTATTCTCCATTTATTTTCTTAACAACAAGTTGAGAATCACAAAATATTTTGATACACTTTATGCCCATAGCTATAGCTACTTGAAGACCTAGTATTAAGGCTTCATACTCTGCATTGTTGTTGTGCATTGGAAGTCTAGTTTGAATGATAAGGGTATAGGCACCCCCTAGGGTGTATGAAACATGACACCAGCACCTTGACCTTTTTTACACTTAGAACCATAAAAAAATAGTGTGATATTAGAATCTTCCTCTAAATTGACATCTTCTTCTTGTTCAATGACAGTGAATACCGAATCATCTGGGAGCTCAATAATCAAGGGTTGATCACTAGGTAGTGGAGCTTCCACATTTTAATCATATATGATATGACCTTTAATGGATTTTTGGATTATAAAATCAAGATCAAATTTAGTAAGAAACATTATCCATTTAGCAATGTAGGTGTTATTGTAAGTGTGAGACATCATATAACACAAAGGATTTTCTCTAGCTATGACATATGTAGTATGACTAAGCATGTAATATCTGAGTTTATTAGTGGTAAAAACCATTTCTAAGCATATTTTTCTACTTAATAGTATCTAGTTGCATATCGTACCAATGTTTGACTAATGTAATATACAACTTGCTCGTGATTGTTTTCATTATTTTGTGCAAGCATTGTCCCTAATGTAAAGTTAGTTGTTGAAACATACAGATGAAAGGGGACCCCTATACAATGAGGAGCTAATATTTGTGGAGAAGTTAAGTATTTATTGATATCATCAAAGGATTTTTAACATTTATCTATACATGAAAATGGCACCCCCTTTTGTAGCAGGTGATTGAATGACCTGCATTTAACAAAAAGTTGCGCAATGAAACGATGGATTGATTAAATATTTCCTTATAAACTATGTAATTCCCTTAGGTTTTTTGGTGGAGGCATCTCCATGATGGCCTTTAATTTGTTTGGGTCCACTTCAATTCCTCTTTTGGAGACAATAAACCCTAGTAGTTTTCCAGTGGTAACACCAAAGACACATTTATTGGGGTTCAACCTTACATTATGCTCTAGAAGTTGATCAAAGACTTTTTCCAATACACCAATGTGTTCCCATCGAGTTTTAGATTTTTCCAAGAGATCATCCATATAATATTCAATTATATTATGCATATATTCATGTAAAATGTATGTCATGGCATGTTGATAAGTGGCACTTGCATTTTTAAAGCCAAAGGGCATCACTTTGTAACAAAAATTTCTCCAAGGTGTAGTGAATGTTGTTTTGTGTTTGTCATCAGGATTTATTTGAATTTGGTTGTATTCTAAAAAATCATCCATAATAGAAAACATTTCATGGATAGCACAGACATTGACAAGAGTGATGCAAGAGCATCCGAGGGCAGCAAAGCAATCGAGCATCAACCAAACTTTTTGTTGTTATTTCTTTCTAAGTGTTGCAAAGTTATTTTTTTCTAAGTGTTGCAAATGTCGCGAAATCGTGACCCAAGGCAGAGAAAACAAGGCCGAAAGACACAAGGTCACGAAATCGTGACCCAAGGTAGAGAAAACAAGGTTAGAAGACACAAGGTCACGAAATCATGACCCAAGGCAGAGAAAACAAGGCCGAAAGACACAAGGTCATGAAATCGCGACATGTCACGAAATCGTGACCACCGCAGGGGAAACAAAGGTGCGGAGGACCAAAGGTCACGAAATCGCGACATGTCACGATATCGCGACCAAAGCAGGGGAACAAAGGCGCGGAGGAACAAAGGTCACGAAATCATGACATGTCACGAAATTGTGACCAAAGTAGGGAGCATAGGCACGGAAGACAAAAGGTCACGAAATCGTGACATGTCACGATTTCGCGACCAAAGCAAGGAGCAAAGGCGCGGAAGACAAAAGGTCACGAAATCGTGACATGTCATGATTTCATGACCGAAGCGAGAGAACGGAGCGTGAAAGACAAAAGGTCATGATATCGCGACATGTCGTGATATCACGATCGAAACAGGAGAGAGGAGGCCGATAGAAAGGAAATGGTCGCGATATCGCGACATGTCGCGATATCGTGGCCAAATAGAAAAACATGCACTCCCAGCTTTCATAAAGACGTCCCTTCGTGCGCGGCAAGTTAGCAGCAGTGAAGCAACAGATTCAAAGGAGGATTTCAACGGGCATGTTGGCCACTCGCGTAGGATATCTGGAGACGCATTTATGGCAACTAACAGCAAGCAGCAGATCGAGAAGAAGATTTCGTTGGGTATGGCAGCCAGTCGCGCACCTCACCTAGAGTCTCATCAATGCAACTTTCCAGAATTGTTCCAGGTGGCAATTGTAGATCGTGGGAAGTTTGAAAGCACAGAGGATGGGGACCTCGATAAAAACCCATGGATTGTAATGAGAGGGGGTTGGCAAAATGGCAGTTTGGCTGTATATTCTTGTAAAATTCTTCCAAAGTATTGAATAACAAATTTTGGGCTCTTGTTTCTCTGGTTTTCTGTCTTGTGTAAGATCTATTCTCCACCAAGTGGTATCAGAGCCAGTAGTTCCTGAGTGTGTAACAGATCGCCGGAGGAGAGGCAGTTACACCAGGATCTGTGGAAGGGCTTGGAATTGGGTGAGCAGAATGCCTCCAAGGAGAAACCCTATTGGTGGGAGAGGCATGGCAGCAGCGGAAGATGTTCGAGCTTTGCAGCGGCAAATGCAAGCCCTGCAAGAAGAAATGCGCAGAATATTGGAGCCAAGAAGAGACGAAGGTAGTGAAGAGGAAGATGATGAAGAAGAAGACCAACCTGAGGAAGAAGAAGAAGCAGTAGATCCTGCTCAGGCCAGACTATACAAAGCCATATCCTAGATTGGGAAGAGGTCGAAGATGGAGGTTTCCACATATTCTGGGAACCTTGATCCAGAGGAATTGATCGACTGGATCAACGACCTGGAAGAGTACTTTGAGTACGAGGAGGTTGAGGATCCTGATAGGGTCAGATTCGCAAAGACCAAACTGAAAGGTCATGCCAGCATTTGGTGGAAGGGAGTGCAGCTGGAGCGAAATAAAAGAGGAAAAGAGAGAATAACAAAGTGGGAACGGATGGCAGAAAAGCTAAAGAGGCAGTTCATCCCTGGTGACTATGAGTTAGACCTGCTAAAGAAAATGCAAGGATTGAGGCAATCAAGCAAGTCTGTAAAAGAATACACAGAAGAATTTCACAAAATAATGATTAGAATAGGCCACTCAGAGGCCAACAAGGAGAAGGTAGCCCATTACATTAATGGGTTACGAGCAAGTATTCAGGAAGAATTAAGTCTAGTCCGGATGACCACCATAGAGGACGCTTACCAATTTGCCTTAAAGGTTGAAGAAAAGCTCAATAGGAGGTTTGAAAACAAGCAAAGAGGAAGAGGTCATGGCGGAAGAACCGACGGAAGGAACAGTGGAAGAAGAAATGAAGATTCTCAAAAAAATGGAGAAGGTAGCAGCAATCAAGAACAAAGGAGAGAAAATACAGACCGCCCTCGTAATCAGAATAATGGTTACCGAGGGGGAAGAGGCAGAGCTGGACGTGGCCAGGGAAGAGGAAGATTTCGAGGGACTTGCTTCCAGTGTGGGGAAGAGGGACATCACCAATATGAGTGCCCACAACAATGAGAAAGAAATAATCGGAGGCCGAAAGGAAATGCCAGAGTAGCAGTCGCTGATGAAGATGTTGGATCTGAGCATTCTAAAGAAGCTGAGAGAGGAGAAGTAATGATTGCAAGGAGAGTCCTGCTGAATGAAGAGGGAGCTATAGATCAGAGGAAAAGCTTATTTCACACAAGGTGTAAATGCATGGGTAAGATTTGCAACATTATCATTGACAACGGTAGCACAGATAACCTAGTTTCAGAGGGAATGGTTACAAAGCTACAACTGGAGAGAAAGAAACACCCGCATCCATATCGGATCACGTGGTTGCAGAAAGACCATAAGGTTTTGGTCAATGAATAGTGCCTGGTAAAATTTAGTATTGGGAATTACCGTGATGAGGTTCTATGCGACATTCTGCCCATGGATGCGTGCCATTTGCTGTTGGGAAGGCCATGGCAGTTTGACAGGTGTGCGGTTCATGATGGCCGTGCCAACACCTATTCCGTGACCAAGAATGGAATGCGTCATAAGTTGAAACCCCTGAAGGAGGTGGAAGAAAAGGTATGTGGCAGTGCAAGAATTTGCTTGGTTGACGGAAGAAAATTTTTAGATGATTTAAAGCATGAACATATGTGTTATGCATTAATTCCTAGAGTCAGGGATACAAAATGCAAAGATGCCCCAGCAGAAGTCCAAGATCTATTGAGGGAATTTCCAGATATCATATCTGATAATGTGCCTGAGGGTTTACCCCCAGTAAGGAAGATCAGTCACCATATTGATTTGGTGCCAGGATCAAGCTTGCCCAATAAAGCTGCACATAGAATGACGCCTGTAGAAACTGAAGAACTAAACAGGTAGGTCCAGGAGTTGCTGGAGAAGGGGCTGATTCGGGAAAGCTTAAGTCCATGCACAGTACCTACAGTGCTAGCGCCAAAGAAATATGGAGAGTGGAGAATGTGCATAGACTCTCGAGCCATCAACAAGATCACAATTAAATACAGATTTCCATTGCCAAGGATGGATGACATAATGGACTGTTTGAGTGGAGCCAAGTACTTCACCAAAATTGACCTCAAGAGTGGTTACCACCAGATCCGTGTCAGGGAAGGAGATGAGTGGAAGACAACCTTCAAGACCAGAGAAGGTTTGTATGAATGGCTGGTCATGCCATTTGGACTGTCCAATGCACCAAGTACCTTCATGCGGCTGATGAATGAGGTACTGAAAGAGTTTTTAGGAAAATTTGTCATTGTTTATTTAGATGATATATTAATATTCAGTAGAACCCTGGAGGAACACCTGATGCACATCAGGAGGGTTTTTGAAAAGCTGCGGGAGGAGCAGTTATTAATAAATCTGAAAAAGTGTAATTTTGTCAAGAAAGAGTTAGTATACCTAGGATTTGTAATCTCAGCAGAAGGTCTAAAAATGGACCCAGAGAAGGTGAGAGCTATCATCGAATGGCCTACCCCAAGAAGCACAACAGAGGTAAGATCATTTCATGGTCTAGCCAGCTTTTACAAAAAGTTCATAAGGAACTTCAGCAGCATTTGTGCACCCCTCACAGAAACAATGAGAGGGGATAAGAAAGAGTTCAAGTGGACCTTAGGGGCTGAAAGGAGCTTTGATGCATTAAAGAAAAAGGTCACAGAATAGCCTATTTTGGCACTCCCAGACTTTAACAAAGTATTTCAGGTAGACTGTGATGCCAGTGGCAGTGCAATAGGGGTTGTACTGAGTCAAGAAGGCAGACCTATTGCTTATTTTAGTGAAAAGCTCAATGATGCTCGAAAAAAGTATTCAGTTTATGACCAAGAATTTTATGCTATAGTTCAGGCTCTGAAGAAGTGGAGGCATTATTTGTTGCCAAAAGAGTTTGTTCTATTTACGGATCATCAGGCATTGCAGTACATCAACAGCCAAACAAAACTGAATCAGAGGCACATGAAGTGGGTTGAGTTTCTCCAAAGCTATACCTTTGTGTTAAAGCACAGAAGCGGAAAATCAAATAGAGTTGCAGATGCCTTAAGTAGAAGGCAGAATTTGTTGATTGAAATGACAGTGGAAGTGGTAGGATTCGAAGAACTGAAGGGTCTTTATCCTGAAGATCCTGATTTTGCAGAAGCCTGGACGGCTTGCTTGGCACCTGTTACTGTGGACAGGACAAAATGGTTGGATTTTCTAATCCAAGATGGAATGTTGTTCAAGGGAAGTAAATTATGCATTCCAAGGAGTTCCATGCGGGAGAACTTAATCAAGGAAAAGCACAACGGGGGACTGGCTGGGCATTTTGGTCGGGATAAGACCATTGCCCTGGTGAATGAAAATTACTACTGGCCGCAACTTCAGCAAGATGTGAAAAGGTTTGTGCAAAGTTGCAGAATATGCCAGATGGCAAAAGGCGTGAGGCAGAACACAGGATTATACCAGCCGTTACCTGTACCTGAGAGGCCATGGGAGGACATCAGCATGGATTTTATTCTTGGGTTGCCGAGAACACAGAGGGGAAATGACTCTGTATTTGTGGTGGTTGACAGATTCTCCAAGATGGCACATTTTATTCCCTACCAGAAAACAAGTGATGCGGTTCACATTGCAGGGTTATTTTTCAAGGAAGTGGTACGACTTCACGGTCTACCAAAAAGCATAGTTTTCGACAGAGATACAAAGTTTGTTGGGTATTTCTAGAGAACATTATGGAAGAAGCTGAAGACAGATCTGAAGTTCAGTTCTGCATACCACCCACAGACCGATGGATAGACAGAGGTGGTAAATAGAAGTCTGGGTAATTTATTAAGATGCTTAATAGCAGATAAACCCAAGGGATGGGATTTGGTTTTGTCGCAGGCAGAATTTGCATACAACAATTCTGTCAATAAAAGTACAAACAAATCTCCATTCCAAATAATATATGGAAATAGTCCAAGAAACATTTTTGAGCTGAGGAAATTAGATAAAGGAGAAAAGTGCAGTGCAGAGGCTGAGGAATTCGCGAAACAGATGAAAAGCCTGCATGAAGAAGTGAAGAAACAAATTACAAAAATGAATACTCAGTATAAAGCAAGAGCAGACCAAAAGCGGCGGTTCAAAGAGTTCGAAGTGGGAGATGAAGTCATGGTCCATCTCAGAAAAGAAATATTTCCAGCCAAAACTTATAACAAGTTGAAGATGAAGAAGTTTGGGCCATGCAGAATACTGGAAAAACGGGATTCAGGCAATGCATATGAAGTGGAATTGCCAAGTGGGCTTGACATTTCACCTATTTTTAACATATCAGATTTAGTGGAATACCATGAAGGAGATAGTACAGAGGCACCAAGCACAGAATTGTGGAGCATTCCAGCGTCTAACCCAACCAAAGATGAGATCGAGGAAATATTAGATACTCGTGAAGGCAGAAGCACAAGGAACAAACAATATTCTGAGTATTTGATCAAGTGGAAGGGCAGACCTATAGAAGATGCAACTTGGTTGTCAAAAATAGAGGTTGACCGCTTGGGTCTTCCTCTCAAAGATCAGAAGTGAGGATCACTTCTCAATCCACCCTGGGTGTCTGATGCAGGAGCATCCGAGGGCAACAAAGCAATCGAGCATCAACCAAACTTTTTGTTGTTATTTTTTTCTAAGTGTTGCAAAGTTATTTTTTTCTAAGTGTTGCAAATGTCGCGAAATCGTGACCCAAGGCAGAGAAAACAAGGCCGAAAGACACAAGGTCGCGAAATCGTGACATGTCACGATTTCGTGACATGTCACGAAATCGCGACCCAAGGCAGAGAAAACAAGGCCGAAAGACACAAGGTCACGAAATCGCGACATGTCACAAAATTGCGACCACCGTAGGGGAAACAAAGGTGCGGAGGACCAAAGGTCACGAAATCACGACATGCAGATTCACGAAATTGCGACCAAAGCAGGGGAACAAAGGCGCGGAGGAACAAAGGTCACGAAATCGAACCAGTCACGAAATCACGACCAAAGCAGGGAGCAAAGGCACGGAAGACAAAAGGTCACGAAATCGTGACATGTCACGATTTCGTGACCAAAGCAGGGAGCAAAGGCGTGGAAGACAAAAGGTCATGAAATCATGACATGTCACGATTTCGTGACCGAAGCAGGGAGCAAAGGCGCGAAAGACAAAAGGTCACGAAATCGTGACATGTCACGATTTCGCGATCGAAACGGGAGAACGGAGGCCGATAGAAAAAATGGCGTGATATCGCGACATGTCACGATATCGCGGCCAAAATGGAGAGAGAAGGCGCAGAAAGGAAATGGTCGCGATATCGCGACATGTCGCGATATCACGGCCAAACAGAAAAACACGCACTCCCAGCTTTCATAAAGACGTCCCTTCGTGCGCGGCAAGTTAGCAGCAGTGAAGCAGCAGATTCAAAGGAGGATTTCAATGGGCATGTTGGCCACTCATGCAGGATATCTGGAGACGCGTTTATGGCAACTAACAACAAGCAGCAGATCGAGAAGAAGATTTCGTTGGGTATGGCAGCCAGTCGCGCACCTCACCTAGAGTCTCATCAATGCAACTTTCCAGAATTGTTCCAGGTGGCAATTGTAGATCGTGGGAAGTTTGAAAGCATAGAGGATGGGGACCTCGATAAAAACCCATGGATTGTAATGAGAGGGGGTTGGAAAAATGGTAGTTTGGCTGTATATTCTTGTAAAATTCTTTCGAAGTATTGAATAACAAATTTTGGGCTCTTGTTTCTCTGGTTTTCTGTCTTGTGCAAGATCTGTTCTCCACCAAAGAGTATCTATTTTTATAAGAGAAAAATCATCCTTAGGATGTAGGCAGAAAATCCACCTCCCAGAAGAAGAAGAAGTGATCAAAGGGATTTGCTCAATTTTGATAGTTTTGACACAAGTGATAGTTTGCTCAAGTTTTGTAAACCATACAGTAAGGAGCAAACCATACAGCAAAGGGCAAAACCATACAACTGGAATGGCAAATCATGACAGGGCACACCAAAATTCATCCAAATGCAAGGGAAATGTAATTTCAGAGTGAAATGGCGCATAGATTTGCTAACTAAGGTGTTAAACTTAGGAAAAAGCCAAATTAATGTATTCAGTTGTATATGGGCAGTTGTAAATAACTAATTGTCTCAGGAACCACTTTGGAATGGCCTGGGCAACGTTATATAAGGCCCCATTTTCAAAATTATAGGTCTGGTTGCTAGAGTAAAGAGTTAGTACTTGTAGTTGTTGATTCCCTGAGTTATTGCAATTACATTGATATATTTTTCCACATTGTAATCGAATCCATAGACATTAATGAGCATAATGATGGTTTTGGATGACTGTGTATGATCCTAGTAATGATGAACAGTGATTTGTGGATGAATATTATGTGGTTGTGTTTTCTATTGACTGTTATAGATTAGTTTTATGCATTGTTGCAACCCTGTGGTAGGATTTGGTACTGGTGAACTCTGGAGAATGATCTAGGAGCATGGTGGCATTGAGGAAGATGTATTGAAGAGCATTGTATGATTTTAGGATGTAATCCAGCATATGGGATCTCTCACCAGCCTGGTTAAGATGTTTTGCCTATAATGGAGATTGCATTGATTGGTCTATCAAACCCTTACAAAACATCCCGGAGAGAGATTGGAGTAGTGGAGCATCTAGACTAGCATCATGTTGTGCCATTATTTCATATATATCGTACATCATTTTCCTTACAAATCGTACAAATATCTTTTTCCCGATTTGGTAAAACAGGCGATCGAGAGAAACTTACCCGATTTGGCAGTTTTGGGGAATCGACTTGATCGATTACAAAACTATGTACGACAGCCTCCAAAACCAAATCTATCAGTTTTTTTGTGTGTAAGATCATACCATATTCGACATTGTACGATTTGAGATCATATAGTGTAGGCATTTGATGACCGTACAAGGTGATTATAGTTCGTACAAGGGTAGTTTGAGTGAGCATACGACCGTACGATTTGGTAAGTGAGTTGGGTTTAGTCTATTGATCATTATTAGTCCTAGAAAATACCTCCCCACTAGGAATAATCCACATCTGTGCTACATTTGGCACCGTTGCCTTATCGAATCTAGCATTTTTTGTTAAAACGGGTCAAATTTGATGAAGTTGAATACTGAGACTGGAGGTGATTTTTTATGATGGACACCAGTACACGGAGCCATGGGAGACGGGAACCACGAGACAAAATTCCAGTAATAAGGAGCACAAGGATTTCTCAAAGAGGAAACACAAGTAACTCAGACCAGAGTACTCAAGAACCAGAAATAGAGCAAGTTTGGACATCCAAAGAAGGAGACTTTGAGGCATTGTTGATAGAGACAGAAGATGAGGAAATAGAACCACCAAGCGTAGAGGTGAGGGTTGACAAAGGAAAAGTGCAGGATGATGGAGAGTGGATGGTAAGACCTGAGAAAGTGGTAGAAGGGTTGCAAGGGAGTGTGGAGGATGGGAGTCAAGCACCAGAGCAACAGGACGCGAGGACTCAGGAGGACAGACCAAGACCATCTCCCTCACATCAGCGAAGGAGGTCATGAAGTGAAGACGCACAAGAATTTGGTCACCGAGTGGTGGGACAAAACAAGATACCTCGAATTGACACTTCTGATGACAATGGGAGTAAGACACCCCCAAGGAGGAATCCGATAGAGATTCCACGAGATACCTCAAGTGAGAGTGATGACTCTCCTAAGATGGCTAACAAGGCAGCCAAACAAATATGTCCACCATTTTTAGGTGAGGGTAAGGAATACCCCACATGGCATATAGGGACTTGCATAACCATTTGGAGAGAAAATGGTGTAGATAGACCGGAGGATTGGATAATCCTATTTCCTACTACCTTGAGAGGATTGGCAATTGATTGGTACCTAAAGAGAGAAAATACCATCGATTTTTAGACTTGGAATCAGATAAAAGAGAAATTCATTGAAGAATTTTGACCTTTAAAGGATGATGGAGATATTGTTATGGAACTTTGCGTGACGAAACAAAAATCTGATGAGGATGTGAAATCCTACAACCATCGACTAAAGCAATTAGTCGATAAGATGCAGATGCCCTTGGTAGATGTTCTAGTAAAACGATGGTTTGTAGATGGACTACTACCAAAATATAAGAAAAATATGAAGGCAGTACCATCAGAAACATATGAAGAAGCGCTTAAACATGCAAAGAATTTTGAGAGTGAATCAAAACAAATGTATACGGGAATCTTGTCTCATCCCAAGTCGAAGGATTCAGATAGTGAAGAAGATGACACTATACAGAGGATGGTAGCATCATTCCACAAAGAGTTTGATAAGTTGGTAAAAGAGCAAAAGATCAAACCTGATAGGAATGATATGTGGTGCATGGAATGCAAAATGGAGGGACATACAAATATGAAATGTTCAAAGAATGACTATTGCCATATTTGTAATGTGATGGGGCATGAGGTAATGCTATGTCCATATAATGCAAGAATACACCCACAAGTATTGTCAATCTAGGAGCAGGAAGAGAAATCGAAGGCCCAAGGAGGTGGGCAACAAGCAACAAGTGGCGGTTACAGAAACAATAGAAGAGGTGGAAGACAAAACCAAGGTAATCGACAAGGAGGACAAAGTCATTTGTAGTATGACTCGGAAGGTAGACCGATCATACAATGTCGCAATTTCCAGGAATGGGGGCATTTTGCAAAAAATTGTCCTGCACCTCTAAGGCAAGAGACACCATAAACAAGCACTACACACATGTGTAGATGGTGTGGTCCGAGGAACCACAAAGAAGAGAATTATCCAAAGCAGGTGAGTTCGAGTAACCCGCAGAATGTTAGTTATTTGGACATCGAAGTTCCTCAAGTTAAGGAGGAAACTCAAGAAGTTTTAGCCATGATGAGAAATCAGGCTAAGAAGGATAAATATCCAGAGCTAGCAAAAGAAAAGCAATGCTGGAAAGTAGCAAAGAAAATATTGCAAGAGGAAGTTGAGAAGACTAAACAAGTAGAGTCGAGAGCTGGAAAGGAACTAAGAAAACCATCAGATCAGGAGATAGTTGTGCAAAATATAGCAGCATAGGTTTTGGATACCATAGTGGAAATTAAAGTATCCAACTTGTTAGAAGCTATTCCAGAATTACAGAAGGCAATCATGGAAGAATTACAACCATAAAAGGTGATGGAGGTACAGAGCCAACCAATTCAGGAGGAGGAACAAAAATATCAATTCATGGATCCTACTATACTAATGATTGATATGGGAAAGAAACTTGCATTAGTGCATATGGAGATCTTAGGGCACAAATTGACACAAGTTATCATGGATGGAGGATCCAACGTCAATGTGCTACCTGAGAGAACTTGGCTAGAACTAGGCGCTCCATATCTATGGGCATCGAGATTTCGGTTGTATGGTGCTGACCAGAATGGCATTGAGATAAAGGGAGTCTTAACGACACAACAAGTAATGATAGTTGAACAAGAATTTATCTTGGATTTCATTGTGATTACAATGCAGAAACCTGCATACGATGCCCTCTTGGGGAGAGGTTGGCTACGAGTAGCCAAAGTTAATCACAATTGGGGAAAGAATCATATCACTTTTAAGAAGGGACAACACAAATACATGATTAATCTAGCTAATCAAAGAGTTAGTGAAGATGTAGCTACAACAGATGAATCAAAAAATTCCTCAGGGGATGAAGGGCATGAACCTGATGGAGAAGGAATGTTGTACCTAGATGAATGTAGCGAAGATGAAGCTCGATCTGATAGCGGACTTCTTCATTGGAAAATGGAGGAGTACGAAATGTTTTAGCCCAAATGCCTTTGTATTGAGTCAGAGGAGGTCAAGGAAAAACAAGATAAACCAAAAGTGAGTAAAGAACCTAAGAAGGAAACAGAAGAGAAATGGACATTTTTAAAAAGCTTTGCAGAGTATACAGTAGGAGATGCAGAGATTGATACAAGACCGACACACCCCAAGAACGTAATGAAAGCTACGAGTGAACCAGAAAATATCAAATATGAAGGACCTCGGATAGTGGACATCAATCTAGGAATGGAGGAGGAACCTAGGATGATCCATTGTGGTGATGATTGGAATCCGGTATTGAAGGCAACAACTTTCAAGATATTCTTGGAATACAAGGATGTCTTCGCATGGACATATAAGGACCTGAAAGGAATCCCACCAGAACTATGTGTCCATAAGATTACACTAATGCCTGGTGCTCAACCAATAAGGAGGAGGCCATATAGAATGAACCCAAAGTATGCAGCATTAGTAAACATGGAGATAGAAAAGATGTTAGAAGTAAGAATCATATTCAGGGTGACAAACAGTGAATGGGTTTCACCTATAGTGATCACCTTGAAGAAGGAAGTAGATAAGATCAGAATATGCATGGACTTTAGGAGTCTAAACGTTGTGACCATTAAGGATCCCTTCCCCATTCCCTTCATAGATTCTATCTTGGAAGAAGTTGTAGGACATGAGATCTATTCATTTTTGGATGGATTCTCAGGATACAATCAAATCAACATCACCGAGGAGGATAAGTTGAAGACCACATTTATTGTGGAGAATGGCATCTATGCATATAATCGAATGCCATTTGGGCTCTGTAATGCCCCAACTACATTTCAATGCATCATACTGTATATATTTGATCAGCTAGCAATGGGGAACTTCAAAGCATTTTTGGATGATTGGTCCATCTATGGGAAGATCAAGGAGCATCTTCCTGCCCTTAGTGAATGTATGAGTAGGTGCAAAAATGCACAAATATCATTAAACCCAACAAAATATTTTCTGATGGTACCATATGGGAAATTGTTAGGACACATTGTGTGCAGTGAAGGATTGAAGACAGATCCTGATAAGATTCGTGTGATATTACACATGGAAGAACCATTTGATGTGAGTTCACTCAAAACCTTCCTTGGTTCGATAGGATACTATCGAAGGTTTATCAAGAATTATGCACATGTATCCTACCCATTAGATTCTTTGATGAAAAATAATATTCCTTTTAGATGGATAGAGGAGCACCAAGGAGCCTTTGAGGAGTTAAAGGCTAAGTTGGTGAGTAGCCCGATTTTGGTGTTTCCTAGTTGGGATAAGGAATTCCATGTCCATGTTGATGCCTCAAATTTTGCAATTGGATGTGCTTTAGCACAAGAAGGACAGTTTAAGCTAGATCAACCTATTTTCTTTGCTAGTCACCTTTTGTCAAGGCCAGAGAGAAACTATAGTACAATGGAAAGGGAAGCCTTGGGGATGGTATATGTAGTTCAAAATTTTAGGCATTACCTACTGGCAAACCCCTTTGCCTTCTATGTTGATCATCAAGCTCTATTGTACTTAATAAACAAACTGATGATCCAAGGATGAGTTAGTAGGTGGCTCGTCACCCTCCAGGAGTTCGTATTCTGAGTAGTGGTGAGACCTGGTAAGAAGCATGTGATTGTAGACCAGTTGTCTCGGATACGATCAGGGGAGCCTACAGGAACAAGAGTTCCTGATGAATTTTTGGATGCACAACTATTCACCATCAACGTTGTTCCATCATGGTACAAGTTGGTTGGCCAATATCTATCCATAGGTGAGTTGCCACAAGAGATGATGACAACCGAAAAGAAGAAAGTAATCATGAAGTCAACACCTTTCCAGATAATAGCAGGATTACTATATAAAATGGGAAGTGATGGTATCTTGCGGAGATGTGTAATGGATGAAGAAGTCAAGGTAACATTGAAAGAAGCCCACACAGGCTTAGTAGGAGGACATATGGGACCAGATGCGACCACTCAAAAAATATTGCTAGCAGGACTATGGTGGCCCACACTGTATAATGATGCAAAGGAACATGTGAAAGCTTGCGATACTTGCCAAAGAGTAGGGAAGCCGGTCAAGAGGGACTTTATGCCCTTACACCCATCACAACCACAAGAGTTATTCGAACATTGGGGATTGGACTTCGTAGGACCATTAAAGACATCTTAGAGGTGAAAGTGTAGATACATAGTAGTAGCAATAGAATACCTAACAAAATGGGTGGAAGCAAGAGCATTACCTGATAATTCAGCCAAAAGTACAATGAGATTTTTGTATGAGCAGGTAATCACAAGATTTGGTATTCCGCTACAAATAACAAGTGATCATGGAGGACACTTTGTTAATGAGATTATCAAGATGCTGACGATAGAGTTCAAGATTTTACACTCATTGTCTAGTCCGTACTACCCCAGAGCAAATGGGCAGGTGGAAGCGACAAATAAAGTCTTAGTATCTACTCTGTATAAAACCTATGGAATAGAGGGAGCAGATTGGGAGGAAAGGCTACCATCCATTTTGTGGGCATACAAAACAACTTTTAAACCAACAATGGAACATACACCTTTCCAACTGATGTATGGACAGGAAGCAGTGGTGCCAGTCGAATTCTTGATACCAAGCTTGAGAGTCACGGTAGAGCATCGCTTGGGGGATCAAGAAAGTTTGGAAGAATGACTGATGACATTGACCAAGTTAGATGAAAGAAGAGTCATGGCACAATGGGCAATTGAGATAGCTCAAAAAATATGGAAGGCATGGCATGACAAACATTTGAGGAAGTTGGAACTTAGTCCGGGTGACTTAGTTCTAAAGTTTAATGGGAAGAGGGAAATCAAGCCAGGTAAGTTGAAGATGTTATGGCTTGGTCCTTATAAAGTAATCGAAGTAATGAATAATGGAGCAGTCAAGTTGTATAACTTAAATGGGACAGAGGTACCCAACACTATAAATGGCTCAAAGCTGAAGCCTTATAAGGTACAATGTTTATTCATTGCTTCAGAAGAAATTGAATGATGAAGATGAGCGAAAGCTCAAGATGAGGCTCATCATGAGCCAGGTCCATCACAGGAAGAACCTGATTTGGGACTCGCACACTTATTTGTAGAAGGGGAGGAGACACAACCAATAATTGAACAACAAGAGTTGGCACCTAGACCCGGTGAAAGAAGAAGGTTATGAGTACACATCAGACGGGCTGATGGGACCATACGAGAAGGAGAAGAGTGGATTTCTCCAGCACCAAGAGGCTATCAAGAGATAGCACTATTACCTAGAGCTTCTAACATGAGGTATCCACAAGTAGAACACAGGGAGCTACCTCGATAGTTGGAAGGATGAAGAAGGATAAGGTTAACAGTGTGCAATGAAGATAGAGTGGACACGTTCAAAATGGAAATTCTAGAGGATGCTAGGGATGAAATGGTAGATGAGGAATTAGCTAGGACTTTCTCCATTGGCTCAGATAGGGCTATTATAGTAGAGGATGAGAATGCAAACTCAATAATTACAAGAAGAGTATCAAACATTGCGGAGTCACAATGCGAGGTTGAGAGAACAAGTCATCCAAGAATTGGATGGTACCATACGAAGACTAGATGAATAGAGGGCAGTTAGACTGCAAGAGGTTGAAAGTGAACCTAAGGAGGTTGAAGGATTAACTCCAAGAAATGGTGGAGGAAATGAAGGTGCAAGTACAAGTTCGCCACCCCCACCAAGCAAGAAGCCAATGACAAATGAAGATGCAGAAGTACTTTGGTGAGACATAGAGGAGGCCACCACATCACCTGAATCTCAAGGTAATATAATATTGGATATGATGGATTCCAGTGATGAAGGAATGTCATGGTTGGTAAGAGAGCCTAGTATAGTAGTGATGATGAGCTGGAGAATCCTCATAATCCTCAGAGAGATCATGATATTCCAACTAGAGCATTGAGACAAAGGCAAGCAGGGAGAGTGCAAGGGGACAGACCCGGTATTGATACACAAGCATATACAATAGCTCATCAAAAACTGAGAAGACAAAGAAGGGAAGTATAGATATTGGAGAGAGTGATGAATTTTCCAACCGATTGGGCAGAACAGAGGGAAGAGGGTCGGACCGACTCTAGCTCTGAGATAGACTTCTCTGATGAATATAGAGAAGTATTGGTATCTTCATCCCCCCAGATATCCTTTGAGGAAATTATATGAATATGTCACTTGGTACGGGATGATAGGAGAATAAGAACCTTGTGGCAGCTATCACCTAATCGGATTCCACTAGCTAATATTGAGTTGGTAGAAATTACTCTTGATAACCAAGGAACAAGAGGAAGAATTGGACAAAGACCTCTAAGACTCCAACGAGGAAGAGGAGGAGGTAGATGACCAGAGAATAACTGAGACCCTGGTGATGTTACATTTAGAGGAGGTAGAGGATGAGGAAGGTTTCGACCCCCTACTCCTAGATGGCCAGGAGATAATCCTTTAGCATGCATGAATTGGATAAGAAACCAACAAGGTATACCAATAATAAGAGGCATGTTACCAAACTCTATAAGACGATGCACATGGGGGCAACCACCCCTAATCAGACAAGGACCCCAATGAGTGATGGGTAATTGGTGATTACCCCAAGTAAGGGAGGAATCACCAATAGTATAGAGAAGTCCCATGCCAAGAGGAAATGGAAGGGGGAGATACCCACATGGTAGGAACCTTGTTGGAAGAGGAAGGGTACACTTTGCAGAAGAGAGAACCTTAGGCCAACAACGGATCCGATCACCAAGTTTGGAGCAAGAATTGATCCATGGAGATAGGTAAATAAGTCGCTCAAATGATAGTAGAGTGGTGAGGACACCACCACCATGGGATCAATCACCTGCACGATGAGAAGAAGGACTACCAGGGGAGGAGACTCCAACTTGCCATTGTACAATCCCAAATTGTACACATTGTAGGGGAAGAGCTGAATAGGCAGTAACATCACAAGAAGAGACAAGCCAACCAAGGGAACAAGGGGTGTAAGAGGACACCATTACTCGGCATATTATGGTCGAACCTCCAGGTCAAGACTCGGATGGGATCGTACAAGTGAATGTCACTGTACGATTTCCAAAACGGTAAGTGTAAGTAGACTAGGATAGAAAAAGAAAAAGAAAAAGAAAAAGAAAAGAAAATTGAAAAAAATGTGTGCCTTAATTGTGAAAATCCCTCGGGATGCAATTAGGAAGGAAGTGGTTGAAAACCGAAAATGGTGGCCTCTTCAGAGAGAAAGAAATCTGAAAATTTTCTCTAAGTGCTTAGATCGTACAAGTGAAAATTGAGTTGGAAATTGGCAAAATTGAGAGATCGTACAAATGAAATTGAAAAAATGACATGGGAAACCATACAAGAAGTCATGTTGTATGATTTAGATCATACACTATATGATTTGGACCATGTCGTACGATTTTCAACTAACCCATTTAATGCGGCATGTGGAAAAAAGCAGCGGTTGGAGGAAAAGAAGGGGGAAAAGATAAAATTTTAAACTAACTACTGAGTTGGCAATCATCTAATGGAGGAGATGAAAAAGCATGCAATGTGGTGCAATTTTAGATTTTCTTGACGGTTAGGGTTTCAGTTAGGGTTTTAAAATTTTCCTTAAATAGGAAAGAAATTGACAATTTCACAATCATACAAGCAGAATTCAAATTTTTTTAGGAGATTGAAGGTGGAAAGCATGCAACTGAAGGAAGAAGACTACATGGGCAATAAATATTCACCAACATTCTAAATTTGTAGACCCATTTTAAATTTTGCACCAGGGAGATCTTTTCACATTCAAAGAATTGACCCGGGAGAGAGAAAACTAGGGTTTTACTCCATAAAAGGGGGAAATTCAAAATTTTCAGAAGAATAATAGAAAAATACGGTAGAATACATCATTGTACAGATTGAGGAGTGGAAAAATTGTTGTTGGAGCTGGAGGAAGTGGAAACTTGTAATCGGGTTGTGGAAATTGCAGAGAAATTGGAGATTTGAACCCTAAATTCGGAGGAATCTAGAAAAAATCAAGCTGAGAAATATGTGGGAAGGAAAATGAAGTCCGTACAGCCATAAAATACAGCCAGAATTTCATCAAGTTGAAATAAATTATGCCAGGGTTGAAGGAGTTGAAGAATTGCTACCGAAAAGCACTGAAATAGTAGATCGGGGCAATCCAGAAAATGGGTCAGTGAAGGATTCGATAAAGGAGATAAAAATTTCAAATTTTTCATCACTTAGGGTTGGAAAAGTCGTACTATATGATTTTGGGAGCAGCATGTATGATTTCCAAGAAGAATAGTGCAGTTCGGAGGGTTTTTAGGCCATTTTTGGCAGTTTTCAAGAGATCGTACGAAATTGTATGGAATCATATGAATTCTAAAGGGGGGAAGCCAAAAAGTGACATCGTATGGAGTACTATCACCTTGTATGATTTCAGGTTGTAGCTATACGATTTGGAGAAGTTATGACAGTTTGAAGACTGACGGGCTGGAAATTGAACTGTAGGGAGAGAAGAGCAGTGTACGATCTAGGAGCGGTCGGTGGAAGGGAAATCATACAAGAGAGTGTATAAGGGCATATTGTATGATTTATAGTAGATTGTATGATTTCAAGACACTTCTAATTGTGGAAAATGGTGATGGTTGGATAATCCCTTAACAGGAGGTATGGTGGAAGAATGATCTCGACGGAAGAGTTCGGATGTCGGTTAAGGTGGATTGTAGCCAATAGGGTGGAGAGATCACTAGGACCACTACATGAGAGAGAGGTATACCCATGGTAGCAACAAGGGTGATAGTATCAGTCCCATGATTGGCATGGTAATCATCCTTGGAGGAGAAGAGGAGAGAGGTCATGGAGGGGACATAGGCATTGGCAAGCAAACCTGGGTAGAACACCACCAAGGCACCGGGAGGAAATAATGGCACAAGAAAGAACCTCATGGAGGGAATTGAGAAGTGAAGTTCATATGCTAGAGCAGGAGGAGCATCTGAGTAGTGGATAGGAAGAATGTTAGGTGGAGGTGACAAAGATTACATTTGTGCAACATGGAGCGGATGCATGCAGGAAGTGGTGGAACGATGAGAAGAATAGGGATCATCCTTGGAGGAAGATGTTTGAGGATGCTCATGTGGCGGTCATTGCATAGGTTCCACCATTCCATAGAACATTCTTCCAGAACTATATTTTATAGATAGTTCAGGCATATAATGCAGTGACTCGAATTGCCTATGTTAATGTGGGCAAGAGGTCAGTAAAGGTGGAAATTTTGGTAGAGGCATTCTAAAAAATATTTGGCTTACCGAAAGACGGTATGGAGATAGTAAAAAAATTGGTAGACCCAGTAGAAGCATACCACCTTATCACCACCATGACCACTATCAAATCATTGACAGAGGTAAAGATATCAGGCGCAGGAATGCATGGAATAAAATAGAGCTAGTTGAAAGGAGAACATTGGCCATGTGCAATGAGTACAGTCATGGCTCGACTGTCAGGTGATATAAGGGCCACAAAAATGCCAATGTGGATGGCACAATATGTAGAAGGTATCACCAAGGGGATTCCATATGATTGGGGTACCTATCTGGAAAGAAGAATGCATGAGGCACTGACAAAGAGGCCAAAGAATTTTGGGATGACCTTCCATGCAATTGGATTGCTATTGAATGTGGTCATGAAAGTGGGAATGCAATTCCTAGGAATGATGCCACCCCGAGAAATCAGGCCAGGACAACCAATGATATTGAAGTGGGCGAAGGCAGTGCCAATATCAAAAGTGACTCCAGAGAAACCATGAACAAGGAGTGAGTGACATATCAGTGAAGCTCAAGAAGAGAGTACTTCAGAGAAGGATGCAGATGTGCATCATAGGTAGAAAAGGCCTATATGGCTAGAACAAGAGCTGGAACAACAAGCACCAACACAAAGGCAGTAGGAGCAACCTCTCATTCAAGAAAGGGAGAGAAGTCCCATACAAATAATGATGAGAAGGCAATAGGAGAGAATGATGAACAAACCAGTTCCAGAGGTACAGGAGAAAGAACAGTCAGACTCAGAAGTGATGGAACTGGATGAGTTGTATTGGATGGAGGTGGAGAGAATAGTACAATCCTCATCAATCTTCCAATAATATGAGAAGATGGATGCTTCTAAATTTTTTAAAGGATTCGAGGTAGGGCAAGATGGAGTAGCCACTACCCAAGGAGAAGTAGAAGCAAGAATAAATACCATAGAGGAAGAGCCCAAGAAGAAGCCTCATTACAAGTTTGTAATAGGAAGCTCGAGTAAGAAAGATGCCCCAGAGGATACGAAAGTACCACAGGAAAAAGAAGAACTTGTTGCTCAACAAGTCACAACAATGGATGCACAACGAATCCAAGATGAGGAAGTGATAGAGGAACAACAGGTGGGAAGCATTGAGCAAGAAGTAGCTCGAGAGAATACTAAAGAGCGACAAGGGGGCTCGACCAAAGCAGAGAAGGCTCAAGAACAAGTTGAGCAGCAACAATCTCAAGAGGAGATTGTGAACATCATAGATAGTGAGGAGGAGAAAATTGTAAAACAATCTCCACCTTGAGAGAAGATAGATACAGAGAGAGCACTTGGAGAGCTGGGAGGAAGCTCTAGCCACCTTATGGAGGAAGAATATGTAAGAACTCCTACGGAGGAGGAACGACGAGGCATGCAATCCAGTTATCTTCTGGAAATACCATGGTTCCAAAGAATTACAACTGAAGAGGAGGCACATGGAGTAGAAGATAAGGTGGAACACTTCTTTTCTCAGTTAAGCCATGTGATGAATAGTGCCAGACTGGAATTTTCCATTGGCCATGTGGGAGAATTGAAGTTATGGGAAGAACAAGTGTCTCTCAAATTGGAGAAGATAACAGAATGGGTGAGCAGTATGGAGCATATAAGGAAGATAGTAGACATTCATGCACAACATCCATGGAGGTTACCCAAGGAAGAGGTAACAACAATTTTGGGAAGGGAAGACTTTCCAGAAGGGGTGGTCACAAATTATAGGAAAGACCCAAGGATATATTTGGATCGAATCAGCCATCCAACCTACCCCACAAATATGATAGAAGTGGAGTACAAGAGGGTCGCTACTGGAGTGGCCATCACCCTGAGGAAGTTGAACTTCCTAACACACTAGATAGAGTGGTTGAGCATTGTATTGGAACAAATCCATCAGCTCAAGGAGGAGCATAGAAGGAGGAAACTACAACCACTCAAAGGGAATTGGCCGCAATGGAAGAAGAACTACAGAAGAGAAGAACTACGATAGAAGAGAAAATAAAGAAATTGGAGGATGATCTATCAGGCCTCAGAACTGAGTTTGAAGCTAGAATTAGCATACTTGAAGAGGAAAAGTGATAGATCTCACAGATGATAGAGGACATAATTAAGGAGTTGGAGGCACAACTCAAAGCAAAATATGAGCAGATGACAACTCAGTTGGATGAAAAGAGTGAGCAAATGGCTACACAAGCCAAGAAGATAGAGGAGCTGATGAAGGACAATAAACAATTGAATGAAATGGTCCTAGAGAAGCAAGCTCAATTGAATATTAGAGAAGACCAGGCTCGAGCTATGGAAGTAGATATCAACTACCACCTACAAACCATTACTAAAAAGAATGAAGAACTTTAGGCGGTAGCTCGAGCAGAAGCTCACTGGAAGGAGAAGTTGAAGAAGAGTGCCTCGGACCATGAGAAGTAGATGATGGAGTTCCTAAAAACTACCGAAGAGAAGGCTAACTTCCACGAGGAAAAAGCAGTGCAAATGGGAAGCTACGCGACCAAGCTAAAGAACGAACGAGAAATGTATAAGTCACAAGTCAAGGACTTAGAGGATGTAGTGGTAGAATACGAAGCACGGTGGAAGAAGTAGAACGAGTCGGTGAGGACACCAACCAAAGTAAAGGGGAGGGCAGATGTAGGCAGCAAATCCACCTCCTAGAAGAAGAAGAAGTGATCAAAGGGATTTGCTCAATTTTGACAGTTTTGACACAAGTGATAGTTTGCTCAAGTTTTGTAAATCGTACAGTAAGGAGAAAACCATATAGTAGAGGGAAAAACCATACAAATGGAATGGAAAATTATATAGGGCAATGGAAAATCATACAAGGTGCACCGAAATTCATCCAAATGCAAGGGAAATGTAATTTTAGAGTGAAATGGTGCATAGATTTGCCAACTAAGGTGTTAAACTTAGGAAAAATCCAAATTAATGTATTCAGTTGTATATGGGTAGTTGTAAATAACTAATTGTCTTAGGAACCACTTTGGAATGGCCTGGGCAACATTATATAAGGCCCCATTTTCAAAATTATAGGTCTAGTTGCTAGAGTAAAGAGTTAGTACTTGTAGTTGTTGATTCCCTGAGTTATTGCAATTACATTGACATATTTTTCCACATTGTAATCAAATCCATAGACATTAATGAGCATAATGATGATTTTGGATGACTGTGTATGATCCTGGTAATGATGAACAATGATTTGTGGATGAATATTATGTGATTGTGTTTTCTATTGATTGTTATAGATTAGTTTTATGCATTGTTGCAACCTTGTGGTAGAATTTGGTATTGGTGAACTTTGGAGAATGATATAGGAGCATGGTGGCATTGAGGAAGACGTATTGAAGAGCATTGTATGATTTTTGGATGTAATCAGGCACATGGGATCTCTCACCGACCTCGGTTAATATGTTTTGCCTATAATGGAGATTGCATTGATTGGTCTATCAAACCCTTACAAAACATCCTAGAGAGATATTGGAGTAGTAAAGTATCTATATTAGCATCATTTTGTGCCATTAGTTCATACAGATCGTACATAATTTTCCTTACAAATCGTACAAAGCACTTTTTCCTGATTTGGTAAAACAGGCGATCGAGAGAAACTTACCCGATTTGGTAGTTTTGGGGAATCGACTTGATCGATTACAAAACTGTGTATGACAGCCTCCAAAACTGAATCTATCAGTTTTTATGTGTGCAATATCATACCATATTTGACACTGTATGATTTGAGATCGTATAGTGTAGGCATTGATGACCGTACAAGGTGATTATAGTTCGTACAAGGGTTAGTTTGAGTGAGCATACGACCGTACGATTTGGTAAGTGAGTTGGGTTTAGTTCATTGATCATTCTTAGCCCTAGAAAATACCTCCCCATCAGGAATACTCCACCTCTATGCTACATAGGACACGTTTTATTAAGATCTCAAAAATTAGTGCAAACGCGTATCATCCCATTAGGCTTGCGAACGGGTACCATGTTTGAGATCCACTTAGGATAATCGATAGGAACTATGAAGTTCACATATAAAATATTTTGAAGCTCTTCTTTGACAAAGAGTGCAATGGTAGGATGCATCCTTCTAAGTCCTACCGTGATCACCATTTGTGAATGCAAAATAAAGCAACACCAGATATAGAATATTGAAATAAACAAGCAATATAAAATACATAAATGATTACACAAGAAAATAGATTTTTCTATTAATGCCAATGGATCCCAAATAATACAATCAATAATACCCCAAATGTGAAGTTTATAAATCTTGTTATTTGATACAATTAATACAATACACTAAGGTTCTCTGAAACCCTAGTTAATAAATGATTGTAGTGTCTTCACACCTGATCTAATACCAATAGTGTGGTGAGTGGGCTTTGGTATCTTATACAGTACCACTCCAGCTTCAATAACTACCAATGATATTATTATTGGACCTAAAAACAATAGAAAACATACAAATAGTTAGTAATACATGTGAGGGCTCCACTGTGTGAGACCCTATGAAAATATGATTACTAACCCTTAGATGTAAAATAATATTGAAAACAATAATACATACAAATAATTGTTTAGCTTGTCTTCACTGACTTGTCATTTCTATCTTCATTGTCATTGTAGAGGATGATTATGCAAATGTGTCCTAGTGGCATCCGAGTGTCATAAGACTATAGAACTAAGACTAGAAACACTCGTGGGTGCTTGGTACTGATTAGAAATACCCAAAGGCACCTGGTAGGCTATGGTGGCCACTTTGTAGACTCTAGTAGGTTCTCAAATAGCTTTGAGGGGCATTTGGAAGCTGAGGAGATGGTCACAAAACTAGATCTATTTTTCAATATGGATGGGGGTGGATGCAACAAATAAGAGAGGAAATGACAAAGGATGGGAGTGGCGAGGATGCTTGGATGCTTGAGGACTCCAAAAATACAAGGAATTTGGGGAACTTAGAAAACTTAGGGCTTGGAACTTAGGGGTTTATTTTTTAAAATGAATCCTCTTTATAATATTCCCTTAGGAAAATTAGGGTTTCAACGACACCATTTATGTGTCCAATATTAAAACATGATGAAGGGTGGAGATTAAAGTGGGGTAAGTGACATGGATTAAGGTGGATGAATGGCTAGGATTAAAACATGATGGATGGCTAGGATTAATTCATACATATATACATATATTTATTAAATATAAATAAATATAATATATAAAATATTATTATTTAAATATATATTAAACAAATATATATAAATATATATAAATAATGGATAATGTGGCAGGAAACTATGGATGGATGACAAGTGGCTAGATTTTGGTGTCTACATAATAATACTAGAAAGGCTAATGCTTATTCATAAAAACACCTTTGTGTGGGCATAAAGTATTGGCCAGTATCTGCTCTATCCCATTTGTGAAAACCCCTTTTGGGCACGAAAGGATAAGGGTTGTACTAGTTTTGGAAAATTAGAACCTATGAAAACTTGAAAGGGCATGGGGGATGACCAAACAGTATATGGAGACCTAGCAAATTGGAGTTGCATTTCATGGAAAATTGGCTAATTGATTACATAAAGAGCCACCCAAGATACTCATCTACTGTAATAAAATGACCTTCTACCATTTAGGAGGGATTGAAGATATGTTAATGCTACAAGGTTGTGTTTATTAGATAGGTTACAAATTAATTGTTATGAGATTCTAATAAGACCTCATTAGAATAGGTTATTTTAAAGTGTATGTCATTTCATGTTCATTTGAATTTCAAGTAATATGGATTTGGGAACCCTAACCCTAATATCATTTTTCTCAATATATAATTCTATAACACAAAGGGAGAGATGTGATTTTTCATTCTCTCCATTGTCAAAAATCTTCTCCTCCTTTTTTTCTTGTTTCATGTGGTTAAGTTTGAGCACATAGCATTGATCCTTGCTACAATATTTCTAAGGCTATATTATGAAGACAAAACTCCATGTAATGAAAATATAAGAACTCATTCAAGTATTGATAATATAGAAGCTTGTATGCAGTTTAAGAAATTCTATTATAAGTTTTCTTCATGTTATTGCATAAATGATATTGGCTATTTTTCTTCATATTTTTTTTTTAATATGAATGTTTGTTTATTAATAATGGTCATACATATTAAAATCTCAAATATTGAATAATATATTGTGATCCTAAGTTTTCATCATAATTATTTGCAAAGGTTATAGAAATGAGTGATCTGAGGTTTAGCGGGTGAGTCTGGAGTGAGGGTTTGAATTTTTTGGTCAGGAATCTTAGCCAAGGCGGTAGAGGTAGAGCAAATATAGAAGGGGCGGGTGGGAACCTCGAGCATGGATCAAGTGAGGATCCATAGGAAGGAATCATGTTGTGGCAAATTTGGAGGTGGGCATCACGTGGGGGCCTGAACCTCCTCAAAAAGACCCCGACAAAAAAGAAAGGAGGTTCTCTCTCTTCTGCCCCTAGTTCCAGTAAATAATAAAATTTTGACCTCGACAAGTTCCATGAGCCCTTTTATTTCAATGGAAGAATTCTCCCTAGTAGGCAAGTTTTTAGGAGGTAGGCCGGACATGGAGACTATACGAGCTTGGGCGACGGGTAAATGGTGACCGGTAGGCAGCTTGGAGTTGGTAGCTCTAACTCGAGGGTTCTTCATTATCCATTTTAATAATATGGAGGATTATAACCACATTTTAATAGGAGGTCCTTGGTTTCTAGGCAAAAGGAGCCTTTTTCTCAGACGATGGGGTGAAGATTTCAACCCTAAAAAGCAAAATATTAATATTTCCCCTATTTGGGTTCATCTCCCGAGTCTACCTACCCAGTTCCTCAATGAATATTGGCTGCAATGCATAGCCAGATCTATAGGGGACCTGAACTCCATTGAACATGCGACCTTGGCCAGATTAAGGGTGACTCATGCATGAATCTGCATAAATGCTAATTTGGATAATGAATTTCCAAGGTTTGTGGAGCTAGAGTATGGAGAATACTATCAAAAATAGTCGATAGAATATGAGAATAGATTAGCATTCTGTGCAGAATGCAAAAATCAAGGACATCTATGCAATCAGTGCCCCAACCTAGAAATGAATAGATAAAAGCAGAAGCAAGAATGCTAGATAGAGGAAATTTGAGGAGTTTACCTAGCAAAGGTGATTTCAATCAGGCTAACTATGTCTACCAAAAAAAGAAAAGAGAGGATGTAGGGTCCCAACAAGACAAAGGAAACAATAGGTTGTTGGCAACCAAAATACTCAAGTAAGTTCTAATCCTCTAGTTTCAAATAAATATTCAATTCTATCCAATATGGGAGTAGGAGGATAATAGAAAGACATGGAAGCCTAGAACCTTTACGCTAACCTGTCTGACTCTCTAGAATCCTCATCCAAGTCAGGATCCTCAAGCCCTAATGCTAAAATTATTGTAAACCCTGTGGGCATCACTAAGCCAAACCCTAATGCCCGATATCTAGAATCCCCATCCAAGTCGATATCCTTAAACCCCAATGCTAAAATTTTTTAAGCCCAGTGAGCATCCCAAATCCAAACCCTAATGCTAAAGAACTTAGGAAGAAATTTGAGGCATTGTAAAATAAAAAACCTCATCTCCCTAACATCATCACTAGGAGCCAGGTGAATCCTACTAAGGGGCCATCCCACAGACCAGGGGAATACAAGAAAAAAGGAGAAAATTTGGATGTAGGGGTGGAGATATGTGAAACTCTTCATATTGAGGAATATGGCAGTCCGGTTCTACAAAAAATTGCCTCCCCCCAGTTTAGTCCTAAACAAACTAGGAGCACTGTGAAGTCTCCTATAGATTTTGGAAGTGAAAAAGAAGAGGGAGAATATCAAATGCTTAGCATAAAAAAATTAAAACTGATAATGACATTTCCAATGGAAAATAGAGAACCTTGTTTCAACAGGTTATTCCGAGTTTTGAAGACAACAAATTAGGAAAACCCCCTCAAGGGAGCGAGAGAGGAAGAAATACCAAACAATCTAAATGAAGTTCCTCTCATGGAATGTGAGAGGCCTCAATGGCCTACCCAAACATAGGGAAGTTAGTGCAATAAGAAATAAAGTGAATCCAACTATTATAATGTTGCAAGATACAAAAAATGATGAGATTCAGTCAAAAAAATTAGCAAAAAAAATCTGGAATCAAGGGGAGATGGTTTGCAAATCATCCAGAGGAGATTTTGGAGGCCTTATGACTTTATGGGATCCTCAGATAGTAGAAGTCACCATTATTCAAAAATATGACAGGGTTCTTAGTGTTTTATTTAAGGAAATAAACAACAACGGGTCATGGATCCTTTCAAATATTTATGCCTTGACTTCAATTCAAGGAGAGCTCTACTGTGGGAGTACTTAGGCAATTTGAGTGAAATCTTTCATAATATCCCTTGGATTCTAGCTAGGGATTTTAACACTCCTCTTTACGCTTCAGACAAAATGGGTGGAAATGGACCACCTATCAGGAGCATGGATGAGTTCATGAACTCCAACATGTTGATGGATGTAAAACTTATAGGAGTGAATTATACCTGGAGCAATCAACAGATAGGGTGTCATCTCATTCAAGAAAGGCTTGACAAGTTTTTTCTATCAAAGGAGGCTACAAATCTGTTCGGTGATACTACCTTGTAAGCCCTTCCTAAAATTGCCTCTAATCATAATCCCATTTTGTTGGAGATCCCTAAATCTCTGTCCTTCAAGAAAACTTTCATATTTCAATCTATGTGGATCAAACATTCCAGTTTCAGAGATAACTTAATTCAGTGGTGGCAGCATCTTGTCAAGGGTAGTGCAAATTTTAAACTTGCTGGCAAATTAAAGTTTTTTAAGGAAAAGATTCAAACTTGGAACAAAGAGGTCTTTGGGAACCTCTTTGAAAATAAAAAATAGGTTGTTGAAATTTTTAAGATAATTGATCATAGGATTCAACATGGTGATGCTAATGAAACTACTAGGCAAGAGGAATAGATAAAACTAGCAGAGTTTCATAATATTTTTACCTGTGAGGAAATCTATTGGAGAAAAAAATCAAGGGCTCTTTGGTTGAAATATGGAGATTCAAATTCCAATTTTTTTCACATCACCATGCTTAGAAACAGAAGCAATAACAAGATATATATATTTTTAAAAGTAGATGGTTCTATTACTCAAGACTTAACAAAAATCAGAAAGGAGGCAGTAACTTATTTCAATTCTATCCTTGGTCAGGAATCACAATGCAATGAGGAGGCCAAAGATATTCTCTTGAAATCTATTTCTAGCATAATAAATGAGGATATAAAACTTAAGCTTCTAGCTCCTTTTTATGATGAGGAAATTAAGGAAGCCTTTTTTAGCATGGAGCCAGACAAAGCCCCGGGACTCGATGTCTTTCCCCCTCGTTTCTATCAAGATTTTTGGGACATCGTAAGTGAGGATGTAATTTTTGTTGTCAGAGAATTCCAAGCAAAAAATCATATCCCAAAAGGTCTTAACTCTGCTTTTATTTCTCTAATTCCTAAGAATCAAACCCTTGATTCTATGGTTGACTTCAAGCCAATCAGTCTGTGCAATTTTTCTTACAAGATCCTAACTAAAGCCATTGCAAATAGAATGAGAGATATTATGCCTCACATCATAGATCCATGCTAGGGAAGCTCTGTCTAGGGCAGGTCAATCTTGGATGGAGTTATCATAGTTCATGAAGCTCTGCACTCTGCTCATAAGACTAACAAGTCTATTTTTACCCTCAAGATTGATATGAACAAAGCTTTTGATAGGCTAAATTGGGACTTTATGATTGTTGTCCTCATTAAGTTTGGTTTTCACCACCAATGGGTTAATTTGATCAAAGAATGCATTTATAAAGCATGTTTCTCAATTCTGGTTGATGGAACAATTGCTGGTTAATTTCAAAGTCGTAGAGGAATTCGGTAGGGGGACCCTATCATCCCCATGTTATTCATAATTGTGGTAGAAGCTTTAGGCAGAACCATAAAAAATGCTTGCAATTCAAGGCTAATATTAGGAATCAAGGCAACATCTGTCACTAGAGTTGTTTCTCACCAACAATTCATCGATTATACCCTTCTATTGACTAAGGCGTTGGTGGTTGAGGCCAAAAGAATTAAGTACATACTACAACTCTACGAGAACACTGTTGGTCAGAAAATTAATTTTAGTAAAAGCAACTTATATTTCTTGAACACCCCCATTTAGAGGCAAGGAAGGATTGCAAAATTTTTAGGGTGTGATATAGCAAACCTCCCCACTTTGTATCTTGGTCTCCCTCTTTTCATTGGTTCTTCGAGAGAGTCAATGTGGGACAGGGTTATTGAAAGAATTCAAAAAAAACTTGCTAGATGGAAAGGTCATCTTCTATCTCAAGCAGGAAAGCTGACCCTCACTAAGGCCTCTCTTCAGAGCATTCCAGTCTATTTCATCTCCATTTTCAAAGCCCCTGTGAAGGTTTTATATAAAATTGAGAAACTCCAAAAAGAATTTTTATGGACTATATTAGAGAAGAAAAAAAGGGTACACCTTGTAGGATGGACCAAAGTGTGCAGACCCAGGGAAAATGGGGGCTTAGGTCTAAGGATAATTGCTCATATAAATTTAGCTTTACTAGCTAAGCAAGCGTGGCACCTCATTTATGGTGAAGAAAATGAATGGAAATCTATCATAAAATGAAATTATATTCAAAATATGGAATTTCTAAGTGACTCAGTTCCAATCAGAGGTTTTGCTTTTTGGAAAGCAATTCTCAATTGTAAGGAAATCATCAAAAAAGGTTTAATATGGGTTTTAGGCAATGGTGAGAGGATAAATTGTTGGAATGATAGGTGGGCTAAGGATGAACCACTAACACAATATCCTAAATTAGCTCGAATTAGAGATATCATGAAAGAACTCATTGACAAAAAAGTCTCTGATTATATGGTTGAGGACAGAAGCAGAATGAAGTGGAAACAAATAAGGATTCAGGGATTTCAAGTAGAATCAAATGATCTTTGTAACATTCTCGAGCAATAGTTTATCCCCATGAGACCTAAGGAAGATCAAGTGACCTAGGCTCCTACAAAAAACTAGCAGTTCACTTTTAAATCAGCTTACAAGCTTCTACTTGATGATGAGGATTTTATCCTCCAAAAGGACTTAGTTTGGATAAAAAATTTAATTCCAAAAATTACAGTATTTTCATGGATGGTTATCCAAGGAAAACTTCTAACCATTGATAATATGATGCATAAAGGTATTTGTATTAGTAATCACTGTTATCTATGTAGGGTTAATTGGGAGACCATTTGTCACATTTTCCTTGAGTGTCATTTTTCCTTGGCTATCCTAAGTGGGGTAAGGCCACTTGGTAAGGCCTTACCCATTTTCAAACCAAATACTTAGATACATGTGGAAAATTTGTCTCAATCACTATATTTGGCAGGTGTGGATAGAAAGGAACCATAAAGTCTTTAATGAGTCTATCCATGATCATAAAACTATCATTTCCAGGATCCTATCCTTTGCCAACGAGAATGTGAAACTTATCCCTTTTGATAGCCATAAACCTCATTTGTAGGAGACCATGATTGCTCAATATTTAAGCTTAACCTTGTTAGATGAGTTTGTGCCTAGGGTAGTCAACCCCAGAGCCAATGTTAAGTGGTCCCCACCTCCTACGGGTTGGTTTATGCTTAATTTTTATGGAGAGGCTAAGGATAATCCTGGCAGAGTAACAGCTGGTGGTATTGCACAAGATCATAATGGAAATATGATGCTTACATTTTTTGAATATTTGGGAACAAGGACGAACAACGAAGCTAAAGCTAGAGCTATGTGGAGATGCCTTCAAATGACTCAAGACTTAGAAGGCAATTTGATCATAAAAGGAGACTCTATGCATGTTACAAATCTCCTCAATAATTGGAAAACACCTCCTTGGAGTATTAAAATTATTGTTGAAGAGGCTAGGATACTTTTCCAGGGAAGACATGATAAAAAAGTCCAACACATCTTTCGAGAAGCTAACAAAATTGTTGATAAGCTGGCCAATTTGGGTGTCGATGGTGAAAAACTTTTCAAATGGGAACACGGTGTCTCGAGTGAAGTAGAGGAGCTTATTCAACAAGAATTCCAAGAATGATATTCGAATTTACCAATAGGGAAGGCATTGTAAGTTCGAAGGCTAGGAGTATTCCCACCTCTTTTTTGAAATGGACTCACAATAAAAATTATTCGAGCTATCAATTTTCATGGATGCTGCTTTTAAATACCACAAAGACTAATGGGAACAGTCACATGTTAGATAACATGGATCCTAGTCATATTAGTAATTTGAGGTTGGCTGATAATCACAGGGTAGGAAAGAAATGATAATATAAGACTTCGAACCAGAGCCACGTGGACCACCAAATAGCCACCGCCATAAATCTAGCTAGTAGGTTCACTTCTCCAAGGCTGATTGGCCAAGACGGGATGTGGTCCCAAAGCATGTCATATATGGAAGAAAGCAATTACCAAATAATTATTAAGAGTAACTGTCAATACAAAGATTGTGGGATTTTTTTCAGTACTCTGGTATGTGTTTCTACAACTTTTTGTTTCTCCATTGTTTCAAGGAAGGGATCCGTGTCTATTTCTTTTTTTGTAATTATGATGCAAGTGTGTTTTCTCGGGGTATACCCAAAATGTTATATGGGAAGTTTCTTTTTGATAACAGGCTATGTGCCTTACTGGATGTAATGGCTTTGGTGGCATGTAGATTTTACATATATAGGATCCTTAGTAAGGACATGTTCATCAATAGCCCTGGGTTGATTTTTGTAAAAGGTTTTGGGTCAACCTGTAAAACCTGGTATTAATGTTATAGTATCTTATCTACCAAAAAAATATATTGTGATCCTGAAAACTGGAACCTATGATAATTTGGTTGAAAATCCAACATGTTGAACAACCCCTAGGTTATGAGGTGAAATAAAAAGAGCACAAAGTTTACAAATAAAAGAAAGCAGTCTATGTACTCAAAAAAGAACCAAGAGCATGGTATAGCAAGATAGATGCCTATCTCTATAGCTAGGGATTTACAAGATGAGTAAATAAAACATGCAATGAGCATGCATACTATTGTTTCCAAGAGTATATTTAGAACTAGTTAGAGCTAAAAGTAAAATATGAGGAAGAATTTTTTTTTTTTTAAATAAAATTATATAAATTGTAATATTAATGACAAAAATAAGTAAGCAATTTTAGAGTATTTTGTGAACTTCCAATTGGGGTGTATCTTGTTTTTTTATTTTGTCAATTGTTATTTTTTTATGCTCTATTTTGGGTTGTCTATTTTGCAAACCCTATTTTGTTGAAAACAAGGTCTACAAAATAAAGCACCCAGAATATAACACCCAAGAAAAACAACTATTGACCAAAAAAAAAATATAGTCTTCAATTGAAAGTTGTTCACAAAATTTTTGGCAAGTGGGCCCAAATATCACATGTCTATATTTCCCAAGATTGTATAATCTCGAGCATATACTCAAATTCAATAATAACACAAATATTGCACAAAATAATTTTTTATTGATCACATTGATTCTTAGATTACATCACATGAACTCTTTATTACATAACATAGATATATTTCATCAATATATAACCTTACATGAGACTCTTTAATACTTCTAGTTGTTGGGCACTAAATTGTCATCAAGTTTTACTTGATACTGCAACTATCTATCTTCCAATTTTCTGTCCAGGCTTGCACCCGATAGTCATAGCTCAACACTCAACATTGGATGGACCAAATATTGCTTCAGCCCAACCTCTAGAGTAGGCTGGTTCCTTGTCAACTTAGTAAGATGTTGACTCAATTAAGCTCAATAAGGGTTTGAGGAATAGGGTTAGAAAAAGGTTTAGGGTTAAGGAAATATGCATTAACAGTGGTCGGATAGGGCTAACAACATAGGCATCCACAGGAAAAACCTCTAACAAACTACTTCTAGTGTCCCACACTCAGGATTAGCAACACCCAAAACCATGAAATATTCATATAATAAAGCATAAATAGAGATATGTCCCAAGAAGCAATTCCAATATCCAATATATTGACAATCCAATTTAGCAGAATAGATCAATAATCAGACTTTGCAAAAATAAACTTCCTACCAACACAGATCTAACTATGAACAGATTTCAACTACCTTAACAACTAGTAATCCAATGCAAATGGAATGAACTAACCATTACAGCATTGATAGAAATGCAATTCACAACTTCGAACCTCTTAAATGAAAGATATCAAAGATAACAAGTCTCAAGTCAAAAATCTGAGTAATGCTCCTTCCATTAGTTTGCAAAAAATATTTACATAGTAGGGCAAGCAAACATGCTAGAGCCAACCCTAAAAATCGAGGGTTCGACCTCTATTTATAGTTTACAATGAAAATAATTCAAGGAGACATTACAAGAATTTAGAATTTGATAGATCAGCAGAGAGCTACGCTAGCATTATCTCATTCGCTCATTGAGTCCGGGAAATCCATTGGAAGTCATCCGCCATGGCAGCTCAGCTCTGCAACTTGCTGGTCCGATGATGGTAGTTGAGCCTCAAGTCATTATAAACTAGATCTGGACCATTCATTGTTCTTTAGAACTCCACTCCACCATAGATCTACAACTACTCTAGTTCTTGGTTCTTGAAAACCCTTGGATGCTTCACCTTCCCACCTCAAACTGATTGTTCTTCAATCCACCAAGAATTTACCTTTATATGCTTCATAAAAATATTAGTAAAATCTCTATCATTGATGCTCTCAGTGAATGGCTACGATTAAATCTCAATAATGCTTTGCAAACCTAGAAGAGAAACAAATCATCAATCCACTCAAAATTAATGTTGACATCAGCTTGGATAGCTTCAACTAGTGGGTTCAATTTCGGTGAGAAATACACTAAGTTTCAAGTAGAATCAAGTTTATCATCAATCCTCTCACTTAGCCTTTTAAAACATTTAATTCCTTTATCACATCCATGATATAAGATAAAAATTACAATTTGCTTCTTGATTTCTACTCCATCAGCTCTGACTTGGGTTGACTACGGAATAGAGTGTATCACCAATCCACTCCAAAAGCAATGCAAAATGATTTCACTACCTTTACTTCTTTTCAAGCACTTTCAACCTTCTTACCAAATAGCATGAAACTTGTCACCATTCCACTCAAAATTAGTCTTGGAACTCAATGAAATGTAGATTCTCAACACTTAGTCATTGGAGCATGCAAAATAAAGAAATATCGCCAATCCACACTTTGAAACATGTTGACATCATCAAGACTCAAAAGAATTATGGATTGGGAACCTCACATGAATCCACTACCAAATACACTAGGCATCGAGTAGAATGAAGCACTTAGCTTATGTTTGCAAAAAGCACTAAGTGTTGAGCAGAATGGAACCTCTTGCGTGGATCCGCTCCAAAATACTCTATATCCTCAATGGATTGGAGATTTTTCATGCCTTAGAATAAATTTTCAAAATTTTCTAAGGATGTGGCCATTTTGGGCCTACATTCTGGTACCTCCCGGGTGGATTTGCTCATAAAGCCATCAAACTCAGAGTCTTATCCATTGGGCATCAGGAGTCAAAAAATTCTAATCTTCAAAAAATGCTTCAAAGAATAATTTCCATATGATCATTACCCTCTAAAAACCTTATGAATTCATCCTAGAGGATAACGGTTCATATCGAGATCATACTAGAAACACAAATATCTCTCACCACTCCTCCAAAACTGCTCCAATGCTTAAGCAAAAAATAGAGCTATGTTCTCCCTTTTAAGCTTCTTCAAAAATGACATGAATGCCTTCACAAAACTTTCATTCTCTACATTTTAGCCTCATGCTTTTATTATTGCCTTCTGACAATGTCAGAGTAAAAACAAAACAAAAAATACAATACTTCTACATGACTACAAAAATGTACAAAACAAAAATATTCTAAGCTTGTGTCCCTTGAGGGTCTGTAGCAACTCTATTTGGTTCTTCACCCTCTTGTTGAGCCTCTTCCTTAGCATTATCCTCTTGGTCTTGCTCGACCTCTTCTTCTTCCTCAGGTGAATTTTGCTCTTTATCATTTTCTTCAACATCCTTTCCAAACAACTGCACCATCAACTTTAGGGTTTGTAAAGCTTGTTTCCAGACTACTTCAGAGGGGTTGGAAGTCTCCTTAAGCTGCTTGTGAATGTACTCTAACTCAACAGTGTCTTCATAATTTGTAGCACTTCCTTTATTTACCAAGTCCTCCATCAGATCTCGGAGCCTGGTTAAATCAATAATCATTTGTGAAACCTGCTCCTGATCAATTGGCTCTTCCAGGGCATCAATATTAGACTCATCTTGGAGGCTCTCAGCTACACTCTTCTTAATCTCTTCTTCTGATAGCAAAGTGTTATTCTCCATCCATAACCCTCTGAAGCCATTCTGAATCATCTCTTTATTTATGTCCACTACATCCTGGATCATATTCTCCACCTTATCAAACAATAGCCAAGCCTTTTGGAGCATTATGTGCTTCTTCACTATAACTCTAGTAGCCAATCTAGCAATATTCCATTATTTATTAGGAATAGGTTTAGTAGTCTCACTAAGCTTGCTATCTACCAACTTATAAATCTGCTCAATTGGAATCACCATGGGTTGTAGTTCTCTAGTGAAGCTATCCAAATCTTCCTAAATATTCTAAAGTAGGTGATTGGCATCATCCATGTAATCAATGATGGGTTGTAACTCTGAGCATTTCTCCAAAACCTTAGACAATAATTCTTTCCTTACTTTCTTTAGCCCTACTTTAGAGAAGCCTAAAGACTTAGCCTTTTCAATTTGAAGTTGGTGCTTCAAGCTCTGTATTTCTTTGGCTTGTTCTTCATTTTTCTTCTTTTGCTCCTCTACTTGCTCCTTGAGATTATTGGCCTCTTGAAATTTGTTCTACCAGTTCTTTGCTTCATTTTTGATAGCTTTCTCTATCTATTTTTGGTTGGTGACTATCTTTTCCATATTTTCTATTATCCACTCCAGCTTGTCCACTTTCTCTCTGTATATATCAATCTTGACATAAAAAGTGTCCAAGTGAGCCCTCGCTATTACCAACTCATCTTCAACAAGTAACTGCTCAATGTCTTCTGTGTACTCTTCCAGATGGTAATCTTGAGTAGTCATTTCAGTTTTAGGCTTGCTTACCAAAGGAATAATGGATCTGGATGCTCTTTGCCTTGAAACTAGATCAACAGACATAGTGCTTCTCTTGGTAGCCATCCTCTTTGAAGGTTTGGATAACTTCTCTACCCAAAAATATTGAATTTTCTATGAAGTTTCCTTCTCCTTTTGCAAAGTTGCTAGTGTAGGATAACTCATAGGAGGAGGAGAGGCTATAAGATAAGGGAGAGCAGACTCAGCAACTAACTATGAAAGGGTGGTAGTGATTACAGTGGAATCTATAACTACTACTATTATTACAATGGGAACAATCATGGAAACTAAAGTAAAACTCATAGAAGGGTGAGTGGGTGTGGATGAAATAACTTGAATTTTAGATGATGTGGGAGGTTGAGATGGCAAATATGGAATTACAGGAGATGATGAAGGAGGAATTTTAGGTGACTTTGGAGGAGATGGGTTGGTTGTGCCCTTAGTATTCACTAGTGAAACAGGTGGTGAACTGTGAGGGGGAGAGGGTGCTTTTGTTACAACCTCTTGCTTAGAAGGGGAAGGAGTTTTCTTTGGGGAAAGAGGAGGAGAAAGAGAAGAGGAGATAGAAATCATACCTTCACCTACAGATGTAGGGTTTTCTAGAGCTGTCTCTTCACTTTGCTATTGTGTTTGTTGTATCAATTCTTCTATAGCTAAAATAGGGGTCTCCTCAACAATTTTCTCCTTATCCAACTTCTATTTCTTACAAATCTCCTTCTGAGTTCCCTTCAGTGCCCTTTTAGCTTTTCTTTTAAAAACTTGCAATGCTACCAATTTCTCATTCTTTGTATCTTCCCTAAAAAATCCTTCCTATAATGGTTCTTCCTACAATGTTTCTTCAAAAATAGGATTCAACTCCATTGTAGCTGTAGTGGTGAAACTCATCGGTGTGAACACAAAGTTCTCATCCTTCTCATTCCAATATATTTCTATTGCAAGGGGCTCTCCACCCAGGGCTAGGAATTTGGGCCTACTTACTATCTTGATGAATTTTGTGCTAATGGCCCTCTCATCAGAATAATGCATTCTACTCATTAACTGTGCCCCTTTTGGAAAATTCTCTAATTGTTCAATTGAAGGCTAAAATATTTTCAGAACTTTAGTAGTAGTTAATGGAGTACCAATCCCCTTCTTCTTGAGATTCCTCTTGTGAAGGTGGGGATGGGGAATCTGACCCTGGTTGTGACTTCTTATAAATCAGCACTATATTCTTTGGGTCCTTTGCTTTCCAAGTTGTGATATTCTTATCATATCTATCAGAAAAATCATTATCAATTACTAGTCCAAACTTGGATTTCTCTTTACCAATTTCAACTCTCATCCTCCACCAGTCTACTATCTTGGCTTCATTCCATTTATTTTTACCCTCAACTTCTCTGATGGTAGACTCTTACAACTGATGGTTTTCATTCTTATCTGAATCAAAATCAACAACTTGCTCATAGAAATCTAACCATGGAGGAAGTTGTTCCATCTTGGCAACATTCCAATCTAAAGGAGCATTTTCCTTATTATTCCTACCCTGTTCAAAATGAGGCCTTGAGGTTTTCTCAAATTTGTAGGCCTTCTCTCCATTAAGGGCGATGTTCCTCTTGTGGAATTTATCATCCGGGTCATATCTCCATCTCTAGGGGATGTAGAACAGGCCCAACCTATCCAGATATTGGGTGATTTGTTCACCCTAGCCCTTTTTGGTGATGGTTATATCATCAACACTATGGTAGGTCAACAAACATCTTCTCTTCCTTCTAGAGCCATAGTTCATATTAATAAACTCTGCTTACCTCAAATATTCTAGGGCTAATAATCTATCTGTAACAAAATGAGGAAGCAGAAAAGGCTTACCAGTGAAGTCGTATAGTCTAATGATTATGCCTTCTGTAAGGATGTACCAATATCCTTCTTTGGCACCCTCTATTCTTAACAATTTTTTGGCCAACGATGGTAGCCTAGGGTATTTCCCATACATTATCTTCAATGTTGGCCCTAGAAATTCCAGGTTAAATTTATAAATAGACTTAGTGCTCCTCAGATGAGAAGTCCAATAGTATACAGGGATAGGGTCTCCCTGGTCATTCTTTTCCTTTACCAGAATCTAGGGCATCATATTCCTTATAGTAACAAAGAACATCCAAACTAGACTTGAACAATACTGGAAAGAGGGTGCATCAGAATCCCTTTTCATTCTCACTAATTGCTCATGCATTCTTTTAGCTAGGAAAGCTGGCCAGTCAAAGTAAATGACCTTAACACCCTTCTTTTCTACATCTGGCTCATACATTCTCTCATTAGAAATATAGTATGTAGTGGCTATTTTCCAATCTCTCATGAGTTGATCAGAATCCAAACCCTCCAAACAAGCTAGCATGGAATAAAGCTCTGGGTGGACAAACTACTCAATGGGAATTGGGGTTTTGGGTAATCCTCTATCAGATTTAATGGTTTTGAATTGATTATAAACCCATTTTTTGAAAGGTTCACCCTCATGAGCACATCGCTACAAAGAGTAATACCCAACTTGTTTAGATATTTTAAACTCTTTTGGCCTTATGGGTGGCTCTACCCCTAGGGAAAAAAGATCATGACAAGCCTTGGTAGTGATACTAAACAAGGTTTTACCTTTTACCATATTTACCACTTTTGCTCTTGGGTCATAGAATTTAACAATGGCCACTATCAACTCCAGACAAGGATGAACTAAATCATAGATATAAAAAGACAAGAAGGAGTGAACGACACATTTACCTTGGGGTGACAAGGCTACACCTTTCTTGTATCTATCATTGATGCTTTTTTTGAGCTTCGTTCTCTCTATGAGGACCAGTTCAGTGTCAGCCATGACTTCCACTTTGTCAATGTAAGTGCCCACTTCTTCATTTGTCAAGGTTTCAACTTCTTGAGTATCTTCGAAGGCCATTTTCACAAAAATATTTAGAAAGTTCTTTCTTTGGCATTTGTAGATAATGCTCAGCTATTCTCCTACTCTTCCTACTCGATAGGCATTGCTTTCATCGAATGAATGCATTCTACACTTTTGAGCACTTTTAATTGCCCATGCATGTACACCTTCCACCATTAATGTGGCCACTATGAGAATTATCCATTTGCATGCTTTTCAAATTGAAATCATGCATCTCGATGGCTTGGAGATGTTATGCTACTTTCTGATTGGCTAAAACATCAAACACCTTCCTGCACTCATGATATCACTCATATTTTTATTTTCCTTTAGGGAAGTGTGGGAAGCTTGCATATTAATTTATGAATATTTGCCCTTTTGGAAGTGATGTGGCATGAGATTTAGTTTCCGCTCAAAAATAGTCATGAACTCTGATGGATTGGAACATTTGTCATGATCCGCTGCCACCTTAGTCTCTTTAAGAGTGGAATGGAATGCATGTGACATTCCATTGTCGCCTTAGTTCATTTGAGTATGGATTGGGACATGCTGCTTTCCGTTGACACTTAGCTTGTTTTGCAACTCATCACTTTGATTTTTTCTTGAAGAAAAAATTTTCTCTCTTTTTTTATAACATTTTATCAAAAATGAAAAATTGACATAAAATGAAAAAATAATATGATACAAAGTATGTACATATGTTACAATGAGCTACATTTCAATAAAAATAGAGTTTAAGGTGAAAACCATTGACCAGAATTAGTTGTATGTTTCCTTCAAGGTCTTCAAGCTGGAAAACATTGGTTTCCTTAACTTCTACTATTCTGAAAGGGCCATCCCAGAAGGAGTCAAACTTTTGATGATGTCCTAGTTTAGCTCTTTCAACATTCCACCTGAGTACAAAATCTCCAACTTAGAACTTCTTGAACCTTACCTTCTTGTCAAACCATACCTTGATATCAACTGAATGCTTTTGAAAATCTTCATATGCCTGAGTTCTTTTCTCTTCTAACTATAGCAAGTGTGTCAACCTTATTTCCACTAGATTTTTCTTAGATTCCTCTTCTGTGTTTATCAGCTTGAGTGTTAGAATCTCCAAATGAACAGGTAACACTACCTCTTTGCCATATACTAAGGCATAAGGGGAGGTCTTGATGGAATTTTTAATAGTGATTATATCTACCCATAGAGCTTGCTCTAGCAATAGGTGCCAACTTCTCTTATTACCCTCTAATGATCTTCTCAAAATCCTCAACAGATTCTTGTTAGTTGATTTTGCAAGTCCATTTCCTTGGGGGTAGTAGTTTGAAGTATTCTTTATGGTAATGCCATACTTGCTAGTAAACTCAATATATTTGGCTCCTATGAATGTTGGTCCATTATCGCTCACCAAAGCTTCTGGAACACCAAACCTTGTAATCAAGATTTCCATGAAATTTATCACCACTTCTTGGTCTGATTTCTTTGTAGGAATAGCTTCTACCCATATAGTGAGGTAGTCTGTAGTAGTTAGAATGTACTTGTGCTCAATTGAGGAATGTGGATTGATAACTCCTATGAAGTCCAAACCCCATTGCTGAAAGGGTTCTTCCACTTGAATTGGCTTAAGGGGAAATGATGCATTCCTTGTTCTTCCCACATACCATTGGCATTCATCATAGGCTCTAGTGACTTTGAAGGTGTCAGAAAATATGGTAGGCCAGTAATAGCCTACCTTGATAATCTTCAAAGTTGTTACTCTTCCTGAGAAGTGTCCTCCGGATAGTCCTCCATGGAACTCCTCTATGACCTTTTGTTGTTGATCATCTTTTAAGCATCTAAGGAGAACTCCATCAAGGTTTCTTTTGTATAGACCTTATGGAAATAAGACATACTTCAAATCCTGAAGTCTATATCTCCTCCTCTATGATGGATTAATATTAGGAGGACATACCCTAGTCTGAAAGTACTTAGTCATCTGATCTACCCAGTATGATTCACCTAACTATAATTCTTCAGTCTGATCATCTATTGTTGACTGACAAGCTATCACTTCTACTAAAACTATTGCTTCTATCAGACCTTGGCATAGGGCTCTACCTCTTACCAGCTTGGTAGGATGGATTTCCACATCATATTATTGGATCTTAGTAATCCAACCAGCTCTCTTATCTCCTAGTTCTCCTTGTAAAATAAAGCTTCTTACATCTGGATGAACCACATAAACTAGGGTCTTGCTTTGAACCAAGTATTACCTAAATTTTTTCAATGATTTCATTACAGCAAATACTTGTTTCTCAATGAAATTATACTTAACCTGATATTCATGAAGATTCTAGCTCCAAAATAATATAGGGTGCTCCTCTCCTTCATCATTCTTCTAGGTGAGCACTGATGCATAGCTTTCCTCAACTCCATAAGCATAAAGAATGAAGTCTTTACTGAAGTCTGGATTGACTAGCACTGGAGTTGTAGCAATGGATTGCTTGATGATTTCAAAGGCTTGCTTTCTTACCTCAGTCCATTTGAAATCTGCATTCTTCTTTAGAAGTTCAGATATAGGCTTCACCTTCTGAGAAAAGTCAGAGATGAATTTCCTGACAAATTTTATCTGACCAAAGAAATATTGCAAGGCTTTCTTGTTCACAGGTAGTGGAAGAGCAAGAATGGATTTGATTCTATCTAGATCAATGGCCATACCTTCTTTGGAGACCACATGGCCTAGCAAATTTCCCTCATGAACTACAAAAAATGACTTCTTAGGATTGAGGGAGATGCCAAATTCTTTGCACTTCTAGAAGACTTGTTCTAGGTGTGCCAAGTGGTCTTGCTTGTTGTGGGAAAACATAATCATGTCATCTAAATAGATTAGAATGACCTTGTTAATCAGCTCCCCAAAAGCATAGTCCATTGCTCTCTAGAATGTGGCTCCTGCATTAGATAGCCCAAAAGGTATTCTTTGATATGCAAAGGTTCCCCATTTTGTGGTGAATGTTATTTTAAACTGATCTTCATTCTTCACCCAAATTTGGTTATATCCAGAGAAACCATCTAGCAGTGAGAACATTTCTACTCCTACCATAATCTGCAATATTTGATCAATCTATGGGAGGGGGTAGTGGTCCTTTAGTGATGCTTGATTGAGATTTCTGAAATCTACACACAAGCGGATATCACCATTCTTCTTCCTCACAGGTACCAAGTTGGCTACCCAGGTTGAATATTTGATTGGATAAATGATCTTAGCCTTTAGCAACTTCAATAGTTCTTCTCTCATTATGGCTTCGATCCTAGGATTCACAAGCCTCTGTTTCTTTCTAGAATGGTTTTGCATTAGGCTCTAGCTCAATTGTGTGTTGGATGACCTTCTTGTCATATACTTTGAGGTCCTCATATGACCAAGCTACAATGTCTTGGTACTTTAGGCATAAAGCTTTGATATCCTCCTCTTCTTCTAGAGAACATCGGATTCCAACCTTGAGCTTCTTTTCTCTTTCAATTTCAATTTCTTTATAGATTTTCTCATTGATTTCCATGGATCTGATCTTTTTCCTATCTTCATTGTCAAACAGGCTCTCTAGAGTAACCAAACCTCTAGGTATGTGATTGTTCTTGAGTTGAATGACATCCTGTTGATCAATTTCCTCTATATTTTCCTCTTGAACAGTGGATAAATAGGCTTCTCTCACCAAAAAATCAATGATTTGTTCATCACTTTCAAAGACCTGCCAAAAAATCTGCTTATCTAGCACTGCAAGCCTAAAAATCATTTTGATCCCTTTGTCCTTTCTTAACTCCTATGTCTGTAGAAGGGTTGAAATTAGCTCCCCTTACTACTAAGGAATCTACCAAGATATTCTTTCTTCTAGGAACAAAATTTATGTTTAGGGCATCAAAGGATTCCATCAAATCCCATACCCTATTTCTATATGCTTTCAGGTAATGGTGCTTACTGCTGCACCTTTCTCTTACCTGATTTACAATCAATTCAGAGTCACCATATATGTTCAAGATCTTGATGCCCATGCTTTTAGCTTGCATTAGTCCAAGGCATAGAGCCTCATATTCTATAGCATTATTAGTGCATGACCATGTTAGCCTATATGCGAAACTCTTTGTCCCTTCTGATTGGGACTATAATACTACACCAACACCAACACCATTTCTACATCTGGCACCATCAAAGTGCATGGTCCATACTTCTATTTCTCTCAAGGACTGGTTAGATATAGTAGGAACTATTTTCTCTATCTCTACAGAAATATTGTATGTGCCCATACCTATCCCAAATTGACTATAATCCTCCCTGAAAGGTAGTTCATATTCAATTTCCAACTCTTCAAAGTTATCCACAAATTCAAATTCCTCTAGAGGAGTGAGATTGCACATGTCCTCTTCAATTTTTTCAATGTGGTAAGACACAGGCTTCTCAGGTGTTATTCTTATCCTCTTTCCTTTGAAAGGAATAACCATGTTGGAATAGTCCATATACATGCATCCACCCAACTTTATAGTGAATTCTCTTGAAAGGCATAAGCCAAAATAAGGCTCTAGATCCACCACTACTATTTCTTGTACTATAGTTACCTCAGGTGCTCTATGTAGCCTCATCAAGACATATTTTATCACTCCCACTATCTTCACAGTGTCCCATCTAACTACAAGAACTCTAGGGTAGGATCTGGTATATTCCATACCCATATCCTCACAAACTACTTTAGGCATAACTGTAGTAGATGCCCTTGAGTCAATCATACAATTGTAGACAACCCAACCTTCCATCCTTAAAGAGATATAAAAAGGAGGGGGTTTATTCTTTAAAGTGGTAGGGGATATTTATTTATTTTTAGAGGGTATGCTGAGGATTGTGGTGGCCTACTTTTCCTATGAATATTTATTCAAAGAAGCTTTTAGCAAGTCTATTTGGCCAAGAATGAAGAGAGTATCATATAGACTAGCTTTAGATGGTATCTTCTTCATTTCCTCCATAATATTGTATTCAGATGTGGTAGAGGTAGGTCTCTCAAGCCTTCTCTCTAGCTCACCATATTTTCTCTTATACTATTGAGTGGCCTCAATTCTCTACCTTTTGGTAATGGAAGGGAACCTAAGCCTCTCTTGGGCTTCATTCTTGGACCTCATTCTATCTCCTTCAGTTTCTTTCTCAAATCTCTTGGGAATACTGACCTCTTTTTCTTTGGCCTAGGGAATAGGGAAAGTATCACTGCTTTGGGGAGGTGGATCCTTCTTCTTTTGAGAGGGGACCTAAAATTGACCCATATTTTGTGGATCAACTTGTAGTGTTTTCTTGCTTGACCTTGTCATGACAAAAATAGGTCCATCCTCATCAAGATCTTTTCCAACCATGATCTGCTCTAGTTTCTAGAGCATATTCACTCTTCCTTTATGATTTCTTTCTGCTTTCTCCATAGCCTATTGTACATGGTGTTGGTACATAACACAAGATTGTGAATCATGAGGATCATTGCACACCAAACACCATACATTCACCAGACTTGTTTTTGAAGAACACTCAGGCTCTTCATATACTACATTTACTCTGACCTTGATACTATTGCTAGGACCAGGTCTTTGATCTTTATTCACATAAGGAAATATCCTTTGTTGAGACCTCTCCATATCTCTCTTCTCCATTGAATTCATCTTGTTGCTAAGAGTTTTCAAGGTATTCTAGATATCAAGGAGGACAGAGGACTCTTGAGGAATCTGAGAAGGAAGTGGAGGGAAAGGAATTACAACAGATGGTGCTTTTGACTGAGGAATGGGAGTCATCTATAGAAATGGAGATGACAAGGGAGGAGGGTCCATATAAGATGAAGTAATTGTTTGACTTTGGATATTAGTGGTTTCCAAATTGTAGGGCAACACAACTTTTGGGGGTAATCTTCCCACATTAATAAGGACATTCTTTGCATGAACAACTGCATTATAAACCTATGGAAAGGTCTCCACCCTAGATTGTTGGGTTTGTAGGCCTAAATCTGATCCAAGGGCTCTGATATAATACATGTAAGCAAGGCTTGCAACTGGTCTAGCTACAAGGGGAATTCTCTTCCAGGTCCTACTGAACCTCAAGTTGAAATCTGAAATAGTTTCTTGTTGATGTTTTTGCATAGATGTGAACTGATTAAGGAGGGAAAAAGGATCAGCAGATTCATTAAATTCCTCCACAAAGGGCTCAGCCAATGCTACCCATGAGGTAATGGTATTGTCTTCAAGGGTCCTAAACCAATGTAGAATATTTCCTCTAAAAGATAGGGCTAGGATCTTAACAATAACATCTTCATTTTTTATATTGTGTATTGCTACCAGATTCAGAATATCTTGGTAGTGCTCATATGTAGTTTTACCAGATCCATCATAGGTGGGAATGGCCTTAGACACAACTTGGGGAATGTCATGCATTTGGGCTAGTCTAAGGGGGCCAACTATGTTCCAGCTAGGGTACTTCTACAAGGGCTGATTTGGAACTGCATTTTGTGCCATGTTTCTAGGTGTAACTCCTATTGGAGGTGGTGTTGGATTAACTGTAGGATTCTCCTCAAGAGGATTTTCTTTTGAATGAAAATCTTGATTCAAATTCCTTATAACAGTAGACCCTCTATAAGGTAGCTCATAGTAGAAAAAGGAGTCTAGGGTTATTCCTCTTGAATGACCTAGTATACATGAAAAACTATGATCTACAGGGATAAATTTTTTGGGTTTATAGACCAGGGAGTCACCAGGTGAATTTGTTGATCACCACTTAGCAAGGTCAAGACAATTCACCAAATATTGATTCCTTCGGTAAAGATTTAAACAATAAAGCATATGATGGGTTTTAGTGTTTCTTGCAAACAGGTCCCATTAGGCATGCCAAAAACTATTGGGCACTAAATTATCATCAAGTTTTACTTGATACTGCAACTGTCTATCTTCCAATTTTCTATCCAGGCTTACACCCGATAGTCACAACTCAACACTCAACATTGGATGGACCAAATATTACTTCAACCCAACCTCTAGAGTAGGTTGGTTCCTTGTCAACTAAATAAAATTTTGACTCAATTAAGCTCAATAAGGGTTTGAGGAATAGGGTTAGAAAAGGTTTAGGGTTAAGAAAATATGCATTAATAGTGGTCGGATAGGGCTAACAACATAGGCATCCATAGGAAAACCTCTAACAAACTACTTCTAGTGTCCCACACTCAAGATTAGAAGCACCCAAAACCATGAAATCTTCATATAATAAAGCATAAAATAGAGATATGTCCCAAGAAGCAATTCCAATATCCAATATATTGACAATCCAATTTAGCAGAATAGATCAATAATCAAACTTTGCAGAAATAAACTTCCTACCAACATAGATCTAACTATGAACATATTTCAACTACCTTAACAACTAGTAATCCAATGAAAATAGAATGAACTAACCATTACAACATTGATAGAAATGCAATTCATAACTTCGAACCTCTTAAATGAAAGATATCAAAGATAACAAGTCTCAAGTCAAAAATCTGAGTAATGCTCCTTCCATTAGTTTGTAGAAAATATTTACATAGTAGGGCAAGCAAACACACTAGAGCCAACCCTAAAAATCGAGGGTTTGACCTCTATTTATAGTTTACAATGAAAATAATTCAAGGAGACATTACAAGAATTTAGAATTTGATAGATCAGCAGAGAGCTACGCTGGCATTATCTCATTCGCTCGTTGAGTCCAGGAAATCCACTGGAAGTCATCCACCATGGCAGCTCGGCTCTACAACTTGCATGTTCGATGATGGTAGTTGAGCCTCAAGCTGTTATAAACTAGATCTGGATCATTCATTATTCTTTAGAACTCCATTCCATCGCAGATCTGCAACCGCTCTAGTTCTTGGTTCTTGAAAACCCTTGGATGCTTCACCTTCCTGCCTCGAACTGATTGTTCTTCAATCTACCAAGAATCCACCTTTGTATGCTTCATAAAAATGTCAGCAAAATATCTATCGTTGATGCTCTCAGTGGACGACTATGATTAAATCTCAGTAATGCTTTGTAGACCTACGAGGGAGAAACAAATCGCCAATCCACTCAAAAATAATGCTGACATCAGCTTGGATAGCTTCGGCCAGTGGATTCAAGTTTTGGTGAGAAATACACTGAGTTTCGAGTGGAATCAAGTTTGTCATCAATCCACTCACTTAGCCTTCAAAACATTTAATTCCTTTCTCATGTCCACGGTATAAGACAAAAATTGTAACCTTCTCCTCGATTTCTATTCCATCAACTTTGAATTGGATTTATCATTTAATAGAGTGTATCATCATTATGCTCCAAAAGCAATGCAAAATGATTTCACTACCTTTACTTCTTTTCAAGCGCTTTCGACCTTCTTACCAAATGGCGTGGAACTTGTCACCATTCCACTCAAAATTAGTCTTGGAACTCAATGGAATGTAGATTCTCAACACTTAGTCACTGGAGTGCACATGGAATAAAGAAAAATCACCAATCCACACTTTGAAATATGCTGACATCATCAAGACTCAAAAGAATTATGGATTGGGAACCTTGCACAAAGTCGCTACCAAATACACTAGGCATCGGGAAGAATGGAACACTTAGCTTATGTTCACAAAAAGCACTAAGTGTTGAGCGGAATGAAACCTCTTGTGTGGATCCGCTCCAAAATACTCTATATCCTCAATGGATTGGAGATTTTCCATGCCTTAGAATAAATTTTCAAAGTTTTCTAAGGATGTGGCCATTTTGGGCCTACACTAACTTTTGTTCTCCTCAAACTCATGGGAGATGCAAAATTTCATATGCATTTCTTACACAATGATAAAGTATATCATGATTATATAAATCCATACTCTATTCTTGATATATCACATATGACCCTTCACATACACAAATGACACCTTTCATTCATAACTCACTCTTGATTACATGACACATAAAAACACTTCACATCTTAACACATACTATTGAAACAAATAATAAACACACTCCCTAATCAAAGTATTTACAATTGTACTCAAGGTACCAAATAATGTAATACCTCTAACACCCCATATTTACATTATTTAGTGTCAAGATCTTTTTTTGTACAAAAATAATTTTAAAATGTCTTATATTTGTTTCATCCAAGTGCTTTTGTAAAAATGTACACAAGTTGCTTTTCATTAGGAATATATTTTATTTGAATATGATGGTCCAAAACATGATCCCTAATAAAATGACATTGAGCTTCAATGTGTTTTGTTCTTTCATGAATCGTAGTATTTTTGATTAGTTTTTTAACTTCTTGATTATCACAATTTAGTATTGTAGGAGTTCTTTTGATTTCCATATTTGGTAGAATGTAAAGTGCTTCACATACTACATCTCTTGTTGCATGATATTATGCGTCTATTGATGAGAGGACTAATGAATATTTTTTCTACTATGCCATGATATAGGTCCTAATACAAGATGAAATACATAGTCTGATATTGATTTTCTATCATCTATAAATTCAACAGAGTTAAAATTTGAATATCCCTGTAGGTAGATATTATCATTTTTTGTATTCTAAAACATAATCTATGGTTTTACTAATATATTGTAGTATTTTATTTGTAGATTTCAAATTAATCTCTCTATGATATTGCATTAATATAGAGAGATAATTTACAACAAAAAGAATATTAGATCTAATATTTGTTAAATATAGAAGGCTCTGAATTAGTTGTTGATACATAGTAGCAGTAATTTATGGTGACTCATCATATATTAATAATTGTAGCCCTTATTCGATTGGAGTATCCTTAGGTTTACATTTTTTCATTATGTATTTTTCAAGTAATGTTTTTGCCTATTTTTTTTAGTTATCATGATGTTATTTCTCTTTAGATAAATTTCTAGACCAAGACAATAGTGTAAAAGTACAAGATTTGTCATTTCAAAATATTTTTCTAGATCATTGTTCACACCATCTATTAGTGTTTTTGAGCTTTCTTTGATTATTATATTATCAACATATACCATAAGAATTATTATCTCAGATCCAACCTCTTTTGTATAAATATTTAAATCTGATGCATTCCTTTTGATATTATATTATAATAGATGGTCATTAATTTTAATGTACCATGGTTTAGAGGCTTTTTTAATACATATAATGATTTTTTTTTTAATTTACAAACCTTTCTTCATGTACCTTGATGATAAATCCTTCTGATTGAATCATGTATACTTTCTCTTCAAGATCACCATTAAGAAATGCACTCTTAAAATCCATTTGGTGTAGCTTCCAACCAGATTGTGCTGCTAATGCACAAACTATACAAATAGTTGTCATTCTTGTTGCAGGTGCAACCATTTCTTCATAGTCAATTCCTTTTGTTTGAATATAACCTTTTGCAACTAGTCATACCTTGTATTTGTCAAGAGAACCATCTACTTTGTATTTTATATTAGAGACCCATTTACATCCTACTATTTTTTTGGTAGGTCAACTAAATCCCACATTTTGCTCTTCATTAGTGCTACTTATTTTTATTCCGTGGTTGTTGTCCATTTTGGTTGTCTCATGGCACCTTGTGTAGTTGCAGGTTCTATTACTGAACTCATTAACCCCATATTCATTATTTTCATATTGTAATTTTGAGGTCTTGTAATGGTAAAATTTGGTAATTTTTTTAGTTTTGAGTCCTTAAGAACATTTATATAATAGTTTACATATTTTATTTATGGTTATGTTATGAGTTATGAGTCTTCAATGAGTTTTTCTCTAATTATTAACCTAAATATTCTTCTTTATCTAATGAAATTTGTAGAATAGGACTTGTATTAACATTTGGAAATTTGACAAGGGTTTTGTTTTCTTCATCAAAAACCACATCTTTGCTCACATAGATTTTTTTTGAATGGATCAATTAGTCTATATCCTTCTGAATTATCATCATATCCAAGGAATATACCACACACATTTTTTCATCTAATTTTATTTTCTTTCGCTTTGGAATGTGCAAGTATGCTTTACATCAAAAAATGCTTAGATATCCTACTAAATATTTTCATCTTGATCAAGTTTTTAAGTATTATTGTGGACAATATATTTTGTATATATACTATATTTTTAACAACTTATTTCTAATATTGATGACCAATATTTACTTCTTTTAGCATACAACATACCATTTCCATAATGGAGTGATTCCTTCTTTCTACTATACCATTTTGTAGAGATGAATAAGTTGTAGTGAGTTGTATTTTTAAACTATGTAGTATTATAAATGATTCAAATTATTTTTATAAGAATTCACCACCCTTGTTTGAGCAAGTATTTTTATTGATCTTCTAGTTTCTATTTCTACCATTTTCTTAAATTGTTTGAAATGCGTAAAGGATTCCTAGTTTAATTTCAACAAATAGACCCATATTTTCCTAGAATAGTCATCAACAAACAACTAAAAATATGTCCTCAAAGACTAGCATCCATTGGTACACATAAATTTGTATACACTATTTCTAGTGGTTCCTAAACTCTATGAAATTTTAACTCAAAAGGTATTCTATGTTGTTTTCCTACTAGGCATTATGAACAAATTGTGGATTTTCATTTATATTAGGTAATCCTACCACCATTTTATATCTACTCATTTAATTTAAATAATAAGAACTTATATACCCTAGCATTTGATGCCAAAGGTATCTTATTTCTAATGTTCTTACTGATAGAATACTAAATGATAAGGTCTCAAGATAAAATGGATCATTTGTGAAAAATCCAATGTCTATGAGTTTTCCTTTATTAGTAATGATACATTTCCTTTGAATTTCAATAATTTTGAATTCAACCACTAGATTTTGATTTATCATCTGGGATATTTAAAGTATATTAGCAAATAGACCTAGCACATATAACACATTTTAATCATGCATTCTCCATCAGATAAGTTGATTAATATATTTCTTAATCCTTTGACCTCATATATCCTATCATCTACTATAGCAACTAGTTTCTCACATTTTTCTTGAAAAGTATTAAACCATTTTTTATTTCCAGTCATATGTTTTCTTGCCCTCAAGTCAATATACCAATAGTTTATTACTCAATTTGTATCATATCCTTCTTTAAACATTGTCATTTTTTCTAGGAAAACACTTCTTATTTAATCTTAATCAATCAATTTTAATCCTCCTTCATTAAATTTTAACCTTCTTGTGTCTCCCTAGTTAGTTTTAATTTCACAATTCTAATTTTATCCTTTAATAATTAATTAATTAATTCCTTTAATTTATTATATTATATCTTCCAAGACACTTTAATCCTTTACTTACTAAAAAAAAGAACATATTCTAACTCCAAAAATCCCAATAAACTAATCCCAATTAATCAAATACATGTCTACAATGTAATTTAATCAAATATTTCTGAAATTATAAAAGACTACCTTGTACTCATTCACACACATCTTATCAAGGTAAATTTCACATTAGGGTGAATCTACCATGCATTCAAATTTCTAGAAATAACTCCTCCTTTATTTTTGATATAGTCAATGATTGATTCACCATGTATTTAGTCATTTTGAAGGTGTTTCTAAAAATGTATTACATTGTTCACATCTCCTATCTTGATAGGTTTTCTTATATGTAGAAACTCAGTTCTTCTAGTCTCTTATATCAGGTATCTCTAGCTTCAACTCCTCAACTCTTTCATTAAGGCTTCTTCAACTTCAACTCTTCTATAATTTTAGCTCTTCCATAAATGCTTCTCTATATTTAATGTTTTTGCACTCTCATCTCTTCTATCATGATTTCTTTGACTTCAACATATCCAAAATGTTTCCACACTCATCTTTGATTCATTTATAGTAGTAATATTCTACTATTTTTATGATATTCAAAATATTCAATGTTAGTACTTTAATCCTCTATTCAAACAGCTAATATTACATAATTTCATATGCCTTTCTTACATAATTATAAATTCTCTTATGATTATATAACTCCGTACTTATATTCTTGATACATCACATACAAGTCTTCACTTACACACATGACACATTTCACTCATAAATCACACTTGATTACATGACACATAAACACACTTCACACCTTGACACATATTATTGACACAAATAATAAACACACTCCCTAATATAAATATTTACAATGGTACTCAAGGTATTAAATAATGTAATACCTCTAACAAAAATTGGAAAGGCATAATTGTGCAAAAGGAATATCCCTCTAAAATTGCAACATAATTCTGTCATAAATATCACAATTTCTAAAAATAAATAAATTCTAAAAATAAACATTTTTTCATCTTTTTATTTAAACTTTAACTAGTTCTAAATATAAACTCTTTTAAACAATAGTATACATGCTCATTGCATGCTTTATTTAATCTTATTTATCTTTCTACTTGATTTAATATTATTTATATTTCTACTTACCCAAGAATATGCATGCTTATTGAATGCTCATCCTTATCCTTAAGCATTACAAATAAAAATAATCACTCGATATTTCCCCTCTTAATGCTTAAGGGAATAACACCCAATTTTGTTTTAAGCCTCTCAAAGATTTCTTTTGGCAACATCTTAGTGAACACATATACAAGTTGGTCCTTCGATGGGCAAAACATCATTACTAGATGTACTTATTCAACAATATCTTATATGAAATAATATCTTGTATCAATATGATTCATATGACTATGAAAAACTAAATTTTTGGATAAAGTTGCAAAAGTATTATCACAAAATATTGTGACAGGATAATTTTACTCGTGCTTCAACTTTTTCAATAATCTTTTCAACCAAGTAGCTTGGCATACTATTAAATTTTCTAAAATATAATTAGATTTTATTGTAGACAATGAAATACTTACTTGCTTATTGAATGATCAAGAAATAGCACCAATTTCCATGCTAAAAACATTTATAGAAGTACTCATATGATCACTAGGATAACCTTCCCAATCATTATCTATGTATCAAACTAGATAAAAATCATCAAAATTACTATACCAAATTTCAAAATCACTCATTCCTTGTACATACCTTAATATTGTCTTTGTTGCCCTGAAGTGTACCTTAGTTAGATCTTGTATAAACCTAGAAACCATACTTACTACTTACATTAAATCTAACCCAGTAATTGTAAGATACATTAAACCACTTACTAGTTTTCTATAGACTATGGGATTCAACTTACAACTTCCATCATCCTTAATAACATTTTCATCAAGACATAAAGGAGTAGTTATAGATTTACATTTTGACATCCTAAGCTTTTCAAGTAATTCAAAATCATATTTACCTTATGATATAACCATCATCTAATTGTATCACTTCAATCCCAAGAAAATAGTGTATCAAACCCACACCTATCATCTCAAAATCATTTATCATTGTAATTTTAAATGCATTCATCAAATTTATGTTATTTCATGTATATATCAAGTCATCTACATATATGCAAACAATTAATATCTCACCAACATTATCACATATGAAATATAGAGTGGGTTGGCTTACACTTCTTTTAAATCCTTGGATATGGAGATATGCATCTATCCTACTATACCATGCTCTTGGATATATAAAATAACTTGCAAATGCATCTTTCTTCTTTTCTTCTCTCTTGTTCATTCATTATTAGTCATTAATGTATTCCAATATTGTGACTTTACATAGCTATCCTACACAATATCCTAAACTTATTTTTAAACCATTAGATTCTATATTTTTATTTCCTAATAATCATAGCATTCCATTAAATGGAGGAACTATCACGAGACTATTACCTTTTTCCATCTCTTCCAACATCTCTCAGCCTATACTCTGATACCAATTGTTGAAAACATAGCCTACAAAACAAAGCACCCAAAATAGAGCACAAAGAAAATAACAACAATTTACAAAACAACCAAAATACACCTCAATTGAGAGTTGCTCATAAAATTGAAGAGAAAAAGACACAATTGTGCAAAAGAAAAAATCCTCTAAAATTGTTTACTTATTTTTGTCATAAAAATTACAATTTTAAAAAATTTGTTTTCTAAAAATAAACTTCTTCCATATATTTTGCTTTCAACCTTAACTAAATAACTTAGTGCATGTTTTATTTACTCTTCTTTCTCTTTGATTTATATTCCTATAACTTAGTGCATGCTTTATTTACCCTTCTTTCTCTTTTATTTATCTTGATACTTTATTTATGCTTGCTTTATTTACTCTTCTTTCTCTTTTGTTTATCTTGGTACTTTATTTATGCTTGTAAAAAACATGTATACTTAGTAAATGTTCATCCTTAAGCATTAAAAAAAACAATTACTAACATATATATTTTAACTAATGTTGATGGACATTTGATGTAAACAATTTGGATAAAAGATAATTTAAAAAAAAACTCTACAAATTGCACTTTAAATCTGAGTGCCTATGGTTTACTGACCAAAAAAAATATCCGAATTCAACCCGATCAATAAAAAAATTACACTTACATCATTTCCGCTAGTGGAATCGATGCAAGAAGAGGTGCAGTACCAGAGATGTCTCCTTATTATCATTCAAAAGATTTATAGAATTTGTTCGTCATATAGTAAATAAACACCATTTCACACCCGTGTAAGGGCCTCTTTGATAGCCCTCCTTTTATCCATCTAAAAGGCCAAATATTTTGTTTAAAAATGAAATTGAAAATATAGATAAAATCACACGACCACAGAATCAAATCCAGGGATTTGATTAAAAAATAGGACCTTTTCTAATCTACCTCGAATATCATATTCAGTCGACGGCCTGGAGGTACCACATGGATACTGCAAAATAAAATAAAATAAAAAAGTCATTGCATTACATTAGTCTCATTCAAATATTACCTAAAAACGTATATGATGTGCATTAATACCTGAAGATGTAGAGTCCCATCTGTCTCACCTCCCCATTGAAGTGTTGGAAGAACATGCTGCCACTTTTGAACACGTTGCAATTTCTCAAAACAAACCCGTACGTTGTTAGTTCCTGCAACAATCGTGAAAGAGGCGCTCCCCATCTGTTGGAAGTGCTGACTGTGATATTCACTTCACCATTCTCAACCTTTATGGAAATATTTGGAGGAGAGGAACAGGCTGTGGAAGAGGAAGTATTCAATGTTTTATTTGTTAAACCCACATCCTCATTAGATAATGAAGAAGATCCAGCAGTTGGGCTGTCCTCGGCTTCTGGGGTACTGCTCAGTAGCAGCAATTTCTTTGTGTTTTTCAACTCCTCTAATTTGGTTTCAGCCACAGGTATATATTTGATCGTCTCATCAAGTATTGTGGATTGTTCTTTCTGCATAACAGAAGGATGTTGTTCCATTATAAGTCTGTCATTTATTTTTTTCCAAAACAGGTTCATTAGCTTTTAAATAGTCTGGACGCTTGACAAATGGGATTCATGGGAAAACACAATGAAGAAATACAACATGATATTTCCAGTGGAAATATTCTATTTTGATTTTGAGTCGACGAGGCTTATTGCTTAAATAATAATCTATGAGATCATTAAGCTGCTAAGCTTCATAATATGTTATTAACAAGCCTCTTGACTTCATATTTATTTATCAGACAATTCTGAGGATTATACCTGATCTGTGAAGAAATCATTTCATCTCTGCAAATCCTGAAGAATATATAGTTTTAATATTTTTATACTAAACAAAATGTTTGGTTCTATTTGGCCGTGCATTGGTTTAGACCCCAAAATGCAGGAAGACTCATTTCTTACATGAAGATTGGCTTTTCGAATTCCCACACTATGAATCCTGGAAATTTTGTTTAGACTCCTTTGCAAATCTAAAACCCCTCAAGATTTCTAGCCGATGTTAATCACAAGGTATAGAACACAGTCAGACTGGTGGGCTCTTCCTTAAGTTATAGAAAATAGTCACGGTGGTGGTAGGCCCTTCCTTGCCTGAATAAGGTTGAAGGAAACTGGTGTTAGTGTATGGGTTGGACAAACTCCTCCTATAGGATTGGTACTTAGTTTTTTAAAGTGGGTTTCAATCCCACAGACCTAAGATTGGAGATTCAACAGTAAATGATTTAGACGCTCTCAAACCTTAGCCATAGAACTTTAAAGCTTCATATGTAACGAAGAATGAAATATAGAACTTTCTCTGTGTTGACTTAGACGACTACCATGTCCAACGGGGTAGGTAGAGTGTTTTCCTTACGGCAGGGGCCCGTTCTGCACCAACACCCGGTACCAGTTGAGAAATTACAGGAACACCAGAACTGAGGACTTTTAAAACAAAGGACGTTTAAACCTAGACAAGATAAGTAGCCATTAGCTTAAACTATTACTTCTGCTAAAATGGCAAAGTATCCATTTACACAACGGACTACCAATAAAATACCTCTAGTTATGAGGAATCCTTTCACATATATTTTATTTACGAGATGTAGAAGGCTTCAAGGCATTGAGAAGGATATGCATAATTACCTTCGAAGGGGTAGATTGGGGAAGGAGCGAATGGAGTGTCATGAAGAGCTCGTGCATACACTTTCGCCGTTCCCTTTCCAATATCTTGTGATTCTCCTTGGGGCAAGACAATACTCCTGTTTTGCGCTTCTGCACTCCTAGCGGCACTTTCATCTTTTTGCCAGCCTTAGAAGCATGGGATCTGCCCTTCCCGTTTAATTCTGAATCAGATTTTGCACTCACTTCACTTGGTTTGCTCTGTGAAGCTTCCCTTGGTATTTCAGTGCTTGCAGTGTTTCCTTGATATTGTTGAGGAATCTGTTCCTCACTTGGTAGCATGGGATCAAAGGAAATAAGGTCGCCCAATCCTTCAAAGCCAATGTTAAGGTCATCTTGATGACAGGTGTTTCCAGGAAGAAAAACATCAGTGGAGATTTGATCCACGTGATAGGGAGACTGCAAGCAATCCAGCGACAGCAGATCCTCAAAGTTGCCCTGATGAAAAGCAGGTGCAATCAGTCTAGGGCTCAGAAGAGATGGGTTTTGCCCTCCAAAGTCCATTGACCTTCAAAGTAGAATGGAATGGAATAGGTTTACAAAAGGAAGTGCCAGGGAAGAAGGCAAGTGGAAGCTTGTTATGTCGGCCCGCATAAGCAGCTCTTATAGAGTTTGAATGCGTTTGTGCGAGGAATCGACAACCATGCACCATTTTAAATAATGGCCAATACCAGGGGATGGGCCAACAAGTTCAGATTATTTGACATTTGAAGGAAGCATATATTTCGAAGCAAAAACACGTGATACATTTAAAGGAAGCATATATTTCGAAGCAAAAACACGTGATACATTTAAAAGGCCGTTCACATTTTGCGGCTTGTACAGACAATCTAATCGTCATCACCAATAATCAAACACTAAATACCGACAAAACATAATTTATATTTTAAAAAAATGTTTATTTAGAATAAAATTTTGGTCTTCCCTGGGAGGGAAACAATATGATATTGTTTAGGTCACGTGTCACGATCGGCATAATACGTGAAGACCTGTCATAATCTTCTTTGCCAAATTATGAGGGTAGCGAAATGCGAAAGACGTTCACCTAATAAAATATTTGAGAGAGACCGTCTACAATGTCTAGTGTTTCTTTTTGTTTTTTTAATTATTATTTATTTTTTTCAACCCAACTTGAAAGGCACATGTTTTTGGAGGGTAGCGATCTTCTAATCTTTAGAGGAAGGTTTCTCATTTTCTTTCGAATCAGTTTGAACTGGGGAACTCCCCTTCAACCAACTTCACTAACTTCACTGCTCTGTTATTAAATTGATAGGGATTCACAGTGAATGATTGAAAGCCTATTATTTTTTATAAATAGTTATATTATATCACCATGTATAATATGTATAATCAAAGATGACCATATGAACCTTTACATGGCTAATAGAAAGGTGACCACAATAGATGTTAATATGTAAAATCTAAAATTGGCCACGTAGAAGGTATAAAGATAGCCACGTGAAATTATTACATATAGAGGTGGTGGTTATGTGCATAATATTTTAATTCTCATTAGTGGAGAAAGCCCATTTAATCCTTCAAAATATTCTAATTCAAAAAAAATACTCAAATCTTTCTTTATAATCATCTATGAATATGAGAAAATAAAAATGATTATCAAGAATTGGTGTTTAAGTGGAACCGTATATATCTGCATGAACACTGTTTTAAGGCTTTCCATTGCCTTTTCATTGGAAATTTGTTCTAATGTCATTTTTGAGTGCACATGCAAAGCATACTTTATATTTTGCTACAATGTTTGGTAGTCCATGCACCATATTTTTTGCCTACAAAAGCCTTAATCCTTTTTTTTTTATTTGTGGAAAACATCCCAAAAGGGATGCCACTTTCGGGTAAGACCCAAGGAGGCAGGGGTATCCATTCCGCCAAAAATGCCCGGGACTCGGACCTGGCCTACCACCTTTGACATACTCAAGGAGCAAACAAACACACAAAACCAATTTAAAAATAAGTAAATAACAACAAAAATAATAAAATAAAATAAAAAACATGCTCCTTGAGTGTGTCAAAAACAAAAGCACAACCAAACACGCACAATAAGATAAAAGAAACCACAACACAAACCACATAGAAAAACACAAGAACCACATAACAAAACACAAACAAGACAAAAACAACAGAACACTACAAAGACATAACCCAAAAAAAACATGAAAAATAAACACAACCAAAACCTAAAAAAAAAAAAAAAAATTAAAAATAAAAATAAAAAACAACCAACAACAGACAATAAACAAAAACAAAAAACATAGAAAACACTCACACATAAAAACACGAAATAACACAAACAAAGAGAAACCCAAGAACAAGAAAGAAAAAAACACAAGAACAATAACAAAAAACATAATAAAAAAAAAACAAAACAAAACAACAAAAACACATGAACAACAAAAAACAACACAAAGAACACAAAAACAAAACAAAACAAAAGAACCCACCCACCTTAAAAAACTAAACAAAAAAAACAAAAAAGAAAAAAGAAAAAAAAATGAACATAACAATGACCTATCTAGACCAGAAGACTATTAAGGCAAGAATCAACAGAGGAAACAAAATAAAGAATAGAATGAGCTAGGGAACTAAAAAAAACTGAATGAACCAAAGAGAAGCAAAAAAAAAAAAAGCAAGAAGAAACTAGGTACCTTCACTAGAGCCATCCAAAGAAATGATAGAAAGAAGAGCTTCCCTAATTTGAGAAGCCCACCATATAGGAGGGTGGCCATAACAAGTAAGATCACCTTTGTCCAAAGCCCAATTAGCTAAAGCATCAACACTCTTGTTTTGATCTCTGACCACATGATTGTAATCAACTTTCAAAAATCCCATCTGGATTAATTGAATCTTCTCAATAATTATTTTTATTCTCCAATCCACCTTATGATTCTTAGAAGGAGTCTTCAAGAGATTAATCATAAGTTGAGAGTCTAGCTCAACTAACACCTTTTCCCATCCAACCTTAGTAGCCTCCTGAAGGCCTCTGAGGATACCATACCCCTCAACAAGGTTATTGGAAAGAATACCCAAATTCTCAGCAAAAGTAAAAACCAGGGAGCCATCTGAAAGTCTACCAATTCCTCCCACACTGGCTTTTCCAGGGTTCCCTCTAGAGGCTCCATCAGTATTGACTTTTCCAAAATCCTTAGGAGGAGGTTGCCAATTTCTAGTCCTATCCATCTTACTAATACTCACATTCCCTTTAAGTTGGTTGCCCTTAGAAGATTTAATCTTCAATATTTGCATCACTTGATCCCATATTTGGTGGGAGTTTTGGGGGTGATTAAGGAGTTGATGGACTGATTCAACTAAGTTGGCTATGGTCTTTTGCCAAATATAGTGAATATCCTTCCTATCTTGATTAAAAATTTGGTTGTTCCTTTCATTCCAAATATTCCAAAGAAGAATGGTAGAACCCATCCAAACTAACTGCCTAATAAAATGATCAACACCCTCTTGATTAGGCCAATCCCTCCAAAGTTGTTCAAAAGTAAAAAAATTGGACCACTGTAAGCCAAGTAAAGTGGCCATTCTCCTCCATAGCTCAGAGGCTAAAGTACACTCAATAAAAATATGGTTGAGATTTTCTACATTCTCTTCACACATTTCACATCTAAAAGGGCCATGAAAACCATGCTTCATAAGTTGCTCACCAGTAAGCACCCTACGATGCAATAAAAGCCAATTAAAGAACCTCACCTTAGGCCAGAGCTTTTGAGCCCACAATCGAGAAAATATGTGAGAAGAATGGTTGGGATTATTATGGCATAAGGTCAAATAACCTTGAGCAACTGAATACTCACCCTTAGTAGTGTTGTTCCATCCAAAACAATCTTTTTCATGGGACCAAGAGAGGGATCTCATATGAAGGATGCCTTGGATATCTTGTCTTTGCCTTTCTGGGATTTGAATAGGCCAGTCCTCAATAGGGATCCAATATCTACCAACCTTTGAATTACCAGTATGGTACCGATAGTAATTAGCCACCTTTATCCAATTAGCTCGGTGAAGCTCCTCCATCCAAGGCCTCCAATCGGGAAACTGAGTTATCAAAGGCTTGTGACCATCCCAAGAATCTATCCAAAAATTTGCCTGTTGACCATTATGAATGATCCAAAATAATTTTTTCTTTATCAAATCCTCACCAGTCTTAAGAACTGCTAAAATGGGAGAACCTTTGGTAGGAAGTTGATAGCGAACAAGGTCTTCAGGACTTTTGTTCTCAACATATTTAGCATGAAGATTATTGGCCCAAAGAGCATTGGGGTTATGCAACATCCTCCAATATAATTTAGTAGCTAAAGCTTTGTTGTTATTAATAGAAGACCGGAATCCTAACCCCCCTTCACTCTTAGGAAGACATAAAGTATCCCATTTCACCAAGGCCCATTTTCTTTTCTCCTTAGTACCACTCCAAAGGAAACGATGACTGATTTGATCCAATTCTCGAAGAACAACCTTTGGGATATTCAAAATGGAAGAAACATAAATAGGAATAGCTTGAAGGACTGATTTTACCAAGGTGATTCTACCCCCAGAAGAAAGCCACTTGTTGGTCCACTTTCCAATTTTCTTCTTGACTTTGTCCAACAACCAATTCCAATATTTATTTTTTTGCCTTTGAATATTTATGGGAATACCTAAATAAGTGATTGGAAGAGAGGTCTTCTTATATCTTAATTTATCCAAGACCATGGATTCCTGTCTAGCGAGAGCGGTGAAAGAAAATAACTTTAGATTTGTCTTCATTGATCAACTGCGCGAGTAGCCTTAGAAAAATAGCTAATGATTTGCTTAATATTAGAAGCTTCCTTAACTGTAGCTTTACCTAAAAGAGTAGAGTCATCCACAAATTGAAGATGAGAGATAGGTCTAGCTCCATGAGCAATGGTAACTCCCTCAAGGGTTTTGTTTTCCCTCTTTTTGGTTATAGTCCTACCCAAGCATTCAACAAGAATGATGAATAAATAAGGGGATAGCGGGTCACCTTGCCTAATACCTCTGGAAGCTGGGAATGACTGAGAAGGCCTGCCATTGATAAGAACTAAGTAGGAAACTGAAGAGATACATCCCATAATCCAATCCATCCAATCCTTAGAGAAACCAAATTGCCTCAAAACTTTGATAAGGAAGTGCCAATCCACTCTGTCATAAGCTTTGGATAAGTCTAACCGAATGAACATGGAAGGAGAATTTTGCATATCCATGGAATGGATGGCTTCCTGAGCAAGAACTATCTCATCTACTATTTGACGTCCTTCCACATAACCCCCTTGCTGCGGGGAAATAATCTTATGCAAAAGAGGCTTCAACCTTTCTGCCATGATTTTAGTAATGATTTTGAGAAGAACATTACATAAAGCAATAGGTCTAAAAGCTGAGATATGATCAACCTCTTGAGCTTTTGGAACAAGAGTAATATAAGTTTTATTGATAACCTTCAAAATTTCTTTGGCTTTCCTGGCTTCTTCCACCACCTCTAATAAATCAACATGAAGGATATCCCAAAACTCTTGGTAGAACTCAATGGGAAAACCATCGGGACCAGGGTTTTCCCTTTTTGCATTTTAAAAACTACTTGTTGAAGCTCATTGATAGTAATAGGAGCAGTCAAAATAGAGTTCTCCTTAGAAGTGATAAGAGAAGGGATTGCTTGAAGAACATTTTGTTGTGAAGCTGAGTCAAGAGGAGTAGCAGCAAAAATATTGGAAAAGTAATCAACAACAATAGAGTTCATGCCATCCCAAGTATAAACAACATCTCCAGAATCTGATTTTAAGGAAGAAATAAAGTTGTGAGATCTTCGAGCTAGAAGATATTTGTGGAAGAAATTTGTGTTTCGATCTCCTTCTTTGAGCCATTGAATTCTAGATTTTTGCTTCCATAAGATTTCTTCTCTTTTTTCCCATTCCTCTAAGCTGAGTTGTGAGTTTAATTTCATCTGCACTTCTCTTCTCTGTGAGGCCATCTAAATGGATTTTCTTATTCAAATTTTCAAGATGAGCAATAACTTCATGTTTTTTTTATGAACATCCCCAAACTCTTTCCGGTTCCAAGTCTTGATTTTGGATTTAATGTATTGCAGTCTTTTGGAAAAATAGAACATCTTAGTCCCATGCCTAGGTTTACCTTCCTTCCACCATTGTTGCACACGAGGTCTGAAGGAAATGTCTCTAAGCCACATTAATTGAAAATGAAAAGGAGAGAAACTCACATTGGTTTTCCACATTTCCACCATGATCGGCCAATGATCCGAACCAACATTATTAAGAGTCTTCACTTTAGGAATGTGACCATGGATTAAGAAATTTTTAGAGAGCAAAAACCTATCCAATCTCTCCATTATACAAGCTAAGCCTTGCCTTATGTTAGACCAAGTCATAAGGCCATTATCTAGTTGGATATCCACAAGATGGAGGTTTGCAATATATTCGCTCATGAGGTCAGTGCTTTTGTCCAAATTTCTATTTCCCCCCATTTTCTCATCCAGAGAGAGGATGGTATTGAAATCTCCTCCGATCAAGATCCAAGCTTTAGGAAAATGAGAGATAATATGAGTAATATCCTTCCACTATCTTCTTTTTTCCTCCAAAGAAGTCGGAGCATAAACAATAATTAGAGCATAATCTGGTTGGAATGTCTACTTTGAATAGCTATAGCCAACAAACCCCAACTACCAACAATATGGTGAATAACTACCTCTTTTGGGTCCCAAAGACAAGCAATGCCACCCGAAGTCCCTTGCGAACTGAGGGAAACCACTTTTCCAAGCTGGCCAAATTTTACTGGCAATTGAGTCCATATCCTCCATTGACATCTTTGTTTCTTGAAGGAAAACAAGATGTGGATGATTTATCTGAATCATTCTTCTAATTTCATTTTGTTTTGAAAGACTCCCTTTGAGTCCTCTAATATTCCAAGTGATGATCTTCATTAATACCAGGGCTAAAAAATTTGGGAAGGGCATTAATCTTACCTTCCTCTACAAGCTTTTCACCTTCTTTTACCATATGATATTGATTGGTCTTGCGACCTACTTTTTGATTAGAATCCATCTTCAATTTTTTTTCCTCTATTTCTTGACTTATTCCAATTGAATCTGAGATGGCTTCTAACCTTGAAGAATGCTCGTACACAACCAAAATTTTACTAGATGGTTCAACGGAGTCTATATTGGGACCTGCATTATTTGAAGTTTTGACATTTGAAAGATTGTTTTTCTTGTGTAAATTTTCTCCTTTTTTTTCTATTGAAAACCTTTGATTTGTTGGTTTGTCTCTGAGTTCTTCCCTTCATATTTAAATTGTGTTTCTAAGATTTCAGTTTCCATTATTTCCTCTTCCTCACTTGGGACATCATTTGTGGAAAGGATTTCAAACATATTAGGAGATGACTTTGATTGATCCTTCATAACTGGTTTTTTTGAGTGTTCTTCTTCTTAGGTATTTGGAAACCTGCTGAGTTTATATCTTCTTTCTTTTGATCAGGAATTTTATTTGGGCAAGCACTGGCCAAATGACCATATTCATGGCAAATTCTACAATGAAAAGGAATGTTCTCATAGTCCACTACTTGCTCCCAAGTGTCTTCCCCAAATTGTAATGTGATATTTTTAGGTAGGGGTTTGTCAAAATCCATTAAAACACAAATCCGAGCATAAATAATATGTTCAAAATTTTGAGTACAATCAGCGAGTCATCATAAAAGTTCCTAAAGAGTTTCCAATTGAAGAAAAAATAGTAGGATTCCAAAATTCAATAGGGAGGCCAAAGAGTCTAACCCACACGGGAGCTATAGAAGGCATCTCTTCTTCGGCTTTAAATTTAGTATGCCAGGGCTTCATGAAAAGCCCTGCCCTTCCAAAAAACCAAGGACCCCCTTGAAAAGTTTTCTCTCTATCTTCATTATTAGCAAATAAAACAAGAAAATAACCATTTGGATAAATAGAGATTTGTAACTCACCTTTAGTTTTCTAGCTTTTTGTAGCCCAGACTTTGAAAGCAGATAGACTCGGATGAAAACCCACGAACCGACAAATTAGTCCTCTTTTTTCCAAATCTTCAATGCCAGTCTGAATGTTACCCATATCAAGCTTAACAATAGGAGTTCCATCAACTGCTTTAAGACATCCTGACTCCGTTTTCCTGGGATCAATCTTAGGCATTCTTAGAGGTTTATGGGAAGCCCTAATATTGATATTAGCATTGGGCTGAGGCTGTCCACCATGAAGGGCATCCCTAAAATTCATTTTTGGGACTGAGTCTTCAAAATTCTTACCCTTGACAGGGGTTTTCATAGTAGAATTATTTTGTGGGTGCACCTTAGCACCAGATTCACTTGAGATATGAGCCATTTTTTGATCAACTACTTGAAACTTGTTTCGTGATCTCTTTAATCCTTGCCCTAGACGTCGTGGAAAGGTATGGTTTTCACTTTTCTTTTGTGCAGCAAATTGGAAGTCGTTGTCACTCAAGTTCACAGTATGATCTGTTGAAAGACAAATTTCTAACCCATATTGGATCCCCTGCAACATTTCCTGCTAAAATATTGAGCATAAACCACAAAAATATTGGCCGCTAGGGCCCGAAGGCCCTAAAAACCAACCTCTGGAGCTGCTTGCACTCAACCCAGATGAAACCCTCGCATAGCCGCTTGCCAAATATCTCATTCACACATAGGGATGTGCTAGGATCTGTGTTGCTCCAAATGATATGAAAATTTGTGGAGACGTTCTAGGGTTTTTCAGGCATCTACCCTCAAAATTTTAGCTCAATCCGAGTCCGGATGAGTGAGATATGGCCAAAACGAGTTCGGTAGTTTGGGCAGTCCTACGAAAAAGCAACACCAAGCTTTAATCCTTTGAAATTCAAGTGACAATGATGTTTATGTCATAGCAGATTACTATCATCAATTTAAGCCTTGAAAATATTGGTACTTGCATGCTACTTTTTGATGGAAATGTGATGAATTATCATATTCACAATAGACAAACTAAAAGCTATTACAAAAAATCATGTCTATAAAGAAGTAGTGTGGCTACAAAGGCTATGTTCAACAATTGAAATTAAGTATAAGGTTGTGAGAATTGATAATTATAGTTAGAGTGCAATATTTTTGGCGAAGAATCTTGGTTTTCATGATCGATCAAAACATACTGATATCGAGTACCATTTTGTGAGAGAGATGATTGAAGAGAACCAGGTGATATTGAAGAAATTTGATACAGAGAAGAATATTGTTGATTCATTAATGAAGGTTGTACTTGCTCAAAATTTTCTTGGTGTAGAAGATATATGTGCATGGTTGACCTTGATAGTTGACAATGACAGTTGTTAGCCCCTTTGGAAAGTATTCAACAAGTGGTAGAGTGTTGGAATTTTGTTTAATATTTTCCATGTTATTTAGAGGGGATTAACTTTGAAAGGACTTTACATTGTAAAATTTACTCATTGGGGTTCAAGGTTGGGATGGTCCCTAAGCGGGGGTATAGGGGTGGCAACCCCTATTTTGGGGTCTTGGGGGAATTAGCCCCTAAGAATTATTTTTTGGGGTTTAATCTAATTTTAGACCCATATGGGTGTTTTTGGGTTAATGTAATGTGGGCCCATTATTTTTTGTCCATTGTATTGTAGAACCCCTTCTTCTGTTGTTGGTATATAAAGCAACAATTGCATGAGGGTTTGGAAATAAATTTTTAAGAAATGTAATCATAAGAAAAATTTGAGTGAAAGGATATTATTATATTGAATATGGTCAAGTTTATACAATAAGGAAATATTCTTGCTAGGAATTTTTTTGAAAGAGTTTCCTAAGATAAATTCTTGTGTAATGTGTTCTTCTTCTTTGTTTTTCCTTTGATTCTACAATTACTATTTTCTCTAGAATTTATTTATCGAGGTATTATTTCTCTTCAGCAATATGCCACCTGACCAAAGGATGGTGGTCAAGTTTAATAATTTGTTGTGCGCTATTTAAACAATGTTTTATACCATAACATAATGCATGTGGTATTATTAATAATTGCATATGAGAACAAATGTGAAAACATTTAATGGTTCAAGGTATATCCAACAAGAATATATTGTATGGGATATTGTGGAGACAAATGGTTGAGAATAAACTTATGAAAGTAATATCAAAGATCCCTGTTCAAAAACCTAAAATATGATTTTTGATTTTGGCTTTGTCATAGTCATTAACTACTCCATACCGTTAACTATTTATCATAGTTGGGTGAATAGTAGTACATTTTCATGGCAAATATATTTAGAAAATATTGATACAATGGTATTATGATCTAATTTGTTGTGTAATACTCTATGGCCTTATTTTTAGAGAATGCATTCATTAGTTATATTAAAGCCTTGGTTATCATTTTGCTGTTACTGATAGATTTGTTGATATATATATAAATACATACATTAAGGAAGAAGCAAGTACTTAGATACTACTTATGTTCAAGTCTTTTCCTCCTACTATTGGAACCATTGGTGAATCAAGTGGAAGAGATAAGCGAACCCTCCATATTTTGTGGGTCTTAAGTGGTGTACCTTAGATTCTTTTGAGGATCTCACTTGGCATTTGTGTCTCTTTAAGTATGAACCTAACATAATTCTAGTAATAGTCAATAAGTTGACTAAGGATGTATACCAGGGGACATCAAGGATGATGCACTGGTGGTGGAAAATATGTTTTCCAAAGAGAATTTTAGGATATATGGATATCCTAAAGTGAGATTTATGACATTATGTTTTTTTGTCTTTGATGAAACATAGTTTCTATGAGGTTAACTCATGTTAAAGATCATCAAGTCATATGTTGGAACTCCTTTGTGGAATAGTTTTTATAAAGCTAGTTGCATTTAGACTTGTTGTGTCTAATTTGTTATGGAAATATGATTTTATATCATGAAAATAAAACAAAACAATGTTGAACAATGTGCCACTTATGGAAAAATGAGGTTATGAAAACCTATGTTCATATATGCTTTGTATTGTAGGCAAACATAGAGGATTGTGTTTATTTTAAGGGGGGTAGTATGTCATGATCCTCCCTTGGAAATATTTTCCATATGATGGACTTATGAATTGTTATGTTGTTTTGAAGATAGAATAAATGGCATTATGTTGATTATTTGCAATATATGATTTGTTTATTTAATAATATGGTACTACTTATAGTCTACATTAGTCTGCATGGTTGCAAGAGCAGGTATCCTTCGAATAGAGTGGACGAGGGAGTCACCACTGAGGATGAGAAAGAAGGAAAATATGGATGAAGATCCATAATGGTACTAATAATGATTCAATATTAATTACAAGTTTAAGTAATTAATTATGATTAGATTTAGTTTGGTGATTTTATTATATAGCCTATTTTTGTAAAATAGGAAATTGAGTTGAAATTGGGTGACAAAGGCTCCTTCCAAACCAAGGGAGGATAAATAACATATTATCCCTTGAAATAAAATAATAGTTTGCCAAATTGACCCTTCCTCCAAATGAAGCGAGGAGGATTGCCATATTTTCTAAAGGAAAATTAATATTGATTAAATTAAGGTATTTTACTATTTAAGTAGTAGTCCTTTTAAATTTAGCAAAGGGGCCAAATTTGGGAATGACTAGTGGATTTGGACACCCTCCAAATGGATGGAGGAGAAGGGAAGGGATTAAATTGGCATCTTTATAATATTATAATAATAGCCACTTGATGGCTCGTAAATGAGGAGAAAATCCTTCTATGAAAAGAGAGGCTTTGGTTTTTAGAAGGCTAGCAGTAGAAGGTGGGCATTAGAAGGTAGAGAATGAGGAAGAAATGAATATGCTAGGAGAAGGACTTGAAGGAACATAAAATTTGAAGGATAACAAAGGTGAACTCTTTTATTAATTTATCCTAATTATTTTGATGCTTTAAATATTATCTTTTCATTCACCATATGCTCTGATTTTCCTTAAGGGTTTATTGATAGTTTTGAAATTGAATCTCAATAGCTCTTAATGAATCTATTTTCATTTCTTGTTTAAGCACTTAATTTGTTCTTTATTTAGGCTTGTATATTGATGGCAATAAGATTAGAATGAGAATATAGTTGCCTATAAATCTTAAGTTTTTATACCTTACTTTCTTGAGACCCTTTTTAATTGGATTGAAGTGATGTTTTTATGCTATAATCGACTTGAGATGGTATATGCTCTAGCAAGATTAAACACTATGTATAGCCCAATGATTTAATGAATGGATAGACCTAATAGGGAATCTGTACCCTGATGAATTATGTGAAGCCTTGGTTTGTCCTGTGATGAACGTCATCCCTAAAAATTAATGTTAGACATCTATTATCTACATGATTTTCCTAATGTGGATTCTTCCCTGTGTTGTGTCATTGTGAACATTCAAAAAGTAGTGAAATGAAACCATCATACCTTAGTCAAGTATTTAGATTCCTTTGTTTGAGCTTAGAATAACCTTTAGTGATCCTGTGAATGCCTTAGTATACCTCGATCTATGAAATGTTTCACCCTTTAATCTAAGAAGATAGACTACCCTATTATAGTCACTAATAGACATATTTATCTATGCCAAACCGATTATAGAATCATTTGTGCCAATATATTAAGCCTTAAAATATGCAATGAATTATGCTTTGATTCATAAAGGGAGAAAGTATCTCTATGTCTCTTGACCACCAAGTGATGGTCATGGTATTGAGCCACTTGGTTGTCAATATAGTTCCAGTTGGAGGTATGCATAGTGTTATTTGATGTTTCTATTTGTTGGTTTGACCTCACCTTGATGATGTAATTTTATTAAAAGAAGTACTCACTCTACTATTACCACATATTTGCTTGCTCGGGTGATTAAAACACTAATATTTTATTCAGTAGGAGAAATTTATCCTACATTGCTCCTATTGGAGTAATTAAGTTGTTTAAAATGGGAAATTCACCCCTTAAGGAGTGACCACCACTCGATGGTTAAGGCGGCCACCAAGTAAGGCCACTACATGCTAGTTGGGGGCACTTGGAACATGTGTGAAACTTAGGGTGGTTGCTGATCCACCATTGACTTACCTGCATCTACCATGTGGCATGAATTGATTGGGTGGTTATTGGTCTTTGATGGTTGCTTATCCTTGGTTAATTTGGGGTTGATATGAATCAAACATTTAATTTTTAGATGTGATAATGATCCCACATGATCTCAATGGGAGAATTAAATGAATTTAAGTAGGGGAAACCTCCCATACTAATATGACCATGAGGTGGTGGTTAGTCTAGTCGAGGATGCTAGGGTATTAGTTATTAGGCACTGGTGGAGGTTTGACTTGTTTGTGATGGTTTGAATTGCTTACTGGTGGTGGATTGAGCATTGTGCACTGAGGATGTTAATTGGTTGGAAACCAATTAATATTTTGACCTTCTAAATAAACCCTTATTTTGGTGAAACAAACATTAAATCCCTTTTTGGAGTAGTTAGAGATTAAAAGGACTAATATCTTATTTTGAAATAATTTGAGATTAAATTATTAATCTCCCCTTTTTAGAGAAATTAGATATTAAAAGGACTAATATCTTCCTTTGAAATAATTTGAGAATAAATGGATTAATCTCCCTTTTTTGAGTAATTAAATATTAAAAGGACTAATATATTCTTTGAAATAATTTGAGATTAAATGGATTAATCTCCCCTTTTGGAGTAATTAGAGATTAAATGGACTAATATCTTCTTTTGGAATAATTTGAGATTAAATGGATTAATCTCCTCTCTTTGATTTGCTAAGATATTAAGTGGATTAGTCTCCCTTTTTATTTATTTAATACATCCTTAGGTTAAATTTTAGATAAAATTTGATAGAATTTGTAAAACATTTTGAGGAAAACTTGAATGCAACCATAGGTCAAATTTTGGGGAAAATTTGATAGGATTTGTCAAACAAATCATGGCTTGATTATAAAGATAATTTAGAGAATATACTTTGAATATTGAATGGTTGAAGCCCTTCATGGATAGAACTATGGAATTTTTATAATGATGATATAACTATGAAAGTTCTAAACTAATGATAAAACTATGGAAGTTCTAAGATGATAATATGAACATGGATTCTATTCTAGAATTGTGGAAGCTATAGGTTTTTGATAAAATAATATTTGAGAAACAATAAATGTGGAGTTAATTCTTGAAGGGATTATAGGGTCCCTTATTGAAACTTATTTTATACAATATGATATGAATGCGGAAGGGATTATAGGGTCCCTTCTTGAAACTTATTTTATACAATATGATATGAATATGGAAGGGATTATAGGGTCCCTTCTTGAAATTTATTTTATACTATATGATTGTTGAAAACATGTTACCTTGTTTTGATGAAAACATGTTGTTACTGATTATATTTGGAAAGAATGGTGTTATTTCATAACATAAAGAATTATGGAAATTATTATGTAATATATTGATGATTTTAGAAAATGGAATTGTGGAAATTCCTTAAATTGATTGTATTGGAGAAAATTATAATTATATAATGAAAGGATATTTTGAGGCTGGTTTTTTTCCTTTGGGGTTTTCTAGTATAAATTGGTGTTATATTTTATACTTGCATCTAATATTTTAGTTTATTGTATGCTCTTTAATGAAATTTTATTAACATGAAATATGCATAGTATTTTTCTAATATGAAATATGAATGAATTCATGTCTTATTTATATGATGGAATGGTTATATTCACTTAAGAATGCTTTAGTTAATGATATTTTTCCATTGCAATGGTTTTATGAAATACTAAAGTAAAGGAATATAATATGCTTAGAGAGATATGGTAAATTATATGTGGTTTATTTATGTTCATGTGGGGGTACTTGGGAATACAATGCTTTAGACATCTTGTCTAGTACCTTGTCAAGATATTTATACAATTTGGAACAATCATGAGGACGATACCAAATCGGTTGAATGTACATTATGGGTTGTATCTCGAATGTGTTTGGGTTGTATCCCAAATTATATTTACAAGGAGGTAACTAGAAATTATTAATAGAATATTCTAGGTTGTAGCCCGAATGTGTATTCCAGGTTGTAAGCCAAAGGTGTTTGAATTGTAGCTTAAATATGTTCTTACATTCTAAGTTGTAGCTTTAATGTACCTACTAGGTTGTATCCCGCATGTGTCTAGGTTAGATCCCAAAATAAAATAACTCTAAGCTATTGAACATTGATCAGTTTTATCCACTTGAGTGTCATATGTTGTGGTCGATATCAAAAGTGGTTATGCCTTATGCGAAATGGAGATATATTGTGAACCTTATTTGTGTAACCTTTTCTTATGAATTCCACACTTCAAAAATAATTCTCTCTCTTGGGATGTTTTGAGTTGATTAACGAGTGGGTTGTTATAGACATACCCTTTTATCCATCTAAAAGGCCAAAAGTGTTGAGTTATTATTTTTTTGTAATGCTTAAGTATAAGGATGAGCATGTACTAAGCCTGCATATTTTTGCATAAGCATAAATAAAGTAGGAAGATAAATAGAAAATAAACATAATCAAATAGAGCATGCATCGTGTTGTTTATAGGAGTTTATATTTAGAACTAGTTAAAGATGAAAGCAAAAGATAAGAAATAAGTTTATTTTTAGAAAAAAAAATTGTATAAATTGTAATATTTATGACAAACATAAGTAAGAAATTTTAGAGAATTTTTCTTTTGCACAATTGTATTTTTCCTCTCCAATTTTATGATAAGATTTCAATTGGGGTGTATTTTGTGTTTTTTTTCATTGTTGTTTTTATTGATGCTTTGTTTTGGGTGCTCTATTTTGCAAGTTCTATTTTCAACAATTGGTATTAGAGCATAGGTTGAGAGATATTAGAAGAGATGAAATCAAACAACAACCTCATGATATTTTCTCTATTCAATGGGGAACTATATGATTACTGAGAAATAAAAATTCTAACTCTAAAGATTTATAAAGAAGTTTGGGATATTGTGTAGGATTGCTATGTGGAGCCATAACTTTGAAATGTATTGACAACATAAGAAACTAGCAAGATGGAATAAAAGAATAAAATATATTAGCAAGTTATTTGATCCAAATTTCCATATGTGAGAGTATTTTTCCAAAAATTTATTCAACTACAAGTGTTAAGGGGGCATGGGACACATTATAGTTATCTTATCTGTTGGTCACAAATCTGCCTAAGTACAAGATTTCATCACTTGTGCGCCCTAGACTCGGCCAACATTGAAAGGCCGAGAGAAAGAGAAGTCTCCTGGGCCAATCTCCAGAGAGGGCTGGCTCCCAAACTAATCTAAACTGGTTTCAAGATAAGGATGCAGGAAAGAAATGGGAAAATGCAAAAAGAAAGGGAAATAACAGAAAGAGATGGAAATATGGCCGAAGCCGATAGTTAATGGGGAGAACAACCTCAAACAGCAAATAACCTCCACTAGATCCTGAAGCTAAGCAACAACTGATTCTTAGAATGCATATACAGAAATTGGATCAAGCATTAGCCGTAAGTTCGCTTCCAATTATACTCCAAACGTTCAAATGCAAATACAACCAAATCCAGAACAACAGAATTCAACTTATATTAACACTGGACTAATAGAAGTGACTCACATAGAAAGCATCACATGGACAATAGTTTGGATCACCAACTCCAAAAGACACTAAGAATAGAGCAAAATGCATCTAGGATTTCTGCTTCAATTTCTGCAAAAAGGTCCTCCTCCTTTTGCTTGAGATTTTACATTGGTATTTATAGAGGCCTTCCCTCTTCCTTTCGAATCACAACATTTAATACATAAAACAGATTTTGAAGAAGCGATCCACAAAATATGCACTTGAAAAGAGAAACAATCCCCCTTGGAGAAATCACATTCCCTTTTATGGATCAAAACAAAAATTAAATAAAACAAGGGACCATATTTCTTCATTAAATGACCATTATCGAGGCAGGCTGGAAGTTGTTAGGAGATCACGAACAGGAGATTTTAATACTGGAGGCATCTTTAATTTTGGTGGCATCGAAAACTGCCTCATGTTCTTCCATCTTGCGCACATAGGTAAACAACAACATTTAATCTTGGAGCCTCTTTGACCATGATCTCAAAATCAGTTGGAGAGCTTTTAAATTTGTTTGATCCTTATCTTCTCCTCACGTTCTCCTATGCAATTTTGAAGAAAAATGTAGACAAAACTGTATCGGGCCTTTGTTGTTGCTTCTGTCATGAAAATGTGACAAGTCACGAAAATGCGACATGTCATGAAATCGTGACACTTTTACCTTACTACTCTCTCCTATTGCCACCAGTCGCGAAAATGCGACATGTCATGAAATCGTGACATCTTCTCTTCTTCTTTCTTCATGACATGTCGTGAAATCGTGACATTCTCCCCTTTGTTGGCTTTTTTCACATTAAATCATGACATCTTTTTTTGCTTTCAGACATGTCACGAAATCGTGACATTTCTATCTTCCTACTCCTTCCTAACATGTCGCGAAATCGTGACATTTTCTCCTCTTTTTCGTCATAAATGCGACATGTCGTGATATCATGACATTTTCTCCATTTTGTCCTTTCATCTTCAACAAGTCATGAAATCGTGACATTTTCTATCTTCTTTTTTCACGAAATTCTTTCAACATGTCAGAAATCGTGACAATTTCTATCTTCTCCTTCATTGTCGCTTCCTATTGTGATATCATGACAAGTTTCTCTTGCTTGGCTTCATTTCAAAAATATCACGAAATCATGACATCTTTCTCCACCTTGTGTTTATCTTCAGCCCTTCAAATGACATGTCACGATATCCCACATTTATGTCCGATATCCTGACACTTTCTACTTTGCACCGCAAGTCATGAAAATGTGACATGTCGTGATATCGTGACAACTTTGTCGTTACTGCTTCCTTTTTTTTCTTCTAGCATGAAAATCCAACATGTCACGATATCACGACAGTTTTACTCCCTTGCTTCCTTTGGCTACTTTTAGCCATTAAAATGTGACATGTCACGATATCGTGACATTTTCTATACTTAGCTCTTTTCTGTATCGGACGTCGTAAAAACGTGATAAGTCACGAAATCATGACATGTCACGATATCGTGACACCTTTGCTTTAGCACAAAATTTGTTAAGTGTCTCTACAATTTGTGCATTCTTTTGTATGAACAACAAAAACAATGTGGCAAAAATGCCAACATTCTTGGTGGCTCGTGGGGTATACAGTTCTGTTGTATGCACGAACCTCAGGCCTTTATCCATTGGGCAACAGAGTCAAGAAGTTGGAGGGGCAGAAGAAGTGAGTGCTGGTTGATGCTGGACGTCTCTGCGGGCTGCTGCAACAAGCTCTTGTTGGTGCTCGGCACTCAAAAATAGGACCTTCAACAAAAATTTATGGAAGAGCAGAACTTCCCTTATTTCTTTAGAACTACTGCATTTTGCCTAGCTCGGTTGAGCTGGGTAATCACCAGGTGCTATGCAAGGATCTCCATGGCAGTAGTGAAAAGCACCTGAGTTGCAAAAATGGAAATGAATGGAGTGATGACCGATAGATGTGCAGGCCATGGAATGGGAATGGTGAATGATGGAATGGTGGAAGATGGAGGAGTAGAAGTGGTAGATACAACAACTAAAGAGGGTGCTACTGTGCTACCAGCTGCTGGGATGCTATGAAAATAGATAATGAAATGGAAGTGGATGGAATGGAGAAGGTGGTAGGAACTGTGGAGAAGTGCTCAAAAGACAAAGGATTAGAAGAAAGGGAAAGTGAAGAAAAGGGAACATCAGAGAGGGGAGTAGAAACAACAGTAGTGGCTTGATTATGTACAGTGGAAGGAGTGGAAGTGGAAGAAAGAAGTAGAGGGGAAGCCACTTCCTATTGGGAAGGAAAAGAAAAAGAAAGAGAAATAAACATACCTGCGGGCTCGTGTGCAAAAGGAGCCGAAGTTGACGAATTTTTTGTTTTTTTTTTTTTTTTTTTTTTTAGAGCAAAAGATGGACCTTCTCATATTACCTCGAACTTGTGATGTTTTCTAGGGTCCCAAAATTTGTTGCAGTACACCTTGAGATAATGCTGCTTGGAGATGCAGTTGTTCAGTATTTGATTCACAATCAATTCAGAGTCACCAAAAATCTGCAATTGTTCAATCCCCAATTTTTTTGCCTTCTTCAAACCTAGGCACAACGCTTCATACTCAGTAGCATTGTTAGTACAACTCCAGGTCAGTCGATATGAATATGTTTTCTGTAGGCCAGAGGGAGAAATAAGAACAATCCCTACTCCCGCACCATTTTTACATCTTGCTCCATCAAAATACAACTTCCATAATTGATCGGGCACAGAGTCTTGACCAACTTGATCAAGAGGCATCTTTCTTTCAACCTCTTCAGGATTTGTAATGGAGTAACAACCAATCTCAGTTTCCACCATGGCATTAAAATTGAGCATTGAAAACTCATCCTCTAAGTGAAGCTCATCCAGGACTTCATCCATCAAATCAAGATTTTCCAATTCTTCAGTTATCATGTTGACAGAATGTGTGGACTTTTCTTCTTCTCCCATCTTCTCTATATGAAAAGTAGAAGGCTTCTTATTGTAGATCCGGATTCTTCTTCCTTTGAAAGGAATATCCAAGTGAGAATAATCCAGAGAAAGGTAGCCTCCCAGCTTGGCAGTGAATTCTCTTGACAAACACATACTGAAATATGGTTCCAAATCGACCACAACTATCTCCTGAATTACTGTAATTTGAGGCATACTATGTAGAACAATAGGAACATCCTTGATTACACCCACTATTTTCATGGGAGTCCCATCCAACCATAAGACACCAGAGCTACTTCTTGTATACTCCATACCCATGACTTCACAAACCGCCTTTGGCATGACAGTTGTCGCAGCACCGGAATCAATCATGCAGTTGTGCACTATCCAACCCTCCATCCTGAGTGACAAATAAAATGGGGGTGGTCTATTTTTTCCAGTGGCTGAAGTAGTTAATGTTTGAGCAAAAATCATCTCGGGTAGGATTCTTCTCATTATCTTTCATAGACTTCAATGATTCTTGTAACAAATCAACTTGCCCGTGTAATTGTAATGCATCATAGAGACTAACCTTGGCTGGAATCTTCTTCAATTCTTCAACAATATTGTATGTAGATGCACCAGACTCCCTCTTTTCAATAGTGTCTTCATATTTGCTTCGATATTGCTGAGTGGCTTCTACCCTCAGTATTTTAGTCAAATATGGGTACTTGAGCTTTTCTCTGGCTCGTTCCTCTATTTCAGCTCTTGCCTACGAAGCTGAGGCTTTTTCTTGCAATCTTTCCTTTGCTCGTGGTGGCAAAAGATATTTTAATAGAACAGGTGAATCTGGCTTTGGTATTGAAATAGGAGCTTTCACTTGTACTTGTTTCTTCTCATTTTGCATCTTCGGATCAGCCGATACCCTTAATGGTTCCATCTCTGCTGGATCTATAGTGACTAGCTTCTTCCCAGTTCTCATGAGAACTGAGACTTGTTCTTCAGATGGAACCATAAAATTATGATCTACCTCAGTAATCATATTAACTTGTCCTCCAGAAGAGCTTGCGGCCAATGTTTGTACATAGTTCAAATGAACCATACAAGTCTCCTCACCGTGTGGATCATTACATGTAGAGCACCAATATGTTCTTTCTGCAAGGCCAACTTCCTCATTCATCAACACAGTCGGGTTCTTTTCTGGCACTTTGCTTGTTGAAGCCGCTTGTTCTCTAGTGATCGGCGGAGGTTGAAATCTCCTGGGTTGGAAATCTCTCTCGACTTGCTTTCTTTCAATAATTGTGATTTTATTTCCCATCGCTCTTATAGATGAATTAGCAGATCTTACCTCTTGTAATAGCATTGTGTAAGGATCAGGATTTGAGGGCGCAGGAGGTGCCGGTATAGGTAGAGGTGTTGGCGGTGCAGGCAATGCTGGGAATGAAGTGGGAGCTGGTAATTGCGGAATGCTTGGTGTAGGCAATTGTGGAATAGTTGGAGCAGGGAGCTAGGGAACTGGAATGGGTGCGATCTGAGGCGCACTTGAGCTCCATGATGGAATAGGATACATGGAAGGCATAGGCTATGAAAATGAACCAGAATACAAATGCTTAGGAAGATCAGGTAAGATAGGCATTGTTACCTTTGGGGGAAGCCTACCTATGGCAATCAAGTCAGCTTTCACCTTTTGCGCTTGTTCGAATAGCTCTGGGAATGTAGTCACGTTGGACTGCCGGATAGCCAAGCCAATGTCTGTGTTAAAAGCTCTGAGATAATAGAATGCAACTTGCTCATGAGTGGGCCGAAGACCTTCAGGAACTCTCTGCCAGCTTCTGGTAAATCTGACATTGAAGTCCGCTATCTCCTCCTACGGGTGCCTTTGAATTGCATTAAATTGATGCAACAAGGAGTATGGATCAGCTTGTTCATGAAATTTTTTGATTAACAGCTCTCCTAATTGATCCCATGATGCAATAGTGCCTGGTTGCAATGATCGGTACCAATACAACAATTTCCCTCTCAGTGACAACACCAACAATTTTATCATCACGTCTTCATCCGTTATGTCATGGATGGCCGCCAAAGAGGCTACATCGTGAATATGCTCATAAGCAGTTTTACCAGTACCATCATAGGTCGGCAAAGCTTTCAAAGTAGCTTGAGGGACTAGATTTTGTGCCAGTAAATTCAAGGCTCCCGAACTATTCCATGCCGAGAACTTCCTTGGTGGAGGATGCTGGGCCATTTGGACTGCTGGATCTGGATGTAGCAAGCTCGTAGCAGTACTGGGAGGAGTCGGAGATGGCACAAACTGACCTGCAGCCTATGATGAGATAGCAAATGATGGGTTCATAGGACTTACCAATCTTGAGCGCTCCCTCCAGTTCTGAACATCAATCTCAAAGAATTCGACTGGATCTTTCGATTCTTTGGCACTTGATCTCGTGATCATGAAGCAAAGATTTTCACCAGCTTCACGATTAGAAATTTCTAGGTACTATACAGTCACCTTCAGCAGAGTCACCAGATGAACTTACAATCTCCGCTTTGAGGTCAAGACAGTTCATCAAAATCTTGATTCCTCCGGTGTCAACAAAAATGGGCATGCCAAAAACTATTGGCACAGGTGGGTTTTTCAACTTGGAATAGTGCTTGTCCCATCGATTATGGATCTTTCTGAGACAGAAATAGTCTGTCCCACCGGGCGTGCCAAAAACTGTTGGTCACAAATCTGCCTAAGTACAAGATTTCATCACTTGTGCACCCTAGACTCGGCCAACATTGAAAGGCCGAGAGAAAGAGAAGTCTCCCGGGCCAATCTCCAGAGAGGGCTGGCTCCCAAACTAATCTAAACTTGTTTCAAGATAAGGATGCGAGAAAGAAATGGGAAAATGCAGAAAGAAAGGGAAATAACAGAAAGAGATGGAAATATGGCCGAAGCCGATAGTTAATGGGGAGAACAACCTCAAACAGCAAATAACCTCCACTAGATCCTGAAGCTAAACAACAACCAATTCTTAGAATGCATATACAGAAATTGGATCAAGCATTAGCCGTAAGTTCGCTTCCAATTATACTCCAAACGTTCAAATGCAAATACAGCCAAATCCAGAACAACAGAATTCAACTTATATTAACACTAGACTAACAGAAGTGACTCAGACAGAAAGCATCACATGGACAATAGTTTGGATCACCAACTCCAGAAGACACTAAGAATAGAGCAAAATGCATCTAGGATTTCTGCTTCAATTTTTGCAAAAAGGTCCTCCTCCTTTTGCTTGAGATTTTACATTGGTATTTATAGAGGCCTTCCCTCTTCCTTTCGAATCACAACATTTAATACATAAAACATATTTTGAAGAAGAGGTCCACAAAATATGCACTTGAAAAGAGAAACAATCCCCCTTAGAGAAATCACACTCCTATTTTTAGAGATCAAACAAAAAATCGAACAAAACAAGGGACCATATTTCTTCATTAAATGACCGTTATCGGGGCAGGCTGGAAGTTGTTAGGAGATCACGAACAAGAGCTTTTAATACTGGAGGCATCTTTAATTTTGGTGGCGTCGAAAATTGCCTCATGTTCTTCCATCTTGCGCACATAGGTAAACAACAACATTTAATCTTGGAGCCTCTTTGACCATGATCTCAAAATCAGTTGGAGAGCTTTTAAAACATTACTTTGTTTGATCCTTATCTTCTCCTCACGTTCTCCTATGCAATTTTGAAGAAAAATGTAGACAGAACTGTATCGGGCCTTTGTTGTTGCTTCTGTCGTGAAAATGTGACAGGTCACGAAAATGCGACATGTCACGAAATCATGACACTTTTACCTTACTACTCTCTCCTCTTGCCACCAATCATGAAAATGTGACATGTCACGAAATCGTGACATCTTCTTCCTTATGGCTCCTTTTCTGCTTTATACCCACGAAAATGCACCATGTCACGAAATCGTGACATCTTCCTCTTTGTTGGCTTTCATCTTCTTGCAAGTGGCAAAAATGGGACATGTCATGAAATCATGACAGTTCGTACCATTTTGCTCTTTTCGTGCTTTCTCATTGTGAAAACAAGACATGTCACGAAATCATGACATATTTCTGTCTTCTTGCTCCTTCCTTCTTTATCATCGTGAAAGTGTGAAATCACGACATGTCACGAAATCATGACACTTTCTCTCCTGCCTTGTACTTTTTAGCCTTTGTTCCGCAAAAACGTGACAGGTCATGAAAATGTGACATGTCGCGATATCGTGACGTTTTCTCCGTTTTGTCCTTTCATCTTCAACAAGTCGCGAAATCGTGACATGTTTCTATCTTCTTCTTATTTCCACCTTTGCCCCATGAAAACATGTCATGTCATGAAATCACGATGTCTTTCTTTGTTTGGCTTTTCATTTTCAACATGTCACGAAATCGTGACAATTTCTTGCCTTCTCCTTCGTTGTCGCTTCCTGTCATGATATCACGACAAGTTTCTCTTGCTTGGCTTCATTTCCAAAAATGTCATGAAATCACGACATCTTTCATCCGCCTTGTGTTTATCTTCAGCCCTTCCGCGAAAACGCGACATGTCGCGATATCGCGCCATTTCGTACCATCTGCTCATTTCTCGCTTTCCTACTGCAAAAATGCGACATGTCGCGATATCGTGACAATTTTCCTTAGCGCCCCTCTTTGCTATTGTATGTCGTGAAATCGTGACATTTTCCTATCATTGTACTCTGTTGCCACTACAAGTCACAAAAATGCGACATGTCGTGATATCACGACAACTTTGCCATTACTGCTTCCTTTTGTTGCTTCTAGCGTGAAAATCCAACATGTCACGATATCGTGACAGTTTTACTCCCTTACTTCCTTTGGCTATTTTTAGCCACGAAAATGTGACAGGTCGCGAAAATGCGACATGTCGCGATATCGTGACATTTTCTATACTTAGCTCTTTTCTGGTACGGATGCCACGAAAATGTGACAGGTCACGAAAACACGACAGGTCATGAAAATGCGACATGTCGCGATATCACGACACCTTTGCTTTAGCACAAAATTTGTTAAGTGTCTCTACAATGTGTGCATTCTTTTGTATGAACAACAACAAAACAATGTGGCAAAAATACCAACACTTACCAAGACACAAGTAGGGTAGAGTTGTTCTAATTATGAAATCTAATGGGAGAATTAAAAACTTTACGGATGAAATATAATGAAAATATTATCGAATTTTATGTTTAAGTGTATAATAGTATTAACCAACTTCACATCCATAAAAATGACATTACAAATTAGGTAGTTTGTGAGAAGTTATAAAGGTCTTTCCCTATGAAGTGTGATTTCATAGTTACTACAATTGAACAAAGTAAAGATTTATTCATTTTTAGGTTTGATAATATGATGAATTCAATAATATCCCATGAGATTAAATTGGATAAGTCTATTAAAGACTCAAAGCATGACTTTTTAATAAAGGCAAGGGTTGAAAATGGCATAAATAGCCTTAGTTCACTCCAAAATAAAAATGAGTCCTCAAAAAGTGGAAGAGGTAGGAGAGCACATGGACATGGAGGAGGCTAAAGTGGAAGAGGTCATGGAAAAGGAGTGCTAGAATACTTCCATAAAAAAGCAACATGCAAGTACCAATATGTTGAATCCTTCAATTCATGAAAGTAATTGCCTATGGTATAATATTATGGTAACCTGGGCTTCAAAGGATAAATTTTTTTATAGGTTAAAAATATGGTGCATGACATACCAAAATGTTTAGCAAAAGATGAAGTATGCTTTGCATGTGAACTCAAAAAAATAACATAGGAATAAAATTTCAATGGGAAGGTGATGGAGAGCCTCAAAATAATTATAGTTTGTTCATGCAAATATATATAGTCCCATGCAAACACCAAATCTTGGTTTTCATTTTTATTTCCTCATATTCATAGATGATTGTAATAGAAATATTTGGGCATTTGTTTTGAAGGAGGAGAGTGAAGCATTTATATGTTTTGCAAATTTTAAAACCATGATTAAAAGTAACATGAGCATTGTATTAAATTTTTAAGGGCTGACAAAGGATATGAATTTACCTCAAAAGAATTTATGGAATATTGTGTAGAAAAAGGAATAAAAATACAATTAATAATTGCTCTTACACCACAACAAAATTGTGTGTATGAATATAAAAATTGTACCAAGCATATGGGGAATGAATTTTGGGAAAAAATAGTTTCCAAAACTATATATATTTTGAATCAAAGCCCAACTCATGTGGTATTGAATCACACACCTAAAGAATATTGGTGAGGATAGAATCCTAGTGTAGGACTTTTAAGGGGTTTTGTATCCATTTCATATGTGCATGTTCGAGATAAACATACAAAAATGGATGCTAAAAGTGAAAAGTGTATTTTTATGGGATATTTAGAAATAAACAAATCATACAGTTTATGGAATTCTACATTTCAAAAATTTATTCTTTTCTTAATGTGATATTTTATGAAGCAAAATTTTAGAAATTATATGAGCAGCAAGAAAAGTAAACAGTCACAGAAGAAGTGATTTTTCATCCCAACAATAGTTCAAGAAGTAGTTTTAGTGCAATTTCTACTCCAAGTCCTCAAAGAAGATATAAGAGTCTTCAAAAAATTTATGATATGAATGGAGAGGTAATTCTAAACTTAGATTTAACACAATATTCAAATATTAAAATTGAACCAACTACTTATGAAGATGCAATATAATAAAAGGTTTAGATTATTGCGAAGGAGAAGGAATTGAAGATGATAAAAAAAAATGACACATGGAAGCTGGTAAATCTTCCAAAAGGAAAGGAATCTATTAGAGTCAAATGGGTCTACAATACAAAGTACAACATAGACAAAATAGTTGAAAAGCATAAATCAAAATCCATTGCAAAAGATTATTTTCAACAACCATGTATTGATTACTTTGAGACCTTTTATCTTGTTGCTATATTAGACACTATTAGAATTATTTTAGCATTAAAAAAATAATACAAATGGAAGGTTTTCCAAATGGACGTCAAATATACCTTTTTAAATGGTGTTTTGGATGAAAAAGTCTATATTGAACAATCCTTAGATTATGATATGAAAGGGAAAGAGCACAAAATTTACAAATTAAAGAAAGCACTATATGAATTCAAACAAGCACAAAGAGAATGGTGTAGAATGATATATGCATATCTCCATAGCCAAGGATTTATAAGATGTGTAAGGAAACCACTATATATTTTAATTGTGCCAATAATAGTGAGATATTAATTATTTGCTTTTATATTGATGACTTGATATATACTATAAATAGCATAAGGTTGATGAATGGATTTAAAACAAAAATGAGAAATGAATTTGAAATGATAGATATCGTTTTGATGGAATATTTTCTTGGGATCAAAGTGATACAATTAGATAATGGCATTTTTATCTCACAAGGTAAATATTCCTCTGAATTACTTGAATAATTTAGGATGTTAAACATAAATTTGTAAGTACTCCTTTAATTATTGGTTAAAAGTTTATTAAGGATGATGTAAGTTGCAAGGTGAATCCCACAAATTATAGAGAGCTAGTAGGTGGTTTAATATATCTTACAACTATTATGACAAATTTAATGTATGAAGTAAGTGTGGTTTCAAGTTTATGCAAGACCCGAATGAGGTACACTTCAAGGAAGGACAGAGAATATGAGGTATGTACAAGGAATAAGTAGTTTTGGAATTTGATATAGCAATATTGATGATTTTTGTCTAGTTAGATACACAAATAGTGATTGGGTAGGTTGTCTTGATGATTGTAAGAGTACTTCTAGAAATGTTTTCAACATAGAAATTGATGCTTTTCCTTGATAATCCAAATTTCAAGTAATTGTTTCTTTATATACAACAAAATCTAAATATATTATAGCAGCTTTAGAAATATGTCAGGCTATTTTGTTGAAAAGAGTATTGAAATAGTTGAAGCACAAGCAAAATTGTTCTATCATAGTATTTTGTGATAATATGTCTACAATTTCTTTGTCAAAAAATCTATTTTTTCATAGCTATACAAAGCATATTGATATAAGATATTATTTCAACCAAGAGTTTGTTAAAGAAGTACATGTAGCAATGAATTATGCCCTTCCAAGGAGCAATTTGTAGATGTGTTCATAAAAATGTTGCAAAATAAATCTTTTAGAGGCTTTAAACAAAATTGGGTGTTAGGGAAGAATGTTTTGTAATTTTTTTTTAATTCTTAAGGATAAGGATGAGAATGTAGTAAGCATGAATATTTTTGTATAATAATAAATAAAGTATAAAGATATATAGAATATAAATAATATTAAATATAGCATTCATATTTTTGTTTCCAGGAGTTTATATTTAGAACTAGTTAAAGCTAAAAGCAAAAGATAAGGAAGAATTCTAGTTTTAGAAAATAAAATTGCGTAAATTGTAATCCTAATGAGAAAAATAAGTAATCAATTTTAGAATATTTTTCTTTTACACAATTGTGTTTTTACTCTCCAATTTTGTAAGCAACTTTTAGTTGGGGTGTATTTTGTTTATGTTTTAATTGTTTCTATTTTTCTTGGTGCTCTATTTTGCAAGCCTTGTTTTGTTGAAAGCAAGGCCAATAAAAAAAGCACCCAAAATAGAGCACAAAAAAAATTGATAAAAAAAAATAAACAAGATACACCCCAATTGAAAGTTGCTCACAAAATTGGAGAGCAAAAGACACAATTGTGCAAAATAAAAAATTATCTAAAATTGCTTACTTATTTCTACCATAACGTTTACAATTTATACAATTTTTTTCTTAAATTAAACTTCTACCTTATCTTTTACTTTCAGCTTTAACTAGTTCTAAATATAAACTCGTGGGAACAAAACTATACATGCTCATTGCATGCTTTATTTACTCCTATTTATATTCCTACTTTATGTATACTTATCTGAAAGCATGCATGCCTATTTAATGCTTATCCTTATCCTTAAGTATTAAAAGGAAATAATTGTTCAACATTTTTTCCCTTAATGCTTAAGGGAATAACATCCAATTTTGTTCAAAGCCTCTCAAAGATTAATTTTGGCAACATCTTGGTGAACACATCTACAAGTTGCTCCTTGGAAGGGCATAACTTCAATGCTACATGTCCATATTGAACATGCCCATGCTTCTTGGAAGGGCATGTTATATATGTTGAAATCATATCTTATATTAATATGCTTTGTACAACTATGAAAACCTAGATTTTTGGACAAAGCAATTGCAAAAGTATTATCACAAAATATTATGATAGAATAATTTTTATTGTGCTTCAACTCTTTCAATACTCTTTTCAACCAAATAGCTTGACATGTTGTTGAAGTTATTATAAATATTCAGAATTTTCTATAGATAAAGAAATAATTACTTTCTTTTTGGATGACTAGGAACTAGCACTAGTTCCATGCTAAAAATATTTCTAGAAATAATATTATGATCACTAGAATAACTTTCTCAACCACTATATATGTATTTAAATAGACATAAATAATCAAAATTTTTGTGTTAAATTCTAAAATCACTTATTCTTTGTACCTACCTTAATATTCTTTTTGTTTCCCTAAAGTGTACCTTAGTTTGGTTCTATATAAACCTAGAAACCGCACTTAATGCATACATAAAATATGACTTAGTAGTTATAGTATACATTAAACTACCTACTAGATTTCTATAAATTATGTATTTCACCTTGCAACTTCCATCATCCTCAATAGTATTTTTACCAAGACTTTAAGGAGTACCTACATATTTACATTTTGATGTCCCAAACTTTTCAAGTAATTTAGAAGCGTATTTACCTTATGAGATAAAAAAATTATCATCTAATTGTATCACTTAAATCTAAATAAAATAATTCATCAAATCCATATATATCATATCAAATTTATATATCATTTCCATTTTAAATCCATTCATCAACTTTATGCTATTTTCCATATATATCAAGTCATCAACATATAAGTAAATAATTAATATCTCATCATCATCATAATATTTGAAATATAGAATAGGTTGGATTACACATCATGTAAGTACCTAGCTATGGATATATGCATCTATCCTATTATACCATGCTTGGTGCTTGTTTAAGTCCATAAAATGTCTTCTTCAAATTTTAAACTTTATTCTCTTACCCTTTCACCTCATAACCTAGGGGTTCTTCAACATAGAATTATTCATCCAAAACACTATTTAAAAAGAAATATTTGATATCCATTTGAAAAATATTTCATTTATATTTTTTTGTTAGTGTTAAAATAATCCTAATAGTGTCTAAACCAACAACAATGTTGAAGTATATTACATTATTTGGTAGATTCTAATGTGCTTTCATGGTACTTTCTTGGTAAATTTATAAATAATAGATTAGGGTTGAGTCATAGTTTAGATATTGAGTTATATTTTCCTTTATGTAAGTGTGAATATGTAGGAAATGCACAAGTGTCATGTGAGTTAGTGTGTAAGTGTAATTTGAGTCTATGTGCACAAATATCTTGTATGTATGAGATCCAAAATGTAATGTAAATATGTGTACAAGTGTCTTAGGATAAGTGTGTGATTTATAAAAGTGTAAGATTCATGTATAGGTTTACATACTATATAGAGTCAAGTGTTCATAAGTATGCAAGTGTCAAGTAAATAAGCCAAGAGTTACATTACTATTTTTATATTACTAAGATAGTACTCCATAGACCATATCATGTTACGAAGAGAAGAGAACATCACTATCATATTTGTAAGAGAAAGAGTAATAAATATTGTATACATTTTGAGTGATTAATATTATAAGTTGTTATTCATGCATAGTACATAAATAATTTAGGCTATTACATTCATATTGTTGCTTATTACTTAATGGTATTTGATACATTTTAAGCCTTGATCTACATATTAATTTGCTCATATTATTCTACTCATATCATTATATTTGATATTATTATATTGTGACTATATTATATTCAATTATGTGATATTTAACCTATGATATTTGTCGTAGTATTAAGGCTTAGAAATCCATAAATGGTATCAGAGCTACCAACATACTCTATCCAGATTGACATGAATTATTTTAGCCACCTACAAAATTTGATTTTATCTAGTTTGATAATATTGATTAGGAGTTTGCCTACTTTTAAGGCACTAAGACTCAAATTCTATTGTAATGTCATATCAAGTAGAAAGTCTAGAGTCTTTCCAAAATTGAAGAATAACCAATGAAGACCAAGACTCAGGTGTGATTAATGGTATATCAATTTTAAGATAGTTATTCATTCAGGGTCATAGCCAATCCTTGACATTGAATATTGAAAGGCATATTAACTTTAAGATAGTTGATCATTCAAGATCATAGCCAACCCTTGACATTGAATATTGAAGGTGAATCAACTTTAATATAGTTCACAATTCAGGAACACATCCAACCCTTGATATTGATAGAGGATTTAGGGAACATAGATATCCCATGAAATTGATTTCAAGACCTTAATATTTAGGGACATTCAATAATATTGATATTAATAGAGGAATTAGGGATATTCAAGTAACCTTGACATTGATAGAGGAATCAGGGATATTCAAGTCACCTTGATATTGATAGAGAAATTAGGGATATTGAAGTCACCTTAACACTAATAGAAATTAAACAATAGAAAGAAGATTTAGATAACAAAGAAATTGACCTTGAAATTGAAGCCACCATAGAAGAATAGATAGTTGTAGCAAATTGAGAAGCATTCAGAGCTTCCTAAAGAATATATAGTTGCAAAAAATTGAAGTATACAAAAGGAAGAAATAATAGTAGCAAATAAAGGAAGAATAAAGATATATCAGGTCTTGAGAAATATGCATTAATATTGAGATAGATATATCATTCTTGAATTAATACAAGGTAAGCTAACCTCAAGCATTGATATCGACATTGATAATACCTACAAGATATAAAGAGGAGGATTCAAATTTATAGAATAAAGACCTTTCAAAAAAAAATATTCATATTAATATATAGATAAGAGGCCCAAAGTTTGAAATACAATGTAAAGGCCCAATATTTGAGATACATAAAAGAGGGGCAAGACTTGAGATACAAAAAAGAGACCCAAGATTCAAAATACAAAGAAGAGACACAAGGTCTAATATATAGAGAATATTTTGAACTACATTTAAAATTTTGATGCAAAGAGAAGATATTAGAATGAGAAGAGATTAATATAGTAGGTGACCAACATAGTTTTTAAACTATATTAAATGTAAATTAACCAATTAATATGAGATAGTCCATAAATTAGACAACAAGAATCGTGTAGTATATGTAAAGAGATAAGCATAGAATTAATGCCAAGAGCTATCAAACCTAAAATAAATCAAGTAGAAGGTTATATCCAACATATCAAAGAAATTTGTGAAGAGGAGTTGAGACAATAAGCTTGAAAGTTATCATAGATTCAAAGTGTCAAGTTGGAACATAGTGCAACATTGGAAGAGACAAGTTGGAACATAATGTAATTTTAGAATAACCAAGTTGGAACAAAGTGCAATATTTGAATATTCAAGTTGGAATGTAGTGCAATGTTGGAATATCCAAGTTGGAATGCAATGCAATGTTGGAATATCCAAGTTGGAACATAGTAAGAGCCAAGTTAAGGAATATGAGTAGTCAATTCCTAAGTGCTTCATTAGAATGAAAGTGAACAGAAAAGTATCGAGTGCTTCATTAGAACAAAGGTGAGTAATTTGGTTTTTAGCACTACATTGGAAAGAAGGTGAGAAATCAAGTTCAAAGTGCTACGAAGGTGAGCAATAAAATACCAAGTGCTAAGAAGGTGAGCACTCAAAGTGCCAATAAGATAGTTTTAATAGAAAATTCTATAACCAAGCATAAAGAAAAAGTGTTGAATTGGTAATACCTAAGCATTACTACATAGGTAATAAGTAAGTAGTTGGTGGAGAGTAATGTATTAACACCTAAGGCAACACCAATAAAGAATGTTCAAATGCAGTTGAAACCATAATTTTTGCATGTTTACATGTGGCATATGAGGAGGATAGCCAAGCATTAAAGTGAACGTGAGGAGTTTTAGAGGAACAATCAAAATAACAAAAAAGAACATGTGCATGAAGTAATTTATTTGTAAAATTTAGTGGTATTTTAGGGTTTGATAAAGTTAGTTTGATCATTTATAGAATAAAGTTACATTTGAAGTTATTATGTTCAATGTGATAAGTTAATTTTTAAAGTTTTAAATTTTTTTGAAATTGAAAGTTTTTTTAAAGCTTTTTGGAGTGATAAGAAATTTAGAATATTAAATCTTTATTAAGTTTTTTTATAAAAATTAGGAGTAATAAGGTTTTTTAGGAATATTTGAAAGTATTGTTATTTAATTAGGAGTAATAAGGTTTTATAAAATATTTGGAGTGATAAGTTAATTTTGTGAGTTTGATTTTTTAAATTTGAAGTTTTCTAGTTTGATTTGGTTTTATATTTTTGAAAAAAAAAAAATTAAATTAAAAAGTTTTTGAATTTTTGCAAATTTATTTATTTGGGAGACAAAAGGATTTCAACATCAATAGGAAAATATAAATTTGCAAAATTTAATATTACTTTCTAAAACTAGGAAGACATAAGGTTTACTACTTCATAGAAATTAAATTAGAAACTTTGATTTATTTATTTACAATACTAGGAGATATAAGGTTTTCTACTTCAAAGGAAATAGATGATAGCATTAACTGCATATCATGGAAGAAATTAAAATTGCATTTAATATAAATAATGAAGATATAGTAAATAGATTAAATTGTTTTTCAAAGAATGATAGATGATCTTGAAAGAGAGAAGAAAACAACAAGATCACAAAATGTTCATGAGGATTTAAAATTGAATCTTGTTATTATAAAATCTAATTCTAGTGATTTATATATAGATTTTATTGCTAAAAATTATCTACATGGAAAATAAGGAAAGATTTGCCTTAGAAGCAGATCAATGGTTATGTTACTAAACCAAGAAAACATATGAACTTGAAAATCTTAGAATGATGAATAAAGCAATAAATATATGTTCAAGATTCATTTAATGCAATAGAATTGGTCATGAAAAAGAAAATTGTTGTAATCTTCATCTAGGTAAATATTGTGGAATAAAATCACATTATTCTATTATAATTGGTACAAAGGCAAGTATTGTAGAAGATTTAAAAGAGCATTATTGTTCAAATTATAGTATATTTTCAAATGCTTATTTCAAAATCATCTTATAACAATGGATATGTTGGAATTTTTGCCACATTGATTTTGATTGAAGTACTAATGTGTTAATTGTTGCAAATCTAACTTTGATTTTGGCTTTGATGCGGTTTTGAAGAATAAAGGAGCAAAAAAGACTAAGTCCAGAAATTGCAGCGATTCGCTGACATGTTCCAAAATCGCGGGTCGGGTGACTTCAAAGTCCAAGTGTCGAAAAGTGCAGCGATGCGCTGCAATGTTCCATTTTCGCGGTTCGATGATTGCAAAGAAAGGCTCGAGGCAAGAAGTTGCAGCGATTCGCTGCATGTTGGTTGCAAAGGGAGTTCGAGGTGGAGGTTGCAGCGATGCGCTGCACGTTTCAAAGGCGCGGAAGGCTTAGTTGCAAAAAGGCTTAAGTGCTAAAACTATAGCGATGCGCTGCACGTTTTGGAAAAAGTACACAAGGCGAAAAGTTGCAGCGATGCGCTGCAACGTTCCAAAATCGTGGGGGTTGGTCGCTACGGGAGTCTAAAGTAGAAGTTGCAGCGATTCGCTGCATCTTTTGGAAGAAGGTCCCGTAAAGCAAAAGACGTCGCATTTTCGCGACAAAAGGGTGGCAGTTGGTACGGAAGGAGACATATGTAGCGAAATCGCTACTTGTCTCAGAATCGCGGCCATTTTGGTCTGAAGAGCAAAGACATAAAAGTTGCAGCGACTCGCTGCACTTTTGACAAGAGGGCCAAGCGAGATAAATTTGCAGCGATTCTGCGACAGGGAATGAGAAGAGCAAGAGACATGGTGATAATATTGATTTCATGACGCATTGATCGAAAAATGACTAAGTATTCAAGTATGCAGCGAAGTGGCGACAAGGAAAGTCAAAGGCATTTAAGAAGCAAAAAGTGTCGCATTTTCGCGACCCATCGGCAAGACCGTACAAAGTGCTTGAAACATGTAGCGATATCGCTACATGTTCCGTTTTCGCGGGACATAGCGAAGGGAGGACCAAAAGAGACAAAAGGTGTTGAGAGATCGCCCGATGTGCCATTTTCGCGGAATGAGCTAGCGATAGAAAAGATGAAGCCGATTATGCAGCGATATCGCGACAGGGAGGATTTTCACGGGTTTGAACAGTCAAAGTGTACGGTATCAAAAAAGTGTCGCATTTTCGCGACCCGTCTCGTTTTCGCGACCTGCGCAGTTTCCCGCCAAAACACAGTATGAACGGCCGAGAAGTTTTTTTTGGGTTTTCGATGATTAAATGCTAGCCCGAATTAAATGTTTTGCGGATTTCCCATGCGGTCAAGGTTGAAGAAGCGTCCAGGCCACCAAAATTGAAGGTTTTATTTGTTCGAGGCTGCTGTTCGTGGGTTGTTTCAACGGTTTCATGCACATGTTCAAAGGCAAATTTAATGAAGGTGACCGCTGACGTCTAATTGCATTCAATTTTATGGTGCTTCAAGGCTGCGATTAAGGGGATCATGTGCTTATTTTCGATGGCATAATTGTAGATCTCAAGAAGGTCGGTGGCAAACATTAAATGCTGCAAAGAGGACGGCCCTCTATAAAAACCAATGTAAACTTCATTGCAAAGGGTTGGAAGTTTTGCTAAAAACTGGAAGTGCATTTGCGAGAATAAAGTATTGGCTTCAGATTTTTCAAGCAGTTGTTTGGGTGATTGTCTTTTCTGTTCCTTTTGCATTTCTAATAGAATTTATATTCCTTAAGTGTCGTTACATTCAAATTCTGCATATTGGATTTGAATCTTGCTTGTAAGGATATGATTCCTGGAGTGTAATCTTGGAGAGATTTTCTCGCATACAGTTGTGTGAGAGTTGAGTCATTATCTTTTGTTGCTTGTCGTTGCTCGCACTTTAAGTTTTCTCGCTGTTGTTCTTCCGATCCCATAACTCCGGCTCGCGGCCATATTTCCATTTCTTTCTCGCAACTTTTAATTTCTTTCCAGCAACCCTTATCTTCAAACAAAAATTTAGATTAGTAAAGGGAACCAGCCCACTCTGGAGATTGGTCTGGGAGCCATTTCTTGCTTCCAGCCTTTCAATGTTGGCCGGGTCTAGGGCGCACTTGTAAAAATCCTTTCCTGTGGCAGATTCATGACCAACAGTTTTTGGCACGCCCGGTGGGACAGATTTCTTCTGTCTCTAAAAGATCCCATAGTATCGAAGGTCTAATGTTCGCCTTTATACTGTAAAATTAGAGCATTTGGTGACTCTCGCTGAATTCAAAAATTATTCATGATCACGAGATCACACCCAAGAAATTTGGCGATCTTGTCAAATTTTTCGAACTTGACAGTTCAAGAAGTGGTGAGCATTCTAGGTTAGTTTCCTCATCCCTTTCATCTTTCGCTACACGTAACCCTGGTGTTGTTGCTAGTGTTTCATTTTCCCAACCATATCCACTAGTTCCAATGGCACAATATCCTCCACCTCCACCCAGGAAGTTCTTGGCATGGAACAGCTCTGGAGCCTTGAACTTGCAGGCTCAGAATCCAGTCCCTCAGGCTGCACTGAAAGCTTTGCCCACTTATGACGGTACGGGTAAGACAACTTATGAACACATAAATGATGTGGCTTCTCTAGCAGCCATCCATGATATTACTGATGAAGATGTAATGGTGAAGTTGTTGGTATGCTCTTTGAGAGGCAAATTGCTGTTTTGGTACCGAACGCTGCCACCAGGCACTATAACATCGTGGGATCAATTCGGTGATCTCGCTGGTCAAAAATTTTCATGAACAAGCTGACCCCTTCTCATTGTTGAATCAGTTTACTGTAATACAGAGGCATCCACAGGAGGAAATAGCTGATTTCAACGTCCGATTTACCAGAACCTGGCACAGAATTCCCGAAGGTCTTCGGCTCGTCGATGAATTGGCTGCACCGTACTATCTTAGAGCATTCAACTCAGATATCGGCTGGGCTGTTCGTCAGTCCAATGTGACAACATTTCCAGAGTTGTTTGAGCAAGCCATCAAAGCAGAAGCTGATTTGGTTGCTATAGGGAGACTTCCACCAAAGGTAACTATGCCTATAATTCCTGATTTGCCTCAATATTTATATGCTGGTGCACAACCACAGCCCATGCCATCAATGTATCCTACACCATCATGGAGCTCCAAAGCACCTCAGATTGCACCCCGTCCCAGCTCCTCGCTTGCCTACTTTAGCTCCTTTACCGCTTCCTCGCACCCAAGACTCAGCCATCTCCCATTTCCACTTCATTTCCAGCTTTGCCAAGCACCACTCAGCCTCCTTTGCCCTTGCCAAAGACCTCCTGCACCCCGTGAACCCCGATCCTTATACAGCATTATTGCAAGAGGTAAAGTCTCGCAAATTCGGCAATTAGAGCCATGGGAAACAAGATCACACTCATTGAGAGGAAGCAAGCTGAGAGATATTTCCAGCCAAGGAGATTTCAACCTCCCCGCAATCACTAGAGATCAAGCCGCCTCCACAAGTAAAGCACCCGAAAAAGGCTTAACCGCTTTAGTAAATGAAGATCCAGCTCTTGCAGATGTAATGTATTGGTGCTCAACCCGCAATGACCCTCATGGAGAAGATACTTGTATGGTCCATCTAAATTATGTGCGTACATTGGCCGCTAGCTCTTCAAAGTGGACAAGTTAACATGATCTCGTAAGCTGGTCATAGTTTGATGACTGCAGTGGAAGATCAAGTTTCAGTTCTGACAAGAACTGGAAAGAAGCCTGTAACTATTGATCCTACTGATTTAGCGCCTTTGAAAGTACCTACTGAGGTGAAGAAGCCAATGAAGGCTCCTGTGCCAGTTCCAAAGTCTGATGCACCTATTTTACCAAAAGATCCTGCTCCCTACAGAGTTCAAGAAAAGGTCGCAGCTGCACCAAGGAAGATCGAAGCAGAGGAGCAAGCTCGTGAAAAGTTGAAGTATCCATCACTGACAAAGAGGCTAAGGGTGGAAGCTACACAAGTAGTATCGTACCGCATTTGAACAACCTGCCGAGAAGAAAGACCTTATTGCAGTTTCATACAATATTGTTGAAGAGCTTAAGAAGACCCCAGCTAAGGTAAGCCTCTATGATGCTTTGCAGTTACCCGGTCAGGTAGACTTATTACAGGAATCATTAAAATCTGTCAAAGATAATGAAAAAGGTCCTACCCACATAGATGTATGCTCAAACCTTACCCACCTCTGCTATTGGGAAAAATAGACCACCTCCATTTTATTTGTCATTGCAAATAGAGGGTTGGATTGTGCATAATTGCATGATCGATTCTGGAGCTGCCACGACTGTAATGCCCAAGGGAGTTTGTGAGGCAATGGGAATGGAATATACACGGAGTAGTCCCGGAGTTCTGCAATTGGATGGTACGCCTGTAAAAATAGTAGGTGTAATCAAAGATGTACCCATTGTCCTGCATACAATGCCACAAATTACTGTTATTCAAGAAATTGTTGTGGTAGATTTAGAGCCCTACTTTAGTATGTGTTTATCCAGGGAATTTACTGCAAAGCTAGGGGGTTATCTGGCATTAGATTATTCACACCTAGAAATTCCTTTCAAGGGTAGACGTCTCAGGATTCAAAATGAAAAGCCTTCCCCTTTTCACATCGAGAAGTTGGAAGATGCAGAAAAAGACATGCAGTCTGTCCACATGCTTACTGAAGAGTCTGAAGATTCTGTTTTAATGAGTGAAGTTTTAAATAATCTTCAGTTGGATGACCAGTTTTCTATGCTTAACTTCAATGCCATGTTGGAGACAGAAATCGGCTGTTATGCCATTCAGAAACCTGAGAGTGACACAAAGCAGGAATTGTCTAACCAAGCTGATCAGAATGATGTTACAGATCAATTATGGCAGCTATATTTCGATGGAGCTCGATGCAAGAACGGAGCAGGGGCAGGTATTGTGTTAATTTCACCTTCTGGTATACAGAGAACTTATTCATATCGTCTTACATGGAGTTGTACTAATAATGCTGCTGAATATGAAGCATTGTGTTTGGGTTTGAAGAAAGCAAGGAAGTTAGGAATTGAACAGCTCAAGATTTTTGGTGATTCCGAGCTTGTTGTAAATCAGATTACAAATAGATGCATTTCAAAGCAACATTACCTTAAAGCATATCGAAATCAGGTTTGGGATTTGTTTGAGTTTTTTACTGCTCTTAATATTCAAGTTGTTTCCCGAGAGATGAATAAACATGCAGACCTGTTAGCATCTCTTGGAGCTAATTTTTCCCCTGTTGAACAAGTTGTGAACAAACCCAAGACAGTTAGAATGGTATACAGGCCCAGTGTGCTAGACAAAGAAACTTTCTGGTAGGTCTTTGAAAATGATGAGCAGATTGTTAATTTCTTGATCCATGAAGCTGCTACTATCGAAGGAAGAACTTTGGAGGATGAAGGAGCTGAAGGGCTCATTCAATTAAGGAACAACCACATTCCGAAGGGTCTCATAACTCTGGAGAGCTTGTTCGACCAACATGATCGGTCCACAAAACATCGGATCGAGATTGACAAAAAAGAGTACATGGAATTAGAGTTAGAGCCTAACAAAGCTATCAAGGTTGGAACTGACTCTACCCCTTAAGAACCGCAAAAAATCAGGCAACTGTGGTGAGGAGTTTTCTCGACATTGTAGCTTGGAGCTATGAAGATTTGAAAGGTTACAACAAACAGATTGTGCAACATACAATTGAATTGGAGGAAGGAGTCAGACCTTTTCGGCAAAAACAGAGACCCGTTAATCCAAAGATTGAGATGTTGATGAGGGCCGAGCTTGTAAAGATGCCGCAAGCTAAAATCATTTATCCGAGCTTAAGCACTCAACCCGGGTTGCCAATCTTGTCCCTAGCTCGGAAGAAGAATGGAGATATTCGATTGTGCGTTGATTTCAAAAATTTAAATCGTGCATCATTAAAAGATCATTATCCTTTGCTGCATATAGATCAAATACTGCATGTTGTGGCTGGAGCTCAGCGCTTTTCTTTGTTGGATGGATTTTCTAGATACAACCAGATTTGGGTGAAAGATGAAGATCAATATAAGACAACATTCACAACAAAGTGGGGCACTTTTGCTTATCAAGCGAATGCCTTTTGGACCTGTCAAATGCCGGAGCTACCTTCCAAAGAGCCATGGACATTGCATTCAAGGATTTTTTGAACAAGATCATTGTGATATATCTTGATGACATGACAGTATTTTCACACAGACGGGAAGATCACTGCTCTCATCTGAGGCAGATTTTTGAAAAGTGCAGAGAGTTTGGAATTTCCATTAATCCAAAAAAGTCTCGTGTTTGCAGTGAAAGAAGGTAAGCTTCTGGGCCATGTGATTTCAGAAGATGGATTAGCAATTGATCCAGCCCGAGTTGAAGCATTGAAGAAATTGTTACTCCCTGCAAACAAGAAGGAACTTCAGTCTTTCTTTGGACAGATCAATTTCATCAAAAAGTTTATTTCTGATTTTTCCCAGGTTGTAAAACCTATGACTGAGTTGTTAAAAAAGGATGCAGATTTTCAATGGACAGACTCGAAGAAAAGAAGCATTCCGAGAAATCAAGGAAAGAATAGCACAGGCTCCTGTTCTGATTAATCCTGATTACTCCAAGGATTTCATTTTATATGCAGTTGGGGAAGATGACAGTTATGCCGCGGTGCTTACACAGAAGGGAGATGATGGGAATGAAAGGCCCATTGCCTTTCTCAGTCAAGTCATTCTACCTCATGAAGCAAAGTACAATTTTATTGAAAAATAGGTATGTGCTGTTATGAAATCCCTTAAGAAGTTTAAACATTTTATATCTCAGAGCAGAACCATTGTTTATGTGATACATCCAGATGTAAGAAATTTCATTCTTCAAGGAGAGTTGGGTGAAAAACGTGCTGGTTGGGTCACTAAGATCCAAGAATTTGATGTAGAAATTCACCCTACTAAGCTAGTGCGTGGTAAGGCTCTCTGCCAACATTTGGCAAAGATGGCAACATCCGGTGTAGGTGAAGATCATGAAGAAAATCTTGTTAGTAATGACAATTTAATGAATTTCTTAATTCTGGAAAAGGACTGGACAGAAGACCTCATTGATTATTTCACAACTGGTAGATGTCCTTCACAGTTGAATGCTTCTCAGAGGAGGAGATTTCGGCTGCAAGCTCTGCGGTATGTTTTGTTGCCAGAAGGATTGTTTTTTAAGAATCTTGATGGTGTTCTTCTGAGATGTGTTAAAGAAGCGAGACAAGGCTAGGCTCCCTGGAAGAATTTCATTCTGGTTTATCGAGAGGACACTTTGCGGGAAGGCCGATGGCTTTGAAGATAATCCGAGCTGGTTATTACTGGCCAACCCTGTTCTCGTACGCTTTCAAGATTGCACAAGCCCGTGACAAATGTCAGAGATACACAGGAAGGGTAAGAAATGCAGAGACCGCCTTTGCATCCAGCCCAGGTTGAAGCACCCTTTCAAGCAGTGGGGGTTGGATTTCATTGGAATCATTGATCCTAATTCCTCACTGGTCATAGATATATTTTGACAACTACGGACTATTTCACCAGGTGGTCGAAGCTATTCCTACAAAGGTGGCCAACCAAACCGTGGTGATATCTTTTATTGAAGGTTTGATTACTCGCTTTGGTATTCCCCGATGCCATCATTACCGATAATGGGACCCCATTCATTGGAGCTGAACTAGCTGAGTTTGCTAATAAGTATGGCATTTTCCTAAAAACATCTTCCAATTATTATCCACAGGGAAATGGCTTGGCGGAGTCAACAAATAAAAATTTGCTCCGGATTTTGAAGAGGTCTTTGGGAGAAAACAAGAGATCATGGCATATTTTATTAAATCAAGCTTTATGGGCCGATAGAATTTCAGTTAAGAAGTCTATCAAGACCTCACCCTATGCCCTAGTTTATGGGAAAGAAGCAAAGTTGCCTGTTCATCTTGAGTTGCCTGCTTTGAAGCAATTACGAAATTTTCAGGACAATGAGACAGACACGAGTTCCTTGGATATGCGGATAGCTCAGTTATTGCATTTGGAGGAGCAGCATTCTGAAGCATATGATCAATTTTTTAAACACACACAAGGTATTTCGAAGTGGTTTTGTAAACATTCTGCAGATCGTCCACTCAAAACAGGAGATTTGGTGTTGAAATGGAATGAGAATAAAGCTAAACCTGGGAATCACAAGAAATTTGATGCTTTATGGGAGGGTCCCTTTCGTATCACCAAAATAGGTACAACAAATTCATTCTATTTAGAAGACCTGGATGACAGTCCACTTCCAATTTCAGTCAATGGCTTTCATCTGAAAGCCTACACTTCTTGAATTATCAGTTCAATATGAGTTTGTATATAGAAGAATATAAAAAAAAAATATATATATATATATATATACATGTGTTACTTTTCATTTTTGTCACCTTGGTTCTTGTTGCTTGCGAGCCATAGGTGCCTTTTGTCTTTCTATTTTTTTTTCCCTTTCCTAGCAGCTTGGTGGCTTTCATAAAATTCTTCTTTTCCCTTCCCTGTTTCCTCTTTCCTTTCTTCATCTTCTTCTTCCTTCTTTTTCTTCTACAGAAATAAAAAAAAGAGAGCCACGACTGTTGTTTCTTCTCCCCATTCTCATTGTTCCCGTTCCTTCCTATCCTTTTCCTCTCAATTCTGTCTTTTGCGCATTTATGTTACAGTTTAGTTCATTTCATTTCACAGCTTTCCTAGTTCCATTTCCATTCCATACTTTCCTTCCATCTTCATTACAGTTGGTAATATGACAACATTCTGTTGTTATATCTTCCACATCGCTTTGTCATTACATCAACCCATTGTTATCATCATCCATTGCATTCACCGCTTGCGCAATCGCAGGAGCTCACTCCATTTTCGCCTTCCATTTGTCGTTTCATAACCGGTTATATGCAGGTTCTTCCAGTTCCAGCTTTTCAGTAGAAGATGATTGCAGCAGTCCCCTGATTCTGTTTCAATATGACTCTGTGCCCAATGTATTCAGACTTGGATTCTTGCATACAACGAGCTGTATACCCCGCGAGCCGCCAAGAATGTTGGCATTTTTGCCACATTGATTTTGATTGAAGTACTAATGTGTTAATTGTTGCAAATCTAACTTTGATTTTGGCTTTGATGCGGTTTTGAAGAATAAAGGAGCAAAAAGGACTAAGTCCAGAAATTGCAGCGATTCGCTGACATGTTCCAAAATCGGGTCGGGTGACTTCAAAGTCCAAGTGTCGAAAAGTGCAGCGATGCGCTGCAATGTTCCATTTTCATTGCATGTTGGTTGCAAAGGGAGTTCGAGGTGGAGGTTGCAGCGATGCGCTGCACGTTTCAAAGGCGCGGAAGGCTTAGTTGCAAAAGGCTTAAGTGCTAATATAGCGATGCACTGCACGTTTTGGAAAAAGTACACAAGGCAAAAGTTGCAGCGATGCGCTGCAACGTTCCAAAATCGCGGGGGTTGGTCGCTACGGGAGTCTAAAGTAGAAGTTGCAGCGATTCGCTGCATCTTTTGGAAGAAGGTCCCGTAAAGCAAAAGACGTCGCATTTTCGCGACAAAAGGGTGGCAGTTGGTACGGAAGGAGACATATGTAGCGAAATCGCTACTTGTCTCAGAATCGCGGCCATTTTGGTCTGAAGAGCAAAGACATAAAAGTTGCAGCGACTCGCTGCACTTTTGACAAGAGGGCCAAGCGAGATAAATTTGCAGCGATTCTACGACAGGGAATGAGAAGAGCAAGAGACATGGTGATAATATTGATTTCATGACGCATTGATCGAAAAATGACTAAGTATTCAAGTATGCAAAATGGCGACAAGGAAAGTCAAAGGCATTTAAGAAGCAAAAAGTGTCGCATTTTCGCGACCCATCGGCAAGACCGTACAAAGTGCTTGAAACATGTAGCGATATCGCTACATGTTCCGTTTCTGCGGGACATAGCGAAGGGAGGACCAAAAGAGACAAAAGGTGTTGAGAGATCGCCCGATGTGCCATTTTCGTGGAATGAGCTAGCGATAGAAAAGATGAAGCCGATTATGCAGCGATATCGCGACAGGGAGGATTTTCACGGGTTTGAATAGTCAAAGTGTACGGTATCAAAAAGTGTCGCATTTTCGTGACCCGTCTCGTTTTCGCGACCTGCGCAGTTTCCCGCCAAAACACAGTATGAACGGCCGAGAAGTTTTTTTTGGGTTTCCGATGATTAAATGCTAGCCCGAATTAAATGTTTTGCGGATTTCCCATGCGGTCAAGGTTGAAGAAGCGTCCAGGCCACCAAAATTGAAGGTTTTATTTGTTCGAGGTTGCTGTTCGTGGGTTGTTTCAACGGTTTCATGCACATGTTCAAAGGCAAATTTAATGAAGGTGACCGCTGACGTCTAATTGCATTCAATTTTATGGTGCTTCAAGGCTGCGATTAAGGGGATCATGTGCTTATTTTCGGTGGCATAATTGTAGATCTCAAGAAGGTCGGTGGCAAACATTAAATGCTGCAAAGAGGACGGCCCTCTATAAAAACCAATGTAAACTTCATTGCAAAGGGTTGGAAGTTTTGCTAAAAACTGGAAGTGCATTTGCGAGAATAAAGTATTGGCTTCAGATTTCTCAAGCAGCTGTTTGGGTGATTGTATTTTCTGTTTCTTTTGCATTTCTGATAGAATTTATATCCCTTAGGTGCTGTTACATTCAAATTCCGCATATTGGATTTGAATCTTGCTTGTAAGGATATGATTCCCGGAGTGTAATCTTGGAGAGATTTTCTCGCATACGGTTGTGTGAGAGTTGAGTCATTATCTTTTGTTGCTTGTCGTTGCCGCACTTTAAGTTTTCTCGTCGTTGTTCTTCCGATCCCATAACTCCGGCCTGCGGCCATATTTCCATTTCTTTCTGCAACTTTTAATTTCTTTCCAAAGAACCCTTATCTTCAAACAGAAATTTAGATTAGTAAAGGGAACCAGCCCACTCTGGAGATTGGTCTAGGAGCCATTTCTTGCTTCCAGCCTTTCAATGTTGGCCGGGTCTAGGGCGCACTTGTAAAAATCCTTTCCTGTGGCAGATTTTGGACCAACAGGATCCAAGTGTACAATTTCTAAAATACAAGAAGAAATATCATTCAAAAAATAAGGAAGTGAAAATTGGATCGAATATGGTCCAAACTTGTCTTACACAGAAGGTGAAATTAAAGGAAATATTATTATACAAGAATCTAATTACAATGAGAGAGTTTAAGGAGCTTATAATATTAAAGTTAAAAATATTGAAGAATCTAAATATGAACTCAAAGCAAAAGTCAAGAAAGAATATGAACCTAACGTAAATCAAGTAGAAGATCATATTCATTGCAAGGTCACTTGAAGAATGAAGACATAGATGAAGACCATTATTGAAGACTAAAGTATTCAATAACCAAATAATGTAATGCAGGGGGTGTTGAAGTATATTATATTATTTGGTACATGCTATTGTACCTCCATAGTACCTTCTTGGTACATTTGTAAATAATAGATTAGGTTTAAGTCATAGTTTAGAGTGTGAGTTATATTTTACTTTATGTAAGTGTGAATGTGTAAGAAATGCACAAGTGTCATGTGAGTTAGTGTGCAAGTGTAAGTTGAGTCTATGTGCACAAGTTTCTTGTATGTATGAGATCAAATATGTAATGTAAATATGTGCACAAGTATCTTAGGATAGGTGGCAAGTTATAGAAGTGTAAGAGTCATGTATAGGTGTGCATACAATTAGAGTCAAGTGTTCATCAAGCATGCAAGTGTAAAGTAGATAAGCCAAGATTCATGAGACTTGGCATATGAAAATCATTAGTTAAGTATACAAAGAGTCACATTACTATTATTGTATTATGGATATAGTACTCCATAGATTAGATCAAATAACAGAGATAAGAGAACATCACTATCATATTTGTAAGAGAAAGAGGAGTAATAAAAATTGCATACATTTTGAGCAATTAATATTGTAAGTTATTCTTCATGCATAATATATGAATGATTCAAACTATTACATTTATATTGTTTCTTATTATTGAATGCTATTTTATATATTATAAGCCTCGATCTACATTTTAATTTGTTCATTATTCTACTCATATCATTATATTTGACCTTATTATATGTGGCTATATTATATTTGAGCATTTGATTTTATTGTAGTATTAAGGCTTAAAAATACATCAAACAAGAGCAAATATCTAAAAGTAATCAATACCTAGTTGTTGTTAGAATTTTCCAAAATAGACATGCAAAGCATTACACAAAATATGAAGAGAAGAGTAGAACTGATTGATTTATTCCATAGATCAACTTTGTATAAATAGCAAAGTTGATCATTGAGAGCCATTGGATTACAACAACTCATCAAATCTGATCTTGACAACACTGAGAGTTCACCTGACTCATGGAGGAGTGGAAACTCAAGTGTGTCTATCCTAGTGGAACTTAAGAGAATAATCACTTATTCTAACACCCCCCTTAAGTGATACTAGGGGTAAATGATAGAAGTGAGTCCCGACAACATGGCCTGATGAGGTACTCATGTACAATCATTTTAGATGAGATGGTAAAACCACATGGGAAAAAACCATCCATCAGAAGAGAAAAAAAGAGGAAGAGGCTTGTCTTCGGTTTGCGAAGATTATCCTCTGAATACAAAAAAAAGGATGAGTCTCGACAACATGGCCTGATGAGGTACTCATTTACAATATATATGAGAGATGGTGAAAAACCACATGGGAAAAACCATCTTTATGAAATAACGAGGCATGTCTTCGGATGGCGAAGATTGTCCTTAATAAAAAAATGAGTCCCGACAACTTGGCCTGATGAGGTACTCATGTATATTATGTAAGGGAGAGATGATAAAAAAACCACATGGGAAAAAACCATCCTCCAAAGAATACAATAATAAAATGAGAGGTGAAAGACCTCTGTTTCAATGTAGTTGTAATACTCCAAGTTTCTCTCGCAACTGTATGTAATGCGGAGAAGGAAATGACTTGGTGAAGATGTCTGCAACTTGATTTTCAGTTGGAATATAGTCCAAGTATATGTCCCCATTCTGAATATGTTGTCGAATGAAGTGCATGTGTATCTCAATGTGCTTGGTGCGTTGATGCTCAACTGGATTGCGTGCAATATGAATTGTGCTCTGATTGTCACACCAAAGTGTAATAGGTTTTTCATTGGAAAACCCAAATTCTTGTAGAATCTGATGAAGCCAAAGAGCTTCCTAACTTGCTAAAATTGTTGCCCTATATTCTGCCTCTGTAGATGATAAGGCCACTGCTTGTTATTTTTTGCATAACCAAGCAATTGGCGAAGAACCAAGACAAAAAACATAGCCAGAAGTTGAACATCTATCTTCTACTAAACCTGCCCAATCTGAATCCATGTAGCCAATGATATCCATGGATTTTCCCTCATATAAGAGCCCAAAGTGAGTAGTTCCTTGCAAGTAGCAGAGGATCCTTTTTGCTGCTTGCCAGTGATTGAAATGAGGTTGATGTGAGAATCTGGATATTAAGCCCACAACATATGAGATATCTGGATGAGTATGAGTAAGGTATAATAGACTCCCTACAAGTTGATGGTATAGAGTTGCATCACATAGAGGGGATGTGCAGGAAGTACTTAGATTGACTCCAGACTAGAAAGGTGTAGGAGACAGTTTGCAATCTATCATTTTAAACCTTTGAAGAAGATCTAGAGTGTATTTTTATTGACACAATGAAATTCCTGCATTTTTTTGATTTATTTGGATCCCAAGGAAGTAATGTGCTAGACCCAGATCAGCCATATCAATTTTTTTAGAGAGGGAGTCTTTTATAGTCTGAATGTGAGCGAAGTCACTACCAGTGAGTAGCAGATCATCAACATATAGAACAAGTATGGTGATTTTTCCTTCATCTCTCCAAATGTAGACTGTGTTATCAGACTCACAATGAGAAAAACCTGAGGAAAGAAGGAAGGAGTCCATTTTTTCATACCAAGCTCTAGGAGCTTGTTTGAGGCCATAGAGAGACTTCTTTAGCCTACAAACAAGAGAGGAGTCTTGAGTGAAACCAATAGGTTATTCCATGAATATCTCTTCCTTTAAGTCCCCATGTAAGAAAGCACTTTTTACATCCATTTGAAAGACATGCCACTTTTGGGAAGCAGCCAGAGCAAGAACCAGTCTAACAGAATCCATTTTGGCAACTGGTGCAAAGGTTTCAGCATAATCAATTCCTTCAATTTGAGAGAAACCTTTGGCTACTAGGCGAGCTTTGTGTTTGTCAATTTCTCCATTAGGTCCATATTTTTTTCTGTAAATCCATTTACAATGAACTAATTTCCTTCCTTTAGGTAGGGGAACTAAATCCCAAGTTTCATTTTTTATTAAGGAAGAGAATTCATTTTCCATGGCATCATCCCATTCTTTAATACCAGTTGCTTCTTTGAAGGATTGAGGATCAGAGGAAATAGACTGACAGACAAGACCAGTGCCTATGGAGTTGGTTAATCTGGATGATGGAATATTTTGGATGTAAGGAGTAGCTTCTTTAACAATGGTGTGGGCCCATTTTGGCATAGAGGAAGGAGTAGAAGGAATGGAAAGACTTTGAGTTGGAGTTATAGGTTCCTCATCTTGATCATCAATCTCTAAATTGACCTCTAAAGTTGGTTCTTCATTATATTGAGGTTCTGCTATAGGAGAAGGCTCAATGAAGGAAGAGGATGGTTGAGGATATTTATGAGTGAATGTTTCATCAAATTGGACATTCCTATGAAAAAATACTTCATGAGTTGAGGGATCAAGGAGCCTGTATGATTTCATTTCCTCATAGTAACCAACAAAGATGAGCTTTTTGCTTTTCTTATCTAGAGCCTTCCTTTTCTTCTTTGGAATATGCACCCAAGAAGTACACCCAAAATTTTTGAAGAAAGAGACATCAGGTTTTGAGCTAGTCCATGCTTCCTCAGGTGTTAAATGGCCAAGAGCTTTATGAGGTGTGTGGTTTTGAATATAGTTTGCATAGTTAATTGCTTCTGCCCAAAAATTTTTGGAAGATCCCTTGAGTGGAGCATACAGTTGGCCATTTCCTTTAAAGTTCTATTCTTCCTCTCTACAATGCCATTTTGCTATGGATTATGGGAGACAGAATGTTGATGAATTATTCCATGATTAGATAGAAAATTTGAGAACTCATTACTGAAGTATTCCCCCCCATTATTTGTTCGAATTTGCTTGATTTTGCAAGAGGCCTGATTTTCAACCAAGGATTTGAAGATTTTGAAGTGGGATAGAACATCACTCTTGTATTTCAGGAAGTATACCCAAGTTCTTCTAGAAAAATCATCAATGAAGGTTAATGCATATTTTTCTCCTTTGAAAGAAGGCTCTGGGAAGACCATCAAGTCACTATGGATTAACTCTAGAGGGGATGAGGCCTTTAGAGAACCACTAGGGTGGAAAGGATCTTGATGTTGCTTTCCAAGAGCACATCCAGGACATACTCCATCAATAGAAGAGACTTGAGGTAATCCTGTTACCATATCATGGTTGTTCAATTCTTTTAGGTAGTTGTAACTGAGATGCCCAAACCTTTCATGCCAAATTTTGCTTTCAAGATCTCCATGAGCAACAAAATAGGAGGCCCCTTCAGAATTTTTGAATCCTTTGAAGTGAAATAGGTGAGTGTTGTGATCAATATCTCCTTTGGCTATGAGAGAGTTTGGATCTTGAAAGTCTCTTATCTCAACTCCTGTTGGTGAGAAGAGAATTGTTTTTCCTTTTCCATAAGTGCAAATATGATAGATGGAGAGGAGATTTGTGGCAATGTTTGGAACATAGAGAACATTATTGATAGAGCCACCATCAATGATTATGTCACCCTTTCCTTTGACTAGGATAAAGGAAGAGTCACCAACTTCTATGCTACATGTTGAACTTGAGGAGATAGAAGAGAAGGACTCATCTGAAGCAGTCATGTGATGAGTTGCTCTAGAATCTAGGACCCAGTAATTAGAAGAGGAATTGGTGGTTTTCCCTTGAACATTTAGGGCTTTTCCTATCTGCTTTTTATTGTCTATATTTTGATCCTTCATAGCTGCCTCTAGTTGTTGTAATATTTTCCAGCATTTGTTTTCCGAATGACCATTATTTTTGCAGTGAGTACAAGTTATGGGATTCCTTTATTTCTTTTTGAATTTTTCTTTAGAAGAGGTGGAGGCTACTAAGGCTTTTGAGGAAGAGGAAGAAGAAGAGATTTCATATCTTGCAAGTTTTGTTTCTTCCCTAGTTAGTCTATCACAAAATTCTTCTAAAGAGGGCATTTTAAAGGTTGCACCAAGAGCATATTTTGTAGATAGAAAGGTGGTTGCAAATATTTGAAATACACCATTTAGTTTAGAAAGAATTAGATAAATGCATTCTTCTTCAGTATTAGTCTTCCCACTACCTTTGTATTGAGTGAGGACTTCTTTGAATTTGGTGAGAAAGTCAACAATATTGTTGAAGTCTTCAGGAGATAAAGTTGTTAATTCTACCTCTAATTGCATTGATCTTATTTGATCTACTTTCCCAAACAAATTATTTAATTTTTCCCAACTTTCATAAGGAGTTTTACAATCTGTAATGTGAAACCATAAGCTTTCATGAACATTAGTGCTTATAATACCCATTGTTTCACACATCTTTCCTTTATGAACAAATTTTTCATATTCTTTCTCAAATTCAGGTTGCTTTTCTTCTAGAAAATGAGTGAGCCCTTTTTGAGATATAAGATTTAAAATTTTGGGTTTCCAAGTGTGATAGTTATGAGGGGTGAGAAGATCAATTGTATTCATTTTGTGAAGAAAGTTGAAGTTTTAACCAATATACCCCCCCTTAGAACTTCAAGTTTATATTAGTGCAATTGAAAGAAGAATGCAAGATTTTATTTTAATGTCACAACCCTCATATTACCCGCCCTAACGAGAGGGAAACTATAAGTAATAGAGTGTTGTTATATTAAAATTAGCTTAGAAATAGTTTCCAGGCCCAATATCGTTCTTCTCAATTACCCGCCCTTACTTGAGGGAAACTGTAAGTAATGAGTAGAAAAAATATTTGGAAGATTGGCTTGAAATGCAAGTAGGATCAGCCAGATATAGATATTGGAATATCTCAATGACTCACCCTTACGAGAGGGAAACTATAAGTAATAGAGATATCCAATATTGGAAATAAGGTGATCAAAAAATATATGCCAGGCCTGTATACCAAGTCTTTCAAAAACCCACCCTAACTTGAGGGAAACTATAAGTTTATGGAAGATATTGGTACGTGGAACGTAGGCAAAATATCTTGAAAAAATTAAGAAACTATAAGTTTTTGAATAGGATTGCTTAATTAGAAATAGATTTTTTTTGGTATTAAAAAAAAGAATAGATAGAAAAGAATTTAATTTTAAGAACAAGCAACAAGCCAAAAAAAACTATATTAGTTTTGAGGGCTTGAAAAAAGTTTTAATTTTTTTTTCTATCTATATCTTATGAATTAACCTGAAAAGAAGTGTATTTAAAAACCAGCAAGATTATGATAAAAAAATTGCATTTAAAGGGGAATATTTAGAGAGAAAAAAAAGGTTTTACAACTTGAGATTTCCCTTTTTAATTTTAGTGAGTACTTTTATCATATATTAAAAAATTATGCACTTAAATTATTATTATAGTTACTTAAAAAGGAACTAGAATAAAGATAAAGGACACAGGAAAGATAAAAGGACCCCCTCAAAAGAAAAAAGAAAGAAAAAACCAACCCCCAAAAAAAAAAAAAAAAAAAAAAAAAAAAAATAAAGGCTTAGTGAAAAAGGGAGTCAAAAAAATAAAAAAACCTTTGATATTGAAGGTATTTTAGAAAGAAATACAAAATAGCCTAAAAAAAGGACAATTTATTCACGACAACCAAGGCACCTACGAAAATCTAGAACAAGGCAAAATAATAATACTCCTATGTATACAATTTGGACACCCTACAAAAAAAATGACAGGTAACAAAATAATAGAGCTGCCTCAAGCGAAGATGAATATTTTCAATGTCGCGAACCTAGCGCATCGCTGAAGAATGAGAAGTTGGGTGGTTGCCTTCGTAGAAGGCTGGATTTTCTTTGAGATGCTTTGAAACGAGAGTCTTCGACTGAGGCTGGATTGTTTCGAAATGAAGACGTAGACCCAACGATTCGTAGAAGAAATAGAGGCCTTCGAACAAGGCTATCTCTCACTTGTAAATCATAGTCCAAGATCCTTGCCCCTCTGAGAATGGATAAACCTATAGATGATAAGACAACAGGGAAGGCATAATAGAGAAAATTTTTACCTACTATCTTGCAAAAAATTATAACAATATGAAAAACATATGCAAATCGAATGAGCTTTAAACTTGTAGAGATTTAAAACAATATTTTTGAGCATAAGAGAAAAAATGATTGCAATGCAAAAGAAAGAGGTGTCGAATGAGATTTAAAGGATTCTAAAGATATCCGTTAGCCATCGCCAAAAGAAATAACTTCCGACTTTAGTGGGCTTCACGACGTTCACCGATGCTGAAGTGAGAGACGTGTAAAAAGAACAGTTCTTTATGAAATGTTTAAAAAAAATGTATTAATGCAACTGTAGAAGACGTCTTCTCAAGCACACGAAGGTAAACTAAAAAATTAGAAAATCTCAACAACATTCATTTGATAATGCGCCAATCGATAGCTGCACCAATGGAGATTTGAAACTCGGATGGAGAGGCGGAAGAGAGGTGACACGAGAATGACGACGATGCCCAAAAAAAGGGTGCCCTGTGGACGATTCGCGAGCCTGAATTTGGTCTCCGTGAGCAGCGAAGCGGAAGTTTTCCTGCAAGGAAAAAAAACTAATGATAGGAAAGAATTTTCCTATTATATCAAGCTTAAAAAATTTCAAATATAGATTTTTGAAAAATATAATCGCTTGAAGAGGAGAGTTTTTTCCTTATAAAAAATTATGTATGAATATTTTCATAGAAGAGATTTTTTTTTCTTAAAAAAAATAGATCTATGGAAAAAAATGGGCAATATTTCTGAAAAAATTTATACTAGAAGACAATGAATCTTCCCTTCCTGAAGGAGACAAATATTTTCCATAAAAACCCACATACATATATTTCAAAAAAATATAGCTGAAATAAAAACTATATATAAAATATTTTGAAGGCTTAAAAAAAAAAAAAAGGAGAAGCCAACAAAGGATACAAAGAACCAGCTCCTAGAATCTTCAAGAGAGAATGCTAGAAAAATCTATCCTACTCTGGTACCATGTTAGAATTTCCCAAAATAGACATGCAAAGCATTACACAAAATATGAAGAGAAGAGTAGAACTGATTGATTTATTCCATAGATCAACTTTGTATAAATAGCAAAGTTGATCATTGAGAGCCGTTGGATTACAACAACTCATCAAATCTGATCTTGACAACACTGAGAGTTCACCTGACTCATGGAGGAGTGGAAACTCAAGTGTGTCTATCCTAGTGGAACTTATTCTAACAGTTGTTGAGAAAAACATTTTGCAATCAATCTTATTTTATTATTTTTAATTTATTTTTTTTGCTTTTTAATTAGTTTTATAAACCCATTTATCTCCAATATCTTTCTTTCCTTCTAGAAAATTTATCAGCTTCCTCCATAACATCAATCCAAACATTTTCTTTTATTGCATCCTCATAAGTAGTTGGTTCAATTTTAATATCTTAATAACATTAATCTAAACATTTTCTTTTACTGCATCCTCATAAGTAGTTGGTTCAATTTTAATATCTTAATAGAGTACAAAATCTAAGTTTAGAATTAACTCTTAATTCCTTTCATATATCTATTGAAGACTCTTATATCTTCTTTGAGAACTTGGAGTAGAAGCTACACTCAAACGACTACCTAAAATATTGTTGGGATGAAAAACACTTCTTCTATGACTATTGGTTTTTATTGCTACTCATATAAATTTCAAACTTTTCCTTCATCAAATGTCATATTATGAGATAGATAAATTTTTTAAATATAGGATTCCACAACCTATATGCTTTGGTTTCTTCTAAATATACCATAAAAATACACTATACCTTTTAGTATCTAGTTGTTACTATGTTTAAATAGAACATGCACATATGCACTGGACCTAAAAACCCTCAAATGACCTACACTAGACTTCCATGTTTACCAAGATTCTATGTGATTCAATAATGCATGAGTTGGACTTTGATTAAAAATATATAGTTGTGAAAACTACTTCTCCCTAAAATTCATTTCCCATATTCTTGGATTGTAACATAAACCTTACCATTTCTACTATAGTATATTTTTTTTGTTCAATCACTTCATTTTGTTGTGGTGTGAGAGTAGTTGTTAATTGTATTTTAATTATTTTTCTACACAAATGTCATAAATAATTTTGAGGTAAATTTGCCTTCTCTCTTAATCCTTTAAATTTTAATACAATGTACACTTTATTTTTCAACCATTGCTTTAAAATTCACAAAACATCTAAATGCTTCACTCTTCTTATTTAAAGATAATACCAAACTATTTTTCCTATAATCATCTATGAATATGAGAAAATAAAAATGATTGTCAAGACTAGTTGTTTGCATGGTACCACTTATATTTGCACAAACCAACTACAATTATCTTGAGGCTTCCCACTTGAAATATGTACCTATGTTATTTTTTGAGTGCGCATGCAAAGGATACTTCATAGTTTGCTACAAATTTTAGTCATCCATCCACATTATTTTTCAACTACAAAAACTTTAAACCTTTCAAAATCAAGTGATCATAATGTTTATACCATAGCCAATTACTATCATCAATTGAAGCCTTAAAGATATTGATACTTGCATGTTGATTTTGTAATGGGAATATTCTATTACTAGTCATGGATATTTCTCACACCAATATTTTATTATTTTCAAAGATCTTGCAAGCCTTGTCTATAAATAAAACTTAATATTATTTCTCTAATAGTTTTCCTATACTTAGCAAATGATGATTAAGACCAGGTATATAGAATCATGAATATTTTTTACCTCTCCTTGATTTGGTTTGGTTTGAATGACCAAAGTCCATTTAACAACAACTTCAATAGTTTTATCAATCCACATTGTCACATTGTTCTTTACAATTTCATTCATTTCAACAAATAACATTTTATTACTTATCATACGGTTAGAAAACCCAATATCATGAATCTAGAAATGATTGCCTAACTTTTCACCTACATGATATGAGAGGAAAATGTTTGTTTTATAATATTCTCCGTCATAACTCATGAATTTTGTTTATTTATTTTGCATATCCTTCTTCCTTTACTAGCAATATTTCTTGAAATGCCCATATTTCTTATAATAGTGACATTGGATTTTCCTTTTATCCATGTCTCATTTTCCATGACCTCTTCCACTTTGAACTCCTCCATTCCCATCTCCTCTTCCACTTCTTCCACTTTCTCATGACTCTTTTTCCTCTTGGAGTGAACTAGGGATATTGTTGCCTTTTTCAACCCTTGTTTGTACTAAAAAATCCTATTATGAGTATTCAAAATATTTATCCAGTTTACTCTCATAGTATATTAGTGAACCCATCAAATTATCGAACCTCAAAACTGATAATTCTCTACTTTCTTCAATTGTAGTAACTATGAAAATCCACTTTATAGGTAAATACCTTAATACTTTCTCACAAATTACCTAATTTTTAAAGTCTTCTCCATGGATGTGAAGTTGGTCAACAATATTCTACACTTAAATACAAAAATCGATAATCTCTTTCATCTACAAATTTAAAATATTATCCTTAAAAATTATAACCAAACCAACTTCACCTTGCTTATGCCTTGGTAATATTGTTGTCATGTGTCCCATGCCTCCTTGGCACTTCTAGCTAAAGCAATAATTGAGAAAATACTTTTATCTACAACACTCTAAATCAAATAACTTGCTAATGCATATTTCTTATTTTCTCGCTTCTTGTTGGTTCATTCTTGTGTCTCAATGTATTCTAATTTTGTGGCTTCACATACCCATCCTTCACAATATCCTATTAAAGTATGTATTTTTATTGTCCAATAACTGTATATTTTTCCATTGAATGAAGAAAGTGTCATAAAATTGTTGTCACCTTCCATCTCTTCCAACCTGTCTCAACCTATACACTAATACCAATTGTAAAAAAAAAAATACCTACAAAATAAAGCACCAAGAAAAAAAACAATTAACCAAAAAAAAATATAAACCCAAATTAAAATTTGCACATAAAATTGAAGAGGAAAAGACACAATTGTACAAAGGAAAAAAACCCTCTAAAATTTATTATGTATTTATATCATATATATATATATATATATATATATATATATATATATATATATATATAATTTAATTTTATAAAAATAAACTTCCTCTTTTATCTTTTATTTTCAATTTTAACTATTTCTAAATATAAGCTTCTTCTTTACCTTTTATTTTCAATTTTAATTATTTCTAAATATAAACAACAACATGCATGCCAATTACATATTTTATTTACTCTATCTATCTTCCTACTTATAAAAAAAAAAAGCATACTAATTACATGCTTTATTTATTCCTATTTATTCCTATTTATCTTCCTGTTCTTATCTTTTCCAAACATGCATACTTAGTGCATATTCATCCTTATCCTATTCTTATCTTATCCACAAACATGCCTACTTAGTGCATGTTCATCCTTATCCTGAAACATTAAACAATTACTCAACATAGGTAATAGGTATATATACGAGAGGGGCTGTGACAATCGAGGCTAGTAGTTGTGTTCACACTCTGTCTTTTACATTTTGTTTATTTGCCTTGGAATCAATTTAAGGAGGCATACATTTCCTGTACCCATATAAGCATTGTAATCAGTGAAACGGTTTTAAAAGGCCGTTCACATGCATTCCATTTGCTGCTTGTACACACAATCTAATCGTCATCACCAACAATCAAACGCTAAATACCGACAAAAAGTAATTTATATTTAAAATAAAATTTAGGTCGCGTGTCACGATCCGCATAATACGTGAAGACCTGTCATAATCTTCTTTGCCAAATTAGGTGATAAAAACTTTTCCGCAGACATTTAAAAACAACTTTTGGAATATAATTTTCACAAACACGCGAAACTCGACGAAAAAGGAAATCTATGTAGATCAGCAGTTAATTTAGTTTTAAGATAAGCTATTTATTTTCAAAACCGCAAGATGTCCAATAGGTGGAAATTACGTTTCCTTCGTAAAACATTTGTTAGTTTATAACGAGAATTTAGAGTTACACTATGTGAAATCCACATTTTATGAGGTTAGAAGAAATTGGTAAGTTTTAGGTATTTCATTATTAATATATATATATATTTTTTAATTTCAAATGTACATTTATGGTTATCATATAATCTTTCCCTATCTTGTTATTTGTTTATAATTTAATGAATGGTGGGATATTGATGTTATTTGAATTCTCTAATTAATTACATACGTTTTTTTTTGTTATGGCTTAAAAGTTGTATTTGATTAAATCTTTTGCACTCTTAAACTTTCATGAAATTTTATTTTCTCTAATTCTCTTTTTTATATTTTCCTTTTCACATTGCACCTTAATGCAAGATAGTTTAAATTAATGTAGGAGTTTCTACGAGGATAGTGGGAAAGAGGCCCTAGAGGTAAAGAGAAGTTATTGGCAATATTTTCAAACCTTGTTGAAACTCAATTTGAGGGTGCAAAATATTAATTAGAAGTCAAGACATTTTTCTAGTTCAACAAATACCCATGTACTAGTTATGGGTAGTATTTGAACAAATATTTCTATAAGCAAAATTTGTATCTCAATCAAAAGAACCTTTGTATAAGGGTACTTTTTTCTTATCTAAATAATCTACCTTATAAATATCTAAGACATATTATGAGTTTGGTTCTTTGAATACAAAAGAATTATATTATATAAGATAATTATAGAAGATTATTTCATAGTTGTTGTCATACTAAAAGTGTAACTACCAAATATTTTTTTGGAAATAAAATATTATAACTACATTTTAGTTGTCTTTTATGAACATTACACATGTAATTACTTTTTAGTCGTCCTTAAGAATATTGTCTCCTTATAAATATTATTGAATTATTAAATATATTTATTTATTTATTTATTTAAATTTCTCACCAAATGAGGGTCATTGCTATTATGTAAAATATAAAAATAATCTTGGTTTATTTTGTTTTAAGGTGGTCTCGTGACATAAATATCTAGACCTAAGACTAATGTGCATATTTTTAACTAATGTTGATGGACATATTATTGGTGTAAAATTTATCTTACTTTCAAACAATAAAATATAATGTATTTTTTATTTATTAAAGTAGAAAGTAAATTAAAAAGAAAAACAAAATAAACCTAAAAACTGAATTTTACAGCATTCCCACCTAGTGGAAATGATGCAAGAAAATGTGCAATACAAGATATATCTCCCTTATTATTATCATTCAAAATAATTTACAACATGTTCCCATATAGTGAAATAAACATAATTTTCTCACACCCATGTAAGGGTTATCCAAAATACTAGAAGTTTTGAGTACTTGTTTTTTTAATGCTTAAGTATAAGAATGAGCATGTAGTAAGCATGCATGTTTTGCATAAGCATAAATATAGTAGAAAGATAAATAGAAGATAAACATAAATAAATAAAGCATGCATAGTGTTGTTTCCAAGAGTTTATATTTGAAATAGTTAAAGCTATAAGAAAAATATAAGAAAGAGGTTTATTTTTAGAAATAAAATTGTATAAATTGTAATCTTTATAACATAAATAAGTAATTTTAGAGTACTTTTATTTTGCACAGTTGTGTTTTAGCCTTTTCAATTTTTGGGAGAAGCTTTTAACTAGGGTGTATTTTGTTTTTTTGTTAATTATTGTTGTTTCTCTTGGTGCTCTATTTTGTAAGTCTTATTTTGAACAATTGGTATTAGAGCATATGTTGAGAAATGTTGAAAGAGATGAAAGTAGGCAATGATATTTTGATAGTCACTCCATTCAATGGGGAATGATATGATTACCAAGCAATAAAAATAAAAATACTAATGATTTATAAAAAAAATTGGGATATTGTGCAATATGGCTATGTGGAGCCACAAGATTGGAATTCATTGACAACATAAGAATGAACCAACAAGGGGAAAGAAAAGAATAAAATGTATTAGCAAAGTATTTGATCAAAATTTCTAGGGATGAGAGAAGCATTTCAAAAATTGCTTTAGCTAGAAGTGCTAACAAGGAATGGGATACATTGCAACTATATTACCAAGGCATAAGCAAGGTGAAATTGATTCAATAACAAAATATGAGATAATTTGAAGCTTTATAGATAAAAAAAATTGAAAATATTATTGATTTTCATGTTTAAGTGTAGAATATTGTTAACTAGATCACATTCATGGAGAAGACAATACAAGTTAGGTAATTTGTAAGAAAGTATTAAAGTTTTTACCTATGAAGTAAAATTTCATAGTTACTACAATTGAAGAAAGTAGAGAATTATTACTTTTGAAGTTTAATAATTTGATGAGTTCAATAATATCTCATTAGAGTAAATTGTATAAATATATTGAATATTGAAAGCAAGTTTTTTTTAGTAAAGGAAAATTTTGGAAAGGGCATCAATAGCCTTAGTTCATTCCAAGTGGAAAAGGAGTCCTCATAAATTGGAAGAGGTGGGAGAACACATGGACATAGAGGAGGCCAAAGTGGAAGAGGTCATTGACAAGGAGATATAGACAATAGGAAAATCCATTTCCTTAATTGTAAGAAATATGGGTATTTCAAGAAAGATTACTAGAAGAGCCAAAAGTACATGCAAAAAAAATCAATAAATTTTACAAGTTATAATGGAGAAGATTCTAAAACAAATATTTTTCTCTCATATCATGCAACTAAAAAATATGGTAATGATTTGTCGATTCTTGATTCCAAATATTCTAAAATATGACAAGTAATAAAGAGATTTTTGTTAGAATGAATGGAATGGTAACAAGAAATATGACATTGGGGAATGATAAAACTACTGAAGCAATTGGTAAAGGGACTCTAGTTATTCAAACTAATCAAGTAAACATAAAAAAATATTCATTATAGATTCAGTGTACATGGTATTAACACAATTTTCTAAGTGTAAGACGACTATTAGAGAAAAAATACGAAGTTTTATTTAAAGTCAAGGCTTCCAATATATTTCACAATAATGGAATATTGTTTTGTACAATACCCATGACTAGCAATAGAATTTTTACATTAAAAAAGTTATATGCAAGTACCAATATATTTAAGAATTCAATTGATGAGAGTAATTGGCTATGGCATAATTGTTATGGTAACCTGAGTTTCAAAGGATTAATGATTTTATAGGTGAATAATATGGTGTGTAGACTACAATTTTTTTTAACAAAATATGAGGTATGTTTTGCATGAGCACTTGGAAAACAACATAGAAATAAGTTTTCAATTTGAAGGAAATGGAGAGCCTTAAAATAAGTGTAGTTGATACACACACACACACACACACACACACACACACACACACACACACACACACATATATATATATATAGTCTCAAGCAAACACCAAGTCTTGGCTATCATTTTTATTTTCTCATATTCATAGATAATTATAATATAAATATTTGGGTATTCTTTTTGGAGAGTGAAACATAAGCAACAGTTGAAAAAGAAAGTGAACATTGTATTAAAATTTTAAGGATCGATAGAGGAGGTGAATTTAACTCAAAATAATTTATGATATATTGTGTATAATAAGGAATTAAAATAAAATTAATAACTACTCTCACACCACAACAAAATGGTGTTGATGAACATAAAAATATTACTAAGCATATGGGAAATGAATTTTGGGAAAAAGTAGTTACCATAACTATATATATTTTGAATCAAAATCCAACTCATACAGTATTGAATTGCACACGTAAATAAGCTTGACAGTCTAGTTTAGATAATTTTAGGGTTTTTTTGCCTATTGCATGTGTGCATGTTTTGGATAAACATAGAAAAAAATTGGATACTTAAAATGAAAAGTGTATTTTTGTGGGATATTTAAACAAACCCAAAGTGTATAGGTTGTGGAATATTATATTTCACAAATTGATTTTTTTCTCATGATGTGATATGTGATGAAGGGAAAGTTTTAAAATTAGATGAGCAGTAGGAAAAACAAGTAATCATAGAAGAAGGTTTTTTTTCATCCTAGCAATGGTTTAGGTAACAGTTTGAGTGCAATTTCTACTCCAATTACTCAAAGAAGATATAAGAGTCTTCAAGATATATATGCAAGGACTAAAGAGGTAATTCTAAACTTAAATTTTACACTATATTAAGATATTAAAATTGAACCTACTATTTATGAGGATGCAATAACATAAAATCTTTGGATTGCTTCCATAGATGAGGAATTGAAGATGATTATGAAAAATGACATATGTAAGCTGGTAAATCTTCTAGAAGGAAAATTATTTATTATAGTGAAATGGGTTTGCAAAACTAAGTACAACGTAGACTAAACAATTAAAAATCATAAAGCAATATTGGTTGCAAAGGGTTATTCTCAAAAAACAATTATTGATTACTTTAAGACCTTTGCTCATATTGTTAGATTAGATACTATTAGAATTATTTTAGCACTAAAAACACAATACAAATAAAAGGTTTTCCAAATGGATATCTAATTTACCTTTTTAGATGGTGTTTTGGATGATGAAGTCTATGTTGAACAATCCTTAGGTTATAAGGTGAAATACAAAGAGCACACAGTTTACAAATTAAATACAGAACTCTATGGACTCAAACAAATAGTCATAGCATGATATAGTAGGATAGATGCATATATCCATAGCCAAGGATTTACAAAATGTATAGCAAACCCACTCTATATTTCAAATGTGCTATTGATGTTGAGATAATAATTTTTTTATTATATGTTGATGACTTGATATATGTGGAAATTAGCATAAGCTTGATGAATTTGAGATGATAGATATGTGTTTGTTGTAATATTTTCTTGGGATTGAAGTGAGACAAGTGGATGATGGTATTTTTATATATCAAGTTAAATATGCTTCTAAATTACTTGAAAATTTTTAGAGGTCAAAATACAAATTAGTAAGTACTCCTCTAAGTATTAATAAAAAACTTATTAAGAATGATGGAAGTTGCAAGGTGAATCCCATAGCTTATAGAAACATAGTAGGTAATTTAATCTATCTTGTAACTATTAGAACAAATTTAATAGATGCAGTAAGTATGGTTTTTAGGTTTATGCAAGATCCAACTAAGGTACACTTTAGAATAGCAAGGATTATTTAGGTATGTACAAGGAACAAATAGTTTTATAATATGATAAGACAATTTTAATTATATTTGTCTAGTTAGATACAAAGATAGTGATTGGTACTACACCAAAAATGATCTTTAAGGGTGAGTTTTTAGCCATTGTCTATGAGGGCATCATGAAAATTTTATGTCATACTATAACGATAAAAAACCACCTCAATAAATCACCCTTTTAAGGGCCTAAGATGGTGGTTTAAAACCACATTGTTATTATTATTTTTAATATATATATATATATATATATATATATATATATATATATATATATATATATATATCTAAACCTAAGAGGGCAATTTTAAATTGCCCTCTTATTATTATTATTATTAAATAATATAAAAACTTAAGAGGGCAAGTTTTAAACTGCCCTCTTATTATTACTTTAAAAAATATATAAAACACATGAAAAGCTAGTTTTATTATTTTAAACTTTTCTAACCGAAATTTATTTCAAAACATTTGCATGCTTATATCAAATTCTGATAAGCCATACATAGGCTTTAAATTAGATCGACACCTAGTAACCTGAATACAAGCTTTATGCTTTTAAGGCATACCTCTACCAAACAAATATTTTTTCAAACTCGTGAACAGTAGATAAATGATGCAACAATTGGATCATCAAATATAACAACTTGTAACTTAAGCAATACCTTACTTCAGATAAATTCCTATTGAGAAGCATGTCAAGTAACTTTGTGGGATGTATTTAAATGTAAGCATGAAATATTTTCAATTCTGACACATATAGACTGATGTGACAACAAATATTTCCACACACCAAAAAACATAAAATAAAATCTGGCTACCATAGCTTGTACAAGGGAATAGAAGGAAACCACTTAAACTATTCCCAATTTTTGAGTAGCCATATTCACAAACAGTTCTATGGGGGCCAAATTTATATCTATACACCCAATGACATTCCATTCAACCCTGCAATGCACAAGAGCCTCACTAATTTGACTTATTTTTTTTTCCACAAATCTACCACTACTTCATTGATTTGTTTTCCACAAATCTACCACTACTTCACAGATGCAAAGAGCAAAATCCTGACTAAATGAAGTCACCCAAAAAAGATATTTTTTGTCTTATATATTTCCTGGATCTTTGGTTTGATACTTTACATTGCTTATCATTACATAATAGCATTGTGCACTTTAAACGTACACAAAATTACTACACAGGTTTTTTCGAACACCAAATTATTCTTCAAAAACTAGAGTCAACATGTAAAAATATTAGAATTCATGACAAAATAGTGAAAATATTTTGCTTCATACCAAATGTCATCAAGTCAATAGACATTCATACCACCAAGACAACTACCTTTGAATTGACCAGAAGGAATTTATGTTGAAGACATACTAATGAAGAAAATGTTATGACACTCATGTATGCTTGTCTGAATTCATCCAGGGTACAACACCAAAAGTTTTAGACAACAACATATTCAAAGAACTAGGACAATAATATCAACATGTCTAAGTTGCACAGAGATCCAAGGTTAGGTGAGAGATAAAGAAGACCAAAAGCACTTGTAATGGATAAAGAAAAAAATAAATTAATAATAATAATGAACCAAAAAATCTAATGACATCACAAAATAGCCAATAGACCCTTGGTTAAATGGTTGGAACAAATAGTTGATGTAGCCCACACAAGGTTCAAATCTCTACAATACCAAATAACTTAAATAGGTTTGAGGTGTAGACCAATTGGTTGTACCAAACCCCGTAAAGAGGGTGGACGTCCAAGGTTCAAATATCATCCTCAATGGACTCAATGCTCGTTTCTTTATTGGTACTTTCAATGGCATAAAAGGATTAAAATTATTGTGACATGGTGGTTATAGGGGCAGACTATGGAAAGAAATGTGTGGTGGCTTTTATGGTGGACAACACAAAATATTGCGATGACCATAAAAGCTAGAAAACCTGCCTAGATTTATGATAGCTATCAATTCCACCATGTAAATTAAAAAATAAAATAATAATGATAATAAATTATTGGGTCCACAAAATAACATCTATTGCATCTTTGTACACCTTAAGACTGTGACTATCAACAAAGATAAAAATTACCACTATTTTACTTGAAAGTGGATAAATAGAAATATAGACACGTATTTTACTATATGCATTTAGCACAAAAATCCACATTAATTTAAGTCACCAATCAAATGCAAAAGTAGAAAACTACACAAATTGACTTGTGTAAAAGTACATCCTTCATATCAAGAACAATTTTTATAAACATATAATGCAGGCTACATTATAATACAACAACATTTGATAGAACATTTTCTGATAACAAATAAAATGTGAAGAATAGTAGAATAATAGAAACACATTCTTCTTTGAAATACTCAAATTGCATGACATACCTACATGTTACATGAACATCAACTTAGAAAACAAATTAAACAAATAGTGAACAAAGTATAGGGGACAAAATATTTTTATGAGTGCATACTAAGACACACTCAAATATGACAACATTATACCTTTTCTTCTCTTCTTCCTCCTCCCGAGGCTTATCAATAGCCCACTAATACTCAGATACACCAATACCTAGACTTTTAGATTGTTGAACATGATACTTTGATGTGCTCCTAGTTCTATGTTTCTTATGTTATCTTTTAGACGGTGAATGACTTCTACATCACCTTTTAGATGGTTAAAATTTTTTCCATTGCTTTCAAATGGTGACCAACTTTTATGTCACCTATGAGAGTGATAAGGTTAAGGGCTTATGTACCTACCAAAACCAAAAAAATATAAATTTTAGGGGGGAAATATAATATATTATGACACAAAAACAAATAATATCATACGCCTTCAAACAATATATCCCAACATCAATTTATTAATATAATATTTTTTGTTACCTCAATTTGGAATTTATGCTAACCCTTGTATGCTCCATATTTATCATGCTAAGTCTAACTTTTCCTGATCAATCAACACCCACCACCCACTCATTCCCACATGGACAGGGAATATTGAGATTCCTTGGTTCATTTAATACTCATTTTCTACCCATTTTGAGTTCCCAATTGTATTTTATGCAACTTAGTTAATTAGTTATTGCTTCCAACCTTGTGTTTGTGTGAAAGGAAAAACCATTTGATGTTCTAGATTTAATGCAGGAACTTGGACATCACACTGAATACTATTGAAATTGATTGGTAATAGAGTGAGGGGTTTGAGAAGTAGGTTTGAAATGTCTATGATTGATTGGTAATTTTATATGAATATTTCCTAAATATTTATGTGTAAAACACTCAATGATTTTCAATGTGTTTTGTCATTCTCAAAACCCGCCCCACTAAAATTTTAGGCTTCAAAACACAAAATGCAAAACATATTTTTCAAGGATAGGCACGAAGATAAAAATTGGATTTATAAAACATCAATAGCCATCATTTTTAAATCTCTATAATTTGCAATATTGAGATTTTCAACCTCTACGTGGTCTTTTACAAAATTTTATTGCATTCCTTGGTACTCAAATCCCTAGTGAAAAAGTTATCAAAGTTGTACCCAAAATGCCCCTCTAGTTAAGATTTTCCTTTTTCTCACATGCTATGATTCCATTTATTATACATAGGGTGCTTGATTCCAGAAATGGGCTTTAAGAATGTAAAACACATTAAGAATATTCTCAATGATTAGATTAGTGTTCCACTAATCCTACACCCCCTATTCTAGACAACACATACATACAAAGATTATAGAGTTTTTTAAGGAAAAATGACAATTAAAATATGAACAATAGATAGTGTTCACCATTGTTCCAACTCCAAGTTATTTAAAAATATATATTGTGGAATTTATTTTTGGAAAACTTTGTAACTAATAAATCTAATTTTTAGAAAAAACACTTCGCTATTAGGAAAGCCCAAAATAAAACAAGCATATAAAATACCCTGATCTACTCTCCTTCAATGTATATAACCATTAATGGATATTCTAAACTCATTAATTCTATGTTGTAAAAAGCATGAAAGCTTTGGAATAAGTCAATAGATTCATAAACCAAAATTATTGCACAAAATTGAGGCATAAGTGTTCTGTGTAAGATGTAAGTTGCTTGCAAACACACACTTGTGATGGGAGCATGATGTGTAAGGAGATGGACTTATGTCCCACCTACTTATCCTACTATGCATGTTAATCATAGGCGATGGAGACCGCATTCTCTTGTATGATGGTGATCATGAATGTGTTTGAGGCCTATTCTCCACCAAAAATGAAATCCTCCTCCCTTTACCCAAAGCCAAATACACAAAAATCACCCCTAGAAGCACACCTTTGAATAACATAAAACCCCACATATTGTCAAAAAACTGAAACCTAGTCAAGATTTTTCTACCTCTTTAGAAAAATGTTATCCAATTTTGAAATCAAATCAAAATCCAATTTTAAAATAAAATCTTCCCCATAGTGTTAGCCCGAGTGGATTTTGTGGAACATGATTCAAAACCTAGTGACATCATACTTGAAATATAATGAAATTTTGAAGCAAGATATGTGCCCTCATCAAAATTAAAAATTAGATTTACCTTAAAAATAATTTTGAAAAAAAATCTCTATTATTTGATAAATTATACTTATATATGACTTCATATATGACATTATGACTACAAATATTATACCAAACATCACCACCATAAGTAAACCCCTCTAAATATTATCAAATCAACCTTACATTCTAGAGAAATAAAAAAGCACATATATACCCTTCTCATAAACCCTAAAACAAGACCCTAGGGTTCCCATGATACTCCCGCTAGAAACGTCCATTTTAGAAATGCATTGCACATCCAAAAATATGATCAATGAATACAACTTTAAGGTGCCTCAAATTTTGATATTACCTTTAACTATAGGGTCTTTTGGGTATTCCATTGAAACCCTAAAAAGGTATAAAAACCATTATCAAAGATTATAATTGTCAGTAAATCAAGAATTTCATTGATCTAAACAACATTAACTACACATTTCTTTCTCTCTCTTTTTTAAAGTAGAATGTACAAACCCTAAAAACCTTATCAAATATACCATTTTTGGGTAGTTATATGCATTTATACCTTGTTGAATTTGCAAGGTTTAGCTCCAATGGAAAAGGGATGCAGAGACTCCAAGGATTATGCAGATCTATCCTTAAAAGTATTATCGAGTGTTTTCATTTTCTTGAGTGTTTGCAGGATTTAGATTCAATGCTTCTATATTTTTGAAATCCCACCACTTTCACAACATTTGATGCATAAAATGATCCCTCTAAAACTTTATATCTCGTCCCATGCATCCTTTCCAATAGAAGAGGGAAATGCCAACTATTTTCCCACACATCCTTTCCAAGAGAAATATTACAAATTTGATTTTCTTGCATCCTTTAATGTTTTAAGTTAGATTGTCTAATATGGTGGTTTTAAACCACCCTCTTAGCCCTAATATGGTGATTTAAAACTACCCTCTTAACCTTAAGAGGTGTGACCTAAGATGGTCGTTTAAAACTGCCATATTAGCCCTAAGAGGGCGGTTACCCTAATATGGTGATTTTAAACCACCCTCTTAGGATCTGTTAGGGTGGTTTTCTATTTCTATAAAAAACCACCTTATTTTAGCCGCTGTTAAAGACCTTTTTTGGTGTAGTGTGGGTAGGTTGTCTTGATGATTGTAAGAGTACTTCTAGAAATGTTTTTAGCACGAGAATTAGTGTTATTTTCTAATCATACAAAAAGCAAGTAATTGTTTCTTTTTCTATAGAAAAATCTAAATATATTGTACCAAATTCAATAGTAGGTCAAGATATTTGGTTGAAAATAGTATTTAAAGAGTTGAATCACAAGAAAAATTGTCCTATCATAGTATTTTGTGATATTACATCTACAATTTATTTGTCCAAAAATATATTTTTCACAATGATATGAATCATATTGATATAATTTATAATTTTATCCTTGTTTTAATAATTTTTTTTCCATACAAGGAGCAACTTGTATATGTGTTCACCAAGATGTTATCGAGAGATATTTTTGAGAGACTTTAAACAAACTTGGGTGTTATTCCCTTAAGCATTAAGGGGGAGAATGTTGAGTGATTATTTTTTTGTAATACTTAAGGATAAGGATGAACATGCAATAATCATGCATATTTTTGGATATGAATAAATAAATCAAAAGGATAAATAGAAGATAAATAAGAGTTAATAACCATGCATACTATTGTTTCCAAGAGTTTATATTTAGAACTAGTTAGATTTGAAAGCAAAATATAAGAAAGAAGTTTATTTTTAGGAAACAAAATTGTATAAATTATAATCGTTATGAAAAAAATAAGTATGCAATTTTAGAGTGTTTTTATTTTGCACAATTATGTTTTTTCCTCTCTAATTTTTTGAGAAAATTTAAATTTAGGTGTATTTTTTTTGTCAATTCTTCCTATTTTCCTTGGTGATCTATTTTGCAAGCCCTATTTTGCTGAAAACAAGGTCTATATAGCAAAACACCCAAAATAGAGCACAAAGAAAAACAATAATTGACTCAAAAAAAAAACAAGATACACCCCAATTTAAAGTTGCTCAATATACAAGATACATCCCATTTGAATGTTGCTCACAAAATTGAAGAGGAAAACACATAACTGTGCAAAAGAAAAAACACAATAAAATTTCTTGCTTATTTCTACCATAAAGATTGCAATTTATACAATTTTGTTTTCTGAAAAAATATTCTTCCTTACATTTTTCTTTCAATTTTAACTAGTTCTAAGTATAAACTTGTGGAAACAATAGTATACATACTCATTGCATGATCTATTTACTCCAATTTATCTTACTACTTTCTTTATACTTATCCAAAAACATTCATGCTTACTAAATTCTCATCCCTATCCTTAAGAATTACAAAAAACCAATTACTCAATATTTTTACCCTTAATGCTCAAGAAAATAACATCCAATTTTGTTTGAAGCCTTTCAAATATTTATTTTGGCAACATCTTGATAAACACATCTACAATTTGCTCCTTGGAAGGGCATAATTCATTGCTACATGTCCTTCTTGAGCAAGCTCTTGGTTGATATAATATCTTATATCAATATGTTTTGTACAACTATAAAAAATAGATGTTTTGACAAAGCAATTGCAGAAATATTATCACAAAATATTTTGATAGAAATTTTTTATTTTATTTGTGATTCAACTCTTTCAATATTATTTTCAAGCAAATATCTTGGCATTCTACTGAGGTTGTTATAATATATTCATATTTTCCTATAAATAAAATAAATGACTACTTGCTTTTTAGATGACTAGGAAATAGAACTAGTTCCAATGCTAAAAACATTCTATAATTACTCCTATGATCACTAGGACAACCTTCCCAATCACTATCTATGTATCTAACTAGATAGGAATCATTAAACTTTCTATGCTAAATTCCAAAATCACTCATTCCTTAAACCTACCTCAATATTCTCTTTGTTGCCTTGAAGTGTACTTTAGTTTGATCTTGCATAAACCTAGAAACCACACTTACTACACACATTAAATATGGCCTAGTAGTTATAGGATACATTAAACTATCTAATAGATTTCTATGGAATTCACCTTACAACTTCCATCTTCCCTAATAAGCTTTTCACTAAGACTTAAAGGAGTACTTACATAAACTTTTCAAGTAATTCATAAGCATTTTTACCTTGTGAGATAAAAATGACATCATATAAATGTCTCACTTTAATATAAATAAAATAGTTCATCAAAACCATATCTCTCATCACAAATTCATTTTTCATTGTAATTTTAAATTAATTCATCAACCTTATTCTATCTCTTTTATATATCAATTCATCAACATATAAGTAAATAATTAATATCTCACCATCATCTCCACATTTAAAATATATATTAGTTTGACTTCCCATATTGTAAATCCTTGGCTATGGATATATGAATCTATCTTGATATACCATGCTCTTTGTGCTTGTTTGAGTCCATAGATTGATTTCTTCTATTTGTAAGATTTGTGCTCTTGCCCTTTCACCTCATACCCTGGTGGTTATTCAACACAAAATTATTCATCCAAAACACCTATTAAAAATATATATTTGACATCCATTTGAAAAACCTTTCATTTGTATTGTGTTGCTATTTCTAAAGTAATTCTAATAGTGTCTAAACTAGTAACAAGAACAAATGTCTCACAGTAATTAACACCATTGTTGAGAATAACCTTTTGTAACCAATATGGATTTATGCTTTTTAATTATTCTATTTTCTTTGTACTTATATTTATAGACCCATTTCACTCTAATAGATTCCTTTTCTTCTAAAGTATTTACCAGCTTCTAATTATATTTTTTCATAATCATATTCAATTCCTTCTCCATGACATTAATCTAAACCTTTTATTTTACTACATACTCATAATTAGCTGGTTCAAATTTAATATCTAAAGACAATGTAAATATATTTTTGGAATTGCCTCTTCACTCCTCTCATATATATCTTGAAGACTCTTATTATCTTATTGAGAGCTTGGAGTAGAAGTTGCACTCCTGCTACCTGAACTATCATTGGAATGAAAAAACTCTTCTTTTATGAATATTAATTTTTCTTGGTGCTCATCTATTTTCCAACACACCCCCTTCATCATATATCACATCATGAAAATAATCAATTTTTTAAATGTAGGATTCTACAAATTGCATGTTTTAGTTTTCTTTTGAATTTTCACAAAAATACACTTTTCAATCTTAATATCCATATTTTTCTATGTTTATTTGGAACTTGCACATATGTAATGGACCTAAAAACCCTAAAATGGACTACATTAGTCTTCCATCCTTTCCAAGCTTCTTCAGGTGTATATTTTAATATTTCATGAGTTGGGATTTCATTCAAAATATATATAGTTGTGGTAACTACTTCTCAAAATTCATTTTTTATATGCTTGGTTTGCAACATAGAATTTGTCATTTATGCTATACTAATATTTTTTGTACAACCACTCCATTTTTTTGTGGCGTGTGAGCAATTTTTAATTATATTTTAATTCTCTTTTCTACACAATATACCAAAAATATTTTTGAGGTAAATTCGCCTCCTATGTCAGTCCTCAAAATTTTAGTATAATGTACACTTTATTTTTCAACCATTACTTTAAACTTCAAAAAATATCTAAATTTTTCACTCTTCTTATTTAAAAATAATACTCAAATCTTTTTGCTATAATCATCTATGAATATAAGGAAATACAAATTATTATCAAGACTTGGTGTTTACATGGGACTATATATACCTACATGAACCAGTTACAATTGTCTTGAGCCTCTCCATTGAATTTCCATTGGAAATTTATTCCAATGTTATTTTTTGGGTGCACATGCAAATCAAACTTTATTTTTTTCTACAATGTTTAATAGTCCATGCACCATATTTTTAATCTACAAAAGCTTAATCTTTTGAAATTCAAGTGATTATAACATTTATGTCGTAGCCAATTACTATAATCAATTGAAGCCTTCAACATATTGGTACTTGCATGCTGCTTTTTAATAAAAATATAGTGAATTATCACTACACTTGGGTGGATGACATAGATTCACAATAGATAGACTGAAAGCTTCACAAAACTCAACCTATTATTTTTATTATCAAAGTATCTATAAATAGCCATATTATATCACCTTAATGAGTGGTCATATATGACATGCATAATCAAAGATGACCATATGAACTTTTACATGGTTAATGGAAAGGTGACCACAATAAATGTTAATATGTACAATCTAAAATTGGCTATGTAGAAGGTATAAAGGTATCTACATGGAATTATTACATATAAAGGTGGTGGCTACATGCATAATATTTTAATCCCTATCATTCCTTACCATTATAGAAGCATTGGACTTTAATGCATACAAAATGCTGAACAAAAGTTGTGAATCTATAGTAACATCTCAAAAAAGAGTAACAACTAAAATTAGAGCAACGATAGCAATAGGGGCACATGTTACCCTATGAAATCTGAATAGTCTTGCTAATGAAAACACAACCAAGCTAAAAATCTAAAAGTCTGAAATCCACTTAAACAAATTTTAATAGTAGCACTAGAGGCCACTAGAGGAGTAAAGAAACTACACCAACTATCAATAACTCTGCATGTGCTAGAAGAGTCTTCATCCAAATGTGATATAAATTAATGGAGTGTCATACAAATCATAATGTAATTCAATTCAATAAATAGATGACGATAACTCTACCATAGAGCTTTCTTAAAAATATGACACAAAGTGGATTGTTTTGACAGTATACAATTGCTTGAACAAAAGGATTGTTAGGTGCAATCAAGAATGCTCAAAGATACAATATGTAATTTTGAGAAATAGAAATTTCAAAGCACTAGAGGTCAAATTAGACCTTCATGAAAAAAAATTAATGCTTCCACTAGATCTAGCTCTAAAAGAGATTTCCAATATCTAAAAATAAGACTATGTTTAGGTCTAAATGAAGCCTCCATTTATGATAAAAACAATAGGGTTCTCCAGCAAAAAAATACATGAATGAAACATATTTTCCTTTTACATCAGAAATATTCCAATGGAATATTCATTTAGAATGTACTATGTTTTAAAATAAAGTATGGTACAATTTTAAGCATTTATGGCCCCACAATTATTAACTTACATCAATCCCTTCTCAAAATACATTAAATAAAAATAAAGAAACATCCTTTGCCTAATGTGAGATGAAATAATATCAAGGATGCTGGTGAGAAAAAATTGAAAATCATATGTCTAGGAAGAATTTAGAGGGTGGGAATGGCATGGGGGGGCATTCATGTGGCACAGTAGCAACCAAAAACATGGCTCATGTAGGTCATACATATTTAAAATAAGGAAACACAACTTAAAAATAACATCAATAGCAAACCCACACACATATGGGAATTTTTTTTACGTAGCCTACTGAAGATGAATCAAGCAAAAAAACACCAATTCTAGGATCTGTTGCAGGAAGGTTTATCATTCCTCCTCCAAATTAGTTTGACTTGGGGGAAGAGGATACAACCATTCAACCAACTTCATTGCTCTAATACGAAACTAATATGGATTCACAACAAATGGACTAAAATATTCACAAAGCTCAACCTATTATTTTTACTATCAAAGTGGCTATAAATAGTCATATTACATCACCTAAATGAGTGGCCATGTGTAAAATGCACAATAAAATATAACCACATGAAAATTCACATGGGTAATGTAAAGGTAGACATTGTAAATGTTAATATGTACAATCTAAAATTGGCCATATAGAATGTATAAAGGTAGCCACATGAAAATGTAACATATAAAGGTGGTGGCTATATGCATAATATTTTAATTTCTATTAGTTGGGTAAGGCCATTTGGACCCCTTTTGAAAAATGATTTTGGTAGAAGCTCATATCTAGGTTTGGATGAAATCAAAATAGAATTAGATGAAACAAATCCCTAACGAAGAGTGCAAATTAATGTATGCACATAAACGCAATAACAAAACCCACATGGTGAGATATCATAGCAAGAAAGCATAACTAGAGTTTTGATAAAATACTAAGGTACTAGAACATATTGGGTAATTGAGCCCAAAAAAGAAGTTTGGCTTAGTGACACTCGACGAAGTTAAATAACCACCCACATCCAAATAACAATAGTAATTAGAACAACATGATGAAGTAGAAAGGTGAACGATTACCAAGCCAATAAATGTACATGTATATCATACACTACATATTATGTGGGGGTATACAGTCCCTTGGATGAGTGGTATTTTCTCTACAAGAAGGTATAAGATATAATTCACCATTATAAGTTCTCTAGAGAGGTAGTTAAGGATCAAAGTGCAATAATAAAAAAAAAATCCCTACAATAGATCTCCAACATGGGAAATACCACCATCATCTCCAACATCTCTATATTTTAATTGAGAATTAATGCAAAAGTATTGTAAGAGATAATTTTAAATATTTGGAGGAAAAGACATCATGTATTATCTATAAATATGTATCATTCTTCTCATTGTAAATTATTGAAAAGCCACCCATTCTCCTAAGGGATGCATTTTTTCATTCTCTCCTATGTCTTGGCCTAGCCCAAGCTTTGCATAGTTAACCAAGGATTTTTGGAACCTCTTTTATCTACAAGGATGTGACTTGATGTTTGCACTAATAAAACATTATGACTACTTATGATATCCCTATCCTAGTTTCGGTGCAAGTATTCTATTTTATCACATGATATTAGGGATACTTATGTTCCTTGTGTTTTTTCAACCACTATGCAAGTGTTCACTCATCCCACCATGGCACAATATGATCTTATTAGGTCTTTGGCACATCACCACTCTTAGATATTGTAGATAGATTTCACTTTCTATATTTTACTTTCCATAATTATTTCATGTTTTCCTTCATTTTTACTTTTCATAAAGAAGTTAATTAGAATATGTTAGCATAACACTAGAAATATGAACACCAAATATCACACCCAAATCAAGGATCTAGCCTTTGATGAAAAAATCCTAGAGGTTGTCTAGTGGGACCAAATCCCATGCTTCCCAAAACTTCCCAAGACTGGTGATCCCCTCCATTAGGTGTAGGGCATTAGACACATCTACTTGAGGAGACAAAGGTTTGAACTTTAACCATAGGGGTTCGTGATACCTAGGGGGCATATCGATCACATCCAACTTTGAACAATTCAAAATGGCATGCTCGATGGCACCAAAACTAAAATATAATTATCCCATAATTTAGAAGCTAGGCCATGGTTCTAATGAAGGCCATGGTCATCAATATTTTGAAGCTCTTAAGAAATTATCTTGGTGACTTTCCTATTAAGGAAGATCCCAAATGAAGTCACCATCACTAGATCGAGATTGTAATGGAAACCTTTGTCTGTCCAACAACACCTCCTACCTAGAGACTTCACTACAAAGAAGAGCATAAGATCAAGGTTTTGATGAATACCTCAATACATCTACTTTCAAGTGTAAGAATCACATTAACCTCCACTACAACCAAAATGACATCCAACATGGTTATTCCATCAACAACCCCCATCTAAAATGATAGAATACCATTGAAGCCCCTTGAGCCACCAACTGTATGGAAAAAGTTTCCAAAATTAGCACTAGAAGTATTACTAAATTTTATGGCAAAGATCTAATCACTCCATTGGATAACCTCCAAGAGATGGTCTTCACATACCATATACATTGTCATCGAGTAGGGCTATTGGAAACCTCTATTTGAGGGAAGCCCTATGAATATTTTGACTTCCTCTCTCCCTATTCCATCACTAATTATAATTAGTTGGCTACTCTCCTCTAGGATGGGTTTGAGATGGATGCAACTATCAAAGAGAATTATAATTGATTACAGGGTCCAATGATGATGCCTCCTTATTAAGAACCCATGAATCCCTACAAGGATATCACTATGGTGAATGAAATAAATTGGAAATGGATTCATATCTAATAAAACAAATTTCAAAAAGAACCTAAATGCATTGTTCACATCCACTCTAGGGGAGTGATTTAGTTTTGGTCAAGCACCTTCACCATTGAAAAGTGGATCAACCGACCACCCTAAAATGAGCAATAAATATCAAAATCCAAGGGTTTAAGAAGTAGAACCTATTCTTATCTAGAAATGGCATAGGGGGGCCAAGTGACCAAGTGTATGAGTTTCCCATACCAAATCATGATGCAATATCTAGCACAAGCCTAAGGACTTATTCTCTTATATGGACAAATGACAAAATATCTTGGGAAGTAGAATGTCACACATTTAAGAAGATAAACACAAATAAAAGTAGAAGTTTGGATCACTTTGGTCTGAACACTATAGATTTTTATGAAGAAGGGACACATGATAAATCTAGCATAAGAACAAATGCCATATTTTGTGTACCATAGTGTAAATATTTGGCCATTATAAATAAATTTGGTGCCACCAAGCACATTTTAGACAATGGTGAAAACAAGTAGTAAAATGTAAAGAGAAGAAATGAAAAAGGATAGCCCTCATGTGAAAAGTATTGAATCGTGTGTTAAGGAGTTCACATAAGAGTTGCATGGAATACAAAGGCTAGGACATCAACACAAGGGTCAGAAACTTTGTAAACCAATATCATCAATTATTTACTCACTAAAAATATCATCATAAGAAAAATACTAGGATAAAAAATAATGATGATTCAACTGAGTAGGATATCTACATATATAGGGATGATCTTCTCTTAGTATCCTATTATTTCATGGTGAATATTGCCTCCCTAAGAAAAATTCCTACGTTCTTGATAGTTGCTCCTCCATACATCTAAAATAAGGTAGTTGGAAAAACTATATGAGAGGACCATAAGCCCATTCCATATTTTGAGTAGCCAATTCCATGAATATTCTGATGAAGAAAGGCTTCCAAAGCAATATCCTTAACCTCCCTATGCTACAAAAGCAATCCAATCCATTGAATTAGAAAATAATATGACTCGTAATATTTTCAATGTTAGGTAAGACTAATCATGTTAAATAATGAGATTTTCAATCTAAAATTGAAAATAACATAACTCTCATATATTTTGTAGGGACCTTGCTTCAAATACGATCTAGTACTAACTTCTTATTTGGATGGGTGAGTGTGAAAACACTAAGACTAAAATTGCAACTTTTAGCAAAGTTTAGGAACCATGGAGGAGGAAGGGAGGAATTGGGGTGACCACACTAAATACTACCAATGTCTATAGGAGAATGTGATTTAGGGTATCAATGGATAATATTTTATAGAACATGTGTTTCCCTTGACCTAAAAATGTGGTTAACTTAGTCATGATTCTAAAGCAAGGAGAACATAAGGGTCTCTACATCTAAAGGCGTAATAATTATCCAAGGTAAGGACCAAAAGGTTTAGCTTAAGATAATTAGTGCAGTAAAGGAAAGGGTATCTGGAAGGGAAATACTTTACTAGAAAGAGGGATCAACAAAATAAATGCAGCTAAAGTTCCTTAGAAGAACAAATAGACCTTAATGAAAATCCAAATTTTTTACTCTACGTCCAAAGGATAACATGTTGGATTCTTAGGTTCCTTATACTCAGCGAGTTGAGTATCCCCTATGAGTCATTATAACTGTAGTGAATTCTCATTGCACATGGATGGAGTAAGAACATTTGGTCCACTTTTGAAGTCTAGTTCTAGTTGTTAGAAATTTGAGCATGTTTTGTTGTCATTGATGTCAAGAGGTTTGGTGTCCAAATTTGATGGAATTAATGTCAAAAAGGTTGATTAATGTTAAGAGGTTAGAGGTCCTAAATTGATGGAAATATTTGTAACAATATTTATCTTGATGGCACATGAGGTATAAGGCAACAAGAAGAAAGGAATACCTCTCCATAATATTTGAAAAAGGATTTATAAATTACCTTGGTGAAGGTTATTAATGGTGGTAATAAATTACCTTGGTGAAGGTTAAAATATTTATTAATGGTTGTAATAAATTACCTTGGTGGTAATTTGGAAAAGTGTTAAATATTCATAAATGATGGTAAGGTTATCCCTAAAAATAAAAAATTCCAAAAGGTTTTAAATATTTAAATTATAATATTTAAATCCTTTAGGGTTTAAATTATTATAATTAAATATATTCAAAATACCAAAATTCAAATTACAAAAATAGGGGCAATGTCTAAAATAAATGATGGGAAAATATATATATAAGACTAAATGTTAGCCTAATTTTTGTGTTGAAATTCTAAGAGCCTCTGAATAATTGAATAGCTCGTGCGATGCAGAAGGGAGAAGACAAGTACGTGGTGCTTTACGTGTGGAAGTCGGTGGTCAAAGGGAAGAGGGGAAGATTCCCCACTCATATACCATGGTATCCAAGCTAGCAAGCAGAACTTGCGTAGTGCATGGAAATGGAAAGGTCCTACGTTCGATTCACGTGGAGGAAGGTTTTTTCAAGAAGCTCATGTTTTATTTTATCATCAGTGGCAAACATTATGAGGGATATCATATGCTTTATAATTATGTGGATTGGCTAACCCATGTGGTATCATTTCCAAGGTTCAAGGCCAGTAGGTATTGTGGGGTCAAGTCCTGACGGTATGCAGCAGGCGGCAGGCGATAAGGGGATTAATTTTTGGTTAAAATTTAATTTTTCCCTAAGGTCCTATGGTGGCTAAGGTATGTGCTAGTGAATTATAAGGTGGTTTAAAATAATTTAATTTTTGCATTAAAAGGAGGTACAAGGTGATTTATTTTTGAGTTATAAATTAAGGTTGATTGCTTTGTTAATGCATTAAGACAAGAATTAAAAGCAGAGATTTTATTTTGGAAATGCATTAATACAAATTTAGGAGATATAAGGTGTATGTGATTTATTTTTCTTATGTAATTGGTCAACTTTGTTTATGGAATTGGGTTTGCAAAGTTAGGAGAAATAATGTGTAAAAGTGATTTGATATTTCATTATTCTGTATGATAAAATATCTTTTGAGAAGAGAGTTCATTGAGAAAGTATTTGGATAACTAACCTTGCAAAGTTGCACATAGAAAGATGGTTGGTTATAAGATAGGTTTTGAAGACATATCTCCATCAAAGCAAAAAGGTATGGGCACATCATCCTTTGTTTGAAGTGTTTGTTGAAACGAATGTGTGAAACATAAGGTGGAGTGAAAGGAATTGCTTGATAAGCATTTTTGGAAATGTATGAGTAATTTTTAAGTACCTCATCGGTTGAATGATTGAGTGAAATTCTTGAGCATTCATTTTGAATTGATATTGAAAATTGAATATGCAAACATTAGAAATCAGATTTGTGAAAGCAACAAACTTAATGATTGAGTAGAACATATTGATTTTTTGATAGAGTGCATCATTCTCTATATGTTCCAGAGGTTAAAGAAATTATGGATTGAATATGTCTAAACTACTTCAAGTTAATGGAATTATTTTGAAGACTAGACAAAGCATTTGATAGCATTGTGAGGAAGATTTGATATTGATTGAGCATATTTTATGAGTTATTTTGAGCATGTGTTAGAGCAGGTTTGAGCATATGCTAGAGTAGATTTGAGCAAGTCTTGGTGAAGACTTGAGAGCAGATTGAGAAAGTTCTTGAGAGGACTTGAAGGCATATTTGAGTAAGTCTTGGTGAAGACTTGAGAGCATATTGAGAAAGTTCTTGAGAGGACTTGAAGGTATATTTGAGCAAGTCTTGTGTTAAGACTTGAAACGACATTAAGAGTAGGATTGAATGATTTGTTCAAGCTTTGTGTTAAGGCTTGAGGAAGATCTAAGAAGAGTTGATTGATTGATTTGTTCAAGCTTTGTGTTAAGGCTTGGGGTAGATCTAAGTAGAGTTGATTGATTGATTTGTTCAAGCTTTGTGTTAAGGCTTGGGGTAGATCTAAGAAGAGTTGATTGAGTGATTTGTTCAAGATTTGTGTTAAGGCTTGGGGTAGATCTAAGCATAGTTGATTGGTAATTTGATCAAGCTTTGTGTTAAGGCTTGAGGATAAATTTGAGACAGAAGTTAGTGCATATTGTTTGAGCAAAGATAGAGAAGATTTGTACTAGACTTGGGATAGAGTTTGGTGTAGACTTGAGATAGAGCTGAGAGTAAACTTTGGAGGTGACAGAGTAAAGAGGACAATAGTCTCTAGTGGATAGAGATCCATTAGCTAGGGTAGTGGGGATAGAGGTCTCTAGTGGATAGAGATCCATTAGCCAGAGTAGTGGGGACATAAGTCTTCTAGAAGATCATTAGCCAGAGCAGAGGGGAAAGAGTTCTCTTATGGATAGAGTTCCATGAACCAGAGCAGAGGGGAAAGAGTTCTCCTATGGATAGAGTTCCATAAAATAGAGTAGAGGGGAAAGATTTCTCCTATGGAGTGTGATCCACGAACCAACTGGGAAGATAGAATTCTTCTATGGAGAGAGATCCACGAACAAGTTGAGGAGATAGAGGTCTCTTGTATCAAGTTCCACAAACCAGATAAAAGGAGAAAGAGTTCTCCTATGGAGAGAGATCCACAAATAAGAGTATAGGGTATTGGTGTCTCCTTTGGATAAATGTCCATAAACATTGTAATAGGGAATTGATTCCCAAGAAGATTTGTTGAGAAAATTTTAGTAGAAATATTTTCTCCATGGAGTAGCCCACATTGGTGAACCACGTTAAATTGGTGTCTCTATTGTGTGTGATGATTTGTGCATTGATTTAATTAATACTATTGATATTGCCATTTATAATATTGGATAATATTATTTGGGAAAGAAAAGTGAAAGTTGACCTTATATTGTTCACCCCCACTCTCAGTATAAGCTTATGTTCTTCAATTGGTATCAGAGCTTGTTCCTTCGAAAGAGTTTAAAAAACTTGAAGGAAAAGTATACAGGAACACATATGGCATCTCAGAGTGGATCTTCAGCAAATAAGGAACAATTATGCTTTTTGGAGCATAAGAATGAAGACTTACTTGATGGCACAAGGATATGAGACATGGCAAGTAGTTGAGGATGTATTCACACCTACAACTACTCCTCCCACAGATAAATATGGTAAGATCTTATATGTGAATGATACCAAGGCTAAGAATGTAATCTTAAGTGGTTTACATGAAGTAGAGTTTGTAAAAGTTATGCATTGCAAATTAGCAAAGGAAATTTGGGATAAATTGAAGCAAACATATGAGGGAGAAAAAAAGGTCAAAATTGTAGAATTACAAAATCACAAAAAGACATTTCAAGACTTGAAGATGAAAGAAGAGGAAGATATTTTTGCATACTTACTTCAGGTGGATGAGTTTGTTAACACCATGCGAGGACTTGATTTTAAAATAGAAGAATCTGATGTTGCTCAAAAGGTTTTAAGGTCACTCCCTATGAGGTATAATGATAAAGTTTCAACCATAGAAGAAATAAGAGATATTGAAACTTTTACTATAGATGAGTTATATGAAACTCTCACAACTTATGATATGAGAATAGGCTTTCCAAAGAAGCCCAAAGAAAATAAGACAAAGATAAGAATACAAATTCAAGTGATGAGTCATCCAGTGATGAAGAATCAAACTATGGTAGAAGGAACAATAAGGACTCACGAAAGCACAAAGGTATGAAAAATAGTGAAGTGTTTCAATTGTGGTAAATATGGTCACTATGCATCTAACTATCCAGAATTTGGAAGTAGTAGTAGTGAAGAGAAGCAAGATCATAAGAGAAAGGAAGGCAAAAAATCCAGGTATGAAAAGAAAAATAGGTATGGACAAAGCAAGCATGAAAATAAGTTTTTTCAGAGGCATAAGAAGAGTTTTTATGTGGATAAGACAAGCAAGGTTTCAAGTGATAGTGATGAAAGATCCTTAGATAGTGAAGAAGAATAAATTATCTTCTTGGTAATAGAGGAAGAAGGAAATTTTCCTAGTGAAAAGAAAGACCACAAGAAGGAAAACAAAAAGAGAAATTTAGAACTAAATATCTCTAAAATAATTGAAAAAGGTCATAAAGCAGAATTCAAGATTCAAGGCTCAATTTCAAGAATGTGATGAAGAGAAAGGAAAGTTTATACAAGACTGAAGACAAGGAGATTTAAAGAAAAGTTTGAAGCAAAGGTCTTAGAATGTGAGAGATTAGGACAAGAGGTAGTTCTCTAAGGATGGAAATGGAAGAGTCTAAGGACAAGCTACACAAGTTTTGGAAAATTTCAAAGATTATGGATAATATTATCAATGCACAAAGACCTTCATCTAACAAAATAGGACTTGGTTTTGAAGAAGGACAAGAGAAACAAGAAGAAGGGTCAAGCTCAAGATCCAAAGAGGAAGAAGGTTCAGAAGAAGAGAGTGAAGGAGAAAGTGAGACTTATGAGAATAAGTTGAAAATAGAAGTTTCACCAAGAAAGAAAACAATGCACAAACAACAACAAAGGAACATCATAGGGAAGAAGGGACTAAGATAGCAATTGCTCCAAGGAAATATTTCTTCAAAGGACATTGTTTCTTATGTAATAGTTTTGGTCATAGGGCTATGAATTGCAGGACTCATGGAAAGAAGGAGGATGGTATTACTAAGAGGAAGTTCAAAGATGGATATTTCTTTCAAGGGTATTGCTACTCTTGTAATCAATTTGGTCATAAAGCAATTCATTATAATGGTTCATGATAGAGATAGGTATGGCTTCACCAGGAGGAACTTCAAGACACTTGCACCTTCAAGGAACCACAAAATTAAGTGTTATAAGTGCAATAATTTTGGGCATAAGACCAAGTGGTGCAGAATAGTTTTTCCAGAGCTTCCAGAGATATGCAAGAACAAGGATACTCAAAGGGACCAAAAGGGTATGTTGAGAAAGAATGTTGACAAAGGAAAAGAGCATTGTATGTTGGGAGTAATTTTACTCCCACCCCAAAATTAATCACCTCAAGGAGAGGAGGTGGGGAGGGGGCTAAGCTAAGAGTCTTATCTTTAGCCCCAAAGGAGTCCCTTTTCCATTGATTTCAAAGGGGAGAGATATTTGAGTTAGGGGGAGAGCATTCAGTCAGGGGAAACAGTTTCTCAAGGGGAGCAAAATTGGAAAAAGGTAAAAGGAATGCTTAAAGGAAAAAGGGTTGCCATCAATGACAAAGGGGGAGATTGTTAGAAATTTGAGCATGTTTTGTTGTCATTGATGTCAAGAGGTTTGATATCCCAATTTGATGGAATTAATGTCAAAAAGGTTGATTAATGTTAAGAGGTTAGAGGTCCTAAATTGATGGAAATATTTGTGAGAATATTTCTCTTGATGTCACATGAGTTATAAGGCAACAAGAAGAAAGGAATACCTCTCCATAACATTTGAAAAAGAATTTATAAATTACCTTGGTGGTAATTTGGTAAAGGTTAAAATATTTATTAATGGTGGCAATAAATTACCTTGGTGGTAATTTGGCAAAGGTTAAAATATTCATAAATGATGGCAAGGTTATCCCTAAAAATAAAAATCCCAAAAGGTTTTTAAATATTTAAATTATAATATTTAAATCCTTTAAGCATTTTGATAACTAACCTTGAAAAATGTCACATAGAACGGTGGTTAGTTATAAGACAGATTTTAAAGACATATCTCCATCCAAGAAAAAAGGTATGGGTACATCATCCTTTGTTTGAAGTGTTTATTGAAATGAGCATGTGAAACATAAGGTGGAGTGAAAAGGATTATTTGATAAGCATTTTTAGAAATGTATGAGAAAGTTTTGAGTACCTCATTGGTTGAATTATTGAGTAAAATTCCTGAGCATTGGTTTTGAAGTGATATTAAAAAGTGAATGTGCAAACATTAGAAATCAATTTTGTGAAAGCAACAGACTTAATGATTGAGTAGAACATATTGAGTTTTTGATAAGTACATCATTCTATATATGTTCCAAATCTTAAATGAATTCTGAATAGAATATGTCTAAATTACTTCAAGTTAAAGGAATTACTTTGAATAATAGACAAAGCATTTGCTAGCATTGTGAGGAAGATTTGAAATTGATTGAGCATATTTTGTGAGTTATTTTGAGCATGTGTTAGAGCAATTTTGAGCATATGGTAGAGTATACTTGAGCAAGTCTTGGTGAAGACTTGAGAGCAGATTGAGCAAGTTCTTTAGAGGACTTGAAGGGAGATTTGAGCAAGTCTTGCTGACAACTTGAGAGCAGATTGAGCAAGTTCTTGAGAGGATTTGAAGGTATATTTGAGCAAGTCTTGTAAAGACTTGAAATAGTATTAAGAGTAGGATTGATTTGTTCAAGCTTTGTGTTAAGGCTTGGAGAAGATCTAAGCAGAGTTGATTGATTGATTTTTTCAATATTTGTGTTAAGGCTTGGGGCAGATCTAAGCAGAGTTGATTGATTAATTTGTTCAAGCTTTGTGTTAAGGCTTAGGGTAAATCTAAGCAGAGTTGATTGATTGATTTGTTCAAGATTTGTGTTAAGGCTTGGGGTAGATCTGAGTAGAGTTGATTGGTGATTTGATCAAGATTTGTTTTAAGGCTTGAGGATAGATTTGAGATAAAAGATAGTACAAATTTATGAGTACATTTGTGAGTAGAGATAGAGAAAATATGTACTATATTTGGGACATAGTTTTGTGTAGACTTGAGATAGAGTTGAGAGCAAGCTTTGGAGGTGATAGACTAAAGGACAACAGTCTCCAGTGGATAGAGATCCATTAGCTAGGGCAATGAAGATAGAGGTATTTTATGGAGAGATATCCACAAGCCAGAGTAGTGGAGGTAGAATTATTCTAGAAGATCATCAAACCAAAGCAAGGATAAGGAGTTCTCCTGTGGATAGATATCCATGAACCATAGAAAGGAGAAAGAGTTCTCCTGTGGGTAGAGTTCCAAAAACCAGAGCATAGGGGAAAGAGTTCTCCTATGGATAGATATCCACGAATAAAAGTAAGGAGAAAGAGTTCTCATGTAGATAGAGTTCCACAAACTAGAGCAGAAGGAAAATAGTTCTCCTATTGAGTGTGATCTATGAACCAGCTAGGAAGATAGAGTTCTTATGTGGAAAGAGATCCACAAACCATTTGAGGAGATAGATATCTCCTAGATCAAGTTCTACGAACTAGAGAAAAGGAGAAATAGTTATCCTATGAAGAGATATCCACAAATCAGAGTATAGGGGATTGATGTCTCCTTTGGACAAAGGTCTATGAACATTGTAATAGGGAATTGATTCCCAAGAGATTTGTTGAGAAAATTTTACTAGAAATATGTTCTCCGTGGAATAGCCCACATTAGGTGAATGACATTAAATTGATGTCTCTATTGTGTGTGATGATTTGTGCATTGCTTTTATTACTTATATTGATATTGCCATTGATAATATTGGATAATATTGTTTAGGAAATAAAAGTGAAAGTTGGTCTTATATTGTTCATTCCCCCTATCAATATAAGCTTGTGTTCTTCATTAGTAGAAGCCCAAAAAATACTAGGTTTGGGTGAAATCTATGTGGAACGTAATGAACCAAACTCCCAAAGAAGAGCACATGTTAATGTAGGCATAAAATCCTAATAACCAGACCCACATAGTGGGGGCTCACAACAAGAAAGCATAATCATGATTTTAGTAAAATTACAAGGCAATTTAGCATACCAGATAGTTGATCTCAAAAGATATGTTTGGTCCAAGGATGATCAACCATATCAAATAATTGATCATGTCCAACTAACAATAGTAAACAAAACAATGTGATGAAGCTTAAAGTCAGGTTAAGGAGTTCACAAGAACCCTAGATGTTGCACGTTATGTAGGGATGTATAGTCCCTTGGATGAGTGTTATTTTATCTATAAGAGGGTACAACACATAAGACGTTGTCCTAAGTTCTCTAGAGAGATATTTATGGATCCAAGGATATTAATGGTAGAAAATCCCTATAGCAAATCTATAGCATGGGTGATAATACCATCATATCAAGCAGATCCAGATCTTGAAGTCTTGGTATTATACATTATTAATGCAAAAGTGCTATAAGCAAGAATTTTGAAAAGAGAATTTTCAATATTTGGGGGAAAAAGGCCTCGCGTATCATCTATAAATATGTATTATTTTTCTCATTGTAAATTATAAAAAATCCACCCATTCTCCTAAGGGGTGCTTTCTTTCATTCTCTTCTATGTATTGGCCTATCTCAAGCCTTAATAACCATATGGAGAGTTTTCAAACCTCTTTTATCTACATATATGTAACTTGAAGTTCACACTAGTAAGAATTTATGACTAATGAAATCCTTATCTTGGTTCTTGTGTGGGTGTTTTATTTTATCACATGATCTTGGGGACCAATGTTCCTCGTGCATTGTCAATTTTTGCATGTGTTCACTCAACCCATCATGGTACAAGAGGGTCTTATTAGGCCTTTGGCACATCGCTACCCTTAGAATAGGCTAGATATATTTTACTTTTTACAATTTACTTTCCACATTATTTCATGTTTTTATTTTCCCTTTTGACTAAATAAGTTAATTAGAATAGGTTAGCATAGCTCTAGAAAGACAAGCACCAAAGATCATTTCCAAATAAAAAAGTCAACCTTGAATAAAAATCCTCAAAGGTTGTTTGATGGGGTCACATCCCATGCTTCCCCAAGCTTCCTAGCACTAGCAACCCCTCCATGATGCACATGGTATAAGAGGGATCCACTATAGAAGACGAAGGGTCAAATCACAAGAATAGGGGGTCACAAAACCCAAGGGATGTAGGGGTTACTTTGGCTCCCAACAAGAAATATTCTATTATTTGTCATGGGTATTTCACACACCAATATTATGCAAGCCTTGTATTTAAATAAAACTTCATAAATTTTCTTTAGTAGCTTCCCTACATTTAGAAAATTGTGTTTAAAACTAGGTACATAGAATGTATCATGAATATTTTTACCTCTCCTTGATTTGGTTTGAACAACTAGAGTCCCTTTAACAACAAATTCAATAGTTTTATCATTCCCCGATGTCACATTATTCTTTATCATTTCATTCATTTCAACAAATAACTCTTAGTTACTTATCATATGGCTAGAAGACCTAAAATCAAAAATCCAAAAATCATTACCTAATTTTCTAATTTTTGTTAAAATCTTATCCATCATCACTCATAAAATTTATTGATGAAGGATTTATTACTTTCAATTTTAACTGGTTGTAAATATAAACTCCTATAAACAACATTGTGTATACTCATTGTATACTTTATTTACTTTATGTATTTTCTTATTTTTTTTATGCTTATAAAAAAATGTGCATGCTATGCTCTTATTTTATTTATTCTTAAGGATTAAAAAAAAAAAAACAATTACTCAGCATACAATTACTCAACATACATATATCTTTTTTATGATGCTAAGAAACATGTTGGTGTAAAATATCATTCAGTTTTGAAAGATAAAAGATAGTTGTATTAAAATAAATAAATAAATGAAACAAAATAAATCTAAAAATTGCACGCTACATCATTCCCATCTAGTGGAAACGATGTATGAAGAGGTAGACATGTCTCCCTTCTTATTATTAAAAAAAAAATTGCAATTTGGTTCCCATATTCAGCTGTATGAAGGGCTCTTTGATAGGCCCTTTTATCAATCAAAAAGCCAAAATACCGTGCTGTTCCCAACACTTGGTTAAAAATACCTTTGCCTCCGTGAATATAGCCGTCGGAAATTGAAATATAAATAAAATCACATGACCACAGAATCAAATCATTTGATTCGAAAATAGGACCTTTTCTAATTTACCTCGAATATCATATTCAGTAGACGGTCTGGAGGCACCACAAGGATACTGCAAAAAAATTAAAATAAAAAAACATTGCATTACATTAGTCTCGGTCTGGAGGCACCACAAGGATACTGCAAAAAAATTAAAATAAAAAAACATTGCATTACATAGTCTCATTCAAACAATACCTAGAGAGGTAAATATCAGTTGCATTAATACCTGAAGATGTAGAGTTCCATCTATCTCACCTGCCCATTGAAGTGTTGGAAAAACATGGTGCCACTTTTGAACACGTTGCAATTTCTCAAAACAAACCCGTATGTTGTTAGTTCCTGCAACATTCGTGAAAGAGGTGCTCCCCATCTGTTGGAAGTGCTGACTGTGATATTCACTTCACCATTCTCAACCTTTATCGAAATATTTGGAGGAGAGGAACAGGCCGTGGAAGACGAAGTATTCAATGTTTTATTTGTTAAATCCATATCCTCATTAGATAATGAAGAAGATCTAGCAGTTGGGCTGTCCTCGGCCTCTGGGGTACTGCTCAGTAGCAGCAATTTCTTCGTGTTTTTCAACTCTTCTAATTTGGTTTCAGCCACAGGTATATACTTGAGCGTGTCATCAAGTATTGTGGATTGCTCTTTCTGCATAACAGAAGGAAGTTGTTCCATAATAAGTCTGTCGTTTTTTTTTTCCCAAAACAGGTTCATTAGCTTTTAAATAGTCTGACACTTGACAAATGGTATTCATGGGAAAACACAATGAAGAAATACAACATGATCTTTGCAATGAAAACATTCTATTTTGATTTTGAGTCGAAGAGGATTATTGCTTAAATAATAATTTGTGAGATTATTAAGCTGCTAAGCTTCATAATCCTCTATTAACAAGCCTCTTGACTTCATGATAATTAATGAGACAATTCTAAGGATTATACCTGATGTCAGAAGAAATCACTTCATCTCTGCAAATCCTGAAGATTCTATAGTCTTAATCTTTTTATACTAAACAAAATGTTCGACTCTATTTGACCGTGCATTGGTTGAGACCACAAAATGCAGGAAGATTTAATTTCTTACATTAAGATTGGTTTTTCGAATTCCCACACTATGAATCCTGGAAATTTTGTTCACACCTATGCAAATCTAAAATCCCTGCAGATATCTAGCTGCTGCTCATCACAAGGTATAGACTACACTGACAGCGGTGGGCCCTTCCTTAAGCTATAGAACACAGTCACGGTGGTGTAGGTCCTTCCCTACTTGACAAACTCCTATGGGACTGGTATATAGGTTTTTAAAGTGGGTTTCAATCCCACAGACCTAAGATTGGAGGATTGGAGGTTCAAACCTTATAGTCATAGCTTCCTTACAAAAGTTTTATTTTTAAAGCTTGATATGTAACGAAAGAATGAAATATAAAACTTTCTACTTAGACGACTACCACGTCCGACGGGATAGGTAGGGTGATTTCCTTACGGCAGGGGTCCCGTTCTGCACCAACACCCGGTACCAGTTAAGGAATTACAGGAACACGAGAACTGAGGACTTTTAAAACAGATGACATTTAAATCTAGACAAGAAAAGTAGCCATTAGCTTAAACTATTACCTCTTCTAAAACGGCAAAGTATCCATTTATGATGTGTTGATGCCATCACAATGAATTACCTCTAAAATACCTCTACTTATAAGCAATCCTTTGACATATGTTTTATTTACCAGATGTATGAATTGATTTTTGCGGCTATGAAGTGGAAGGGTTCAAAGGCATTCAGAAGAATATACATAATTACCTTCGAAGGGGTAGAATGGGGAAGGAGCGAATGGAGTGTCATGAAGAGGTCGTGCATACACTTTCGCCGTTCCCTTTCCAATATCTTGTGATTCTCTTTGGGGCACGACGATACTCCTTTTATGCGCTTCTGCACTCCTAGCTGCACTTTCATCTTTTTTCCAGCCTTAGAAGCACGGGATCTGCCCTTCCCGTTTGATTCTGAATCAGATACTGCACTCACTTCACTTGGTTTTCTCTGTGCAGCTTCCCTCGGCATTTCGGTGCTTGCAGTGTTTCCTTGATATTGTTGAGGCATCTGTTCTTCACTTGGTAGCATGGGATCGGAGGAAATAAGGTCGTCCCATCCTTCAAAGCCAATGTTAAGGTCATCTTGATGGCAGGGGTTCGCAGCAAGAAAAACATCAGTGGAGATTTGATCCGCGTGATATGGTGACTGCAAGCAGTCCAGCGACAGCAGATCCTCAAAGTTGCCCCGATGAAAAGCAGCTGCAAGCAGTCTAGGGCTCATAAGAGATGAGTTTTGCACTCCAAAGTCCATTGACCTCCAAAATAGAATGGAATGGAAAGGGTTTCCACAAGGGCGGGCCGGGGGAGAAGGCAAGTGGAAGCTTGTTATGCCGACCCGCATAAGCAGCTCTTATAGAGTTTGAACGTGTTTGTGCGAGGAATCGACAACGATGCACCATATTTAATAATGGCGAGGTAAAACGCTAAATGCCAGGGGATAGGCAAAGAAGGTCAAATTATGTGAGTGGGGCTGTAACAATCGAGGCTAGTCGGTGCGTTCACAACCTATCTTTTAGGTTTTGTTTATTTGCCTTGGAAACAGTGAAGGAAGCATGCATTTTGATAAAGTTTGTGTTAAGTTGCGCGTACAAAAGATCCAGCGTTTCCTGTACGCATGAAAGCATTGTAATCAGTGAAAAGGGTTTTAAAAGGCCGTTCACATGCAATCAATTTACGGCTTGTACAGACAGTCTAATCGTCATCACCAACACTAAATACCGGCAAAACATAATATATATTAAAAACCTGTTTATTTAGAATAAAACTTTGGTCTTCCCTGGAAGGAAACAATATGATATTCTCTTAGGTCACGTTTCATAATCTTCTTAGGGAACAATATTGAGATAAAAACTTTTCCACAATCATTTAAAAACAACTCTTAAAATATAATCAATGGGAACCAAAACCTAAATTAATAAGCGGATGTTAGAGACATGGATTAACATATAAATCTATAAATGGATTAGCAGTTAATTTAGTTTTAGGATAAGCTATTTATTTTCAAAACTGCAGGTTGTCCAATAGGCGAGAAATGCGAAAGACGTTCAGTTTATAAAATATCTGAGAGACATCATCAAGAGTATCCAGTTTTCTTTTTTTATTATTATTAAATTATTATTTAATTTTGTCAACCAAACTTGAAAGGGAGGTGTTTTTGGAGGGTAGTGATCTTCCAATCTAAGTGATAAATTTTTGGTTGACCGGTTTTGCTTTAGTGTCCATGATGAGGACTCCAATTAACATCTTGTTAAAGGATGTATAAGCCAATTTCATTGTTGAGTTTTCTTCGAATCTAAACATAATTTTTCATCATATAACCTATCATGGATTGAAAACAATATCTTATGCATTGGAGGCAAAGTTAGGATGCAATCAAAGAAAAAGGTGAGGGTGAATTTATTTCCTTTAAATTTAAATTAATCAATGGTAAGAATTTATTTTTTTAGATGTAAAGGTGTATTATTACTTAAAAGGTGTATTTAGATTTTTTAATATATAATTGGTTTTATTGTAGGAATTTTAAAACTTGATTAATATGTTGTAGGTGTTATTTCCATGTTTTATTGTAGATCAGTATGTTATTGAAAAAGATCAATGTAAAATTTTGTTGGTAGGGTTTTAAAACCCTATTCATTAATCTTTGGAAATTCAATGACGCATTATGATAACAAAGGACATAATCAAGAAGTCATAATACCCCTCATGGATTTTGAAAGCTATTTTGGGGATGTTATCCTTGTGAACATGAATCTAATGATACCTTGACTTGAGGTCCAATTTGGTAAAATATTGAGCACCATGCAATTCATCCAACAAATCATCAATCATAAGGATGGGAAACTTATCCTTGATGGTTATATTATTGAGTTCATGGAAGTCCACACACATTCTCCATGACCCATCCTTCTTTCCAAGTAGTAATATGGGAGTTGAAAAAAGACATGCTTATATGGATGAGCCATGTGACTAGTAGTTCCTTCACCAAATTCTTCTGGTGATATGAATACTTGTATGACCAAATATTTAGAGGTTAACTCATGCACACTAAGTTGATTCTATGATCTTCCAACTAACTACGCAATAACTATTTAGGCTTAATGAAGACCTACTAATTCTTAGTTGAGATAGTTGACAAATTTAAAGGTATCTTATCATCCTAGATAACACATTATTAGATGTGGTAAAACTAACCCACAACTATCCTATAACCCTTCTTAATCAGTCTCTACATCTAATTGGATGTTATAATTTAGGGATTTTCAACACTCAATCCTTAGATGGTGTGGGTTCTATTATTTATAGTGAACTACATCCCAAGTTCTAAAAATTTCTAATTCACTATTCCCAATGTTCATAACCAAGGGTAACCCAATACAATATCTACTCCATATAATATGATTGTATAGAGATTAGTCTAACAATGATAGTCACCTATGGATAGATGAGCATTTTAACAACTCCCCTTAAAATTCATGATGTCCCTATTAGTATTTTATCTAAAATTGGTCATCTACAAATGAAACAGTCTACTCTTTTTGCAACACTAGGGTCAACAAAATTATCAATACTACTCGAGTCCAATAGGATCAAAACTTTGTTCTCTTTGAGAAATCCTTGGATCATCATCCATAGGGGGTCCATATTCTTGCAATTGCAATTTTATATCCATTTATTATAGTGGCTCTTCTACTAATTCCATAAATGTATCCCCTATTGCTATAGAAGTTGAAGCACTACTCATATCCAAAACATAAGAGATGTTGATTTTGATCTTGTGCTATTATGTCCAATTTTTATCATAATTATAATAAAATCCCTTGGCTCTATGGTTGGTTATATTCTTTGGGGTCAACCTCTTAACTATTGGAGCTTTTGAATTAGTATTATTTATGAATTCAAAGGTTCTATTTTGAAATGTAGGGGTCCTATCACTACAAAAGGCTTTTAAGGGTAGCTAAAATATGATGGTAAAAATCACCCTAATAGACCCTAAGAGGATATTTTAAAATCCTCATTAAAAATATACACCAAAAAAAGCTTTTAAGCTAACTAAAATATGATGGTTGTCTATGACAGTAAAAAATTGCCTTAATAGACCCTAAGAGGATAGTTTAAAACTAACCTTAAAAGCCTTCAAGTAGCTAGGTCGACGATGATGGTACGAACCTAGAGCAACTGGTGAGAGATTTCTCTTACACTGGATCAACAACAACGAGAGAATGGGCTTGTTGGAAGCAGCCCCAATGGTTAGAACCGTGATTTTAAGTTACTAAAAATAGCATGGCTATAACCAACTCCCTATGTACCTAAAAAATAAGTTACTCAAATCCCTGTTTTCCAAATAGATAATTTTATAAAAAATAGTGTGGCTACTACCAACTTCCTATGTACCTAAAAAAATAATCTATGAGAACGAAAAAATAAATAAATACACAAGTTAGAAACATGGGATAACATATAATTTTCACAAACATGAGAAACACAATGGGAAATGAAATCTATAAATATAAGCAGCTAATTTAGTTTTAAGATAAACTATTTATTTTTAAAACTCCAAGTTGTACAATAGGAGGAGAAATTCTAAATACATTCTCTTTATAAAATATTTGAGATAGATCATCCACAATGTCTAGTGCTTTTTTCCTTCTGGTCATGAAAATTTAGAGTTACTTTACAAATTGAACTTTGTATTCATGAGGTTATAAGAAATTGCTAAGTCTTTAGGCTATTCATTAGTAGCACTTTTCTTTTGGTATATTATCGATGGTTGTAACATAGTTTTTTGAGCCCATCTTATCGTTCCTTTATCAATTTCATAATCTAAAAATGGATAGACATTGAGCCCATATTATCGTTATAACTTTGTATTCATGAGGTTATAAGAAATTGGTAAGTCTTTAGGCTATTCATTAGTAGCACTTTTCTTTTGGTATATTATCGATGGTTGTAACATAGTTTATTGAGCCCATCTTATCGTCCCTTTATCAAGTTCATAATCTAAAAATGGATAGACATTAATATTATTTGAATTATTAAGTGATGATTGATCACACACTTTTCTTGCTATGGCTTAAAATTTGTATTTGCTTAAATTTTTTACTCTTAAACTTTCATGATATTTTATTTTTTCAACATTACTTTTCTAAGTTTATACTAATGTAATAGTTTCTATGAGGATAGTGGGAAACTAGCCTAAATCTAGAGGTCAACAGAAGCTATTGGTAACCTTTTCAAACCTTGTTTAAATTCAAATTGGGTGCATAAAATCTTAATTAGAAGTCAAGGCAATTTTTTGGTTCAACAAGTACCCAAGTACTAGGTACGAATAGCACTTGAACAAATGTTTCTATAAGGTAAATTTAGATCTCAATCAAAGGAAATTTTCTATAAGGGTACTTCTACCTTATATGAATAATTTAACTTATGAATATCTAAGACATGTTATGAGTGTGGTTCTTTGAATGCAAAAGAACTATTTTATATAAGATAATTATGGAAGAATTTTCATAGCAATTGACTCCAAAATATAACATAATAAACTATGGGACTTTAAGTAGTATCAAGTTTGAATGTTGTCATACTAAAAGTGTAACTATCAAAAAAAAGTTTGGAAATAAAATTTTATTACATTTTAGTTGTCTTTGTTAAACACTACACATGAAATAATTTTTTTAGTAATGCTTAAGAATATTGCCTCCTTATTCTTATTGAATTATTAAATTTATTTATTTTGAATATTAAAAAAACAAAATTGTCACCCAAAAGAGGGGCATCACAATTATATAAAATGTAAGAATAAAGTTCTTCAAATATCTTTGTCTTAGTTTTTTTTTTTTTAAGGTGGTCTCATGACATAAAATTCTAGCCCTAAGACTAATGTATATCTCTTTTTTCTAATGTTGATGGAAAAGTTGTTGGTATGAATTTTTTATTACTTTTGAGTGATAAAATATAACCTATTGTTTCTTAAAAAACTAGAAAGTAATTTTAAAAAATAAAATAAATCTAAAAACTGCACTTTATATCGTTCTCATCTAGTCGAAACGATGCAACAAGAGGTGAAATATGAGATATATCTCCCTTATTATTATTTAAAACATTTATACAACTTGTTCCCCATATAGTGAAATAAACAACATTTCTGACACCCATGTAATGCTTCTTTGATAGGCCCTTTTATCCATCCATAAGGTCAAAAGCATTGAGTAATTATTTTTTTGCAATGCTTACGTGTAAAGATGAGCACGCATGTTTTTGTATAAGCATAAATAAATTAGGAAGATAAATAGAAATAAATAAAGCATGCAATGAGCATGCATAGTTTTGTTTTCACGAGTTCATATTTAGAACTAGTTAAAGCTAAAAGCAAAGGATAAGAAAGAAGTTAATTTTTAGAAAACAAAATCGTATAAATTATAATATTTATGATAAAAATAAGTAAGCAAGTTTAGAGTAATTTGCTTTTGCACACTTATGTTTTTTCCTTACCAATTATGTGAGAAGCTTTCCATTCGGGTGTAATTTGATTTTTTTTGTTAATTGCTATTGTTTTTATTTATACTTTGTTTAGGGTGCTTTGTTTTGCAAGTCTTATTTTCAATAATTGGTATCATAGAATAGGTTGAGAGAAGCTGGAAGAGATGGCAAAAGGTAATAATCTCATGATAGTTCCTCTATCCAATGGGGAACAATATGATTATTTAGCAATAAAAATGCAAACTCTAATGATTTATAAAGAAGTTTGGGATATTGTGTAGGATGGCTATGTGGAGCCATAAGATTGGAATGCATTGACAACACAAGAAAGAACCAGCAAGAGGAAAGAAAATAATAAAATACATTAGTAAGGTATTTCATCTGAAGTTATATGGATAAGAGTATTTTTTAAAATTTTGATTTAGCTACAAGTGCTAAGGAGGCATGCGACACATTACAACTATCTTAGCAAGGCACAAGCAAGGTGAAGTTGGTCCTTTTGCAAAATCTAAGAGGAGAATTTAAAACTTTACGAATGAAATAAAATGAAGAGATTGTCGATTTTCATGTTTATGTGTAGAATATTATTAACCAAATTCATATCCATAGAGAAGATATTACAAATTAGGTAATTTATGAGAAAATATTAAGGTATTTACCTATGACATGGAATTTCATAGTTACTACAATTGAATAAAGTAGAGATTTATCATTTTGAGGTTTGATGATTTGATGGATTCAATAATATCTCATGAGATTAAATTAGATAAATTTATTATAGACTCAATGTAGGATTTTTTAGTCAAGTCAAGGGTTTGAAAGGACACCAATTGCCTTAGTTCACTCCAAGAGGAAAATAAATCCTCAAAAAATGGAAGAGGTTGGAGAGCACATGGACATGGAGGAGGCTAAAGTGGAAGAGGTCATGGACAAGGAGACATAGAAAAGAGGAAAATCCAATGTCTTAATTGTAATAAATATGGGCATTTTAAAAATATTACTAGAAGAGGCAAAAGGACTTGTAAAATAAATCAACAAATTTAACAAGTGATTATGGAGAATATTTTGGAACAAATATTTCTCTCTCATATAAAGCAGCTAAAAAATAGGTAATTATATGTGGATTCTTGATATTATGGGTATTCTAACCATATGACAAGTAATAAAGAGTTATTTGTTGAAATGAATGAAATGGTGAAAAATAATTTGACATTAGGAAATGATAAAAAACTAATAAAGCTATTGGTAAAGGGACTCTAGTTGTTCAAACTAATAAAGGTAAAAAAATATTCATGATACATTCTATGTACCTAGTCTTAAACACAATTTGCTAAGTATAAGGCAACTATTGTAGAAAAATTATGAAGTTATATTTAAAGGTATGGTTTGCATGATATTTCACAATAATGCAATATTGATGTGTGAAATACCCATGAATAACAATATGAGAGTAATTTGATATGGCATAATATATTATAACCTAAGTTTCAAATGATAAAATATTTTATAGGTGAAAAGTATGGTGCATGGACTACCAAACATTTGAAAAAAATATGAAGTATGCTTTGCATGTGCACTCAAAAAACAACATAGAAATTTTTTGTCAATGGGAAGGTAATGGAGAGCCTTAAAATGATTGTAGTTGATTCATGCAAATATATACAATCCCATGAAAACAACAAGTCTTGGTTATCATTTTTATTTTCTTGTATTCATAGGTGATTATATCAAAAATATTTGGGTATTATTTTTGAAGGAGGAAAGTAAAGCATTTAAATGTTTTGCAAATATGAAAGCAATGGTTGAAAAATAAAGTGAACATTGTATTAAAATTTTAAGGACTAACAAAGGAGGTGAATTTACCTCAAAAGAATCTATGGCATATTGTATAGAAAAATGAATTAAAATACAATTAATAATTGCTCTCACACCACAACAAAATAGTGTGGATGAACATTAAAATAATACGAAGCATGTGGGAAGTGAATTTTAGGGAAAATATGTTACCACTACTATATATTTTTTGAATCAAATCCCAAATCATGCAGTATTTAATCACACACCTAAAGAAGCGTTGTAAGGATGGAATCCTATTGTAGGTCATTTAGGGGTTTTTGGGTCCATCGCATATGTGTGTGTTCTGGATAAACATACAAAATATTGGATGCTAAAAGTGAAAAGTATATTTTTATGGGATATTTAGATAAAAAACAAAGCATACATGTTGTGGAATCCTACGTTTCAAAAATTGGTTCTTTTTCATGATGTGATATTTGACGAAGGGAAAATTTCGAAATTAGATAAGTAGCAAGAAAATCAAGCATTCATAAAAGAAGAGTTTTTCATCCTAATGATAGTTTAGGAAGTAGTTTGATTGCAACTTATTCAACAAGTTGTAAAAGAAGATATAAAAGTCCTTAAGAGATATATGAGATGATCGAAGAGGTAATTCTTGACCTAGATCTTACACTATCTTTAGATATTAAAATTGAACTAACTACTTATGAAGATGCAATAAAAGCAAAGGTTTGAATTGCTACCAAGGAAGAGAATTTGAAGATGATCAAGAAAAATGACACATGGAAGCTGGTAAATATTTTAGAAGGAAAGGAATATATTAGATTAAAATGGGTCTACAAAACAAAGTACAACATAGATAAAACAATTGAAAAGCATAAAGTAATATTGATTGGAAAATGTTATTCTCAACAACAAAATTTTGATTACCTTGATACCTTTGCTCATATTGCAATATTAGATACTATTGGACTTATTTTAGCACTAATAACATAATACAAATGTAATGATTTACAAATGGATGTTAAATCTACCTTTTTAAATGGTATTTTGGATGAAGAAGTCTATGTTGAATAGTCCATAGGTTATGAGGGGGAAGGACAAGAGCTCAAAGTTTACAAATCAAAGAATGCACTCTATGGACTCAAACAAGCACTAAGAGAATGGTATAGAAGGATAGATGTATATCTCCATAGCTAAGGATTTACAAGATGTGTAAGCAAACCCACTTTGTATTTCAAATGTGCTAATAATAATGATATATGAATTATTTTCTTAGATGTATATGACTTGATATATACGATAAATACCATAAGGTTGATGAATGAATTTTAAATGACAACTAAATGAATTTGAGATGATAGATATGGATTCGATGGAATACTTTTTTGGGATTGAAGTGAGACGATTGGATGATGGTATTTTTATCTCATAAGGTAAATATGTTTTTGAATTACTTGAATAGTTTAGAATGTCAAAATACAAATATATAAGTACTCCTTTAAGTCTTAGTGAAAAGCATATTAAGGATGATGGATGTCGCAAGGTGAATCCTGCAATTTATAGAAACCTAGTACGCAAAAGTATCTTACAACTATTAGGATAAATTTAATGTTTGAAGTAAGTGTGGTTTCTAAGTTTATGCAAGATCCAAATAAGGCACATTTTAGGGTAGGAAAGAGAATATGAAGTATGTACAAGAAACAGGTAGTTTTAGAATACGATATAGCAATTTTGATAATTTTTATCTAGTTACATACATAGATAGTGGTTGGGTAGGTTGTCTTGATGATTGTAAGAATATTTCTAGAAATGTTTTCAAAATGGGAATTGGTCCTATTTCCTCATCATCCAAAAAAGAAAGTAAATTTTCCTTTATCTACAACAAAATCTAAATATATTATGGCAAATTCAGTAGTATGTCAAGCTATTTAGTTGAAAAGAGTATTGAAAGAATTGGATGTATCATAGTCTTTTATGATAATAAATCTACAATTGCTTTATCCAAAAATCTAGATTTTCATAATTATATGAAGGATATTGATGTAAGATATCATTTTATTCATAATCTAGTTGAAGAAGGACTACCAAACATTTTAACAAAATATGAAGTACGCTTTGCATGTGCACTTGAAAAACAACATAGAAAAAGTTTTTTAGTGGAAAGGTAATGGAGAGCCTCAAAATAATTGTAGTTGGTTCATGTAGATATATACAGTCCCATGCAAACACCAAGTTTTGGTTATCATTTTTATTTTCTTGTATTCATAGATAATTATAACAAAAATATTTGGGTATTGTCTTTGAAGGAAGAGAGTGAAGCATTTAGATGTTTTGCAAATTTGAAAGCAATGTTTGAAAAAGAAAGTGAACATTGTATTAAAATTTTTAGGACTAACAGAGGATGTCAATCACTCTATTTTGTTGTGATGTGAGAGTACTTGTTAATTATATTTTAATTCTCTTTTCTACAAAATACACCATAAATAATTTTGAGGTAAATTCACCTCCTCTATCAGTCTTTAAATTTTAATACAATGTACACTTTATTATTTAACCATTGCTTTAAACTTCACAAAACATCTAAATGTTTCATTCTTATTCTTTAAAAGGAATACCCAAATATTTCTGCTATAATCATCCATGAATATAAGAAAATAAAAATGACTACCAAGATTTGATGTTTGCATGGGACCATATATATCTGCATGATTCAACCATAATTTTCTTGAGGCTCTCCATTACCTTCTCATTTGAAATTTATTCCTATGTTATTTTTGGGTGCACATGCAAAGCATACTTCATCTTTTGCTACAATGTTTGGTAATCCATCTACCATATTTTCACCTATAAAATCTTCAATATTTTGAAACGTAAGTGACCATAACAATTATGTGATAGAAAATTACTATCATCAATTGAAACCTTCAACATATTTGTACTTGCATGTTGTTTTTTTATTGGAAATATTATATTATTGGTTAATAGGTATTTCACACACCAATATTCCATTATTTTCAAAGATCTTGCAAGCCTTGTCTTTAAATAAAAATTCATAATTTTTATCTAATAGCTTCCCTACACTTAGAAAATTGTGTTTAAGAGTAGGTACATAGAATAAATCATAAATATTTTTTCCCTCTCCTTGATTTGGTTTGAACAACTAGAGCCCCTTAACCAAATGTCAAATTATTATTTACTATTTCATTCATTTCAAAAAATAACTCTTTATTACTTGACATATGGTTAGAACACCCAATATCATGAATCTAAAAAAAATTACATAATTTTCTAGCTACATGATATGAGAGGAATATATTTGCTTTAGAATATTATCCATAATCACTCATGAAATTCGTTGATTTGTTTTGCATATCCTTTTGCCTTTTTAAGAAATATTTCTTGAAATACCCATATTTCTTACAATAGTGATATTTATATATTTCTCTTATCTATGCCTCCTTGTCCATGATCTCTTCCACTTTGACCTCCTCCATTCCCATGTCCTCTTCCACCTCTTCCACTTTTTGATGACTCATTTTCCTCTTGGAGTGAACTAGGGCTATTGTTACCCTTTCAAAACCTTGCCTTTACCAAAAAGCCAAATATAATTATTCAACATATTTATCCAATTTACTCTCATGGTATATTAGTGAACCCATCAAATCATCCAACCTCAAAACTAATAAATCTCTACTTTCTTCAATTGCAGTAGCTATGAAATTCTACTTCATTGGTAAAGACCTTAATACCTTCTCACAAATTACCTAATCTATAATATCTTATGCATGGATTGGAATTTGGTCAACAATACTCTACAATATAATATAAAAATCGATAATCTTTTCAATATATTTCATCTACAAAGTTTCATTTTCTCTCCTTAAAATTTACAACCAGACCAACTCCACTTTGTTTGTGCCTTGGTAAGATAGCTTCAATGTGTCTCATGCCTCCTTGGCAATTGTAGCTAAGGTAATTTTTGGAAAATTACTCTCATCCACAATGACAATACTCTAAATCAAATAACTTGCTAATGCATCTTTCTTATTTTCTTCCCTATTGTTGGTTCATTCTTGTGTTATCAATGTATTCTAATCTTGTGTCTCTACATATTCATCTTGAACAATATCCCAAACATTTTTCTAAACCATTAGAATATGTATTTTTATTGCCCAATAATTGTATTGTTTTCCATTGAAAGGGAAACTGTGATGATATTATTGTCTGCTTCCACATCTTCCAACCTTTCTCAACCTCTACTCTAATACCAATTGTTAAAAACAAAACCTACAAAACAAAACACCAAGAAAAACAACAATTGAACCAAAAAAAATGAACCCCAATTAAATGGTGCTCACAAATTTGAAGAAAATATATAATTATGCAAAAGAAAAAAACCCTCTAAAATTACTTACTTATTGTATCATAAACATCAAATATATTCAATTTGATTTTCTAAAAGTAAATTTTTTCCTTATCTTTTACTTTGAATTTTAACTATTTTTAAATATAAACTCTTATAATCAATAAGATGCTTTATTTACTCTATTTATCTTCCTCTTTTATTTATGCTTATCTGCATACTTACTCCATGCTCATCCTTGCCCTTAAGCATTTAACAAAAAAACAATTATTCAAGTATATGTATGCTCATTTTTTTTTTTTAAGTAATACTTCTTATACACATTCACCATGGAGATTGAACCCACGTCACATCACCCAAAATAAATACATCCTTTTATTGATGTATTTATTTATTTATCCGCTCATGTAGAGGATTTGGAGAGCAAGCGGGTAGTTAAAACTCTCTAGTTATCAAGAGACCCAGGTTCAAATCTCTCCCCTCACATGTTACATATATGTTATATATAAAAGGTTCCTCATAAAAAAAAACACAAAAAATAAATAAATGTGCACTTTACATCATTCCCACCCAGTGGAGACGATGCCACAAGAGGTGCAATACAAGAGATTCTCCCTTGTTATTTAAAAAATATATATACAATTTGGTGCCCATTTTTGACACTCGTGCAAGGAGCTTTTTGATAGGCCCTTTTATCCATCCAAAAGGCCATCCCGTTCCCAACACTAATAATTTTGTTTAAAAATGCCTTTGCCTCCGTCAAAAATTGAAAATATAAATAAAATCACACGGCCACGAAATCAAATCCTTGATTCGAAAATAGGACCTTTTCTAATCTACTTCGAATTGTTGGAAATATTAAACCAAACATCACGCCCGAAAGCGCTTCGACGCAAAGTCTTTTCGAAACACCTTGGAAAAATGATTCGGAGCGAAAGACAAATTGGCAGCCCCCAAAATTTGGTTCGCCGCGAAGTAAATCCAAATTTCCCTCCGAAGTGGAAATCAGCCAAAGAAAATATTAGGCGTGCAGATCAGGACATTGATTGCCCAAGCGTGCGAGCAGGTGGGGTCGTTCGGCAAGTGGTCGAAAGGCCAGTTCGACATTTAAAGTTTGTCAGCAGGTTGGTGAAGTTATCCCGCCTTTTGTCCTCATCCCCCGCCTATAAATACTCGGGCATTTTGTCATTTAGCAATAGAGGAGCGTAAGAGGAAGTGTGAGTGGAGAGAAGAGAAGAAGCAGTTTGGAGAGCCCAGAACAGCCACAATGCTAGGGTTTCATCTAGCGCAGTAGCAGAACGACAAAAGCAGCAGCAGCCATTAGCCAGAGAGTGGAGCAGCAATCTCCAAGAGTTATCCGTTGTGTTATCCTGTAGATGTTTATCTGTCATATGTTTGTAACCGCTTCAAAAGGAAGCCCTCTGTAAATTTGGCAATATATTTAATATATAAAATATATTTTTGGGTCTCTACGTATTTATCTTTTGTATCGGAGCATTGTTTTGCCGCAGATAATCCAGAGCTAGGGTTTGGCCCAAAGTGGGAAATCACCCGTTCGATCCAGTAAGGAGTCGGGATCATTTGTTTTGTGCCGAAGCACATTGCGGCATTCTATTTCGTCGAAATTGCCGTGGGCTGCCGAACCTCGTAGCCTTCCCGAAGTATTTTCACTTCGGCTATTTTTCCCACGAAGCATCAACTTTGGGAGTATCTACCCCGAAGTAGTTTTAATTCGGGAGTCTCTTCCCCCGAAACTCTCCCTCGCTGGAAACCTCCCCGAAGTTGTTCGCCGAAGCTCATACTAGCGAAGTATTTTTAGTTCGGCAAATCACTCCCCGAAGTGCATACTTCGGAAGCCTTTCTCTCCGAAGCTCTTTCCCTCGTCGAAGTCCGTCCCGAAGTAGAAATTTTTGAAGCAATTTTTGGACGCGATTTAAATCGACGAACTTCCTCTTGAAGTAAATTAAATCACCGAATCGTTTTCAGCGACACGATTTATCTGGAATTTGTTTTAATTCCTTCAAAATGGTATCAGAGCCATGTTGCTGTGATGTGGAGATAGAAGAAGGATTCTGGAAAGAGTTCCCTGTAGTTGCAGATCCCGTGATTTAATGGCAAGAACTATGATTACTAGAGCATCTAAATGAAGATCCTCTTCGGGTCTCAGGATTTGTGGGACTTGGTCAAGAATGGATACCCGAAGTCGACAGATGTAGCAGCACAGGCCGCCCTCTCCCAAGCTGACAAAGATCTTCTGAAGGAGAATCGAAAGAAAGATCAGAAAGCCCTATTTTATATCATGCAAGCAGTTGAGGAGACCATCTTCCTGTGGATTACATCAGCCACCAAGGCCAAGCATGCCTAGGAAATTTTGGCCAGTTCGTACCAGGGCACCAACAAAGTGAAGTTGGTAAAATTGCAGATGCTCAGGAGGCAGTTCAAGAACCTACAGATGAGCGAGTCAGAGACCATGAGCGATTTTTTCACCCGAACGATAGATGTTATCAACCATATGTAGTTGAATGGTGAAATTGTGCAGAATCAAAGGATCATGGAGAAAATTCTGCGAAGTCTGCTAGCGAAGTTTGACTCTATGGTAATTGCAATTGAGGATTCAATGGATTTGACAATCCTCTCGGTGGACGAACTCATGGGTTCCCTGCAGACACATGAGCAGAGGCTAAGCTGCTCAACTCAGTCCTCTTTAGAGAAAGCTTTCAAAGCAAAAGTCTCAATCTGAGACAACGGTAGACAAGACTCCCACCATAGCGCTTCTAGTTCTCAAGGAGGAAGAGGCAGAAGCATACGTGGGAGAAGTAACAAGCAAGGAGGGAGATCAAACCCTCATGACAGTGAGCCTAGTTGTAACTTTCATCGGCATGGAGGAAGAGGCACTGGCAAAAATTAGCAAGGAAGGTCTCAGCAGAAGACAAACATGTCAAAGGTCTAATGCTACTACTACAATAAGTTCGGCCATTATGCCTCACAGTGCAGGAAGAAGATGGCGAACGAGAATCAGCAGCAAGCCCATTATACTGAGGAAACCAAAAATGTGACAGGAGGAAATATGCTGCTAACTTACAGTATTGAGGAAGAGAGCAAGAAGAACATATTGTATCTTGACAATGGGTGTAGCAACCACATGACTGGGAACAGGGAGATGTTCTCATAGTTGGATGAAATAGTCCAATCTGAAGTCAATATGGGGAACAACAGCAAGGTTCCCATGATGGGGAAAGGCAAAATCTCCATTTGCACCCAGCACGGTGAAAGAAAAACAATTCAGAATGTTTATTATGTGCCTGGGTTGAAGCACAATCTGCTCAATGTTGGATAGCTTGTGCAAAATGGACACACCATTCAGTTCAAAGAGTTCAATCAGAGACAAAGTGCATGGATAAATCGAAACTGTGTCCATGATGAAAAACAAAATGTTTTCGTTGCAGATTCAGAATGAATCTTTGATGTCTCTGAGTGCAGTTGTGAAGGATGCTACCTGGCTGTGGCATCTCAGATTCGGTCACTCGAGTTTCGATGGCCTGAACTTGCTGCACAGGAAGCATATGGTGAAGGGTTTACCCCTTATTGAGCAACCGAACCAAGTTTGTGAAGGTTGCTTGGACGGCAAGCAGCACAGGGATGCATTCCCTATAGGACAGTCTTGGAGAGCATCACGGCCATTGGATCTGGTGCACTCAGACATTTATGGTACCATGCAGACCACCTCATATGTCGACAACAAGCTTTTCCTGACTTTCATTGATGACTTCAGCTGGAAGACCTGGATTTATCCCATCAAGCTGAAGTCAGGGGCATTTACGAATTTTAAGGAGTTCAAGGCTCTGGTTGAGAAATAGAGCGGGTATTTTGTCAAGACTCTCAAAACTGATGGAGGTGGAGAATACATATCCAATGAATTCCATAACTTCTGCAAGCAGCATGGAATTCGTAGGCAGTTCACTACCAGATACACACCGCAGTAGAATGGTGTAGCTGAGAGGAAGAACAGAACAATAATGGAGATGGCACAGAGCATGCTGAAGGCAAAGAGTTTGCCACATGAGTTCTGGGCAGAAGCTGTAAGTTGTGCAGTTTATCTGCTGAACCGATGTCCCACCAAGAGTGTGAGGGACAAAATTCTAGAGGAATCCTGGAGCAATCTGAAGCCAAGTGTGGCTCATTTGCGAGTTTTCGGGTGCATAGCATATGCACATGTTCCAGATGAGAAAAGGCAGAAGCTGGATAATAAAGCTGAAATATGCATCTTCACAGGATACAGTGAACTAGCAAAGGCGTACAGGCTGTACAATCCTATGACAAAGAAACTTGTCATTAGCCGAGATGTGAAGTTCCTGGAGGATGAAGCCTGGAACTAGAAATCAAAGGCTGGTCAGCCTGAACCAGTAGTTACTGAACCTGTAAACTTGGAGGAAGACAGTGTGCAGTCACTTGTACCTTCAAGCAACAACAGTGGTGCCAGCAGCAGCACAGCCACATCATCCCGATCACCTTCACTTGCAAGCAGAATTCAAAATCTAAGAACACCTACGAAGACTCGAAGCTTGCAAGATATTTATGAGGTAACTCGTAATTAGATGGATGAAGAATATTCTCACTTTGCCCTATTTACAGAGTGTGATCCAGTGGATTTTGAAGAGGCAAGTTAGAATCGCACATGGGTGAATGCGATGGATGAGGAGATAGCAACCATTGAGAAGAATGAGACATGGTAGCTGACAGATCTTCTAGCAGGAAAGAAGACCATTGGGGTGAAGTGGGTGTATAAGACGAAGTTCAACGCCCAAGGAGAAGTTGACAGGCATAAAGCTAGATTGGTGGTGAAAGGCTACAAGCAAAAGTCAGGAGTTGACTATCATGAGGTGTACGCACCTATAGCCCGACTTGACACAGTCAGAATGATTCTCGCACTAGCAGCTCAGAAGGGATGGAGCGTGTACCAGATGGATGTCAAGTCTGCCTTCCTGAATGGAGTGTTGGAAGAAGAGGTCTACATAGACTAGCCACTCGGTTATGAAGTACAAGGACAATAAGATAAGGTCCTAAAGCTGAAGAAGGCCCTCTATGGGTTGAAGCAAGCACCCCGGGCATGGTACAATCGGATTGATGACTATTTTTAGGAGAATGGGTTTCAGAAATGCCCATATGAGCACTCCCTGTACCTAAAAATAAATGAAGTAGGGGAATTGATAATCGTCTTCCTGTATGTGGATGATCTGATATATACTGGGAATAGCAGCATTCTATTTGCGCAGTTCAGAATAGCCATGAAGAAAGAGTTCGAAATGACGGACATGGGGCTGATGAAATTTTTTCTTGGTATTGAAGTTGACCAATCAACAGATGGCATCTTCATTTCTCAGGGAAAGTATACTAAGGATGTCCTGAAGCATTTTAAGATGGATGACAGCAAACCTGCCATCACTCCAGCAGCCACTAGCGTCAAGCTAAGCAAGACTGACAATAGCAGAAGCGTTGACCCAACTCTCTATAAAATGTTAGTTGGAAGCCTGATGTACTTGACTACAACCAGGCCAAATTTGATGTACGTCGTGAGTTTAATCAATCGGTTCATGGAGTCGCCCAAAGACACTCACTGGCAAGCAGGCAAGAGAATCCTGCGATATGTCAATGGCACAAGGAACCATGGAATCCACTATGCCAGAAATGACCAGCTGGAGTTAATTGGCTACACTGATAGCGATTGGGCTGGTAGCATAGATGACAGGAAGAGCACTTCGGGGAATGCCTTCCATTTTGGATCTGCAGTCGTCTCTTGGTCCTCGAAGAAGTAGCCAATTGTGGCTCTATCTATAGCAGAGGCAGAGTATGTTGCTGCCACCTCAGCGGCCTGCCAGGCAGTCTGGCTTAGAAGAGTTCTGAGTGAACTACAACATCTGCCCGAAGCAGCAACAATGATATTTTGTGACAATAACTCTGCCATCACGCTCTCGAAGGACCCAGTTTTCCATGGTCGGATGAAGCACATTGATATCCGGTATCATTTCATCAGAGAGCTGGTGAAATTTGATGAAGTACAGTTGTAGTTCTATAGGTCGAAGGAGCAGCTGGCTGACATCTTCACAAAGCCCTTGAAGGAGGAGGACTTTGCCAGATTGCGAGATATGTTGGGCGTCAGAGAATGTGTGAAGTTTGGTTTAAAGGAGGGTGTTGGAAATATTAAACCAAACATCACGCCCGAAAGCGCTTCGACGCAAAGTCTTTTCGAAACACCTTGGAAAAATGATTCGATGCGAAAGACAAATCGGTAGCCCCCGAAATTTGGTTCGTCGTGAAGTAAATCCAAATTGCCCTTCGAAGCGAAAATCAGCCAAAGAAAATATTAGGCGTGTAGATCAGGACATTGATTGCCCAAGCGTGCCAGTAGGTGGGGTCGTTCGGTAAGTGGTCGAAAAGCCATTTCGGCATTTAAAGTTTGTCAGCGGGTTGGTGAAGTTATCCCGCCTTTTGTCCTCATCCCCCGCCTATAAATACTGGGGCATTTTGTCATTTAGAAATAGAGGAGCGTAAGAGGAAGTGTGAGTGGAGAGAAGAGAAGAAGCAGTTTGGAGAGCCCAGAACAGCCGCAGCGCTAGGGTTTCGTCCAGCACAGCAGCAGAACGGCAAAAGCAGCAGCAGCCATTAGCCGGAGAGTGGAGCAGCAGTCTCCAAGAGTTATCCGTTGTGTTATCCTGTAGATGTTTATCTGGTAGATGTTTGTAATCGCTTCAGAAGGAAGCCCTTTGTAAATCTGGCAATATATTTAATATATAAAATATATTTTTGGGTCTCTGCGTATTTATCTTTTGTCTCGGAGCATTGTTTTGCCACAGATAATCCAGAGCTAGGGTTTGGCCCGAAGTGGTAAATCACCCGTTCGATCCAGTAAGGAGTCGGGATCATTTGTTTTGTGCCGAAGCACATTGCGGCATTCTGTTTCTTGAAATTGCTGCGGGCTACCGAACCTCGCAGCCTTCCCGAAGTATTTTCACTTCGGCTATTTTTCCCACGAAGTACCAACTTCGAGAGTATCTACCCCGAAGTAGTTTTAATTCGGGAGTCTCTTCCCCCGAAACTCTCCCTCGCTGGAAACCTCCCCGAAGTTGTTCGCCAAAGCTCATAATAGCGAAGTATTTTTAGTTTGGCAAATCACTCCCCGAAGTGCATACTTCGGAAGCCTTTCTCTCCGAAGCTCTTTCCCTCGTCGAAGTCCGTCCCGAAGTAGAAATTGCCAAAGCAATTTTTGGACGTGATTTAAATCAGCGAAGTTCCTCCCGAAGTAAATTAAATCGCCGAATCGTTTTCAGCGACACGATTTATCTAGAATTTGTTTTAATTCCTTCACGAATATCATATTCAATCGATGGTCTGGCCGCACTATAAGGTACTGCAAAAACGCATTACATTACATTAGTCTCATTCAAACAATAGCTAAATATCAGTTATCAAGTTTGAATGTGATATTTTTGAAGTTCAAAAGAAATTCGATGTTTTAAAATTCGAAATTCGTTATAAAATTGGATATGTTTTATACTCAAAACAATTAATACATTCAAACATATTATTAAATGTTAATTATTCCTCATCAACTGAAATGAGAGTCGAGGTTTGTACATATTATTAAATGTTAATTATTCCCCATCAACTATGCAGTATTGCAGACTCCAATTGCTTTTGAACCAAATAATACATAATTAAATCGAACCTTTTACTATTGGGTGCATTGGCATGGATTGGGAAAAATGTCAGTTTTAATACAATGTGCTAAAGTTATGGCAAAATGTGGGCATAGTACCCAAGTGTTGTAGGTGAGTTGGAGAGGAGAGGGCAATCCTCCAAAGGAGGTCCCATGTTCAAATCTCCACCCTACCAAAAAGCCAAATTGAGTATCCAAAATTCAATTGATAATGTTGGTGCGGGCAGGGTCGGGTGCTACTACTTTGACAGTATAAAACCCCTTGTTTATGGTCTCTCAGATCAAAACAGCCCCATAAAAAAATTTTCGCCATGATAATGTCCTCTCCCAAGGGTAATCTTGTTGCTTGCATTTTGATTCAGCTTTCCCGAATGGATTTATGTCCTGGAGCCAAATCTGGATAACTGGCCTTATTATTATTCTGTTTAACACAAGAATAACTCACCTGCAACCGTAGTGGGCTGGTTGTTGAGAATAAATTTGCGTCGATAGATGTTAAATCATGTTTCGCTTACACGTTTCCAAAAATAAACTAGTGCAAAATTTAAGAATAGGTTTATTCCTCTAACTTAGATAAGGTTTTAACTTACCCCGTGCATTTCTCACCTATTTTTATTTTTTTATTTTTTGTTTTAACGAATTTAAGATTTATTCTCGCTAGCATCCTATTCATTCCTCTAACTTAGATAAGGTTTTAACTTACCCCGTGCATTTCTCACCTATTTTTATTTTTTAATTATTTTTCTTTTAACGAATTTAAGATTTATTCTCGGTAGAATTTTAAATTCGAATTTAACAACTAAGGTTGCATTAATACCTGAAGATGTAGAGTTCCATCTGTCTCACCTGCCCATTGAAGTGTTGGAAGAACATGCTGCCACTTTTGAACGCGTTGCAATTTTTCAAAACAAACCCGTAAGTTGTTAGTTCCTGCAACATTCGTGAAAGAGGCGCTCCCCATCTGTTGGAAGTGCTGACTGTGATATTCACTTCACCATTCTGAACCTTTATGGAAATATTTGGAGGAGAGGAACAGGCTGTGGAAGATGAAGTATTCAATGTTTTATTTGTTAAACACATGTCCTCGTTAGATAATGAAGAAGATCCAGCCGTTGGGCTGTCGTCAGCCTCTGGGGTACTGCTCAGTAGCAGCAATTTCTTCGTGTTTTTCAACTCCTCTAATTTGGTTTCAGCCACAGGTATATACTTGATCGTCTCATCAAGTATTGTGGATTGCTCTTTCTGCATAACAGAAGCCAAGTTGTTCCATAATAAGATACATGTTCATTAGCTTTTAAACAGTCTGGACACTTGACAAATGGGATTCATGGGAAAACAAAATGAAGAAATACAACATGATCTTTGCAATGAAAACATTCTATTTTGAATTTGAGTCGATGAGGTTTATTGCTTAAATAATAATCTATGAGATCATTAAGCAGCTAAGCTTCATAATCTGTTATTAACTATGCTCTTGACTTCATGATTATTAATCAGACAACTCTGAGGATTATACCTGATGTGGAAAGAAATCACTTCATCTCTGCAAATCCTGAAGATTCAAGTCTTAATTTCTTTATACTAAACAAATTGTTTTGCTCTATTTGAGCGTGCATTTTTTGAGACTGCAAAATGCAGGAGGATTTCATTTCTTACATGAAGATTGGCTTTTCGAATTCCCACACTGTGAATCCTGGAAATTTTGTTCACACTCCTTTGTAAATCTAAAATCCCTCCAGATTTCTAGCCTCTGCTCATCACAAGGTATAGAACACAGTCAAAGCAGTGGGCCCTTAAGTTATAGAATACAGTGGTGTTAGTGTATGGGTTGGACAAAGTCCTCCTATAGGACTGGTATATAGTCTTTTTTAAGTGGGTTTCAATCCCACAGACCTAAGATTGGACATTTAACTGTAAATGATTTAGATGCTCTCAAACCTTATAGCTATAGCCTCCTTACAAAAGTTATATTTTTAAAGCTTGATATGTAACGAAAGAAATATAAAACTTTCTCTGTGTTGACTTAGACGACTACCATGTCCAACGGGATAGGTAGGGTGATTTCCTTACAGCAGCGGCCCCGTTTTGCACCAACACCCGTACCAGTTTAGGAATTACAGGGACACCAGAACTGAGGACATTTAAATCTAGACAAGAAAAGTAGCTATTAGATTAAACTATTACCTCTGCTAAAACGGCAAAGTATCCTTTTATGATGTGTTTATGTCATCACAATGAACTACCAATAAAATACCTCTACTTATAAGCAATGCTTTCACATATGTTTTATTTACGAGATGTATGAATTGATTTTTGCAGCTATGAAGTGGAAGGCTTCCAGGCATTGAGCAGAATATACATAATTACCTTCAAAGGGGTAGAATGGGGAAGGAGCGAATGGAGTGTCATGAAGAGCTCGTGCATACACTTTCGCCGTTCTCTTTCCAATATCTTGTGATTCTCCTTGGGGCACGACGATCCTCCTGTTTTGCGCTTCTGCACTCCTAGCTGCACTTTCATCTTTTTTCCAGCCTTAAATGCAAGGGATCTGCCCTTCCCGTTTGATTCTGAATCAGATACTGCACTCACTTCACTTGGTTTGCTCTGTGCAGCTTCCCCCGGTATTTCAGTGCTTGCAGTGTTTCGTTGAAGTTGATATTGTTGAGGCATCTGTTCCTCACCTGGTAGCATTGGATCAGAGGAAACAAGGTCGTCCCATCCTTCATAGCTAATGCTAAGGTAATCTTGATGGCAGGTGTTCGCAGGAAGGAAACCGTCAGTGGTGATTTGATCCACGTGATATGTTGACTGCAAGCAGGCCAGCGACAGCAGATCCTCAAAGTTGCCCAGATGAAAAGCAGCTGCAGCGTTAGGGCTCATAAGAGATGGGTTTTGCACTCAAGAATCCATTGACCTCCAAAATAGAATGGAATGGAATGGATTTACACAAGGAAGTGCCGGGGGAGAAGGCAAGTGGAAGCTTGCTATGCCGGCCCGCATAAGCAGCTCTTATAGAGTTTGAATGCCTTTGTGCGAGGAATCGACAACGGTGCACCACATTATATAATTGGGAGGTACACCGCTAAATACCAGGGGATGGGCCAACAAGGTCAGGTTATGTGATAAGGAATATGACAATCGAGGCAAGTCGTTGTGGTCACAACCTGTCTTTTACATTTTGTTTATTTGCCTAGAAGCATACATTTCAAAGCAAAAACACGTGATAAAGAAAGTTTGTGTTAAGCATGAAATCATTGTAATCAGTGAAACGGTTTTAAAAGGCCCTTCACATTCATTCCATTTGCGGCTTGTACAGACAATCTTCTTTGCCTGATCAGGAAACCATATAATAGTATTTATAAGGTTATAAGAAATTGGTAAGTTTTTAATGTGTTTTATTAGTTATACATTAAATTTTAATTGTGTATTCATGAAGTTATAGGAAATTAGCAAGTTCTTAGGTGTTTCATTAGTGGTACTTTTCTTTTGGTTTATTAAGTATAGAATGGCTATGACATAGCTGTTTTAGCTTATCTTGTCAATTCTTTATCAATTTTATAATCTAATGAATGGTAGACATTGATACTGTTCAAATTTTAGTGTTGATTGATTACAAACTTTTCTTGCTATGACTTAAAAGTTATATTTGCTTAAATATTTTACTCTTAAACTTTCATGTAAATTTATTTTTAACATTACTTTTCTAAGTTTAGATTAATAGAGGTCAATAGAAGCTATGGGCAATCTTTTCAAACCTTGTTGAAATTCAAATTGCAGGCGCAAAATCTTAATTAGAAGTTAAGACAATTTTTTGGTTCAACAAGTACCCAAGTACTAGGTACTAGGTACCGATAGTACTTGAACAAATATTTCTATAAATGAAATTTGGATCTCAATAAAAAGAACCTTTCTATAAGGATACTTCTACCCTATATGAATAATTTTACTTATGTTATGAGTTTGGTTCTTTAAATGCAAAATCTTAATTAGAAGTCAAGACAATTTTTGGTTCAACAAGTACCCAAGTACTAGGTACTAGGTACTAGGTACCGATAGTAATTGAACAAATATTTCTATAATTGAAATTTGGATCTCAATCAAAAGAAACTTTCTATAAGGAAATGTCTAACTTATACGAATAATTTTACCTATAAATATCTAAGATATGTTATGATTTTGGTTCTTTAAATGCAAAATAAATATTTTATATAAGATAATTATAGAATATTTTTTCATAGCAATTTATTCCATAATATAACATAATAAAATATGTGACTTTAAGTAGTATCGAGTTTGAATGTTGTCATACTAAAAGTGTAACTATTATTTTTTTTGGAAATAAATTTTTATTACTACATTTAAGTTGTCTTTGTTAAACACTACACATGTAATTATTTTTTAGTAATTCTTAAGAATAATGCCTCCTTATAAATCTTATTGAACTATTAAATTTATTTATTTTAAATATTTTAAAAAAAATTGTCACCCAAAAGAGGGGCATCACAATTATATAAAATGTAAGAATAAAGTTCTTCAAATATCTTTGTCTTGGTTTATTTTCTTTTAAGGTGATCTCATGAAATAAAATTCTAGCCCTAAGACTAATGTACATCCTTTTTTACTAATGCTAATGGAAAGGTTGTTGGTATAAAATTTCTCTTACTTTTGAGTGATAAAATATAACATATTGTTTCTTTAAAAAAATAGAAAATAAATTTAAAAAATAAAATAAATCTAAAAATTGCACTTTACATCATTCTAACCTAGTGCAAATGATGCAATAAGAGGTGAAATATGAGAGATATCTCCCTTATTATTATTCAAAACATTTATACAACTTGTTTTCCTTATAGTGAAATAAACACTATTCCTCACACTCATGTAAGGTTTCTTTGACAAGCCCTTTTATCCATCCAAAAGTCCAAAAGTGTTGAGTAATTATTTTTTTTCCAATGCTTAAGTATAAGTATGAGCATGTAATAAGCATGCATGCTTTTGCATAAGCATAAATAAAGTAGGAAGATAAATAGAAGTAAATAAAGCATTCAATGAGCATGCATAGTATTGTTTGCAAGAGGTCATATTTAGAACTAGTTAAAGCTAAAAGCAAAAGATCTTGCAAGCCTTGTAACTTCATAATTTTTCTTTAATGGCTTCCCTACACTTAGCAAATTATGTTTAAGAGTAGGTACATAGAATGTATCAAAGATATTTTTTACCTCCTTGATTTGGTTCGAACAACTAGAGTTCCTTTAACAATAACTTCAGTAGTTTTATCATTACACAATATCACATTGCTCTTTACTATTTCATTCATTTCAAAAAATAACTCTTAATTACTTGTCATATGGTTAAAACACCCAATATCATGAATCTAAAAATGGTTACCTAATTTTCTAACTATATGATATGAGAGGAAAATATTTGTTTTAGAATTTTCTCCATCATCACTCATGAAATTTGTTGACTTGTTTTGCATATCCTTTTTCCTTTTCTAGCAATCTTTCTTGAAATACCCATTTTTATTACAATAGTGACATTAGAAATTTCTCTTATCTATGTCTCCTTGTCCATGATCTCTTCCACTTTGGCCTCATCCATGCCCATGTCCTCTTCCACCTCTTCCACTTTTTGATGACTCATTTTCCTCTTGGAGTGAACTAGAGCTATTGTTGTCATTTCCAAACCTTACCTTTACTAAAAAATTCTATTATGATTATTCAACATATTTATCCAATTTAATCTTGCAATATATTATTTAATTTCATCAAATCATCCAACCTAAAAACTAATAAATCTCTACTTTCTTCAATTGTAGTAGCTATGAAATTCTACTTTATTGGTAAAGACCTTAATACTTTCTCACAAATTACCTAATATGTAATGGCTTATGCATGGATTGGAAGTTGGTCAACGATATTTTACACTTGAATATGAAAATCAATAATTTTTTCATTGTATTTCATCTAGAGAGTTTCAAATTATCTCCTTAAACTCTTAAAATTCACAACCCTACCAAATCCACCTTGTTTGTGCCTTGGTAAGATAGTTGCAATGTGTCCCATGACTCCTTGGAACTTGTAGCTAATGCATCTTTCTTATTTTATTTCACCTTGTTAGTTATTTCTTGTGTTGTCAATGTATTCTAATCTTGTGTCTCCACATATTCATCTTGCACAATTTCCCAAACTTTTTTATAAGCCATTAAAATATGTATTTTTATTGCCCAATAATTGTATTGTTTCCCATTGATTAGATAAATTGTCATGAGATTATTGTCTACTTTCATCTCTTCCAACCTTTCTCAACTTATACTCTAATACTAATTGTTAAAAACAAAGTCTACAAAATAAAGCATTAAGAAAAACAACAATTTACCAAAAAAAACACCAATTAAAAAGTGCTTACAAAATTGGAGAGGAAAAGACATAACTGTGCACAAAAAAAACCCTTTGATATTGCTTATGTATTTATATCATAAACATTAAATTTAAGCAATTTGATTTTCTAAACATGCATACCTATTCCATGCCTACCCTTATCCTAAAACATTGAAAAAAACATGACAATAATTAATATTTTTTTTTTTTTATTGATGTTACTAAATAAGTTATTGATATAAAATTTCTCCCATTTAAACAATAAAAATAAATGTATTTATTTCTTTAAAAAAATTAAATTAAATTTATTTATTTATTTATTTTTATTTTTTTGTTTTTGCTTAGAAAAATCTAAAAATTCAATTCCATCCTTCCCACCCAATGGAGACTATGCAAGAAGAGGTGCAATACGAGAGATGTTCCCTTATTATTATTCAAAAAAATATATACAATTCGGTGCCCATAGTGTAATTAAACACCGTTTTTGACACCCATGTAAGGAGCTTTTTGATAGGCCCATTTATCCATTCAAAAGGCCATGCTATTCCCAACACTAATAATTTTGTTTAAAAATGCCTTTGCCTCCCTCGGAAATTGAAAATATAAATGAAATCACACGGCCACAGAATCAAATCCATCTATTTGAATCGAAAATAGGACCTTTTCTAATCTACCTCGAATATCATATTCAGTCGACGGTCCGGAGGCACCACAAGTATACTGCAAAAAAATAAAAAATAAACATTGCATTACATTAGTATCATTCAAACAATACCTAAAGACGTAAATATCAGTTGCATTAATACCCGAAGATGTAGAGTTCCATCTGTCTCACCTGCCCATTGAAGTGTTGGAAGAACATGGTGCCACTTTTGAACGCGTTGCAATTTTTCAAAACAAACCCGTAAGTTGTTAGTTCCTGCAACATTCGCGAAAGCGGCCCTCCCCATCTGTTGGAAGTGCTGACTGTGATATTCACTTCACCATTCTCAACCTTTATGGAAATATTTGGAGAGAAACAGGCCGTGGAAGATGAAGTATTCAATGTTTTATTTGTTAAACACATGTCCTCATTAGATAATGAAGAAGATCCAGCAGTTGGGCTGTCCTCGGCCTCTGGGGTACTGCTCAGTAGCAGCAATTTCTTCGTGTTTTTCGACTCCTCTAATTTGGTTTCAGCCACAGGTATATACTTGATCGTCTCATCAAGTATTGTGGATTGCTCTTTCTGCATAACAGAAGGAAGTTGTTCCTTAATAAGAAACATATTCATTAGCTTTTAAATAGTCTGGACACTTGACAAATGGGATTCATGGGAAAACATAATGAAGAAATACAACATGATATTTCCAATGAAAACATTCTATATTGATTTTGAGTCGATGAGGTTTATTGCTTAAATAATAATCCATGAGGTCATTAAGCTGCTAAGCTTCATAATCTGTTATTAACAATCCTCTTGACTTCATGATTATTAATCAGACAACTCTGAGGATTATACCTGAGCTGGGAAGAAATCACTTCATCTCTGCAAATCCTGAAGATTCAAGTCTTAATCCCTTTATACTAAACAAATTGTTTTGCTCTATTTGAGCGTGCATTGTTTGAGACCGCAAAATGCAGGAAGATTTCATTTTTTACATGAAGATTGGCTTTTCGATTTCCCACACAGTGAATCCTGGAAATTTTGTTCACACTCCTTTGTAAATCTAAAATCCCTCCAAATTTCTAGCCGCTGCTCATTTACAGTTAAATGTCCAACCTTAGGTCTGTGGGATTGAAACCCACTTAAAAAAGACTATATAGCCATAGCCTCCTTACAAAAGTTCTATTTTTAAAGCTTGATATGTAACAAAAAAAAATATAATACTTTCTCTGTGTTGACTTAGACGACTACCATGTCCAACGGGATAGGTAGGGTGATTTCCTTACAGCAGCGGCCCCGTTTTGCACCAACACCCGTGCCAGTTTAGGAATTACAGGGACACCAGAACTGAGGACTTTTAAAACAAAGGACATTTAAATCTAGACAAGAAAAGTAGCTATTAGCTTAAAGCCTTAAACTATTACCTCTGCTAAAACGGCAAAGTATCCATTTATGATGTGTTGATGCCATCACAATGAACTACCAATAAAATACCTCTACTTATAAGCAATCCTTTCAGATATGTTTTATTTACGAGATGTATGAATTGATTTTTGCACCTATGAAGTGGAAGGATTCAAGGCATTGAGCAGAATATACATAATTACCTTCAAAGGGGTAGAATGGGGAAGGAGCGAATGGAGTGTCATGAAGAGCTCGTGCATACACTTTCGCCGTTCCCTTTCCAATATCTTGTGATTCTCCTTGGGGCACGACGATGCTTTTTTTTTTCTCTTCTGCACTCCTAGCTGCACTTTCATCTTTTTGCCAGCCTTAGAGGCATGGGATCTGCCCTTCCCGTTTGATTCTGAATCAGATACTGCACTCGCTTCACTCGGTTTGCTCTGTGAAGCTTCCCTCGGTATTTCAGTGCTTGCAGTGTTTCCTTGATATTGTTGAGGCATCTGTTCCTCACCTGGTAGCACGGGATCAGAGCAAATAAGGTCGCTTCATCCTTCAAAACCAATGTGATGGTCATCTTGATGGCAGGTGTTCGCAGGAAGAAAAACATCAGTGGTGATTTGATCCACGTGATATGGAGACTGCAAGCAGTCTAGCGACAGCAGATCCTCAAAGTTGCCCAGATGAAAAGCAGGTGCAGCGTTAGGGCTCATAAGAGATGGGTTTTGCATTCGAAAGTCCATTGACCTCCAAAATAGAATGGAATGGAATGGAATAGGTTTACACAAGGAAGGGCCGGGGGAGAAGGCAAGTGGAAGCTTGTTATGGCGGCCCGCATAAGCAGCTCTTATAGAGTTTGAATGGGTTTGTGCGAGGAATCGACAACGGTGCACCACTTTAAACAATTGGGAGGTGAGAAGGACAGTGAGAATCGAGGCTAGTCGTCGTGTTCACAACCTCTCTTTTATATTTTGTTTATTTGCCTTGGAAACAGTTAAAGGAAGCATACATTTCGAAGCAAAAACACGTGATAACGAAAGTTTGTGTTACGCAGGAGAGCATTGTAATCAGTGAAACGGTTTTAAAAGGCCGTTCACATGCATTCCATTTGCGGCTTGTACACACAATCTTCATTGCCTAATTAGGAAACAATATGATATTCTTTTGAGTTACGTGTCACGGTCGGCGTAATACGTGAAGGAGTACCTGTCATAATCTTCTTTGCCAAATTAGGAGATAAAAACATTTCCACTATCATTTTAAAACAACACTTGAAATATAATCTAGGGGAACCAAATACTAAATTAATAAGCGGAAGTTAGAAACATGGAATAACATATAATAATCTTCTTTGCCAAATTAAGAGATAAATACTTTTCCTTAATCATTTGGATGGGTTTAGTATATTTTTAAGTTGGATGGTAATCATAATGGATTGACTTAAAACGAAAAACTATATAAATACACAAATTAGAAGCATGCAATAATATATAATTTTCACAAACATGCGAAATGCAATGGGAAATGAAATCTATATAGATTAGCAGCTAATTTAGTTTTAAGATAAGCTATTTATTTTCAAAACCGCAAGTTGTCCAATAGGCGAGAAATGTGAAAGACGTTCTGTGTATAAAATAATTTAAGATATCAACAATCTTTAGATTTGGATAGAGATAGTAAATTGATCATTGGAGTTTCATGGAGGTTTTAATTTGAATTTATTTTAATAGATTTTAATTTTGAACTTTTAAAGTGTTTTTTATTTAAAATAAAAGTTTATTAAGGTAAAACATAAGTATAATTATAATTTTTCAAATAAAACAACAATTAAAAATAAAAAATAAAATAATGTGAACACTATTAATTTGCCGTAAAACTGAAAAATTAAACAAGGTTTTTTTTTTTTTTAAATAATTATTAACTTTTTCAACCGAACTTGAAAGGGAGGTGTTTTTGGAGGGTAGCGATCTTCCAATTTTGCCTGAGCGTTAAATTGAAACAAGTTTTGCCTTAGTGTCCATGGTCCACTTGCTTGTATTTAAGGATTCGCTAATTTTTTTTAAAGTAATACTTATATACATTCATAAGGAGTCGTTAAATTGATATAAATTTTGTCTTAGTGTCCATGACCTACTTGTTTTCGGACTCCAATTAACATCTTATTAAAGGATGTTAATTGATATTAACATCTTGTTTGCAGATTCCAATTTTTTTTGAAAAATTTGAAAAAAATTTGTATTAAAACATTGATCAGTTACAATTGGGATAAGACACATCTCAGCCGAAAACAATGAAAGCACATGATTACAAGAGAAGAGGAAGATTTGCACTGGATCCAAATCTCTTGAACCAATACCAAGCTAGCTGAGAGAGATGATAGGACTGTTACAAAAACTTATCGCGAAAACACGCAGCAAACACCAACTTCACCTCTGTCCACGAAAAAGCTACAAGTCGCGAAATCGCGACATAAGACTCCTCTGACCGCAAAAAAGTAAACCTATCGCGAAATCACGACATGTCACAAAATCGCGACAAAAATCCATCTTTAACCGCGACGGACTCCAATTGACTTACTTGTTAAAGGATGTTTGCAAACTCCAATTAACATCTTATTAAAAGATGTTAGTTGACCATACTTCTTATATACATTCATCCAGAGTCGTTAAATTGATATGTCGTAGTGTCCATGACCTACTTGTTTGCGGACTCCAATTAAACAATATTTTTTTGTTTGTTTTTTTTAAATAATTATTAACTTTTCAACCGAACTTGAAAGGGAGGTGTTTTTGGAGGGTAGCGATCTTCCAATTTTGCATGACCGTTAAATTGAAACAAGTTTTGCCTTAGTGTCCATGGCCCACTTGCTTGCCTTTAAAGATTCGCTAACTTTTTTTTAAGTAATATTTTTTATATACAGTCATCAAAGAGTCGTTAAATTGATAGAAGTTTTGTTTTAGTGTCCATGACCTACTTGTTTGCGGACTCCAATTAACATTTTGTTAAAGGATGTAGAAGCTTTGTTTATTTAGTTTCATTTAGTTTTATTTGTGCGTGTGATTTATTGGCAAGGATACCACGGTAATAAGACCTAACAAATGTATATAAAAAATATTGATAAAAAAAATTTCATTAAATTTTAGTATTTAAGTGTTTAAAATTATGGTAAAGTTTTAGTATTTTTTTAAGCGAAATATTTTCTCTCATCGTTAAATTGAAACAAGTTTTGCCTTAGTGTCCATGGCCCACTTGCTTGCCTTTAAGGAGTCGCTAATTTTTTTTTTTTAAGTAATACTTCTTATATACATTCATCAAGGAGTCATTAAATTGATATAAGTTTTGTCTTAGTGTCCATGACCCACCCACTTGTTTGCGGACTTCAATTAAGGTCTTGTTAAAGGATGTAGAAGCTATGTTTATTTAGTTTTATTTGTGCATGTAGTTTATTAGCAAGGATGCCACTTGTATTATCAATGATAAGACCTAACAGATGTATATAAAAAATATTGATAAAAAAATCTTCATTAAATTTTAGTATTAAAAAATATGGTAAAGTTTCAATATTTTTAAAGCAAAAAACCCCTTGCGTGGCTATCTTGGTCGGTCTAAGAAACCAAGGACACACCATCAAAGTTATTATCAATTAGATTTTGGATACCAAATTCAACATTTTGGTAGGGTGGAGATTCAAACTTGGGACCACCCTTCGAGGATTGATTCTCCTCTCCAACTCACCTACAACACCTAGGCATAAAGTTTTAGTATTTGAGTGTTTAAAAATATGGTAAATAAATATTTAAAAATTTTGATGTTTGATTTACAATATTTTCTAATATATTTAGTCAATCATTTAATTGATTTAGAAAGATAAAGTTAACTAGCTAAACAAAGATGTGAAATATGAGACCTATGTATATCAAAAGTATTGATAAAAAAACCCTCATTAAATTTTAGTATTTAAGTGTTTAAAAATATGGTAAAGTTTTAATATTTGAGTGTTTAAAAATATGGTAAAAAATATTTAAAAATTTTGATGTTTGATTTATAATATTTTCTAATAATGTTTAGTTAATCATTTAATTGATTTAGAAATATAAAGTAAACTAGCTAAACAATGATGTGAAATATAAGTCAATAATGGATTTGAGGCCTTTTCTTTATTAATTATTTGAGGTATAATACCAAATTAAATTTTAAAGTGAATAATTAAAAAATTCATAATTATTTATTTATTAATTGTTCACTTTAAAATTAAAATTGGTATGTGTCCCTGGGACAATTCATTGGTATAGAAGGCTTTTGGCTCACATTGTGGTGACCCATGTTTGAATCACATGGACGGTGGTCCCCATTGTGCCCCTAGCTGCATGTTTCAGCTATTAAAGTATCTTCAACAACAATAAAAAATAGTATCCTTTTACTTTGCATTAAATCTCCTTAGTAGGTTTTATCTTCCTCAAGCATGTTGCTATGTATGTAGCTTGTGTGATATCATGTGTTATACTATATATATATATATATATATATATATAAGATGTTTTATCAAAAGGGCATGCAAACATTACAAACCTTATGTTGGATAAATTATATTATAATTAAAATAATTTATTTATAGATATTTATATGATATAATGATCAAATATCTATCTCATGTGTATGGGTAGAACTCATTAAGAGCACATTAAACACTAGCTAGCACCCTAATAGATGATGTAATAATCCCAACATTCCCTCTATTACATCAATGCTCAATAGTGGTAGGATATCAACAATTAGATTGGAGTAGGATATTGTATTATATTGCATTTCATAGTGGGATTGATTTCATTGTATTACAAAAATCATGTAGTATACATGCAATTACATAAAATCAAGTCAAATTAGACAACAATAATATTAGATTAGCCAATAAATGATAGTGGCATGTGCATTGATCACAAAATAAACTAAAGTAAGACATAGAGCTTTATACTTCACTCCACGTGATCATAATCTCTAGAGACCACAAATACAATTATCAAATTTGAGAGGTAGCATCTATTATATTTGTGCACACCATAATTGTCAAAATCATCTTGAACTACTACATACTTCAAGAAATATGTACTAGTGTACCCTTCTCAATGAAGTTACCATCATCAAAGATAAATTTAAAATTTTGTATCATAATTGTCAAAATCATCTTGAACTACTATATACTTCAAGAAATATGTACTAGTGTACCCTTCTCAATCAAGTTACCATCATCAAAGATCAATTTAACATTTTGTATCATCTATTTGATATGCACATTGAGCTTAGAAAGAGATTTTCGATAAACATATGTTTGTCTATCTTTCACAATAGGATAGAAAACAAAAATAATAAATTCTTTTTAGGTCTAGTTCACCAAAACATGTAAAATTTTAATCCATTTTTTTTTAAAACAAAGATATCAATTCTCCATAATGTTGCAAAAATTAAAGGTGCCAAATTTAAAAAAAAAAAAATAGACATTATCCAATTGAGCATAATTTTTTTCAAATAGATTATTCATGAACTTTCAACTAGAATGTTATGCCAACCTATTAAGTGAGGTTTGTATTAATTAACTATGCCATGTAAATCAACTCAACACCATATATGCCTAATAATGGCCATGCATCTCACACCATGTGAGCATAATCATCAATTAATAAATATTCTTTATAAGTGCTAAAAAATTTATTGCATAAGCAATTTGGGATTATGTGCTCATTCTTAAAAAACAAGTTAATGTCAAATACAAATGATGCCACCAAAACTTTCTAAGTACATGACTTTCCATGGCGTAAACATCATGGTCAAGCTTAAATAGTTGTATCCACTATGTGACATTAAATTAGTGGAAGAACAATTTAATATCAATGCTAAGGCATATTTTATGTCATAAAATATGGAATAAATATTTTCTAGTGCTTCTAAGAAAATATTGTGTTTTGATATTTTCCCAGTCAATTTCCTAGCTCGCGTTAGAGTGTTGCGATGCAGAAGGTCCGAAGGTCGAACCCACTCGGTGCCTGTTTTGTCGTGTTTTGCTATTCGAGATAGCACAATGATGAAGTCAAGTATTATATTATTCCCTTTTGATTTCATATACTTGATTAACCAGTCAATTATCTAGCCTGTGTTAGGGCGCTATGGTGTAGAAGATTAGAGGGTTGGATCTCCTCGGTCCTAGTTTTTGTTATGGTTTTGTTAATTGACATAGTGCAACAAAGGCGTAAAGTATTTTATCAAGCTTCTTGGTTTCATCCACCTAGTTAGCTCAATTTGTCATGAGTCACGTTAGGGCACTATGCTTCTAGAGGTCAGAATATCGAATCTCATCCGTGACTGTGCAAGGTATGGGTAATGTTTTTTATTTTTGCAAATTAATTGTCACATCCCAACCAGTTTAAAAGAATGTGATACTGTGATAAGCTTTTGTGATGCAGGAACAAGTATTCACACTAATACAAGAGAAGTTACCACCCTTGATAGAGACCGAGGGAGAGGGCGTCAGGTAAGGGGGGAATGATATTCGTTCCCAATGCACCTTAGCCCATGGGTACACGGAAGCCCATCATAGATTTGCATGTTAAATTGCATTTTGAATATTGCATCCGAATTTTGAGTATGGGTGTGTTTGTATGTGATTGTACTATTTCTTTGAGACTAGTTGCTTAAACTTTAAACATCATCACAATTGGAACGCTAACCAATATTAAAGAAATACTCTTCAATATACATATAATAAAATAACTAATTAAAAATCAAAAAGAAATATTTAAATAAAAGTTAATATAATTATATTTTCAAATAATTGAAATAATTAAAATAATATACATAAAATGCAATATGAAATATGTATACAAAGATAATAATTTTATCTAACGAAGTTTATTAAGGGAAAAGGAAAACGCAAAAGGTTTGTATCTCTTACATCCTACGATGGGTTCTACGGAAAGTGAATATTTGAAATAAATTAAAATTAAAATCTATTATTAAATTAAACTACCTAAAGAAATTGTTTATAAAAGCTAATGAAAGGAATGATATACTTAATTAAGTTTAAGGAATACCTCTTACCATCCGAGAATTGCCCACTTGTTAAAGAGGAGGAAAACAACTTGGCAATGCGTCTTGACGAGGTGGCATGCAATCAGCCCATAAGTTATTCTATAAAGGAAAACCATGAGGGGAATGGTAAGGGGGAAAGCATGTGGAATTAATTCAGAGAATAGTTGTCGTATCGTATTTATATGGATACACTCGAAGCGCAGTCAAGTCACTCCTTTTGACGTCATTCTCAGGTTAGGGGGAGAAAATATCAGTTTTTTGTCAAAATATCGATTGTGTGAATGTTATTTGCTACCTTGTGTTTAGTTTAATGGAGAAAATATCAGTTTTCCTTCATAATATCGATTGTGTGAATGCTATTAGCTGCCTTGTGTAATTTAATGGAGAAAATATTAGTTTCCTTCATATTATCAATTATGTGAATGCTATTGTTGTCTTGTGTAATTTCATTGTGAAGATATCTATTTTTCTTAACAACATCGTGTGTAATATTGCTACCCCGGTCCTGTGTGTAATGTCCCAATCAATTGTAAGGATATCTGCTTTTCCTAATAACATCGCGTAAGCGAATACTACATGCTAATTGTATGTAATGTCTAATTTAGTTGTTATATTACGAGTATAAACAATCTGAGTGTTACCCTAAAGGATTCATAGAACATAGCATGAGAATGTGTTGCTATGAAAACAGAGGATAAGAATGAGTATGTTTTATGTTATGTTTTACTAATTATCATTGAAGGTGTCATTGTAATTCTGGATGAATGCTTGAAATTAAACTACTATATACGATTTGTTGGCATGTATGGATATATGCATAGATGCAAATTATTTGTAGGGAAATATTATAAAAGGTTTAAGTTGTTTTTCATTCGTTGTGTTGATGTGGAGAGAGTTTGCCTGAGTTGTTTTTTAGTATATATATGTTGCTCTACATGTAGAAAAATAATATTTAGTTGCATTTGAGGGTTGAGCTAACCCCTTAGGAATATCCTTAACTTCTCTGTCACACGGGTGGTACTGGTGTCATGAATGAAGAAGGACCTTATACTGGAGTGCAACGTTGAATGGCTTGGCAAAAACAGAGGATGCAGAATCTAAGACAAGCTTGTATTTGCTCTAATATGAAACTAGAGTATTAATTGGTTAAATAAAGTATGTCTTAAGAAAATGTAAAGCATAATTACGTGAGACGAACTCTGTTTTTAATACTAAAGAAAATATGTTTATTCTCTTTCATGTTCATTATGTATTATTTCACCAATGATGCACTCTACGTTGTTTAGAGGTAACCTATTATTCTTTTTATGGTAAATTTTAAGACTGTATTCTTCCAATGTAAGTAAATAGAGAGTAAAATATTTCTTATGAGTTTATTAGCCTAGAAAATATGATTCTGAGCTATGTCTAATGTCCTTCACATATAGTCACACTCGCGAAAATTCTAATATTTATCAAGTTATGCCTAAACTTTAACAAAAACAAAGAAACTTTAGCTAGTGGCCTTAGCTAGTGTAGGCTATTTCATTTTAGGTATTTGTTTTTCAACGCTCTGTTTGGAATACAAACAAGTAATGAATAGTAATGTGTAGTAATGTTTGACGTCCTTAAAGTAAGGTTCTATTGGATAAACTGGAAACATATTAGTTAGTCGGGTGTGTCTTCATATATTTAGGAACTAATAGCTTGATGATAGAATGTGTGTGAAATATTTTTGTCCTTTCTAAAATAGTAGGAAAGTAGAATAACATAGCCGCAAATGTTTAATTTAAATAAATATGTGGTAATATAAGGATAAACCCTTCTAGCTGTAATGATTAATGCTTAATGTATGATTATGTTAACTGAGATATGTTTTACTTTCTTTTAATATAACTCTTTTTATTGTTACTATTTTAGTTTGCATTAAAAATGCTTTTCCTTGAAAGAAATATATAATCAAACCCTTAAGTTGTATTTTATTATAATACACTTTAAAAAAAAAACTATAAACTTACTTTTTGGAAATCTAGAACCTTTAAAATAAAATATACTCAACGCACTTTGCTTCTAAACTGATAGTCGAGAAGGACTTCCCTACCCATTCACACTAAGTCATGGGGTGGCTTGTGAGGGACTGAGTCACCGAATATCGGTTGTTCATGGGTAAAGGGCCAAGCCAAGGAGTGTAATGAGTAGCCGTATAGGACGTTGCTCTAGGTGATCAGTCCGTTAGTGGTGGTGATTTTCATATTTTCATCTGGACTGGGGAAACGCCAGTATACGCACGGCTAGAGAGCTATTCATGCTAAAGGTGTTTCCAACGACAGATGGTTATGGGCAGCATTACCGTTAGCCAAGATGGAATATGAATATCTAGTCTATAAGCCGAGTGATGGTAGACTCTAGTCACACCTTAGCAGAGGGTTCTTGACTAGCATCGACATACGAATGCTGGATCCAAAGTAAGGTGTTGAACACCCCAAGAACTGCGAGTTCACTCACTTTGGACAAGGGAGATAGCGTACCCCGTTCAGGTGAAATGGGCCCTGAATGGATAACCCTTCATTGGAATTCAAAATACCCATTGGAGGGGTCATATTCCAACATGGCGACTTGTGGGATTTGGCCAATCCCGAGAACTTAAGACACTATCTGTAGTGGTGATCAATCTTGAAGTGTGATCATTGTATGCCTATACTAAATTTATAATGGGTTCATCAAGCAAAGTTACTTTGAATTTAAACAAAGTTTTAAAATGATAAAATTTGGGTTTGTGACAGTTGGTATCAGAGCCTAGGTTTGCGAAAACCTGGTTAAAATAATTCCCTAACAAAAATTTTAATGCCAGATGGTAGGTACTTCTTGGAGACCTAGTATGAGTCTGCAAGAGGAAAGTGCAGAAGGTCCGAGGAGGGTACTCAGACGACTCGTAAGAGAGTCAGAAAGAGCACAAACTGCTAAAAAACCATGGTGCATGGTTAGGAAGGAAAAGGAGCCAGTAGCAGGGGCTACCTCCAGAGAAGGAAATATGGCTCAAATGTTCCAGCTCATGCAAGAGCAATTTAATCAGCAATGAGAGCTGATGGAGAGCCAGAGGGCTCAAATGAATGAGCACATGGAACAACAATGGGCACAAATGGCCCAACAACAGGAGCTCATTTCACAACAGCAAAAGGTTATTGAGAACCTGACAAAAAAAAAGGGAATAGTAGCATAAGTCAATTACCTGAAGGATCCACTAGAAGAACAGTGGGTGAGGAGTTGCAGAAGGAATTAAAGAAACTAGATATTTCCAAATTTGATGGGAGCGATGATGTAGAAATCGCTCTCAACTGGCTAAGTGAGGTCGAGGGATACTTTGCTATCAACCCTCTTAGCTCCGAAGGAAAAACCGCATGGGCAGTTGCTCATTTAGAGGGTGCCGCCAAGACATGGTGGACCACATATAAGAAAGCAGTTCAAAAGGAAGCAGTTGATATTCCTTGGGAGGAATTTGTTAAGGAGTTCAAGAGTCATTTTCTCACTGAACAATTCTTTATTGAAAAGCATGCTGAATTTACCAACCTGCGTCAGGGTAATATGTCAGTAATTGAGTACTATCAAAAATTTGTTCAGTTACAAAAATATGCTCCTGAATTTGATAATCAGGAAAAACTTAAGGCACATAAGTTCATTATGGGATTACACCCAAAACTTAGTCTGCATGTAGGAGGAAAAACTCCTCAAACCCTGACTGTGGCTTATGATGTTGCTCGATTCTTTGAGTCAGGTCAAAAGGAAGTGAAAGCTTTTTATCAACAAGAGAAGGACAACTCAAGGAAAAGAAAGAATGCTGAGCAAAATCATGGTTCTGACCAAAACCGCAGGTATAAGGATAAGGGTCGAGAAAGATATGATAACTGCAATAGAAACAGAAACCAGGGGAACAGAGGACAGTCTGATCGAAGAAGTTTCCAAGATAAGAAATCCAACAATAGTAGCCAAAACAAGACTGGAAACCGTAATCAGATGAATGATAAGCCGAGGAATGACGGACCTAATGCCTGCTATGTATGTGGAGCATTGGATCACTTTGCGAGACAGTGCCCCAAGAAAGTCGATCCCAGGAATCCTTTCGAAGAGGCATCCCACAAAATTTTTGCTGCTACAGGTAATCCTAAACTAGAAGGACAAACTACTCCATTTTTTATTAAGGGAAAAATTGGCAAAAGAGATGTGAAAATTTTAATAGATAGTGGTGCTATTGATAGCTTTATTTCAAATAATGTTTTGAGGGATATACCTGTTAGACCTGGGATCATGGCAAATGGTTGGCAAGTAGAATATGGCTCGGGACAAACTTACTTAGTAAACCAATGCCTATTTGATTCAACAGTAGAAATACCTCAAGGAAAAATCAACTGGCATTTGTATGTAGCCCCTTTACATGCTTTTGACGTGATTTTAGGACTAGATTGGCTGAAAGCACATAAGGCTATACTAAATTTTGAGGAAAGATGGATGGATTATACTAATGAAGCCAATCAAAGAATTCGCATCCACTGTAGTAGAGCCTCCCTTGAACCTCATTTGATAAGTAGCATGCAAGCTAAAAGGGCCTGGAAAAAGGGATGCAGATTGTATGTAATCAAGATGAATAAAAAAGAAGAATCAGACCCAAGCTCGGCACTATTCCAACAATACCTGGTGCTAGGAGAATTTAGAGATGTATTTCCAGAAGATCTACCAGGATTGCCACCAAAGAGAGAATTTGATTTCTCTATTGAATTAGTGCCTGGAGCAACACCAGTAGTCTAGACACCATATAGAATGACACCACTGGAGCTACAAGAACTCAAAAGCCAACTGCAAGACTTGTTAGAGAAAGGGCATATTAAACCCAGTGTATCACCTTGGGGGGCACCAATTTTGTTTGTCAAAAAGAAAGATGGAACTTTAAGATTATGCATTGATTACAGAATGCTTAACAAAATGACAATCAAGAACAAATATCCCTTGCCTAGGATCGATGATTTGTTTGACCAACTCAGAGGAGCTACCATATTTTCCAAAATTGATCTTAGGTCAGGTTATCACCAACTAAGAATCCGGGAGGAAGATACCTACAAAACTGCTTTCAAAACAAGATATGGGCACTATGAGTTCACGGTGTTACCTTTTGGTTTAACCAACGCACCAACAGCCTTTATGAACCTGATGCATAGTGTGTTCCATGAATAGTTAGACCAATTTGTGCTTATATTCTTGGATGACATATTGATTTACTCTCAAAACAAAGAAGAGCATGATAAACACATGAGAATTGTGTTAGAGGTACTCAGGAAAAATCAGCTATATGGGAAACTGTCCAAGTGTGAATTCTATACACCTCAGGTGCAGTATTTAGGGCATATCATCTCAGTTGAAGGTATAACAGTAGATCCCAAGAAAATTGAAGCAATTATAGATTGGCCAACTCCTACTAATGTGTCAGAGGTAAGGAGTTTTATGGGAATGGCTGGCTATTACCGATGGTTTGTCAAAGGTTTTTCAAAAATAGCCTATCCTATAACCAACTTGCAAAAGAAAGGGAAGGCATATAAGTGGACAAAGCAGTGTGAAGAAGCCTTTAGAATTCTCAAAGAAAAGCTGACAACCGCACCAATACTGAGAATACCTGACCCAAACCAACCATTTACAGTGTGCACCGATGCATCTGTAGAGGGATTAGGAGGTGTATTGCTGCAAGAGGAAGTTGTGATAGCTTATGAGTCTAGGAAACTCAAGAAGCACGAGATAAATTATGCCACACATGACCTGGAACTGGCAGTTGTGGTCCATGCTCTCAAAATTTGGAGGCATTACCTGTTGGGAAAGCCTTTTGATCTTAAAACCGACCACCAAAGTCTAAGGTATATATTTACTCAGCCAATGTTGAATGCTCGACAACGAAGATGGATGGAATTTTTGGCTGAATATGATTTTGGTATTGAATATATCAAGGGTAAAGAGAACAAATTGGTAGATGCTCTTAGTAGGAGGAAACACATAGCTGCTATTACAAGATGTCAGTATGGATTTAAGAAGCAAATTGCAGAGTTGCAAAAGACAGATGAATTCTGTAAATCCTGTCTAGAGAAAATTGAACAAGGAATTCCTGGAGAATATAGCATCAGAGATGAGTTGGTATGCTTTCACAGCTGAATCATTGTACCAAATAAAGAAGAGCTTAGAAGAATTATCCTGCAAGAAGCTCATTGTGCACCATATTCAGCACACCCAAGAGTAGTCAAGATGAGGGAAAACTTGAAGAAGGACTACTACTGGCCTGGTATGAAAAAAGACATAGTGCAGTTTGTGGCAAAATGTCTCGAATGCCAGAAGGTGAAGGCCGAACATCAGCACCCTGGTGGGAAATTGCATTTATTTGAAATACCAGAGCATAAATGGTAGGCTATAACCATGGATTTCATCGTAGGACTTCCTAAAACCCGATTCCAGCATGATGCAATATTTGTGGTGGTAGACAAATTGACCAAGGTAGCACATTTCATACCTGGAAGTACACACGATGATGCCTCAACAATTGCTCAAAAATTTGCTCGAGAAATTGTAAGACTACATGGATTTCCTGAAGTTATTATATCAGATAGAGACTCTCGATTTACATCTAAATTTTGGCAAGCGTTGCATCGAGCCTGGGGAACGAGGCTCAATATCAGCACTGCTTACCATCCTAAGATGGATGGACAGACCGAGAGGGTCAACCAAGTGTTGGAGGACATGCTACGCATGTATTGCATGGATCATCAAAGCAAATGGGAGGACTATCTCTTCCTGGTAGAATTTGCTTACAATAACAACTATCATTCCACGTTGGGCATGGCCCCATTTGAGGCTCTATATGGGCGTAGGTGCAAGACACCGTTAACGTGGGATAATTTGGACGATCGAGAGGCGATCGGTCCTGAAGCTGTGAAGCGAATGGAAAACCAACTGAAAGAAATCCATCAGCGATTGCGTGAGGCAGCTGACCGACAGAAAAGCTATGCTGATTTAAAAAGATCACCTCAAGAATTTGTTGTAGGAGACAAGGTCTTCCTTAGAGTCAAGCCTACTAAAAGCTCAATTAAGTCCACCAAATTAAGCCCTAGGTTTGTAGGACCTTTTGAAATAACTGCCAAAATCAGTCTCGTTGCCTACAAGCTTGCATTGCCGCCAAATTTGTCAAAAATCCACAATGTCTTTCATGTATCCCTACTTCAAAAATATGTTGTTGACCCAACTCATATCTTGGATACTACTCATTTGTAGATGTCGGACCCGCAGCTCATTGAGGTGCGACCAGTTAAAATTTTGGGATTTAGAACCAAGCAACTTAGGAAAAGGATTGTAGACTAGTGTAGAGTTCAGTGGGACCAATACTCTGAAAGAAATGCCACCTGGGAGGATGTGTCTAGCATGAAAAATTAGTTTCCTTATCTATTTGAAGCTAAAACTATTTTATAATAATATATACATTTTTGACTGGTATCCTGTTACTAAAACACTTATGTGAAAAATTCATAAAAATGATGTCACATTTTGAACTGCTGCATATGATTATGCATATGATTATGTATCTGATTATGTAAATGCTCTAAAATTTTTGATGGAAATGCTTCACTTCTTATTTATGTATTGCATTTAATTTATTTTTTTTCTTTTCTACCTAGACTAACATAGAGACTGTGTTAATTCTAAGAAGGGAAGAATGTCACATCCCCACCAGTTTAAAATAATGTGATACTGTGATAAGATTCTATGATGCAGGAACATGTATTCACACTAATACGAGAGAAGTTACCACCCCTGATAGAGACCGGGGGAGAGGGCATCAGGTAAGGGGGAATGATGTTCGTGCCCAATGGACCTTAGCTCGTGGGTACATGGAAGCCCACCATATATTTGCATGTTAGATTGCATTCTGAATATTGCATCCGAATTTTGAGTATGGTTGTGTTTGTATGTGATTGTACTATTTCTTTGAGACTAGTTGCTTAAACTTTAAAAATCATCACAATTGGAATGCTAACCAATATTAAAGAAATACTCTTCAATATACATATAATAAAATAACTAATTAAAAATCAAAAAGAAATATTTGAATAAAAGTCAATATAATTATATTTTAAAAGAATTGAAATAATTAAAATAATATACATAAAATGCAATATGAAATATGTATACAAAGATAATAATTTTATCTAACGAAGTTTATTAAGGAAAAATGAAAACGCAAAAGGTTTGTATCTCTTACATCCTACGATGGGTTCTACGAAAAGTGAATATTTGAAGTAAATTAAAATTAAAATCTATTATTAAATTAAACTACCTAAAGAAAGTGTTTATAAAAGCTAATGAAAGGAATGATATACTTAATTAAGTTTAAGGAATACCTCTTACCATCCAAGAATTGCCCACTTGGCAAAGAGAAGGAAAACAACTTGGCAATGTGTCTTGACGAGGTGGCGTGCAATCAGCCCATAAGTTATTCTATAAAATAAAACCATGAGGGGAATGGTAAGGGGGAATGCGTGTGGAAGTAATTCATAGAATAGTTGTCGTATTTATCTGGATACGCTGGAAGCGCAGTCAAGTCGCTCTTTTGGATGCCATTCTCAGGTCAGGTGGAGAAAATATTAGTTTTCCTTCATAATATTGATTATGTGAATGCTATTTGCTACCTTGTGTAATTTAATGGAGAAAATATTAGTTTTCCTTCATAATATCGATTGTGTGAATGTTATTAGCTGCCTTGTGTAATTTAATGGAGAAAATATCAGTTTTCTTCATATTATCGATTGTGTGAATGCTATTGTTGTCTTGTGTAATTTCATTGTGAAGATATATGTTTCTCTTAATAACATCGTGTGTAAGATTGCTACCCACTGTCCTGTGTGTAATGTCCCAATCAATTGTGAGGATATCTGCTTTTGCTAATAACATCATGTAAGCGAATACTACATGCTAATTGTATGTAATGTCTAATTTAGTTGTTATATTCTGAGTATATATATATATATATATATATAAACCTGAGTGTTACCCTAAAGGATTCATAGAACATAGCATGAGAATGTGTTGTTGTGAAAACAGAGGATAAGAATGAGTATGTTTTATGTTATGTTTTAATAATTATCATTGAAGGTGTCACTGTAATTCTGGACGAATGCTGGAAATTAAACTAGTATATACGATTTGTTGGCATATATGGATATATGCGTAGATGCAAATTATTTGTAGGGAAATATTATAAAAGGTTTAAGTTGTCTTTCATTCGCTGTGTTGATGTGCAGAGAGTTTGCCTGAGTTGTTCTTTAGTATATATATGCTGCTCTGCATGTAGAAAAATAATATTAGTTGCATTTGATGGCTGAGTTGACCCCTTAGGCATCTCCTTACCTTCTCTGTCAGACGGGTGTTACTGGTGCCATGAATGAAGAAGGACCTTATACTGGAGTGCAACGTCGAATGGCTTGGCAATAGCAAAGGATGCATAATCTAAGACAAGCTTGTCTTTGCTCTAATATGAAACCAGAGTATTAATTGGTTAAATAGAGTATGTCTTAAGAAAATGTAAAGCATAATTATGTGAGGCAAAATTTGTTTTTAATACTGAAGAAAAGATGTTTTTTCTCTTTCATGTTCATTATGTATTATTTCACCAATGACGCACTGTACGTTGTTTAGAGGAAACCTATTATTCTTTTTATGGTAAATTTTAAGACTATTATTCCAATCTAAGTAAATAGAGAATAAAATATTTCTTATGAGTTTATTAGCCTGGAAAATACGATTTTGAGCTATGTCTAATGTCCTTAGCATATAGTCACACTTGCGGAGATTCTAATCTTTATCAAGTTATGCCTAAACTTTAACAAAAACAAAGAAACTTTAGCTAGTGTATGCCACTTCGGTTTAGGTATTTGTTTTCCAACGCTCTATTTGTAATACAAACAAGTAATAAATAGTAAGGTGTAGCAATGTTTGATGTCCTTATAGTAATGTTCTATTGGATAAACCGGAAATGTATTAATTAGTTGGGTATGTCTTCATATATTTAGGAACTAATAGCTTGATGATAGAATGTGTGTAAAATATTTTCTTCATTTCTAAAATAGTAGGAAGGTAGGATAATGTAGCCGCAAATGTTTAATTTAAATAAATAGGCGCTAATTTAAGGATTAACCCTTATAGCTATAATTATTAATGCTTAATCGAATTATTGTACGATTATCTTAACTAAGAGATGTTTTACTTTCTTTTAATATCACTCTTTTTATTATTATTATTTTAGTTTGCATCAAAAATGCTTTTCCTTGAAAGAAATATATAATCAAACCCTTAAGTTGGATTTTATCATAATACACTTTAAAAACAAAACTATAAACTTACTTTTCAGAAATCTAGAACCTTTAAAATAAAATATACTCAACGCACTTTCCTTCTAAGCTGGTAGTTGAGAAGGAATTACCTACCCATTCACACTAAGTCATGAGGTGGCTTGTGAGAGACTGGGTCACTGAATCTCGGTTGTTCATGGGCAGAGGGCCAAGCTAAGGAGTGTAATGAGTAGCAATATGGGATGTTGCTCTAGGTGATCAGTCATTAGTGGTGGTGATTTTCATATTTTCATCTGGACTGGGGATACGCTAGCATATGCATGACTAGAGAGCTATTAATGCTAAAGTTTTTTCCAATAGTAGATGGTTATGGGCAGCATTGTCATCATCCAAGATGGAATATGAATATCTAGTCTATAAGCCGAGAGATGGCAGACTCTAGTCACACCTTAGCAGAGGGTTCTTTACTAGCACCGACATACAAACATTAGATCCCAAGTAAGGTGTTGAGCACCCCAATAACTTTGAGTTCACTGAATTTGGACAAGGGAGCTAGCATACCCCTTTCAGGTGAAATAGGCCCTGAATGGATAACCCTTTGCCAAAATTCAAAATACCCATGGGAGGGATCGGATTTCAACATGGCGACTTGCGAGACTTGGCCAATCTTGAGCACTTAAGACACTAGCTATAGTGGTGATCGATCTTGAAGTGTGATCATTGTATGCCTATACTAAAGTTATAATGGGTTCATCAAGCAAAGTTGTGTTGAATTTAAACGAAGTTTTGAAATGATAAAATTTGGGTTTGTGACATTAATAAAAGGGAGATATAAGGGTTATGGTGTTATTATAAAGTTTTATTTTTTTCAAGTTAATAAAAGGTAGATATAAGGGTCATGGTGTTAGAATAAAATTTTATTTTTGTAAATTAATAAAAGGGAGATATAAGGTGTAATGTTGTGTTTTTAAAGATTTATTTTGTAAGTTTTAAAAGGAAGATATAAGGAGTTATTTTTAAGATTTATTGTGTATGTTTTTAAAAGAAGTGATAAGGGTTTAAAGTGGTTGATTTGATATTTAAATCAAGAAGGAAAAAAGAAAATTATTGACCAGATTTGAAAAAGTATATGCAAGAGGAAGATCATCATTCTTAAGGCATATTTGGAAGGCACGGATTTGGAACAAGTCAAGGTGTCAAAGAATATTAAGTGCACATATTCACCCAATCATTCAATTAATAAGAAATTACAATTCAACCATTTCAATAAGAAGAAAAGTTCCACATGATAGTGGAAGAAGAGCAAGGTATTATCATCTTCAAGTCAACACACAAGTAAGTTATCTAAGCTAGACTTGAGCTACCTTTAAAATTTAATAAATGTGAGATATGTGGAAGCAACAGACTTAATTAATGTGAAGAACATATTGGCCATTTGAAATTTACTATATTAGTGCATATCATTCTCTATATGTTCATGAAGATAAAAGAATTCTTGGTAGAATATGTTTGAATTTGTTTTAGTTGAGGAAAGTAAACTGAAGAAAAGGTGAAGAACTTGATGTCATGATTGATTAGATTTTGTAGCAAATTTAAGCAATGTTTGTGAGGGGATTTTGGAGCATATTTAATTTGTTTTTGTGAGCAAATTTTAGAGAAGATTTGATCAGTGTTTGTGAGTAGGTTTTAGAGCAGATTTGAGCTGTGTTTGTGAGAATATTTTAGAGCATATTTGAGCAAGTGGAATTGTGTCCAGAAACTTGAGAAAGGGTATTAGTGTCTCCTATGGATTGGTATCCATGAAATTGAGAAAGGGGATTGGTGTCTCCTATGGATTGGTGTCCATGAACTTGAGTAAGGGGATTGTTGTCTCTTGTGGATTGGTGTCCATGAACTTGAGCAAGGGGATTGGTGTCTCCTATGGATGTCTATGAACTTGAGCAAGGATATTGGTGTTTCCTTTGGATTGGTTTCCACAAAATTGAGAAAGGGTATTGGTATCTCCTATGGATTGGTGTCCACAAATATGTATAGGGGATTGGTGTCTCTTGTGGATTGGTATCCATAAACTTGTATATAATATTGGTGTCTCCTATGGATTGATGTCCATGAAATTGTATAGGAGATTGGTGTTTCTTATGGGTTGGTGCCCACAAAATTTATTGAATAAAAATATAAGCAATATTATACCATGGTTTTCTCTCGAGAGGGTGTTTCCACATAAAATATTTCTCTTATGTGTATGGTGATTTGTGCATTGTTTTATTATTGCATTGATATTATTCAAGGTTATTGCTTTGGAAAGAAAAGATAATTTTTTTATCTTATATTACTCTAGCAACGTATCTTTGGTCATAAAAACAATAAAAACACATTCAAAATTGTCTATCATGGTGAATCGATGAACAACATAACATCCATGCTATATTCAACCAATTTTCATGCAATTGGTAAAAAAATATAAAATTCCATAAATGAATCTACAAAATAAATAAGAAACAAAATAATAGATAAAAAACCTTTTTAAATTAAACAAAAATTAATACCTATTGAACAAGCAAATAGAATACTAATTTCTTGAATATTTTTGCATATATCAATGGATAGAAATTTGTAATTTTATTTCATGTTCATTATAAAATTGACATATAACACCAATAACTTGCATATACAACTTCTATATTTGTGAAAGCAACGCTACTTCTAGATTTGCTAGGGCATGCACACAAGATAAATCATGATCTATCATCAAGGTTGCAAAAAAGGGTAAATTTTTTTATCTACAATACCTTTATGAATAGGGATACATGTAACCATTCACAAGTACCTATGCAAATAGGGATACGCTCTATGATCCACAAAAAAAATAAAGAATATTATATATTGACTTGATATCTACAAAATAAACAAGTAACAAAGATAACTTCCTTTCTTTGAGTTCCTCCAAAATAGATAACCATTTCTATCTCTCAAGTATCCTTATCTAATAGCATAGAATGAGTAGGGTTCTCAAAAATTGTATTATAATTAAATAATATAGAGGGGTTCTCAAAAATTGTATTATAATTAAATAATATATCTATAGGTATAAAAATGAGTCAATTATGATCAAGTGACATAATAACCATAGAACGAGTAGGGTTCTCAAAAATTGTATTATAATTAAATAATATATCTATAGGTATAAAAATGAGTCAATTATGATCAAGTGACATAATAACCATATAACCAACTCATGTGTACAAGTGGAACCTATTAACATCAAATAAAACACCATGCACGCATCACTCTAATAGGTGATGCAATGATTATAATACCTTGTTCACCCTTTATCCATATTTACAAAATAGATTATTAGGTGCCTATAAACAAATAAGAGGATGATGGGAAAAAATTTCAAGCTTTGATAGCCACTTTAGTCATCATTTATTTATAAACAAATAAGAGGATGATGGGAAAAAATTTCAAGCTTTGATAGCCACTTTAGTCATCATTTATTTATAAGGTGAAAATTTGGGTACAAAAACACCACTTCAAAGGTGTCATATTATGATAAGTTCTAGAGAATATCCCATGCCATGATTTTAATATAACAAGTTAACTATAATTTTGCTTTCATTGGTTGTATATATTTTAGGTTTTAGGAGCCATATAAGAAGGCATAATAGATGTAAAAAAAATTGCATGGCTACTAATATTTAAAATAATACTCTTAATTCCATTGATAACAACACAAGAAGCTAATGTTGTACAAGTATTTCATGTGACATATCATAATATGCTATAATGTGTGCGATCTTATTTGAGTTCTTCAAAAGACACATTACCTAGATCCTATGCATGTAATTTGTGCGTCAAAAAAATTCTCCCAATAGACCACTATGATAATGGCTCTATCCAAGATCAAGGATTTTACTATAGACATATATATATATATATATATATATAAAATGTAAATCCTAAATGTGTTTGTACAATGAAATTTTATAAAGTCATTCTTATATACTTGATTAATGTTTCATCTTTTTGTTTAAAAATAGGTAATTTATATATATATATATATATATATATATATATATATATAAAATGTAAATCCTAAATGTGTTTGTACAATGAAATTTTATAAAGTCATTCTTATATACTTGATTAATGTTTCATCTTTTTGTTTAAAAATAGGTAATTTCTTATGTACCTTGATATCACATATCATAGATCAAGTATACCATGATTACTAGAATGAATAAAGATATATTGGTGGATATTGAATATACAAGTGTGTTCAAGTTACACATTACATAAAATAAACATTTGACATCTTATTAATATTTTAGCTATCAAACATGTAAATCATGTGCTTCCTAATTACCGAGATCCTTAATTTACCTCTCTACGTCATATTTTGAAATAACTTCTAAGTTATTGATAGATAAATTTATCCTGTGATAATTTCCTCTATGCTATATTTCAAAGAGTTCACATAAATATGAAAACATTCCATCCTCTTTTATATCTTCTAATTGTATGATTTGCTAGTGTAGTTGTGCGCTAAAAATTTAAGGATTTTGTATCAAAATGTATAGTTGTATCCTATCCTTTTTTTTCTAAGGAACACTCTTTGAATAATTATACATGGATATTTTATACTGTTTATCCAATGCATTCTTTCATACATAATTCTACTTATAGATATCAAATTCATCAAATTTTACCAAATATTTGTGAATCGTAGTGATTTACATAAGAAAAAATGATGGTAAATATTATTGGATAAAAAATAGAGAATTAACTCACTGATTTGGCTTGATTAGGTGCAACATTTACAAGAAAATTACATTTCTTTTTATTTACGAGGTACAAATTTAAAAATACCTTTGAAGTGGTAGAATGGGGAAGGAGCGAATGGAGCGTCATGAAGACCATACACTTTCGCCGTTCCCTTTCCAATATTTTGTGCTTCTCCTTGGGGCACGACGATACTCCTTTTTTGGGCTTCTGCACTCCTAAATTCCGTTTCACTCTTTTGCCAGACTTGGAAGCAGGGATCTGCCCTTTCCATTTGATTCCGAATCAGATGATACATTCACTTCACTTGATTTACATTTGCTCTGTCCAGCTTGCCTCCCTATTTCAGTGCTTGCAGTATTTCCTTGATCTTGTTGAGGCATCTGCTCTTCCTCTGGTATCATTGGATCAAAGGAAATGAGGTCGCTCCATCCTTCACAACCAATGTGAATGTCATCTTGATGGCAGGTGTTCGCAGGAAGAAGAACATCAGTGGTGATTTGATCCACGTGATAGGGAGATTGCAAGCAGTCCAGCAAAAGCAGATCCTCAAAGATTCCCTGATGAGAAGCAGCTGCAGCATTGGGGCTGTTAGGAGATGGACTTTGCAAGCCAAAGTCCATTGAGCTCAGTGGAATAAGTCTAAACAAAGGAATGACGCCGGGAGCAGGCAAGTGGAAGCTTGTTATGCCGGCACCTCACAAACACCTGTTATGGTTTGAATCTGTTTGTGCGATGAATCGATAACTATGCCCACCATACACCATAGTAAATATTATGCATTCAATAGTTAGCGAGGTACATCGATAAATATCATATGGTAAACCGACGAAGTTAATAATGTGAGAGGACTGTGACAATCGCGGCGGGTCGATATGCTTTTGGCATTCAGTTTATTTGCCTGGAAAACAGTGGAAGTACACCTCCGAAGAAAAGGTACGAAATTCCATCATAGAAAAGATTAAAGAATAATTCTTTCCTCCCTGAATCACAGGCCGTTCACGTCCATTGCATTTGTTGTCAGTACTGATAATATGATCGTTTTCGCCATCAGTCAAACATCACATGGACACAGTCACAACAGAAATTAAAAAAGCATTGGCTTCCGCCGCGTCTGCGAGGTAGACCTCTTTTGTTGGGTATTTATTTTAGATTCAAATCTTAGGAGATGGATTAATAAGTGCAAGTGTGGTTGGACTCTTATCAAGAAGAGACTTAGTTTAAATCTTAAGGAAGCCAATCCTTTGCAAAGGTAATAGTCTACTTCAATTTTTTTGAGTGCGTGTCAGACCAACAAAACTCGAGAGCGACCGTACCGATGATACCATCTCACACCTGTTAACAAGAACGGCAACGGTACGAAAACCCGAGCTACGAGTGATCTCATCTCATGCTTGTCAACAAGAATGATACGAATAAGTTGGGAGCAGTCCATGTGATTTGAACCCTATACTGATGGGTTACTAAAAATAATGGCTGTAAACAACTCTCTTATGTAATTAAAATAAATAAATAAATATATATATGGTTTGAAATTAGTAAAAATATAAATTAATTAGTAAAAATAATAATTGTAATCAATTCTTTTATATAATTAGGATAATTAAAATAAATAAATAAATACGATACAAGATACCTGTCATACCTTCTGTGCCCTTCAAGTTGCATAAAGCATTTAAATAATAATATATAATTTAGTATTTATTTAATAAATATATTATATTAAAATTTTATTATTTAAAAATATTTGAATTTTGCTTTTTATTTTAATGAGTTTTTTATTTGAATAGGTCTTTCCTTAATATTTAAATATTTAAATTTGGATCAACTTTTTTTTTCAAAGAAGACAAAACATTTTGTTTCGAGGTTTCATTCATACCTTTAATGTTCTATGACAAGAACCTCTTTTATAGGTTTTGTGAAAATTTTACCTCCATTGTCTTAGGAGTTATATAAAATATTTTAATCTTAAGTCTTTTTTCCCTGTTTCTTTGATATTATCAACTTTTAATAGGCTTTAAGATCCATCTGCCACATTTGTCTTCATCTCTTTAGACTGACATATTTAGTTGGAAGGACATATTTAGTTGGAAGGTCAACCTTCCCTTTTTTTAAAGAAAAAAAAGAATTTAATAAAAGAGAAAAGATGCAAAAGAGCAACAGGTACCAGAAAACAGAAGTCATCAGCATACAAAAGACACCGAGAAGGACACCCAAAATCAGAAAGTGACAAAGGACTAAGACACTAACATTCAGCAGAAGATAAATAATAAAAATAGAACCAACAACATAAAGCTTACACACATCCTCCTCTTTGTTGAGTTCTATTCTTAGAAATTTAGAGATTGAAATATTTACTTATAATAGCATTGTTGGCAAGTGCATCTGCAATCTTGTTAAATTCCCGATGAATGTGGAAATAGTGTGCTTGAATAAAATTTTTAATTAGCTCTTTCATTGTAACCAAAATGAGTTGAATCTGAATAGAGCTAACCAAATTATATTTAGAAAGAGCATCTATAATAAGGATAGAGTCCCCATAAAAGTGCACGTGTCTTATCTGCTGCTCAATAGCCATATTCAATCAAAACTCACAAGCCAAAGCTTTTGCAACATTGTTGGAAGCAATTCCAAGGTTGATACAATAATTGAGGGTAAACCTCCCATCTTCTTTCATGATCACTCCCCCTGCAGTAGCTATGCTGAGATTAGACTTAGATGCCCCATCAAAGAACAAGGCTAGGTAATGTATCTTTGAGTGCATTATAGCTAAAACATTCATGTTGATAGATATGAATTGTTGAAAATCAAATTAACTAATAAGATTCAATTCCTGCACAGTTGAAATTTACTAATTTTGCTTATATTTAAATGTGGCTTTGAAATGGCCATAAAATCTCTAACTATTTTTTTAGTAAGGATGCTATTATCTTCCTTTTTACCTTCAAAGATCAAACAAAGTTCAAATACTCCACATAAACTGCCTTAAAATCTCATTCAAATATAATAATTGTCCTTATAATCCATAAAACAAAGTTCAAACACTCTACATAAACTACCACTACTACCACTACTAGATACATCATGATAGCACCTTTTATAAAATTTTCAATAATAAAAATTTTCATCTATCTTCCTACCCACAATAATACTCAATGCTTCAACAAAACTTTTTTTAAGTTAAGTTTTCCTTTTAAGTTTAATAAAAACATTTTTTAATAATAAATCTTTTTAATGATGTGCTTAAGTTAAATCTAATACTATTTGAAACCAATTCAACAAACTTTTTTAATGTTATTCCTAATTTATCTTTAACATATAAAAAATCATTAAATACTAAAAACAATAAATTTAAAAATCAAATTCTAAAGGAAGAATCAACCTTCTCATTTTAGGCACGCAGTCTGATATCGTTCAACGTTAGCTTCTTCCAAACAAAGTATGCCTCTTTTCCTTTAGTTGTAGATTTATTTTAAATTTATTTATTTAAACTATGAGTGGCAGTCTCAAACCCTTCGAAATGCGATGAGTACATGGTGAGCATGTGCTATTCCGACTTAATCGAACGGCATTCATAACCTCTTAATTGATTTTTAAATGCAACAATCTCATAGTTCTCGAAATAAGTCTGAAGATTTCAATAAAAGATTTCAGATTTTTCCCTTATTATTATTTAAAAAAATTATACAACCTTTTAATTATAAAGTGAAGTAAAACACCTGTTGTGACACCTGTGTGTAAGCTGCTCTCTGATAACCTCGTTTATCCATCCAAAACGCCCTATATTAAACGCCCGTGCAGTACCCTGGACTAATATATTTTATTTTAAAAATGTCTTTGCCTTTGTAAACATATCCGCCGGAATTTGAAAATATAAATGAAGTAACGAGACGAAAATATTCGAAAATTTTGAGACAGTTTACTATTCTACTGGATCAAATCTAGCAGTTACTACCTTTTCTAATCTACCTCTGATATCATATTCAGTCGAAGCGCCCGAGACCCCGCAAGGGTACTGCAAAAGAAAAAGTGAAAGCATTGCATTATATTAGTCACATTCAAACAATACCTAAAGAAGTGAAGATCGGTTCTATTAATCTATGAAGCCAAATCAACATAACCCATTGTAGGTAGAGTCCCATCCGTCTCACCTGCACTTTAATGTGTTGGAAGAACATGCTGCCGCTTTTGAACACGTTGCAATTTCTTAAAACAAACCCATACGTTGTTAGTTCCTGCAACATTCGCGAAAGAGGCGCTCCCCATCTGTTGGAAGTGCAGACTGTGATATTTACTTCACCATTCTCAACGTTTATGGAAATATTTGGAGGAGAGGAACAGCCTGTGGACGATGAAGTATTCACTGATTTTTTTTTGGTTTAACTCATCTCCTCCTTAGATAATAAAGAAGATCCAGTACTTAAACTGTCCTCGGAATCTGGGATAGTGCCCAGTAGCAGCGATTTCTTCGTGCTTTGCAACTCCTCTAATTTGGTTTCAGCCACAGGTATATACTTGATCGTCTCATCAAGTATTGCGGTTTGCTCTTTCTGCATAAGAGAAGGAAGTTATTCGACAATAAGTCTTAGTTTTTTTTTAATTATTATTTCTCCTCAGAACAGGTTCGTTAGCTTCTAAATGGTCTCGATGCTTTGAGAAACATGAATCATTTGAATGCAAAACACGATGAAAAATACAACACGATCTGAGGTTCAAGTATATACAAATAATCTGTAGGTCAGGCACAATTTTCCTGTATGCTGATACACATCAGCATAAATGTTTAGTATGATGTGAAAGATTTTAGAAGAATGTTTGGATGAGAAAATTAGAAAAGTTTTATTTTGTGATTATAAAAAGGATTTTTGTATATAGCATTGTATTTTGGTTTTTCTAAATAGATAATGTTTTTTTTTTTTGAAATATCTACTTCTCCTTTTATGTGTTCTTTATGTTTTTGCACATTTTTTTGTTCTTTTGTTCTCTATGTGTTTTAACATATGCTCTGTTTTTTTTCTCATAGTATTAAAGCATAAGAGAAGAGAGGCAGTTGTATATGCTTTGGTACTATATCGTGCTCTCCCTCTTTGCAACATTGGTTGCTTTGTTTTTATTTTGGAGCACTCCTAAGAGCTAGTGCATTATTTCACAATTTGAGTGGGCGAAGAGAATGATTTATAGAAAATGAGCAACATACTAAAAATTGAGAAGCTCATTGGATTGAAATCCACATAATGGAAGATAAAAATGGAGGATTTGTTGGTGGAAAGGGACTTGTGGATTGTAGTCACTAGAAAGCCCACTAGGATGGCACAAGAGGATTTTAATAAGCTAGATAGAAAAACAATGTCTCTCATTATACTGAGTTTAGCAAACTCTATGATTTTAAATGTGACAAAAACACAATCTAGTCAAGATATGTGGAACAAGTTGGAAAGCATTTGTGCTTCCAAGTTAATAGTGAACAAGTTCATGTTGCGAAAGAAACTGGCAAATCTCAAGATGCAAGTTCTCAAAACATTTGAATGATTTTAAAATGCTAATGAAGTAGCTAAACTCCATTGGTGATAAATGGAGTGATGAAGATCAGTGTATGGCACTATTAATCAACATGCCAAACTCATGATCTTATTATTGCAATAAGTGTTACTTTTGATAAGTTATATATGGATTCAATGGTTAGCCAACTGTTGAATGAGGAGATAAAAAGGATATATATTAGTGAAACATCCACTCTAAAGGTCTATTTAGCACATGGACATCCAAAGGAAAGAGGAAAATGCAAATCCAATGGGAGAAGCAAGTCTAGAGGCAGAGGCAAATTGTCCGGTATAGGAAAGAAAAATTTCAGTAATGTGGAAAGTTACTACTATCACAAAAAGGGGTATATCAAGTTTCATTGTCCCTTGTTGAAGAAGAAGAATGAAAAGGTAACAAAAGAAGAGATAGTTACTAAAGTTGTAGATGAAAAGTCCTCCATGTTTCTTGCTTCTTCCTGCTTGTCAATTCAAGGGTGTCCTAAATACTAAATTGTAGATTCATGTGCTTCTTTCCACATGACACCACATTGTGAGTGGTTTATCAATTATAAAGAGGTAAATGGTGTAAACGATTATATAGGTGATAATGTCTTTTATGATGTAGAAGGAGAAGGTATAGTTCCTAGATTTGAGTGAAAAAATCAAGTACTTGCAAAACATTAGATATGTCCCTAAGCTGAGAAGAAATATTCTTTAAGTTGGAAAACGAACTTAAAAATTAGTAACTATTACCTTCTTATACAAAGGATGCAAGGTCAACAGAGGTGCCCTAGTGCTTGCAAAAGGAAAGAATAAAGGATCTTTGTTCAAACTAGATGTCATCCCTTATGATAAAATCCATTACAATGCTTCCTCTGTAAAAGAAGCTAATTCAATTGAGAAAAATGGTGAAGCAAATGCCGGAGATTGTCTTCTTTGGCAATTGGCACATAAGACTTGGCCATCTAGAAGAAACAAACTTCAAAAAATTAGTTAGCAAAGGCATGGTGCATGGCCTCAAGGATATCAGCTCCAACACTCTAAGCTTTTGTGAATCATGTGTGATGGGTAAACAAAAAATGGTAACCTTATTTTATCACCTACATAGAGCTAAATATGTGTTGGATCTTGTTCACACAAACATTTTTTCTCCTATGGGTATTTCATCTATTGGTGTTGCACTGTATTTTGCCACTTTTATTGATAATCACCACAAAAAAGTGTGAACTACATTTTGAAGAAAAAGAGTGACATCTTCATTCATTTTAAAAAAATTGTTGTTAATGTAGAAAGTCAAACAAGCAGGCAAATTAAGATATTGCATGGTGACAATGGAGGAGAATACTACTAAATTTGAAGAGTTTTGCAGGTAGAAAGGCATCTCTAGATATAAGACTACACCTTATTCTCCTTAGTAGAATGAAATAGCAGAGAGAATGAATAAAACACTATTGGAGAAGATGAGAGCATGTTGTTAGATGCAAAGCTCTCTAAAGGATTTTGGGTTGAAGAAATCTCAACTACAACTATTTGGTTAATTTATCATCATGCACTCCTTTGAATGACAAGGAACCAAATGAGGCTTGGAGTGGGAGAAAACCATAAATCTCTCACTTGATGGTTTTTAATTGTGAGGTCTTTATGCACATTCCTACTGAAAAGAGCAAAAAGTTGGATGAAAAATCCAAGAAATGCATTCTTGTTGGTTATGGAGAAGTTGTTGAAACAAAATGATATAAATTGTGGATTTCGGATGAACACATAAGTGTTTTTAGTAGAGATGTGATTTTCAAAGAAACTAAGACAACTCGAAGGTATTCTACAATAAGAATTACACTAGTAGTTGAAAGAGAAGGTTACCTTCAAGTGAATCACATGCTCAACCATGTTAGCTTGCAAAGACCTGGTGAAGATCTGCCTGCTTATGTGCATGAAGAGGTGAATCAAGAAGATCAACAAATTATGCAGCCTGATTCTCCACCTTGTAGAAAAGGGATCCAAGAATCAATGGAGCAGCCTAGAAGAACTAAAAAAGAGAGACATTTTCCTAGTAGGCTTCAAGATTGTTTTCGTGGATTTACAATTGTTTGTGATGATCCTCCCACGTGTGAAGATGCTATAATCCAAACAAAAAGCATTGGAAGCAGGCCATGTAGGAAGAAATAGATTCCATGAATAATGGTAAACTCAGAAGTTACATTTTTGAAGGTTGGTATGAAGAAAGGAATAAAATATAGAAGGTTGGTATGAAGAAAAGAATAAAATATAGAACTTTATTTGTTCACTTCAATGACTAAACGATTATCCATGCTCAACGTGGGGTAGGGTAATGATGTTAGGATGGGATAGGTACGGTGATTTCCTAACGGCAGGGGACCCTTTTCACAATGAGACTCTATAGCAGTTTCTGAGAACTTTTAATTCTAGACAAGCAATACAGGTATTAGCATAAACTATTATTTCTGTTAAAATGAGAATGTATCCATTTGCGATGTGTCGATACCATCACAATAAACTACCAATAAAATACCTCTAGTTCTAGTTATGGGTACTCTTTTCACATACGTTTTATTTATGTTGTATGTGAATAAAGTTTTGCAGCAAAGAGGTGGAAGATTTCAAGGCATTGAGCAGAATATATATATAAATAACTTTGAAGGGGTAGAAAGGGGAAGGAGCGAATGGAGCGTCATGAAGAGGTCGTGCATACACTTTCGCCGTTCCCTTTCCAATATCTTGTGTTTCTCCTTGGGGCACGACGATACTCCTTTTTTGGGCTTCTTCACTCCTAAATGCCCTTTCACTCTTTTGCCAGACTTGGAAGCAGGGGATCTGCCCTTTCCATTTGATTCCTTATCAGATGATACATTCACTTCACTTGATTTGCATTTGCTCTGTCCATCTTGCCTCGTTATTTCAGTTCTTGCAGTGTTTCCCTTATCTTGTTGAGGCATCTGCTCTTCCTCTGGTATCATTGGATCAAAGGAAATGGGGTAGCCCCATCCTTCACAACCAATGTGAAGGTCATCTTGAGTGTTCGCAGGAAGAAGAACATCAGTGGTGATTTGATCCACGTGATAGGGAGACTGCAAGCAGTCCAGCAAAATCAGATCCTCAAACATGCCCGGATGAAAAGCATCTGCAGCATTGGGTCTGTTAAGAGATGGGTTTTGCACGCCAAATTGAGCTCAGTGGAATAGGTCTAAACAAGGAATAACGCAGGGAGAAGGCAAAGTGGAAGCTTGTCATGCCGGCACCCCACAAACAGCTGTTATGTAATATGGTTTGAATCTGTTTGTGCGATGAATCGATAACTATGCCCTCCATACACCATATTAAATATTATGCATTCAATAGTTAGCGAAGTACATCGCTAAATATCATATGGTGGACCGACAAAGTTAATAATGTGAGAGGGACTGTGACAATCGCGGCGGGTCGATATGCTTTAACATTCTGTTTATTTGCCTGGAAAACAGTGGAAGTATACATTTCAGAACAAAAATACCTGAGAACAAGAAGTATTAAAGTGGTCCGAAATTCCATTATAGGAAAGATTAGATTAATTCTTTCGCTTCCGCCGCGTCTCGGAGGTATTGGCTTCCATTATAGGACCGAATTTAAATTAGTTTATAGGAAAGAAAATAAAAAACAATTGGCTTCCGCCGCGTCTCGAGGTAGGCCTCGCTCGTCGTATAGAAGCGAAGCAATATTCCCATTATACCTTTGATAGTCTTTTAGGTCACATGTAATACGATACCAGATACCTGTCACATCTTCAGTGCCACGTTTGGAGAAAAACGTTTACTCCCCAGTTAGACCAGAGCTCTAATAAAATGCCTTCAACTTTATTATTCCATTTACAATTATTAAAAAACTAGAAAGTTGTTAGGCATTACGAAGGAATGCATTTTGAACAGTCAGGCCAGGGCCAGGGCCAGGGGTGTTTGAATTTGAATAAATTAATTTGACAACGATCATAAAATTTTATCAAGTTGCATAAAGCATTTAAATAATAATATACAATTTAGTATTTATTTTTAAAATATATTATATTAAAAATTTAATATTTAAAAAATTATTTGAATTTTGCTTTCGATTTTAATATGTTTTTATTTGAATGGGTCTTCTCTCAATATTTAAATACTTAAATTTGGGCCGACCACCTTTTTCAAAGAAGACAAAAACTCTTTGTTTTGAGGTTTCATTTATACCTTTAATGTTCAAGAACCTCCTTTATGGATTTTGTGAAAATTTTAATCCTACTACCTTGAGAGTTACGATAAAATGTTCCAATCCTAAGTTTTTTTTTCCTATTTCTTTGATATTATGAACTTTTAATAGGTTCTAAGATCCATCTGCAACATTATTTGTCTCCATCTTTTTAGACCGATATGCTTTGTTGGAAGGTCGATCACCCTTGTGCTCCACTTCAACATCAATTTTTTTTTTTTTTTTTTTGGTTTTTAGTCTTCGGAGGGTCTCCAAGAGTTAGAAACTAGGCTAAATCCTCAACCGGGGAAAGAGGTTGAGGAATTTTATCTTCCAAGATTATATCTTCTGATAAGCTAGAGTCACAACCGAAGTAATCATACAAATTTTTAACATAACAACCAAATCAAAGGGTCTTCAAAATGGTTCTAGAAAAACTAACCTGAAGATGTTCATTGACCTCCAAAGTTTGAGAAAAGCTTCCACCCATTATCATAATATCCCTCAAGATGGGTTTGCTTTGGGTCAGAACACTTGTTTATGTGTCCTTTAGCAAAAGACTTTTAGTATTTGGAGTTTGAGGCACCACTTCTTTTCCAAGCATCATATAAATATAGGGTTTTGTAGAGTTGTGCACCACCTCCTTAAGGCCCAAACCTTCAAGTCCAGTTTGCTTAGGTCGTCCAACAAATTTCTCTCACTAAACTTTATCCTTCTTGTTAAGGATCTTAGAGCATTATGAAGACAAATGGCTAGATTTACCATAACTAGAACATCAAATCGATCTATTTTCATAATCAATAGGTTGAGTTCATGTGCCTACCTTTGAAATAAGTTTATTATAAGATGCAAGATCAACCTCTCGATTCGTCATAGTGCACAACCTTGCAAAGACCATCTTGGATTTTGCTCTAGTCATTGGATCGATTTGAATGAGTTCACCAATGCTTTTAGCTATCCCTCTCAATATGTCTTCCTACTTCCTACAAGTGATGAATGGGGAGACCAAAAAACCGCACCCAAAAAGGAACTAGATTCAACTTTTGGGTGTTTGGGTTGAAATCATGACCCCATTTATAAAGAAACAAACCTCTTTTCCCATAGAACCAAGGACCCCACCCAAGATTCATTTTGAGTCCTCTTCAACTTGACAATGAAAAACCTTTTGGTATAGCCACTATCTCCAAGGACCCTAATGGCTTCCATTTCACCAAAGCCTAACATCTAATGGAATCTAGATTGGGTTTGCATTTTAAATCACATAAGATCACAACATTTTAACGTTGCAGCTGCTTTTCATCCGGGCATCTTTGAGGATACGCTGTCCTGGACAGTTTGCAGTCTCCCTATCACGTGAAAAAAATCACCACTGATGTTCTTCTTCCTGCGAATACCTGCCATCAAGATGATCTTCACATTGGTTGTGAAGGATGGGGCGACCTCATATCCTCTGATCCAATGATGCCAGGGGAAGAGCAGATGCCTCAACAAGATCAAGGAAGCACTACAAAGGTAATTATGAATATTCTGTTCAATGCTTCGCAGCCTTCCACTTCATAGCTGGAAAAATCAAAGAATTACCCATAACTAGATGTATTTTACTGGTAGTTCATTGTTAATGCATCAGCATATCGTAAATAGACACTTTCCCATTTTAACAGAAGTAATACTTTAAATTAATTGCTTGTATATATTTTAAAATCCAGAGTTCTTGTGTTCCTGGAAATGGTATCGAGTCTCAGCAGAAAAGCGATCTATCCCAACTCCTAGGAAATCACCTTTGCCCTGTTCCATATTTGGCAGAATACCTTGAGTCAACAACCAAAACAAATTCCATATTTGATTTTTGTTATTCCACACCAAGCTTCTCTTGAAATAAGTCCGCATCCAAATCTAAGTCCCCTTTACATTATGCCCAATATTGGAGTGAATCAGCCCAACCCATACCCTAGCACCAGTTCTCTTCAATCTTATTCTATACCTTGTGATGAATAGGACCTATATATTTGGAGGGATTTTAGATTTTCAAAGTGCAAAGTGATCAAAATTTCCAGGATGCAGAGTGTGGGAATTCGAAAAGCCAATCTTCATGTAAGAAATGAAATCTTTTTGCATTTTGTGGTCTCAACCAACGCACGGTTGAATAGGCGAAAACATTTGGTTCAATCTATAAAGATTAGACTAGGCGAAGTGATTTCTTGTCAGATTAGGTATAATCCTGAGGGCATCAGAATTGTTAATAACATATTATCATGAATCTTTGATAGCATTGGAATATTAAACTTTGTGGAAATTTTCGAATCAATTCCACGGATTTAATTTTGTTGTCACGTGTTTTTATTTATATTTTCAATTTCGGACGGACATATTCAGGCGAAGGCAGTTTTTAAAAAAACATAGTAGACCTGGGTACTGCACGGCCTCTTTGATGGATAAAAGGGCCTATTTTGTATACATTAAAGGGTCATTAATGAATATTCTTTAACCTTTTTCATTCTTAAATCACTCGACGAAAAAATACGGATGCAGTCCAATAGGCTAATAATATTGATATCCATGATATGGAGTTGTCCAATAGTCTAGTAATATCAATATGCATGAGGGGGAGTTGCAAATGAAAAATCAAGGGCATAAGAGGCTACCCAAATATGTTTTTGGCAGCCATCTACGAAGGTAGAAGTTTTAACAGCCATCGGAAATTTAGGTTCAAACCTCGGGGCACGCTTTTTTAAGTGTGTGACAGAAGACGATGGTATAAACCGAGCGATAGGTGGTTTCTATTTTACGTGGTCTCTATTTCACGTCGGATCAACAACAACGAGATAAATAGATTATTGGGAGTAGTTTATAGGAAACGTGTGCTTTGTTGTCTTCGAAGCATTAAGTAAATACATTTTGTATTTCTATTTGTAAAAAATCTGAAACTACCAACATTTATTTTTATTAGAATAGGAAACGTTGTGATTTGGTGTCTTCAAAGCATTAAGTAAATACATTTATGAAAGCATTAAGTAAATACATTTTGTATTTATATTTGTAAAGGTGGTAGCTTTAGGAGTTTTATTTGAAGAAGGGATAACCATCGTCAGAGTCAATTAAAGTTTGTGTGAGGAGTTTTATTTGAAGAAGGGATAACCATTGTCAGAGTCAATTAAAGTTTGTGTGAGGAGTTTTATTTGAAGAAGGGATAACAATCGTCAAAGTCAATTAGAGTTTGTGTGAGGAGTTTTATTTGAAGAAGGGACAACCATCGTCATGCGATTTCATGTCCTATGTTGATATTTGAGAGAGTTTTTCTTTCATTTTGTATTGTGTGTTAGGATTTTTTATCACTTGAAGCTATAATACTCATTGAGAATATTTTTCTAGTGTTGAACGATGTAACTAAAATCAGTATTGCACCACCTAGAGAACAATTGCAAGGTGAGACCTTAAAAAAGAAAATTTTCTATAAGTAAAAAAGAGGGACCTACCTTTGAATTCGACCTTGGAAGAGAAATGTTTCAACATAAGTAAAAAAAGAGGGACTTGCCTTTGAATTCGACCTTGGAAGAGAAACGTGTCAGCCTTTGATGATATTAAACAGTACTTGGCTTCGCCGCCAGTATTGGTACCACCTAGACCAGGAGTGTTGTTCTACTTATACATCTCAGCTACTGAGGTGGCACTGGGCGCCATGCTGTCCCACCACAATGAATTGCACAAAGAACAGGCTACTTACTATCTTAGCCACACCCTGGTCAGTTATGAACTTAACTATGCATATGTCGAGAAGCTCTGCTTGGCAGTGGTGTTTGCTACCAAGAAGCTATGCCATTACATGCTGAGCACCAAGACGTATGTTGTGTCTAAGGAGAATCCATTGCAATACATGATGAGTCGTACTTATCATAGTAGCCGCACGACGAAATGGATCATGTTGTTGACGAAGTTTGACATATAATTCATTGGACAAAAATCCATAAAAGATCAAGTCATCGTCGATCAACTAGCAGAGGCTCCTCTTGAAGATGATCAGCCTCTGACCTTCGAACTACCTGATGATGGGGTCTTCCATGTTTCAGAATCGCCAGATTCTGATGATCCTGAGTCACAGGTTGACATAACCCTATTCTTCGATGGTTCTAAGTGAGAGCAAGGAGGTGGCGTGAGAATCGTATTCTTCACACCGCAAGGGGCTCCAATGCCTCTGTCATTTAAATTAGACTTCCCGTGCACCAATAACAATGCAAAATACGAAGCCTTGCTCATAGGTCTTCAGATAGCAATCACCATGAACATTAAATGATTGAACATCTTTGGTGATTCGTTGTTAATTGTCAATCAAGTTAAGGGGATATTCCAATGTAAATGCCCAATTTTGCAGGCTTACAAAGCCCTTGTGGATAAGTTTCTGGCACAACTTGAATGGTATGACATCGAGGCACTCCCTCGATCATCGAATCATTTTACGGATACTATGGCCTCCTTAGGGTCACTAATCCCGCAAGACCCTTTTGGTGAGATGAAAACTATTCAGGTCAAGACATTATCGCAACCCACGATGGAGCGTGCAAGCTCTGACCTCACGCCAGGAATCCACTTGATCTAGATTGAACCATCTATGGATAGGTTCTCTCGAATCCAAGATTGTTTGACTCAAGCCAACTGGGGGTCCTTGTTCTCCCCTTCCCCTTTTAATAGCAACACAATGCTATTTTTACAAGTTCTTTCCCGCTCAGCTTTTGCTCGAGATGAACTTCAAGAGGGATTGGTTGTTCATACCATCAAGGTTTCGATCGCAGGATTGGTACACACCCCTAAGGGATTACCTCAAGTTAGGTACTCTCCCACTTGGATTGACACAAGCCACGAAAAGATCATTCAAACAGAAAGCGACAAAACATGTCTTGCTAGGAGACATTTTGTATCATCGAAGCTATGAAGGAATCCTCCTCCGTTGCTTGGACCAGTAGGAGTCCGCTTGGGCGATCACCCAAGCCCACGATGGTACATGCGATGGCCATTTCAGCGGTATGGCCATCACAAAGCGCATTCTCCGCATGGGTTATTATTGGCCATATTTAGAGCGAGATTATTGCGCATATGTGAAGAAGTGCGTGAAGTGTCAACATCATGCCAATTTGACACATGTACCTTCTTAGGCCTTGCAACCGATCCAATCGGCTTGGCATTTTTCGCAGTGGGGCTTTGATCTAATCGGAAAGATCTCCCCTGCGTCGTCGGGTCATCACACATTTATCATTACAGCCACAGAGTATTTTACCAAGTGGGTGGAAGCAATTTCGTTAACCTCTATGACTGGACCCCACATTGCGGAGTTTATTTTGCATAATATCATTTGTCGTTTTGGTATTCCATCCAATATCCTCTCGGATAATGGGACGCCCTTCAAGAACAAATACGTGCATGCTTTGACCACAAAGTACAAAATTTAGCACAATTTTTCAACACCCTATTATCCGTAGGCAAATGGGCAAGCAGAGGCGTCTAATAAAACGCTCATCGCCATCCTCAAAAAGACCATCGCAGATAATCATAAGGATTGGCACATTCAGATCCCGCTTGCCCTATGGGCTTATCGCACTAGCATTCGGATGCCCACTGGGGCAACTCCGTTTTCGCTGGTGTATGGCTCCGAGGCTGTCATGCCTCTTGAGTTGGAAATCCCTTCGCTGTGCATATCACTGCAAGAGTTCATCGACGATGACACTGCGCGACAGGCCCGGTTAGATCAACTTACGTTGCTTGACGAACAATGCGTCAATGCTCTCGAGCATTTGTGTATCTATCAAGAGTGACTTAAGAGATCATATAACATGAAGGTTCATCTAAGGGATTTTCAGGTTGGAGATTTGGTCTTAAAAGAGAACCAACATAATTCTAATTTGCCGTCCCATCTTCGAGATAGGTTCGTGGCAAACTGGTTAGGTCCTTATGTGATTGACAGTAAGATAGGACCTGGAACATATCGACTCGCCTCTCTTGAAGGAATCAAGGAGCTAGAACCCTTGAACATCAGTCATTTGAGGCCATTCTACATTTAGAGAGCCATAGTCCACACAAAAGCTCCAAGGATTTCCACAATCACTTGGTCAATCCCAAAATGTCCCAAAGGTGTCCATACACCCTTTGGTCAACCCAAAAGCTCCAAGGATTATAACAATCGCTTGGTCAACCCCAAAATGCCCCAAAGGTGTCCATAAATCCTTTGGTCAACCCAAAAGCTCCAAAGATTATAACAATCGCTTGGTCAACCCCAAAATGCCCCAAAGGTGTCCATAAACCCTTTGGTCAAACCAAAAGCTCCAAGGATTTCCACAATCGCTTGGTCAATCTCAAAATGCCCCAAAGGTTTCTATAAACCCTTTGATCAAACCAAAAGCTCCAAGGATTCCCTTAATCGCTTGGTCAACCTCAAATGCCCCAAAGGTATCCATAAACCCTTTGGTCAAACCAAAAGCTCCAAGGGTTACCATAACCGCTTGGTCAACACAAATATTCAAAAATAAACAAAAACAATAAAATCATCAAAAATAACAAAAAAATTGCATCTCCATTCCATGCATACTCATAAAACATCAAAAATACAAAAATATAGGTTGCATTAGGCATCACATTCATACATTGCATATTTGCTGGTTATACAAGTCAAAAGCACCATAGACTGTCATTACTTGGCAATTCCATCATTTTTCACATCAAATCAATTTTATCAATGCATACATCCCGCATCACACCATCCCTATTTTTAGCAAAGTCAGTTGTCTCCTAATGTATTTAGGGTTTTCGTCATTCAGCTGTCTTTAACTTTCTAGCCAAAAATTGTACAAAGTCAAACAGATTTTACACAGGAAAGTTTTACTTGGGTCACGCCTCGTTATGTAATATCCCTACACAAATTTACACAAAATAATTCCTAATTTGTGTGAATGCAAGAGAAACCTACAAAGCAGTCTAGGGTACCATCAGTAAAAGATTAGCCTGTTCATCCCTCTGTGCAAATGGTTCAATAATGCTGAGAATTGACAAAAGGACAAGCTCTTCCCCATTCATTCCTTCTAATCAACAGTGGTTTTCACTACTAACAACAATTCAAAACTCACCATTGGTTCCTAAGGTTGTAAGGATTCGTACTACACGTCCCTGCCAAGGATGGGTAGTCATCCCCAAGGCATAAAAGGATCAATGACCATTCAAAAACACCATCATCACAATCACCTTTGGTTCCTAAGGTTGTAAGGATTCGTACTACATGTCCCTGCGAAGGATGGGTAGTCATCCCCAAGGCATTAAAGGATCAATGACCATTAAAAAACACCATCATCACAATCACCTTTGGTCTCTCAGGTCGTAAGGATTCATACTACACGTCCCTACCAAGGATGGGTAGTCATCCCCAAGGCCTAAAATATCGATACCCTTAGTTCATCATCTCCATACTACCCTTTGGTTCCCAAATACGTAAGGATTCGTACTACACGTCCCTGCCAAGGATGGGTAGTCATCCCCAAGGCCTAAAAGGATCAATGTTATTCACCAGTCACAAACATACCAACTTAACCTTACAAAGCTCAAAATCCAAATCAAATAATAGTGGTTGTCACCACTATTCAAAATCCTTGCTCAAAAGAAAAAAAAAAAAACAAAGAACAAAATAAATAGTTATTTTCATCACTTTGTATACGAGCAAATATCCTAAACCATTGAGCCAATAAAAAATCCTGAACTTGAATCCCTGGAATTCTCAGTATTCGAAAACCATCTAGGTGATCCTCATTACAGGTTTGGTGGACAGCCTACCTGGCAATTGTGGTAACCTACCCGCATGACGATATGTCTATCACATTAGCTTTGCGTGTGCGCAGACCAATGTTTGCATGTGGATGAGCTAGCTTATGGTGCCTTAGATTGTCCCGTGGATTAATTTTGCTAAATACAACAATGAAGTTAGTGGAGCTAATTAGGTGATCCTCAGTATAGGTTTGGTTGATAGCCTATCTGGCACTAGCGGTATCCTGACAAATACCACATAAACAAACTCAATTGCACACACAGGGATGTGAAATAACTTGGTTAACCTCCAATTTGGATTTATACCTTGTTCACAAGTCTTGTGAGATAAATGTATAGTCTTGGCTAGTTAGTTAAAATATCTGAATCTCAGAAAAGCTTAACTACATTTTTAAAAACAATTGGTCCATTTTATTCCATACATCATCATCAGCAAAAACAATGCAAACTACAAAAACACAGTTGTCACATGCAATGTCATTCCACAAAGTCATCCCATAAGTACAACAAGCCCGTAAAATCTTGTACAATCTATGGTGTCATCGACAAGTTATCAACACATCATTTCATTCATTCCATATGCATACATCATATAATTAGCAACATCGCAATAATAATCCCATATGCATCCATCATTATAAATCAATGTGCATAAACAGACAGACACATCATGAAAAGTTTATAAAAACAAAAAAAAATAGAATCATCTGTATATATATATATATCATCAAAAAAATGCCCGCAGGCTACAATGAACCGGTCCTCTAACCCCGCCACAAAAACAAAAAGCTCAAAAACCCCCATGCCTAGGGCATCGACCACCATGATCACGTAGGATCGATGCGACGGGAACTACCCCCGTGGTGTGGGTCCTATGGGACCTCTCAGGGCGACTGTTGTTTGCCCCTGCATCACGCCTACTAGTGCCCCCCTCATCTAGCCACCTGCGACAAGACGATGCTGACTGCTCAGTATCGTTGTCTCTCGTCCGACATGAAGAGCCCCCTCCAGGAGGCTCAGGTAACTGCCCACCAATGCGGATGATATCTCCCTCCATATCCATCTGATGCTGACACCAATATGCCTCCTACCGATGCCAATCTGCCTCCCGTCGATGCCAATCTTCCTCTCGTTGATCCCACTCTACCTCTCATCAATGGTAGTAAGCTACTACATCGTCGCGCTATGTTAGCTGCATCCGTAGTAGATCCCTCTCTCATGCAACATCGATATCCCCCTCCTGTCGGCGGGATGCAGCCCATGCGTTCTCCCGCTCTGCCAGTTGAGTCCATAGGAGATCTCTCTCCTGCAAAGCCTCTCCCAGCTCCCCATCTCACCTCCATAGTAGCCCCATCAATCACGCATTCTCAGCGCACAACCTTGCCTCCATGTCCTCCGACACTACCTGAGGCCTCGACGAATCTAGGACAGTAGCCTGCTCTAGCTCCCACTACTCCGGGACGTCCTGCCTTTTTGGCTGGTCCGGAACCCCATAATCCCCACCCACATCCTCAACCTCCATCATCTCTACATCATCCAGTGGAGCACCCCAATCCTCATATGGTGCTTTCGCACCCTCATCCCCTACTGCTGCCGCCTCCACCCCGCCTAGAGGCCCCTCGCCTCGCCACTATTGCAAGGTCCACAACTGCTCATACTCGACAGTAACTCTGACGTCATCCACATCTGGGACGTCAATAGTTGTATCTGAATCCTCACCAAGTGGCGCAAGGACTGGCCGGTCCAGAGTCCTCTCATCCCCTTGATGTCGATAGACCATGGGCTCACCAGGCATTCCTTGGCGCACCCTGAACTGTCATGTAACCCGGCCATATGGGAACAACTCCTGCTCAGTCCCATGCCTCCTAATCAGCCATCGCTCCCTCCGTGCCCATCGGAGCCACTCTCCAGCCTCAGTCCAGGCTGAACAGTCCCGGTAGGGGTGCCAGAACACCTCCCTTGGGGTAATCCGAGCGAATGCGTCGACATAGTGCCCTACTGCACTTGCCCATCGTCGACTCTGACCTTGCTCCTTCGACCTCCGCCACAGTACCCCATATCCAATCTCTCGGTCTACCATCTCTTCCCGAGTCATCCAAGGCAACCCCGTCGGCCTCTCCACTGCTATGTGCTGCCAAGCCCAGCACTGCAACAAGTAGCTGCAACTAATCCCCTTCCACTTTCGACAGCGGACCTCGTACAGCTCATCATAAAGCTGTGCCAGTAGAGTCTGTCCCCATCTCATGATCATCGGTGCATCTGTAGGAAACTCCACTAGCCTGAACACCACCTCCAGTAGGTTCCACAGGAACCTCACGCCCGAAGAGTCAGGAAGTAGCATGTTGGAAATGAGGCCCATGAGTAATGCGTACCTCATTCCCAACACCCCCTTCTCTAGCCACCATCGCACCAGTATACCACCAATATGATAGTCAATCTTTGCCCTCTCCACTGGGATCTCCACACCCAACTCCTCCCCATGCCCGAAACAACGTATCAGTACTGCTGTCCTCCGATCCCGCGGTGTCGTCCGGATCGAAAGTCCGTCTATTGGAATTCGAAGAATTCGATAGACATCCTCCAAGGTCACCGTCATCTCCCCTGTTGGGAGATGGAAGGTGTTGGTTCGAGGATCCCACATATTGATCAGGGCTATCAGATAGGCCCGATCCCCGACCACCGGCTCCAGCCGAGTCACCTGCTTGAGCCCAAGGGCGTCAAGCCAATCCCAGTCCGCCAAATTCAGCGCTGCACGTGCTTCAGTGAACACAATAGGCACCCGGTGCCGGCTCTTCACAACCTGCAAAAGAAAACAACATAAAAACATTAAAACAATGAAAAAAAAAATCATCATTTGTCAGTTTTAGGGTTTTAAATTTAACTGATAAATTACACAAAAAACAACAACATTCAAAAACGTAATTCTTCAGATCTAGGGTTTTTAATTCTAACTGATAAATTACCCACAAAAAAAAATTACAAAAACAAAACCTAATTTGTCAGACCTAGGATTTTGAACTCTAAACTGATAAATTAACAAAAAAAAAAAAAAAAAATCATTGGTCAGTTTTAGGGTTTTTAACTCTAACTGCAAAACAAAACAAAATCGTCACAAAAAATATTTTTTCAGCCCTAGGGTTTTTACCTTTAAACTGGCAAATTAACACCACAAAAACAACAGTTAACTAGGGTTCTAGTTACGCTTTTCGCTTAGTTTTACCCTACGTTTTTAACCTAAGTTCTGATCTTGGTTCAATTCAGGTTCAACGACGTTTTAAGTTGTGTTCTAAACTAAGTTTCTAGCTCAATTTTCAACTAAAATTTTGATCTATGTTTAACTAGGGTTAAATTAAGTTTTTTGCTAAGTGTTCATAGACTAGGGTTTCCTTTTTACAATTTGAAAAACCAGATACACAAAAACACAAGAAATAAACAACTTGTGATTTTCCAATTGCGACACACATTAACAAAGAGGACGGGCACTCACTGGTATCGCTTCGGCTCCGTCGCTCGATATTGTGTGTGAACTCATGGTCACAAGAACATTTTGGCAGTGCTTCGCTTCACAGAATTGACCTCCTCCTCCTTAGAGCTCCAAATCGCCAAGAAAAACAAGTGCAAATGAGCCCAAAACTTAGTTTTGGCCTTTAAAAAGGCTTTTTGAGCCTGTATTCATTCCCTCCTGGGACGATAACTCTGGTTAGCGCTCGTCCCACCCTGGGATGAATACTAAATAGGAATTTGTCCCACCCTGGGACGAATACAGAGCAAAAACTTCAAAAACAACAAAAAACTGTACAAAAATGCATCAAAACAAGAAATAAAATTGTCCACTCAGAGTGCTTTTGCACTTGATCTTCTGGGAATGCAAAATAGATTTCGGGGTCACAAATCCTCACTATCCTACTCCCTAAGAATGCTACTATAGCCGGACCGCTCCCCGGGAAGACGAATTTTTGAGATTCTCATCCCCAAATGGCATCCCAAAAAGGGTCAAAACCTAACCAAAAATAGCAATATCATTGTCGAACGAAGATGCATTTGCACCTGACATTATTGGCATCCAAAACAGACGTTGGGATCACAAATTATCACTATCCTACTCCCTAAGAAGGCTACCATAGTCGGACCGCTCCACGGGAAGATGAATTTTTGCCAATTTCAGCTTCAAAATGTGTCACAAAAAGGGTTTAAACCCACCAAAAATAGGTCAGAATGTTCGGAAATTGCTTTCGTATTTAATGGTAAACAACTGAAGGCACCCTTACCTAAGTCATCTTGGGTCAAGCAACTCATCGCTTTTCTCATGTTGGTCATTCCCTCATCGATTCGTCGCTTGAGGGGGTAGTCACACTTAGTCACCAATCAACAAAAACACACCCAATCAAGGAAATGACACGCATTCAAAGGATCATTGCAAAAGACAATCATGCTCTTGCTTGGGGCAGAAAACAAGCAATAATCACAATCTGATCAAACACTTGGCATTCATGAATCATGAACTCAAGGTTCCCACAGACAAAAGGTTGTGCCCTTTGCCTATTCATGACTGATCAATGTTCAAGCTCAAGTAACACCTCACCGAAAAATGTTAACACTTGAATTAAGTTTCTTAGCTCGTCCGCAGCAAGGATTGTAGAATGCATGCCCTTTCCATACTTGGGGCATCAAGAGTTGGTTAGGATACTGAGAAACCCTAATCATTAGTGCTTTGGTTATTTATTTTTGCTCTGCGCTGCATCTTGCACATTGCTTCCCAAAAAGGGGCATCTGTAGACACTAAAACAACACCAATCCAATTATGTGACAACAAGCGCTGATCGCATTGACACAAACAGCCCCCAGGGCAGCCCCCAGAGGTCAAACAGTGGTCCTAACCACTCCCAAAAGTAGTTTGGAAGGTCAAAGGTCAATTTGGCACCTTTTTGGCACCTTGCTCTCTACTCATCCCACCCCGGGACGAATACAAACTGGCATTCGTCCCACCCAGGGACGAATAGAAGCATTCGCCCCGGGGTGAGGCGAATAGAAGGTTTGACTGGAAAAAAAATTCAAACCTTGGCAACTATGCCAGTTAACTGAGGCTTCAGGCCATGCAATTGCGAGGAATAGCTTTTATTCAAGAAGAGAGACTTCAGTCATGCATGTCTTTATTTTAGAGACCTCATGTAAGGAGATTCTAAATCAGAGAACTAGCTTTTCTCTGAAAATAGGACAGTTAACTCAAGTAGCGCCCTCGCATGCACAATCTAAACAAGGAGACCCTAAGGTCTATAAATTGGGGAGTTTTCCCACCCAAAAAGATGACAGAGAAGGAGCATTTGAGCAATGAAGTGCTGCCAATTTACATACTTACTTGTGATTTGTGCTTTCACATCCTTAATCTCTCATTCGAAAGGGAGGTTATTGGGTGAGTATTGGAAACATGAATCCGGACCCAAAACCCGATTTTTGACCATAACAACTCACAAAATTTACCAACAACACCTTATAAAGAGTTTTGGACCCATCCCAAGTGGATTGCTGCTAAAAAGTGTCCCAAACGGTGGGTGTCTTGCCCCCGGGGGCTCCCCAAACTGTCACAGTCCTATTCGCCCCACACCGGGACGATTAGAAATCTGTGATATATTTCTTTATTTTTTCTTTTGCATTTTATTCTAGATATGCTAAAAAGGTTACAGTTCAAATTTTATTTCATTCTGAGCAATTTTGACCAGGTTTTTGTCATTTCTCGCCTTTACTAACTTGCAAATGGCACCAGAAAAATATGGGTGATAGAGGTAAAATTGGAAAAATCTGACCTTCTGGGTCTTCCCAAAAAACCCCCAATTAGCTAACCCCAATTTTGCAGGTCATTTGGAGCTGCCGATACAAGACATTGAAGAGGGTGCTTTCTGACAGGTTATTATAGGTCTATTCGTCCCACCCTGGAGCGAATACAAATCTGTGAGGAATTTCCCGACTGTTCTTTTTGTAGAGGTCTTATGATAACATATTTATGCTACTGTTAAATTTTTAGGTCAATCCGAGGTCATTTGATTATCGATTTAATATTTACATGCATATACTGATAGTAAGCCTTGGGAAATACATGCTTTATTATATCTGCAGGTGCTACTAATATTTTTTATTTCTTTGAACACAGGTTTTTGACATCATAAGAGCAAGAAGGAGTGAAAAATCATACAAACAAGCGACGACGACGTTTTGGTCCGCCCATCTTATATGTGGGCACGCGGAAGAAGGATTGTTGTTTATAGATGCGATAAGAAACTTATTTGACGCTCCTATTCCCTAAAAAGGAAGGAGACGTATTGTAACACAACTCTGAAAAGCATATCAATAAAAAGGGTCGTATTTTATATTGCTTTCATCTTGTGTCAATTCGTCTATGCTCTTTCTTTTTATGCACTTTGCAATACATAGGCTATAAGCGTTAAGTTTGATTTTAAAAGCATCCATTTTGGCACTTTCCTTTTTGTTTCCATATCCTCATGCTTTCATAAGGTAAAAAAAAAAAAAGGCTTGCCTTCAATGTGAACAGAGGTGATTGTAACACTGCCTCTATAATTGATTGCTCCTCTCAAATAACCTATCTAGAAAATAACGTGAAAGGTAACTGGAGAGTTGCCTATATAACTGATTGCTCCTTTGAAGGAGCCTATACCAAGGGAGTGTGTAAAACATTTCTATATCTTCAAAAGTAAAATTTTCTTCAATTTTTTTTTTTTATTTAAAGCAACAATATAATGCTTGGTATAAAGGACACCTCTAACTTGCATTTATAGGTCATGTTGTCAATGATATTTACTTTCTTTTTTTAAAAAAATTATACTTAAATAAAAATATAATATAATAATATGCTTGTTGTGGTGCAGTGGTAAATGCCCTGGGTGTTGGTAGAGGCCAACCCAGGTTCCATTCCCCTTGTCTCCATCCTGTAGATATATGGTATAGTTAGGAATGTCCTATGTGCTGGTAGAGGTCGACAAGGCTCCATTCCTCCTATGCCCAACCTGTTGAAAGTGGCACCCCGAAAGGGGTGTTTTCCACTATAAATTAGTTTTGTGAGTTGAAAAGAAGTCATAAAGGATTGTCGAGGAGGATTAGACATTTTTCGTAGGACTGCCCAAACTGTCGAACTCGTTTCGGCCATATCTCACTCATCCGAACTCGGATTGAGCTGAAATTTTGAGGGTAGATGCCTGAAAAACCCTAGAACATCTCCACCAATTTTCATATCATTTGGAGCAACACAGATCCTAGCGCATCCCTATGTGTGAACGATATATTTGGCAAGCGGCTATGCGAGGGTTTCATCTCGGTTGAGTGCAAGCAGCTCCAGAGGTTGGTTTTTAGGGCCTTCGGGCCCTAGCGGCCAATATTTTTGTGGTTTATGCTCAATATTTTAGCAGGAAATGTTGTAGGGGATACAAGATGGGTTAGAAATTTGTCTTTCAACAGATCATACTGTGAACTTGAGTGACAACGGCTTCCAATTTGTTGCACAAAAGAAAAGTGAAAACCATACCTTTCCACGACGTCTAGGGCAAGGATTAAAGAGACCACGAAATAAGTTTCAAGCAATTGATCAAAAAATGGCTCATATCTCAAGTGAATCTGGTGCTAAGGTGCACCCACAAAATAATTCTACTATGAAAACCCCTATCAAGGGTAAGAATTTTGAAGACTCAGTCCCAAAAATGAATTTTAGGGATGCCCTTCGTGGTGGACAACCTCAGCCCAATGCTAATATCAATATTAGGGCTTCCCATAAACCTCTAAGAATGCCTAAGATTGATCCCAGGAAAATGGAGTCAGGATGTCTTAAAGCAGCTGATGGAACTCCTATTGTTAAGCTTGATATGGGTAACATTCAGATTGGCATTGAAGATTTGGAAAAAAGAGGACTAATTTGTCGGTTCGTGGGTTTTCGTCCGAGTCTATCTGCTTTCAAAGTCTGGGCTGCAAAAAGCTAGAAAACTAAAGGTGAGTTACAAATCTCTATTTATCCAAATGGTTATTTTCTTGTTTTATTTGCTAATAATGAAGATAGAGAGAAAAATTTTCAAGGGGGTCCTTGGTTTTTTGGAAGGGCAGGGCTTTTCATGAAGCCCTGGCATACTAAATTTAAAGCCGAAGAAGAGATGCCTTCTATAGCTCCCGTGTGGGTTAGACTCTTTGGCCTCCCTATTGAATTTTGGAATCCTACTATTTTTTCTTCAATTGGAAACTCTTTAGGAACTTTTATGATGACTCGCTGATTGTACTCAAAATTTTGAACATATTATTTATGCTCGAATTTGTGTTTTAATGGATTTTGACAAACCCCTACCTAAAAATATCACATTACAATTTGGGGAAGACACTTGGGAGCAAGTAGTGGACTATGAGAACATTCCTTTTCGTTGTAGAATTTGCCATGAATATGGTCATTTGGCCAATGCTTGCCCAAATAAAATTCCTGATCAAAAGAAAGAAGATATAAACTCAGCAGGTTTCCAAATACCTAAGAAGAAGAACACTCAGAAAAAACCAGTAATGAAGGATCAATCAAAGTCATTTGCTAATATGTTTGAAATCCTTTCCACAAATGATGTCCCAAGTGAGGAAGAGGAAATAATGGAAACTGAAATCTTAGAAACACAATTTAAATATGAAGGAAAGAACTCAGAGACAAACCAACAAATCAAAGGTTTTCAACAAAAAAAAAAGGAGAAAATTTACACAAGAAAAACAATATTTCAAATGTCAAAACTTCAAATAATGCAGGTCCCAATATAGACTCCATTGAACCATCTAGTAAAATTTTGGTCGTGTATGAGCATTCTTCAAGGTTAGAAGCCATCTCAGATTCAATTGGAATAAGTCAAGAAACAGGGAAAAAAAATTGAAGATGGATTCTAATCAAAAAGTAGGTCGCAAGACCAATCAATATCATATGGTAAAAGAAGGTGAAAAGCTTGTAGAGGAAGGTAAGATTAATGCCCTTCCCAACATTTTTAGCCCTGGTATTAATGAAGATCATCACTTGGAATATTAGAGGACTCAAAGGGAGTCTTTCAAAACAAAATGAAATTAGAAGAATGATTCAGATAAATCATCCACATCTTGTTTTCCTTCAAGAAACAAAGATGTCAATGGAGGATATGGACTTAATTGCCAATAAAATTTGGCCAGCTGGAAAAGTGGTTTCCCTCGGCTCCCAAGGGACTTCGGGTGGCATTGCTTGTCTTTGGGACCCAAAAGAGGTAGTTATTCACCATATGGTTGGCAGTTGGGGTTTGTTGGCTATAGCTATTCAAAGTAGACATTCCAACCAGATTATGCTCTGCATTACTGTTTATGCCCCGACTTCTTTGGAGGAAAAAAGAAGATAGTGGAAGGATATTACTCATATTATCTCTCATTTTCCTAAAGCTTGGATCTTGATCGGAGGAGATTTCAATACCATCCTCTCTCTGGATGAGAAAAGGGGGGAAATAGAAATTTGGACAAAAGTACTGACCTCATGAGCGAATATATTGCAAACCTCCATCTTGTGGATATCCAACCAGATAATGGCCTTATGACTTGGTCTAATAGAAGGCAAGGCTTAGCTTGTATAATGGAGAGATTGGATAGGTTTTTGCTCTCTAAAAATTTCTTAATCCATGGTCACATTCCTAAAGTGAAGACTCTTAATAATGTTGGTTCGGATCATTGGCCAGTCATGGTGGAAATGTGGAAAACCAATGTGAGTTTCTCTCCTTTTCATTTTCAATTAATGTGGCTTAGAGACATTTCCTTCAGACCTCGTGTGCAACAATGGTGGAAGGAAGGTAAACCTAGGCATGGGACTAAGATGTTCTATTTTGCCAAAAGACCGCAATACATTAAATCCAAAATCAAGACTTGGAACTGGAAAGAGTTTGGGGATGTTCATAAAAAAAAACATGAAGTTATTGCTCATCTTGAAAATTTGAATAAGAAAATCCGTTTAGATGGCCTCACAGAGAAGAGAAGTGCAGATGAAATTAAACTCACAACTCACTTAGAGGAATGGGAAAAAAGAGAAGAAATATTATGGAAGCAAAAATCTAGAATTCAATGGCTCAAAGAAGGAGATCGAAACACAAATTTCTTCCACAAATCTCTTCTAGCTCGAAGATCTCACAACTTTATTTCTTCCTTAAAATCAGATTCTGGAGATGTTGTTTATACTTGGGATGGCATGAACTCTATTGTTGTTGATTACTTTTCCAATATTTTTGTTGCTACTCCTCTTGACTCAGCTTCACAACAAAATGTTCTTCAAGCAATCCCTTCTCTTATCACTTCGAGGAGAACTCTATTTTGACTACTCCTGTTACTATCAATGAGCTTCAACAAGTAGTTTTTAAAATGCAAAAAGGGAAAACCCCAGGTCCTGATGGTTTTCCTATTGAGTTCTACCAAGAGTTCTGGGATATCCTTCATGTTGATTTATTAGAGGTGGTGGAAGAAGCCAAGAAATCCAAAGAAATTTTGAAGGTTATCAATAAAACTTATATTACTCTTGTTCCAAAAGCTCAAGAGGTTGATCATATCTCAGCTTTTAGACCTATTGCTTTATGTAATGTTCTTCTCAAAATTATTACTAAAATCATGGCAGAAAGGTTGAAGCCTCTTTTGCATAAGATTATTTCCCCAGAGCAAGGGGGATATGTGGAAGGACGTCAAATAGTAGATGAGATAGTTCTTGCTTAGGAAGCCATCCATTCCATGGATATGCAAAATTCTCCTTCTATGTTCATCCGGTTAGACTTATCCAAAGCTTATGACAGAGTGGATTGGCACTTCCTTATCAAAGTTTTGAGGCAATTTGGTTTCTCTAAGGATTGGATGGATTGGATTATGGGATGTATCTCTTCAGTTTCCTACTTAGTTCTTATCAATGGTAGGCCTTCTCAGTATTTCCCAACTTCCAGAGGTATTAGGCAAGGTGACCCGCTATCCCCTTATTTATTCATCATTCTTGCTGAATGCTTGGGTAGGACTATAACCAAAAAGAGGGAAAACAAAACCCTTGAGGGAGTTACCATTGCTCATGGAGCTAGACCTATCTCTCATCTTCAATTTGTGGATGACTCTACCCTTTTAGGTAAAGCTACAGTTAAGGAAGCTTCTAATATTAAGCAAATCATTAGTTGTTTTTCTAAGGCTACAGCGGGCAGCTTGATCAATGAAGACAAATCTAAAGTTATTTTCTTTCACCGCTCTGCTAGACAGGAATCCATGGTCTTGGATAAATTAAGATATAAGAAGACCTCTCTTCCAATCACTTATTTAGGTATTCCCATAAATATTCAAAGGCAGAAAAATAAATATTGGAATTGGTTGTTGGACAAAGTCAAGAAGAAAATTGGAAAGTGGACCAACAAGTGGCTTTCTTCTGGGGGTAGAATCACCTTGGTAAAATCAGTCCTTCAAGCTATTCCTATTTATGTTTCTTCCGTTTTGAATATCCCAAAGGTTGTTCTTCGAGAATTGGATCAAATCAGTCATCGTTTCCTTTGGAGTGGTACTAAGGAGAAAAGAAAATGGGCCTTGGTGAAATGGGATACTTTATGTCTTCCTAAGAGTGAAGGGGGGTTAGGATTCCGGTCTTCAATTAATAACAACAAAGCTTTAGCTGCTAAATTATATTGGAGGATGTTGCATAACCCCAATGCTCTTTGGGCCAATAATCTCTGTGCTAAATATGCCGAGAACAAAAGTCCTGAAGACCTTGTTCGCTATCAACTTCCTACCAAAGGTTCTCCCATTTTAGCAGTTCTTAAGACTGGTGAGGATTTGATAAAGAAAAAAATTATTTTGGATCATTCATAATGGTCAACATGCAAATTTTTGGACAGATTCTTGGGATGGTCACAAGCCTTTGATAACTCAGTTTCTCGATTGGAGGCCTTGGATGGAGGAGCTTCACCGAGCTAATTGGATAAAGGTGGCTAATTACTGTCGGTACCATACTGGTAATTCAAAGGTTGGTAGATATTGGATCCCTATTGAGGACTGGCCTATTCAAATCCTAGAAAGGCAAAGACAAGATATCCAAGGCATCCTTCATATGAGATCCCTCTCTTGGTCCCATGAAAAAGATTGTTTTGGATGGAACAACACTACTAAGGGTGAGTATTCAGTTGCTCAAGGTTATTTGACCTTATGCCATAATAATCCCAACCATTCTTCCGACATATTTTCTCAATTGTGGGCTCAAAAGCTCTGGCCTAAGGTGAGGTTCTTTAATTGGATTTTATTGCATCGTAGGGTGCTTACTCGTGAGCAACTTATGAAGCATGGTTTTCATGGCCCTTTTAGATGTGAAATGTGTGAAGAGAATGTAGAAAATATCAACCATATTTTTATTGAGTGTACTTTAGCCTCTGAGCTATGGAGGAGAATGGCAACTTTACTTGGCTTACAATGGTCCAATTTTTTCACTTTTGAACAACTTTGGAGGGATTGGCCTAATCAAGAGGGTGTTGATCATTTTATTAGGCAATTAGTTTGGATGGGTTCTACCATTCTTCTTTGGAATATTTGGAATGAAAGGAACAACCAAATTTTTAATCAAGATAGGAAGGATATTCACTATATTTGGCAAAAGACCATAGCCAACTTAGTTGAATCAGTCCATCAACTCCTTAATCACCCCCAAAACTCCCACCAAAGATGGGATCAAGTGATGCAAATATTGAAGATTAAACCTTCTAAGGGCAACCAACTTAAAGGGAATGTGAGTATTAGTAAGATGGATAGGACTAGAAATTGGCAACCTCCTCCTAAGGATTTTGGAAAAGTCAATACCGATGGAGCCTCTAGAGGGAACCCTGGAAAAGCCGATGTGGGAGGAATTGGTAGACTTTCGGATGGCTCCCTGGTTTTTACTTTTGCTGAGAATTTGGGTATTCTTTCCAATAACCTTGCCGAGGGGTATGGTATCCTTAGAGGCCTTCGGGAGGCTACTAAGGTTGGATGGGAAAAGGTGTTAGTTGAGTCCGACTCTCAACTTATGATTAATCTCTTGAAGACTCCTTCTAAGAATCATAAGGTGGATTGGAGAATAAAAAGAATTATTGAGAAGATTCAGTTAATCCAGATGGGATTTTTGAAAGTTGATTACAATCATGTGGTCGGAGATCAAAACAAGAGTGTTGATGCTTTAGCTAATTGGGCTTTGGACAAAGGTGATCTTACTTGTTATGGCCACCCTCCTATATGGTGGGCTTCTCAAATTAGGGAAGCTCTTCTTTCTATCATTTCTTTGGATGGCTCTAGTTCTGAAGGTACCTAGTTTCTTCTTGTTTTTTTTTTTGTTTCTCTTTGGTTCATTCAATTTTTTTAGTTCCCTAGCTCATTCTATTCTTTATTTTGTTTCCTCTGTTGATTCTTGCATTAATAGTCTTCTGGTCTAGATAGGTCATTGTTTTGTTCATTTTTTTTTCTTTGTCTTCTTTGTTTTTTTTGTTTAGTTTTTTAAGGTGGGTGGGTTCTTTTTTTTTTTTGTTCTTTGTGTTGTTTTTTGTTGTTCTTGTGTTTTTGTTGTTTTGTTTTTTTTTATGTTTTTTGTTATTGTTCTTGTGTTTTTTTCGTTCTTGTTCTTGGGTTTCTCTTTGTTTGTGTTATTTCATTTTTTTATGTGTGAGTGTTTTCTATGTTTTTTGTTTTTGTTTATTGTCTGTTGTTGGTTGTTTTTATTTTTATTTTTATTTTATTTTATTTTTTTTTAGGTTTTGGTTGTGTTTATTTTTCATGTTTTTTTTGGGTTATGTCTTTGTAGTGTTCTGTTGTTTTTGTCTTGTTTGTGTTTTGTTATGTGGTTCTTGTGTTTTTCTATGTGGTTTGTGTTGTGGTTTCTTTTATCTTATTGTGCGTGTTTGGTTGTGCTTTTGTTTTTGACACACTCAAGGAGCATGTTTTTTATTTTATTTTATTATTTTTGTTGTTATTTACTTATTTTTAATTTGGTTTTGTGTGTTTGTTTGCTCCTTGAGTATGTCAAAGGTGGTAGGCCAGGTCCGAGTCCTGGGCATTTTTGGCGGAATGGATACCCCTGCCTCCTTGGGTCTTACCCGAAAGTGGCATCCCTTTTGGGATGTTTTCCACAAATTAAAATATATATATATATATATATATATATATATATATATATATATATATATATATATATATATATATATAATACTCGGTATAAATGATACCTTTAGCTTGCATTTATAGGCTATGTTAAAGTATTATATCTATTTCTTAATCTATAATGATATTTAGACATTAACCAAAATAAAGAAAATATTTAAAAAGTCAATTTAATATTACATATATAATAAATAAAAATATCTTTAAAATAATTTAAATTTCACATGAGTATTATATTTGGGTATAGGTAAATTTTACATTCATCCCTTGTTACTTTGTTTGAGCTTTCAATTGTTGTAGATGTGCCAGGGGCTCAATTAAATACAAAAATAAACTACACCTACACTTAGATTGGAATGATAAATTTTAGGTTTAATTTATTATTTTTATCTTAGTTGTTATTTTTTTAAGTTATTTGTTCAAATATTGTTTACATAGGATAGTTGGTTACAACCACATAAAGTCGAATTCAGACCACCAAACTTATTTGATTTTATTATTGTTGACCGTGAAAGGGATCACCGGTAGCTTGGGATTCTTACTGTCGTTATCGAATTGGCCCACATTTAAAATATTTAAATTAAACTATTACCTTTGCATTGAACCTAACCAGATAAGCACTTACCAATCCAAATGTATTCTTGATAATAAGTGCCTAACCACATAAGCACTTACTAATCCAATCCACTAGAAGCTATGGAAAAAACAATACATTAAATGAAACCAATATAACACACTTTCACAAAAACTAAAAAACATTTAAAAAAAAATTATATATATGATCCAACTAAGAATTTAATACAATTCTTAATTTTTTTTTATAACAAATACATTGACAAATCATACAATCGAGAAGGAAATATTTTCAATTTATGTAAAAAAATATCACAAGACATGTTTCTCCATCATTGACTGTAATAAAATGCTCTTTATCTCAGGTTATCTACAATATGAGATAATTGTTCTTTAGAATAAAAAAAAAAATTATAATATTAATTAAGTAAAAGGACGAATAAAAATTCGTCCATCATGTTATTATTGTAAATTCATTTGAAGTTATTTCAAAATATGATGTGGAGATAGATACTCAAGATATTTGTAATTGGAAGACATAATTTAGAAAAAAACATTAATTGGAAGGTTAAAGTGTTGTTTTTTTTTATGAATTCATATCCATTTTTTGAACACACTTACTCATGTTACGGTTTGAATTTTGAACCTTCCCAAAAAGAATCAACCCAAATTGTTGTGGTATCCTCCCTAAAACTAAAACTAAAATGTTCTTTTATCAATGCTACTATTGTAAATTCATTCGAAGTTATTTCAAAATATGATGTGGAGATAGATACTCAGGTAATTGGAAGACATAATTTAGAAAAAAGCATTAATTGGAAGGTTAAAGTGTTGTTTTTTATGAATTCATATCCATTTTTTAAACACACTTACTCGCGTTACGGTTTGAATTTTGAAATTCCCAAAAAGAATCAACCCAAATTGTTGGGTTATCCTCCCTAAAACTAAAATTTTTTTATGTAAAAAATCATTTCACATTTGAACAAACTCATATACAATATCTTTTAATATATCCTTATTATTGATTTTAAGGAATCATTAGACCCTTAATCTGATATGTGAAATGGAGGTATAAAAAGATAAAACTTTTAATATTTATAATGATATTCTTTGATATTGGATAATTCCATAACCATGGTGGTATATTAGAATAATTTATATTTGAATGCACAAATCCTATGGTAGAATTTAAGCAATGTGTCTTTAGGAGGACTCAAATAAGAGCCCGTGACCTCTAGTTTATTTTATTTATTTTTATTTTTTTATATTTTTTATAATGAGAAATAGGATTGTGTAGTTTCTACTTAATTATTTTGGAGAATCATTTTTTCCAAAAGTTCATAGTTATATTTATCAATAGAAAATTTAACATAAAGCTACTACATATCTACCCCTCACACATTCACGTAACGGTTTGAATTTTGGACTTTCTGAAAAAGAATCAAAACCCGAAACGTTTAATTGTATAAAAAGCTCTTATTCAAAACTATTCTTTTTCTTTCATTATGGAACCATAATGAAAGAAAAAGAATAGCTATATAATAGCTATGTATGTGTATGTATACATACATATTAGAAAGAGTGTGTGTGAAATAGATGTACGAAGGAAATATACGCTTACGAAGTAAGCATATAGTCTAGATAAGATACATCAATATATCTAGAATATAGATAATTTCAATGTTTTTTTATATTCATAAAGATATAAAATATTGGTTGACATACATTGCACCTCAGACATTACCTCTAGTTTATTTTGATTTTTAATGTTAGCCTCTTTGATTTCTAACCATCAAAAATATGTTTCATGTTGGCCTCTTATTCTTGAAGTTCTTATCAATGAAATGAAGCCTATAATTTTGAATAAGGGTAGCCATGCACTTTTGGTTGGCATTGATTATAATTTTTTTATTGAGTAAATCCTTCGTATACATACATATATCCGACATATCCGTCGTGAGGATTGAATCCGGGTCACATCACCGATAAGGAGAGTGGGGTCTTTGCGAGTAGACCACACAGATATCATTTATTATAACTTTTTACATGAATTATATACATATAATTAATAAATTAAAATTATAGTTAATTTATATTAAAATATCAAGGGTAGTTTGTTTGCAAAGAATCCTATGTATGCATGACATAAAGATGACGACAAATCTTGAAGGATCGGCGGTTTCTTTCGCGTTAGGTCAACAATAATAAGACAGAATAAATTTGGTGGGAAGTTCTTATCAATGAAATGAAGCTTTCAATGAAATGAAGCGTATAATTTTGAATAAGGGTAGCCATGCACTTTTGGTTGGCATTTATTATAACTTTTTACATGAATTATATACATTAATTAATAAATTAAAATTATAGTTAAGTTATATTAAAATCTTGACATAAGATATTTTTTAAAACTTTTTATAAACAAGTGTTAAAGTGGTTATCAAAGCTTACTAAAAGTTTTTATCATTTGGTAGGTAGATTGTTAAGTGTTTGTTTGGCCAAACATTTACTAAGAAGATACTTAGGTTCAAACCTCAATGGCAGTTTGTTTGCAAAAAAATCTTATGTATGCATGACATAACGATGACGACCGTACAAATCTTGAACGATCGGTGGTTCAAGTCAACGATAGATTTGGCAGCCCATGTGGTTTAAACCATACACTTATTAATTACTAAAAATAATGTGATTGTGACCAACTCTTTATATAACCAAAAAAAAATTGCATCATTTTGTTTGTTTATAGAACCCTAATCCCCTATTTTGAAAATATAAATAAAAGGTAAACAAAGTTTATAATATTGATGTTTTCCTTAATAAAATATCTCATCTCATATTTGATTTTAACTTTGAAAAACTTAAAATATATATATAAAACAATCTCTTTATAATTAAATGTCGAGAGAAAAAATACTTAAAAAAAATATTGTGATGCATTGTAGAATATATAACAACATATAAAATTCATCTATAATAAAATGTTAACAATAACCTTGAAAAAGACAAAGAGACAAAAAAAAAAAAAAAAAATACTAATTTTAATTTAAATATAAATTAATATTTATTAATAAATTAATTAAAATATTAAAAATATATATTAATTTAAAATAATTAATTATATATAAATTAAAGGTAGTGATTGAATAATAAATTAAAATTAATTATTAAAATTAAAAATATGTTAATGTCAATCTCACAACATGTAATGGATGATTTATTTTAATGTGGGTGTAAGTTATAAGTTACGGCCTTTTAAAACCATTAACTGATTACAAAGCTTTCATGCGTACAGGGAAGGGCGGATCTTTTTTTAAATAAGGATGAAGTATAAGAGAAATTTCAATTCAGGTAGTTTATTGGTAAATACACATTCAGTCGTTATCATCAGGTTATTACTATCAACAGGTTTATTTTTTTGAGATATGTTTATTTGGTTTTTGAAAAAGTTTTAATGATTTAATGATTTAAATTTAAATCTTTTAAGATAAAAATTATTAGTAAAAAATTAAAAAATATATTTCAAGTTTTGAAAGGTTTGTTTCCAAGCCAATAAACAAAATGTAATATTTTTTACTAAAAAAATAAAAATAAACAAAATGTAAAAGGCAGGTTTTGAATACAACGAAGAGCAGACACAGTTATTAACATCAAACGAAATTTAACTGGTTAGAAAGTAAGAGAGTCCGTTTCTCAAACATATGCTTAAACTCAATGTTAATAAGAGTGAAAAATCTCAGATTTCCAAAGCAATAAACAAAATGTAAAAGGTAGGTTTTGAACACAACTACCAGCAGTCAGATAGGTATTAACATCAGGTATTAAAGTTAAAAGAATTTTAGTATGGAATATGTCGCTAGACTTGCATCATCACATTAACTGGTTAGAAAGCAAGAGGATCAACCTCTAACACATGCCCAAACTGGATGTTTTTTTTTCCCTTTGGTCACAACCACACTATTTATTTTTAATAACTGGCAAGAGCAAGGTTCAAACCACATAGACTGCTTCTATCAAACTTATTTATCCTTCGTTTATTTTTTACCTATGAAAAACCTCCTGTGACCTTTAAACCTACCATCCATTAACCCAAAAAAAAAATATAAGAAATGGTCAATCTCATTAACTACTCAAATCAACCCAGATTGTTGGGTCCTTGACTTTGTGGGAACATCCCGTCGTATACCTCGCCACTGGCCAACTGTTGTATGCATTATTTAATACGGTGCATGGTGGGTATAGTTGTCGATTCCTCGTACAAACGCAGTCAAACTCAATAAGAAGTGCTCGTGCGTACCAACATAACAAACTTCCACTTGTCTTCTCCGCCGGCTGACTCTTCCTTGTTTAGACCTATTCAATTCCATTCTATTTTGAGCGCAATGGACGTTAGAGTGCAAAGCCCTAACGCTGCAGCTGCTTTTCATCCGGGCATCTTTGAGGATACGCTGTCCCTGGACATCTTGCAGTCTCCCTATCACGTGGAACAAATCACCACTGATGTTCTTCTTCCTGCGAATACCTGCCATCAAGATGATCTTCATATTTATTGTGAAGGATGGGGTGACCTCATTTCCTCTGATCCAATGATGCGAGGGGAAGAGCAGATGCCTCAACAAATCAAGATCAAGGAAGCACTACAAAGGTAATTATGAATATTCTGTTCAATGCTTCGCAGCCTTCCACTTCATAGCTGGAAAAATCAAAGAGCTACCCATAACTAGATGTATTTTATTGGTAATTCATTGTAAATGCATCAGCATATCTTAAATAGATACTTTCCCATTTTAAAAGAAGTAATAGTTTAAATTAATGATACTTTCCAATTTTAACAGAAGTAATAGTTTAAATTAATGGTTTGGGGGTGTGTGAGGGGTGGGTGTGTGATGGCTTTTTGTGTTAAATTCTTTATTGATAAGCTCACCTGTAAATCGGTCATAGAGGTTTTTTACAATAACCAAACCAAATAAAATAGTTTAATAGGTTAAATTGCTTGTCTGAATTTTAAAATCCAGAGTTCTTGTGTTCCTGGAAATGGTATCGAGTCTCAGCAGAAAAGCGATCTATCCCAACTCCTCGGAAATCACCTTTGCCCCTGTTCCATATTTGGCAGAATACCTTAAGTCAACAACCAAAACAAATTCCATATTTGATTTTTGTTATTCCACACCAAGCTTCTCTTGAAAGAAGTCCGTATCCAAACCTAAGTCCCCTTTACATTACGCCCAATATTGGAGTGAATCACCCCAACCCATACCCTAGCACCACTTCTCTTCAATCTTATTCTATACCTTGTGATGAATAGGACCTATAGATTTGGAGGGATTTTAGATTTCCAAAGTGCAAAGTGATCAAATTTTCCAGGATGCAGACTGTGGTAATTCGAAAAGCCAATCTTCATGTAAGAATTGAAATCTTTTTGCATTTTGTGGTCTCAACCAATGCACGGTTGAATTGGGGAACATTTGGTTCAATCTATAAAGATCAGACTATTGGATCTTTGGGATTTACCTATATGAAGCGATTTCTTGTCAGATTAGGTATAATCCTCAGGGCATCAGAATTGTTTGCAGTATGTACGATTAATAATCATGAAGTCAAGAAGCTTATTAATAAAAAATTATCATGAATCTTATCAGCTTAACAAAGATTATCATGAATCTCATACATTATTATATAAGAAGATAAGCCTCGTCGAGTCAAAATCAAAATATTATCTTTTTATTGAAAGATCATGTTGTACTTTTCATTGTGTTTTGCCTTCAAATGATTTGCATTTGTCAAAGTGTCGAGACTATTTAGAAGCTAATGAACCTGTTTTGGGAAAAAGAATAAAAATGGGGTACGACTTATTATCGAACAACTCATTTCTGTTATGTAGAAAGAGCAATCCACAATACTTGATAAGACGATGAAGTATATACCTGTGGCTGAAACCAAATTCGAGGAGTTGAAAAACATTAAGAGATCTCTGCTACTGAGCGGTACCCTAAAGACCGAGGACAGCTCAAGCACTGGATTTCTTCATTATCTAACGAGGAGATGGGTTTAATGAATAAAACATTGAATACTTCATCTTCCACAGCGTGTTCCTCTCCTCCAAATATTTCCATAAGGGTTGAGAATGGTGAAGTGAATATCACAGTCAGCACTTCCAACAGATGGGGTGCGCCTCTTTCGCGAATGGTGCGGGAGCTGCAACATGTTCAAAAGCGGCACCATGTTCTTCCAACACTTCAATGGACAGGTGAGACATATGGGGCTCTACCTACAATGTGATATGATGAATTGGATTGATAGATTAGTGCAACCAATCTTTACCTCTTTAGATATTGTTTGAATGTCTAATATAATGAAATACTTTCGCTTTGTTTTTAACTCTAAATTTGCCCAGAAAGAATAGGATAGGCGGCGCGTAAGGCTCGCAGCGGCCAACCGGCCTAGTGTTTTGTCGAACTGATTCAATTGGTATACTGTTGCCTTTATCTTGTCGGTACCTTATCAATTTAATGGGCAGTGTTTGTTTGTTTGTTTTTTTTTTTTTTTTTTGATTCAGTTACATCCAGAGTGAGACTCTATTCAGTTACATCTAGAGTTCTTTTTATTACCAAGCAGTTCTAATCTTAGGGGTTACCTTTTATAACCCTTATTCCATTTCTAATCTTAGAGGCTACCTTTTATAACCCTTATTCCATTTCGTTGTTGTTGCTGGACTGTATCTATAGAAGTCCATATGCCTGGACGATGTCCACTTCATGAGATATTCATGTGATATTTGAGGTAATTAGAGAAGTCTAACTACTATATCCGATAGAATTGGAATAGTAAACTTTGTGGAAATTTTCGAATCAAATCCACGGAGTTAATTTTGTTGTCTAAGTGTTTTTATTTATATTTTCAATCTCCGACGGACATATTCATTGAGGCGAAGGCAGTTTTAAATAAAATATATTAGATCTGGGTACCGCACAACCTATTTGATGGATAAACGGCCTGTTAAGGATACATGAAAGGGTCATTAATGAATATTATTTTACCTAATGAATATATTTTACTTTTTCATTCTTAAATCATTCGACCAAAAAAATAAGGATGGAGTCCAATAGACTAATATTATTTTACCTTTTTCATTCTTAAATCATTCGACCAAAAATAAAAAGGATGGAGTCATTCGACCAAAAATAAAAAGGATGGAGTCCAATGGAGTCCAATAGACTAATAATAATAAGGATGGAGTCCAATAGACTAATAATATCGATATGCATGATATAGAGTTGTTCAATAGTCGAGTAATATCAAGGACTATCAAGGACCACGAGGAGGAGTTGAGTCCAATAGACTAGTAATATCGATATGCATGATATAGAGTTTTTCAATAGTCAAGTAATATCAAGGACCATGAGGAGGAGTTGCAAAAGAAAAATCAAGGACCATGAGGAGGAGTTGCAAAAGAAAAATCAAGGACATAAGAGGCTAGCCAAATCAAATACGTTTTTGACAGCCATCTATAGAGGTAAAAGTCTTAAATAAATATTTCTATAGAGGTAAAAGTCTTAAATATTTCAAGTTACCAACTTTATATGGGTATGTCCACTTTATCATTTAGAATATGAAGCCTAAAACAGAGGCATTCAAGCAAGCTAGGATTTAACAACTGAGAACTAAGATATTAGATATTAGTATTTAAGCAAGCTAGGATTTAACAACTGAGAACTAAGATATTAGATATTAGTATTTATATATTTTTTGCTACTTTGTTATAGAATATGAAAGGTTATGATTTAACAACTGAGAACTAAGATATTAGATATTAGTATATATATATTTTTTTGCTACTTTGTTATAGAATATGAAAGGTTATGATTTCTTGTTTTTGAAACTTTATGAGTTTTTTTTTTTTTGAAACCAAGAGACACCATTTTGTATTTATAATTGTAAAGGTTGTAGTTTTAATTGAATTATCAAATAATAACAATTTCTTACTTACTCAATTCCTTCATCTAGTATCAGAACCAGTTAGAGTTTATGTGAGGAGTGCTATTTGAATAAGGAACAACCATCATCATTTGATTTCATGTCCTATGTTGATACTTGAGAGAGAATTTGTTTGTGAAGGTGTATTATGGATAAATATCCCTTTATCAATTAAAAAAAAAAAAAACTACCTTTGAATTTGACCTTGGAAGAGAAATGTCTCAACATAAATTAAAAAAAGGGACCTACCTTCAAATTCGACCTTGGAAGAGAAACATCTCTGTGTAAGTAAAACAAGGGACTTGCCTTCAAATTTTTTAGATTTTGAGGATGTATATTAAAGGAAATGAACCACAAGATGTAAAATAAGCAAGTTATCATAACTATATGATAATGGCACTATAAAATGCAAGAAAACTAGATGATAAACTTTTGCAGTAACTCAGTAATATGTCATTAATAAAAGCTCACAAAAATAGTACAATCAAATATAATGGACTTGAAAACTCCATAATTTTTAATGAAGAACTACATTGTACCTACTCACTACTCTCTATCTTCTCATTATTCCTCTCTTTTTCTTCTCACTCTCTCTTTTTCTCACAATACTCTCAAAGACCTATATATAGAAAGATATGTTCCTTGGTATTTACTCTACCCATGACTCTTCATCTACCTATCATCTACCTATCCTATGAATCATGTACATGTAGACTACATCCACATTTACATCATTGCACATTCTAACACACATGCATTTATTACATTGCATGAAGTAACTACTTGAAACTTAATCTAAGATAAACTCCTAATCTAGAAATGTACCCAAGGTGGTACATTGACATGAACCAAATAATGTAATATACTTTAACACCTCAGTGTATTACATTATTTGGGTATGGATCTTCATTTGGTTTTGAAATCTATACTTTCTTTCTTTTCTTTCTTTATTCCGCTCCTTGTCTGTATCTTTTTCAAGAAAGTAGTTAGTGTCTTTATAAAATGCTATCTTTGCGGAGAGAGGTTTAACTTCAAGTTCCTCTATAGGTTCTTTTAGTTCTTGAATTTCCTAGATCTTGTGAACTAAGTGCCCTTTTGATTCCTTTTTTGATATTGCAATTGAGGATAATTGTATTGATTTTGAGAAGGGTATGGACATAAAAATTGTTGTTGATGTAGACTCAGGGTTATGCATAAAGGGAGGACCCGAAAGGTACTTATAAAAAAAGGGTAAAACTATTTCGAAATGATGGAAAAATCTGTCGAACTGCATTATGCTGGCATGGCAAATGATTTTAATTTTTCTCAAAAAATTGACAAAAAAGGGTAAATTTTAAAGTTTTGCCGGACTAGGCCAAAAATATATCGGCTACGTTTAAAATCTTGGCAAAATCTTGGACGCGAATTGCGGTCCGATCATGGAATGGATGCATAATATGATCTGGTTTCGAATGGGTTGCAAAACATGAAACGGTCTTGAGTCGGGTGCATAATAAGTACCAGATATTCGAGTAAGAGATATGATATGGCTCTTTGGCTCGTCGCGTTTTGAAGTTTGGCTAAAATATTTGAGGATACTCTTTTCAGCAGAAGATTTGGTGCCCTTATTTCCATCACTGGGTGAAAATTTACTAGTGACAAAATAAAGTTAAAAGAGGGTGTATTTTCTGGAGGAGGCCTTTAGATATTATTGTAAATAGAATAAACAATTGTTGGGTAGTAAATTATACATATTTTTTTCCAGACATTATTTATTGTGAATTTATCAGTTTATGCCACTAGTTATTATTATGGTGAAAGCACTCTAATAGAGAAAAAAAGCATCAATATGTCAATAGAGAACCAAAACATTTACTTATGTATAATCTTAGCAATAAAAAAATATCTTAATTAAAAATAAGAATCAAAGCAAAGCAGAGAAAACAAGGGAACAGACTCAACAGAGCAATGACAAAACAGAGAAAAAAAATGGAACACGCTCAATAGAGCAATGACATTCAAAACCTGGAAAAATAACAAGTAGAATATGGCAATATAAAGAAAAGTAGAGAAGTGACAAAGAACCTAGGAGGCAAACAATGATCCTAGTAAACACAGGTTCGTTCGATTACACAAAAGTGTCCAGTTGCACATAAGGTTCTGTTCGGCTGCACAGAAGGTTTCGTCCAATCGGTTGCATAGCAGGTTTTGTCTGGCTGCACATCAGGTTCCATCTGGTTGCATAGAATTAGTCCCGTTCGGTTGCAGAGCAGGATACTATTCCGATCGGTTGCAAAATTAATTTTTTCTGACTACAGAGTAGGACACAGTTTTGGTCGGTTTTAGGATTAGTTTTGTCCAACTACTGAGCATGACACTATTTCGATCAATTGCAGAATTAGTTCTGTCCGACAGCAGAACAAGACACTGTTTCGTTCGGTTGCTGAATTTGTTGTGGTCGATGGCAAAAAAGTTTTGATGTAGTGACGAATTGTATAGGTATTTTTCCTAGGGTTTTAATTATATATAGAGGTATACTTGGTGATTTTGGTGGGATAATTTAGAAATTCTAAAATTTTAGGGCTAAAAGGGTACTTTATTTAGGTGGGATTACTTGCGAATTTTTTAAAATATTCGTGATACTCTCATCAAAGGATGGCTAACCGACACCGAAAATTTATTTTTTCCCAAAAATTCTAGCTACATGGTCGACGTCTGGGTCTTAAAAATTTTGTGAATTTGAATTTTCGAAAATGGGTTTTTTCGCCCCAATGGCGAAGTTTCGTCGCTATGATAACGCTGTGTAGACTATACCGATTCTAATATTTTCCTTGTTGGAATGGACTGTTTGGTTTGCTTCCATAGTTTGAATGATTTATTTGATATTGATTTCTAGGATTGAATCTATAGTAGTTGGTACCATGTCCTTTCTTCTTGCAGACTTGAAAATATCTATTATTCCATGGTCTTCATCCTAGGTAACATTTTGTTATGGATTTTCCATTGAAACTAATGTATTATTAGTCATTTCTTCTTTAACTATATTTTCCACATATTATTGAAGAATATTGACTAACTCATCAAAATATGTGTCTTAACTTAGGATTTGTAAAGATGTAACTAAGTTCTTGTAGTTGTCTGAAAGTGCTCTTAGGGTTACTTGAACAAGAAACTTATCTTCAACCTTTTCTCCTAAGGTTAATAATTTTCCTTTTATATCCATTACTTTCCTTAGAAATAGTTTTATACTTTCACCTTTCATATAATGTAATTGAGTTTGAATATTTAATATAGTATATTTATTATTCTCTTCAAATATTTTGGCTAATATTTTACATGTTTTTGTATATGTTCTTGCTGAACTAATGTATGGTTGTATTTCATCTGTAATGGCAAAAGTTATTATCATTAATGTTTTTTCTTGATTTTCTTCAAACTTTTGAATCTCACTATCACTTGAAGTAGGTTTATCTCTTGTTCCTTTGACTATATCCCAAAGTTTTTCAACTATAAAAATTGCCCTTACTTTGTTTTTCTATGAAGATTAATTTGAACCTCTAAATAGTTTAGATTCAGTGAGAATGAATTTGTTTGTTGTTATGATGATATTTTTAGACTGTCTTATACCTTCCTAGTTTCAATCTTGCTAAGAAATTTTCAATTTTACAAGTTTTGTAAAATGTCTTCTATCTTTCAAGTGTTTGAATGCACTATGTGTCTTGATAGTATGCTTAGCTTTATTAGTTTTAGTTGAATTCCTTTTTCTCCCTAATGTTCAAATTTACTTTCTTGCCTTATTTCTCCATAATAATTAGTAAATAGAAATCTAAAGATAAATGATAATGCACCTTAAAGTTTTATTAAGGTTCTTTTCCTTCAAGACCTTTTAGTTGGATTAATGTATCATAAATTAGTGTAAGAGACTAATGTAAAATGCAATTTCCAAATTTCAAGCAATTAATGGTTTTGCTTCTTTAATCCTTTGATTCTCAATGGTTCAATTTTCTAAATTCCAAGAAACTAAAGTTTGGTGTTGTATTCCTTATATCTCCCTAATCTGTAAATTTAGAAAGTAGTAATATTTGCAAACTAATATTTCAATTTTCCAATGTTGAAAACCTTATATCTCCTAATTAATTATTTTTAAATATTTTAATATTTGAATCTCATGCAATTTGCACTATATTTTAAGATATACTCCACTTGCTTTAATTACCTTCTAATTCACTAAGGTTGATATTTGCTTAGTTATTCAATACAATAATAAATAAACTTCAACCTTATATTAAGCACCTTATAACTCCTAATTAAGGAAATCAAGTAAACCTTTACCTTCCTTGAAATTTAAAAAGTGTGTGCTAATTGGCTTCTGGTTTGACTCTTCAATCTAAGCTTTGACAATGCAATGCTAGTCTTATATGTATGATAGAGAGCATTTATTGCTCATGGGCACTGTATCAGTCTTCCTCCTCCTTCTTAAATGTACTTTGACTCCACTCAAATCTTGACTCTCTAATGCTAAATCTTGTGCTTCCAAAATCTATACTTTTCTTCAACTTTGGGAACTTTATTAGGATTTGTCCCTTCTTGAAGCTCTGGACACATGGCACATATGTTGCTCAAGTGGTAAGTAGAGGTTACAGTATTTCCTTCAACATTCTTATATTCCTTTGAATAATGTGCAATAATTACTATGTCTTATAACCTTCAAATGATGTGTTCAACACTCAAGATAGGCATTACTTTATCATGGGTTCTCCCTTACTACGTAGGCATTAAAAGGTATATTTAGGTGCCTTATTTTGTTGTTCCAAGTGGCACAAGTTGCCTTAGATTGATATGGCAAGTGGTGCTCATTTCTCTTGCATATAAGGATCCCTTCAACATCTTCTATTTCCTTAATACTTCTTGTCAACGAATGCAAATTATTTGGTCTTGGATCCAATTCTTTCTCTCAAGCGAATGGTGATGCTACTCTCTCTTGAAGTTGACTCCAACAATGGTGCTTCTATGGTGCTTCAATGCTTCCCTCTTAGGTGATGATTCTATTCCAGCAATGGTGGCTTTAGGTGCTTCAAACTTATCTTCTTAGTTGGCAGTTTGTCCAAGTTATCATTTGGGTAATGTACTCTTTGTTTACACCTTGATTTTTATATAACTTGCTTATCGATGCTTTACGTAGATTTGCAATGGATTATATGCTCCTTATGTAGACTCTTTGATGTTGTAGGTTATACTATTGTAGGCACTAGATTTTGGTGTCTTTAGACACCTTGAAACTCGGTTATTTGAGCCCTTCGTTGGCTCTCTTCCTTCACTTGAATTTTTCTCTACAAACTTGATGATATGGTTGCTTTGTAGATGTAGAATTCTTGATAATGTAGTGTCTTAAGACACTTTGGATTTTATCCTCTCTTGGTTATGTAGGATAAGAGGAATATGGTGCAATAATGTAATGCAAATAGCTTTGCAATAGTTAGAATAAAATACATTAACTTGCACCTAAACTCTGAGATCTTTATATCTATATTTTTTTCAAGATTTCTATCTTCCTTGATGAGGCAAATTCTTGCTCTACTCTTGGGTGGAAAATAGTGATTTTATGTTGCCTTCCTTACTCGACAACTCTCTCCTCTATCTCCTTTTCTTGGTTAACTTAAAAAAAATGAATCCAAGCTCCTTAATCATGCAACGAATATGCTCTTTTGAATGGCTTGAATTTGCACTAATTTTCACCTTAAATAAAATACTTAATGCACCTTTAATAACTAGTATGATGCAAATAATAATTTCTCCCTATCATTACTTTTAATGAACTCTTAATTCTATGCAACCTTCACTTAAGAATAATATATTCTTTACTTTTACTAGAAGGTAGGATGTTGATATTTTATTTTTTTTCAAAATCTATCTAACTCCTCCTTTTGTGTGTAGGTTATAACCCTTGTAAAAACTATATTTTGCACTTCCTTGAATACTTAATATGCAACCTTCTCCTGCCAACTTTTAAACTCTAATATGGTGCTTAATGAAACTCAATAAAGAACCAAGTAACTAATTTTCAAGTAAAGAACTTTTTGCACCAAATTTGCTTACCTTAATTACTTCTCTAGATGATAGAAATATTTGTGATTAGATTCACCTAAATGTTGTCCTCTATTAGATGATATCACAACTCTTATTTGCTGTCCAAAATAGTTATTTATCCCACCAATTTGCAGCTTTGAAACCCTCTAACTTGCTGCCCAAAAATGTAGTTTGGTGGCTTTTACTATCCTTCAAGATGCTCTATGAAATTCTATAATTTAGTAGCTATTAGTGTTGTCCAAATTTTTGTTTTCTTGTTGTCCTCAAATATGAAATTTTTAGACTACAAAGTAACCAATTTCTCTTCTGAAGTGTTGTCCTTATGTCACAAATTTGGTAGGAAACTCCTCCAAATCACAGTTAAGGCATTCTAACTTCAATATTCCTTCTTCTCAATATTCTGATTGTCTTAGGTATTCACTATTCTGCTCCAAAATTTGGTAAACTCGCCAAATTATTCTCCTTTTGGGCTTGTTGTTAGATGGCAAAAATTGTCCCAAAAATCTCCTTTATTATGAACTCCTTCTTGATATTAAATTTCTCCAATGAGTTCTCCTAGAAAATCCTTCAATGGTCTTCTTCAAATTCTATAATGAGGCTTTCCTAGCCTTCTCCTTCCTTGACACCTCTTCTTTAAGGTCTTTGAATTTCAGAAACTTGTCTAGTATTCTCAATGAGACATTTTCTTCAATCTTCAACTATGAAGTCTTGCAATGAGATCTCCTTCTTGTATCTCTAAAATTTATTGGTTTTGAAATATAGAAAAGGACTTTTGCTAGTCCTTCTCTATCTCAATATTCCAAAACTGGAAGTTCTTCAATGGGACCTCTTGTGGGTCTCTTCAACTCCTTGATTTTTTTTCTCCTCTTCCTTCAATCTACAATCTATAGTCTTTAATTTTTAATGGAGATCAGAAACCTCCAATATTCTCCTAGACTCTTCTCTAGAGTCTCTTCTTCTTTAATCTATAATATATAGTCTTCAATCTACAATGGAGATCACCAACCTCCAATATTCTCTTGGACTCTTGTCTGGAGTCTCTTCTTCTTCAGTTTGCAATATACAGTCTTCAATCTACAATGGATATCACCAACCTCCAATATTCTCTTGGAATCTTCTCAAGAGTCTCTTCTTTTTCAATATACAATAAAGCTCCTCTAGAATTTTTATCTCTTTTACAATCTATAGGTTTGAAATCTTGCAATGGAACCTTCTCCTTAGGCCTCCAAATATTTGATATTTTGTTTTTTGTTTTAGGTAATGGATTGATTCCAAAGAAGATATTTTTCTAGCTCTTTTTAGGAAGCTTCCTAAATTTCTTTGAATCTCTTTTTCCTACAACAAAGTATTTGGACTAGGACTATAATGGAAGAAACTCTAAATATAAAGATAGTCAATCTTCACTAGTTGATTTGTCAGTCTAGTGCAACCAATACTGAGTCTTAGTCTTTATGAGTTTTTTTTCAACCTTGTAGAAAGACTCTAGCCAAATGCAATTTTCAAAAATTTTGAAAATGATATTTTTGAGCACCTCTCAATATTTCTTATGGCTCTCTTTATTTATTATTCATCTACCATGGCTATGATACCATTGTTAGATTTTGATGTTGTATATTAAAGGAAATACAACCACAATATGTAAAATAAGCAAGCTATAATAACTATATGATAATGGCACTATAAAATGCAAGGAAACTAGATGATAAACTTCTATAATAACTCAGTAATATACCATTAATAAAAGCTCATGAAAATAGTACAATGCAATATAATCGAGGACTTGAACGCTAGAATTTTTAATGAAGAATTACATTGTACCTATCCACTACTCTTTATCTTCTCACCATTCCTATTTTTAATGAAGAAGTACATCATATCTACCCACTACTCTTTATCTTCTCACCATTCCTCTATTTTTCTTCTCACCCCCTTTTCTCACAATACTCTCAAAGGCCTATATATAGCAATATATGTTCCTTAGCCTTTACTCTACCCATGAATCTTCATCTACATATCCTATGACTCATGTAAATGTGGACTACATGCCCATTTACATCATTACACATCCTAACACTTGTGCATTTATTACATTGCATGAAGTAACTGCTTAAACCTTAATATAAGATAAAATCCTAATATAGAAATGCACTCAAGGTGGTATATTGGCATGTAGCAAATAATGTAACATACTCTAACAAAATTTGATGTTAATGGAGGTTATTGTAAAACTGCCACTATAATTAATGGTTCTTCTAAAAGAGCCTATCCTGGACAAGAATGTGAAAAGGTGACTAGAGATTTGCCTCTATAATTGATATCTCCTTTGAAGGAGTCTATCCCAAATGGAGTATGTAAAAATTTTCTATGGTGACATGTGTCTAAGACCAATAATATGGACCTATAGAAACCAAACATAGAATGGGTTTGAGTTATGAGCCTCCAAAAAATGCAGATGTAACAATAGCTTTGAGTTTGGGTTATGAGCCTCCAAAAAATATAGATGTAATAAAAGCTTTGAACATAAAATACCAAGGTAAAAAATATATATATTTACTTTTTAATGCACATATGAATAATTAGAGGACATATTATTTTTTAATAGGGTACCATGTATCATTTTTTCACGTATATTAATGTCTCTCACGTATAGTCATGTATATCAAGAGGACTAACTTCCTCCACATACTGATGGTATATAGGAAGGATGAGTATATAGAAAGGATCAATATATTGGACTAGTGGTATATAGAAAGGGGGACTATTTAGGGGCTATAAGGAACCCTCATCATGGTAACATCAAAAATATTTCTCACAAAATTAGAATTGTTAAAAGGTTCAAAATTTGCACCTTAGAAGACCAAGATGAGTATCATTCTAGTGGTTGAGAAACTTTGCAACATAGTCATTGGAGAAGAAATTGGACCTGAGGAAATTGTATATCAACAAAAAAAATGATGAGGGAGATGTTAAGGCTCCAATGCTTATGACCCTTAAAGAAGTAGATGAAGTTCAACCACACATTGGTGAAGCATAGACAATAAAAGAAGCATGTAATATACTTTCTACTATATTTTAAGGAAATAATGAAGCCATAATGCTTCATATTCAATCCTAACTTCATACATTGAAGATACAAGGTGGAGAAAGTATTAGAAAATTTCTTCTCATAACTACAAAATAGAAGGTAAAATTGAATAACATGGGAGAAAAGATAGATGACAAGCTCTTAGTATCCATTGTGTCAGCATATAAGCCATTTGTTAACAATATTTGATAAAAAAAATTATCACAGTATATGGAATACACAATATTTTAGTGAAGGATAAACATGGTATTCTAGTACAAAATGAAGTACTAAAACATCTCACATTATTATTCACTTACACATTACATGCCCTCTCTACAAATAGATTTTACAAAGACTCTTGACATTTCAACTTCAACTAACTCTTCATCTCATCAAACTCATAGGAGATATGACTCTTCATATTTCTCATATGAGAAATATATTTATTGAATTTCTAATAATAACAAACCTCTAAATATTTCTAAATGACAAATATTTACAAGACTTCTTCACACCACATATTTACAAAGTATTTACATAATATTTACAAAGGTTCTTACAATGTATTTGCAAGGTACCAAATAATGTAATAAACTCCAACACATTTTACTTAGATCTCTTTCTAATTCATTTTGAATGTTGGTCATATCTTTGCAAGTCTCAAATATAAGGGTCTCATTTGATGAATTGGTCAAAATTCTTGAATAGGAGGAAAAAGAAAATTAATTAAGAGACTAATTGTCCAATAATGGACTCATATTTACAAAGAAACCACAAAGGAGTCAAAAAAGGTTCTTCCATTTATTTCTCACAAAAGCAACCCTAAAAACAAATAAGGTATTGTCTTTTATTTTAAAGGAAGGACATGATACTAGGTTTTGTAGATGAAATTATTTTACTCAAAGAGGACAAATCAACAAACCTCCTCAAAAGAAACCATAATTTAAACCATAGAAATAATAAAAGCATTTCCCATGAGGAACCAAAATGTGGTTTTGAAGAAGACTCTGAACTTGCAAAAAAACCAAGAATATCTAAGGCAACAACAAAACCAAGGGATGAAATTTGGTACATTGATTCAAGGGCTAGTAAACACATGACTAGAGACAAATAATGATTTGATTTCCTATAAGCAAAAGATGAGAAACCAGTCAAGATTGTTGATGATAAAAATTATTAGGTTAAAGGAGTGGGTAATGTTCCTATCAATATCTTTTATGAAAAATGCATAATTGAAAATGTGTTATAAATCCCAGGGTTAGTAAACAAATTACTATCAGTATCACAAATGCTAGATCAAGAAATGATAAAAGAATTCAAGGTTGTTGATGTGAAGAATAAATGTTTCATTACACAACATGGAAATATTATCCACAAAAATAGTTTGTTTTCACTTAATGTCCTCTCATCTCCTAATGTCATATTATCAGCAACCACAACTAATACTACCTCACTTTGGCATAGGAGATATGGTCATCTAAGTTTTGGATATTTAATCTAGGTGAATAAACATCACATGGTGAAATTTCTACCCATGATTTCATTCACACTACTAGTTTTCTCAATTTTTTTAGCAAGAAAATGACACCAAGTACCATTTGAACTTAGCACCTATAACACTAAAGGACCATTGGATGTTGTACACATTGATTTGTATAAACCCATGCCAACTAATTTTAGTGGATACATGTACTTTTAGCTATTTATGGATTACTGCTCATGAAAAATGTGGGTATGTTTCATGCCACTTAAATCATATGCCTTCACATATTTTCAACATTTTAAAAGGTTGTAAACCAAAATAGGGTGTTCTATTCAAATCCTCTGCTCAGATCAAGAGGGGAATATATATCCAATCTTTCTTCAAAAATTTTGGCACAACATGGGATCAAACTACAATTAACTATTGTTTATACTCAATAGAAAAATAGGGTTGTTGAGAGGATAAATTGTTCCATCATGGAAATGGTTTAATCTATGATCACAAGAGCAAATCTAGTGCAATAATATTGGGTTGAAGTTGTTAGTATTGTGGTGTATATTACAAATTGAGAACCTATAAAGGATATTTAAGGGATTACACCTAAAGAAGCTTGCTCTAGAAGGAAACCCTTAGTATCACACCTCAAAGTTTTTAAATGCAAGATATACATGCATGTGTCAAAGCAGAAAAGGATGAAGTTGGATGCCAAAACTCTATCTTGTATATTTCTTGGATATCATGAGATATAAAAATACTATCAACTACTTGGTGTAGTCACTAAGAACATTCATGTAAGTAGAGATGTAGCATTTGATGAATAATTTAAGATAGACAATAATGATTCTAAGGAATCTAAGGGCACCCCACCTCCAATTATGAGCATTGAGTCAAATGCAAAAGATTCATGTAGTTTTAGAATATGTGTTAGATGTGATTAGAGATGTAGCATTTGATGAATAATTTAAGATAGACAATAATGATTCTAAGGAATCTAAGGGCACCCCATCTCCAATTATGAGTGTTGAGTCAAATGCAAAAGATTCATGTAGTTTTAGAAGATGTGTCAGATATGATTGATGAAAAATTCATAGAATCGATAGTACTGACACCACCATAATAGAAAAAGACTCCAAAATGGATCATAAATACTCTTAGATATGTTAATCTTGATACACCACTTGCTCTAACTTCCACTAGACCTTGTACTCATAGTAATACATGAGAAGAAGTAAATTTGGGTTTGATGAAATTGGTAATGGAGAACTCAAAACAAAATGAAATGTGGGACTTGATCAATCTACCTAGAGGAAAGAAGTCGATAGGCTACAAATGAGTATACAAAATTATATACAAGGTAGATGATTCCATTGACAAGTATAAGGTCTCATTTGTTGCAAAGGATTTTGCATAAAGAGAAGGTATTAAAAAATGTAGGAAAATTTGCACCTACAACAACAATCACCATTATTTATACAACATATGCATTGGAAGCGTAGTTTGGGTGAAAATTTATTAAATGGATATTAAAAGTCCCTTCCCCAATGACGATATTGAAGAAGAAGTGTACATAACCCAACCATAAGTTTTAATTGTCCATGGACAACAATAAAAAGCTTATAAATTTTAAAAGTCACCACATGGGTTAAAATAGGCTCCACAAGCTTTGTACATCAAAATAAATGATCATATTTTATAGAATGGTTTTACAAGAAGTCCTTCTAATCTATAAGCCCTCCATTTCATTTTAGATTTCAGTCCTCTAGTTTCAGTATCGGGGAACCACCTCCCACCCCAAGTGGAGTATTTAACGGGGACCTCTTAAGAGCATTTTCCCATATTGAATCATGACTAAATACACCTTTGAGCGGGAGAGAGAAGGAATGAATGTCGTTACTCGGGATCATTTTGAGATAGAGGGCTTTGGCAGATCAAACCACATCAGCAAACTCTCTATTTTAAAAGGGCATCCATCCAACGACCTTAAAAATATAAGACCTTTTCCTTATGTACCTTTTAAATGCCTTCTATTGGGTTGAGTATATATATAAAAATTTGACCTAACATAGTTATCCGTGTGGTATATGTTGATGGTATAGTTAATATAGGGAGTTCAAATAAATTGGTGGATAATGTAAAGAATGATTTAAAATAATCATTTCATATGACAAATATGGAGCTTCTATACTATTGTCTTGGTTTAGAAGTTTGATAGAGGAAGAATCGCATTATGGTTACAAAAACAAAATATGTCAAGATATTAATTGAAAAATACAGTATGGTCGACTGTGAATCTAAGGAAACCTCTATGGAGAAAGGGTTTTAATTTTTAAAGTATTGCAAATCATCATAGGTATATGCAACTCTTTATCGATAATTGATAGGGGGTATTATATACCTAACAAACACCAGGCTTGACATAGTGTTTTTTATAAACTATATTTTAAGATTTATGCAAGGTCCTAATGAGAGACGCTAAATATCTACAAAGAGAATAAAAATCTACAAAGATAATAGTGCATTATGTCTATGGTACAATACACTATGACCTGGAATATAAGAAGAATGATATTTTTTCTATACAGACTCAGACTATCCTAGATATGTAGATTATAGAAAGTCAACATCAGGATATGTGTTTTATCTAGGATCTAGATCTGTCTTAGCAGCACTATCATCCATAGAGGTAGATAATCGTGTTACATAAAAAGCTATGTGTGAAGCACTATAGTTGCAATTCATTTTAATAGATATGGGTATGTGCAAAAGGCAACCCATAGTGTTGAATTATGAAAATGAAGGGCTTATCAAGCTTGAAAATGAAGGGCTTATCAAGCTTATTCCTAAAGGTACGACCCGTAACCAAATATCCAATTGGAGACCTATTACCCTCCTCAATGTTTCTTACAAGATCATAGCTAAAGCTATAGCTTTAAAAATAAAAATTGTTGCTCAAGCGATTGTTTACCCTGAACAATCTACTTTTCTTAAAGGTCGTTATATTTTAGATAATATTATGATGGCTTGGGAAACTTTGCAATGGGCTATCGATTCTAATAAAGATGCCCTCTTGGTTAAGTTAGATTTTGACAAAGCTTATGATAGAATCCGAAGGGATTTTATTCTGAGTATGCTTTCTTGGCTTGGTTTTGGTCCAAAATTTTGTAATCAAAGGTATTCTTTTTGGTGATGCTTCAACTTGTGTTCATGTTAATGGAGCTCTTTCCCCCTCCTTCCCTCTTTAACAGTCTATCAGACAAGGTTTCCCCCTTGCTCCTTTTTTGTATGTTTTGGTTTCCAACGCTCTTGGTTGTCTTCTTCATAAGGCTCATTGTGATGGCCTCCTTTAGGGTATTAAGCTTCCTGGGTATAAACATTCTCTTAACTCTCATTTTGTTGATGATTCCTTTATTTTTCTTCAAAATACCCAACAAGAGGTGGAAACGGCTAAAGAGATTGTTCAATTTTTTTGTGATATCTCTGGTTCTCGTATTAACAATTCTAAAACTGAAGTCTTCTATACCTCTTCCTCTCCTCGTGGATGCAACTCCTTAACTGAGTGGAAGATCATCCCTCATGGTAAGATTGTGCATTATTTGGGAATTCCTTTTGGGATTAATATCTCTCCTAAGGATATGTGGAACTGGGTTATGGAAATATTTAAAAAAAAAATAATGCTTGGACAACTCAATTTCTTTCCTTAGCGGGAAGAATTCAAGTTGCGAATAAAATAATGGCAACCTCTCATGTTTATTACTCCTCTTGTTGGATGGCCCCCAAAGTAGCCTATAATAAATAAAGTCAGGACATTCATAAATTTTTATGGACTAAATGGGATGGAGAGGTTGGTATGACATCCATCTATTGGAAACTTTGTACTCAACCTAAGGCTTTAGGAGGTCTAGGCATCATTAATCCTCTTACCCAGAGCAAAATTTTAGTTGCAAAATGGGTTGTGAGAGCCATTATTGGTGATGAAAATTGGAAACACCTATTTCAGTACAGAATCTCTCTAGCTACTCACAAAGGTAAATGGAAAGAAACCCCTTGGGAGGATAAGGTTCTTAATGCACCTTATTTTACAGTTAAAGGTTCTATTCTAGTTACCCAAAACTGGAAAGCTTGGCAATTAGTTTCTCATTTATTGGCTTGGAAGTCTAACTCCTTGATACATGGTTTGAGCATCGGTCTTAACAGCCTTTGGTGGAATAAACTTATTCTCCATAATGATAAACCTTTAGCTTTAAGTAATGTTATTCACGGGATAGTTTTTTTGAAGAAAGGAATTAATAGAATTAGAGATATCTAGGATCTGGGTAGCTTCTCAATTCTTACCTGGAACCAGATCTATAATAATTGCTCACTTCCCTCTAGGTTCAAAGAGTCTTATGGTTTAATTGTGGCTTCCATACCTTGTGATGTCCTTATGAAGTTGGGAACAACTGCCCATAATATTTGTAATGACTGGAGATGTCTTAATGGTCATAGAATCTCTTCCATTACTTCTAGTTGGTTATACAAAAATATTATGTGTCCAACTTCTTTAGACTCTAAGGTCAATGTCAAGTGGCAAGTAAATTTATCAATGCCCAATGGCAGTTTCTTGCTACTCAAATTTGGAAAGCTCCTATTGAATCAAAAACACAACTTCTTGGTTGGCGGATTTTGCATCAAAAATTGCCAACAACTGAAATTTTTGCTGTGATTTTACACATTCCCCATCAATGCAATTTTTGTAATGCTTTATAAACTCTTATTCACTTGTTTTGGTTTTGTGGCATGGCTAAACAGTTTTAGGATATCTTCTACTATTTTCTTTTTCCCTCTTTTCCTAGATCTTGGAAGCTTTCTCTGCTTGGTTTTTCTCAGTTGGATCAATGCCCCAAACTCTGGGATGTTTGTAGACTCATCCTTCTCAAGCACATTTGGAAGTACATATGCAAAAATGTGTTTATTGGATTTGTTCTTCCATAGGATATAGTTTTGGCAGACTTGACCTTTGATATTTTGCTACATGTGGAACACATTAAATTCCAAGTCTATGGTCCTTCCAACATGCCTTGAGATGTTATTGACAAACTTCATCAACTTTCTCATATGATTCAAGATCTTTAGAAAGTCCAACAGGAAACTAAGAAGAAGACAATCAACAATGATAAGCAGGTTCAGGGTTTGATTACTTATTTTTCTTCTTTGAAGACTGCAGAAGATAGCACGGAAGACATGCCTAGAATTTTTTCATATAACAGACTGAATGTTGATATTATTGCAGCAATATATAGCTATAAGCTTTTTGTTGATATTAGCTTCTATTCTTATGTATATTTAGTTATGGATTCTTTACTCCTGATCCACATCATTTTGTTTTTTAGTTGGTGGAAAGTATTAACACCAAAATATTGTAATGTTCCAGTTAATGATTTAATATAATCTAGCTTTTTTTCAAAAAAAAAAAAATTATACTAGTGGTTCTATGAAAGCCAACCCCTATACATGTGGTTCAAAATGAATATTTATTCTTTATAATTAATTATATGTTTTTAAAAATTAATTCTCTATAAAATAGAAGGATAATATCAATATTTAGTTGTGATACTATAATATTATTTTAGGCTGAATTATTTTTTCTAATTATTTAATACTTAAAAACCATATAAGTCATAGGCAAATTTTAAAATTTAATAATTTAATTAGTTAGGATAAGTGATAAATTTTGTAATATTATTATGTAACTTATATATATATATATATATATATATATATATATATATATATATATATATATATATATAAATAAATAAATAAATGATATGCTTAATCATGGGAAGAAATATCGAAATATAAAATTTGGAAAAGTTATATTGGTGCTTGTATCTTTTTCCTTCATTTTGTTTATACTTTTCTTCCTGTGATCTTTTTCCTTTATTTTGTTTATACTTTCTTTTGTGTGATAAAGTTTTTTTTTTTAAGTTTTTTAAAAATCATCTGTATGTTGAAGGTCAAGTATCTGTACTTTAAAGGTCTTTTTTTTTCAAATATTTTATCTTTGAATTATTTTGGATAGAAAAAATCTATTATTTAAAGAAGAAATATGAGTTAATATTATTGAAAATATATAATTAGAGTTTAAAATATATATTTTTAATATTTTATTTTAAGTTATAAAACTATTATTTTTAAGGATAATAGTTTATTTTGGATAAAATTGAACTTGAAAAAGTGTAACTTAATTAAAATTTATAAAAAATATTTAGGATTATAAGAAGGTTTACAATAAAGTGGTAATTGAATCTAATTATGTAAAATGCTATTAATAAAATCTAATTATGAACAATGCTATTAATAATGTATGTAGTTTTTTTGACATTAAATTTATTCTTAATATTTTGATGAAAGTTTTACTATTGTTAGGTTTTAAGTGAAATTAGTAAACAATTATTTTAATGAGATACATCCATTTAATACACAAGAAATTATGGACAAGGAAAATAGTGTTCTCATTTGGAATATTCACATGCTTGAAAATGATATCAAGATATTTTTACAAAGGCCCTTAGTCAAAACAAATTTGAATTATTTTGTGACTATCTTTGTATGATTAATAAAATCCAGTTGAATCGGTTCTAGAAGAACCAAATGTTAGTCAATGATAAATTATTATCCCAAATAATGTACTATAGGGGGTTTTAGAGAAAATCATATTATTTGGTACCTTGTAAATATTTGTACATATTTGAAATTTTGTAAGCATTAGTTTAGGAGGATAAGACATTTATCTCATGAGAAATGTGAATAGACATATCTCTTGTGAAATTGAGAGAAGATGAAAAGTTAGTTGAAGTTGAAATGTCAAAGGTCTTATGGATATGAAGAGACTCCATAGAATTGTATATATGGATTGTAAGACCATGAAATATGTAAGATGAAGAAACATTGCTTTGCATAGCATTTCTATAGTTGTTCCATATACTTGAATTTAGTGTGTTTTTTTTTGCTTCTTTGAGTCATGGATTAAATTCATTGTTTATATCCTTGTGTTAGATAATTGATAGTACTCATAGCGTAAAAATGTGAATAATGATCCAAGATATTGCGTTAATTTGTATGTTAAATTGGGCCTTAACCAATAAGTAGACTATAGGTTCTCTAAGACATGAATTGCTTTTCATCAAGCAATTCCAACTGGCTTAGACAAGCAAGACGATATTCATATCATACAGAGTATTCCTATAACAAAATGTGCAAGTAAGGCACCTTAGGCTCGAAATCTTGAAAGGAAATATGACTTCAATTCCATAAACAAAAGCATAGGGTGTCACACTCATGGAGTTGGAACACTAGTGCTATAAGCCCAAAAGATAGGATAATGTTGATGATCTCAATGTTAATCAATTTTTTTGATGATATTCTTAAGGATCGGGACAAGAGTCTTGTTAGAATGTTTAGCTTGGTCATTTCCTGCAGGGTAGTAAGGCATTGACCATTTGTGTTGAATCTTGTACTTAGCACAATTTTTTTGGACATCCTTGTTTTTGAAGGGTGTTTCATTATCAAATATTAGCATAAAATGGATGCCATAAAAAATAAGGATCTGATTGAGGATAAACTTGGAGACTTAGACTCCAGTGGTTGAGGTTAAATGCATTGCTTTGACCCATTTAATGAAGTACTTAGTATCCATGAGTATGAACATATGCCTATTAGATGATGCTGGGTTGATATTTCCAATGATGTTTAAGCCCTAGATGAAAAAGTTTAAGGAAAATTATTGAGTTAGAGAGCTTGGTACGGAGCATGGATAAGGTTATCATGCTTGTGACACTTATCACACTCTCTAACATAATTGCAAGAGTCATTTTCCATGAAATATCAAAAATTACACACCTATAAGAGTTTCTTGGTGAATGCAACACCAATAATGTGACCAGTATATGATTCATCATAGGCCTCTTTGATGAGTTCTTGGGGTTTGAATGAGGTTAGGAACCTAAGGAGAATGTCATCAAAGGAATGATAGTATAATATATCACTAATGATGACACGTCTATAGGCACGATTCTTAATGTTCTTGTGCTTATTATGGTTAAAACAATTAGGTAACATGTCATTTCTAAGGAAGTAAAGGATATCCTTCTACCAAGAATCAAGAAAAGGGGATGTTTCTGTAAAAAATACTTTGAGAGGAAGATAACTAAACTCTAGGGTTGATGGATTCCTAATTTGTTGAATTATGATCACAACTTGTTCAACATTCAATTCTAAAGGGATAAGGGATGCAATAATAACCATAGCATTGGCATGTTAGTTTCTAGACCTAAGGACAACTTCAATGGTAATTTTGTTGAAAGGAACCATTAGCCTAGTGAAAATATATTTGTATGGCTTTAATTTTTTAGTCTTTTATTTGATAAATATGATTGACTTGGTTGACTATGGGATAGGAATCTCCAAAATCATGGAGGGCTCTAACCTACAAATCTAATGTTGTGTGAAGCACTAGGATAAGAGCTTTGTACTTAATGGTATTATTGGTATAGGAAAGATTAAGCTTAAAGGAAAAAGGGATAAGTCTCTGCTAAAGAGTGATCAAGATGAATCTTGCTCTTGTTTATTTGACACATCGAACACTATCAAATTATAGGGTCTAAGAATTAGATTGATTAGCTTCTAAGCTAAATATTGACTTGTTTAGAAAATCTATGTCTAAGGGATGACTTGCTTCTAAGGGCATGACTACTAGTTGATCAACAATGACTTTGACCTTTCATAGATTTTTTACTAAGAAACTCAAGATCAAACTTGCTAAGGGTGATGACCACTTAGTTTTTCTTCTAAAGATATGAGGCTTAGATATGAGATATCACAAGGGATCAACCCTCATAATGACAAATATCTTGTGGTTGAGCATGTACTATCCAAGCTTATGGGAAGCAAACACCATGACAAGATAAATATTTTCTAGAGGGGTATACTGAACTTCATAATTGACCAATGTTTTCCTTCCTTTGTAGAGTTCTCCACATTTTCAAAAGAAAGAAAGAAAAAAAAAACACAAAATAAACTGTTTTGATACCATAATAGTTTTGAAGATATTACCATGAGAAAATTATAATCTAATATGGACTTACTACATGGTGGGTCAACACCATTTTAATCCCATTACCATGAGAAAATTATAATCTAATATGGACTTACTACGTGGTGGGTCAACACCATTTTAATCCCATACAATTTAGAAAAAATTAACAACAAACAATTACTTTTAAAAATAAATATAAAAAACTGAATCCTAAATCCTAGTTTGAAGTTTAAACATTGGCAATATAACAACAAACAATTACTTAAAAAATAAAACTACACTTTAAGGCCTAAGCCCTAGTTTGAAATTTAAAAATTGATAACTGAAAAATAGACTTGCATACATATTTAAGGGCAGCAAATAACCACAAACAATTATTAAAAAAAAAAAAAAAAAACTAAATCGATCTAAACCCTAGTTTGAAGTTTAAACATTTATAATTAAAAAGATAAACCGGCATACATATTTTAGGCAACAAATAACAACAAACAATTATTTTAAAAGAAAAAACCTAAATCCTTAATCCTAAGGACCTAAATCCTAGATTGTTGCATTTGGTTTTAAACTTATAAAAAATGCTTAGAATAGAATAAGAGGAGAAAGAAATCAGTTTCAAAGAATTTTTCTTACCTCAAATAAATCCTTTGGCAGATGTTGGTGGTTGTTGGTAGTTGTCATATTCCAACAAACTCTAAAAAAATTATTGTTAGGATGCGTTTTAGGTTTTGTTTGATGTGGTAGCAGGTAAACAAATTTTTCTCAAGAGGCAAAAAGGCTAAAATAATAATAATAATATCATTTTCTTTACTCGCACAATTGTAACAGTTTTTTTTTATTATTCATAATTTTTTATCAAATTTTCTAAAATACACGATTTCTATGCAAATTTAATTGACCAGGCTATGAATGCTCAACTACGAACTTAATAAAATAAAATTAAATTAAATTTTAAAGCTTTACCATTAAAGAGACATGTCATCCTCACCTTTGGATGCGTTGTAAAATGACCTCCAATTCTATTGTGGGACACTACATTGATATGGTTTTAGATTTTCATAATATTTGTGAGTGTAATCTGCTTCCAATTCATAAGGAACCATTTCCAATCCATGAGAAGAGTTGTTTGTTATAATATCTTAAAAGTTTAAATTTAATAATTAAAAAAACAATGAACTTGATTTTTATATCATTAAATAAGAAAGTTCTTCGGAGACACTGTAATAAAATGGTTTTTCTCATCTAAAAACAGAAATTCACACCAAACAAAATAAATGTGAGTGTGTAATTTAAAATAAAAAACATGTTAATGAGAATCCTCATCCTTCTTAAAAGGCATGGAGACGGACCATGGACACAAGGGCAATCTTGTTTCAAATATTTTGCTCACTTAGAATTAGAAGATCGCTACCCTTCAAAAGCACATCCCTTGCGAGTTGGTCGAAATACATTGGAAACACACAATTAATTATTGTTGATATCTCTCTCAGTTAGTTTTAATGTGAACGTATCTGGAATTTCTCGCCTATTGGGCCACCTGCCGCTTTGAAAACGAGTAACATATTTGAAACTTAATTAATTGCTAACCCATGCAGATTTCGTTTGCCGTTATGTTTGTCTGTTTAAATTATATGTTATTCCGTGTTTCTATTCGTTCCTCTAGATTGTCATCAAAGATTTTTATATACGATTGTGGTCCGTGCAGATAAGGCATGATCTAGGTAAATCAGCGACGAAACGTTTTCGAGCTTATCTCCTATTATTGTAAGACGAGACTACGGGTCCTCCTAATTGTATTATATTGATCATGACCTCAGATAATATGAAAGGGACAATGCGAATATTGTTTTTGCTGCCATGTGATGTTTAATTGATGGCGAAGTCGATACAGGCCGCATATGCAATGCATGTGAACACTCTTTTAAAAATCTTTAACTGATTACAATGCTCTAATGCGTGGAGGAAAGAGGGGATTGTTTGCACCTGCAACTTAATACATATTTTATTTCTCAAGTGTTCCTAAAGCATTGACCTGCCTCGAAGTTGCCAATTCCTCTCACATAATGGCTTTTGTTGGCCCAACCTATGGTATTTGGCGGCAACTCACCTACTCCTTTATGCAATTTTTTAATATGGCGCATAGTGGGCATAGTTGTCTTTTTTTTTTTTTTTTTATAGTTGTCAATTCCTCGCAGAAACGGATTCACACCATCTTATATAAGAGGTGTTTGTGGAGTGTTGGCATAACAAGCTTCTACTTGCCTTCTTCCCTGGCTCTTCCTTGTATAGATCTATTCCATTGCGTTGTATTTTGAGCTCGATGGACTTTGGAGCGGAAAACCCATCCTTTATCAGCCCTAACGCTGCAGCGGCCTTTCAGCAGGGTATCTTTGAGGACCTGCTGTTGCTGGATTGCTTGCAGTCTCCTTATGGCAGTCATCAACTCAATACAGATTCTGTTCTTCCTGTGAACAACTGCCATCAAGATGGCCTTGGGATTGGTTGTGAAGGATGGGGTGAGCTCATATCCTTTGATCCCATGATGCTACAAGGAGAGGAACAGCTACCTGAGCATTATCATGGAAACGGTGCAAGCACCCAAATAGTGAGGCAAGGGGGAGAAAGCAAATGCAAATCAAGTGAAGTGAATGTGTCATCTGATTCGGAATCAAATGGGAAGGGCGGATCCCCTGCTTCCAAGTCTGGAAATAGAGTGAAACGGCATTTAGGCGTGCAGAAGCCCAAAAAAGGAGTATCTTCGTGCCCCAGGGAGAATCACAAGATATTGGAAAGGGAACGGCGAAAGTGTATGCACGATTTCTTCATGACACTCCATTCGCTCCTTCCCCATTCTACCTCTTCAAAGGTAATTTTATGTCTATTCTGTTCAATAACCTTGAAGTCTTCCACTTCATTGCTGCAAAAATTTATACAAAGACATCGTAAATAAAACATATGTGAAAGGATTACCCATGGGCATAACCAGATGTATTTTTCCATTTTAATAGAAAGTAATAGTTTGCCCTAATCGTAGTTGCCATTGTTTGTCTAGATTTAAAAGTCCACACTTCTTGCGTTCTCTACCTCTTAACACATAGAAATCTAGAAATCTTTGAAGGGTTTTAGTTTTCCAAAGTGCATGGGAGTGTGATCAAAATTTTGAGGGATTTTAGGTCTCCAAAGTACCTAAGAGAATGTGATCAAAATCTTCCCGATTCATAGTGTGAGAATTCGAAGAGTCATATCAACGCAAGAAATGAAATCTTCCTGCAGTTTGTGCTTTCTACCACCGCATGGTTGAATAGGGCAAAACTCCTTGTCCAATATGGAAAGATGAGGCATTCAAATCCTTAGGATTTGCAGATATGAAATGGTTTTTTCTAAGGTCAGGTGTAATCCTCAGGAGGTCAGAACCGTGTGCAGTGTGCATGATAAATAATTATGAGCTCAAAGAGCCTGTTATTCACATATTATCATCAACTAAAGTAGCTTCATAATCTCACAGATGATCATTTAAGCAATAAGCCTCATCAACTCAAACTCAAAATATAATGTTTTGATGGGAAATATTATGTTGTATTTTTCATTGTGTTTCTTGTTCAAATGATTCGCATTTGTCAAAGTCTCCATTTTATTTAGTATCTAATGAACTTGTTTAAAAACAAAAGACTTATCATTGAACAACTTGGCTTCTATTATGCAGAAAGAGCAATCCACGATACTTGATGAGACGATCAAGTATATACCTATGGCAGAAACCAAATTAGAAGAGTTGAAAAACACGAAGAAATCGCTGCTACTGAGCAGCACCGCAGAGGCCGAGGACACCTCAACTACTGGATCTTCTTCATTATCTAACGAGGATATGGGCTTAACAAGCAAAACAATGAATATTGCATCTTCCAACGCCTTTTCCTCCTCTTCTCCAAATATTTCCGTAAAGTTTGAGAATGGTGAGATGAACATAACTGTGAGCACTTCCAACAGATGGGGGGCGCCTCTTTCACTGATGTTGCAGGAATTAACGATGTACGGGTTTGTTTTAAGAAATTGCAACGTGTTCAAAAGCGGCACTACGTTCTTCCAACACTTCAATGTGCAGGTGAGACAAATGATACTCTACCTATAGTAGGCTATGATGATTCGATTGATAGATTAATGCAACGGACCTTTTACCTAGTTAGCTATTGTTTGAATGGAGCTAAACATAATTCAATATTTTCAACTTTGTGCAGTATGCTTGTGGTGCCTCCAGACCGTCGACTGAACAAGATATTCGAGGTAGATTGGAAAAGGTCCTAACCTCTTAATTTGATAAGGTGAAATACTTAACAGTCATTAAATTTTCCAATCATATCCAAGGATTTGATTTTGCTCTCGCATGATTTTAGTCATATTTCCAAATTCCTGCGGATATATTCAGAGGCAAAAGACATTTTTAGAAACTATACATTGAACCAGCGGCGCTGAATAGCCTGTCAAGGAGCCCCTTGCACACGTGTCACAGAGGGTAGTTTATCTCACCACGTTACTAATAAATTGTATACAGATTTTGAATGACTAAAATGAAGACTCGTGTTGTTTTTTACTACTACTTGCACTGTTTTAATGGTGTAACGAACAAATTTCAGACTTATCTCTGAAACCTTGAGATTGGTGCAGTTGATTGGAATTTTAAAATGTACCATGGCCAGGAAAGGACGAACTAAAGAATGCGGTTCGATTAATTAGGAATATCACATGCTCGTAACCCATGCCAATCATCACCTTTAGCAGGGTTTAGTTAAGTTAAAATGAATCTGTAACTTAAGAAAAAGAGGTCTACGTGGTTTTGGATGAAACTGAATATCGACGGTGCTGAATTTCAACAGAATTTCAAATGTGCTGCATGCTTCTTTTTTGTTTTTGCTTCTTTTTTGTTTTTGTTTTTGTTTTTATTTTTATTTTTAAATAATTTATGTGTGGCTTTTATTGAGGTCATTTTTATTATAAAAGCAAAACATTACACTGTTTTCAGTACATTTTTAAACAAGTTCGTTAAAACATATCCAACATATTCAGTTTTAACATATTCAGTTTTTCCTATAACGGCTAATTTTTCATAATTAGCTCTCTTTTTTTAAGGAACTAACAATAAGAACAACCCTTACATGACATAAAACTTCAACCGATAGAAATAAAACAAATATAACAGTCGCTATCAAAGAGGAAATTAGTTTAATTATTTATTTCTGTAGTAGAGGTTTTTCCTCCTTTAGAGTGGCAAGATTTGAGAATGCAATTTTGCATTTCAAGATTTGAGAATGCATTTTTGTACTTCAAGCTCCTGAGGTAATATCTAGTTGTATCACAATTTGTAAGATCGTCATTTTAAGAAAACTAATCGTCACCAATTGTTTCATAATTAGCTTCAAGAATACCATCTCAAGTGTTAATCTTTTCCATGGAATTGTCTCGATGGTTTTTAGTAACCATTTGGCTTTTATCAATGATCTGATTCAAATTCTTCTTTTGGGGTTGTCTTATGTTACTCACATGATTCCTATTGGACAATTGGTATATATAGAGGATGGGTTTCTTTTTTTTGAACTAAGACATTTGAAGATTTCAAATCATTTGTATATAGGTTTGACACCTCCATGGAAGGTCTTTTGCAATTTTTTAGTGTTTACAATCATTTATACAATATCTCCAACTCTTTTGAATTGGCCATGAATAAATTGAAGTGTCTTTACCACCAATTCCATCATTAGCTCCATAATCAAGACAAGGTTAATGAACAACTTATGGACCAAATGTAGTGCCTTTTAACTTTAGTCTCCAAATTCAACTATTGAGAAGTTGACCAATAGCAACAATAGTTGTTGGGGGGCAAGTCCTATGATCTTAGTTAATGCATAGGTTTTTGAAGCAATTTGTTGTAGCATTTTTGGAAACCTATTTTGCATTTCATTTTTTGTTTATTGTGGACAAACTTGAGGGTTGGATATTTGTTGTATTTGTAATTTTAATTTTTTTTGCTATTTTCTAATAAATAAAAGATTAAATATATATTTTTAAAGTGACATCACAAGAATTGTTACTCAAGAAGAAATGTTTTTATTAAATTTTTAATATATAAACTATAAAGTTTAGTTGTGTGTTTTAAAAATAAAGACTATATATGTAATTATCTAATTACAAATTTACAAATTATTTTTGAGTTAATTGAATATATATATATATATATATATGAACAAGGTTAATAATATATTTTTAATACTGATGGATCGTCCAAGGGTAATCCTGGACATGCTGGCATTGACAGTGTTGGGAGAGATTCTGTTGGTGGTGTCAGTTTTTTTTTCCATTTATAAAGGTGTTCACTCCAAAATTTTTATGGAATCTCTTGCAATTCTTGAGGCCTTACAGAGGGGGTTTTATCTTGGCTGGCATAGGATTATCTATGAGTCTTAATCTCAAATTATGGTTAAATTTTTAAACAATAAAAGGATGGAGGAAGTTAATTGGCAGTTGGCCTCTATAGTCATTCAGATTCTTAGAATGAGGGAAGAGTTCGAATTTATATTCTTTGTGCACATTCCAAGGGAATGGAATGTGGTTGCTAATTACTTGGCCAAAAGGGCTTCTGAGTTGTTGGATCCTTGGATTATTGATCACTGGGATATTATCCTATATGGGGACTCTCAATGGCTGTGGGAGTTGATCCACAAGGATGTTCAAACTTAATGTAGTTTTTTATTGTTGTCTTCTTTGGGTGTCAATCTAGTCTAGTGGTTTTAGCTTGTTTGACTGTTTATTTGAGTCCTGATTGGAAACTTAGTTGTACTCTATAATCTAGACTTTTTATCAATAAATTTTTACCCCTTTATTTAAAAAGGTTAATAATATATTTCACTATAAAAAATTCATTAATATAATAATATATTTTTAAGTATATGAGATCAACTTATTAATAAATTGATCCTACATAGTTTAAATTAAAAAAAACTAAATAATTTAACAAAATTGAAATAATAAAGGGTTGGGTTTTCATTTAAATGGAATTGGTCCATCATTCGTAAATGGCTAGTTCAGTTTCTAATGAGCTAGTTGGGGAGAACAATGGTGACAGGGAAGCACCCGAGAAAGTTTATCCTGAAAGTGTTTCACAAGGTAAGAGTACTATATTTGTTGTTTCCATTCCCTTTCATGAGTTTCATAATGCTTGCCATTGGTTTGATTCACATACCCTTGTTGGGTATTTCCTGGGTAGAATTCCCAATGATACCCTCATTAGGTCTTGGGTGCAACAAGTTTGGGTTCCGCATGGTGTGATAGTTGAGAATGTTCAAAATCTCACCAAGGTTTATTTCCTTTTTCGCTTCCCTAATCCTGCTCAAGCTCAAAAAGTGTTAGCCAAAGGTCCCTAGACGATGAGAAATTCCTTGTTAATTTTGCAATCTTACACTCATGACTTCACAACCAGTGACCAAGCTGAGCTGGAAGTTCCTGTGTGGATTGAGTTTACGGGTTTACCTGTCCCCTTTTGGGTTTTTTTTCCAAATGCTCGCCCCTTCCCTTAGCAAGTTTGTATGTCTTGAGCATGAATGGTTTTTCTTAGATCGCCCTACCAAGCGAGCTTGTGTCAAAGTCGATCTCACCAAAGGCCTATCGGATTTCATAGATATCTATATTGGTGATACCTCCATTAGGTAACCTGTCACCTATATCAATTTACCGAATACTTGTTATCATTACCAATATGTTGCTCACAATATTCAAATTTTCTCACTCATGGAGTGGAAGTTCAAACAGACCCAACCCCCTTCGACTGCCTTGGTAGCTCAGTCTAACGGGGCCCAAGAATGCCAAGGCAACTAGCAAATAATTACTACCTCAAAAAATCATGCTTCTAAGCACTCTAAGCAGGCCAATCCCTCTATGTAGCCTACTCAAACTAGACAAATTGATACCTAAGTTATGCAAGCCCTCACTAACTTTGTGCAGTCTTCTAAAGCCATCATGCTAGCTGCCGTTAGCATGTAGCCCACCATGCAAGCTATAGGGATCTCGAATGCTACTCCGGACACCCTTGTAGTTACTCAATCACCACCTTTTTTAGCTTCTCTTTGGGCCTTGATTGTTGCAGAGGCTCATCCCACTACCATGCCAACTTTTTCATCGACGATGCCCACATACTCCATGGCTACAAAGTAACAAACTTTTAAAGTTCGTCGTTCTCAAAGCCCTTTGAGGGATAGCTCGGGCCTGAGCTTTGACAAGCATCGCCAAATGTCCTTGGGTGAGGATATTTTCAGTGGAGTAGCTAATTCCTTCACTTCGCTTTAGAGCCTAGGTGTAGCTGATGATTTCATGGATATTATGAATCCTAACAAGTCCTCATGTGAATTATGCTGATGAAAAACTAACCAAAACCCAATGCTTAAAGCATAGAGTTTGTTCAGGTCTGACTATCAGAGGCAGCAGAAGTCGCAGCTTACACACAACATGTATTCTACCAAGCATTTTCCTAGGAAAGGAGGAGTTGTCCCAAAGACAGAAGATGCCGCAACTTACGAGCAATATGTATTCTACCAAGCATTCCAATCTGAGTCGGCCAGGATTCTCCTCAACGGACTCTAGTTGGCGGTAATGCAGATGAAGGATGGAATGCCCCAGTCTCTTTGTATGGCGATTGGTAGTGTGTCAACGAGGAAGATTGTGTCAACGAGGAAGATAACTTTTGTCCCACTCCTTGATCTTTGTTTAATGATTATGTCTTGGGATGTTTGTGTAATGATTGCTCGCGACGACGTGTAGTAATGTTTTTTGGACTCTGTTTTTATTGGGGAGGTGTGATTTCCTCCACCTAGCGGCTTTTATGGTTTGTAGGGTGTGCTAATTCCACCCATTTTTTGTATGATTAATCTTAATTAATATAAATTTTTTCATTCAAAAATTAAAAAAAAAAATTGTTCATTATTCGTTTACCTTCAATAGTTAGGTTATAAAATAGATAGTTTTTTTTAATAAATAAGTTTTAAATTTTTTTTCCTTAAAAGCATTCTTTGAAGATGAGATTTACAGCAGTGAAATTTAAAGAAAATTCAAAAGAGCTCTAACGCAAGAGTGTGGGGAAGGACCTAGATATTCCTTATAAAAGGGTGTTTATGTGAACTATTTTTTTAATAAATTACTATTTAATATATGTAAAAGTAAATAAAAAGAATAAATATATTTTTGTAAAAGTTGTTATATATAATACATATGTATTTAATTAAATTTTTTAAACAAATTTTACAGCTAAATCCATTAAATTAGATTTTTAGGGTTAGTCCAATAAACTAAATAAAATGCTAGTTATTATCATTCATGTGGTTGTTTGGTGTAATGGCAGTTGCCTAGTTATTATCATCCATGTGATTGTGAGGTTGATTTCTTTTGTGTTTGCTCCAAAAAATGTTGATATTTGTAAATATTTGTAAAAATGTCCAATATAAAAAAAACTAAATAAAATGAAAAAATTAGTGTATGTCAACCCTTATTAAAGATTATTTTTTCCCTAATATTTATTTAAATTCCTTAAAAAAGGTGAAATAGACGGAATCATCTTTATTTGAAAATGAGGTGAAATAGATGGGATAACCTGGCTTTGAATCCCTAGCGGGTGTACAGCTCAGCTTGCACCAGCTACACCTTTTTCTATTAGGTTTTCAGCATTGGACCAATAGTTTTACGCCTTATTTTTTTTTTTTTTTGGGTTCATAACCTAGCAATTATAATAATTTTTAATTTAAAAAATGTAACGAGGGGATGGGTCAAATCAGAAATATTACCGATTACTTCACATTTAATTGCATTTAATACGTCTGAAAAGATACGTGTTTTCAGTTTGTCCATTGCGTGGATTAGGGAAAATTGGCGTCACTTAGGTCGGTCCACATTGGCTTTTATGGATTGATCAACATTTTCTAATTAAGTTTGAGCAATGGCGACGAGGGAACGAAGAAACAGACGACTGGAACAGAATAGTCGCAGGTGCCTCAACAGGTACAGGTATTTTTAATAGTTGTCTTTTATCTGTTCTACAAAGGGAGGTTCGGTTAGAGATATGATAATATTTTGAGGTATTTGATTTATTTAACATTGGTTTTTAACGGACATAATTTTTAAAATAAAATATTAATTTTTAAAATAATTTAAGTTAAATTATTTATTTTAAAATATTTTTAAAATGAATAATAATATAGTGTTTATACACCTACTCAACAAGAAAGGCATCACAATAAATTGTTTAGGAAGTAAGAGTAGACACCCAAAAGTTGCACATTGTCACTTCCTTATCATCATAGCGAATCAATTTGCAAAACCCACAAAATTTACATATATTAGCCTTAAACCACTATTCATTTATCAAACAAAACCACTATTCATGCACTATTCATAAGTCCCTTTGGGCCACTTAAGCTCTTTTCTACGTTTAACTTTGGGTCTTCATGCGACCACCATCATGGCTTAACCTTGGTTAATCTCTAACCTTGGTCAAATTTACCTCATAGTCAAACTCCACCCCATGGACATTCTGATTCTTGGCCACCTTGCCTAGTCGACTCTTTGACTAGCCTAGCCTCCACCTCACCCATTTGACCTTGGTCTAACCTAGGGTCAACCTAATCAAGGTTAACTTTAACCCTTGCTCCACACATCTCCCCATAAGCATTCAAGGTCTTAAATGGCTATTGAAGATTTTTGTGTCTCAAAGCATGGGTTAAGGGTGAGTCACCCTCCACTTCACCCAAAAGTCAACACTTAACCTAGGGTCAACCTAACCCTAGTTGAATCTAACTCTTGCTCCATTTCAAATCCCTATGTGGGTTGCATAAATGACTTTTGAATACTTTTTGGTTTTCAAAGCATGGGTAAGGGTGAGTCATCTTCCACCTCACCCAAGTCAACTCTTAACCCATGGTTAATCCTATCGTGGTTAGGATTTGACCCCAAATCCACTCCACATTCCCATGCTCATTTATGATAGGTAGATGGGTGAGGGAATCTCTCACCCAAATGCACTTATGAGGCATGCCACATCAAGGGACACCTCACAGAGGATACCCTAGGAGACACCTCATGGGACACATCAACACCCCCTACCCTCTCCAAATTCTATTAATAGAGGGTCATTTCTTCCATATTCATCCATACACCATTTGCATACCTAGACTCTATCAAAATCCATCTAGGTTGCACTACATTCCATCACCCACTTTGCCATCAATCTTCATCAATCACCACATCAAACATATTTTTGCACCCTTTTTGTGTCCCAAAATTGGTTTGTTTTGCAGGTTCAAAAGGTGACCGTACGAGGACAAGAGCTCTAGTAGCATCATAGGAGCCCTCTAGACAAGCTAACTTTCTATCTGGATATCAAAGTCTCGATCACAAGGTACCTTGTGACCCAAAACAGTTGCAAGGTAGCTTGCGACTCAAAATTGTAGTGAGAATCACCCTCACTGTTTTTCCCATAATGTTTGCATTTGGGCTTTATTTGACCTAAAATTTTGAGGGTAGTTTCTTGACAACAAGAGGAAGGTCCCCACATAATTTCATTCCATTATGACTAGCAAAGTTTGAGTCACAAGGTAGGGTGCGACCGACTTTAGAAGTCAATTTCAGTCATCAAAAAGACAACAAACCCTCCAAGCAGGTAAGTATCATTGTCCAAACTAGTTTTGTAACTCTTTTAATGATTTTTGTAATGAATTAGATTTATTTGCTTGGTGTACTTTATCTGTAAACATGAGAGGTTTGATAAAAATGGGCCCCCAAACCTTCTAACCCCTTTTTGTAGGTCTTATAGGTCTTAAGGATAGGTCGGATCGATAGTGGCACATGAGCAAAAAGCCCACTCAACTTGAGGATTCCTTGGAAGACAACTAAGGTGTTGTTGACCTCCTTACTGAAGGAGTTTTCACCTTACAAAACCCCATTTTATTGCCTTCGAAGGCACTTTTGTAAAAGGGTCTCCTTTGTAACCCTTTTAACTATCAATTGCAAACAACTAGTTTTTCTTGGTTTCATTCTAGCACACTCGAGCACACTCGATGGGACCCTCACAATATTATTTATTTTTGGTTGAATTTCTCGCTTGTTAACTATTTTTTTTTATGTGCTTCTTGTGCTACAAAACCAATGTAGAACCTTACAAAACCCTAAAAACACAACTCAAGTCCAAGACAAAGGTATTTCTAGTCTATGATCCAGAGTCCCAGGGTACCCTACAACCATTTTCAACCCCAGGGTACCTTGCGACCATTTTCAGTCATAAGGTATCCTATAACTGAAGCTAAGACACAATTCAATCCCACAAATACAATCACAGGCACTTTTAGGATCTAGAGACCACATGTAAGTATGAAACAATTGTCTTTCTAGTTCAAAAATAGCAAGTTTAGTTAGAATTTATGACATCTTTTGCTTTTACAAATATCGCAAAATTGCTTTGGGAACTTTACCAGACTCATTCCTTTTGCTTCTTAGCTTTACAAAATACCCCAAACCTATTTTTTCACACTTCATTTTGTTTTTTAATTGCTTAGAAAGGCTCCAAAATCACTTTGGTCAAATTTTTAAATCTCTTTCACATGTCTATACATGTTAATTAGTTGAATAGTTGCATTGTTTAGAGTTAAAACACTTGCATAAGGTGTGAAGAGGCCTTCTAACCTCTTCATCTCTATGATTTGAGAGCAAAATTTTGATTTTGCCTCATACATATGTTAGCGTACTTAACTTATTTGTTAGTTGTTATTTATGTTTAGCAACTTGTTGCAGTTGTTGCAGTGGCATCCTGTTGAGATGCGCCCATTCCGGGATAATCCAGGAATGCCTACATTGTATTTAATCTCCCCTTCAATAATACAAAGCTAGTTCGTAGTTTTACATGGTATCAGAGCAGCGGGCGGGGGCTGCGTTTTTTAAAACGTGACAGTAACCGCGAGTTGCATAGGAGGCTCGGGAAGCTGAAGCAGCGGAGGACGGGCAGGCTGAGGTTGATAAAGGAGAGGGGTTCAACTGATCCTTCCGGATCAGCCCGCTAGCTCACTTGGCAGTGAGCTGTGCGGTAAGGCTCAGGGAGCCTGCAGGTCGGGGGTTCAAATCCCGCCGACTCCCCCCAAGGTATAATTTTTTTTTCAAAGTCATTTTTTTAATTATTATTTTTTAATTAAAATTTTTAATTTTAATTTTTTTAATATAGTTTTTTAACTTTATAAATTAAAATTTTAATTTTAATTTATTTTTTCATAAGTTTTAAAACTATATAAATTAAAATTATTTATTTTAATTTTAAATATATAATAATTATTAAAAATGCTTTGTTAAAGGAATTTTTTTTTAAGGGGGGATATTTTTTCAAAAAATCAAAGGGGGATTGTGAGTAATTTTTTGAAAAATTGCAATTTGGCAAATTGTAAAAGGTGCATTTTCGGCTATGACCGACACCTTGTGGGTTATTCTTATGGGCATTTTTTTTGTTGTATGTTGCATATTTCATTTTTGCACTATAACATTAAAAATTAAAATCAAACACTCCCTAAGTCCCCGAATAATTACAACCCATCCGTGCAATTTATTGCACTTTGCAGCGGTCGGTATTTGTGATACCTCCGGCCATCACTTACGAGTAAAGTCGTCGTGATTTGGCTATTGTATCCGCCGCCTAATATAGCTGCTACAACGACGTCTGAGCTTGTTCTCTATAAATCATCGGGGAGAGATAAGTTAGCCATTTTTGCATTTTTTTACTCCATCCACTACCCTTTATCGCACTTGTGTTTAGGCGTAAATCCTGACGAAGTATTCTTCATAGTGTTTAAGGGAAGTTATGCCCCACGCATGAGAAGAATCTTCTATGGTAGGTGCCATCAACAAGGTGATTCCCTTTCAGTACCGCTTATGTTCCACGTATCGTATGATCTCTAAAACTCACCTATAGTCTCCCTCACGTAAGGGCGGGTGATTTTTGTTGATATTTCTAAATACCTATAGTTTCCCTCACGTAAGGGTGGGTATTTTGTACGGTATATTGGCCTAGCAAAAGGTATATCGAAAGGGGGACCAATTGGTGATATAAGGAACCTTCACTATGGCCGTTGTTGCAAAGTTGATGACTGATCCGCATCAGTTATTGAAAGGTCCAAATTATACACCATGGAAACATAAGATGAAGGCAATTCTCCAAATGGAATATTTGTGGGATATTGTTACTAGAGTAGCAACTAGGCCTTCACCAATAGCAAGATCCACAGGTCCTTCCGCAGATCAGATAGCTTTTGACAAGAAAGACAGTCGAGCAAAGGTGCTCATTTTGTTTACTGTTTCAGATGAAGTGCAAGCTCATATAGCTGACAAAGCAAGTGGTAAAGAGGCATGGGATGCCCTTAGAACCATCTATGAGGGGAAGAATTATTCCACCATTCTTCATCTTCAACAACAACTTCATAACCTGAGTTTGAGACAGGGTGAAACAGTTGAACTCTTTCTGTGCAGAGTGTCTGAGTTGAAAGAGAAATTGAGTTCTTTGGGAGATACTGTGGACGAAAAGCTTCTCATTTCACTTGTGATGAGAGCTTTACCTTCTTCATTTGATATGTTGATAACCTCTATCCAGGTGTCTCAACGGCAAATTACCTACATCGAGTTGGTCAATCTGCTTCAACAACAGGAGGCACGCCAACTTCATAAGGATGATTCTTCCAATACATCCCTATACACCAACAGAAAGGGTTCTATGAAGAAAGGTAATGGGCAAAAAGGATGCAACTTTCAGAAAGGAGGAAATTCTCAACAGGATACGAAAGGAAAAGGCAAAAAACCTCAACAAAAGAAGAGGCGGTGCAAGATCTGTGAGAAAGACAACCATGACACCAATAGGTGTTGGCATAAGAACAAGCAGAAAGGCCAAAACAAACCACAAAATAAAAACAAGCAACCCCAGGTGAATGTTGTTGTTGAAGAATCGACTCGGATTCCGAATGGGCGCACAAGGTGCTCATGACTACAACAGATTCCACACGGAGGGATCCTATTTGGTATGTCGATTACGGAGCTAGCAAACATATGATCGGCGACGGATCGTGGTTTGAATCATTTGTGGCCAAAGAGGGAAAACCTGTCACCATTGTTGATGATAAAACCTACAGGGTTCAGGGAGAGGGTACAGTTTCAGTCACTCTTCCTGATGGCAAGTGTCATATTGACAAAGTCCTCTATGTTTCGGGATTGGCCAACAATTTGTTGTCAGTGACACAAATCCTGGACAGAAATATGGTTGTCAACTTTCGTGTTGAGAATGGAAAGAAGTGTTGTACAATTACCAGGGAAGGGTAAGCGATTGCAATGACTTCATATAAGCACGGCTTATTTGCACTAGATGCTATCTCTACTCCACATGTTGCCATGATTGTCTCTACTAAGGAGGCAACTTCCCTATGGCACAAGAGATATGGGCATCTTAGTTCTGGCTACTTACTTGAGCTCAACAAGTATGATATGGTAAAGGGTCTTCCTTCCCTTTCTGCCACATTGCCAGTGTGCTCGAGCGCTTGCGGGAAAGCAGCATAGAGTACCATTTGAGAAGAGCTCTACAAGAGCACGAAAACCTCTGGAGTTAATTCACACCGATCTGTGCGGTCCTTTCACACCCAACAGTTATGGAGGGAAGAGGTACTTTCAGTTATTCGTAGATGACTACTCACGAAAGATGTGGGTTTTCTTTCTCCAACTGAAATCTGAAGCTTTCGCATTCTTCCAGCAGTTCAAGAAATCCGTTGAGAAGGAGTCAGGAGCTTCTATTAAAACCCTCCGCTCAGATCGAGGGGGAGAGTTTACCTCTAATGAATTTTCTGCATTCCTAGATAAGCATGGAATCAAGAGACAGTTAACAACTGCCTATACTCCTCAGAAAAATGGAGTTGCTGAGAGAAGGAACCATTCTATCATGGAAATGGTTCGTTGTATGCTCATAGGAGCTACTCTTGGGCAACAATATTGGGCAGAAGCTGTCACCACTACAGTGTATCTGTTGAATAGGGCACCCACAAAGGCCCTAAAAGGAATGACTCCACAGGAAGCATGGAGTGGTCGAAAACCCTCCATATCTCATCTACGTATTTTTGGATGTCACGCTTTCATGCACATACCGAAAGAGAAAAGGAAGAAGCTAGATGAGAAAACACTGAGATGTATTTTTCTTGGTTATTCTGAGCACTCTAAAGGATATCGGTTGATAGATCCTTTGACCAAGAAAATCCATATCAGTAGAGATGTTGTCTTTGATGAAGCTTTCACATCATAGACCACATCTAAAGTACACCAAGATATTGTGGAATCTAAGGAAGAGAAGATTCCTTCGTCAACACAGATAGGAGGTCCTTCTACATCTTCTTCAACTCCACCGAAGAAGAATCCTAAATGGTGTACAAATACAATCAGAGATGCAAAATTATCCACTCCTCCCAATTTGAATTTGGATAGACCTCATACACGCAGTATGGCTCAAAAGGAAAGAGAAGCCAAAGAAACTGGTGAGGTTGATGATCTTTGTCAATATTTTGAGGAACTTTCTGTAACTCCAAGTACAGAAGTAGAGGATATGGATATTGATGATGACAGGGCGTTCATGTCTACCATAGATGGTCTTGAACCTGCATCAGTGCAAGATGCTCTTAGTGAGCCTCAGTGGAAGGCCGCTATGGATACAGAGTATGAGTCTCTGATGAAAAATAAAACTTGGAAGCTTGTTGATTTGCCGCATGGAAAGAAGCCCATTGGCTACAAATGGGTATATAAATTCAAGTACAAGGTAGATGGAACAATTGATAAGCATAAGGCCCGTCTTGTTGCAAAGGGCTATGCTCAGAAGGAAGGCATTGACTACGAGGAAACTTTTGCACCTACTTGCTCGGATGACCACAATTCGGGTTATGTGTGCTATGGCAGCACAATATGGGTGGAAAGTTCACCGGATGGATGTCAAAAGTGCCTTTCTAAATGGTGATCTCCAAGAAGAAGTCTATATGACTCAGCCTGAAGGATTTGAAGTGGATGGCCAAGAGCAGAAAGTTTGCAAATTGGTCAAATCCTTATATGGTCTGAAACAAGCTCCTCGAGCTTGGTATATAAAAATGGAAAATCACCTTATGCAACATGGATTTAAGAGATGTTCGTCAGATGCAAACCTCTATTTCAAGAAATAGGGTTCTGAGATAGTGTTGCTTGTACTCTATGTGGATGATCTGCTCATTACAGGGAGTTCAGAAACTATGATCTCTACTGTCAAAAGAAACTTGTGCAAATATTTTGAGATGACAGATCTCGGACTTCTCCATTATTGTCTTGGTCTAGAATTCAGCTAGAAGGAGCACTCCATCAAAGTGTCTCAGAAAAAATATGCCAAGACATTGTTGGAAAAATATCGCATGACTGATTGCAAGCCAATGGCAACTCCAATGGAGAATGGACTTCAGTTATCGCGATATGATGATTCACCTCAGGTAGATGGTACTCTCTATCGACAGTTGATTGGGAGTCTCATATATCTGACCAATACTAGGCCAGATATCGTATTTGCTATCAACTATCTTTCGAGGTTCATGCGGGAGCCTAAGACCACTCATTGGAAAGCAGTAAAACGTGTTCTTCACTATGTCCGTGGTACTATGGAATATGGCCTAGAATACAATAGGAACAACAAATTCTTCTTGCAATGATACACGGACTCCGACTATGCCAAATCATTTGATGATCGCAAGTCAACTTCTGGATACATTTTTCATCTGGGATCCGGTCCTGTCTCTTGGCACAGCAAGAAGCAACGGTGGTTGCTATTTCATCAACAGAGGCAAAATATCGCGCCGCACGTGAAGCTGTGTGCGAAGTGATATGGTTACGTTGCATTCTAACAAGTATGGGCCATTCATCAAAATCTCCAATACACTTGTTTTACGACAATCAGGGTGTTCTGAACCTCATCAAGAATCCAGTCCATCATGAAATAACAAAGCACATTGACACACAATGTCATTTCATTCGAGATGAAGTTCCAAAACACCGAATTCAGCTTCAGCACATTCCCACCGATGCTCAAGTTGCAGACATTTTCACTAAGGCACTTGGACGTGTCAAATTTGAATTGTTTTGCAGCTCACTTTGTATTGCAAAATAATGTAAGGGGATGTTAGTATAGCTATTAGTTATTACATTACCAAAATAATGTAATAAAGGGGGATGTTAGCGTACTTAACTTATTTGTTAGTTGTTATTTATGTTTAGCAACTTGTTGCAGTTGTTGCAGCGACATCCTGTTGAGATGCGCCCATTCCGGGCTAATCCAGGAATGCCTACATTGTATTTAATCTCCCCTTCAATAATACAATGCTAGTTCACAGTTTTACAACATAAAGCTCTAAGAGACATCTAGTCATAACCTTAATAGACATATCTTGGCTAGTGTAAACAAACTTGTGCCTAATAAAATCTTAGAATAGGTCACTGAGATCAAGTGACTTTCTTTGTATCTCCTTAGCATAAGGTTTCTACTTTCACAAAACATAATTTGTATGATTTCTCTTGCTTTCTTTTAATTCTAAAATAGCAATTCACTCTCTAAAAATAAAAAATAAAAAAATAAAAAGGCTTTATTTATGCTTAGTCTAGCTTTCTTTTCAGTATTTCTAGTTTTTCTATGTAGCATCCACACACACTTCACATTTTTTAACATTGGTAAAGTTGGATTTCATCACCAACCCCTAATCAAGACCAACAATGTTGGAATTCATATCCTTTTATTGGCTCATCCCCTAAACACCTTAGTAGCCCCCATGAGAGGTTTTCTAGACTTCATCACTAGAGAATCCCCTAATCTTGAGAGATCCTTGGGGTAGGTTAGGATTAGACGCCCTTGCTCATAGGGTTTCATATAATTAGTGAGTGTGCAACTATCATCTGTAACTAAGCCCATCGAAGGGTGAAGCAAAATCTCAAATGGGCTAGTAAAAAGTCTTAGATAGTGTTGCCTCTTTCTTAAGAGGTTTTATATATCTCCCCTCTAGGTTTTCTAAGTCATTGCCTTCATTAGAAGCCATTCTATTGTTTATGTATAGTTTTCCCTCACATACCTTTGGGTATAACAAGAAATTATGGATGAACATACCTTCATAGGTCATATCCACTACCTCTTTTTCCTGTTTTAGGGTTTGTTAGAACATTTGAAATACACTTTTACAAAACTTGCATGTTCATTGTTTGCTTATTAATTAGGCTGATTTCTGCCTCAAAATATCTTACAAAACCTCTAAAATAGGTTGCAAAACCTCCAAAATGGATTGCTAAACATCTCTGGACACTGTTCAGGTAACTTTACCACCTCTATAACTAGTTTCATCACAATTGTAAGGTAGGGTGCAACCCAAAATAGTTGCAAGGTACCTTACGACTTAAAATTCTATTTCACATAAAGGTTTTATAACTCTAGAAACACTCACACAACTTCCATCTTGGCCCAGATTTCTCAATAATTTGGTTTCTCAGCTTGTCTCTCTTCACTCGTTGTCCTTACCCAAGGTTTAATCTTGAGTGCAAATAATCCTAGCTATGGAGGTTTCTCCTATAATCCCTTCTTCTCCAACCAATTCGTCAGAGCATTAAGAGGAAACCACCATTGCCCATTCTCAAAATTCATCTATCTTCTCTCATTCATCATGCCTACCTCATATGCCAAGAAATAGAATTGCATCCTATTATCATGACCTTAGGCATTAGGCGAGTCACATCTCTCCCCCACTAAGCTCTCATGCGAGAATAACTCTCTCCTCTTTGCATCAATCTCTATCACATCATTTGTGCCCTTTTCAAGTACCACATTCTCCACCTCTTCTTTGGTCACCTCATTTTCATTCTAGTGGGACTAGTCGATGGGCATATCCTAGCCTTCTTGTCCCCCTTTTCATCCATATTAATCATATTCACATTCTTTCCCACATCAATCAACCTCAACCTCTCCTTTTATTGATATGCAACACATCTTGGAGTGCCTCAATAATATTGAGTTACAGTTTATTGACTTTTGGTGTCATACACCCACCTATAATACATTCATGAGAGGTTTTGCAATACCTTTACTTCAACAAAATCCTCACCCACCATAGTGGGGTCCTTCACAATCTAAACAAGAAATCACCCCATCACCACCAACCCAACATTTTGCTCACACAATGAATTTCTCAACCACCCCAAAATTAGACTCTCATCTCAAAACCATTCATCGATCTCTTTCAGAAGCTATACAATGCAAATCACATAACCTTGTTTAATGTAAGACCAAAAGATCCAAATAAGGTAAAACCTAAATAATATAACACACAAGAAGTTTGCTCTTACCATCGTCAATGAGGGCATGACATCAACCATTGTTGCATGTTTAAGCATCAGGTTCAAGATCTGATCGATCAAGGAGTCATCCAAATTGACAATCTCCTCACCATATCCTAATAAAAACTCTTCTTCCTCTCTCTTCTCCTTGACTTTGCTCTACTTCCTCCTTCTTCCTCACCTCCTCCCACTCTTTCTTTCATAAAGTTGTATGTCATTATTGTACGATTATATGTGAGCAGCTACGTACCTATGACTGATCATTTTTATCCTCTCTCTTCTTCTCTTCTCCCTCCTATTCCACAATATTATTTCCCCTGTATCTTCCTTCTCTCTCCATTTGCATGTTTTTCATCATAATTTCTACATCTTCACACCAATCGCATGACTGGGGGAGTTCCTCCTCTTCCAACAAATTTTTCACAATTGGGGGAGTTCCTCCCCTTCTAATAAATTTCTCATGAATGAGAATTTATTTCTCGTCAAATCCTTTCATGACTGGAGGAATTCTCCCTATTTCAAACCATATTTCTATTTGGGGAATTTCGCACCCCTTATCATCAATTTTGTGATTGGTGAAGTTGTCATTTCTTTCATGTCCTATCATTTAGCATGTCCTCATGTTAATGCTACCTAATACACCCAATAAATCACTAGGTTCAAAAGGTTATGCCCTTTGCCTTGCCTTCATCATTCAATCAATAACCATTTTCAAAAGGTTGCACCATTTTCCTTGCCTTCATCAATCAATTAATCTGTAGGTTCAAAATGTTACACCCTTTGCCTCGCCTCCATTAAACAATCAATTTTCAAGTTCAAAAGGTTACACCCTTTACCTCACCTTCATCAATTAATAAATCACCAAGTTCAAAAGGTTGCACACCTTTACCTCACCATATCCATCAAACAATCAATTGCTAGGTTCAAAATGTTGTTCCCTTTGCCTCACCTTCACCATCAAACAATCAATCACTAGGTTCAGAAGGTTGCACCCTTTGCCTCACCTTTGCCATCAAACAATCAATCACTAGGTTCAAAAGGTTGCACCATTTGCCTCACCTTCATCAATCAATCAATTTCTAGGTTCAAAAGGTTGCATACTTTTGTCAAAGGTTGTGTCCTTTGCGTCGCCATCACAAATTATTGCTTCAGATAGAAATTTTGCATTCCTCACTTTCATTCATTAAAAAATGGTTTCTTTAAAAGCCTCAAGCCATTTGGAATATATTTTTGAATCTCTTGGGAAAATTATTTCCCAAAAACCTCAACAAAAATTTGGAAAGGTTTCTATATAAACCTCAAGACATTTGACTTTTTTTTTAGAATATCTTTGAGAAAAAAGTAAAAACTAACTTGGGTTTGAGTCCCACTTGGTGTTCCATGGTAAAAAATCATAAATACATAAACTGCAATAAAAACACCACTGTAACAACAATGTACCACATCAATAAGTAAGTTAAATACAAATGTTGTGTAATTATACAATTTGTAGATGTTTTATGTTAGTTACATAGGGTGTATTTTTACTATGAGGCGACTTTGACAAACTTGAGAGATTAACCAGGGTTAAGCCATGATGGTGGTCACATGAAGACCTAGAGTTAAGGATAGGAAAGGGCTTATGTGGCCCAAGGGGGTTTATGAATATTTTTTTGAGGCTAATATATTCAAATTTTGTGGGTTTTGCAAATTGGTCTGCCATGATGATGAGAGAAGTGGTAATGTGCGACTTTAGGGTGTCTACAGTAAGAGGGATAACTACACCACATATAAAAAAATGCAAAAGGATGTAATTATTAAGATATATATTTTTTAATAAATTAAACATATAAAATAAATATAAAAATATATTTAACTTAAATTAATTAAGATAGTGATATACATATCATTATATAAATTTTTATAATTTAATATTATATTATTATATATAACTAAATTTTTTTTATTTATATTATATATTTTTGAATAAGTTATGTGTGGCGTTTATTGGGGACCACTCTTATTACAAAAACAAAACATTACATTTCTAACAAGTTAATTAAACCATATCCAAATTTACCTTTTTATCAAAAATATTCTTCATTTGCCTTTCTATCAAAGATATCCTCCATTTGAAGATATTCCTCAAACTGCTAAGTTTTTACAATCAACTCTCTTTATATCACATGCATTTCAAAATTTAAATTTTGTTAACATGAAATTCAACACCGTGTATGGTTAGAGTATTTGTTTACCAACTTCTATATCTATAAATATCTTGTTTGTAACAACCTCACAATTTCTTAATACTTTTTTTAGGGTTTTTATTCATTCCCCTAATATTCTAAGATATTATTTTCATTATTATTTTTTGTTTTTATTTGTGCATTTAGTCGTTAATACTTGTGATATTAATTTTTGTTTTCCCATTTCAATATCTCTTTGGGTTTCTTTTTCTCTTTGTTTTCTTTCTTGGGTCTTATCTGAAGTGCAAGGAACAACCTCAAAAACACAATCTTCTTTAAGTTTCCCTAGAAACCCTATGAAGAACACAAGCTTATATTGAGAGTGGAGGTGAATATTATAAGACCACTTTTTAATTTTCTTTCCAATCAATATTATGCAATGTATAGATAGCAATATCAACAACAATAATCAAAGCAATGCACAAATCACCACACATAATAGAGACACCAATTTAATGTGGTTCACCCAATGTGGGCTACTCCACGAAGAAAATATTTCACTAAAATTTTCTCAATCAATATCTTGGGAATCCTTTCCCTATTACAATGTTTATGGACCTCTTGTCCAAAGGAGACACCAATCCCCTAATCAAGTTTGTGTATCTCTATCCATAGGATAACTTCTTTCTCCTTAGCTCTGACTGGTGATCTTTAGAAGAATTGTTGCCCCCACTGCTCTGGGTAATGGATATCTATCCATTGAAGACACATGTCCTTACTGCCTTGGCTAATGGATCTCTATCCACTAGATATTGTCTTCATCTATACTATGTCACCTTCAAAGCTCTATCTCAAATCTATACTAAACATAGTCCTTCGATCTAGCATAAATCTACTCAATCTCTGTCTCTAGTCTAGCACAAACCTATCCTCAAATATGCACCAAAATATATCCTCAATCTCTATCCTATGATCTGCACTAAACATAGTCCTTTGGTCTAGCACAAATCTGTCCTCAAGCCTTAACACAAAGCTTGAATCAATCTCAAATCAACTCTGCTAGATCTGCCCCAAACCTTAACTCAAGGTTTGAACAAATCAATCAATCAACTCTGCTCACAAGTCTTCTCAAAGACTTATCTCAATTGTGCCTTATAAGCTTCCACAAAAGCTCACACTAATTTGTCCACAAGTCCTCTCTAGAACTTGTCCAAATTTTCTCAATAAGTCCTCACTAGAACTTGTTCAAATCTACTCAATAAGTCCTCACTAGAACTTATCCAATTATATCCAATGCCTATTAAAAATCGAAGGCATGGTAATTTTTCTAAGGTGGGATGATCCCCCTTTTTATACATATTTTTGGAATTTTTCTCCCACATCGGCGCTTGGAATTCGAATTTCAAAAATTTGAATTATAATTTGATAGCCCACCTTAGGGTTATAAAAATTAATATAAACTAACCTATAATTAATATTAAAATTAATTAATAATTAATTTAAATAACTTAAGTAAATTAAATTATAAATTAATTTTAATATTAATTATATTAATTAATTTATAATTAATTTAAAACTTCCCTTGCTTCGTAGACATTTTTCGCAGGACTGCCCAAACTGTTGAACTCGTTTTGGTCATATCTCACTCATCCAAACTAAAGTTTTGAGGGTAGATGCCTGAAAAACCCTAGAACGTCTCTACCAATTTTCATATCATTTGGAGCAACATAGATCCTAGAACATCCCTATGTGTGAACGACATATTTGGCAAGCGGCTATGCGAGGGTTTCATTCGGGTTGACTGCAAGCAGCTCCAGAGGTTGGTTTTTAGGGCCTTCGGGACCTAGCGGCCAATATTTTTGTGGTTTATTCTCAATATTTTAGTAGGAAATGTTGCAAGGGATACAATATGGGTTATAAATTTATATTTCAATAGATCATACTGTGAACTTGAGTGACAACGACTTCCAATTTGCTGCACAAAATAAAAGTGAAAACCATACCTTTCCACGACGTCTAGGGTAAGGATTAAAGAGATCACGAAACAAGTTTCAAGTAGTTGATCAAAAAATGGCTCATATCTCAAGTGAATCTGGATAACATTCAGACTGGCATTGAAGATTTGAAAAAAAGAGGACTAATTTTTTGGTTCATGGGTTTTCGTTTGAGTCTATCTGCTTTCAAATTCTGGGCTGCAAAAATCTGGAAAACTAAAGGTGAGTTACAAATCTCTATTTATCCAAATGGTTATTTTCTTTTTTTATTTGCTAATAATGAAGATAGAGAGAAAATTTTTCAAGGGGGTCCTTGTTTTTTTGGAAGGGCAGGGCTTTTCATGAAGCCCTGGCATACTAAATTTAAATCCGAAGAAGAGATGCCTTCTATTGCTACCGTGTGGGTTAGACTCTTTGGCCTCCCTATTGAATTTTGGAATCCTACTATTTTTTCTTCAATTGGAAACTCTTTAGGAACTTTTATGATGACTGATGATTGTACTCAAAATTTTGAACATATTATTTATGCTCGGATTTGTGTTTTAATGTATTTTGACAAACCCCTACCTAAAAAGATCACATTACAATTTGGGGAAGACACTTGGGAGCAAGTAGTGGACTATGAGAACATTCCTTTTATTTGTAGAATTTGCCATGAATATGGTCATTTGGCCAATGCTTGCCAAAATAAAATTCCTGATCAAAAGAAAGAAGATATAAACTTAGCAGGTTTCCAAATACCTAAGAAGAAGAACACTCAGAAAAAACCAGTTATGAAGGATCAATACAAATCATCTGCTAATATGTTTGAAATCCTTTCCACAAATGATGTCCCAAGTGAGGAAGAGGAAATAATGGAAACTGAAATCTTAGAAACACAATTTAAATATGAAGGGAAAAACTCAGAGACAAACCAACAAATCAAAGGTTTTCAACAGAAAAAAAAGGAGAAAATTTACACAAGAAAAAAAATATTTCAAATATCAAAACTTCAAATAATGCAGGTCCCAATATAGACTCTGTTGAACCATCTAGTAAAATTTTGGCTGTGTACAAGCATTCTTCAAGGTTAGAAGCCATCTCAGATTCAATTGGAATAAGTCAAGAAACAGGGAAAAAAAAATTGAAGATGGATTCTAATAAAAAATTAGGTCGTAAGACCAATCAATATCATATGGTAAAAGAAGGTGAAAATCTTGTAGAGGAAGATAAGATTAATGCCCTTCCCAACTTTTTTAGCCCTGGTATTAATGAAGATCATCACTTGGAATATTAGAGGACTCAAAGGGAGTCTTTCAAAACAAAATGAAATTAGAATAATGATTCATGTAAATCATCCACATCTTGTTTTCCTTCAAGAAACTAAGATGTCAATGGAGGATATGGACGTAATTTCCAGTAAAATTTGTCCAGCTGGAAAAGTGGTTTCCCTCAGTTCCCAAGGGACTTTGGGTGGCATTACTTGTCTTTGGTATCCAAAAGAGGTAGTTATTCACCATATGGTTGGCAGTTGGGGTTTGTTGGCTATAGCTATTCAAAGTAGACATTCCAACCAGATTATGCTCTGCATTACTGTTTATGCTCTAACTTCTTTGGAGGAAAAAAGAAGACAGTGGAAGGATATTACTCATATTATCTCTCATTTTCCTAAATCTTGGATCTTGATCGGAGGATATTTCAATACCATCCTTTCTCTGGATGAGAAAAGCACTGACCTCATGAGCGAATATATTGCAAACCTCCATCTTGTGGATATCCAACCAAATAATGGCCTTATGACTTGGTCTAACATAATGCAAGGCTTAGGTTGTATAATGGAGAGATTGGATAGGTTTTTGCTCTCTGAAAAGTTCTTAATCCATGGTCACATTCCTAAAGTGAAGACTCTTAATAATTTTGGTTCGAATCATTGGCCAGTCATGGTGGAAATGTGGAAAACCAATGTGAGTTTCTCTCCTTTTATTTTTCAATTAATGTGGCTTAGAGACATTTCCTTCAGACCTCATGTGCAACAATGGTGGAAGGAAGGTAAACCTAGGCATGGGACTAAGATGTTATGTTTTTTCAAAAGACTTCAATACATTAAATCCAAAATCAAGACTTGGAACTGGAAAGAGTTTGGGGATGTTCATAAAAAAAACATGAAGTTATTGCTCATCTTGAAAATTTGAATAAGAAAATCCGTTTATATGGCCTCATAGAGAAGAGAAGTGCAGATGAAATTAAACTCACAACTCAGTTAGAGGAATGGGAAAAAAGAGAAGAAATCTTATGGAAGCAAAAATCTAGAATTCAATGGCTCAAAGAAGGAGATCGAAACAAAAATTTTTTCCACAAATATCTTCTAGCTCGAAGATCTCACAACTTTATTTCTTCCTTAAAATCAGATTCTGGAGATGTTGTTTATACTTGGGATGGCATGAACTCTATTGTTGTTTATTACTTTTCCAATCTTTTTGTTGCTACTCTCCTTGACTCAGCTTCACAATATAATGTTATTCAAGCAATCCCTTCTCTTATCACTTTTGAGGAGAACTCTATTTTGACTACTCCTGTTACTATCAATGAGCTTGAACAAGTATTTTTTAAAATGGCAAAATGGAAAATCCCAGGTCCTAATGGTTTTCCTATTGAGTTCTACCAAGAGTTTTGGGATATCCTTCATGTTGATTTATTAGAGGTGGTGGAAGAATCCAGGAAAGCCAAAGAAATTTTGAAGGTTATCAATAAAACTTATATTAATCTTGTTACAAAAGCTCAAGAGGTTGATCATATCTCAGCTTTTAGACCTATTGCTTTATGTAATGTTCTTCTCAAAATCATTACTAAAATCATGGCAGAAATGTTGAAGCCTCTTTTGCATAAGATTATTTCCCCAGAGCAAGGGGGTTATGTGGAAGGACGACAAATAGTATATGAGATAGTTCTTGCTCAGGAATCCATCCATTCCATGGATATGCAAAATTCTCCTTCCATGTTCATTCGGTTAGACTTATCCAAAGCTTATGACAGAGTGGATTGGCACTTCCTTATCAAAGTTTTGAGGCAATTTGGTTTCTCTAAGGATTGGATGGATTGGATTATGGGATTTATCTCTTTAGTTTCCTACTTAGTTCTTATCAATGGCAGACCTTATCAGTCTTTCCCAGCTTCTAGAGGTATTAGGCAAGGTGACCCGCTATCCCCTTATTTATTCATTATTCTTGTTGAATGCTTGGGTAGGACTATAACCAAAAGATCCTTGAGGGAGTTACCATTGCTCATGGAGCTAGACCTATCTCTCATCTTCAATTTGTGGATGACTCTACTATTTTAGGTAAAGCTACAGTTAAGGAAGCTTCTAATATTAAGCAAATCATTAGCTATTTTTCTAAGGCTACAGGGCAGTTGATCAATGAAGATAAATCTAAAGTTATTTTCTTTCACTGCTCTACTAGACAGGAATCCATGGCCTTGGATAAACTAATATATAAGAAGACCTCTCTTGCAATCACTTATTTAGGTATTCCCATAAATATTCAAAGGCAAAAAAATAAATATTGGAATTGGTTGTTGGACAAAGTCAAGAAGAAAATTGGAAATTGGACCAACAAGTGGCTTTCTTATGGGGGTAGAATCACCTTGGTAAAATCAGTCCTTCAAGCTATTCCTATTTATGTTTCTTCCATTTTTAATATTCCAAAGGTTGTTCTTCGAGAATTGGATAAAATCAGTCATCATTTCCTTTGGAGTGGTCCTAAGGAGAAAAGAAAATGGGCCTTGGTGAATTGGGATACTTTATGTCTTCCTAAGAGTGAAGGGGGGTTAGGTTTACGGTATTCAATTAATAACAACAAAGCTTTAGCTGCTAAATTATATTGGAGGATGTTGCATAACCCCAATGATCTTTGGGACAATAATCTCCGTGCTAAATATGCTGAGAACAAAATTCCTGAAGACCTAGTTCGCTATCAACTTCTTACCAAAGGTTCTCCCATTTTAGCAGTTCTTAATACTGGTGAGGATTTGATAAAGAAAAAATTATTTTGGATCATTCATAATGGTCAACATGCAAATTTTTGGATAGATTCTTGGGATGGTCACAAGCCTTTGATAACTTAGTTTCCCGATTGGAGGCCTTGGATGGAGGAGATTCACCGAGCTAATTGGATAAAGGTGGCTAATTACTGTCGATACCATACTGGTAATTCAAAGGTTGGTAGATATTGGATCCCTATTGAGGACTAGCCTATTCAAATCCCAAAAATGCAAAGACAAGATATCCAAGGCATCCTTCATATGATATCCCTCTCTTGGTCCCATGAAAAAGATTGTTTTGGATGGAACAACACTACTAAGGGTGAGTATTCAGTTGCTTAAGGTTATTTGACCTTATGCCATAATAATCCCAACCATTCTTCTAACATATTTTCTCAATTGTGGGCTCAAAAGCTATGACATAAGGTGAGGTTCTTTAATTGGCTTTTATTGCATCATAGGGTGCTTACTGGTGAGAAACTTATGAAGCATGGTTTTCATGGCCCTTTTAGATGTGAAATGTGTGAAGAGAATGTAGAAAATATCAACCATATTTTTATTGAGTGTACTTTAGCCTCTAAGCTATGGAGGAGAATGGCCACTTTACTTGGCTTACAGTGGTCCAATTTTTTTACTTTTGAACAGACTTTGGAGGGATTGGCCTAATCAAGAGGGTGTTGATCATTTTATTAGGCAGTCAGTTTGGATGGGTTCTACCATTCTTCTTTGGAATATTTGGAATGAAAGGAATAGCCAAATTTTTAATCAAGATAGGAAGGATATTCACTATATTTGGCAAAAGACCATAGCCAAATTAGTTTAATCAGTCCATCATCTCCTTAATCACCCCCAAAAATCCCACCAAATTTGGGATCAAGTGATGCAAATATTGAAGATTAAACCTTCTAAGGGCAACCAAATTAAAGGGAATGTGAGTATTAGTAAATTGGATAGGAATAGAAATTGGCAACCTCCTCCTAAGGATTTTGGAAAAGTCAATACTGATGGATCCTCTAGAGGGAACCCTGGAAAATCCAGTGTGGGAGGAATTGGTAGACTTTCGGATGGCTCCCTGGTTTTTACTTTTGCTGAGAATTTAGGTATTATTTCCAATAGCCTTGCTTGAGGGGTATGGTATCCTCAGAGGTATTCAGGAGGCTACTAAGGCTGGATGGGAAAAGGTGTTAGTTGAGTCTAACTCTCAACTTATGATTAATCTCTTGAAGAATCCTTCTAAGAATCATAAGATGGATTGGAGAATAAAAAAAATTATTGAGAAGATTCAGTTAATCCATATGGGATTTTTTAATCAGAGATCAAAACAAGAGTGTTGATGCTTTAGCTAATTGGGCTTTGGACAAAGGTGATATTACTTGTTATGGCCACCCTCCTATATGGTGGGCTTCTCAAATTAGGGAAGTTCTTCTTTCTATCATTTCTTTGGATGGCTCCAGTTCTGAAGGTACCTAGTTTCTTCTTCTTCTTTTTTTTGCTTCTCTTTGGTTCATTCAGTTTTTTTTAGTTCCCTAGCTCATTCTCTTCTTTATTTTGTTTCCTATTTTGATTCTTGCCTTAATAGTCTTCTGGTCTAGATAGGTCTTTGTTTTGTTCATTTTTTATTTCTTTTTTCCTTTTTGTTTTTTTTTGTTTAGTTTTTTAAGGTGGGTGGGTTTTTTTATTTTGTTTTGTTTTTGTGTTCTTTGTGTTGTTTTTTGTTGTTCTTGTGTTTTTTTTTATTTTGTTTTTTTTTGTTTTTTATGTTTTTTGTTATTGTTCTTGTGTTTTTTTCGTTCTTGTTCTTGGGTTTCTCTTTGTTTGTGTTATTTCGTGTTTTTATGGGTGAGTGTTTTCTATATATATATATATATATATTTATTGTCTGTTGTTGGTTGTTTTTTATTTTTATTTTTGTTTAATTTTTTAATTTTTTAGGTTTTGGTTGTGTTTATTTTTCTTGTTTTTTTTTTGGGTTATGTCTTTGTAGTGTTCTGTTGTTTTTGTCTTTTTTGTGTTTTGTTATGTGTTTATTGTGTTTTTCTATGTGGTTTTTGTTGTGGTTTCTTTTATCTTATTGTGCGTGTTTGGTTGTGCTTTTGTTTTTTACACACTCAAGGAGCATGTTTTTTTTGTTATTTGCTTATTTTTAATTGGGTTTGTGTGTTTGTTTGCTCCTTGAGTGTGTCAAAGGTGGTAGGCCAAGTCCGAGTCCTAGGAGTTTTTGGCGGAATGGATACCCCTACCTCCTTGGGTCTTACCCGAAAGTGGCATCCCTTTTGGGATGTTTTCCACAAATAAAAAAAAAAATTTAAAACTTCCCTTTATAATATTATAAAATATATTATAATGTTATTCTCTTGGGCTTCTTCTTTGAACATTGAACCATATTTGACTTTCTGGAATCGGGTCTTGATTAACTGAGACCGGACCATCCTTTTGTACTTATTGGAGAACTTGAAACTAATGTTGCCTGCTGAAACTGCCACTAATTGGTGATAAAAGCTTGACATCAATGACAACTCATATACTCAAAATTTCCAACACCCTAAAGTATAAGGATGATCTTATGTAGAAATTACCTTCGTATTCTATCTTAAAATCCCTAAATTAATATCGATTTACTCCATCCTCATTTCTTTATTATGTTGCTATTGAAACCTTAAAGTGCAAGGGATAACATCTTCACCACTTTCACTTTTATTACTTGGAGAGGATTCTATAGTACTTGAGGAAAAAGAAGATGATTTACCTAGAATAAACTTGACATCTTTTGTTGTATTTGTTTTAGGATTTATCTCCACATCTTATTTTGCACCTTTAAGTCCTTCTGAGTTTACCAAATGATACTATAAATAGGATTTCTTTACATCATCTTTTGGAGTGGAATATCCTTGATCTAATCTAACTTCTATAACTCTATGATTTCCTTTTTTCATCTTGAATTTTATCTCATGGCTATAATTTTGTCTCTTTTTTCATAGTTTTAACTTTGCAAATTTTTGCATGTGTCTAATCTTATAACAATTGTGGCAATGAAATATTTTTTTTTATAATATACTTTTTGATCCCATTCTTTTGATTTAGATTTAATCTTAATGGATTGTGGCAAAGGTTTTGAAATATCTATAGTAACACATTTGAGTATATATAACATGCTTTCACTCATTAGTATTTAATCCTTCCTTGATGAATTCTCTTAGGGTACTTCCAATATTCTTCAAAACATCCTTATTTATAAGTTGATATTGAATTCCAAAAAGCCTAACCCACACTAGAAGCTTCTTAATACTTTTTGTATCAATATAAAAATATTCATTCCATGGTCTCAAATAAAGTGGATATCTTCCCCTAAACCATGGACCACCAAGCATTATTTTATCCCAAATGTTTGAATTGGAAAAGATGATGATAAAAAAACCTTTACGAAGAAAAGTCATGTAGTAATTTGAATTCAATCCCACTTCCACTTGATCCAATTTTGAATCTTCAAAAATATTGGCCATGATCTATGAAACTTGTATATTAATCCTCTACTTTTAAGAACCATTATATCATGCTTAATCATATCATCATTGATACTTACTTTTGGTGTAACATGTGCTACCTAGATCAAACATGCCATGTATTTGCTCTTCTGCTTATCTCCAACTTAGACCTCCACACTTCTTAGTAAGGCATCCTAACTTCCCATTAGGGATTTCAAATATGAATTTTATTCCATGATAGCTACTAGGGCTCGCTCTTGGCTCACACTCCCTCTCGACTTGCAATTACCCTTGTCTCTTCTTTTTTCTAGTGTTCCTTCTCTTCAACAAATTTTTGAAAACAATTTTCCATGCATTCATGGTAAGGGTTTGAAGCATTGATGCATTTAAGATGAACCCAATGCTCTTATTCAATGACTAAATCCTGTCTCGCACTCCCTCTTTGTTCCTATCAAATTTCACTGACCCTTGGCTCACAATTGCCCATGTCTCTTCTTTTTCATAGTATTCCTTTACACTTTGCTTTATACTTATTACTTCTTACTCACACTTCCTCATTGTTCTCGAGCTCTTGTACTCACTTTTTACTACACTCACTCTTGAATTGCATTCACTTTTAGCTACACTCACTCTCAACTCATACTTACTTTTGACTACACTAACTCCCAACTCACACTCACTCCCTTTCAACTGCACTTACTCATGGCTCACACTCTCACTCACTTTTGGTTGCACTTACTCTTGAATCATGCTCATTTTGGCTACACTCACTTTCAACTCACACTTTCTTGTTGTTGGGCACCGAATTGACATCAAGTTTTACTTGACACTATGACTGTCTATCTTCCAATTTTCTTTCCAGGCATGCACCCGATAGTCATAGCTCGACACTCAACATTGGATGGACCAAAGGCAACTTCAATCCAACCTCCAGAGTAGGTTGGTTCCTTGTCAACTTAAAATGGTGTTGACACAATTAAAGCTCAAATAGGGTTTTGAGAAAAGGGTTAGAAAAAGGTTTAGGGTTAGAGATATTATAACAAATAGTGGTCGGATAGGCTAACAACATAGGCAACTACAACAAAAAGCTCCCACAAACTATTTCCAGTGTCCCATCACTCAAGATTAACAGCACCCAAACCCATGAAATCTTCATACATTAAAGCATAAATAGAGATATATTGTAGAAAGCAATTCCAACATCTAATATTGATAATCCAAATTAGCAGAATAGACCAATAGTTAGATTTAACAGAAATAAACTTCCTAACAACACAGATCTAACTATGAATAGATTTCAATTACTCTCACAACTAGTAATCCAATAAGCTGGAATGAACTAACCGCTAAAGTATTAATAGAAATGCAGCTCAAAGCTTCGAACCTCTTGCACAAAGATGGTGAAGATGACAAATTTTGAGTCAAAAATTAGAGTAATGCTCCTTCCATTAGTTCATAGGAATATTTACAGTAGGGCAAGCAAACGCACTAGAGCCGACCCTTAAAAATGAGGGTTCGACCTCTATTTATAGTTTGTTAAATGAAAGAAATTGAGGAGACATTACAAAGATTACAAATTTATAGCTCAATAGAGTTTTGTTAGCATTATCTTACTAGTTGGTGAAGTCTGAGAAATCCATTGTGAGTAATCCACCATGGTAGCCTAGCTCTACAACTTGTTGATGGTAGTTGGAGTTCAGGTGGTTGAAAACTACATCTGATCCATTCATCATTCTTGGAAGCTCCATTCCACCATAGATCTACAACCTCTCTAGTTCTTGTTCTTGAAAACCCTTCGATGCTTCATCTTCCTACCCTCCAACTGACTACTCTCTGATCTGATGAGAATTTACCTTTAAATACTTCAACAATATCAACAAAATCTAGATCATTGATCTTCATCATGGATGGTTACGATTAAACCTTCAAAATACTCTACAAATTGGTGGGGAAAGAACAAAATACCATTCCACACTTTTTAATTGCTGACATCAACTTTAGTCAAAAGTTCTATGAAATCAGATTTCAGCATGGAATGCACTAAGGAGCAAGTGGAATGAAATCCACTACTAATCTGCTACTTAGCCTTCTTTTCTCTTCTTCGACATCAAGCAAATTACAATCCGCACAAAAAGTATGTTGACATCATCTTTACCTTAGTTGGAATGTGAAATCACCAATCCACACAATAGTGCAAATAATCTTCTCTAAGTAGTGAAAATAGTCCTTTATCACCATTCCACACTCTTTGTAGTGTTTTCAGCCTTCATGTCGCCATTCCACACTAAAATACTCTTGGAACTCAATAAAATCAAACTTATCAACACTTAGTCATTGGAGCATGCACAAAACCAACAATGATCACCATTCCCAAAAAAATGATTTTCTCCTTCCTCACTTTTAGTCTTAGAAACCACAATCAACTGGACTTCCTAGTACTTAGTCCTGGAGCACGTGAAATCCCAAAGAATCACCATTCCACACTTTTTATCGTGCTGACATCATCTTTACCCAAAAATTTTGTGAAATCGGAGCTCACCTGGAATCCGCTTCCAAATACACTATGAACCGAGCGGAATGGAATTTTAGCTTATTAAGGCAAAAAAACACTAAGTGTTGAGTGGATTGTGGAACTCTCATTGCGGATCCACTCCAAAATACTCTATTTCCTTAGCGGAATAGATACTTTCATGCCTTAGAATAAAATTTTCAATGTTTTCTAAGGATGTGGCCATTTTGGGCCTACATTATAGCACCTCCTAGGTGGATTTGCTCGCAAAGCCATAGAACTCAGAGTCTTATCCATTGGGCATCAGGAGTCAAAAATGCTTATCTTCAAAAATGCTTTAAAGAATAATTTCCATATGAACACTACCCTCTAAAAACTTCATGAACATCTTAGAGGATAAACGTTCATATCGAGACCATGCTTCATACATCCTAGAGGATAATTATTCACATGGAGACTATGCCATAAACAATAATATCTATGCCACTCCTTCAAAACTACTCCAATGCTTCAACAAAACACAACTATGTTCCCCTTATAAAGCCTTCTTACAACAAATGATATAAATGCCTTCACACAAAACTCATTTTCTACCTCTTTTTGACCTCATGCTTTTATTCTTTCCTTTTGACAATGTCAAAGTAAAAATGAATCAAAAAAATACAAAACTTCTACATGACTACAAAAATGTACAAAACAAAAATGCTAAGCTTGTGTCCCTTTAGGGTCTGTAGCTCTATCTAGATCTTCTTCTTGTTGGGCCTCTTCCTCAGCATTATCCTCTTGTTCTTGCTCAGCTTCTTCCTCAGGTGAAGTTTACTCTTTATTTTCCTCTTTGCACTATCACCAAACAATTGCACCATTAGCTTTAGGGTCTGCAAGGCTTGTTTCCAAACTACTTCAGAGGGGTTGGAAGTTTCCTTCAACTACTTATAAATGTACTGTAGCTCACCAATATCTTCATAGTTTGCAGCACTTCCTTTGTTTACCAAGTCTTCCATTAGATCTCTGAGCCTAGTAAAATCAATAATCATCTGTGAAGCCTGCTCTTGATCAATTGGCTCTTCCAGAGCATCAATATTAGACTCATCTTGCAAGCTCTCATCAGTACTCTTATTAATTTCTTCTACTGATAACAAGTTGTGATCTTCCATCCATAAACCTCTGAAACCATTCTGAATCATTTCCTTATTTATATCCACTACATCCTTGATCATATTTTCAACTTTGTCAAATAATAGCCAAGCCTTTTGGAGGGCTCTGTGCTTCTTCACCATAATTCTAGCAACAATTCTAGCAATATTCCACTCCTTATTAGGAATTGGCTTAGCAGAGTCACTGAGCCTACTATCTACCAGTTTGTAAATTTGCTCAGCCGAAATCACCATAGGTTGTAGCTCTCCAGTGAAACTATCCAAATCCTTCTAAATATTTTGGAGTAGGTGGCTAGCATCATCCAAATAATCAATAATAGGTTGCAGCTCTGAGCATTTTTCTAGAACTTCAGAGAGCAATTCATTTCTTACTTTCTTTAGTCCAACCTTGGAGAAACCTAAAGATTTAGCCTTTTCAATTTGAAGTTACTACTTCAAACTCTGTATTTCCTTAGCTTGTTCTTCATTTTTCTTCTTGTGCTCTTCTATTTGCTCCTTGAGCTTATTAGCCTCCTAAAACTTGTCTTGCTAGTTCTTTGCTTCCTTTTTTAGAGCCTTCTCCACTTGTTTCTGATTGTCAATGGTCTTTTGAAGCTTTTCTATTTTCTTTTCCAACTTATCCACATTTTCTTTGTATATATCATTTTTCACATAAAAAGTGTCCAAGTGAGCTTTGGCCATGACCAATTCATCTTCTACAGGCAACTTTTCAATATCTTCTGTATATTCTTCTATGCGATAATCTTGAGCAGTCATCTCAGTTTTAGGCTTGCTCACAAGGGGAATCATGGATCTAGATATCCTTTGCCTTGAAACTGGATCAACAAACATGCTTCTTCTCTTCATGGCCATTCTCTTGGAAGGTTTGGATAACTTCTCTACCCAGAAATCTTGAATTTTCTGTGAAGCTTCCTATTCCTTTTGCAAAATTTCTTGGGTAGGGTAACTCACAGGAAGAGGAGAAGAGGCTACAAGGTATGCAAGAGTAGAATCAATAGTTGATAATGGTTGAGAAGAAGTAACTACAGTGGAATATGTGACCATAGTGGAATATGTGACCACTACTACTGTTGCAATTGGTAGACTCATGGAAACTGAAGCAAAACTCACAGATGGGTGAGTGGGTGTACTTAAAATAGTTTGCTTCTCAGATGATGGAGGTGGTTGTAATGGCAAGGATGGAACTATGGGAGATGATGAAGGGGGAATTTCAGATGATGAAGATGGAATTTGAGGTGACCTTGGAGGAGATGGGTTGGTTTACACCTCAATATTGACTGATGAAATAGGGGGTGAACTATGAGGGGGAGAAGGCACCTTAGTTTCAATATCTTGCTCAGAAAGGGAGGGAGATTTCTTTGGGGAATCTGAAGGAGGAGGAGGAGAAGAGGGGTTAGAGACCATACCTTCACCTAATGATGTAGGGTGTTCTAGAGCTATCTCTATGTTTTGTTATTGCACTTGTTGTATCAATTCTTCTATAGCTAAAATAATTGTTTCTTTAACAATTTCCTCTTTATCCAACCTTTATTTCTTGGAAATCTCCTTCTCAACTCTTTTTGGTGCCCTTTTGGCCTTTCTATTAAAAACTTGCATGGTTGCTTTCTCACTTCCTATATCTTCTTCAGACAACCCTTCCTATACTGGTTCCTCCTATAATGTCTATTCAAAAATAGGATTTAATTCCATATTGTTTATAGTGGTAAAACTCATAGGTGTGAACATAAAGTTCTCATCCTTCTTATTCCAGTCTATATCTATATCTGAGGGTTATCCACCCAAGGCTAGGTGCTTGGGCCTACTTATTATCTCTATGACTGGTGTACTGATAGCCCTTTCATCAGAATAGTGCATCTTACTCATCAACTGTGCTCCTTTTGGAAATTTCTCTATTTGTTCAGTTGAAGGCTAAAAAGTCTTTAGAACTTTGCAGTAGTCAATGGAGTATCATTTTCCTCTTCTTGAAATTCTTCTTCTGAAGGTGAGGATGGGGAATCTGACCCTATTTGTGACTTATTATAGATTAGCACTATATTCCTTGGGTCTTTTGGCTTCCAAGTTGTGACATTCTTGTCATATCTATCAGAAAATTCATCATCAATTTTCAATCCAAACTTGGATTTCTCTTTACCAATTTTGACTCTCATCCTCCACCAGTCTGATATCTTGGCTTCATTCCATTTTTTACTTTCACTACCAATGATGGCAGACTCTTGTGACTAATCTTCATTCTTCTTTTTAGTTTTATCCTCAACTTCTTTGATGGTAGACTCCTTCAACCGATGTTTTGCATTATTGTCTAGATCAAAATCAACAATTTATTCATAAAAGTCTAACCATGGAGGAAGTTGATCCATATTGGAAACATTCCACTCCAAAAGCATAGTTTCTTTGTTATTTCTACCCTATTCAAAATGAGGCCTGGGTTTTTTCTCAAATTTGTAGGCCTTTTCTCCATTCAGGGCTATGTTCCTCTTATAGAATACATCATCCGGGTCATAACTCCATCTCTGAGGAATGTAAAATAGGCCCAACCTATCCAGATATTGGTCAATTTGTTCACCCTATTGCTTCTTGGTAATGGTTATATCATCAACATTGTGGTAAGTCAACAAACACCTCCTTTTCCTCCCAGAACCATAGTTCAAATTTATAAATTCTGCTTACCTCAAGTATTCTAAGGTGAATAGCCTATCTATAACAAAATGGGGTAGCAAAAAAGGCTTACCAATGAAGCCATACAGTCTAATGATTGTACCTTCTATTAGGAGGTACCAATATCCTTCCTCTGCACCTTCTATTCTTAACAATTTCTTGGCCAGAGGTGGTAGCCTAGGGCATTCCCCATACATTATTTTCAATGTTGGCCCTAAAAATTCCAAGTTGAATCTATACAAAGACTCAGTGCTTCTCAGATGAGAAGTCCAATAGTAAATAGGAATGGGGTCTCCCTGGTCATTCTTATCCTTGACCAGAATCCAGGGCATCATGTCCCTTACAGCAGCAAAGAACATCCAGACCAGGCTTGAGCAATGCCGAAAGCAAGGTGCATCAAAGCTCCTTTTCATTCTCACTAATTGCTCATGTATTCTCTGAGCGAGGAAAGTTGGCCAATCAAAATAGATAACCCTAATGCCTTTATTTTCTGCATCTTCTTCATACATCCTTTCATTAGAAATGTAGTATGCAATGACTATTTTCCAATCATTCACCATTCTATCAGAATCCAAACCCTCCATACAAGCTAACATTGAATATAGCTCTAGGTGTACAAACCGCTCAATGGAAATTGGGACCTTGGGCAATCCTTTCCTAGGTTTAGTGTCTTTGAGTTGATTATAGACCCATTTTCTAAAGGGTTCACCATCATGATCTCACTTCTGCAAAGAGTAATACCCAACCTGGTTGGTCATTTTAAACTCTTTTGGCCTTACGGGTGGATCTACTCCTATGGCAAAAATTTTATGATAGTCTACGATAGTGATACTAAATAGGGTTTTACCACTAGCAATTTTTATTACTTTTTCCATCGGGTCATAAAATTTGATGATAGCCACTATCAACTCTAGACAAGGATGAACAGAATCACAAATATAAAAAGACAAGAAAGAGAGCATGACACATCTACCTTGAGTCGATAGAGCTGCTCCTTTCTTATATCTATTGTTGATATTCCTTCTGAGCTTCATTCTCTCTATGAGGACCAGATCAGTGTCTACCATAACTTTCGCTTTGTCGATATAGTGCCCCACTACCCCTTTCACCAATGTTTTAGCTTCTTGGGTGTCTTTGAAGGCCATTTCTACAAGCAATTCTCAAATTATTTCTCTAGAATTCATAGACAATGCTCAACTATCATTCTACTCTCTTCTACTTAGTGAACATTGCTCTTTGTCGAATGAGTGGATTTCTATATTTTGGCACTTTTAAATTTCCCATGCATGCACCCTCTACCATTAATGTGGCCACTACATGAACTACCCATTGGCATACTTTTCAAATTAATTTCATTCCTTTCGATAGCTTGGAGGTACAATTCTAATTTTTGATTGGCCAAAATTCAAACATACTCCATACCCTCACGACATCGCTTTGTCCTTTTCCCATTTTTTTTGGAGTGGCATGGGAAATAATTTCCACTCAAAAATACTCTATCACCTTGGAAGATTGGAACATTATTTACTCCCTCAACAAGCCTCATAATTTTTGTGATTAGAAACCTTTATGGAGTCATCAAATCCATTTTCCACTCAAAATACTCTTGAATTCTAATGGATTAGAAACCTATATTATTTCACTACCACATTAGACCTTTTAAGTGTGGAATATAATGCATGCAGCATTCCATTGGCATTGTAGTTCATCTGAGTGTGGATTGGAGCTCACCCATCATTCCATTACTTCCTTAGTGTATTTTAGTGTGGAATGGAGCTTGTTGCACTCTTGGGAACACTTAGCTTATTTTACAACTTTTTTCTTTTATTTCTCTTTTTTTTTTATACAATATGTTATCAAAACAAAACTTGATATAAAATGCAAAAAGAAATATGATACAAAGTATGTACATATATTACAATGAGCTTATATTTCAATCAAAATAGAGTTTAAGATGAAAACCATTAACCAGAATTGGTTGTATGTTTCCCTCCAGATCTTCAAGCTAGAAAACATTGGTCTCTTTAACCTCTACTATCTTGAAAGGGCCATCCCAGAAGGAGTCAAACTTCTGATGATGTCCTGGTTTAGCTCTTTCAACATTCCACCTGAGTACAGAGTCTCCAACCTAGAATTTCTTGAACCTTACCTTCTTGTCAAACCATACCTTGATGTCCACTAAATGCTTTTGAAAGTTCTCATAGGCCTGAGTTCTCTTCTCTTCTAACTGTAGCAGGTGTGTCAACCTTGTTTCCACTAGATTTTCTTTAGATTCCTCTTCTATGTTTATCAGCTTGAGTGTTAGAATCTCCAAATGGATAGGTAACACTACTTCCTTGCCATACACTAAGGCATAAGGAGAAGTCTTGATGGACTTCTTAATAGTAATTATATCTACCCACAAAGCTTGCTCCAACATTAGGTGCCAACTCCTTTTATTACCCTCTAGTGATCTTCTCAAAATCCTTAATAGATTCTTGTTAGTTGATTCTGCAAGTCCATTCCCTTGAGGGTAGTAATTTGAAGTATTCTTAATGGTGATGCCATACTTGCTAGTAAACTCAATATACTTGGCTCCTATGAATGTTGGTCCATTGTCACTCACCAAGGCTTTCAAAACACCAAACCTTGAAATCAAGCTTTCCATAAAATTTATCACCACTTCTTAGTCTAATTTCTTTGTAGGAATAACTTCTACCCATATGGTGAGGTAGTCTATAGTAGTTAGAATATACTTGTGCTCAGCTGAAGAATGGGGGTTGATAACCCCTATGAAGTCCAAACCCCATTGCTAAAAGGGTTCTTCCACCTAGATTGGCTTAAGGGGGAATGAAGCATTCCTTGTCCTCCCTACATGCCATTGGCATTTATCACAGGCTCTAGTGACTTTGAAGGTATCAAAAAATATGGTAGGCTAGTAATAGCCTACTCTAATAATTTTCAAAGTTGTAACTCTACCTGAGAAATGTCCTCCAGATAGTCCTCCATGGAACTCCTCTATGACATTTTGTTGTTGATCATATTTTAAGCACCTAAGGAGAACTCCATCAAGGTTCCTTTTGTACAGGCCCTCTGGAAGTAAGACATACTTCAAAGCTTAAAGTCTATATCTTCTTCTCTATGATGCATTAATATCAGGAGGGCATACCCCAATTTGAAAGTACTTAATCATCTGATCTACCCAGTCTGATTCACCTGAATGCAATCCTTCAATCTGATCATCTGTTGTTGCCTGACAAGTTGTTACCTCTGCTGAGATTATTGCTTCTATTAGACCTTGGCATAGGGCTCTTCCTCTTACCAGCTTGGTAGGATGGATTTCCACATCATATTCTTGGATTTTAGTGATCCAACCAACTCTCTTATCTCCTAGTTCACCTTGTAGAATAAAACTTCTTACATCCAGATGAACAACATAAACCAGGGTCTTGCTTTGAACCAAGTACTACCTAAATTTCTTCAATGATTTCATTACAAAAAATACTTGTTTCTCAATAAAATTATACTTAACCTAGTACTCATGGAGAGTCTAGATCCAAAATAATATAGGGTGCTCCTCTCCTTGATCATTTTTTTAGGTGAGCACTGATGCATAACTTTCCTCAACTCCATAAGCATAAAGGATGAAATATTTACTAAAATCTGGATTGACTAGCACTGGAGCTGTAGCAATGGACTGCTTGATAATTTCAAAGGCTTGCTTTCTTACCTCAGTCCATTTGAAATCTGCATATTTCTTTAGTAGTTCAGATATAGGCCTCACCTTCTGAGCAAAGTCAGAGATGAATTTCCTGACAAAGTTTATTTGACCAAAGAAGGACTGCAAGGCTTTCTTGTTTATAGGTAGTGGAAGAGCAAGAATGGATTTGATTCTATCTAGATCTATGGCCATACCTTCTTTTGAGACCACATGACCTAGCAACTTTCCCTCATGTACTACAAAAAATGATTTCTTAGGATTGAGGGAGATGCCAAATTCTCTGCACTTTTGAAAAACTTGTTCAAGGTGTGCTAAGTGGTCATGCTTGTTGTGGGAAAACATAGTCATGTCATCTAAATAGATTAGAATGACCTTGTTAATCAGTTCCCCAAAGGCATAGTCCATGGCTCTCTAAAATGTGGCTCTCGCATTGGATAGCCCAAAAGGCATTCTCTGGTAGGCAAATGTGCCCCATTTTGTGGTGAATGTTATTTTATACTGATCTTCATTCTTCACCCAAATTTGGTTATATCCAGAGAAACCATCCAACAATGAGAACCTTTCTACCCCTACCACTATCTATAATATTTGATCAATCTGTGGAAGGGGGTAGTGATCCTTAAGTGATGCTTGGTTAAGATTTCTGAAATCCACACACAAGCGAATATCACCATTATTTTTCCTCATAGGTACCAAGTTGGCTACCCAGGTTGAATGTTTAATTGGATATATGATCTTAGCCTTCAATAACTTCAAGAGCTCTTCTCTCATTATGGCTTCGATCCTTGGATTTATAGGCCTTTGCTTCTACCTGAATGGCTTGGCATTAGGCTCTAGCTCAATGGTGTGTTGGATAACCTTTTTGTCATATACTTTGAGGTCTTCATATGACCAAGCCACAATGTCTTGGTACTTCATACATAAAGCTTTGATATCCTCCTCTTCCTCTGGAGAACATTGGATTCCAACCTTGAGCTTCTTTTCTTTTTCTATTTCAACTTATTTATAGATTTTCTCATTGACTTCCATGGATCTGATCCTTTTCCTATCTTCATTGTCAAACAGGCTCTCTAGAGTGACCAAACCTCTAGGTATGTGATTGTTCTTAAGTTGAATGACATCCTATTGATCAATATCTTCTAGATTTTCCTCTTGAATAGTGGATAGACAGGCTTCTCTCACCATAAAATCAATGATTTGTTCATCACTATCAAAGACCTGCCAGAAAATTTGCTTATCTGGCACCGTAGGTCTGAAAATCATTTTGATTCCCTTGTCTTTATTAACTCCTATGTCTACAGAAGGGTTGAAGTTAGCTCCCCTTACTGCTAAGGAATCTACCAAAGTATTCTTTCCTCTGGGAATAAAATTTATGTTTAGGGCATGAAAGGATTCCATCAAATCCCATACCCTATTTCTATATGCTTTCAGGTAATGATGCTTACTGCTGCACCTTTCTCTTACCTGATTTACTATCAACTCAGAGTCGCCATATATGTTCAAGATCTTAATGCCCATATTTTTTACTTGCATCAGTCCAAGGCATAGAGCCTCATATTCTACAACATTATTGGTGCATGCCCATGTTAATATGTAGGAAAAACTCTTTGTCCCTTATGATTGGGACTGTAATACCACACCAACACCAACACCATTTCTACATCTGGCACCATCAAAGTGCATGGTCCATGTTTCTTTTTCTCTCAGAGATTGATTAGATATAACAGGAACTTTCTTCTCTAATTCTACAAAAATATTGTATGTGCCCATACCTATCCCAAACTAGTTGTAATCCTCTCTGAAAGGTAGCTCATATTCGATTTCCAACTCCTCAAAGTTATCCACTAATTCAAATTCCTCAAGAGGAGTGAGATTGCACATGTCTCCTTCAATTTTTTCAATGTGGTAAGACACAGGCTTTTCAGGTGTTATCCTTATCCTCTTTCCTTTGAAAGGAATAACCATGCTGGAATAGTCCATATACATGCATCCACCTAACTTTGTAGTGAACTCTCTTGAAAGACATAAGCCAAAATAAGGCTCTAGATCCACCACTACTATTTCTTGTACTATAGTTACCTTAGGTGCTCTATGCAGCCTCATTAAGACATATTTGATTACTCCCACTATCTTTACAGGTGTTCCATCCAATTGTAGTACTCTAGGGTAGGATCGGGTATACTCCATACCCATATCCTCACAAACTACTTTAGGCATAACTGTAGTAGATGCTCCTGAGTCAATCATACAATTTTAGACCACCCAACCTTCCATCCTCAAAGAAATGTAGAAAGGAGGAGGTTTATTATTTAAAATAATAAGGGACATTTATTTATTTTTAGAGGGTATACTAAGAATTGTGGTGGCCTACTTTTCTTATGGATATTTGTTCAAGGAAGATTTTAGCAGGTCAATCTAGCCAAGAATGAAGAGGGTGTCATATAGACTAGCTTTTGATGGTATTCTCTTCATTTCTTCCATAATGTTGTATTCAGACTTAGCCAAGGTGGGTCTCTCAAGCCTTCTTTCTGGCTCACCATATTTTCTCTTATATTGTTGAGTGGCTTCTATTCTCTATATTTTGGTAATAGAAGGGAATCTAAGCCTCTCTTGAGCCTCATCCTTAGACCTCATTCTATCTCCCTCAATTTCTTTCTCAAATCTCTTGGGAAGACTATTTTATTTTTCTTTGGCTTGGGGAATAGGGAAAGTGTCACTACTTTGGGGAGGTGGAGCACTCTTCTTCTGAGAGGGGACCTAGAACTGACCCATATTCTGTGGATCTACTTGTAGTGTTTTCTTACCAGACCTTGTCATGACAACAATAGGTCCATCCTCATCCAACTCTTTTCCAACCATGATCTAGTCAGGTTGCCATAGCATGTTTACCCTTCCTTTCTAGTTTCTTTCTACTTGATCCATAGCTTGTTGGACATGGTGTTGGTACATAACACAAGATTGTGAATCATGAGGATCATTACATACCAAACACCAGATATTTACTAGACTTATCTCTGAAGAACACTCAAGCTCTTCATAAGCTGCATTTACTCTAACCCCAATACTATTACTAGGACCAGGTCTTTGATCTTTATTCACATATGGAAATATCCTTTGTTGAGACCTTTCCATTTCTCTCTTCTCCATAGAATTCATCTTGTTGCTAAGAGTTTTCAAAGTATTATATATATCAAGGATGATAGAAAACTCTTGAGGAGTCTGAGAAGGAAGTGGAGGGAAAGGAACTACAATAGATGGTGCTTTTGGCTGAGGAATGGGAGTCATCTATGGAAATGGGGATGACAATGGAGGGGGTCCATATAAGATGAAGTAGTAGCTTGGATTTGGATATTAGTGGTTTCTAGATTGTAAGGTAGCACAACTTTGGGAGGTAATCTCCCCACATTAATTAGGATATTTTCTGCATGAACGATTGCATTATAAACTTGTGGAAATGTTTCCACCCTAGATTGTTGGGTTTGCAGGCCTAGATCTGATCCAAGAGCTCTGATATAATACATATAAGCAAGGCATGCAGCTGGTCTAGTTATAGGGGGAATTCTTTTCCAGGTTCTGCTAAACCTTAAATTAAAATCTGAGATAGTTTCTTGTTGATGTTTCTGCATAGATGTGAACTGATTAAGCAAGGAGAAAGGGTCAATAGATTCATTAAATTCTTCCACAAAAGGCTCAGCCAATGCTACCCATGAAGTGATGGTGTTATCCTCAAGAGTCCTAAACCAATGTAAAATATTTCCTCTAAAGGATAAGGCTAGGATTCTCACAATAACATCCTCATTATTTATATTGTGGATTGCTTCCAGATTCAAAATATCTTGATAGTGCTCATATGTAGTCTTTCTAGATCCATCATAAGTGGGAATAGCCTTAGACACAACTTGAGGAATGTCATGCATATGGGCTAATATAAGGGGGCCAACTATGTTCCAGCTAGGGTACTTCTACAAAGGCTGATTTGGGGGTACATTTCCCTGATTTGGGGCTGCATTTCCTACCATGTTTCTAGGTGTAGGTCCTATTGGAGGGGTTATTGGATTAACTGTAGGGTTTTCCTCAAGAGGCTCTTCTTCTAAATGAAAATATTGATTCAAATTCCTTATAATAGTAGACCCTCTATAAGGTAACTCACAATAGAAAAAAGAGTTAGGGTTATTCCTTTTGAATGACCTAGTATACATGAAAAACAATGGTCTACAGGGATAATTATTTTTTAGGTTCAAAGACCAGGGAGTCACCAGGTGAATTTGCTATTCTCCACTTAGCAAGGTCAAGACAATTCACCAAATCTTGATTCCTTCGGGTAGAGATAAAACAATAACTCATATGATGGGTTTTTGTGTTTCTTGTAAACTGGTCCCACCGAGCATGCCAAAAACTATTGGGCACCAAATTGACATCAAGTTTTACTTGACACTATGACTGTCTATCTTCCAATTTTCTATCCAAGCATGCACCCGATAGTCATAACTCGACACTCAACATTGGATGGACCAAAGGCAACTTCAATCCAACCTCCAGAGTAGGTTGGTTCCTTGTCAACTTAAAATGGTGTTGACACAATTAAAGCTCAAATAGGGTTTTGAGAAAAGGGTTAGAAAAGGTTTAGGGTTAGAGATATTATAAAAAATAGTGGTCGGATAGGCTAACAACATAGGCAACTACAACAAAAAGCTCCCACAAACTATTTCTAATGTCCCATCACTCAAGATTAACAACACCCAAACCCATGAAATCTTCATACATTAAAGCATAAATAGAGATATATTGTAGAAAGCAATTCCAATATCTAATATTGATAATCCAAATTAGTAGAATAGACCAATAGTTAGATTTAACAGAAATAAACTTCCTAACAACATAGATCTAACTATGAACAAATTTCAATTACTCTCACAACTAGTAATCCAATAAGCTGGAATGAACTAACCACTAAAGTATTAATAGAAATGCAGCTCAAAGCTTCGAACCTCTTGCACAAAGATGGTGAAGATGACAAATTTTGAGTCAAAAATTAGAGTAATGCTCCTTCCATTAGTTCACAAGAATATTTACAGTAGGGCAAGCAAACGCACTAGAGCCAACCCTTAAAAATGAGGGTTCGACCTCTATTTATAGTTTGATAAATGAAAGAAATTTAGGAGACATTACAAAGATTACAAATTTACAGCTCAACAGAGAGTTTTGTTGGCATTATCTTATTGGATGGCAAAGTCTAAGAAATCCACTATGAGTAATCCACCATGGTAGCCTAGCTCTCTACAACTTGTTGTGGTAGTTGGAGTTTAGGTGGTTGGAGACTACATCTGATCCATTCATCATTCTTGAAAGCTTCGCTCTATCATAGATCTACAACTACTTCTAGTTCTTGTTCTTGAAAACCCTTTGATGCTTCATCTTCCTACCTTCCAAATGACTACTCTTTGATCCGACAAGAATCTACCTTTAAATACTTCAACAATGTCAGCATAATCTAGACCGTTGATCTTCATCATTGACAACTATGATTAAACCTTCAAAATGCTCTGCAAACTAGTGGGGAAGGAATAAAATGCCATTCCACACTTTTTAATTGTTGATGTCAGCTTTAGTCAAAAAAATTTGTGGAATCAGATTTTGGCATGGAATGCACTAAGGAGTGAGCGGAATGAAGTCCACTACTAATCCGCTACTTAGCCTTCTTTCTCTCTTCTTCAGCATCAAGCAAATCCACAAAAAGTATGTTGACATCATCTTTACCTTAGTTGGAATGCGGAATCACCAATCCACACTAGAAGTAGTGCAAATAATCCTTTTCACAATTCCACACTCTTTAGTGTTTTCGGCCTTCATGTCACCATTCCACACCAGAATACTCTTGGAACTCAGTGGAATCAAACTTGTCGACACTTAGTCGCTAGAGCATGCACAAAACCAACAACGATCGCCATTCCACATCGAAAGTAGTGTAAAATGAGCTTTTCTCCATTCCGCTCACTTTTAGTCTTAGAAACCAGTGGAATCAGACTTCCCAGTACTTAGTCGCTGGAGCACACAGAATCCAAAAGAATCATCATTTCACACTTTTTATCGTGTTGACATCATCTTTACCCAAAAGTTTTGCGGAATCGGAGCTCGCCTGGAATCCGCTTCCAAATACACTAGGAACCGAGCGAAATGGAATTTTAGCTTGTTAAGGCAAAAAAACACTAAGTGTTGAGCGGATTTTGGAACTCTCATTGCGGATCCACTCCAAAATACTCTATGTCCTCAGTGGAATAGATATTTTCATGCCTTAGAATAATTTTCAATGTTTTCTAAGGATGTGGCCATTTTTGGGCCTACACTTACTTTCAGATGCACTCACTTTTGGCTTATGCTTTCTTGTTTTTGGATGCACTGATTCATGACTCATGCTCATTATTGAAAATCTTAATATCAAACTTTATTTTTATTTTTATTTTATATTATATATTTACAATATATAAAAAATAAATATAGTTAATAAAGATGAGAATTATTTTCACATAATATTGCTCATCAAATTCTAACATACATGTAGACAAAAAATTTGATTATAAACCCTACTTCCCTAAAAAATTTGTCGTGTTGTTGGTTTGAAGTCACTCGTAAGTAGCACCATAAACTAGGAAACATTTGTTTAAGATAAATATAAAAACCTTGCACTATCTTATACATTTGAGAATCTATCTATTGTATGAGTTGAGGATAAAGTGATTTGTGTTCTCTTTGATGCTCATCTTTTATTTATATTTTAAGTGGTTGTGTTCTTGGGTGAGTGACACTCAAGGATAGGTTTCAAAGTGACATATTAGAATATCTTGAATCCTTAAGCATTTTGATGTGGAAAATAAGTGTTATTTTTGTAATTAAAGATAGATAAAATTAGCTTAGACTTAGATTTGTAATGAGTTTTAGATTCACAAAATTAAATAAATATTTTTTTAAAATATTTTTAGCACAACTTCATTAAAATGGTTATATAACTAACTATAATTATATTTATTTTTTATTTTCTTTATGAAAATTTTAAATACAATTAAAAAATAGATTATATGATTAAGTTTTATTTTTATTTTTAATTTAATTATGAATAATTTTAATATTATCATTATATGATACATAAAAGCTTTATCTTATATTCATTTTTATGATGTTCTAAAGCATCTTTAAGATATCCTCTTAGTTTTATAGATGCTAAACTAATATAAGTTACTCAAGTCATCATGCTAAAATAAGTGATATAGTCTTAAGTTCTAATACAAAGGATAATGTAATAACATATGTTTCTTCTCCTTAACTTCTTGTCTTAAAGTAAATAAAGGAGTTTTTCTTAAATGGTATTCTCCATATTTCTATTGTTTTTAGATTTATACTAAATGCATAGGACCGATAATTTTAAAAAGATGATATATCAATTCTAAGTACTTGGCAAGCATAGCCAAGGTACAAGACACTATTGACATATTTTGAAGAAATCAACATACAAGTCTTATAATACTTTGAAAAAGAGAAGTTTCCATGGGGAACAAAGATGTTTCTTCCAATGATAAGGAGAGGCCACCATTTCTTTTTAGTTTGTATAAAGAAGGAAGTTAAACAATTCCAACAAAGGTAAATTTCAAATCCAAGAAGAAATCAACCTTTCAAAAGAGGATGAGGATTTAAGGTAGCCAATACCACATTGAGAAAGTGTAATTTGAGCTCCATGCAAGGAAATTACAACTAACTATGCATCCCTAAAAATAGGATAAACATAATTTTTTCCATTTTTATAATATCTTGTGATTATTGTAGAAAGGAATTTCATATATATTAGTTTTGTTAGGGCCTTCACCTATGTGAAAATAATGGAAATAAAAATTACAATCTAATAACATGTGTAGGAGGCTCTTAATTTGTAAAATGTTGAGAAAAACCTCTCTAAAAGAGAAGTTTTTCATTTTCATTTGGTGAAAATGGCCATGATATTTGAATTTGGATTAGTCCAAGCAAATTGATGATGATAACTATGGATTTTACAATTGTTTTTTAATTCAAATTATTTATTGTCAATAGTTTATAACATTCATGATGTTTTAGGTTTACTCCATTCATGTGTCCCACTCAACATACCCTAAATCTAGAGATTAAGGTGTTACATTTGGTGCTTCCCATAAATGAGTCAAATAAATAGGTAATGGACATCCACTCAAAGATGAAGATGGAGGAAGATAAAGAAGATACTTTCATGGGAATAGAGCCAACTAAAATCTTAGAAGAAATAGATGAATCTAATATGGTCAAAGGATTATAAGATTCATATTACAAAAACTTAGGTGGTGGGATGGAAGGATTACCAAGAATAACCTCATAAAATGACCTTTCTGGATCAAAACCTCATGTAAATGAGGATCATAAAGATGATATGCCTTTGAGGTATCTAAATACCCCACCAAATACACTTATGTCTCTTTAGTGTCTCCTTATTTTGAATATCTGTGGGTATGTGATCTCATGTTGAAGACCCAAATATGTGGAATTAGGACACATTAGCCTTATCCCTCATCATTCTCTAAATAGGGATCATGCATTGGACTACCCTAGTAGGAACTTTGTTGATGATGTATGTTGCACAAGTGATAACCTTACTATAAAATTTGTGTTCCATCCCCTTAGCATGAAGTATACATCATGCCATTTTTATATCATCCTATTTATATTTTCATCCACACCATTATATTTAGGAGTTTAATAAATAATCCTCTAATATGCAATCCCATGAGAAGACAAAAAAGTCATGGAAGTGTTGGCAATTTTGCCACACTAAAATTTTGATTGTAAAATTTAAAGAATATAAGATGAATGATGTAGTTGTTTTGATTTTATTGTTTTAATGTAACATTTTTTTGGTTTCCCTCCTTTATTTTTTTCACTAAATAAAGAAGGCTGATTTCATCCCTGAAAATACATAGCAAGTTTTTATCGGTAAAAATTAATTCAAATTGTAGGTAAAATATAAAGGAGAAAATAAATGGCAAAGAACGTCTCAGAATCGAAGGAGCTATGAAAATTATCTAAATCTTCGACAATTTTTATTCAAAGGAAAAGCACTAGTGAAGATAAAGGGGAAGATGTTTTTGCGCCAGGGAAGGGGCAAAATTCATTTTCACCCCTCTTTTGGGCAAAATAGCATGTTAAGAAGATTCTTCCTGAGTGGAAGTGAAAGTAATGATAAACGCTCAGGTCGGAGTGAAGGATGAATTCTACCGGTAGAAAAATTAGATAAGTTAAGCACTTTCACCCAAAAATTACGTATATAAAGTGATTTCATCCTTAGTTGGGGCTAATTACTATTTGAATAAATTTTGGGGTGAAATGATGAATAGGGAACTGGTCAAAGTTAAAATCACCCCTGGATAGGAGGTGAAAATAATTTTCACTCTTCTTCAGGGTGAAATTCTAAATGAAGATTTTCCAGGGCAAAAATCAAGCAAAACATGTGCCTTGTGAAGTCAAAGTCAAAATTACCTCCAGTAAGAGGTGAAAATCACTTTCGTCCTTCTTTGGGGTGAAATCCAAGTTGAGGACATTTTTTGGAATGCAAATTATGAAGTGACGTCATTCAGGTGAAGGTTGTCCTAGTCAAATTCAAAGTAAATTTAAGGAAGGTGCCTACCAATGTAATTTCACCTCATTTTGAGTAGAACATTGATTTCACCCAGTTTGGAGTAAAAGTCCTGAATTAGTATCTTTATAAACCGATCAAAGTCCAAGTCACCCTAGGTAAGGGTGAAAATCATTTTCGCCTCTCTTGAGGGCAAAATTAATTATTTTTGCCCAGTTTATTGTAGAAGTTGTTTCTATTCTATTTTTCAGGCAAAATTATTTAGGTAAAGAGCAAAAGCATGTTGATGGGTGAAAATACCAAATTGTTTGGGCGAAATCAATTCTTGCCCCTTCCCTTTAGAAAATTTTTATTTCAAAAGTGCCATTGTTGCTAATATATTTTTGAGAAATATTGAAGACTGGTGGAATTTAATTCTTGAAGAAATTAAATTAATATTTCCATAATTCATGCTGAAGAGATACCAAGATTAAATGTTGTCTTGTATTCTGGTGTGATCTTGTTTCTTTTGAGGTGCCCTCCACTGATTTTGTTCCTTTTCAAAACAAATTTGATTTTAGTTGGGTCTCCCATAGTGAATATAAAGTCCCGAGGCGTAAAATAATAAAATGGTGACCATAATTTAATTTCCAAGCTCCTTATTTTCATGTGATATTGCTAAGTTTCGATGCATCAATACTTGGAACTTTTTTCCTACCATTCATTTTATCGATTTCCCAAGTGAAATCTATTAAAAAGGGGTCACTGATTCTTGAAGAATGCTCTGATTCGATCACTGTTGTTACCGAGGAGAAAATTGCTCTGGATGGTCTTGGACTAGTCGGCATTTTGTTTTAATTCAAATTTAATTTCAGAGGCAAAATCCTCTATAAATACTAAGCATTTTGATGTAAAATAAAAGAATAGATATTCTACCAAAAACTCTTTGAGTTCTCTACATCAATCGAAAGATCGTTGGCTTATGTTTCCTGGAGCAGTGTTGTGTGCTATCACTTTTTGCCTAGCATTTTTGTTATATTCATTTCCATTATTAGATAAGTTTAAATTATGCATCTAAATTTAAGTCCTGATAAAGATATGAATACTGCAATGTTTATTGGAAGTTATATTTATAGTCTGTGAATGGTTCTGATGCTTTACTTTCTATCACATGCTAATTAAAACTCGATCTAAATTTTAGTTGCTAATTTATCCCCACATTTGATCATTGGCTTATAGCCATATTTCCCATTCCTTTATGTTATTTCCCATATATTTCCTATTACCCTAAGATTTAAACCAAATTATATTAGTAAGGGAACTTTCCCTCTTTGGAAATTAGCCCAAAGGACATCTCTCTCCTTTGGCATTTCAATGTTGGTCAGGTCTAGGGTGCACATATGTTATGTACTTAGGCAGATTCGTGACCAACAATTTTTGGCACGTCAGGTGGAACTTTAAAATGTTCCACTTTAAACAATATCAAGGTTTGATGTTCATATTTTTACTGTCTGATTAGAAAATCTAGCGACTTAGTTTTAACTAGAAGCCTCCAAACATGAAGTGAGAAAAATATTTTCTTCATAAGCATAAGATCGAAGACCAAAATTTCTGAAGATCTCATTGAGTTTAATGATCTTGACACCCAAGTATTAGGAGAAAATCCTAGGTTATTCACTCTAACTATTCCATTAGTCGCAACTTCCTCACAAGTAGTTGGTGTGTTTTATGTTCCTTTGAGTCTAGCTAGCATAGCCACTATTTTTCCTCCTCCCCAAGAAAATACTCCAGTCCTAATGGCTCAAAATACATCACCTTAACCATCAAGATAGTTCTCATCCTGGAATCACTTTGGAGCTTTGAATCTGCAAGATTAGAACTTGATTCTGCAAGCAATGTTAAAGGCTTTGCCTACTTACAACAGTATGGGTAAGACGACTTACGAACATGTCCAAAATATGGCTTCTTTGACGACCATTCATGGTATCATGGATGAGTATGTCATGGTAATATTTCTCGTGCTCTCTCTTAGAGGTAAGTTGCTTTATTGGTATTGGTCATTATAGCCTACCACCATAACAACCAGGGACCAATTGGATGAATTATTAATAAACTATTTCAATGAACAAGTGGATCTTTTCTCTCTGTTGCATCAATTTACCACCATGCAAAGGCATTCTTAGGAAGAAATTCATGGAATTTAATGTCAGGTTTTCTCAAACTTGGTAGAGATTTCTTAATGGTCTCTGGCCAACTTCTGAGCAAGTTGTATTTTACTACCTCTGAGCTTTCAACTCCAACATTATTATGGCCATACAAAATTCTAATGCTAACACATTTCATAATTTGTATTCTACTACACAAAAGATTGATGTTGATCTGATTGCTATTGGTAAGCTTCCATCAAAGATGATGATGTCTATCTTTCCTGCTCTTCCATAGTATTTGTATGCCAACACATTTTCTCAGCCCTTATCGATGTCTCTCATGTATCCAGTTCCTTCGTGGAATCCTTGTTCATCTCAAACCATGATGATAGTTTTTGTTCCAGCTACAACCATTCCATAGTTACGCACTTCGGTTGCATTCCCAGCACTACCATATTTACATTTACCTCTACCATTGCTAGCTCCTCTAGCACCCTCAAATCCTCACCCACAAGAGAATTTTTTTAAAGAGATGCAATCAATGAACTCATCCATAAGAGCGATGGGCTTCAACTAGCAATGCGCTTGAGATAAATTAGATTGTATTGACAAACAAAGAAGCTGGTACATCAAAAAAAGCATATTGGTGCTCTCCTTGCAATGATTTGCATGGTAAGGAAAATTACATGGTTCACCTAAATTATTTGCAGACATTGGCAGAAAGTTCTCTCGATGTTCAAATCAACATGATCACATAAGTCGATCATAATTTCATGGTCCAATATGAAGAGCAAGTTTCAGTTCTCACAAGAGCTGAAATAAAACTCGTCATAATGGACCCAGCTAAGATGGAACTCCTAAAGATACCTATTTATTCAAAGGTGTTCACCTAAACTATGTGCAGACATTGGCAAAAATTTCTTCCAGTATTCAAATCAACATGATCACAAAATTTGATCATAATTTCATGGTCTAATCTGAAGAGCAATTTTTAGTTCTCACAAGAGCTGAAAGAAAACTCGTCACCATGGACCCAACTGAGATGGAACCCCTAAAGGTACCTATTGATTCAAAGGTGCAAAATGAGAAAAAAACAAGTCCAAGTGAAAGCAACAGTTTCAACGCCCAAACCAGATGCGCATATCCTGTTAAAAGATCTTTTGCCTCCATGAGCGAAAGAGATATTTCAAGAAAAAGCTTCAACTTCGTAAGCAAAATCCAAAACAAAAGAGCATGCCAGAGAGAAGCTCAAATACCCATTATTGACCAAGTGTTAGAGGTCAGAGGCTACCTAGTAATATTAGAACAAATATGAGGTTGTCAATGTAGGAAAAGAGTCAAGTGCATCCATGTACAACATCATTGAAAAATTGAAGAGGATTCTAGCCAAGGTGAGTCTCTATGATGCACTGCAATTACCTGGACAAGTGGAATTATTGCAAGAATTACTAAAATTTGTGAAAGATAAGGGGAATAATATGACTAAAATGGTGTTAGCTCAAATGCTGATGACTTTGGCCACTAGAAATAATAGACCACCCCATTTCTACTTGTCTCTCAGGATGGAAGGATGGATTGTGTACAATTGCATGATCGACTCTGGCACTGTAATGACTGTCATGCCAAAGGTAGTTTGTGATGTTATGGGTATGTAATATATAAGAAGAAGCCCTGGTGTTTTGAAATTAGATGGAACCCCTATGAGGACAATGAGGGTCATAAAAGACATCCCCATTGCTCTACATAAAATACCTCAGATCACTATGATCCAAGAGGTGGTTGTGGTTGATCTAGAACCATATTTTAGCATGTGTCTATCACTAGAGTTCACTGCCAAGTTAGGAGGCTACCTTTCTCTGGATTATTCTCATTTGGAGATCCCTATCAAAGGTATGAGAATCTAAATTTATAATGAGAAGCCTTCAACTTATCACATAGATAAGATTGAAGAAGAAGATAAACCCATGAATTCTATCAACTTAATGACTGAAGAATTGGAAGAACTAGATTTGATGGAAGTTCTAGACAAGCTTCGAATGGAAGATGAGTTTTCAATGCTCGATTTTAATGCCATGATGGAGATTGAACTTGGTTGTTACACCATTACTAAGCCTAAAAAAGCTAAAGTGAAGGTGTTTGATGATAAAAATCCTATTCTTGATCAATTATGGAAGTTGTACTTTCATGATACTAGATGTAATAACGATGCAAGGGCAGGGATCGTTCTCATTTCTCCCTCTAGAATACAAAAGACTTATTCATACCGACTGACTTGTATTTGTACCAAAAATACCACTGAGTATGAAGAAATCTACCTAGGCTTGAAAAAGGCAGAGAAGCTCGACATCAAATAACTATAGATTTTTAGAGATTCTGAGCTAATAATCAACCAGGTAACTAGTAAGTGTGTTTCCAAGCAACATTACTTGAAGGCGTGTCATAAAATATTTGGGACCTATTTGAGGCATATACAACATTGAACATCCAAGCAATCTCGTGAGAGCAGAATAAGCATGTCGATCTCCTGGCATCCCTTGGCACTAATTTTTCTCCAGTTGAGCATGTGGTGAGAAAGCCCAAGACTGTGAGGTTATTTTACAGATCTTCAGTCCCTAACAAAATATCTTCTCGTAAGTGTTTGACAGTGATGAATATATTATAAATTTCTTGATAGGAGAAGCTAGTAATGTGGAAGAAAGAACACTTGATGAGGAATAAGCCGAGGGATTGATCCAACTATGAAATAATCATATCCTAAAAGGATTTATTACACTTGAGAGTCTCTTTAATAAAAATGATAGAGCAAAAAAGCATAAGATCAAAGTGGATGAAAAAGAGTACATTGAATTACATTTGGAACATGAGAAGACAATCAAAGTTGTTATCGATTGCACTCAATAAGAGTTGGAGTAGATCAAGAAACTATGCCATGAGTACCCAAAAATTGTCGTTTGGAGCTACCGAGATTTGAAAAGCTACAATAAAGATACGATCCAACATACCATTGAATTGCAAGAAGGAGTGAAACCCTTCAGGTAAAAATAGAGATCAGTCAATCCCAATATTGAAGCCCTGATGAAATTAGATTGCTGAAAATACTGGAAGCCAAAATCATCTACCCAATTAAGCACTCTACTTGGGTAGAAAATATGATCCCTATGGAGAAGAAGAATGGAGATATTCGCCTATGCGTAGATTTTCAATATCTAAACCAAGCATCTCTGAAGGATCACTATCCACTATCGTAAATTGATCAGATTCTTCATGTATTTGTTTGTGCTTAGAGATTCTCTTTGTTATACGGATTCTTCAGCTATAACCAAATTTGGGTCAAGGATGAAGACAAATATAATATGACATTCACCACAAAATGGGGAATGTTTTATTGTCAACGAATATCGTTTGGTCTCTTGAATACTGGAGAAATTTTTTAGAGAGTGATGGATGTAGCTTTTAGTGAGTTATTAAATCATGTTATTGTGATTTATTTGGATGACATGACTATCTTCTCTCACAACAAGGAGGAGCATAGTCTACATTTGAGACAAGTGTTCGAGAAGTACTGGGAGTTCAAAATATCCATCAACCCGAAGAAGTCCATCTTCATGATAAAGTAAGGAAAGCTCCTGGGCCATGTTATTTCAAAGAAAGGTTTGGCTATAGATCCAGCTAGATATGAGGCTCTCCTGAAGCTTCTATTGCTAGCTAATAAGAAGTATTTGTAGTCATTCTTTGTGTAAATAAAATTTGTTCAAAATTTTGTTACAGATTTCACCCAAGTGGTAAAGCTAATGATTGAGTTGTTAAAGAAAATGTTGAGTTCAAATGGACTGAGAAAAAGAAAGTGAGATTTTAGAGAAATCAAAGAAATAATTACTCAAGCCCCAGTTCTGGTGAACTTTGATTACTCAAAAAAAATTATCTTGTATATTTTTGGTGAACAAGAGAGCTATGTAGCGGTTCTTACGTAGAATGGAGATGATGGATATGAGTTATCGATTGCTTTCTTAAGCTAAGTCATCCAACTGCATGAAGAAAAATATAATTTTATTGAAAATCAAGTCTATGTGATGATGAAATCCTTGAAGAAGTTTCGACATTTTGTTTCTCAGAGAAAAATAATAGTTTATGTTGTTCAACTACATGTCCGAAGTTTCATCATCTAGGGAGAGCTTGGAGACAAGAGAGTTGGTTGGGTTTTCAAAACTCAGAAGTATGATGTTGAAATTCGACCAACCAAGTTAGTTCAAGGTCGAGCATTGTGTCAGGAGCTTACAAAAAATGCTACTTTTGAATCCATGGTTTACCAACTTGAATATTTAGTAAGCAATTTTTCTAATCACTCTGCAAGTGATCATGATTGGACAAAGGACCTTGTCAAATATTTTTATTCAGGAAAGTGTCCTTCACATTTTAATACCTCACAGAGAAGGAGATTTAGGCTTTAGGCCCTTAGGTACATGATGATGCTGAATGGACTATTCCATAAGAATATCAATGGAATTCTTCTTAGGTGCATCCGAGAATCAAAGAAATAAAGAATACTAGAGGAGTTTCACTCTAGTTTATCAGGAGGCCATTATGTAGGCATGCCAATGACATTGAATATTATCAAAGTAAGATATTTCTGGCCTACTCTCTTTGCATATGCTTTTCAAGTCAATCAAAGTTGTGACAAGTGCCAAATATATGTCGACAAAAGTAGGAATGCATCATTAACCCTTCATCCAATTCAAGTAGAAGCACCATTTCTGCAATGTGTCTTAGACTTTATTGGGGTCATTGATCTCAATTCCTCTATTGAACACAAATACATCCTGAATACAACCGATTATTTCACTCAATGGGTTGAAGTAATTCCTACTAAGAAGGCAGACCATACAATGGTTATCTCTTTCCTTGAAAGTTTAATCACTCATTTTGGCATACTAGATGCAATAATAACAAATATTGGAACTCCCTTCATCAATTCCAAGATTAGAGAATTCACGGGTAAGTGCAGGATTTATTTGAAGACATCATCTAACTATTATCCATAGGGGAATGGCTTGGTTGAGTCCTCAAACAAGAATTTTCTCAGGATTATGAAAAGGAATCTAGGAGATAATAAGCATAGTTGGCACTTGCTCTTGAACCAAGCATTATGGGTTGATCACATATTAGTGAAAAAATCCATCAAAATGTCCCCCTATTCATTGTTATACAGTAAAAAAGTAGTCTTACCATTCATATTGAATTGCCGACCCTTCAATCATGGTACTTATTGTATGGTGAATATGATGAGTTTGATCCCATGAGCACTAAATTGGCTCAAAATTTACAGTTGGAGGAAGAGAGAGAGAAATCATACCATACCTTCATAGAACATGCCCAGATGACACATAAATGGTTTGTCAATAAAACTTTTGAGAAGTCATTCAAGGTAGGTGATCTAGTGCTGAAATGGAACAAAAATAAGGCTAAGCCTGACAAGCATCACAAGTTTGAATTGATATGGGAGGGTCCATTCTATATTTTAGGTGTGAATTAGGTCAACTCAATTTATTTAAAATATATGGATGGTCGTGTGCTACCGATTCCAGTAAATGGTCTTCATTTGAAGGTCTGCCATCAGTGATAAAAATTTTATCAAGTATGTATATATGTACATAATTTTTCTATGATTATGTTATTATGAGAAGCATTTTTTAAATTTACATGGTGGAACCAATAGCCGCCATGAATTTGGGCAGGCCATCTAGCTTTTATGGCCGCCACAATATTCTGCATTGTCCACCTCAAAAGTTGCCACACAAATCTTCACACTGTCCTCCCCTATAACCACCATGCCACAATCATTTTAAAGCTTTTACACAACTAAAAGCACTAGAAAAGGGACAAGCATTCAGTTTGGTGAGGCCTGATATTTGAACCTTGGACCTCTGCCCCCCTTACAGGGTTTGGTCGAACCAATGAGTTATGCATTTTTAAAAATAATAAAAAAAGAGTAGTCTCACCGAGGAGATTAATTTCACCCCAAAATAGCTATTTTTGCCCCAAAATCAATTAGTCACTAGAAAAAAATTATTTTTGCCCTGAAAACATTTTTTTTAATCTTTGTCTTAATTTGAGGTGAAGACAATAAAAGCAGGTTGTTTTTTCTAGATAAGTTAGTAGAAGCGCCAGTCTACTTTTTCATTAAAAAGTACCTCTATTTTTAATTGCCAAAAAAGGAGATATACAAAAAAGAGAAAAAAAAGGAAGGAGAAGATAAGAGGAAAAGAAAAATCAAGGTAAAAAGAAAAAAAAATAAAAGGAAAAATATTTTATTTTCGCTTAAAATAGATTTTCGTCATGCATATTTTAATTTTGGATATTTTGGGGATGAAATTCCAAGAAAATATATAAAAAAAAAACCAAAATACATGTTTTTTTAAGAACTCTAGTTGGTAGCACTAAGTTTGGCAAGAAGGGGGTAAAATTAATTTCGCCTTGCTTTTTAAAGCAAAGCACTCAGTTAAGTTTGTTTTTAGCAATCAAATTTTTGGAGAAAATTTGAAGATGAATTATTTTAAAAGGACTACAAAGCATGTAATTTCACCAATCAGCAAGCAGAAGAGCATTTTTGTAGTGCATTTAATTTGGTATTTTTACTCTAGTTGACATTTTTGACGAAGCAAGTGCACCCAGTTGATGTTTTGTTTTGGCCCGTGCTAATTTTGGAGTAAGCTCCAATTAATTCACATGATTTCAAATTAATTTCACTGAAAAAATTCAAGAAAGATATTTTTGATAGCGAAGTTAATGATTTTCGTCCCCAAAAAACGCCCATCACTCCCACGTGGCGTTTGTTATTCTCGAAATGAGATGTTAAATATATTGATTGTGCCCTCAAAGATAAAATCAATTGAGTACAAAGTTTGAGGAATATTTACAGAGTGAGGGCATTATTGACAGTTAAGGACATCATGAAAAAGCATATCGGGTGAGATAACCAAGGGAGCATGTTCACCTGATTTCATAAAAAGTGCACCACCTGCATTTAATTGGGTAATTGGGAGCAAAAATTTTAAATACAATGAACCAAAAGCTTGAATTTAAAGAGAGATTGAGATTTTTTCTGGGGCATTTCCGAATTATAATTTAGTCACCTTGAATTGCTTCTTTGTTGCAGGATTATCAGATTGTAGAAGAAAAGTTGATTGTATGAAGATGAGAAAGAAAGTTTTTGAGTCAACAAAATCTGCTAAGCCAAAGAAAGTGAAAGGAGGCAAAAACTCTAAAAAAACTAGGCACAATGAAAATAAAGAGCTTGATTCATATTATTATGCGCTAGCTCAGATTGGAGATTGTGATATTTCAAACAAGGGCATGGCAAAATTACGCTAGGACATGGAAGCTACTGGTGAACAAGGTTTGAAACCAGAAATCTCATTAACTATTGCCTATCATGCAAAGATTTCCTAGTACCTATGTAGACCTGTTCATCCTTACCTTGAGCTGGTGATGGCAATTTTGAAGTTTTACGATCCTACCACGAGGGAAATCCGAAATATGAAGAGATAAATTATTTACCATTTCACCCAACACATTCAGAGATGCATTTTCTTGTGGGGTGAAGCCTTCCTCAGATGTCATGTTCAAAAAATTAAATCTCAAGGAGTAGGAGGAGAGGTACCAGTCAACTGTGACATTGCACCAGTTCATGGAGAATTAGTTGATAAAGACACCTTAGTCTGGAGAGCTACCAAAATTTTCAAAGCCTCTAAAAAAGTTTAAAAGTCTAGATATGTTTTCCATGTTGTCTTGGGTGTTCGGTCTTCCTACCGACTCCACAATGTATAAATGGTAGGCGATGCTGGTACAATGTATTTCATGGGTAGAATTTTATGCCTTAACAACAATGCAAGCAAGCACAAACCTGATTTTCTTTGACTGGGTGGATTACGTGGCTCAAGCAATGCATACCCAGTTAGAGAAGATATAGAGTGAAGGAGCTATCATTTAGGCACACTTTATTTTTGGCCTAGTATTTCTTCTTCCACATGCACTAGCATTTTTGTTTCATAGCCATCAAATAGGTTGATGAGGTAGACAGGAAGCTGCCAATTTTTTGTGGAATCCAAGCTTGTCCAAGAAGGAGTCACTTTACAACTTTAATCACATGTTTTTGGGGCCCACCCATGAACTTATTTTTGATACATGTGAGAGAGTACCAAGGGTGATGAGGGAGGATATCATTGCTAAGAAGAAAGGATATATTTTCTTGTTGACGCAAGGAATCATGGTACAAATTTTTGGCTTCACTAGCAAGACATTTCTCCTTCTATATTTTACTACCGAGTGCCTCTTTGCAATGTAATTTGTCCACTAGAATGACTTCATCAATGAAGTCTATGGGACAAGATGAGGAAAAAAGACTACATGCACCATGCCATTTCACTTCGGTAATATTGAAGTAAATTAGGTTGGTCAGAATAAATTGATTAATGAAGCTCTCTACGACATGGTTATGGTGGAGTTACCTTAACTATGGAAGTATGACCCTTTGGGTCAGTTCATGGTATTGATTAAAACTAAAAGTTTTCATTATTGCCCTTGGGAAAATATTGAGCAGTAGAGAAATAATCTAGAAGGGCATGATCTCAAACGGGACATTGAGAAGATGATGACATTACCACCATGGGATAATTTTTATGAAATGGAGGTTGAATATAAATCTGTAGTTCACAAGAACTAGATTCCTCCTCCGGGATTGTTTGGCAAAATGAAGGAACAATTTCCCACTTGGTCCCAGGAGAAAATTACCAACTTGTGGGTTATGAGGGCCCACCAAGGTAAAACCAGGTCAGCTTATGTCCTAGATATGGATGATGCATTTTTGGGCATATATGATGAATACTATGATAGTTATCAGTCAATTTATTTTTCTAAAATCATACCTCAGAGATTTCAAATATTTGACAGTGAAGAGATCATGGTTGGACATGAGCAACGAGTGGTTGAGGAAGCACCACTTGTGGGAGAAGAGAAACAACTTTAACTAGAAGTGTATCCCCAATAGAAGAAGAAAAGTAAGTGTGAGGTACTATATTTTCCTAAGATCTCCAAAAATCCAAGAACATGCGTAGTTTCTTCATCAGGTGTGAACCCTCCTCCTACGACCGAAGCCACACAAGCTGATGTTTTAGGCTATCCTCCTTTGGATCAAGTAGGACAGATTGTCTAGCACATGGAAGTTATAGATCTAAAGAAGGATATAGAGGAGGAACAAGAAAAGGATGAACCAGTATCACAACCACCCTCAATATTGACTCAAAATGTGTTGGAGCTTGAAGGTATGTTTTATCTACCCTCTTCCCTTTCTCTTGAGCATTTAGTGACTATTACACCCCATTATATAATTGTCACTTTTGTCTTACCTCCATTCGGTATACCCTCCACACTTCCATTTTGCTTCTTGTTTCCCACTCCCCAATCATCGATGCTCCCTCTTCTTATATTCTTGCTTCTACTATTTATCTTTCTTTTAGTTCTTTTGCATCTGGTCCCAATCCAATTTTGTACCCTTCATTCTCAATTCCAGTAATTTCTATCATGACTATAAGTACACAATCTCCTCCTCGAGTAAGTGTAATTGTTGCTAAACCCCTCACTTTCATCCCCTCAACCACTTTCGTTACACCAACCGTTCCTGTTTCTACTTCCCTTCCCAAGCCAAAACCTCAGCAAAATCATTTTCCCCTACTTATTTTATTGAGTTGTAGGTGTTGTTAGAGCCAGAGATGGAGATTGTGCTAGAGCATCCTGTTGTAGAAAAAATGAGTCGAGCCCGCAAAAGTTCATCATAGTGGCTAAAACATCGTAAGAGAAAAGAAGCTCAAGTTCCAGCAAAGACGTTGAAGAAAGTTGCTTTTGACCCTGAAGGTATGGAGTCCCATACTATAAAAATGATCCCTCAGGTCTAGAAGCCTCAAGGACAAATGGCCCCAAGTTAGTACACTTATGAAGTCATTACAGAGGACTTGATGAAGATTGATACTATGGAGAAGATGGGGAATATATAGGTGGATATGAGCTCTCTTTACCTACACAACGAGCATTATAAGAAAATATTTTTTGAGGTTGAGGCAAAGATTGTTGAGTTAAATGAAGTTCTAGCCAAAAATAGAGTACATATAGAGATAGCAAGATCATATACAGAGTGTTGGGGGTGAAAAGTGGAAGAGTTCTAAAATACAACCAAGGGATACCAGACAACTTGAGTAGGAATAGATAAGCAAGTGCAAGCATTGGTTGCTCAAATTGAAGCTTTATAGAAACAATTGGATGAAAAAGCCACATAGTAAGTGTGCTTCTCCAAGGAGAAAATCAAATAAGCTCATTGCCATTTAACTAAATGTTGTGTGATAGTGGTGGCAGATGCGCTCAATGTTAGGTTGTACATTCATAAGGTCTGATTAATAATTTTCATTGGTGATCGGACCTTGGAGAATGATGAGGAGCAGTTGGAACCCAAGTTGGATATGACACTAAAGATTTAGGCTTTAGATCAATATGACTTCTAAGTTAAGACACTAAGTGGGAGAAATTGAGCTTGGACCAGCACCAGGATTAGCTTCTTTTCCATGTTGGATCTGGCTAGAGAGGGCCAAAAAATAACTACTATGTTTGAGCAGGAGCGTTTGAGCAGGAGCGTTACATTTCACTAGTTTATTTTGAGGCTCTAGTTGATGTTGGGTTATTGAACTTCACTGATGATCAGGGGGAGTTTTTACCAAAGAAAGAATTGGAGGAGGCCTGGCAAAATTTTTTTGAAGATACTTCAGAGATCGATAGTTGGGAGGAGCCAATCACAGAGGAACAAGTACTACCATGCATGGAGAGGCTCACTTGCATCAAATCATCTTTGTTGAAGCTCAGTAAGAGAGCTAATCACATCAACTTGGACCACATTGAGACATTTCACTTTGTCATTGATTTTCTCCAGTATCCTTTGAATATTGATGAAGAGTCTTGGGTCTAGACGGTTGCAGTATATGAGGTTATTGATGCAAGTCTCATCAAGCAAGATCCAAAAACACAAGTGAAAGTATAGCAAAAAAATTCTACAAAAGAGTAGGAGAAATAGACACAAGAGGAAAGAAAGAAGAAGGAGGTTGTTGAATCAAATGTACCACATAATGTAGCCAGTAGTGGTGATAGTTGAGCCCAATGGATGAAGACATGGGGTTGATTACATCTAGATGAATTGAATACGCTAAGAGCCGCCAAAAGTGTTGGTAGTTTTATCACACTAAAATTTTAATTGTAAAATTCAAAGGATAGAAGATGAATGATGTAGTTGTTTTTATTTTATTGTTTTAATGTAATGTTTTTTTTGGTTTCCCTCCTTTGAGTGATTTCACTAAATAAATAATGCTGATTTCATCCCCGAAAATACACAAGTTTTTTCCAGTAAAAATTAATGCAAATCGTAGGTAAAATATAAAGGAGAAAATAAATGGCAAAGAACATCTCAGAATCAAAGAAGCTATGAAAATGGTCTAAATGTTCAAAAAAAATTATTCAGAAGCAAAGCTCTAGTGAAGATAAAGGGGAATATGTTTTCACCCCTATTTTGGGCAAAATACCATATTAAGAAGATTCTACCCAAGTGGAAGCGAAAGTAATGATAAACGCTCAGTTCGGAGTGAAGGACAAATTATACGGATAGAAAAAATAGATAAGTTAAGCACTTTTGCCTAAAAATTACACATTTAAAGTGATTTCATCCTTTTTTGGGGTAAATTACTATTTGAACTAATTTCGGGGTGAAAATGATGAATGGGAAACTGGTCAAATTCAGTCACCCCTAGATAGGGGGTAAAAAATATTTTTGCCCTTCTTCAGGATAAATTTCTAAATGAAGACGTTTCAGGGTGAAAATAAAGCAAAACATGTGCCTTGTGAAGTCAAAGTCAAAATAACCTCCAGTAAGATGTCAAAATCACTTTCACTCTTCTTCGGGGTGAAATCCAAGTTGAGGATATTTTTTTAAGCGTAAATGATGAAGTGACGTCATTTGGATGAAGGTTGCTTCAGTCAAAGTCAAAGCAAATTTAAGTAAGGCGCCTGCCAATGTAATTTCACCCAATTTGGAGCAAAAGTCCTGAAACAGTATCTTTATAAGCTGGTCAAGGTCAAAGTCACCCTAGGTAGGGGGCGAAAATTATTTTTGCTCCTCTTAAGAGTGAAATCAATTATTTTTGCCCATTTTCTCATAGAAGTTGTTTCTATTCTATTTTTCAAGCAAAATTAATTAGGTAAAGAGCAAAAGCATGTTGATGGGAGAAAACACCAAATTGCCTAGGTGAAATCAATTCTTGCCCCCTCCCTTCAACAAAGTTTTCTTTTGAAAGCGCCATTTTTGCTAATATATTTTGAGAAAGATCGAAGACTGGTGGAATTTAATTCTTGAAGAAATAAAATTAATATTTCCATAATTCCTACTAAAGAGATACAAATATTAAATGCTATGTCCCAGATTCTAGTGTGATCTTGTTTATTTTTGAGGTGCCCACCACTAATTTTTTCCTTTTTAAAACAAAGTTGATTTTAGTTGGGTCTCCCCTGGAAAAAATAAAGTCCTGAGGTGTAAAATAATAAAATGGTGACCAGAATTTAATATCCAAGCTCTTGATTGTCATGTGATATTGCTGAGTTTTGATGCACCAACACCTGGAACATTTTTTCTACCATCCATTTTTGCCAATTTCCTAGGTGCACTCCATGAAAAAGGGATTGTTTCTTCCTAAATAATGTTTCGATTTTATCATTGTTATTTTCGATGTGCTCTGGCTAGTCTTGGACTAGATGAAATTTTTTTTTAATTTGCATTTAATTTCAGATGTGAAATCCTCTATAAATAATAAGTATTTTGATGTAAAATAAAAGGATAGATATTCTGCCAAAAAACTCTTTGAGTTCTCTACATCAATCAAAATATTGTTGGCTTCTATTTCTTGGAGTAGTGTTGCACGCTATCACTTTCTACCTAGCATTTATGTTATGTTCATTTCCATTATTAGATAAGTTTAAATTCTGCATCTAAATTTAAGTCTTGATAAAGAGATGAATACTGCAATGTTTATTGGAAGTTATATTTACAGTCTGTGAATGGTTCTGATGCTTTACTTTCTATCGCATGCTAATTAAAACTCAATGTAATTTTTAGCTGCTATTTTATCCCCACCTTTCGTCACTGGCTTATAGCCATATTTCCCATTCCTTTATGTCATTCTCCATATATTTTCTATTACCCTAAACTTTAAACCAAATTAGATTAGTAAGGGAACCAACCCTATATAGATACTGACCCGAAGGACATCTCTCTCCTTCGGCCTTTCAATTTTGGCTTGGTCTAGGGTGCACATATGTTATGTACTTAGGCATATTCGTGACCAATAGGAAGACATTACTAACATACCCACTTCCTCCATCTATGCTAAGATATTTAATTTTACTATCTAGTTGATTCTAAATAAGAGCCTTGAAGGTCTTGAATATCTAAAAAACCTCATTCTAAGTGTGAATGGTGTACAACCATACATATCTAGAATAATCATCAATGAAAAAGAGGAAGTGCCTATTTTCTAAAAGATATGGTGTACCCAAAGGTCCACAAATATCACTATGTATCATCTCCAAGGGATTAGAGGCTCATATTTTAATCCCTTTTGGAAAATATTCCCTATAATGCTTCCCTAGAATTCATCCTTCACATGCACCACTTAGAGGGGATTTACATGGAATCCCAATGGCCATTTGATGTTGACTCATGTATCTTAAATATCCATAGCTGAGATATCACAGTCTATAATTCCATTTTTAACTTTTATTATCCACATGAGCAACCATAGTATCAAATATCTATTTCTAAAAGAGGGGCCATAAGAGGATGACCTTTATTCGAACTTGTACATTTGGTCAAATTCATCATAATAGCTAGAATCAATAGTTTAAATCTATTGTCTATATTCTTAATTACCCATCGATCATGCAAAATTTCTACCTTATTATTATTCTAAGTAATGCAATAAATAGACAAAATATTAGGGCCAACATTAGGAATATGAAGTACCACATTAAAATACAAAATTTTGATGTCTCCACATATTACAACTTGTAATAAAGAATCATATTCAATAATAACATTCTCCATTGAATATGCTTTTTTATAACCTTGTAAGAGATGTTTGTGCTTCATCATGTGTCTAGTTTCCCATGAATATATATTCCACTCATATGAGGAAGTGAATATTCAATATGCTAAATGAATCAATAAATATGCTTGTGAGGTTTCTTGATAAAACTTATCCTCACCTTACGCATAGTAGAGAGAAACATCAACATCTGCTTTCTTGATGCTTCCACAAGTTTTTTTATGTGAATCCTACAAAATTATACCTTACAAATTTCTTTTTATAAAACTCACATTTACACTTCTTGAATGACTTTTTCTCATTCTATTTTGGCTTCTTGTAATTTTACATTTTGGAAATAACTTCCTTTCAATGATTCTGATTGAAAACGTAACTTTGATTACACTTATGTCTTCTATCCCGATGTTACAAAAAGATTTAAAACTTCATCAATTGGTGGTGTAGAGGATTTTGGAAAGTACACACAAAAAATTTCAAAGATAACAACAATTATTTCATGTCTCTAACACATTGTTGAAGATAATATTGAGTAGTTCAACATTATTTTCCTTATTCAATGCTTATTGTCCTCTTCTCTCATTGGAAAGTCCTCTTATAGTCTAGATATCTTCTTGTCGTTTCTTAAAATGACTAATATATTGATCAGTAATATCAAATGAATCCATGGATAAAGTTGTGAGCTCAAACTTTGATTTACTAATTTGTATGTAAGCAATTTGATCACACAAACCCTTAAATTTCTCAAGCAATACTTTAAGGTTCATGGTGTTGCTAACATGAGTGTTGCATATTTTTTCAACATGAAGGGCTATGACACCATGAGCCTCATCATTTTTGTCCTTATAGAGTTTCTTCACTTATTCAATATTAATATCATGAGGCTCTTCATACACACTTGAGTAACTACTTGATTTGGGGTAAAGGTTCATATTGATTTTCCAGGTAGCATAGTTTGGACCACTCAACAAGAGCACATGATGATACATGACTATTCTTCCAAAATACAAAACCCTACATGCAATTATGAAAACCAATGCAAGTATCTTAAAAAAATTATGATTTGAAAAAATAATTAAAATGTTTTTGTATGCAAAATTTATGGTCCTCCAAAGTTTTTCCCTAAAATTGCAAATAATGCTTGCAAATCCTTTGTAAAAATTAAAATATTTTCAATACCTATAGTGAATGAGAGACTATTATGTGTTACTGCATGAGTTTTTAAGGACCAAGTATGTGTTGATTGTGCATTCTACCAATGAATCACATGATACCACTTGTCATGATCTGATTTAATATTTGATCTATAAAACCACTACATCACTTGTTGCTTCTTAATTTACTCTAAAATTTATGCATTGCTACGCTACTTGTCAATTTTAATGAGATGGTAAAATATGATTGGTCGATGACATATCTATACAAGCAGAGTGACATACAACCTTCCATATCAATTATTGTATGGCTTACCTATCAACCCATTCAAAACTTATAATGTTAACATTTACATGAATATGTGTTACCTTCATATTCATGCACTGACTACCACATCATATTTGTGTCAATTCTAATTGCCATGTGTCATGCCATATCACCTATATGGACTACCATATAAATTGTATATTTCCATGTTAGATATATAGACTACCATGTATCACTTTGGGATCCATGCACTAAATACCATGTTAGTCATATAGATTACCACATATCCTTCATATATTGTTGCCATGTTATCAATTTCCTACAAAGAGGTGATGTCATCCACTACTATGTCATCATTTGGTGCCAAATAACCATGGTGTGCCATGTCATTGTAGGGTGCCAACCCATCAAGGGATGTGCTAACATCATAATAAAAAATAATTTAACGCTAGGGGTATTCAAATTAAGGACCTCCCATCTATCAAGTCTCAACTTGGGCTTGGCTAGCCATCTCCTCAAGCACTCTACTTGGGAGATAAAAGGTAAGTATTATATTTAAACTCATAACTATGGGAAATAATCCCCTTTTACTTATTTCTAATGCAAACATGTTTCGATGCATCCTATTCTTCCTTCCAGAATAAGGAGTATTTCTTGGCATATTCTCAATTAAAATTCTAATATTTTAATTTTGAAGGGAAAAAGGAAAAATTTTTAGACATGAAATTAAGGTATTTAGAGGCAGAATAAGAAAAAGTTTTGAGCTAGGAACCTCCTAAAGTTTCATAAAAAATACAAAAATACCAACATTTTATTCATATTTATCATGGTTTTCCCTACATAACCTTTTTGTTGAATATAACCAATCAAGACATCCTCTCATGCTCATGCAATAAAAAAGTTGATAGATATTTTTTCCAACTTTGTCAAGTGGCACAAAGGTCTTTGTTAAGTAGGAAGCCTTCCCATGGCTTCTCTAGTACCAAGGGCCTACCTAAAGATATTCAACATTCTATTTTCTTCTTTCACCATAACCAAATAGTCTATCTTCTCATTTGTTCTACTATTGGACACAAGTGTTAGAATTAATGTGCACTATGCCTTCTTTAGTTTGACACTTGTAATTATCTTTGACATTTATCATATTATCCATCTAGGCTTATGCATATATATTTTACTCATTTGTTGTATAATATATCTCATCTTTATACATTCCTAACATTTGGTATTAGAGCGGGTTCGCTGTCCTGCCCTTGTGAGCTTGAGGAGGGATTTCCCTCATGAAAATCCCCCCTCATTTTTTCCTCCCTCATTTTTTTTTCCATTTTTCTTTGAAACCAGAGAGTATGCTCTCCATTGTATACAATGGATCAAAAACTAGAAGCTTAAGATATTAATGGCTGCAAATGTGTTTTTGAGAAGTATCCATTCACAGAAGTAGTTTCTTGTCAAAGAAACAAAAAACGGGATACTAAAATATTTATCTACTACATTTTTTTTACAGGTGTTGATTATTAATGTTTCAAAATAGTGGAAGAGATCCGTTATGCTTTGCAGGTCAAGGCCATTTTTACTCTTTGGAGACGTTGGAGAGAAGCGCTTCTCTTTGTACCCGCGAGCGATCTCGAGAAGGCATAAGAGTTGTGTTTAATGTGATGGATATTTTATTTTCATCGCAATGGCATTTTACAACATGGAGGCACTGTAGCTACCACTACCACTTGTAGGCTTTGTACATAAACTAAAAGCAACATATTTTTTCACTGGAAGCCAGACTATAGAAAGCGCTTAATTTTTTTTTTGATAATGAAGATCGTGGCCTCTACCTTGCAGTCGAAGATCAGCAGATGGGTGCCAAATGTTATTAGCATTCTAGTTTTTTCCATAGAAGATCTTTACTTGTGTTAAACATCCTGCATGCAGCTCAATGACCAAAATGTGTGCAATCCTAGGTTTTCACTACTGTTCTCTTACACTACAACTACAATGCGGGAACTGATGTCAAAAGTAGCACTGTAACCATAGCCTATTTTTCATATGTTGGCCGCATATTTTGAAGAGCATGTTATGGCGTTGCTTTTGCTGGTGAGATTCTACCGGTTGCGGGTGTTAACAACTTCTATTTTCCTTGTCACCCTTGACTACACCTATTTTTCCACAAAAAATACGATGCAAGAGTGGTAGAATGTAGTGTGTTCCATTTTTTAAAATTTATGTCAAATGTGTTTTCTTCGTCATCATGCCAGTATTACCGGCCTGAGCAATCACAGTGACAGATGCAATTGAGCGAGCCGTGGAGTAGGTGCAAGATGCTGATTTTTCTCTATTGGTGGGCAAAGTTTTGAAACCGAAAGTAGGCATCATTTTGCATCATATCCATGGGCCTTTAATCTCGGGTTATATTCCACGATATGTTTTGTTGTTAAAGTTTTCGGTGCTAAAAAAATATAGTCAGATTTGGTGGTAAACCTAAAGCATTGCGTGATCAAGGCGGGCTGAATATTTATTCTCCTTAGTAAGAAAAGTCATCCAAGAAAAGTATCACAAGAATGTGATGATTTATTTGTTAATGAGACCCAGATTTGCATCAGTGCGATGACACGCATCTCTGGATTGATGCACCAGTTATACTATGATTGCATAACCTACCACAATGTGGATGCAGATGAGCGGTCGTACAAGGAGTTTGTCAAATAATTCATTGAACTCTTGAAAGGAGCATTGATTTAATCAGTGTTTGTGATGTGATGAAGCCACAATCCACCTCAATTTACATGCAAGCTAACTTTGTGTTAAATCTAGAACATTCAGGGATAGTTATTTTTGTGGATATTCTGCATTCTATTGATGAAGAAGAGGCAAACAAATGTAAGCTCACCTAGGATTTTGATTGACGAAGATTCTAGCATAGGGGTATTTTGTATCCTTTGAGTTCTCAAGCTGCGTGTGCATGTGTTAGCATTTGTCGTTGTTTTTTTTATTATTTTTGGTTGAAGATAGAATATTTCATTCATAGATTAGGTGATAATATTCTAGTAGAATTGGCATGTTTAGTATTTGTTTTGAGATGGGCTCTTTATTTTTTGTTTTGTTTTTTGGAGGAGCTGCACAATTATCACTAGGAGCATGCCAAAATTTCATTTGAAAATATTTACAATGTGTGACCACCATTTGTTTCAGGCACCAGAAAGCACGATAAGTAAATAGTGGTTCCTATTGTTTTCCACCATTGGAGCATGCACAATTATTTTTTAATGTCGTAGAAGAGAGTGCAGGTGGCGTTATGAGTTGCGGTTGACCGTTCACAGTGATCGTAAAAATAATATCTGCACATGACCGATGAATTTATAAAGATAAGATTGACCCCCACGTTAGGCGATCTTATCTAGTTTTTTCTGTTATGAATACATATGCTCTACAATTAAACTTAGGTTCAAGACAGCAACAGTGAAGGATGTGGTGTGTATACGATCGTTCATTTTTTGTAGTGTGTATATTTTTTTAATGGTGCCCTCCTTCCATATGATTTCCTTCCTACGTTCTACGGTCGAAGGTAGACTCAGGTCCTACTACGAAGCCAAGGTAACCTCCCTCCATGTGACCATTGCGGAACACACTCGAATTCAATGAGATATGAATGTGAAAGTGTTAATATATATCCAAGATAGAGAGAAAAATATTGTGATGTTGTAAGTGCATTATATCTAATTTTTTTGCATGCATGGACTTGGAAAATAGATATAACGTCTGGCTATGTTTGTTTCACGTGTGTAACCTATGGTCCTGCATGCTTCGTGGTCCCACAAAATTAAGTATTTTTATGCTTCATGGCCAAGATATCCACCTTCGGAGAACTTTACAGTGAGTAGCCATTAATTTTGCATAGTTTTATCCCTTCAATATATTCATGCTATTATTGTTTGATGTAAATTATATTTTTAAATGCATATTGATCAAAGCATAAGGAAGGTTATATTTAGTTTAATTATGAAGTCTTCAAATTATGAACGTGTATGGGAGTATTAAATAATGAGAAAGTGACTAGAAGAGGGGCATATTTTATTAAAGTGGAATACCACTTTAATTTTACTTTGTATGGAGAATTTGAGATTGGCTGGATATATGCTTTTATTACCATTTGTTTAAGGCCCAAGTGCCCCATGTAATATCTCTTGCGAGGGAAAATTGAGATGCCATTTTTTGAAGGCCTCATTGGAGTAGAATATAGGGGTATTTATAGTCATCAGAAAGGTTTTTTCGAGAAAAACACATTGGTGGTGTCCATTTGTAATTTTGAGGTTTTTTCCTCTACATTTTTTAGCCTCAAAGTTATGTACCTTAGAGTGCACTTTTGGTTGTACCCGACACTCCCAAGGAAAATTGTATGTGATCCTAGTATCTAGTCACCTTATCTAGAGGACTTGGTGGATGCAGCATATGGTTACCCATGTATTCTGGTAGGATGAGGAGGTCACAATAAGGACACTTACTCTAGGGACTACAAACATAGACACCCTAGACTCTATCCAAGGATATTTTCATATCAACTTCTGAAGACTAAAGATGAAGACAGTTTAGAAGATTTTATTCTCTCCTTTATTCTTCTCCTCCATATTTGGATTCTATAGCCCATTTTGTTGTATTGGGTGCATTTTTAGCAGAGACCGAAACTCTTATATGGCTCGTTTTTTATTTTGTATTAAGGTGCATTTTTGGCAAGACCGACACCTTCTAGATTGAGTTCACCATTAGGGAGGAATGATATTCATGGTGAATCTAGTCAGTGACCTACGAGAGGCAACATACCTAGAGGATGACCTACATAGGCAAAATACTCGTGGAAGTGGCTCACCCTGAGACACCTAGGATGACCTTGAGGTACTTAAACGACTGACCTAGTGGCAATAGATCCAAGGAAGTGGTTGACCCTATGGCAACAGACTAATATGTATACGTCGTTGATCTAGAATTATTCACAATTGGAGATCCAAGCGCAGAGAGCACGAGCTTAGGCCAAATCATGTAATAAAGGAGGATGATAGGGTTCTTTTAGAGAAGTCAACATTAAAGGGGAATGTTACCTAATTTTGACTTGTTTTTTTATAGTTAGGATAGTGCACATTAAGGGGGAATGTTAGAATTAATGTGCACTATGCCTTCTTTAGTTTGACACTTGTCATTCTCTTTGACATTTGTCATATTCTTCATATAGGCTTATGCCTATATATTGTACTCATTTGTTGTATAATATATCTTATATTTATTCATTCCTAAAAACAAGAAGATGAAAGATAAACAATGTTTTTTTGAAAAACCATAGAAAAATAAATGAGGTTCTAAAATAATCTTTAAAAAATCAATCTTAAAAGGAGGACATCCAAGGTCTGAGGTGTAGACCAATTGGATCATCCAAACCCCATAAGGGGGGTGAAGGTCCAAAGTTCAAATCTTGGGCCTCGTCGGACTGAACGCTTGTCCCTTTCCTGGTGATTTCAACAGCGTAAAAGGTTTAAAATGATTGTGGCATGGTGGTTATAGGGGCGGATTGCGTGAAGATCTGTGTGGTGGATTCTAGGGCGGACAAAACAGAATACTGTGGCGGCCATAAAAGCTGGATAGCCTGCTCGGATTCGTGGCGGCTACCGATTCCACCATGTAAATTAAAAAAAGAAAAAAGGACATCCATCTCATTAGAAACTAAAAATATATTTAGTGCTAATTAGAGGAATAAAGGAACATATCAGTGAATGTTTATCCTAGAACAAATCTACTAATTTTGATCCATGTCTATCTAGGGTTTTATTAGAGAACTCTACATCCAATCTTGTCATCAGATTTCAAAAAATACTTCTTAGCTACTCTAATCACAACTTCCCTTGGGAGGAGCTATAGAAGCCAAACTATTAATAAAAGCAATTGTGTAATGGAGATTCACACCTCTAATACCATGTTAGATTTCATAGTATATTCTAGAAATAAATATAATCAAACATTATCTAGTATTGATTGAAAAGAATTACATAGAATGAAGAATGAAGAACACATAAATATGAGGGGCATTAATATCCAAATACAAGCTATCTTTAGCTCAAGATTATTATATTAGCCTTCAAGAATAAAATATTACAAAATACTAAAAAAGTGTTTTTATAAAGTTACATGAACCGAAAGAGAAAATATGAACAATACATGTGCAAAATTTGATCGTGGTCTCAAGAGAAGCTTAATTACCAAATATTCCATAAAGACATATACTTGTAGTACCTGTGTAGAACCATCTTATATAGGGCTATATTTATGGTATTTTAGTGCATTACAAATCATTTTGTTGCATTAATAGAGTGCCATAACCTAGTATTTTTTAAGAATCATTTAAGCCTCACATTGGTGACATAAGAGTAGCATATAATATTGGTGTTATATTGATAATCATTTGAAATTAAGAAATAACAATTAGTTATTTTATGATTAAAATTATTTTTTATTAATCAATTAATTACATTTCAAATAGTGATAAATTATTAATTAGATATAATTTATAATGATTATTTATAAGTAGTTAATTAATTAATTGTATCAAATGATATTAGCTCAACTGTTAGATTCCTTGACTCTCAAGGAGGAAACCAAGGTTTGAATCTTGTCAAATAATACATGCATAATTAACACGATTTTATAATACCATTATTTTATCATAATGTAATATGAATATCTCATATAACCCATTTAAAAAAGTAATTAATTTATTTTTATTTTTTCAATCACAACCATTATAATTAATTAATTTCTAACTTAATTAGTTAATTGAATACAATTGATACATTAATTAATTGAAATTTAATAATGTGTTCTACTCCTTATTATGCTTCTATTTGATCATCAAATTCCCTCCTTATGGTTGGTCTAATTACCGTATTTCCTTTCCATACCTTCCTCTAACTATAATATAAAAAAATATTATAGAATTAAAATTAGAACTTAGGATTATATAAAAAAGGTTATTTTTTCAAGTCACTTTTTAACATAACATATGCAAGGTATCTAGTTGCTTATTCATATTCTAAAGCAATTGGTATTTGATGTTCTATCTTATGCATAAAACAATACTAAATTTTTATCTAAATATAATTATTTATATATAAAATTTAGTTTAATAAATCTCACAAAATAAGCATATAAAATAAATCTTTTCATGCTTAAAAATATTATGGTTTTTAGACTCAATCTTAGTCTATAACATTTGTATTATCATCCACATGCATCTTTTTTTATCTTACCAACGTTATTTTTAAAATCAACAAAGATCTAATTTTTACAAAGAAAAATAATTCATACGACAATAGAATAATAATCACTTATTAAAATATTATTTAAATAAGTTAGGTGTTGTAGATGAGTTGAAGAAGAGGGTAATCTTTCAAGGGAGGTCTTAGGTTCGAATCTCCACCCTCCCAAAAAGTTGAATTGGGTACCCAAAATTCAATTGATAATGTTGGTGCAAGCAAGCCCGGATGTGACTCCCGACCCTCAAAAAGTTTTAGTTTTAAAAATATATATTATTTAAATAAATAACTAATATTAAAAAATCCTATAACATTCATATTAATGAGTCGGAGATACAATGGAATTAAATGGCATTACATGTACTCAAATCTTTTCAATCTAGAAGCAAACGTTAAGGTGAGGCCTTGGAATGATGTGATAATATTTTTTCCCTTCAATATTAATTTTACCTAAGGTACCTTGTTTTTTTTTAAGGTTTTCAAAAATTATTTTTTGGCAAGTAAAATTGCTTAAAAGTGGATTTTAATGGATCCCAAAACCAAATACAATACATAATAATGAAACATAGGAAAAGTACTGACCTGTACAAGTGCTAAACCTTAAACCTTAAAAAATAAAAAAAAATCCACGTAAGGGTTGCAAAGCCAAACCTAAATAAAAAAAAATACAGCTCAAAACTCATGCAGGGGTTGCCTTGACTATTACACGTATAATATTATTGTAGACCCTGCCAATAAACCCACACATGGGTAATAAGTAAAATTGTAGAGTCTATGAAATAAACCTACGCAGGGGTAAACCTAAAAACCCACACAGAAGTAATGAAAAGATACTAAAAAAAACATTAATTCTACACATCAGAACATAGTCAGGAAAACAAAAAGAATAAAGTGAAACAAGAACTGAGGAAGATACTTTAAAAAAAGACATTAATTCCACACATGGGAACATAGTCAGGAATACAAAAAGAATAAAGTGAAACAAGAACTAAGCAGTCCTCAAATCTAAGCTTCAATAATATCTTCTTTGGTATGAAGATCATCAGCAGCATGATGGAGCAGAGGACACACTGAACAATAATCCAGATCTCCCAACGATTGCACACAAAGACCCAATCGCACACGCAGAGATAAAGCCAATCAATAGTGCCAGGACTGAGGCTCGAATTGAAGATATAGGTTGATGAATCACAAGGATTAAGCATCATGACAATCACGGTCGTGTTGGAAACATACTCACAAGAGATATAAAATAATAGTAAAGTAATAACATTTAAAAACAATCATAAAAGTCAATGGTTAGTTGAAATATATTTGAAGAAATAACTAACACTAAAGAAATTAAAATCTCGTCAGGTTCTTGTAAAAAATAAATATCTTCTAATAAAAGATTATTTTCATTTTATAATAAATATGTGTGAATTGTCCCAATTTAACAAGGTATTGTAAGATATTAAATGATTATATTACAAAAGTTTGTCAATATCAAAGTATAAATTAAGGTGAGAGTTGTAGGGATAATGTGTTGTCATAGTCCTCAATATTAACATCACTTAAAGGTACCTTTGTGTTCTATGGGTACTAATAAATTTTAAATATGATCTAATTAATAATTTAAAAATAATTATAAAAGTTAGTGATTATTTATTATTAAAAATATTTAAAATTTATTAATTTTTTTAAATGAATAATATTAATATAATAATTTTTTTATAAATTTCTTATAACAAATATATTTGCTAGTGTTAATATTGTTTAAAGTATTTTGTTTTGTAGTCCCCATTATTTATAAATATTGTTCAATTAATGAAATTAAAAATTATACATAAAAGTAGAAATTAGTAATACTAACAAGGATTTCATGAAACCTTTTCTTATAGTAAATATTTGTGTGTAGTCAAATGATATGAGTTAAAGTGAATGTGGAATGTAAATGGTTCAAATATTGCAAGGAAAATACATATAATTGTCAAAAATACCACTATATTGTTTATTGAAAACCATGGTAATATGGTATGATGAAATACATATGGGATCCCAAGATAATGTGTCTGCAAATTCCTTGTTTGTAATATTAACATCACTTACGGTGCTTGTGTTCTTTTTGGATCCTCATATATTATATCTTATCTAATCAAAGATATTTAAAATATCGTAGAACATGATCACTAATTATTAAAATTTATTTTAAAATAACTAATATTAATGTAATAAAATTCTCATGAATATCTTATAACAAATATTGTTTCTAGTATGGGAACAAGTGTGTTCTTGAAGCAAGCCTCACCTTCTCGTTTTAGAAAGTAAGTAGGTGTTATGGGTGTGAGCAAAAAACATGAGCAAGATGTGAAGTGTAATCAAAGAGTGAGTGCTACTCCTTATTCCAAATCTTAGGAGAAACTCAAAAAATAAGGAGTGAGTGCTACTCCTTATTCTCATGAATATCTTATAACAAATATTGTTTCTAGTATGGGAACAAGTATGTTCTTGGTGCAAGCCTCACCTTATTGTTTTAGAAAGTAAGTAGGTGTTATGGGTGTGAGCAAGATATGAAGTGTAAGCAAGGAGTGAGTGCTACTCCTTATTCCAAATATTATGTGAAACTCAAAAAATAAAGGATTCATGTAAAGAAAATCTAGGTAACATGACACAAAATTCACTTTTGAAAGTCTTAACTAGAAGTAACATTGCCCTAGTTGGAAGTATGGATTTCCTATTTGGAAATAAGAGGAGGATCGAATCTATGGAAAACTACATTTCTACATAGTGAATACCACACTAGAAGTTATTATCAAGGATGAGATGATCAAACATGATATATGGTTCTTAAAAATAGAGATTTAATATATAATTTCCATGCATATTGTCTAGGATTTTTGAAGATTCAAAATTAGATCAAGTGGAAGTAGGGATTGAACTCAAATTACTCCATGAATCTTCTTCTAAAAGTATTTTTCCATATCATATTCTCTAGTTATAAAATAAGGGATAAAATAATGGAGGGTGACCCTTAGTTTAGGGTAAATATACATTATATTAAATACCATGTGATGCGGGATTATAACAGTCCTATTTTGTGTAATAAATATGTTGTCCCCATTGTATTTTGTCTACTATATGTCTTATATTTGGTGTGTATAAATTTCATAGGTCTAACATTATACATGTACCTCCCTTTATCCTAAATTCTAGTGTTTAGATTTATTTTTATGTTTTATGATGATAATTGAAGAAATTACTAAGTTCTTATGCTTTTTGATTAACTAACTCTTACATGACTAGGATGTTTTCTTGAAATATTGAGCTATTATAGAAAGCTTATTGTCATAGGTCTCCTACAAAAATATTATTGCTACAAGTCTTTCTGTTGATATAGGCTTACTGCATAAAGTCTACTACTATAGATTTATCTCTCATTATAGGACTACTATATAAAGTTTGTTGCTATAGCTATATTTTCTTTTATATGCCTACTATAGAAAGCTTGCTATTGAAGATATACTATAAAAATTATGTTTCTACAATTCTATTGTAGAAAGTTTCTATATGATCTATTATAGAACATGACAAGGTGGCATATAATCACTATTATTCTAGACATCAAACCTATTAAGGTAGAATATGGATATTTATTGAATGTTTTGTAGCAACATCAAGAAGAAATAAAACAACCAGGGTTATGCATAAGATATCGGTCCTAAAATGTATTTATAAAAATGAGATGAATCAGTTTCAAAATACAGGTAAATAGTGTCCAAACTCATGTAGAAGACATGAAAAATTATATTTTTTCACCAAAATATATAAAAATGTGGCGAATTTATAATAATATTTAAAAAAAATTGTAAAAATTAAAAATGGACTAAATTAAATAGAATGTAAAGCCATGGTAGCACTGAAATATTGCAGTTTTATTTAATTTTCATCTTTACATTTCAAAATTCAATATTTACAATGTATACTAGATCTTCTGCTTGAGCAAGATGGGTCCAAGAAATATGTATATGTATATACATTACCTGATGGCAGCATGCACAATGTTGTAACTTGTTATTGTTTTTCCTATTGTTCTTGTTCTACCAGTTTACCATGATTATGCAAATTATATCATTTTTGAAGAGCTCTACATGAATCATTGGAATAATTTATGCAACGCTATTCAATGCAAGGGGGGTTTATAATTAATTGTTGTTTGAATATTTTCTTGAGCTGCTTGAAAAACCCAAAAATCATTGCAATAGTCACAACAATCACCACAAAAACCATAGCAACATTCCCTAGAGACAACACAATATCAAATTCAGAACATATACCACCATTTTGAATGTGATGAATGGGGTGATGGTGGTAATATTTTATCCATGTTTGGAACACTATTCTAGAACAGGATGAAATATTTCAAGAAATTTCATTTAAGGGTATGAGCAATAGAGAAGCATGTGGTTGATTGGCCATAAACGTGTAAAATATAGTCAACTCTATGTGTGTATTTATAGAAAATCTTACGAAAGATGATCGGTTGCATCACTAATGATACTTTGATGATCGAAAATATTGTAATTGATGATAGACTACCAGTAGCATCACAAGTTATGACAAACGATCGATAGCATCACAAATCGTGATAGATAAATATTATCATCACTAACTATATACCCCCAATAGTTTTCATATTAAGTATATATACTAGGGGTATAATAGGTGATTTTGTTAGTGTAAATAAATTTCTTTATAATTTCAAGGTAAAAAGGTCCACTATTATTAGGGGTAATGTTGGAAATTTAAACTTAAAATGGTCAAATTATTATAAAATTAAGGTGAGCCAACCTAGAAATATTTTTGCACCCAAAAATTTTGAGCTAATGGGCCTTGGTCAAGGGTCACCATATTCACCAATTCCAAATTTTGAAAATCTAAATATATTTAATTAACAATAATTTGTTGTTATGCATAACCCTGAAAACAAACATAACACCAAAATCCAAAAGGTAACAACCTTTGGAAGAAATAAAACAAAAAATTTGAGAAAGGTATCAACCTCAAGAAGGAACAAAAAAATAGAATCTGGAAATGAATACGTGTAACCACTCCAAGAGAGAAGAGAAGGATTTTTTGTGATGAAGTAACAAGTTGTAACAATTTCAAGGAAACAAGAGAACATAATTTAGAAAAATATAAGCAACTGTTATAGAGACAAGTCAAGAAGAACATGATGCAATAAACTCAAAGAAAGGACAAATAGGTGAATGAATGAAGATAAAAGTTTTCATGTCTTCACTCAATCAATATGGTTACATCCAAAATAGTTGTGATAATTATAGCTTTGTTATATTTCTAGCCAATTTTGGGATATCCCCAACACAACTTTGTCATTTGTGACTAGAATGTAATGGCTATTCCTCTCCCTATATAATGATAAGTATGGTGATATATATGGAATTACATAAAGTATGTGATATAATGGGTTTTTTCAAAAGAGTGTAACTTATATGATCCATTGTTTTTATATATATATATATATATATATATATATATATATATATATATGGTGTGTCTATTGTGAAACCTTTTGCAACAATCTTCAATTGTTGCGAAAAAATTATTGTATTTAAGTAGGTATTAAATCTATCAATAAATGTGTATTCTAATTATTCTTAAGGTTGTTTGCTAAGAAGGGGTCATATCTCATTTATTCTAAACTTGGGCCTTCATGGATAGTTGAGAGTTAGATGATTCTCTCTAGTTTTGATTTATGAATTAAGATTAATAAGTTTCTATTGCAAGTTATGTATTTTACTTTCCTAATATAGTCCTTTATTGTAATAGCTAGATCTTAATTTTTAATTGGTTTGTAATCTTTTTTTTTTTTTGTATTACTTCTAAGTTGATTTTTAAGTATTTCCGTTAATTAGGTTTGGTCAATCATCAATGTTCTACAAAAAAAAAGGACTTAGGTAGTACACACTTGATGTGTCTTTGATTAGACACTATAGGAACAAGGCTATTAGGAGACCTTTGTAGCTAGTGGTTGACCCTTGTTCTCCCTAGTCATACATTCATAAATGATACATGCAAGTCTATAGTCTAGGTGTAGTAACTAAATCTTAGGATTATTCTAGGACATATATAATAGGTGCCTTGTAGACTAGGAAAGAAAATTTTCCATATAAATAGTACATAACACCTCATAAGTCTTACTATACTTGGACTAAGAATTATGAAGTAACACCATCACAATGGAGTGAGAATTTATTTATGGATACAAAAACTATTAAAATGCTTTTCATGCAAATTAGACTTTTTGGACATCCTTATTAGCTCATCAATAAGGATGTTTGAAAAATATTGGCAATAATATAGGGGAGTTTTTCTAGGAGAGACCAACTACTAATGATAAAAGGTATATCTCAAAACCTTTATTGAAATCCATTAGGATTAAATCTAAAATAAGAGAATGGGATCAACAAGTGGATTATGAAAATATTGCATTATGATGTTACAAATGTATGATATTAGGCACATGGCAAGAGATTACAAAGTGAAAATGATGGAGAAATAGATGGATTTTTTTAGGAAATAGAAAAACTTCAATATATAACAAGGAGATCATATCAAAATAGAATTTGGGTCAAATCTAGGATTTTTCACTCCTAAGAAAGTGGTAAAGAAAATCCCTCTACATCATCAAAAGGGTAAATATAATTATAGTTTAATCAAGTTAATTATTAGAAGGAACAAAAGATACAACAGATGATGAAGTACAATGTACAAGTTCAAATTTAAATGAATTTAAATTTTGTAAATCCAACTGCAAGAGGTCAGAACAAATACCTCCATTCACATGAAATTTACAAACAATTAAAAAAATAAACCTGTAATGTTTTCTTTTTCATTCTTGGATCCACCTACACGGGAAATATAAATCCCAAGGGGAAACCCTAAAAATTAAAATTCTAAAGATAAGAAAGCACTATTTTTGGCAAATTTTCATTTTTAACCAAAGACCTGCTACTTTTAATAACTTAGGAGAAAACTAAAAAAATACTAAAATCCATTTTCAAGGCACTAGATGAAGGAATTAGGGCCTAAAAACACATTGAAAAGGTATAAAAATGATGATATGGGTCCCTTTGTGACCTAGCCATGACATTGTCCTCCTCAATATCTAGATCCTCATAAAATCTCAAGTAAATCTGATGATTGGATCAAAAGTAATGTCATCCAAAATATATGCTCCCACATCATTCTCCTCTGGTTTAAAATAACTCTACTCTTGCAAGTTCCTCTATTCAAACTTTTACAACTTTCTGTTATCAATATTTTTTCAATTTCCACTATGAAATCCAAGTATTATCTTCTTTTTGTAAACCTTCCCATTGTACCAAGTATTTTTTGTAGTTTCCCTACCTGGTATTGACTATCTTCTTATCAAGTACTTGCATAATTTTTGCTTTCTTCTTCTTGGGTATTTGATGCTCCCATTTTATGTCCTCTTCTTCTTCAAATTCATCTTCATCCCCATGAAATTCATACAAATCTATAACATTAAAAACTGATGAAATATCAAAATTAGTAAGCAACTCCACTTTATAGGCATTATAATTCATCTTCTTCAAAATTCTATATGGTTCAATATTCTTATAATTTAATTTATTATATGTGCCCTTCAAAAACCTCTCCTTCCTAAGGTGAAACATCACCATGTCTCCCACCTCAAATACTTTTGTTCTACTTGCATCTACTACTATTTTATACTTTTCATTACTATCTTGCAATTTCTTTCTAACACCTTGTATGTGCTCGGTAAATGCCTCTACATCATCACTAATTTTACCTTAAATAGGTAGATCAATCAGATCTAGGACACCATTGGGATTCTTACTATAAATGATCTAAAAATGATATTTTCTTATTGACTAAACTATTATATGCAAACTCAGTTTGTGGTAAGGCTAAGTCTTACTGTTTTGGTTTTTCTCCAACATTACACCTTAGAATATTTCCCAAAATTTTGTTTACTACTTCCATTTTCCCATCAGTATAGGGGTGATATGCACTAATAAAATGTATCTATTTCCCCATATTCCTCTGCATTGTCCTCCAAAAGTGACTCAGAAACCTTGTGTCCTGATTTTAAGTTATCATTTTTGGAACACCATGCAGTTTAACAACTTCTCTAAATAATAAATCTACAACTCTAGTAGCATAATTAGTTTTCTAGAAAGCAATTAAATGTGCCATCTTAGAAAACCTATCTACTACAACAAAAATTGAATCCTTACCCTGTTGTGTGTTAGACAATCCCAATACAAAATCCATGCTCAAATCTTTTCGTGATCCTGTAGTAACTAATAAAGTCATATAAAACCCTATATTTTGTGCATGACCTTTAGCCATTTGGCACACTCTACATCTTAACACAAACCTGGTTATTTCCCTCTTTACCTTTGACTAATAATACTTCTCCTCTATAATATAAATCGTCTTGCTCACTCCAAAGCGCATAGCCAAACCTCCATTGTGTAGTTATCTAATAATTTTCTCCCTTATTGAACCAACAGGAATGCACAACTGCTTCCATTTAAATAAATAACCATTTTGCATCAAATAATCACAAAAAACACTACCAACTTCTCCCAACACTAGATTCTTACACTACTTCACAATATTATCAAAATTTGGATCATAATCATACATTTTCTTATTTTTCTCAATTCCAACTACTTCATGCTCCATAGTAGTCAATAATAATACATGCCTACTCAAAGAATCAACAACTTGATTTTGCTTATTTTACTTATTCTTCAAAACAAATGTATACTCTTGCAAAAATTATACCCACTTTGCATACCTACTATTTAATTTCTTTTGGGTATTTACATACCTTAATGCTTCATGATCAGTAAATAACACAAACTCTTTAGCTACTAAATAATGTCTCCAGTGTCTCAATGCTTGCATAATAGCATAGAATTCCACATCATAAGTAGAATATTTCTTCTTTACCTCATTCAATGTTTCACTGAAGAATGATACAGGTCACCCTTCTTGACTCCACACAACTTCAATTCCCACATGTGAGGCATCACAATCAATCTCAAAAAGTTTTCTAAAATCTAGCAATATCAAAACAAGCACTTATGACACCTTCTTCTTCAATATTATTCAAAACTCTTTGTTGCTACTTTTGTCCACACAAATTCTCTCCCCTTCATGCATTCTGTTATAGGTACAACAATGCTACTAAAATTATTTATAACTTTTCTATAAAATATCACCAAGCCATGGAAAATCCTCACCTTTGTCATGTTTCTTGGAATGGACCATTCAAAAATTGACTTCACCTTCTCTTCATCCATCCTTATTCCATCCTCTGAGATTACAAATCCCAAGAACACTAGACTCTTCTAAAGGATTATATACTTCTTCAGATTGACATACAACTTCTCTTTTCTTAACAAATCTAACATTTATTTCAAATGCAACAAGTGTTCTTCTTCATTCCTACTAAATATTAGAATGTCATCAATATACACAACCACAAAATTACCAATAAATTCCTATATTATTATGTTCATCATCCTCATAAATGTACGTGATGCATTAGATAATCCAAAAGATATCACCAACTATTAGTACAACCCATCTCTTGTATTGAAAGTGGTATTCCATTCATCTCCTTCCTAGATTTGAATTTGATAGTATCCACTACATAAATCAATTATGCTAAAACAACATTCTCCTGCTAGCACATCCATCATATCATCGAGTCTTGGAATTTGAAACTAGTATTTGATTATAATTTTATTGATTTCCACACTATCCACACACATCCACCATGTATCATCTTTCTTCAGTGTCAATAGTGTTCGAGTTGCACACAAACTCCTACTTTCTCCAACAACTTCCTTCTTTATCAATTTTATCACTTGTTTGTTCAACTCCTCATTCTACATGGGAGTCATCCTATAGACTACTTGATTTGGAAGAGATGATCTAGAATTAGATCAATATGATGTTGAATATCATTTTTAAGGGTAATCTATCTGGTAATGCCTTTGGTATAACATTTGCATACTCTTTTACCAACTTTTTTGTTGCAATTGGTATAGCAACATCTGTGTTATCCACCTTATTTGTTGTAAACACAACAAAAACTAGCTTCCTTTATCCTTATGACAAACTCCTTAGTTATCAATAGTATTTCACTAGACCCTTCTTCCTTATGTGGTAATAAGACCACTTTTACTCCATCCTTCCAAAATGTGTAATTATTCCTTCCCCTATCATGGGTAGCCTTCCTGTCATATTTCCAAGGCCTCCCCAACAATGTGTGATATGCATCCATAAAAATTACATCACACCATACTTCATCCTTGTAGGTATTCCCAATTTAAAAATTAGCCATACACCTCTTATCTACAATTACCTCATTCCATTTCTTGAACCACGATATGTGGTAGGGATACGAGTTCTCACACTTCAAATTAAGTTTTTGAACCATTTCATTTGAAACCATAATTTCACAATTACCACTATGAATAATTATCTTACATGCCTTTCCTCTATATGTGCATCTTGTTTGAAAGATATTCAGATGTAGCAAGGAATAGCCACCATCATTGTCCTACACTTTCTCCTTCATTAGGATGATCATCATATTCATTATGAGATTTTTCCCTACATATATAGCAACTTCTATCTCAGAATGCTCTTTTGCCTCATCCATATTGACTCTATCTTGTTCTCCCTATCTTCTTTCTTATGTAGGATAGTTTGGATACTTAAAATCTCTATGCCCTTCCTCACTGTATCTATAACAAGTATATTACCTTTGTATACCATCCCAATTTTATCCCCTACCATAGCCTCTTTCTCTCTAAAATCCTCCATCTCTCTAGTGGTTACTTTGACCCTACCTAGACTCTTATTATTTCTTTGCATAAAAAGATTCTCCTTTCAAGGGATTAAATCCACCATACCCTCTGACTAGAGATGATGATGGTCCTTTCTTCACTCCTCTTCTAAAATTACTCCTCTTATGTTTCTCTTCCACTTTTAATGCTAACTGATATGCATCCTCTACACTATGGATCTAAAGCATACTCAACTCATATTGTATGACATAATTTAATCCATTCATATACCTTGTATCCTTCTATTCTTCTGAGTCTTCAAGCTCCACTCTAATTGATAACTTATAGAATTATTTGGTGGTCCTTGATGCTTTGATCCTTTTGTCTGAAGTTCTAAAGTCTAAAAAACAATTTTTGGGTATAATATTTAGGTAGAAATTTCTCCTTCATTTTTTTTTCCTTTTTACACTATACCTTGATATTTTTCTTTCGTTTTCTTTGCTTCTCATTTTGTATATTATCCCACCTAATAAAAGTATACTCTTTCAACTTTGTGTATGCAAACTTCATGTTCTTTTCCTCTATAAGAATTTTCCACTCAAAGAACTTCTCCATGCTATTCAACTAGTCTATCAACTCCTTTTGTTTCAATCCTCCTACATACTCAGGGACATCAATATTGATCCCATATCTATTTCATTCCAAAGCCCTAATCAAACTATCCTCGAAATGATGCTCCTATAGCTAACCCTCTGGTTATTCCTTTACAATGACCTTTGATCCATTGTCTTTTTCCACAATCTCATTATCAGAATCTAGATGTGTAAAATCTGTTGGATATATTTCCCTTATATGGGCAATTACTCTAGTTAATTGAGCTAATTGGACTTGTAGCTCCTACACATACCTGTTAACCTGGGCATAACCTCCTCTTCCTCTCCTCATGCTAATCTGATATTTGTTATTCTAAATAGAAAATAAGAATAACATAATAAATGCAATAAATAAGATTAAATTCTCTTCCCTAGCAAGATCTAATTTTCTCTAATACCAAATAGTGTAAATCTAGATACAAGAGGTTAGAACAAATACCTCCAATCACATGAAATTTGCAAACAAATTAAAAAATTAAACATGTAATGATTTTTTTTTCTCATTCTTGGATCCACCTTTAATAATGGAATACAAGGGGAATATATATCCCAAGAGAAACCCTAAAATGAAACCCTAAATTTTAAATACCTAAATATAAGAAATTACTTTTTTTGGTAAATTATCATTTTTAGCCAAAGACCTACTATTTTTAGAAACTTGGAAGAAAAACTAAAAAAAATACTAACATCCATTTTTGGGGCACTAGATGAAGGAATTATGACCCAAAAAATCCTAAAAATACCTAAAAACAATTATCTAGGTCCCTTTTGTGACCTAGACATGACATTGTCCTCCTCAATATCTAGCTCCTCATAAAATCTAAAGCTGATCTAACGATTGGATCAAACATTATGCCCTCTAAAAGGTAGGCTTCTGCATCATTTAATATGTGAAGGAAAATGGGGAGGCAAATTTTAAAATAAATAAGGTGAAGAAGGTCAAGGTAAATCATCTTCATTTTCCTAAGTAGCATAAAATCATCTCCTTGCAATAAAAATAAAATTAGTAAAAAGTGTATCCATTGTACTTTAGGGTTTTAAGAGTAGCATAATAAATAAATACATGTGGAGGATATCCATGGAAATATAGGGTTTCTAAGGAATTACAAGAAAGTAATTACTATGGAGAATATTTCTTGTACTATAGGGTTTCTACGGAAACATAAAAAAATATTTATGATGTTATTCCTTGCATTTTAGATTCTTCAAGATAATAGAAAAATTTAAAAGATAAGTATCATTATGAACAATATAGAAAAATAAAATAAATTGATGAATGTGAAAGTGTTTATCAAAATTAAAATAGGTGAGGAAGGTTATCAAAGCATGAACAATGAGAAGAAAAAAATTCAAAGGGATATCAATTTCGAAAGTGAAATAAAAATATCATAGGTATTAACAAGAAGTGGGGCTAATCCCACTAATAGAAATAAATGGTGATGATGAAAATGGTGTCATGGAATATTAGGGGTATGAATAAGACCACTACAAAAAAATTATTAAGTAATTAATAATGTGTTAATGTCCTAAGTTTTTTTAATACAAGAAATTAAAAAATGTAGTGAGGATTATAAATATGATTCTAAAATGATTTGAAAGATGGGGGATTGTATGACAATTTCTTCTATAGGATTTTCTAGTTGTATTATAACAATATGAAACAAACACAAGTTATATGAACAATTGTTAGAAACAAAAAGTAAATGGATTGCTGGAATATTTTGTAAGAAAAAGTAAAACGTTAATGTTGGGGTTCCAACTATATTTACTCATCATGAAAGGTGTTAACATATTTTTGCTAAACACAATGATAATTCATAATTGTGTTCTATGCATTTTTTGGGGTGACTTCAACATAGTTATATCTCCTTTGCAAAAATAGGGTGGTACTCTTGGATGTTATAAATCAATACAATATTTTGCTTCATTTATCAATTCAAATGGACTTTGGAATGTTATTCTTTCATGTTTTCAATATACATGGGATAATAGACACACTAAAAAAACTCATAAGGTAGAAATATTGAATAGATTCTTGTTATCTAACACATGGTTGCAAATAGAGTATACAATCTCTTTGGATATTTTATTGCAAGTAATATCATATCATAAACCCATTCTTTTGACTTGTGATTTACTCAATCAGGGTTACCCAATGCCATTTCAATTCTAGTAAGTGTCTCAAAGCTATTGATTTCTTCCAAATGGTTATATTAAGGTGGGATGAAGCAACTTTTGAAGGATTATATATTTCTAGGTTTGTTCAAAATATGAAACATCTAAAATTTAAAATGAATATTAGGAATGCTAAATATTTTAATAATATTTTTAAAGAAAAGAAAATTGAATCCAAGTTGAAAATTTTATTTGAGATAGTAGAAAGAAATGGAATAGACTAGGATTTTTATGTGCAAGAAAAATAATTACTTTCTAATTATCATAATGCATTGAAAAAGGAGGGTTCATATTGGTTCCAAAAATCTAGGGATAAATAGCTCAAAGAAGGAGATAGAAATACCAAATTTTTTCATACTACAAAAATATATTAACTCTAGATGGAAGAAATATTGAGGAAGAAGAAGATATTAAGAAGGATGCAATTAATTATTTTAAAAACGTTTGGCAAATACTAGGCAAGATAAGAATACACAAGTTAAGGTTTTGCAAATCGATTATCATACAAAGACAAAATGAAAGCTTGATGAAGAAGATATATATGGAGTAGATACATGAAGCATTTTTTTATTTCCATCCTACAAGGTACCTGACCTCAATGGAGTTCCTACAATTTTTAATTTTTTGGGGGGTATTTATTAAAAAGTGATATGTTGGTTGTAGTTCAAGATGCCTATAAAAGAAATGCTACAATAAGTGAGATCAACACCACTTGTATTACATTGATTTCCAAGAAAGACAAGACAAAATATTTTGATATTTTTTTACTAATAAGCCTTTGTAATATGATTTATAATATCATTTCAAAAACTATGGAAAACAAGTTGAAAAACATTCTATAATGTGTTAACTTTTAGGAAAAGGATGGTATTGTTTGTTTTAAATTCTTGATAGTGTAAAGTATGTAATAGTCCATATATTCTCTTCATTACATAAAAAATTATGTATTCTTATGAAATTAAATATGAACAAAGCAGATGATAGGGTTTGATCGATTTATCCACATGATATTCTCAAATTTTTTGGTTTTTATTAGGATTGGTATGAATGGATTAACTGTTATAACAATCCAAAATATTCTATTTTGATCAATGGTTCTCCTATTAGTTATTTTATGTCATGACCCACCTTTTGGTAGACTTTTATTTTTGATGGATTTATGTTTTCTATATGGCTTATGGATGAAATGATGGACTATTTCAATTTTAGTACTCAAATACTTGTTTATTATTGAAATGTAAGATGTAAATATTAATGTGGAATGTAGGATAATTCCATGTTTGGTTTTGTGAAAAACTTACATTTTATATATGAATATGATGCTGCTAATGAGGTGCACTTTTGTAGGAATAGATCTCTTTATGGTGGCAGAAATAAATAGTCACCGAGAAATATTGCCTTGGGGAAATGATGTGATGGGTAAATTGACTGGATATTTGAGGAGGCAACATGGATAAATACCCTTATTTCATGGATATGCATATCATAAATTGCATAAGAAAATATATATTAAGTTAGATAGATTTCTTCTTATATCATATTTCTTCCTTATGAAAGAGTTTATTTGAAATGGCATTAATACTAGTAAATAGTGTTAATATTTTTTAAAATAATAATTGATAAATTGTAATGAGCATTTGATAAAATATGTTGTGACCTTTTAATAATAGAGAAATGAAATTATTTTATTTATTTGTTGAGCAAAGTGCAGCAAACAGTATTGTCATTGTTGTCAACACAGTCAGACAGATTTATTGATGCAATGGACAAGAGTTTATTGAACAGCAAGGTGCATCCAAAGTACAATGGATAGGAGTTCGGTGTTGAGCAAGGTGTTGCAGGAGGATTGTCATTGTTGTCAATACAGTTAGTTAGATCTAATGATGCAATGGACAAGCGGTTTGAAGTCACTCGGATGCAGAGGATAAAGTTCAAAAGTTAGTCTGATCATGAGTCCTTAAATGATAGATGCATAGAAACAGAAAACATAATTCAGAATGAGAAGAAGAAGTCTTCAGAATCTGAGATGTCAAGAAGCGAAAAGGTTTTTTGTGAAAACCAAGGCAGTAAAAATAAAAAGTTTTATTTAAAACCATGGATAACAGATTTGAAATGGGTTTTTCTTAAAACCCAAGTTGGATTTTTGATGGAGACGGAGAAACCGGGACATAACAAACTCTGCATTCTCATTAAAATTTTGAATATTTACATGCATTTCAAAAAAATAAAATAGCCCGCAGGCTTTACAAGGGCCGGTCTCGGCTTCGGCTCTGTTCTTCCCCAATCCCGAACTTCACCATCCCCCATTTCCCATACAAATTTTCCCCATTTTAATGTGGTCTCGGCCTTCCTTGTAATTAATGCTCCCGCCCAAAGACCAATTCGAATTTCATTTTCCCTTCGTTCAAATTTCAAGATTTTCCTTTCCTTTTGTTTTCTGCCATAAATGGCAACTGTCCGATCCGTCCAGAGCCTGCATTCATCGCTTCCCATACCCTACACCCGTCATTTTAATCTGACTACCTTTAAATTCAATATATCCGCCATTAAGTCTTTCACCTGTAACTACGGTTCCTCCAGAAACGACATCCCAAGACACTTAAACTTGGTCGACGTCTAAATCTCTCTGCTCCGATTACGTGGCCCTCAACCTCATGATCTGTTACAAGTGTGTCTCCATGTGTCAAAATTAACTCTAACCCCCACTGGTCGTGTTGCCTTTAAGACACGTGGCAACCACGTGTCAATTTCACCTTGCCCGACCGTCCGCGTGTTTATTCCCGTTTGACTTTTTCTTGGGCCACGGTATCGTGACATGTCGCGATATCGCGACATGTCACGATATGGTGACCCAACTGACGTCCACCATCAACTTTGAAATAATGTCACGATATCGCGACATGTCGCGATATCGCGACCCAACGGTCACCTCTCTTTCGTTTGCAAAAGACGTCGCGATATCGCGACGTCACGATATCGCGACCAAAACCTTCTCCCCTTATTCGTGTGCACCGAGCCTTTGAACGCTGTTGAAGTCGAAACATGTCATGATATCACGACTCAAACTGGCCATTGCCCTTCCGAAGCTTTGGGGTCACGATTTCGCGACATGTCGCGAAATCGTGACATGTCACGATTTCGTGACCCCAATGCAACTTGCACCTTTGCAAACAATAAAATGATTTGGTGGATGCAAGATTGCTCCTTGACCACCGGATTCTCCTGCATCAGACACCCCGGGTAATAAGGAGAAGTGACCTTCACTTCTACGCTGTTCGGGCTACGTCCCTTGCAATATCTCCGAACATTCATCAACCTTTATATCCGGCTCAAATCCTGCTTCTTGGCAAAGTTTTCTGCCCTCTACCAGGCAAATTCTGGCATTACTGCACACCTTCTCATCTTCGGTCTGCAATGGCTTCAACTTGTGCCACATTCCATCTTTCACCAAGGAATAAGTATTTGCACGGCCATCATGCACTGCACTCCGATCAAACTACCATGGCCTGCCCAATAGCAAATGGCATGCATCCATAGGGAATACATCACACAGGACTTCATCCTGGTATCTCCCAATCTGGAACGTGACTAAACACTGCTCCCGGACCCAAGCTCTGTGGTCCTTCCGCAACCACGCAATCCGGTACGGGTGCGGGTGTCTCCTTCTCTCCAACTGCAACTTAGTAACCATCTCCTCGGAAACTAAGTTGTCTGTACTCCCATTGTCAATAATGACATTACAGAATTTGCCTGCACTTTTGCACCGGGTGTGGAACAGGCTTCTCCTTTGCTCAGACTGGTCTTCATCCACTAGCTTGGTCCTTCTCACAATCATGGCTTCCCCCTTTTCAGCTTCTTCATAATGTTCTGAATCAGCATCTTCAACTGCCACAACTGCTCTGGCGGGACCCACCGGTTTCTTGTTCGTATTTTCCCGGTGTTGTGGACACTCGTATGCCCGATGTCCTTCTTCTCCACAATGGAAACATGTTCCATGAAATATTCCTCTTCCATACCCGCGTCCAGACCTACCTCTTCCTCTCGGGTAGTTTTCATTCTGATCTTGCGGTTTTGGGTCTTCCTCTTCTTCTTTCTGACCTCGGCTGCTGCTCTCTTCTTCCTTTCCTTCTTTCTTTCCACCGTTCTTTCCTCTCGGTTCTTTCACTTTTGGTTTGCTTTCAAACCTTCGGTTCAATTTTCCTTCAACTTTTAAAGCAAACTGGTAAGCGTCTTCGATGGTTCTTACCCGAACCAAGCTCAACTCCTCCTGCACACTCGGTCTCAACCCATTAATGTAACGGGCCACTTTTTCCTTGCTGGATTCTAAGTGTCCGGTCCTGATGGAAATTTTATAAAAATCCTCCGTATATTCTTGAACTGTTCAATTCATCTGCCTCAAGATTTGCATTTTACGTAACAGATCCAGCTCATAGTCAATAGGGATGAACTGTCTTTTTAATTTCTCCACCATTATGTCCCACCTGGTAATCCGTTCTTTTCCTCTTCGGTTTCTCTCTAGCTGTACCCCCTTCCACCAAATGCTAGCATGACCCTTCAGTCGGGTCTTAGCAAATCTGACCCGGTTAGGGTCTTCAACTTCTTCATATTCGAAGTATTCTTCCAATTCATTTACCCAGTCTATCAATTCCTCTGGGTTCAATTTCCTGGAATACGTGGGAACCTCTAACTTCGGCCTCTTCCCGATCTGGGATATGGCCTTGTATAGCCGGGCCTGTGTCGGGTCTACATCTTCCTCCTCTTCTTCAAACTCATTCTCCTCTTCCACTTCATCCTCACCGTCTGCATCCCTTCTCGGCTCACGTCCTCTCGCGTAGCTCTTCTTGCAGGGCCTGGACTTGCCGCTGCAAAGCCCAAAAATCTTCCACTGCCATGCCTCTGTCATCCATCGGGTTTCTTCTCGGAGGCATCTTCTCTGAACTCAAGCCCTCCCACACGTCCTGGTACAACTGCCTCTCTCTTCGGTGGTCTGTTGTATGCTCAGGAGCTACGGGCTCTGATACCATTGACAGAGACGGAGAAACTGGGACATAACAAACTCTACATTCTCCTTAAAATTTTGAATATTTACATGCATTTCAAAAAAATAAAATAAAATAGCCCGCAGGATTTACAAGGGCCGGTCTCGGCTTCGGCTCTGTTCTTCCCCAATCCCGAACTTCACCATCCCCCCTTTCCCATACAAATTTTCCCTGTTTTAATGTGGTCTCGGCCTTCCTTGTAATTAATGCTCCTGCCCAAAGACCAATTCGAATTTCATTTTCCCTCCGTTGAAATTTCAAGATTTTCCTTTCCTTTTGTTTTCTGCCATAAATGGTGTTAGCGTACTTAACACCTTTTATCTGTATTACGCTATTTAGCTATTAGTTAGCTATTAGTATAGCTATCTGTTGTACTGTTACAACTACGTAACAGAGTGCAGTTGCCTGTGTGCTATTCACGGCACTGTCACATGTATTTAAACTCTGCAGCAATATACAATTCCTGTTCGTTGAATCTAACATGGTATCAGAGCCAGCGATGTGCAGGGAGGCGTGACGAGAAGCCGAGGCTGGAGAATCTGGGCGGGTGTGCAGTTAATTTTAAATTTTTTTTTGTCGCGCAGTCGCGATAGAAAGAGACTTTGACAAGGATCCGACATTGGGGTCTTAATCCATCCAGAAGTTGACTTGCGATCATCAAATGATCCGGCATAGTCGGAGTCCGTGTATCCTTGCAAGAAGAATTTGTTGTTCCTCTTGTATTCTAGGCCATATTCTATAGTACCACGGACATAGTGAAGAACACGTTTTGCTGCTTTCCAATGAGTAATCTTAGGCTCCTGCATGAACCTCGAAAGATAGTTTACAGCAAATACGAGATCTGGCCTAGTATTGGTCAGATATATGAGACTCCCAATCAACTGTCGATAGAGAGTGCCATCTACCTGGGGTGAGTCATCATGTCGCGATAACTGAAGTCCATTCTCCATAGGAGTTGCCATTGGCTTGCGATCGATCATGCGATATTTATCGAGCAATGTCTTGGCATACTTTTTCTCGAGACACTTTGATGGTGTGCTCCTTCCCGCTGAATTCCGGACCAAGACAAGTAATGGAGAAGTCCAAGATCTGTCATCTCAAAAGATTTGCACAAGTTTCTTTTGACAAGTAGAGATCAAATCTTCGAACTCCCTGTAATGAGCGAGATCATCCACATAGAGTACAAGCAACACTATCTCGGAACCCTGTTTCTTGAAATAGAGGTTTGCATCTGACGGACATCTCTTAAATCCATGCTTGCATTAGGTGATTGTCCATTTTTATATACCAAGCTCGAGGAGCTTGTTTCAGACCATACAAGGATTTAACCAATTTGCAAACTTTCTGCTGTTGGCCTTCCACTTCAAATCCTTCAGGCTGAGTCATATAGACTTCTTCTTGGAGATCACCATTAAGAAAGGCACTTTTGACATCCATTTGGTGAACTTTCCACCCATATTGTCTTGCCATAGCACACATAACCCGAATTGTGGTCATCCGAGCAGTAGGTGCAAAAGTTTCTTCATAGTCGATGCCTTCATTTTGAGCATAGCCCTTTGCAACAAGACGGGCCTTATGCTTATCAATTGTTCCATCTCGCCTTGTACTTGACTTTGTATACCCATTTGCAGCCAATAGGTTTCTTTCCATGCGGCGGATCAACAAGCTTCCAAGTTTTATTCTTCATCGGAGACTCATACTCGTATCCATAGCGGCCTTCCATCGAGGCTCACTAAGAGCATCTTGCAATCGATGCGAGTCCAAGACTATCTATGGTAGACATGAATGCCCTTTCATCATCTATATCCATATCCTCAACTTCTCTACTTGGAGTCACAGAAATTTCCTCAAAAGATTGACAAAGATCATCAACCTCACCGGTTTCTCGGCTTCTCTTTCTGTTGAGCCATACTGCGTGTACGAGGTCTATCCAAATTCAAATTGGGAGGAGTGGATAAATTTGCATCTCTCGATTGTATTTGTACACCATTTAGGATTCTCCTTCGGTGGTGGTGAAGAAGATGTAGAAGGACCTCCTGTCCGTGTTGACGAAGGAATCTCCTCTTCCTTTGGTTCCACAATATCCTGGTGTATCGTAGATGTGCTCCGTGATGTGAAAGCTTCATCAAAGACAACATCTCTGCTGATATGAATTTTCTTGGTCAAAGGATCTATCAACCGATATCCTTTAGAGTGCTCAGAATATCCAAGAAAAATACATCTCAGTGTTTTCTCATCTAGCTTCTTCCTTTTTTCTTTCGGTATGTGCATGAAAGCTTGACACCCGAAAATACGTAGATGAGATATGGAGGGTTTTCGACCACTCCATGCTTCCTGTGGAGTCATTCCTTTTAGGGCCTTTGTGGGTGCCCTATTCAAAAGATACACTGCAGTGGTGACAGCTTCTGCCCAATATTGTTGCCCAAGAGTTGCACCTGTGAGCATACAACGAACCATTTCCATGATAGAACGGTTCCTTCTCTCAGCAACTCCATTCTGCTGAGGAGTATAGGCAGTTGTTAACTGTCTCTTGATCCCATGTTTATCTAGGAATGCAGAAAATTCATTAGAGGTAAACTCTCCCCCTCGATCCGAGCGGAGGGTTTTAATAGAAGCCCTCGACTCCTCAACGGATTTCTTGAACCGTTGGAAGAATGCGAAAGCTTCGATTTCAGTTTGAGAAAGAAAACCCACATCTTTCGTGAGTAGTCATCTACGAATAACTCGAAAGTACCTCTTCCCTCCAACACCGTTGGGTGTGAAAGGACCGCATAGATCGGTGTGAATTAGCTCCGGAGGTTTTCTTGCTCTTGTAGAGCTCTTCTCAAATGGTACTCTATCTTGCTTTCCCGCTAAGCGATCAGAGCACACCGGCAATGTGGCGGAAAGGGAAGGAAGACCCTTTACCATCTCATACTTGCTGAGCTCAAGTAAGTAGCCGGAACTAAGATGCCCATATCTCTTGTGCCATAGGGAAGTTGCCTCCTTGGTAGAGACAGTCATGGCAACATGTGGAATAGAGATAGCATCTAGTGCAAATAAGCCATGCTTATATGAAGTCATTGCAATCTGCTTACCCTTCCCGGTAATTGTACAGCACTTCTTTCCATTCTCAACACGAAAGTTGACAACCATATTTCTGTCCGGGATTTGTGTCACCGACAACAAATTGTTGGCCAATCCCGAACATAGAGGACCTTGTCAATCGACACTTGCCATCGGGAAGAGTGACCGAAACCGTACCCTCTCCCCGAACCCCGTAGGTTTTATCATCGACAATGGTGACAATTTTGCCCTCCTTGGCCACAAATGATTCAAACCACGATCTGTCGCCAGTCATATGTTTACTAGCTCCATAATCGACATACCAAATAGGATCCCTCTGAGTGGAATCTGTGGTAGTCATGAGCACCTTGTGTGCCCATTCAGAATCTGAGTCAGATTCTTCAACAGCAACATTCGCTTGGGGTTGCTTGTTTTTATTTTGTGGTTTGTTTTGGCCTTTTTGCTTGTTCTTATGCCAACACCTGTTGGTGTCATGGTTGTCTTTCTCACAGATCTTGCACCACCTCTTCTTCTGTTGAGGTTGCTTGCCTTTTCCTTTCGTATCCTGTTGAGAATTTCCTCCTTTCGAAATTTGCCTCCTTTTTGCCCATTACCTTTCTTCCTAGAACCCCGCCTGTTGGTGTATAGGGCTGTATTGGAAGAATCATCCTTGTGAAGTTGGCGTGCCTCCTGTTGTTGAAGCGCAGATTGACCAACTCGATGTAGGTAATTTGTCGTTGGGACACCTGGATGGAGGTTATCAACATGTCAAATGAAGAAGGTAAAGCTCTCATCACAAGTGAAATGAGAAGCTTTTCATCCATAGTATCTCCTAGAGAACTCAATTTCTCTTTCAACTCAGACACTCTGCACAGAAAGAGTTCAACTGTTTCACCCTGTCTCAAACTCAGGGTATGAAGTTGTTGTTGAAGATGAAGAATGGTGGATTCATTCTTCCCCTCATAGATGGTTCTAAGGGCATCCCATGCCTCTTTACCACTTGCTTTATCAGCTATATGAGGTTGCACTTCATCTGAAACAGCGAAACAAAATGAGCACCTTTGCTCTACCTGTCTTTCTTGTCAAAAGCAATCTGATCTTCTGAAGGACCTGTGGATCCTGCTTTTGGTGAAGGCCTTGTTGCTACTCCAGTAACAATATCCCACAAATCTTCCATTTGGAGAATAGCCTTCATCTTATGTTTCCATGGTGTATAATTTGGACCTTTCAATAACTGATGCGGATCAGTAATCAATTTTGCAACAGCGCCATAGTGAAGGTTCCTTATATCACCAAATTGGTCCCCCTTTCGATATACCTTTTGCTAGGCCAATATACCGTACAAAATACCCGCCCTTACGTGAGGAAAACTATAGGTATTTAGAAAGATCAACAAAAATCACCCGCCCTTACGTGAGGGAGACTATAGGTGAATTTTAGAGATCATACGATACGTGGAACATAAGCGGCATCGAAAGGGAATCGCCTTGTTGATGGCACCTACCATAGAAGATTCTTCTCATGCGTGGGGCGTAACTTCCCCTAAACACTATGAAGAATACTTCGTCGAGATTTACGCCTAAACACAAGTGCGATAAAGGGTAGTGGATGGAGTAAAAAATGCAAAAAAAATGGCGTACTTATTCCTCCCCGACGATTTATAGAGAACAAGCTCAGACGTCGTTATAGCAGACTATATTAGGCGGCGGATACGATAGCCAAATCACGACAGCTTTACCTGTAAGTGCTGGCCAGAGGTATCGCAAATACCGAACGCTGCAGTGCAAATAAATTGCACAGATGGGTTTTATATTCCGGGGACTTTAAGGAGTGTTTGATTTTAATTTTTAATGTTATAGTGCAAAAATGAAATATGCAACATACAACAAAAAAAATGCCCACTAGAATAACCCACTAGGTGTCGGTCACAGCCGAAAATGCACCTTTTACAATGCCAAATTGCTATTTTTCATAAAAAATTAATCTCAATCCCCCTTTGATTTTTTTTGAAAAAAAATCCCCCCTTAAAAGGCTTTCTTTAACAAAGCATTTTTATAATTATTATCAATTTTAAAATTAAAATAAAATTTTTTAATTTCTATAGTTTTAAACTTTTAGAAAAAATAAATTAAAATTTAATTTAATTTATTAAAGTTTAAAAACTATATTAAAAAAAAATTAAAATTAAAAATTTTAATTAAAAATAATAATAATAAAAAAATAACTTTAAAAAAAAATATACCTTGGGGGAGTCGGCGGGATTCGAACCCCGACCCCGTAGGCTCCCTGAGCCTTACCGCACGGCTCACGACCACGTGAGCCAGCGGGCTGATCCGGAAGAAACAATGGAGCACCTCTCCTTTGTCCCTTCTCGGTCTGCCCAAGCCCTCTGCCACCTCCTCTGCAAGTTCCGGTATGCTGCTCCGTCGAGCTCTTCCGTTGCTTGCTGCCTCTGTTTCCCGTCCTCCGCAGGCTTCTGTCTCCCGTTGCCTGCTTCTGTTTCTCGTCCGCGTCCCTCCCTGCGTTCCGAACAGGGGTTTTTTTTTTTTTTTTTTTTTTTTTTCAAAAAAAATTCCAGGGCCAGCCCCGCGCGCTAGAGGGCCCTCGGCTTCTCTGCGCAATCACCGGGGGGTTTGCGCAGACACTGCGTCTCCCGGACGCAGTCCCGCGGGGGGGGGGGTTTGCGCGGACGGGCGCGACGCAGTCCCGCGGTGGGGAGGGGGGGCGTCTCGCGGACGCAGTCCCGCGGTGGCGTCTCGCGGACGCAGTCCCGCGGGGGGGGGTTTATACCCCCTCCGATTTCCCACGCGGGCGGGAATTTGAATTCCCGCTCCGCGGGCGGGCCGGGGGGGAGGGGGGGGTGGGGCGCCTCCTCGGGGTTCCCGCGCGGCGGGGATTTTAAATTCCCGCTCCGCGGGCCGGGGGGGGCGCCTCCTCGGGGAGCGCACGCGCGCAAATTGCGCGTCGCGCGTGGGGGGGGGGCGGGCTGGTTGGGAGGCATGCCGGGGGGGGTTTATACCCCTCCTGCCGCGGCGGGCGGGAAATTTGAATTTCCCCCCCGCAGCGTCGGCCAAGGGGTCGCACGGGCCTGCTGCGGCAGCTCCGGGAGCGCACGGGCCTGCTGCGACAGCTCCTCTGTCGCGCGGGGGAGCGGGCCCCTCCTGGTCGCGCGCACACGCGGGGAGTGGTCTTTCCCGTCAACCGCGCGCAACGGGGTCCGGGCCCTCCTGCGACGCAGCGCGCCGGCTGCATCTGCTTCGACGACCGGTGGGGAGTGGTCTGTCTCTTGGCACAGCAAGAAGCAACAGGTGGTTGCTATTTCTTCAACAGAGGCAGAATATCGCGCCACACGTGAAGCTGTGTGCGAAGTGATATGGTTACGTCGCATTCTGACAAGTATGGGCCATCCATCAAAATCTCCAATACACTTGTTTTGCGACAATCAGGGTGTTCTGAACCTCGTCAAGAATCCAGTCCATCATGAAAAAACAAAGCACATTGACACACAATGTCATTTCATTCGAGAGGAAGTTCCAAAGCACCGAATTCGACTTCAAAGACATTCCCACCGATGCTCAAGTTGCAGACATTTTCACTAAGGCACTTGGGCGTGTCAAATTTGAATTGTTTCGTGACTCACTTTGTATTGCAAAATAATGTAAGGGGATGTTAGTATAGCTATTAATTATTACATTACCCAAATAATGTAATAAAGGGGGATGTTAGCGTACTTAACACCTTTTATCTGTATTACGCTATTTAGCTATTAGTTAGCTATTAGTATAGCTATCTGTTGTACTGTTACAACTACGTAACAGAGTGCAGTTGCCTGTGTGCTATTCACGGCACTGTCACATGTATTTAAACTCTGCAGCAATATACAATTCCAGTTCGTTGAATCTAACAAATGGCAACTGTCCGATCCGTCCAGAGCCTGCATTCATCGCTTCCCATACCCTGCACCCACCATTTTAATCTGACTGCCTTTAAATTCGATGTCTCCACCATTAAGTCTTTCACCTATAACTACGGTTCCTCCAGAAACGACATCCCAAGACACTTAAACTTGGTCGACGTCTAAATCTCTCTCCTCCGATTACGTGGCCCTCAACCTCATGATCTGTTACAAGTGTGTCTCCACATGTCAAAATTAACTCTAACCCCCACTGGTCGTGTTGCCTTTAAGACACGTGGCAACCACGTGTCAATTTCACCCTGCCCGACCGTCCGCGTGTTTATTCCCGTTTGAATTTTTCTTGGGCCACGATATCGCGACATGTCACGATATCGCGACCCAACTGACGTCCACCCTCAACTTTGCAATAACGTCGTGATATCGCGACATGTCGTAATATCACGACATGTCACGATATCACGACCCAACGGTCACCTCTCTTCCGTTTGAAAAGACGTCGCGATATCGCGACGTCGCGATATCGCGACCAAAACCTTCTCCCCTTCTTCGTGTGCACCGAGCCTTTGAATGCTGTTGAAGTCGAAATATGTCGCGATATCGCGACGTCGCGATATCGCGACTCAAACTGGCCATTGCCCTTCCGAAGCTTTGGGGTCGCGATTTCGTGACATGTCGCGAAATCGTGACATGTCGCGATTTCGTGACCCCAACGCAACTTGCACCTTTGCAAATAATAAAATGATTTGGTGGATCCAAGATTGCTCCTTGACCACCGGATGCTCCTGCATCACTTTTTGTTTCGTTGAAAAATATGCCTCGGTGATGAAGATATTTAATTTTAAATGTTTAGTTTGAATTTTAAAGGTTTTTTGTGAAAACCAGGGCAGTCAAAATAAAAAGTTTTATTTAAAACCATGGATAACAAATTTGAAATGGGTTTTTCTTAAAACCCAAGTTGGCTCTTCGTTTCATTGAAAAATATGCCCCGGTGATGAAGATATTTAATTTTAAATATTTAGTTTAAATTTTATTTTATTTAAAATTTAAATTAAAATATTAAATTAAATTAAAAGGGCCGACGTGTTACTATTTCATGGCAATAAGCTACAGGAAAGTGATGAAGGTGGTAGAAGAGTTTGAGGCCGACAAAGTTAAATCTGGGCCGACGGATTTTAGGGTTTGGCAGCCGATAATTTCTAGGGTTTTGCAGTCGACATTCTTAGGGTTTCTCAGCTGACGTTCTTCTAGGGTTTGTTCCTGAAATTTATTCTATAAAAGGAGGGCTTCTTCGAGTTTGAAATATGTGGTGTTAAGATAAAGTGCAAAGGCGAGCATAGTGTTTGTGAAAGTGAAGTTCGTGTTGAGCAGAGAGCAAGTCATTTCGATTCAGAATGAGAGCGAAGTGATAGTTCTTTGGAGTTGCAGTAAGGTGTGCGTTGCGATGAGATAATGTGCGAAGAGCGAGTAGAGTGACTTGTGTGAAGATAAGAGCGAGATGTGCAGAAGTTGTGTTCTAATTCTGAAGTGACAGTGCGTAGTTTATAGAAGTGATTGAGCATCTGAAGTGCGCAGTTTATAGAAGTGATTGAGCATCTGAATGCAGCAGAGAGTGCAAAGAAGTACAGAGAAGAGGTGGAATAGTGCAACTAATTTTGCGTAGAAGCAGCAGAATGCAGAAAAATAGCAGACCGTGAAAATTGAGGTGAAAGTTTTATTCTGTAATTTTTATTATTGTCTTCCAAGTTGTTGCTTGGATTAAGGGGTTGGTGCCTCTTTCCGGGAGGGTGCTCTGGTAAAATAGGAGTTGGTGCTCCATTCCGTTGAAGCAGATAAAGTTAAGGGTTTGGTGCTCCTTCCAGTTGATGCTGGTAAAGGATTATGTAAAGTTGTAGCTTTGCATTGACTGGATTTGGATGGTAGTCCAAGCAGTATTTTTGAGGAGTAGCTACATTGGTGAACCTCATTAAAATGCTATGTTGTGTGATGCTTTCTTGATGCATTTAGTATCTCTTTTATCTGTTTTAAACTGCTGCTGGTTTTAAAATCATATGTTTTAGAAATTTTAAAGAACACACTGATTCACCCCCCCCCTCTCAGTGTCATTGTGATTACAACAATTGGTATCGGAGCCGGGTTCCCAATTTTGGCTAAATCGGTCAGGGTTGATCTTGGATTAGTACACAATGGCTAAGAAGAATAGATCCTCATCCAAAAAGGCATCCCAGTCAGTTTCAGTTCTTGTAGAAGAGAAATTTGAACCGAAAAAAGGTAGAAGAAGTGAATCCTGAAGTCTGTGATTAAAATCTTAAGGCTGAAGTAGATTTTGAAGGAGAGTTGATATCTGCACTTGAAGAGTGGAGTATAGAAAAGAAAAAGAACAAAAGACTATCCAAGAAGTTAGAAGAATATGAGGATGAGATTGAAGATCTCTTACTACAAGTTCAAAAGGCCAAGAAATCAGAAGAAGCCTTGAAGACACACCGGATAATAAGAATGATGTATACAGCACAAGTGAAGAGGAATATGAAAAGGTTATTGTTGATCTAAAGCTGCAAGTAGAACAGAACAAAAGGATTGAAAATATTCTTAGGTCTCAAATCAATGAGAAAGAGACTGTATGTTGCCAACAAGAAGAAGAGATTGTTTCATTGAAGAAACAACTAAAAGAGACCAATATAAATCTCAAATTTGAGAAGAGCACAGAGTTTCTAGATACAATGATAAATCAACAAAGAAGCCCCACAGCTAAGTTTGGTCTTGGATATGAAGCTGAACAACCTTCATCCTCCAAATATGCAGAGAAGAAGAAGTCCTCGGTTGAAGGATTGAAACAAGAAAAGTCTGAAGCTGAATCCTCAAAAGGAAGAAAATATCAAAGAAGACCTACAGTAAAGCAACCACAGCAAAAGAGGTTCTCTCATTCTCACTCTTTTAATAATAATGCTTTTTATGGCTATTGTTCTAAATGCAACCACTTTGGTCACAAGGCAATTTATTGTGGACTGAACAATAGATCAAAGAATTATGCTGATAAAAATACTTCTATTTTTTTGAGTGAAAACCCTGTGCAATGTTTTAAATGTAATAGCCATGGGCACATAGCAAGGTTTTGTTCAAGCACTTCTATATCCAATCTAAGGCAATACCATATATTTCATCATACACATAGAATGCAATACAGACAGGGAATAAAACATGTGCAATATTTTAAATGCAATGGTCAAGGGCACATAACAAGGTTCTGTCCAAGCACTTCTATATCTAATCTAAGGCAAAACCCGGATTTCATCAGACACAAAGAGGACAACACCGACAAGGAACATATCATGTGCATAAAAGAAAAGAAAATAATCATCCATCAAGAATGCACAAGAGACAACCCCACAAGAGAAATGTACAAGTTCACGAACAGGAGCAAAATAGGGATGTTGTTGAAAAACCCAAGCCCAAGTTCAGGAAAGTCTGGAGAAATACAAAAGAAAGGAAATTGTGTCTCCTTGGACTGAAGGAGGCTACTCTGCCATTGCTCTAAGCAACTCCAGTGGCACATCCTCGGGAGGAGCAATATTAAAGTTTTATTTTAATGCTCCTATGTATTTGTCTAGGTATCTCGAGGATGAAAGGTAAGCGATCGGGTTAATGTTGTATAGTTGTTAAAGTGTGTTTTTCGGTTTATATAGTGGTTTGTGGAAATGCCGTGAAGTGTGGTGTTTAATTTGAGAGTCGTCACCATTGGTAGTTTTGAGATATGTCACTCGTTGTACTTGTTGATGATTCTTAATACCACTGTTCAAAATTATGAATCATAATAGTCCAGATAATTTGCTCAACGAAAGAATGCTTGCCCTAGCTGTGTATTTGTGTTTCGAGCAGCATGTATTTTTTTTTACTCTTTGATGTGAAGATTGCCAGATCTTTCATGAAACCTTGGTGAATATATTTAATTCATAGACAATTTTGTTTTAACTATTGATTTAATTCCAGTCCAAGGATAAGAAGCTTGAGGCTGAGTAAGGTGCACTACGATTGGCCATAAAGTGTTTGACAAAATGTCTTCTTTCGACATGCATAGCTGAAAGTAAGAGTTGGCGATGAAATTGCAAGTCTTTGGACAAAAATTGGCACGAGATGTGAGTCACTTGTCAATTCCCGTTGACAAAAGTGAAATCAGCATGTTGAATGGGAAGATTGAAGAAAAAGTTTTTTAATGAGTAGCCAGATGATTTCCATCCTGGTGATGAATAGTTGAGTTGCTTTCATAGTGGTTGTTTTGATCAAGTTAATGCTTTTCTTGATACATGATTTGGGCTTACTCCATTGAGTTTGATTTGAGCAAGTTATTCTTTGCCTCGGTGATTTATGTTGGTGGCTGTCTTGTTCAAATACCTTTGGAAGGAAAATGATGTCTACTAGTTTCCTTTTCATGTAGTGATTGGTTGAATGCTTCAAGTTTAATCTTGAGTTGAATGATGTTGGTTAAACCTTGTCTATAAGCATTGTTGCTAAAGCCCTAATTGGTTGAAAAAAAAAAAAGATGTTGGTTGTGCTGTGGTACAGTGTTTGGTACTTGCATAGAGTTGAAAGTGGATTGAGGTAGCCTGCTGGATTCTCATTGTAGAGAGAGACAAACAACTGTCATTAGGTTCAAGCTTGTTGATAATATATCCAAGATGCATGGTGAAGTTGTATGCGGATGTTGTCTGGCATTGCGGAACAAAAAGTCGGCTATATAAGATTATTGTATGCCTTCACTAATAGTGGACAAGTTTGAGTTTGCAAAGCAACAGAGGGTAGTTGCACGTGAAGACAGTGGTCCAGTCATGTTCTTACACATGTTATATTGGTGAAGTTGACGATGATGGTGTCATTCATCGGTTATTGTTGCTATTCACATTGTTGATTTTATTGATGCCTATTATGCTTATCATGATGTTGTCAATCGGTGAAATGAAGTGGTCTTGGACTCAGGGGGAGCATTTGTGTATTTTTTTTTATTATTGTTCATGCTTGGAATATTTGCTAATTGTAATAATTTGTGTCTAAGAATATTGTGCATAGACTCAGGGGGAGTCTGCAGCAGCCCTTGGGTATTATTGTCAAGGGGGAGAAGATTTACAAGAAAATTGCACATGTGTTGCCAACAATTCCAAAGGGGGAGATTGTTGAGCAAAGTGCGACAAACAAGTATTATCATTGTTGTCAACACAAATCAGACGATTTATTGATGCAATGGACAAGAGTTTATTGAACAGCAAGGTGCAGCCAAAGTACAATGGATAGGAGTTTAGTGTTGAGCAAGGTGTTGCAGGAGGATTGTCATTGTTTTCAATACGATCGGTTAGATCTAATGATGCAATGGACGAGCGGTTCAAAATTCACTCGGATGCGAGAGGATAAAGTTCAAAAGTTAGTCCGATCATGAGTCCTTAAATGATAGATGCACGTAAACAGAAAACATAATTCGGAATGAGAAGTCTTCAGAACCTGAGATGTCAAGAAGCGAAAAGGTTTTTTGTGAAAACCAAGGCAGTCAAAATAAAAAGTTTTATTTAAAACCATTGATAACAGATTTGAAATGGGTTTTTCTTAAAACCCAAGTTGGCTTTTTTTTTCGTTGAAAAATATGCCTCGATGATGAAGATATTTAATTTTAAATATTTAGTTTAAATTTTAAAGGTTTTTTGTGAAAACCAAGGCAGTCAAAATAAAAAGTTTTATTTAAAACCATGGATAACAGATTTGAAATGGGTTTTTCTTAAAACCCAAGTTGGCTCTTCTTTTCATTGAAAAATATGCCCCAATGATGAAGATATTTAATTTTAAATATTTAGTTTAAATTTTATTTTATTTAAAATTTAAATTAAAATATTAAATTAAATTAAAAGGGCCGACGTGTTATTATTTCGCGGCAATAAGCTACAGGAAAGTTATGAAGGTGGTAGAAGAGTTTGAGGCCGACAAAGTTAAATCTGGGCCGACGGATTTTAGGGTTTGGCAGCCGACAATTTCTAGGGTTTTGCAGCTGACATTCTTAGGGTTTCTCAGCCGACGTTCTTCTAGGGTTTGTTCCTGAAATTTCTTCTATAAAAGGAGGGCTTCTTCGAGTTTGAAATATTTGGTGTTAAGATAAAGTGCAAAGGTGATCATAGTGTTTGTGAAAGTGAAGTTCGTGTTGAGCAGAGAGCAAGTCATTTCGATTCAGAATGAGAGCGAAGTGATAGTTCTTTGGAGTTGCAGTAAGGTGTGCGTTGCGATGAGATAATGTGCGAAGAGCGAGTAGAGTAACTTGTGTGAAGATAAGAGCGAGATGTGCAGAAGTTGTGTTCTAAGTCTGAAGTGACAGTGTGCAGTTTATAGAAGTGATTGAGCATCTAAATGCAGCAGAGAGTGCAAAGAAGTACAGAGAAGAGGTGGAATAGTGCAACTCATTTTGCGTAGAAGTAGTAGAATGCAGAAAAATAGTAGACCATGAAAATTGAGGTGAAAGTTTTATTCGTAATTTTTATTATTGTCTTCCAAGTTGTTGCTTGGATTAAGGGGTTGGTGCATCTTTCCAGTAGATGCTGGTAAAATAGGAGTTGGTGCTCCATTCATTGAAGCGGATAAAGTTAAGGGGTTGGTGCTCCTTCCGATTGGTGCTGGTAAAGGATTATGTAAAGTTGTAGCTTTGCATTGACTGGATTTGGATGGTAGTCCAAGCAATATTTTTGAGGAGTAGCCACATTGGTGAACCTCGTTAAAATGCTATGTTATGTGTGATGCTTTCTTGATGCATTTAGTATCTCTTTTATCTGCTTTAAACTGCTGCTGGTTTTAAAATCATATGTTTTAGAAATTTTAAAGAACCCACTGATTCACCCCCCCCCTCTCAGTGTCATTGTGATTACAACATTATTCTATTGTGTAAATAATAGGGAACATGGTATATTTTGTAGATTTCAAAAAATAGATTTGAAAAGAATCCAACGAACCTAAACATAGATATACACTTTAGAGTAATAACTTTAACTCTAGCTTGAAGGGAATTTTAGTTATTTTAAAAGAAAATTATGCTTGGAGTAGTGGCTGGTTCAGATCATGTGGCTGGTGGACTTTTTCATTTATGATAGAGTAGTGGAGGTATTGGGGGGAAAAATGAACCCAATAAAGGGAAAAAAATAGAAAAGAGGGAGGGAGAAGGTAGGATAGTGGTGGGTAGCATGGAAAAGAGAGCAAAAAAAGAGGTTAGCAATGAAGTGGAGCTCCAAAAGGACTATAGTAGAAATTAGGTTTCTTTTTGGAAGTGTGTTGCTTATCCCCTTGTGTGGTTACGTTGAATTATTGTATCATGTTTTTGAATAGCAATCTAATCGAGCTGAAATGTTTTATAAATTTTTGTGTTACCCTATCTTTAAAATAATGAAAGAATGAATGGGTAGTAGCAATCTAGTTGAGTTGAAAGTTTTTATAAATTGGTGTGTTACGTTATATTCAAACCACTGAAAGAATGAATGGGTGGTAGAAACCTAGTTGAGCTAAATTTTTTTATATTTTGTTGTGTTACCTTGTATTTAAAATAATGAAAGAATGAATGGGTAGTAGCAATCTAGTTGAGTTGAAATGTTTAATATTTTTCTACATTATCTTGTCTTTAAAATAATGAAAGAATGGATGGGTAAAAGCAATCTAGTTGAGCTAAAATGTTTTTATATTTGTTGTGCTATATTTTATTTAAAACAATGAAATAATGAATGGGTAGAAGCAAACTAGCAAGTTGAAACATCTTTATATTTTGTTGTGTTACATTATCTTTAAATCGATGAAATAATGGTTACGTAGAAGCAAGCTAGTGAGCTAAATTTTCTTATAAATTGCTATGTTAACTTATCTTCAAACCAATGAAAGAATGAATAGATAGTAGCAATGTAGTTGAGCTTAAATATTTATAATTTGTTGTATTACCTTATCTTTAAATCAATGAAAGAATGGATGGGTAGAAGCAATCTAGAGTGAACCTGAAATGTTTTGTTGGGGTTGTAGTAAGATGAAATACTGTTTGTACCTATAATGATGGGTGATCCAAGCTAGTATTATATTTTAAGCAATGGAAATGGTTGACCAACCAGATCTGGCGGTATCTGCTGACCGTAGATGTATGGAATGTGTGGTAGTGGGAATAAAGTTAAGTTATTTTAGGTGGATATGAACTAGCTATGAGTGCTAGTATGTTTGTATGTCTTTGAGTATGAAATACATGTTCTTCTTTTTGATAGAATTTAGGAAAGAATGGGAATAAGAGAAACATGTTTCTTCTTGTTAGAAGTTGTGAAATGAATGATTATTGTAGAGACTATTCTTTAGAAGAAAATAAATTTTTTGATATTATATGGTATGTGACGTTGGATAAATGGTTTTCTTATCCTTAGAGAATGTAGCCAATGGTTATGATGTTATTTCTTTTATTGAAATTGCAATGTTGAAATAATTGTGTATTGCATTCATATGGAAGGATATTAGATGAAATGGGTATATCCTATATGGTGGTTGAAATTATACCATGGTGAATGGTTTCTAAAACCAACATTTTGGAGCTATCTCTGATCCCCAAGAGAGATAATTTCTCGTGGCTAGCATTGATGTATGGAAGAGGAAGGACATCTTCTAGCGAGATAGGCTAATGGAGATTTTATCAAGAGATCATTTTTGTTTACATGATGCTAATAAATTTGAACAGATGGCGTGTGACTCATGCTGGTATGCATAGTGATGGTTGCACTATAGTTGTGGGATTCTTTTCACTAGTAAAGAGAAATACATGTATTGGTTATCTTGGTTGAACTATCAATGATGTAATTTCTGAGTTAATCTTCTCTTTAGTGGGGCAGTAACTCCCAATAGTTGATAGGAATGGTTAATTTATGACCAGCATGTAATGGAGCTTAGATCAAATCACAATATTATTTTAATATCATGGTAACGATGGCAGCTTGTTGCTGCTAGTTGAAGTGTTGCATATTTAAAGAAAAAATTAAATATAAGATTTGTTCCTTCTCTTATGCGGTGTAATATTATTGGTTGGTTCATGAGTTTACTTTGTAGATGATTTAATATATTATTTAGTTGGACTCTTTACCATGTTAAAAAAAATTAAATTTAACATTAAGTTCGTGAGTCATTTTTTGGGTTGAGTAGTTGGGGCTTGTGTGTGCACGTTGAGACTAGCAAAGATACTTGTTATGTAGAGCTTGGTCCTTTTACGTTGAGACATTGTTCTATTGTATTTTTGTTGGTTGAAAACTTTTGAATAGATTAGGGGCTTTCTTTAATGACTAATTTTTATAACCTCGCGGGATCATTAGAAGTGTGGATAGAACCACCTTGGATAGATAATCTTTATATAAGGAAAATTAAGTAGAGTTCATGGAAAATGGATAACTCTCGAATGATGTAAGAGTTAGAAATACACTCAATGCACTAAGTGTTCTCATGCAAAAGGATCCACATGGAGAACAAGGATTAGTCGCTCTTTTCGATGGAATGAAAAGAGATGCAAGCTATCTCATGTGGCCAATGAGGGTAATAGCTTGAAAGGGTGTAACACCTAGTACTCTCACATTAAAAGAATTATGTGCATTGTGAAGTAGATATTGGTGTATTGAAAATAGTTATTCTAGTTGAATTAAGAGAATTTGTAAAGAAGTATAATTAAATATTGTGTATATATATATATATTTAATAATGGGTCCTAGAATGGAGAGTCTATGCGGTTATTACATTTTAAGTCATCTCATGGACTTTGTGAAGGTGATCCACTATCTCCTTATCTATTTATTATTGTTGCAAAGGCATTAGGGAGAGATTTATCAAAGGAAAAAATAAAAGGAAAAATCAAAGGTATTTAGGTTGCAAAAAATGGTCCCTTCAAATATCATCTCCAATTTATTGATGATATTTTTTACTTGGACCATCCTTAGTGAGGCCATGGTTTTTAAATTAATATTATCATGCTATGAAAATGCTATTAGACAATTGGTTAATACTACAAAATATAATATTTTTTAGTAACACTTCCATAGATTTACAACCAATTATTATGGATATTTTAGGGTTTATAATTAAATTTGTTTATCAACCTAGATGGGTATTCCTTTGTATTATAAAGGAAATACAAATAATCTATGTGTCTCTTCTTTGGATAGAGTGATAGCTTGTTTTGCAAGTTGAAAAGAAATTTCTTAACCATGTTGTTAAGGCTACAACTCATAAAAACTACATTACAATCCATCTTTATTTATATGATGTCACTTTCAATATTTCCTATAGGTATGGCATTGAAATTTGATAAAATTCAATGAGAATTTCTTAGAAAATGGAGTGAGAATTTTTTTAGGTTTCCTCTTTGTAAGAGGGATAGTGTTTACAAAGGAGATAAAATTGGAGGGTCATACTTCTAAAATTGCATACTTGTGAGTTTATCCTTAGAGGAAAAACTTGGATGGAGATTATTCAAAGATCAAGGAAAGAGTTGGGTAAACATAGTACCTAAAAAATATATAGATTCTCTTGATTCAAAACAAATATTTAGAAAAAGTACCATACCCAATGGATTGCCAACATGGAATTTTATTTCATATAATTTACAATTGATAAAGAAATAAATTGGATTATCAGTCAATGAGGGGAATTATGCAAATTTTTGGTCTAATGGCTTGATAAAAATTGGCAACCATTATCCCTATTGAGATAGTGCAATGATAAATGCTTTGGGATCAAATTACTTTGATCCAATTTTGAATCATACGGAGTGTGGCCCCTATTTGTGCCCTCGGTGTACGCTTCAAATGCTAAAAACAATTTCTTCAACCAAAAAAATAGCAATAATTGATTGGGGTATGTATAGCTTTTAAGGGCCCAAAGGCTAAATATTTTATTAATGTGAGCAAAAAGTAAATATCATGGATTTTTGTTAGTAACCTTGTTGAAGGAGAGGAGCTCAAGTAAATTATAGATGAACTTCAAAAGACATTTCAAGAGTTTTATTTACCTATTTTTACATGAAAGAATGAGTTGGTTTATAATCTATCAAAATATGATGGATACTCATCCAAGTTGGGATATTAGGACTTAGATAAATCACAATTTCCCACTCCCAAATATTTCCCTTGAAAGAATGTTTGCTCATTAGAGGCTCTCCCTAAGGCATCAACAATCCTTTGGCTAGTAGTTGAAAGTAAGAATATTATAGGAAGGAATCTAAAAAGAAAAGGATATAATGGACCTTTCAAATAGACCTTGCATGAGAAGGATTTAGAAACATTGGACCATTTACTTCTTCATTTTCCCTTTTCTCACATTATTTGGGCCTACTTTTTAAAAATATAAGAATACATTAGATAGCTCCATCAATATTAAAATATTTTCAAAAGTATAAGAATATATTGGATAGCTCCATAAATATTGAAAGAGTTGATGAAATGTTGGATTAATTGTTTCAAAGCTAAAGCATTATGTATTCTGTGGAGGATTAGTTATGCCATTATTTGTTTAAATTTATGGCACGAGAGGAATAATAAATTTTTTAAAAATATATCTCAATAATCATGTCTAAGTTTGGAACTATATTATTGCCTCTCTTTTTTATTGTTTATAGATGTGGTGCTCATCATGGGAAGTCTCAAGTGTAGAAAAATAGGTTCTAGCCACTTGGTTACTAGATTTTTATATATATAGAAGAGTCATCTATGCTAATTGCATTAAAACAAATGATATGCTTTGATCTATGGTAAAAGAGAACTATCCAAAATTTGAGTTTATCAAAAATAATTTTGATGATGCTTTTAAAGAAAATTGGAAAAACCTAGTGAAGGTGGTACTTTTTGAAATAATGAAGGAAAAGTTATCCCCAATTATTCATAATCATAAGGAAATTCAACTAAAAACTATGCAAAATCTAGGGCATTTATTACAAGAATTAAAATTGCAATTGAAAATATGGAGCTATATTTTAATTTAAGAGGATTTACAAATTATCATTAAGCTATCAACAAAAATAGATGTGGAAATTGGATTAAAAACAATATTATTATTGATATTCATCATCTATTATTTGAGGCAATCTCTTGGAAATGTGAGCATATCTATAGAGAAGGAAATCAAGTAGAGGATAACCAATTTTAGTGTTGACCTTTGTGTTGGTGAAATTCAAATTTTAAAAGGGAACTAGCTAAATTAGATTTTATCTCTTAATTAAAATAATATAACATGTGAGGGCTTCCTCCACGAGGGTTCCACTCTCTCTCTGGATTTAACACTTTGAAATCCTTTGATTGGGAGACCTACTTTCTCCCATTCTAGATCTGGCTACTAAGTATCCTTAGTTTCTCTGTTGTGGTTCATGACCATGGTGTTTTGCTACTAGGTATCCTTAGTTTCTCTATTGTGGTTCATGACCATGGTGTTTTTCTTGCTAGGGGTATTGCTGGTATGTTCTACTCTCTTATGGGTTATGCATTATCACTCTTATCTAAAACAAAGGTTTGAATGTTGACCCAAACCTATAGGGGTGATCCTAGGCCGTTATAATATAGTGGAAAATTCTAGCTTTTGACACCTTAGCTGGATCTTGCTCTGGTTGGTGGGTGTGTTGGGTGGCTGCATTTCTTGGGTTGTTTGCTAGTTTCGGGGACTTGGTTGGATTGTGCAACATTTCTTCTGGGTTCGATAGTTTCATGTTTTTTCTATCTTTCCAAGGAGAGGAAAGGGCCATCTACCAACCCAAACTTGTTGGGGTGAGCTTGGTATGATGTTTGGGTATAGAAATTTGATTGTGTTCCCTTGGTTGATTTTGACTCTGATGGCTTGGCTACTTTGCTTAGATGGTTCTAGGGTTCTCTACCAGTAGTGGGTTCATGGCTGATTTGTACCACTTTATTTTGGGTTCGGTAATTTCTTTCTGTATCTAGTTATTCCAGGGAGACAATACCAAATACCAACCCAAACCAGTTGGGTTGAAAGTGGGTTGTTATACTATAGTGCCTTTTGACTTTTGGTCCCATGTCTCTAGTGGGTTTCCTAGCTTTGGTGGTCTATAGATATCTCTTTCTACAGTGGTGGTGTGTTTGATCCTAGGGTTCTAAGGCTTATTTTTTTGGGATCTTACCCTTCTCCCTCTTAGGTGTGATGCAAAATATTGCTATCTTCTTTTTCTTGTACCTAAGAGTAGTTCTTAAAACTTTTTTGCTTGGATCCGACGAGATTTATGGGTTTCATGGAATTTCTTGTGCATATTTCTTGGATGGTTTTTATGTTGTGGATTTTTTTGGCTGGTATTTCTAGTATTGTTTTCTTAAACCGACTATTCTCATGAGAGGTTCTCCTATTATGTGCTTTGTTGGAAATATTTTTTGATTGTGATGACATGATTCCTCTATTATCCTTTCTTGTTAGGCAAAAAATGCTTCTATTTGGGCAGTTTTTATTTGTAAATTTATTTTTAATCATAGCATTTTCATTATTCTATTAATTTTCTCCATTTATTTATATTTAGAGCACACGGTGGTTTGACCATGGGACAATATCTTGTATTTGCTTGATAAAAATTTGTGGTTTATTTGCTAGGAGGTTGTTTCGTTGGATTTTTGGGTTTGATTCATGGAATCCAACTCAGTTTTTCTTAATTTCTTATTGCTAGATCTAAGGTTTTGGGGTGCCTTTCAAAACCCTAATTGTAATAGGTTTGGGAATAATTTTAAAACCCCTTCTATTATCAATAAAAAAATGAATATCAAGAATATATTTGATATAAATGGAAATGAAAAAAATATTTGATAAAGTGGCATGTTGGATATGGTTTAATTGACCTAACAACAAGTGTAATACTTTGGTATTCTAATGGGATTAGCCCCCAATAGAAGTAACATGTAGCTTATTAAATATACTAAAGTGTGTGTGCACACACACACATAAATATATATGTATGTATGTATATCATTGCTAGTATTAACACTACTTAAAGTACATATGTGCTTTGTGGGTCCCCATTTTATTATAATATTTTCCAAATAATGAAATTAAATATATATATGTAAGTTAATGTTCAATAATTAAAAGTGTCATTTGAATAAATTAGTAATTCTAACAGGATGAAAATCTCATAAAATATTTGTTTGTAATAAATATCTATGTGTAATAAAATGACATGAGTTTAAGTGAATCTAAGTGAATCTAGAGTTTCAAGATGGAGATCCAAGTTCAAATATCATGAAGCAATATATGCATAATTATTAAAATTATCCTTATGTATTTTTTTAAAATACAATGGTAACATGGTCATGAAGTTATATGTGTGGGCTCATTTTTAATCACATATAACCAATTTTAAAAATAAATAAATACCTATGTAAGAAATTCCCTCTTTTAATAAAATAAAAAAATGTTTTATCCTCTATTAGTAGTGATTTTGAGATATGGTGGGTTCACAAGGCATAACATATACTAAATGTTTTTTCAATTCAAAAGAAAACATTGGGATAAAAGTCCTTGGGATGATGCATTGAAATATTTCTTCTATCTAGTAATAACATCACTTATGATAATTTTGTGCTTTTATGGAATACCTTGAATTATAAATTATACCAATTAATAAGATTTAATAAACATAGAATTTAGCAACCAATAATTAAAATAATAAATAATAGTAATGCACTAATCAAATGACATTAGCTCAAGTGGTTAAAAAATACGGGATCCCATTGGAGAGATCTAGGTTAAAATATCACTAGCCAATATAAAACCACCATATGATTTGTTTAATACCATGGTAAGATGGTGATGATGTCATATAATTCAAGTCATTTTGATCCCATATAACCAATTAAAAATTAATGGACTAAACATTGTATGATGTCCTTTGCTTCAAATAAATATCCTCATATAAAAATTTATTCTTTCAATAATTTATATAAATGTTTTTCCTACATTAAAAATTATTAATAGATGTGGTGGGATTACAAGGTATTACATGTACTAAAAGCTTATTAGTCTATGGGTTGACATTACGTTGGAATATTCTTTTTTTACTACTTGTAAACTCTATGATAAAAAGTTCTATATTGTGATTCCCAAGTTGGGTTCATTTCTTAAACAATTTTTTTTTATGTCTATAGAATATTTGAATATTGTTTTGAAGTAGCCTTTTCAAATTAAGCCTAATTTTTTCTCAAAATTGGAGGTTGTATATGTTGGATATATTATAATGTATCCTTTATGGGTTATGGGTCTTCCATCTATGTTTGATAACTTAGCTTTCCAACTAGCTAAACAATATTTCATTCTATTCAAAATTGGCCACAAATATTCTTATTTCTTTTACTAAAAAATGTCATACCTAAATATTTGTGATGGTATAACTTTCATACATTAAACCCTAAAATATTTGCAATTATTCTTTTAAATCAAATGGTAATGTAAGTAAAATAATCTTGAACTTTTCCATACTTGCTAACACTTTAGCTACCTTCTCATAGCATGAAAGAATTGATTTATATTTTATAGCCTTTTTAAATAAAGGATGACCTAAAATAAGAATGACAATAATAAATTGAAGTTAAGATTCAAAGCAACCATTTATTTCAACATGAAAAACTTTGATTTTTTTCTTCTTTTATTTCCACCTTTGAGAGAGCTCTTACCAATACATAAGCAAGAACAATGGATATATAAGGTTATAGCATGCCACCACCTCAAATAATTCAAATTATATAGCAAGAGACCCATTCATAAAAAATAGAATATAATGGAGCATAACAACATCTAATACATTCTTAGTAAGATGGACAAAAAACACATATTTCAAATATGTGGGAGGAAACTCCAATAAACCTTATCATATGCTTTGTTCATGTCAAAGTTACAAGCATACTTGGTCATATAATGCATTGAGTGAATGTAAGCCCTTTTGCACATTAATTTTACCATCAAAAATTTGTTTACGATAAAAAGTACCAATTTCATCCAAAAGAATAGAATATAGAACATCTTTCAACCAAATTGCTATGGTTTTAATAATTATCTTGTAAATCACATTATAAATGCATATTGGAAAAAAAATATTAAAAAATTTTGTTTCACCTTGATTGGGAACCAATGTAATAAAAGTGGTATTAATATCAAGTTGAGTTATTAAAAAAATATGTGATAGTTGGAAACATTATGGTTTATTGAGTTCATTTTTTATCATTTTATTGGACTATGGTGATAATGTTTGACAATTATAAGAAAATGATAAATTATTTAATATATATGAGAGTTTTTTATTTGAAATTGTTGTGAAAGATGATGTTTAGATGGATTCCATTATGTATAGCTTATAATATGTTGTCATTAGAAAAAAAAATCTTTCTAGGGGTAAGGATGCCACAACCCAGATGTTTGATAAAATTTAAATTCAATTTAGTTTCTAAAGCATAAAAATTAAATGGATTGTGGATGATATGAAATTTACATTTAATGCTATGATTTTTGAGTTGACAATTATACTTTATATACATGTAGGTTTATTACATTGAAACATGCATAAGTATATTTTCGTTTAGAGTGTTTTACAAGGGCATCTATTGGCTAAGAACATGAGGGAGAGTTTCATCAAGGAGATGTCATCAAATGATTATCAACAACATGGATTGAAAGCAGAAATCCTACATATACCACTAATAAACATACACTTGCATGATAGGTAGAATATGTCTTGAATAATAAATATGTATTTGCACTTAATATTTAGTTTTATAATGGATATAAAAGGGATATTTCTTGTCTTGAATGAGAATTATAGTATTTTTTCCATATTAAAATAAAATTTTCCTTTTAATATAATAAGTGAAATAAATATTGTGTATCATCTTCTAGTTTTCTAAAAAAGGGAAGAAAAAAAGGTCTTCTTCTTCTTAGGGCCTTAAACCACTCTTGTTAAAGAGATCCAAAGGGTATGTGGGCCAATGATAATAATAAGAATAGTATACAAATTTATATAATCATTTTTTGGGCATAAGATTCTAGCAAAAAATGATTGCATGAGTTACAAACCCTATGAACAAATAAATTCTTCATTTGGGAGTCAACACATTTTGGCTACAAAAATGGGTGAAGAGACCAACCATAGGGGGAGTTTTAGTTGCATGTGGATACACTCTATTTTTTTTAGATCTCTCCAAGGAGTTTTTTTTCTATATGAGGTAGTTGCTTAATTAAGGAGGACATCATATCTAGAACAAAGGGATTTATTTAAATAAGCCTTACCCTAAACATAATAGGGGCAACAAGGAAGAGTAGAATTAGGATTAGAATTTGTGAAAGGAAAGGCGTCAATAGCCATCATTTTCAAAGTGGAAAGAAGTGGAAACTAGTAGAGTTGTCCTACAACTTTTGTCCATCCTTGAATTTGTGGAAATTCACCATGAAAGGTACCTAATTTTATTTTTATTTCCAACCCTCCAAAGGGTAATAATTTTAGAATAATTTACTATGTTTTGGCTTGTTTTTGCTTGTGAGAATATTTGTATGAATTTGGGAATAAATATGTTTTTATTAGAATGTTTGGATTTATTTTTGAATACCAATAAAAGGGAGGAAATATTATGCTTGTTTTTCTTTTGATTTGTATTCAGTAGATTTGTTCTAAGGGTGAAATGAACTTTGTGGTGTTTGACACCCTAGTCAAGCATAATTTATGAAATGGTATCTTCATATTATAACTCACTTTCTAATAGAAATCATTTTCCATTTTAAGTAAAAAATAATAATTTATGAGAAAATTGAATATAACCTTGAGGCAATTAAGGGAATCCTAGGTTGTTCACTATAGAAGTGCTTCAATATACTATTAAAATGAAGAATAATCTAACTACTAATTTAATTGATAATGCATCCCAATTCTAATCTTTGAATAAGTTTTGGATGGAAGGGTTTGAAGATTATTCCAACATTTAGATTTAGGAAAATTCCCTACTATGCTTGCTATTTCCTAATCTAACCTACTCTACTTGCATGAAAATAAAAATTTAGAAATAAAAATGCATATAAAGTAAATTTTGAAGTTCAAGAGTGTGAGGGATTTAAATGAAAATATGACCATAATCATATCAAGGAAGTGTGTGATCAATCAACACATAAAAAATTGAATAATAACAATATTCCCAGTTAATTAATATGAAAAGGTAAGTTGAATGACCAGATGGGAAAAAGGACTATGTCTCAATCATTGTGCATTCTACAATCTAGGAGGGCAATATAATTGATGTAAAGAAAAAGACATAAATTTTATCCTAATTTCATAAGTTATAAATAACAATGTAGGTTGCATAGAGTAGCTCTAAATTATCATGGCCAAAACATGTTTATAGTGGAGCTCATGGCTCCTATTTATAGTAAGAGTTTTGAAAATATATACAGAAACTTATTCCATAAATAATGCAGAAATAAATAACTTAGAAGAAATGACACCACACAATGCACATATAACACACGAGATTTATCCTGGTTCACCCAATATGGGCTACATCCAACAAAAACAAGAGCCACACCTCAATATTATTATTCACTTCCCTTGCCAAAAAATGGGATATTACAATATATATAAAGGAAACTCTTCCAACCCTAAACCACTATGTGGTATTAGAATACAATGGGTACAACACCGTGGGCTAAACCACCCATGCCCACCAACCACCCACCAACCGTAGGAATCTCGAAAGTTGTTCCGCTTCACAAATTGCTCTAGAAAAAAATGGGCACAAATTTTCATATCACCATGTACATTCAATTAACTTTGTAAACCCAATTCAGTTTGTACACTTGGTTCACCATGTACATTCAATTAACTTTGCATATATATCTGGTGAAGATTCCAAGGAGCACATTTGTTTCAATTTATATGTATATTTTGGTGACAACATTGAGGTGTGCACATCTGGTGATAATCACAAGGTAAGCTTATATTCCTGTGCAAGCATGTACTCTTTATGATAACATCAATGCAAAAATAAGACTCTTGGTTACATCACTTAACTGGCTAAGTCACCACCTCATCCATTCCTCCCTAAAAATTTTATAAATGCACCCTCTCCTCCTTCATGGAGCATGAGGATGGTATATGCATCAAAGTGCTACTAAAATATTGAGTCCACTTCGTATCCAAACACTCAAGCCATCACATGCAACCATCCCCATCCTATGCAAAATGTTGAAAACAACACTTTTCATACCTGGATCTAGCATTTAGCAATCACTGGATACCACAACCCATGGTTGTTCAACCCTGGATGGTCTCAGGTCATAGTCATCCAAACCTATATGGTCAACATCCAGCTTGCATGCAGACTTCCAGACGTAACATGATGTAGCCCAATGCAATATGATATAGCACAACACAACTCAATGTAGCACAATAACTATAGAAACAACAACAAAGGAAGGGTAAGATTTGTTTATTTTTCATTTAACACTTTTATTTTATAGATCTTCATTATCTCTTCACATTCTAGTTTTAATTCATTTTAGATCCAAGACTCAATTCGAGAGGCTTGATAGGTATTATTGACCAGTTGCATTGTGTCTTTCTATGTAGGTATTTAGATCCATATCAGATCTTAGATCCATATCCCATGGATCCAATAAAGCTAGTCCTAATCCAGATTCAACACATGTCTAGGTAGTAGAGCTAGTAGATCCAAACACTAGTTCAAATTTGGATGCAGATCCATCATATCTAGCTCACGATCATTTGATATAATATGGTCATATATTTCAACCATCCAACCCTCAGATAGTCAAAATATAGAGTCATAAACACCCCTAAACATCAACATATAGAAACTGATCTGGATGATCCAAACATAAATTTAGCAAACACAAACACATATTTAGATGCGGATACATCAAACCCAACAAAATTAGATCCAACGAAGTGGTAGTAATGACAAGCCCTCCACCCAGTATTGTAGCAAAAAGAAGATATTCACACCATCTTGTTTTGTAAAAAGGGAATCGATCCCTCAATACATGCATAACCCCATGAGGGTCTATTTGTAATGAAAATGAGTGAAAAAGTGTAATATCATTGCAATTATTTCTTTCCTACTTTATTTGTTTTATGGTGCATCTTTTTATCATCTATATTTGGAAAGTGACTCACTCCAAGAAGTGAATAATCACTTGAATTTTCTAGTAATGAGCTAGCTAACCCTAACCACATAACACCTATGAGCCAATTAGACCATTATTCCAATGGATTTCTCCTAAAATAATTGACACATATTTAGAAAATTAGCAGTTATCTTATACTTAGTTAAAATTTTAGAGGTTTTGGAAGGCATCAACAACTAATTTCACTATTTTGAATCTTTTCAAAATGAAAAATTTTAAGGTACTATCTAGTCACTACACTTCTAGTGACTTCATGGTGCACTAATATCGATTGGAAAGAGATTCCAAATCCTGTATTTATCCTTGGGCTTGGAGTCTAAAAAATTGGGATCACTTTTAAAAATTTATCAAAAATATTGATTCTCCCTATTCTATCTGTTATGATAGTATCCCCGTCAACTATAATTCCTTGTCTCTTGGAAACTAAATGGAGGATAGGTCCTCAATTTCTCCTATTAGATATTCATAGGATTTATAGAAAACTCATCCTACCTCTCCTTTATCTCTTGAAGCTTGGCGTACATGGGTTCCAACTTCTTATAGATATCAACTACATATCTTGATCATATTGATTCTTCTCCTCTTTGAACAATGTTTCAATAATGTTATTATTAAGGAGTTTCATTTATAGGTAAAAAATGTCTTATAGTCTAGTAGAACTAGCCCTTAAATCTCATTATCATCTCTTATACTAGAACTTTTAGAGAGGCCAAAGTATACTTGTAGGACTATAGGCATCTTCATAGATATAGGATTATCTTGGGTATCTTGACCAAATTTTTCTCTCTATCCATAGTTGATGTGCTTGTGACACCAATATTGTAGATAGGAGCTTGAGTACCTCTTAGAATATTTTCATCAGAGCCAATTGTTCCTCAAATTGTTTGATGATTTATAAAACCTAATTCAAGTTATATTATGCATATGCCACAAAGTGGAAGTATCCCACAATATTTATCACATATTACTCAATTATTCTAAATGTATTTGACTTATTTTATATCAAATGATTTCTTCAAATTTGTAATTGTGTCTCTTTGTTTCATTATTGTTATTTCTTCTTGGATTTGATATATCTTTTGATTCCTCACTTGTTGGGCTTCTTGAAGTTATATAATATGGTCTTCCAATTGGTTAAATTATTGGTCATTATATTCCTTTAACTAGATCTACCCCTATGAAAGTTGTTGTGATAGATACTCTACTATTGCCTATTTTTATCAGTCTCATGGAGTTGGGATTTAATATCCTTAACTTATTTCTTTAGCTGATCTCATTCAAAGACATCCTTATTTAGTGTCTCATTTTTATATTCGATTTGTTCCTTCTTGGATTTTAGCTATTCTCCATCTTCCTTGAAATATTCATTTTTCTTTTTAAGTACGACATCTCCTATTACTAGTTTATCAAACTTCATGGCCACACTTTTTGAGAGTTTATTTGCAAGTTGAATCATTAGATAGGGCTTTATTTGGCTCAAATTTGGCTTTAAAATCCTAGTAATAAATATGAGATCTGATATCATAATCTTGGATGAATCATGTTTTTAGGCCTCTATAATAATAAGACTATCCCCCTTAGAGTCTAATTATGACCACAATAATATTTGATCTCAAGAGGTCTTATCTCTTAATTTCTTATATTCCATGACAAGGATATCAACTACCTTTTAGAACTTTGTTTCCTCAAGATCATAATGACTTTCCACACAATGGTTTGGCTTAGCCCTATGATTGAACTGGATTTAGGAGGATCTCCTACACACTCAATCATCATGGATGAAGTGGGTGATGTTATCATTTATAGTAGGAGTAGCCTATTTTTGGATGGTGAGTGGCATGCTTGGGATGAAATGGTAGGTAAATAAAATTGAGTGGATATGGTTATGAATGTGTATGGCAATGAATGTGTATGGCAATGAAAGCGTTGGTCCTAAATCTAGTTGTACCAATATTTTTACTATTGGATAAACCATTGGTTAGTAAAGAGGTATATGGTGATGAAGGAGATAGTGTATATGGTGCTAATAGATGTATGGTGGATACTTGGATGGAGGATGATAAAAACAAAGGTGATTGGAGTGGTAAAGAGAGTGAAGGTAGGGATTTGGAGGTCCAAGAGAACCATGAGCTACAGTATAAATGGTGAGGAAACTATAGTAGAATAAGAGGTGGGAGAAGAATAGAAAGTGAGAGTAGAGAAAGATATGAGAGTAGTAGATGGTGGAATCAAAATAGAAGTGAATTTAGTGGTGACCATGATTTTAGCCATTTCCAACTTGGGAGGGATCCCTCCTTGAGATATTTTCCCCTGATTAAGTTGTGGTGTCTACTATTTATGCTCTTAGGATGCCATTACATTTTTAATTGTGGATTCATATCTTTTAAATATTTATTGCCCTGATTTAAATGTCTACTACACTATAGATCTAACGATTACTAATGTTGTTGGTATAACAAATATCTCAATTTTTGCTACAAGGGCTAGCTATGGTCTTGGAAGATGTAAGAGGACCTCTAAAGCTTTTCCTACTATCCTTTAATTTTTGGAACTCATTGGGTACTTTTGCTTCTAGATGGCAGATAATCGATGATCAAATGGGCCATATCTTGTTGACCTCATTGAAGTTCCCATTTCATAGCACATATTTTTCCATTCTATAATTTTCATATTTGAATACCATAGTTTCAAGGTCCCAAATTTTGTTTGTACATTGTTTTTTACCATTTTTGTAGCTCATACTTTGATGTGGAAATAATGGGTATAAGATATAAATCTAGAAATTCAATTCTGAATTGTTTTATTCACTATGTTTCAATATAAATAGTACATTATATGAATAGGCACAGTGTTTCGAATATGCATTTACAAAATCTTTTCATAAAGTCATATAAATTATTAATTAAAATTTCTATTCATGTAGCTAGACAACCAGGTCTAATTACTGGTATTAAGGTTACATCCCAAACCACTCTTGTCACCCACCAACAATTTTTTGATGACACTCTTCTATCCACATTTACTTCAATGGTCGAAGCTAAAGTCATAAAGCATATCCTTCTTTATGAGGAGATAGCAGGACAAAAAGATAACTTCCAAAAAAGCAAATTATATTTTATTAACACTCCTTTGCGAAGACAAATTAAGATTACCAACATTCTGGGGCGTGCCATCTCCTCTTTGCCTGCTACGTATTTGGGGATGCATCTATTTGTGGGTAATGCTAATGAATATATATGGGACAATGTCATTGAAATATTTAAAAAAAATATTTTCGCATGGAAAGGTAATCTATTATCCCAGGTTGGAAAATCTATATTGACCATGGCCTACTTATAGAGTATTCCCGTCTACTTCCTTTCAATTTTCAAAGCACCTATCAAAGTTTATCAGAAAATTGAACAAATCCAAAAGCATTTCCTATGGACAGGAGCTGAAAATAAAAATAGATTCCACCTGGTTGCTTGGGAAAAAGTTTGTAAGCCTAAATATCAAGGGGGAATAGGGCTTAGAAGAATCAATTTGTTAAATTTTGCTCTCCTTGCAAAACAAGCATGGCATTTGATTTTAGGAGACCATGCAGAGTGGGTTAAAATTGCAAGAAGGAAATACCTTCAAAATTCTAATTTTTTATATGGAGAGATCCCCTCTACTGGGTCCACATTTTGGAAATCCATTTGCTCTACGAGACAACTCCTCAAAAAAGGATTAAGGTGGCAAGTTGGTGATGGGAAATCTATGCACTTTTGGGAAGATAGGTGGTTAGGCGATCATCCACTTTTACAATTCCCAAAATTCAGATTGCTAAAAGAATTTACTGATCCTCTTTTTGGTCCCAAAGTTGTAGACTTCCTTACTACTTTCAATGGAATTAGATCTTGGAAAAGGATCCAAAATCCCAATTTGGTAGATGAAATCTCATCACTTGAAGCTATTTTATCTTCTTTTCCTATTCCTTCTAAGGCCTCTTGTGACCGTCATGTTTGGGAGCCCACTAATTCAGGAGAATTCTCTATCAAGTATACTTATCTTTTATCCTTAACCTCTATGGATGTTCTTATTCCTTTTAATCTTGTGTGGCTAAAACATTCAACTCCAAAGGTTGTCTTTTTTTCCTGGTTAGCCATTCAAGATAGAATTCTATTAGTCAAAAATATTATTAAGCATGGTATTCCCCTCCCTAATAGATGTTTCCTTTGTCTCACTGGTTGGGAATCCACTGCCCATATTTTTTTTCTCCTACTCCAGGTCCATCCTCAATAATCTTTTCCTCAAGTTCAAAATCAGTTGGGCTTCTCCTCCATCTCTAGTTGATATTTTCTCCCAATGGCCTAATCCTTTCAAAAATCCTTGTCTCAAAGGCCTCTGGAGTTTTTGCCTTCATCACTATTTATGGTAGATTTGGCTTGAGCGCAATAGGCACGTTTTTCTAAAGAAGCTAGGGATATTGATTTTATTACTAATAGAATTATCTTTTTTTCCAAATAAAATACTATGATTGCACCTTTTGATCCTTCACCTATTCCCTATTTTGAAGCTTCCTTACTCCAATCCTTTAACATTTCCTTGGAGAATCCTCATCCTGCCAATCCCTAAAATTCCATAACCAACATCAAATGGAATACGCCTCCTCTAGGGTGGATTAAGCTCAATTTTGATGGTGTTAATAAAGGAAATCCAAAAAGAGCTGGCATCGGTGGTATTCTCAAAAATCATCAAGGAAATTCCATTTTTGCCTTTGCAGAACCTTTAGGGGATCAATCCAACCACTTTGCAGAAGCAAAAGCACTATGGAGAGGATTGCAATTCATCAAACAGGTCCCAGGAAAAGTCATCATTGAAGGAGATTCATTGAATATCATCAACTACCTAAAAAACTCCAAAACACCAGGTTGGAAAATTAGAATCTCATTGAGGATACTATAAAATTACTGTTGCTCCAACAAGAAGTCATAGTTCAACATGCCTTTAGAGAAGCTAATGTTATCGCTGACAAGTTGGCCAACATTGGCACCTTTGTCCCAGGGAAACTGACCTAGATAGATACTCTTCCATGTGATGTTAGTGAACTTTCCAGGATGGATTTAATACATACTCAGCAAAATGAATCATCATCATTCCACACGTGATCTTCAACATTTTTCACCCTCGATTCTGAGGAGAAGAAATGCCATAGGCCCTGATGTTTCTTACATTGCGGCTATTATTATAATCATTTTTATTACTAAAGTCTTCTCCATTAAGCAATTTGTTTTCCCTAGGCTTTCCCATTTTTGGAGCCTCATCTTGGAAATAATTCCTTGCCACATTTCTCTCGAGTGGTACGTAGTCCCCATGCAAAACACTCATGTCACCACCTTTTTTCTCGATGTCGTTTACCTAGGATTTAAATTTTTTCATGCCAAAGGTTTTTTCCTCCATCATTTTCCATGATTATGGGCTTTTCTTCCATGTGTGGACCTCTTCTTCCTGCTTGCAACCTCTTCTTATTACTCATCCTAGTTGCATGGTTCCAAGATATATCCTCTTCCCTGCTCCTTCGCATGCTCCAACTTCTTGGGTTTCTGAATCAATTTTTATTTTTTATATATTTAGATTCCCAGGTTTCCCTATTAGTCAACCTCTCCATATCTGGGCACACCTTTATATTCTCATCACTGATCCTGTCTATCGAAACATCTTCCTGTGTAAATTTTAGAATCCATTGGTCCATCCTATCTAGCATGTTATATTTCCTAGAAAAAGGCTTTGTGTGAGAGGATTTGTGAAAGGGTCTCTAAAATGTTCACATTCTCCTTGGCTCTTTATAAGCTTTGATAAGACACTACTTTGTTCATCCTCTATTCATCCTCTTCTCTTCTGCACTATATATAAAAATCTTTATCCCATTATTTTGAGAGTTTCCAGGATGTCGTTCGTTGAGCCCAACACTTATTCCGTCAATCCCATTGTTGAATCTATCCTCAATAACAGAGGAATTACTCCTTTTATCAAGATATTTTTAGGGACTGATTGGGATGTCAACATGGCATTTGATTCAACATGGGAAAACAAAGTTGTTATCATCCATAGAGTGGAATTCCTGGTGAATTTTGAGCTCTTAGCAGAGCTGACTGGACAACCTGCTACTAGTCACACGGTGAGAAGGAACAAACACAACTAGGAAGTGGAGGTTAATAAGTTCAAACCTACGTCACCAATTAGGAAGCTCATCAAGAAGGGTTTATTCTACAAGGATTTGCCTACACCATGGAAGGAGGTAATGAAACCAGTTATGCAATACATAACTATCAATGACCCTGATTCCCAGCTTTTTAGTTTTCACATTTCTTTTGTGAACCATTTTAGAGAGTCAAAATTACTCAATATTCCAGAATTTTTATATTTTTCTATGGATTACACTATAACCTCAACCCATGCCAAGAAGGAAGAAGCTTGGCCTTCTCACCAGGGCCTATTCAAGGTCCTTTATGCATTTTTGCTACAAAAATTTCCCAAGGGAAATATTACCATTCAGGACAACACAGAAGATGACACTTCTTCCACACCTATTTCTAAGGTGAGAAGTGCCAAAATAAAGGGAAAGGAAGAAAAATGTCAGGGCCCTCACAGTGCTAAGAAAAAATTTAAAGTGGAAGCTACTCCCACAAGGAGTTCCCAGCGACTCAGGAAAAAAGATACTCAGAGCCCTGAGAAGGTAAAGGAAGAGGATGTGGATGACCTCAATGACCCTGTTGAGAAATATTTGCAGAAATTCATCATCAAAGCTATGTCTGCTACCATTGCCCATTTGGATACCGCCTAGGCCACTATTGGGAGTGCCATATCACAATTGAAGGATCAAAGGAACGTGCTCAACTTGCTATTTTTTGTGACACCTTCGATGAGGAGGCCCCTACGAATTATGTTGCTGCTAGCAAATCCAAAGTAAAGAGGATGACATCATTGATATTGCCAAGGAAGTTTTCAAGGATGTGTCTAATGAAAAAAATGAAGGCAAAAAGGAAATTTTCAAAACCAAGGAAGGAAAAAAGAAAACTGCTAAATTCATGGAGTGATTGGATTCCTTGCTGTAGTTGTTGACCCTGTTGGTTTTCCTCACCTTTTGGTCTCATTTTTGTTAGTCTTTGTGTTCCTTCCTATTCCTCTAGGATGTTTTTTGGGCTTTCCTTGCATCCTTCTATTTTCTGTCTACTCCTCTAGGATGCATTTTTGTTAATCCCTACATCCCTTTCTTTTCTGTTGTACTAAGGCATTGGGGTGCCTTTCAAATACCCCCTTAATGAAAATCCTTAACTTACCAAAAAAATAAAATAAAATAATTAATTAAAATTGTTAATTTAATTAATATTTAATGAAATATTAATTGTAGTTTAAATTAATTAATAATTAATGAAATATTAATTAAATTTTAAATTAGTTAATATTTAATTGGATGAGGAATTTTATTTCGCATCATTCCTCCTAACAATATGTGTATTGGACCCCAATTTGTGCAGAATAGGACGAACAAAGATCTTGAGAATGAGGAGGTGGCAACGAGGGAGGCCATGGATGTGGTACTATACATTTGGAGTAGGTGAGTAGTAATGGACTTCAAAACATATTAATGGTACTCACATCCTATGAATCTATTTCAAGAATAATAGAAGCATGTACGCCAATACAAAACTTTGGTTGGACAAGGCTTCCTTATAAGAAGATGTGCATCAACTTTGGAGTGTGATAATAGGTCTACATAATTCATTAGGGCTCACTCTTGATATAAGTGGAAGATCAAAGAAATGAGTCTCATCCTCAACGAGCTCACCTTCAAACACATTTACCAAATTATTGTCAAGATTTTCGGTCTTGAAGCCAATAAATGAGGATACTCCTTGAAGTGAAGCAAGATCAAGAACATCTTCCATGATGAACACCAAAGCATATGGAGGATGAGTTGCCTCTTGAGTTAAAGGCACCTTGGTAAATATATCCAAAGCAAAATATTAGCCATGCTCGATTATGACCTATCATCCATAATCGACTTTGATTATGCCAATTTTATTGTCCACAATGCTAAGATTTAGGGCTGATGGAGTAGGGATGAAATCAACTTTAACATTGTGCTTGGAGTACTTCACACCAAGGGACTCATTCTGGTCTAAATAATCCATAGTGTACATGGTCTTCACCAGTTGGACATAATTTCCAAGCCAAGTATTCTCATTCATTACTTTTCAATATAAATATTACATTTCATGAGAAGGCATGATGTTTCATATGCCTTTTCAATTAAATTTTCATAACTTTTCATAAAGTTATATTAATTATTAATTAATAATAATTTACTGTTAACTAATTATTAGTTAATAATAATTAACTACTAACTAATTATTAGTTAATAATAGTTAATTATTAATTAATATTTTATTTTAATATTTAATTGAATGAGGAATCTTATTCCTCATCATTCCTCCCAACAATATGCACATTGGACCCTAATGCATTCAAAATAAGAGGAGCAAAGATCTTGAGGATGAGGATCTGGCCATAAAGGTGGTGGTGGAATAGGAGGTCAAGTGAGGCTTCATAGATTTTTGAATTCCCATACATTATTATGCAAATATCTTACCACAAGTTCTTGTGTTGGTGGTGTCATCGAATAATCCAATGGAGGAAATATTTTTTCTACTACAACACGATGAGGAACAGAAAACACACCATAGATACTTGTATTGGTTGTTTTCAAAGTCTTACAAAAGATATTTGTTGACTTCCTACTTTATTTTAGGCTAATATCAAAGGCCAACAAAGTATCCTTGTCATATGTGTTGACTAGTTGAATAATCATCTATGCATATACTTTGGTAGTCTCCAAATTTGTTGAATTAGATCTATAATAGGGTGGGGTTGGTGGTGGAGCCTTGCTACCATAGATTCTACACAAATTTACTCTACCTCTAGAGATAGATCAAAAGCCATAGTATATTTATCTATTGTTACATGGATTTCCTTCTTTGCACATATGGAAATAAATTTGTGCCAACCTATAGGAAGAGAAAATTGTAAAACACAAAACTTTCCATTCATGCACATATCAACCCCTATCTATAAGGTCTCCAAGGATTGGGTAAGAGTCTCAATATTGTTCCAAGTTGTGTCTTCCATATTTGACACATTCTTCATTATCTGAGCACATAGCTCTTTGGCTATTTGTGCTAGCTCTTGGATCTCCTGTAGATCCTAGAGATATTTTGGGCTAGGCAACATGGTGCCAACTCCTAGATATCCAAAAATGGTCCAAAAACTTTAGATGGTCGTATTAAGTGGATAAAAGGCTAAGAAATCAATTTTTAAAACTTCTTAATCTTTGAGTGGTCCATAAATACAGTTGATCATATTGAACAAACAAAAGGGATGCCTTGACATATGAACAATCTAGAAATACAGTTAGTCATGCTGAATGGACAAAAGTTAGAGACCAAATTGTGGAGTGACTTGACCCATGAGAGTATTGGTATGATTTGATACCAATGATGTGGAAAAAATAGGTAAAAGATATAAATATGTAAATTCAAATATGAATGATTTTATTCACTATGTTTCAATATAAATAGTACATTATATGAATAGGCACAATGTTTGGAACATGCCTTTACAATTAAGATTTTCATAAAGTTATATTAATTAATAATTAATTAAACTTGTTAATTTAATTAATATTTAATGAAATATTAATTAAATTTTAAATTAATTAATATTTAATTGAATGAGGAATCTTATTTATCATCATCCTCAAATCATGTGGACTTCCTAGGGTGGCAAATATAAGCTCCTCAGTAGGGAATATCCTATTGGGTCATATTGTACATCTTATCATGTGCAAAGAAAGTTTTCAAACCCTTGACCTTAAGCTTGTCCATGGAATATCCTATTGGGTCATAGGACCACCTATTTCTAATTTTTTCTAGTCCCATGTGCCTTAATTTCCCTTCCATGACTTGGTGGATGCCTTATAGCTTAGAACTAATCTTCATAATCAAGTGCTTAAGCAAGTAGAAAATTGTTTTCTTCTACACCTAAAGTATCTTAGGTCCACATGATTGATTTTCCTAGCATATTCAAGGTTGAACAAGTATTCAAGCATGAATAATGGCAACTCAAAGGGCATGGATGAAAATCCATAGATATAGATGAATGAGTGGGTCATCCCTAGATAAAAGTATTTGTTAGGCCATTTTATTAACTTCAATAACTACATAGTATTACCTAACAATCTTGGTACCTTCCCTCTAAAGTTATCCATGATCACCTCATAGATTTCATCATAAAGAGTTAATAGGTTTTATATTCTTATCGACAAGGCACTTTAGTGAATTCCACTATAGAGGGGTTTTCCATTTGCTTCTACTTAGTCTACCTCTAAGGTTAAAAATCAATATTTCTTCTAATATATGATTAGCTAGACCAAGTAGGAAGTATATGTGAAATTCCTATTATTATTAAAAGAATTGAGTTTATTGTCCATTTGATAAATAATCTACCTTGCATAATCAATCATTTTGGAGTGCCTTGAATATGTTTGAACTACATGCAATAACATAATATTCTCTTCATATATTTTTATGTGTGACCGATTTTCAAGAATGACAACTATCCTAGACAACACCATATACACATTGTTCTTGAAGAGTTCTAGCTCTAGTAGAATTTTGAAATCAATCACTTTAGGTTTTTCATGTAGGGGAGTAGGAAATATCTCCAGTAATTAGTGTTGCATAAGTAGTGAAAACTAGTTTGGGTTTTAGGATTAAACTAAACCCATATTTCAACATTGTTTATGACCTTCCACATTTTTATAACATCTCCTCTCTTATATGAAATGACTCCTCATTCCACTAAGGTGGTTTGATACTTCTTCCAAGGGATTATACCATTCCACACATTCCTCTACTAGCTTGGATAACTCTAAATTTGAGGGACTAGATTCAAATATAGGCTTGAGGTCCAAATCTTAATTATACTCCATGAATTCATTTTAGGACCTAGGTTAAATATTATTAATGCTTCATGTCTTACTAGGGAAACTGAGTGTTTGAGATTGAATTCTTCTACCCTCCTATAAGGGTCATCAAAAATTTCTTTAGGTCTTCAAGGAGAAAAGGTAGGGTTGTCTATTATATTTTCCCCTTTTGTTATTTCTCTTCCCCTTGAAGGATTTTGCTTTTTATGGTAATACTATAAATGGTGATGGTGAGGTGGATTTGAGTGTGACAATGATAGTGGAGGGAGGGAAAAATAGGTTAGCCTCTATCAATGATGGACTTTTAGAGGTAGAAGAGGTGTCCATAGTGGTGGTAAAGAAAAGATAAAATTTTAGACAATGTCTTTGTAAATTTTGAATATAGGAAGTGATTCACTTATAATATGGAACAATTCGTTACTTTTTTGGGGACTTGAAAATTTCCTCCCTCTAGGTAATTCACTAGCAGAAGCAAAATGATTTTCTTGCTATTAGTAGTGATTTGATACCTCAAGGACAACTTAGAAGTTTCTTGACTCATTTGGGATTCGTGTTTTTTGTCAAGTAGTTCACTTGCTTACTTGAGTGATTTACTTGTTAAGGTTTAGAAAATTGGTTGGTGGGATAGAATTTGAGCAAGGTGTTGGTTAGTCAATAAGGAAGTGCAAGCTGCTCATAGCAACTAGAAAATCATTAATTGGATCAAGAATATAAAAACACTTGTGATCGGATTACCTCTCAATATATGTGGTTAACCATAAGAAGGGGACACAACTAACTTTGATAGGGGATACTTGATGGAGTTCTACCCTAGTTGTCACAAGGCATGGATTCCCCAAACCATTTGGATTTAGGAATAAATTTATTCCTAATACCTTGTGCTAATTGGTGAAAGCATAAAGTGGCACCCATTGACTATGAGTGATTTGTAATTCATAGTTGTGGAGGCAGGTGATTGGTTGGGAACATAAGGTGATAGTTGATAAAGGTTAATGGTTTGATATATATGCACAAAGTGAGAAAATTATGGGGCTTGATGGGTTATATACCACCCTCATCTACCCATGCTTTCTTACACTTAGAAATAAAAGTTTTCTAAGCAAGTTAGTTAGCCCACTTGGGGTTAGAGATGCCAAGGAATAGAATGGTATTCATAATCTTATGATTGAAGGTGACTCAATGATCATAGATTAATACCTCTAGAAAATCCATAGTGATAACTAAAATAGGAAATGAACTCGAGGACATAATCACTCTTTGAAATAAATTCATCCACCAATCAATCAATAAAGAGATCCATATAATAAATAAGGGATCCAATTTAAGAGATTCTTTAAATGCTTGTACTTGAAAAGGTTTTAGTACACTATTCAAAATGATAAGGAATCTAGTATATTTTTTTAAAAGAAATTGAAAAACTTATATTAAAACAAATATTATTTACAAGTTGGGATGAGACTCCTCCCAAACTTAGCTAAATATAACACTTGTTTACAATAGTAAAAGAATATCTGCATTGGGGCTAAATCTCCTAAACCATATTTTTGTAATGGTTTTCCAAATTAGCTAAACACTGGATTTTATCACTAACTTACCTAAACCTCTCATCATCAATAACCATAGCACTATGCCATTAAACCCCTACCTCCTTCTTAGTACCCATATTAGCCATGAATTTTTCTGCTTTATTTATATCTCTATCCACATAAACTGGAATCATATCATCTAATTCCCTCCACAATTCCTTAATTTGGGTGATAAGAATCCCCAACATCCATGTCTTAAAAATAAAGTTCCTCATGCAATCTAGAGCTCTTGACAATATTTGAGAATCTAATTCTAGGAATATCCTCCTATAACCTTGTCTTACCACCCAAATAGAAGTAGATTTTATAGCTAAGACTTCTACTTAATTGTTTGTGGCCCTACCCAAGACTTGTAGTTATCAATAGAGCAATGTCCCAACATGATTCTTGTAGACCACTCTAATTCCAACTCTACCTAGATTACCTTTTGTAGATCCATTAGTATTAATTTTAATCCAACATTTTGGGGGTGGTTTCCAACTAGATTTGTCTTGCCCCTCTTGCACTTTGGCTTCCTTCTCCATTATCCCTATATCAGCTTGAATTTCCTCTTTAGCATACATTGCCAAATTTTCTATGACTTTTCTCCAAATGACCTACCAAACACCATCTAAGGATGATTTTTTTTTTAATTTTTGCCATTTATCTCCAACCACACTTTCCACCAAATGAAGTTTAATCTAATATTCCAAATGATACAAAGATATTTAGATTTAAATCTACCTTTCTTCCATATTTCCCAAATTTTAATTTGATTAAAATCACCATTGGCTCACATTTTATAAGATAAAAAATATCACTCCTAGATCTAGCACATGAACGAACACTCAAAAATCAAGTGGTCAGATTTTTCCTCACTATTGTAGCATACAATACATTGAAATGGACCAATAGTTTGCATACATCTCAAATTATCAAATATAATAATTCCATTGTACATGAATTGCCAAGCAAAATTTTACTTTTGACCAACCCTTGGACCACCAAATATTTTTCCAATCCTCGACCTAATATGGATGAGAAGGAAGTTTTGGATGATCTTATCATATCCATACTTCATTGTGTAGATTCCAAAATTCCCATATCCCCAAATTAATTCATCCTCTTCATATCTACTAGTGATAAATCTTTCTGCTAAGATTTTAGTCATAATGGGTGTTAATTCTAGAGGGATTGGAATTGGCCACTCATCCAAATTATTGAATTGCTTAAACTTATAATTCCCCAGCTGACTATTTTTAAAATAAATTTCAAACTAGATCCAACCCCTGCTTTCTATGGCTATTTTTACTAGTTATAGTCTTGGGAATTCAACAATGATAGGTGGTTATTAATCCCATGAATATATCCAAAATTGTGCCTTCTCCCCTCTTCCCACTTTCCAAAATAATCCATATTTCACTACCTAAGATCCTAAATTTAGAGCCTACCACACTAAGGACCTATTATCATCCAAAGATATATGACTCACCTTATTTGTGTTCACCTATCCAAAATATTTACTAGTTAAAACTCTATTTAATAAAGAAGATGGTTGGGAGATCCACCTCCAGTAAAGCTTTCCTTGTTAGAGTATATTACATCATTTGGGTTATGTAAATGTACCACCTTTGGTACATAGCTAGAATAGGAGTTTACTTTAAAGTGAATTAATTTAGTTACTTCAAGTATTGTAATAAATGCGCAAGTGTCAATGTGCAAGTTGTAAATGTGTATGTACTCCACATGTACATAAGTCCTAGGTAGAGTTGTTAGTCTCAAAATGACACTGAGATGGGGGGGTGAATCAGTGTAGCTCTTAAAAACTTAAATCTTCAATTCTTAATGCCTAAACAAAGAAATCTTAAAACTCAATAAAGCAAATATACCAAAAGAGCATCACACAACACAATATGTACCGAGGTTCACCAGTTTTGGTTACTCCTCAAAATTGACTGTTTGGACTCCCATCCAAATCCATCCTTTACAAAATATTAATTTTACAATCAATTTATCAGCACCCACTAGAAGGAGCACCAACCCCTGATTTATCTGCAACAATAGAAAGGAGCACCAACCCCTGATTTATCTACATCAACAGAAAGGAGCACCAACCCCTAATTTACCAACACCAACTGGAAGGAGCACCAAACCCTGATTTACTAGCACCAACTAGAAGGAGCACTAACCCCTGATGCCAAGCACCAACTTGGACTTTTGTTCTAAAGGTAGAAGATTGACATAAAGATGCCTTCACTTTTACAAGACCCTGACTAGTCTATTGCTTCCTCAACATTGCCCACTCTTCATACAATACACATTCTGCTTGCTCTCCTCTTGCACTCTTCGCAAGATTAAATTCACCTCGCTTTAATCCCAAGAACTTTTTCTCTTTTTCAATAGCCTATAATTCTTCGCGTAGACCTCCATTTATAACAAATTTTTGACTCTATTTTTAACTTCCATATTTACGCATGCAACCCGTAACTGCCCCTGTAACTGTCGTTCTGACTTCTGTTCACTGTTCTTATTTTGGCTGCATGATTTTTCTCTGAACTGCACCTGTAACTATCATACCGACTTTAGTTAACTCTTCTTATTTTAGCTGCATGATTTTTCTCTGTAACTACCCCTGTAACTGCTGTATAACTTTAGTTAATGGTTACATATCTTATTTCAACTGGGTTCTCTTCTTAGCTTTTGCCAAAGAAACTTGTCATGAAATCATGACACTTCTGCCTCTTTGTCCTCTTCTCGGCTTGTACTCGCGAAAACACATGTCACGATATTGCGACACTTTTGCCTCCTTGCTGCTTTACTTGGTTCATACCCATGAAAACACAACATGTCGTGATATCGTGACACTTTCGCCTCCTTGCTGCTTTACTTGGTTCATACCCACGAAAACACAACATGTCATGATATCGTGACACTTTCGCCTCCTTACTTATTTTCTTGGCATGTACCCATGAAAACACAACATGTCATGATATCGCAACACTTTTGCCTCCGTACTATTCCTTTTTACTTTTTTTGCGATATCGTGACACTTCAGCCTTCTTACTTTCTCTCTTCTCCTAGAGTCATGATAATGCGACATGTCATGATATCGCAACACTTCTTCTCCTTTGCACTTTATCTTACCTTCGAGTCACGAAAATGCAACATGTGATATCGCGACACTTTTTCATTCTCTTCCTTCCTGCCCTTTCTGAGTCGCGAAAATGGGACATGTCGCGATATCGTGACACTTTTCCTTCTTGGCCTTCCTTCTCTTTTCAAGTCGTGAAAATGTGACATGTCGTGATATCGCAACACTTTTCCTTCTCGACCTTCCTACTCTTTTCAAGTCACGAAAATGCAACATGTTGCAAAATCATGACACTTTTTCCTCCTTGCATTTTCTCTTCGCTTCGGACCACGAAAATGCAACATGTCGCGAAATCGTGACACTTTTTCTTCCTTGCATTTTCTCTTTGCTTCGGATCGCGAAAATGCAACATGTCGCGAAATCACGACACTTTTTCCTCCTTGCATTTTCTCTTCGCTTCGAATCGTGAAAATGCAACATGTCGTGAAATCGCGACACTTTTTCTTTCGAACTCTCTCTCTTGCAATATGTCGCGAAATCATGACACTTTTTCTACTTGTCTTTTTCTCTTCCAACATGTTGTGAAATCGTGACACTTTTTCTTCTGTACAATCTCTCTTGCAATATGTCACGAAATCACGACACTTTTTCCACTTGCCTTTTTCTTTTCCAACATGTCACGAAATCGTGACACTTTTTCTTCTGTACAATCTCTCTTACAATATGTCGTGAAATCGTGACACTTTTTCTACTTGTATTTTTCTCTTCCAACATGTCGTGATATTGCGACAGTTTTTCTTGCTTGCGCCTTCTCCCTAAACATGTCACGAAATTGCGACAGTTTTGCTTGCTTGCGCTTTCTCTCCAAACATGTCATGAAATCATGATAGTTTTGCTTGCTTGCACTTTCTCTCCGAACATGTTGTGAAATCACGATAGTTTTACTTTCTTGTGCTTTCTCTTCGAACATGTCACGAAATCGTGACAGTTTTGCTTGCTTGCGCTTTCTCTCCGAAAATGTCACGAAATCGTGACAGTTTTGCTTGCTTGCACTTTCTCTCCGAACATGTCACAAAATAGTGATAGTTTTTCTTTCTTCTCAACATGTCGCGAAATCATGACAATTTTTCTTTTTCTCAACATGTCGCGATATCGTGACAGTTTTTCTTTCTCTCAACATGTCACGATATCGTGACAGTTTTTCTTTCTCTCAACATGTCACGATATCACGCCAGTTTTCTTCCTTGTGATTTTCTTTTGATTTTTAGCATATGGGCCACTTCGATATTTTGGATAATCACTGTACATACTCTGAAGAACCTCTTAACTCTTGTCCATTGCATCACTAAACTCCTGTCCACTACATCAACCAATCTGTCTGACTGTGTTGACAACAATGACAATACTGTTGTTGCACCTTGCTGGAGTAAGGGCCAAGTAATCTATCTTCCTATATAAAGGCCTCATAGTGAGTTTTTTAGGAGAGGAAGTGAATATAGAGAGTGTGTGTTATAGATTAGAATTTTGGTACAATGTAGTCTTTTTATATCTGTTCATTGAGTGTTCATGTCCTCCATTATATAGCATTTTACTATTTTGTCACTTTCATTAATGGCATATTTTTGAGTTATTTGCAGATGTTCATCTTATTATTTTCCTACATATTATTGTCCCATTAGTTTACAGTTATCTTATATCACTTATTTTATATCTTGTTGTTACACTATCTCCCATAAAACTAATAGTGGTATCAGAGAACATGGTAGATGATATAGAAAATAAAGAAAGCCACAAGTGAGACTGAGAGAAATCCAAATATATCACTTACAAAAATTTTGAGATTACATTTGGCTAGAGTCTTTCCATATGGTTATAGGAAAACATGTGAATACTAGAACTTAGCGTGGATTCCACTAGATTGACAAATCAACTAGTGAAGATTAGTCATCTCTAGATTTAATAGTTCTTACATTCTAGCTTCTAACATCTTGTTGCATGGAAAAACACATTCAAGACAATTGGGAAGCTTCCTACATAGAGCTAGGAAGAACAACTACATTAGAATTTTTTTAGCACTTGGAGAAACAAGTAGAATATTGAATATTTTAGAGACCTGATAAAAGGTCCCATTACTAGATATTGTAGACCTAAAATTATAGAATAATTAAAAGCCATAGTAGCCTTATAGTTGATTCAAGAGATTCCTGATAAAATTGTAGAAAAATATTGGAGGTTGATGATCTCCATTAAAGACTACAAAGAATAAATTAAATAAATCAACCTCAAGAAGTTGAAGATACCCTTAGAAGATCCAATTACTAAACTTATAGTTTTTGAAAATTGGAGGTTGGTGATATCCATTAAATATTGCAAATTGCAAAAATAAAGGACTAGCAAGGTCCTATTTCAAAAATCTAGGAGCAGTAAATTTTAGAGATCCGAGAGGAAGATATAATTACCAACACTTCCATAGAAGAAGGTTGAAGGAAAGGTCTCATTTTGAATGCCAAAGAAGCTATGAGATTGAAGACCTTGGTGAGATCTCAAGAAGAAACAAGGAGAAGGCTTGGAAAGCCTTAGTTTAGAATTCGGAGAAGGCCATTAAAAGGAGTTCCCATGAGAACTCATTAGAGAAATCTACAAGAGAGAAGTAACTGACAGAGTAGAATTTGGGACAATTGTCACCATCCGACAACAAGACCAAAAGAAGAATATTTTGGCAAGGAGTACCAAATATTAAAGGATATTTCTGAAGACCTTAAGACATTTAGATTCTTGAGGAGGCCTAGTTTCAAGTTAGAATTTAACAAGGAGGTTGAAGGAGATAGGAGCCTAAATTTACTACCAAACCTAAAATGTTTAAAGATTACCATTGAAGGCAAGAAGGCTCATTTAGAGATAGGGGCTTGCTTAATATTCAACAAAATACTGAAGGGTTCTTGAAGGAAGAAATCAATTGCATTTTGGGGGAATTCCATACCAAATTTTTGAGTTTCAAGGATAACATTTTAGTGCAAAAATTTACTGCGAGAGAAGCAATCAAGACAAAATTACTAGTTGTAGAACTTTAAATCTATATAGAGTATTCTAAAGGAGAATCAAAACCCCCATACTACAATTTCAAGCAGTAAGATAGAGAAGTTACTAAGCTATGAATTGGAGAGTTAAGAAGTTGTTGTGGATAGCCAAGAAGAGCTACAAGATCATCAAGTCAAGGGTAGAAATTTGGTGAATTAAATCAACAAGATATCCACCATATTCAGAAGTTATTATAAGTAAGCAACTTAGGTGCATAAATTTCATTAGTTGAAATTTAAAACCATAGTTTGTTAAGAGATTCATTAAGCATCATATTAAAAGCTAAAGTTGTAAGGAGTGGATTCATTTTAAATTCTTCAAAGGGAGTGTAGAAGTTAGGTCAAAACCTCCACATTAAAATAGGAGTTAGATATATTTTGACAAGGAGAAATTACTAAGTGCATATTTCAAGTTCATTAAAGGAGTAATAAGGTGAGATTAATATTGCACTAGTTGTTCTTTAGATTCACTAAGTCCTTTTATATTTTAGTGAAAGTTACTACATACTTCAAGTTACCTTGAGAGTTCATTATTACTGCACTATATTAAAATGAACAATAGTGCAAAGTTAAACCTCTTGAATAACACATTAGTAGCATACTTAGATTTATTCTTATTAAATTATCCAAGTGTAGAAACTAGAGGTTAGTGTTGTCTAGTAAGGAAGACAACATAATTTTCTCTTAAGAAGTTACCTTATCAAAAAAGTTAGAGAGCTTGGAAAATGAGACTTTCAGTCCAAAAAGTTAGTGCAAGTTAAGGTACATTATCTTAACTATTAAAACTATATTTATAGTGATAAATGAGCACCATTATTTTCCTTTAAACAACAATAGAAGTATAAATTGTATTACCACTACAAGACATTACAATGACCAACATTATATAGTCATCAAACGACTACAACATCAACGTCAAGGGGGGTAGATATCAAGGCAGAGAAATCGAGCCATCAAAAGGCTCATAAGTTGGTTTTTTAAGGTGTATATAAACAACAAATCAATGCTTATATAATAAGAGTCTACAACACATAAAGGGAGGCATAGAACTCAGTGTAAGGTAGATATCTCTATTTTTAACTAAACACATATTACATAAAATCAAGATGTAAATAAGGGATACATTACCCAACTGATTACTTGGAAAAACTACTAGCTAAAGCTATTAAAATATATCATCTATTTGAGGTGAATAACTAGTTAGAAAAAAGGCAATTTTAGTAGCCAAGAGCAACCATTAATTGAAGCCATATCATATGCTAAAAGTGTAGTGTTGAAGCATCCTAGAAATTCCATAGTTGGAGCCAACCTTGAGGAGAATATCATCATCGTTCATTGGAAAACACATAAGCTTACACTCATTGGCAAGAAGAAAAGTGTTGAAGCTAATATTGCATAGCTTGCACTCACTAGAAAGAAGGAGAAAAGTTTTGAAGCCAAGATTGCACAACTTACACCCATTGGAGAAGAAATACTAAAGGAAAAAGAGACATTGAAGATGTCCTCACATGCAAGTGCCACTTGGTGGATCAAAAGAGAGTGTTACATAATGTGTGCATAGGGAGAGAGCATCTGAAATATACATAATGCTTATCTTGGAAACGTTAAAGGCATCTTTAGAAGGAGTGAAAGGTGTAATAATAATTTTAGCCAAATGAGAGCTTTGAAGACTCATTGACCAATGTTCAAAGATATTTTAACATCTACACCAAGTGTCAAGAGCATAAATGTATTGCAAGGTGGAATGAGCATTGAAAGAAGCTAATGTAACTCTCAAGTGATACTTGTCCAATGTTGAAATGTGTTTGTGCTATTTAAAGAGCCTAAAATCATAGAGGAGAAAGTGAATACATAGCAAGTAGGAAAGAGTATCCATACACAATGAAATAAGAGTGGATAGAATTAAAGGACCAAAGTCAAGGCTTCCAAAAAGGATTCAAAGCAACATTATATACTTGCTACCATTATCATGCGTTTTCCATTGAAGGAGAGCAGTGCATAGTAATACAACATCCAATGTTGACTATTTAAGAGTTGGAGCATTATAAAGGTAAGGGTTTTACCTTAATAAAATTGCTTTAATTAAGGAGTTATAAGGAGTATGTTGGAAATATTGAGTATATTGAGTTATCATTTATGTCAAAGGGTACATGAGACAAATATTTTTATGTCAAAGGTGCATGGTGTTCAAGGAAAAAATATTCCCCATGGGTTTTATAATAGAAAGCAATGGACAAAATTCAAGGTAAGGTATATCTCCAAAGTATTTTTCTAAGAGAAGGATTAATAATATTTAAATGTCAAGTTTAAATATTATGAAGAAGAAAAATAGTTTAATTTGCAAATGACAAAGGTTTAAGAATTAATATTATAATATTTGAAATATTATAATATAAAGGTTTGAAAAATGAGGAAGTGCCAAAAATTTTATGGAGGCAATAAAAATTAAATATTTCAAATATGTGTCGATGTTCCAAGGTCAAAACAAGATACTTATATAAATGGGAGTAATATTTCATTTGTGCAATGGTGTGCAAGGAACAAAAATCAAAATCCTTCATGTGAGATGCGTGGAGAGCAGAAGGGGAAGCACACATGTCCTTGGAGGTAGAATCAAAAGCAAAAACAAGGATGAGATAGTGTGTTAGAGATCCCATCTGGGTGGCTAGCCCAGATGGTAGTCTAGCCTATGCTAGAGCATTGTGAAACATGAGGTCTTGGTATCTATTAATGGTAGCATCATTTTGGTGAGTTTTTATTAGAAATGAATCTGAAAAAGGGTTTAATTACAAATCATGCACTTTATTTTTCATGCAAACGGCTAGCTCGGACGGTAGCCTAGATTGCACTAGGTCGTAGGCGAATAGGTCTCAGGGTTGATTCATGGTGATACCATTTTTGCTTTCTTTTTAAACAAAGAAAAATAAAAAACACTTTAAAATAAATATTGTGCGCTTTGTTTCTTGTGTGGACGGCTGGCTCGAACGGTAACCTCGCTTGTGCTAGGGCATAGGCAAGCAGGAGGTCACAAGGTCGATTTGTGGTGGCTGTGTTTGGTAAGGACAAAAGAATTTTTTATTAATTTAAGGGAGGCATAAGGTTTTGAATTTTTTTTACTATACAAATTTATTTTTAAAGAAAGATATAAGGTTTGCACGATGTGTTATTGAGTTAGGGAGTTATAAGGTGTATTTTGGTTTATATTTAATTGTATTCTTGCATGATAGAAGAAGGGAAATTTGAGGGTTTGTTTATTATGAAAAGCTTTATTTTGTGAGACCAAAAAGGAGTTATAAAGTATTATTTTCAAGCCTTTTGTGCACATATTTTGAGAAGGATTTTTAATGTATGAAAAGGATATTTGCTAACTTGTTTTTGAAGTGGCAAAAGAAAGAAAAATTATTTTTGAGACAGGTTTTCAAGGCACAACATCATCAAGGAAATTTTAAGGTATGGTGATCTAATTCTTTCCTAAGGTGGTTTTTGGTTGAAAAAAATATATTAAGTTGTCATAAGTTTGAAGGTATAAGGATTGATTGGTTGAGCATTGCTTGGATTGAAATGGGCAAAGATTATATATAAGATTTATGAGCAAACCTATGCATTGTTTTGAATGATATTGGGAATGAAAGTGTAAAATTTATAGATCAGTGTTGTGTGTAAATTTAAGCATTGAGTGTGATTGATTTAGAAGAAATTTTGCAAGGGTTATAGGCCAATATTGTGAAGCAAACTTATGCATCATTGTTGGATGAAATTGAAATATATGTGCAAGGGTTTGAAAATATACTATCAAGGGTTTGAGAGCAAATTGGTGCATTAACTTTGAGTCATATTGGGAATGAACTTGCAAGGGCTATAGACTAGTTTTGTGAAGCAAGTATGTGCATTGGTTTTGATTAATTTTGAAAGTACATAAGAAGGTCAACTATCAAGTGCTAGACTAGAGTATCCTTTTAAATGCAATGAATGAGGGACATGTGAAAGTGACAAACTTAATGAATGTGTGAAGAACATATCAAGTATTTGTAATACATATCATTCTCTATATGTTCATGAAGAAAATAATTCTAGGTAGAATATATCTGAATTAATTTAGTCAAATAAATCACTTTTGGGAAATATATATGCAATTGTTTCTATGCAAGAATTAGGAATGGTGAGTATAGTTTACGAGTATGTTGAGCAGAGTTTGTGAGTAGGAGAGCATATTTTGTGAGCAATATTTGAGAGCAAATTTGAGCAGGTTATTGAGATATATTTGATCAAGATTGAGGTAGATTTGAGCATAATATGTGAGCAGGTTTGAGTAGTAATTTGAGTAGGATTGTAGAGAAAATTTGAGCAAGTTTTTTTGAGGTAGATTTGAGTAGGATTTGTGAGCAGGTTTGAGCAGTTATTTGAGTAGGATTGTAGAGTAGATTTGAGCAAGTTTGTTTGAGGTATATTTGAGCAGGATTTGTGAGTATATATGAGTAGGCTTGGAGCATATTTGATCAAGCCTTATGAGTAGGCTTGGAAAATATTTGAGCAAACCTTGTGAGAGTCTTGGATTAGATTTGAGCGAGCCTTGTGAGTAGGCTTGGATTATATTTGAGCAAGCCTTGTGAGTAGGCATGGAGTAGATTTGAGAAAGCCTTGTAACTAGGCTTGGAGTAGATGTAATCAAGCCTTGTGAATAGGCTTAGAGTAGATTTGAGAAGGCTTTTGAGCAGACCAGAGCAAATGGGATTGTTGTCTCCTATGGGTAGAGGTCCAAAAACTAGAGTAAATGGGATTGGTGTCTCCAGTATATAGATATCCACGAACAAGAGCAAAGGGGATTGGTGTCTCCTATGGATAGAGGTCCAAAAACTAGAGCAAATGGGATTGGTGTATCCTATAGATAGAGTTAGAAAAATGGATTGGTGAATCCTATTGATAGAGTTCCATGAACCAGTGCAAATGGGATTGGTGTCTCATGTGGATAGAGGTCCATGAACCAGAATAAAAGGGATTGGAATCTCCTATGGATAGAGGTCTATGAACATGAGCATAGGGGATTTGTGTCTCCTTTGTGTTGGTGCCCATAAACATTGTAATAGGAAATTGTTTTCCAAGAGATTTGTTGAGAAAATTCATAAGAAATATTTTCTTCGTGAATGTAGCCCACATTGTGTGAACCATGTTAAATCTGTGTCTCTTATGCGTGTGATGATTTATGTATTGTTTCATTATTGCAATTGATAATATTGGATAATACTACTTTGGAAAGAAAAGTAAAAAGTTGTATCTTATATTTTCACCCCACCCTCTTAGTATAATATTGTGTTCTTCAATTGGTATTAGAGTGGGTTCCTTCGTGAAAGCCTAAAAACTTGAATATATTATGAGAACACAAATGAAGAAAGAAAGAAGATTTTATCATGGAAATAAAATCTGGTATAGTTATGACCAATAAGAATATAATGAAGATTCTCTTGTGATTAAAGACCTAGAAAAAGAGAAAGATTCAAAAAATGAAGAAGAGACAATGGTTAACATAGAGGAGGAACTTATTGCTACTCTTGGATAATTGAAAAGGGTTAGAAAAAAGAATTCAAAATTGAAGGCTCAATTTCAAGGGGATGAGGAAAAAAATATAAAGCTCCTACAATATCTCATAGACTTAAAAGTGAATATTGAAGAGGCAAAGAAATTTGAAGAAGGTATGGTTGAACAGTTAAGGGAAAAAGAGCTAGAATGTGAAATATTATAACATGAAGTGGTTTTTCTAAGGATGGAAGTAAAATATTTTGATGATAAGCTACATAGGTTTAGGAAAAAACACAAAAATATTGGATGATATTATCAAAGCACAAAGATCTCCATTTATGAATACTGGACTTGGTTTTGAAGAAGGTCAAGAGAAACAAAAGGGAGAGTCAAGCTCAAAAGGAAAAGAGGCATCAAATAAAATGATTGAAGAGGAACCTAAGACCTATGTTGATGTGTGTAGAAGTGGAAGCATCAAGGAGGATGAAAATAATGCACCATCAAGGAATAAGGACCATAACAAAAAAAGCAATGAGAGAACCATGTGGTAATATCCTCCAAGGCAATCAAATAGGTTTCACTATTCCTTCCATGGTTATTGTTTCTCATGTAATCATTTTGGTCATAAAGCTATACATTGCAGGGTTCATGGTAAGAATGATTATGGCTTCACCAAGAATAACTTTAAGTCATTTGCACCTTTCAAGGACTACAACATCATGTGTTTCAATTACAATAATTTTGGTCATAAAGCTATACATTGCAGGTTTTATGGTAAGAATAATTATAGCTTCACCAAGAATTCATTTTCACCTTTCAAGGACTACAACATCAGGTGTTACAAATACAATAATTTTAGGCATAGAGTAAAGTGGTGTAGAACAAAATTCCTAGAACTTCCAAAGACAAGCAAGAAAAATGATGCTCAAAATTTTCAAAGAGGTATGACTTCAAAAGTTTGGAAAAATATTGAAAAAGAAGAAGAGCATTGTAAGTTGGGAGTAGCTTTACTCCAATACCAAATTAATCACCTCAAGAAAAGGATGTGGTGATGGGGCTATGCCAAGTGTCTTATTTTTAGCCCCAAAGAACCCTTTTCCATTGATGTCAAAGGGGGAGAGGATTCAGTGAGGGGGAGCAACTTCTCAGGGGAAGCAGATTGAGGATCCAATGATAATAAAAGAAAGTTTTTTTTGTAAGGTTACCATCAATGACAAAGGGGGATATTGTTGGAAATATTGAGTATATTGAGTTGTCATTGATGTCAAAGGGTACATGAGGCAGAAATATTTTTATGTCAAAGGTGCATGGTAGTCAAGGCAAAAATATTCCCCATGGGTTTGATGAATAGCAAGCAATGGATAAAATTCAAGGTAAGGTACTATGGAAAAATTCAAGGTAAGGTATATCTCCAAAGTATTTTTCTAAGAGAAGGATTAATAATATTTAAATGTCAAATTTAAATATTATGAAGAAGGAAAAAGGTTTAATTTGCAAAGGACAAAGGTTTAAGAATTAATATTATAATATAAAGGTTTGAAAAAGGAGGAAGCGCCAAAAAATTTATGGAGGCAATAAAAATTAAATATTTCAAATATGCATCGATGGTCCAAGGTCAAAACAAGATACCTATATAAATGGCATTGATATTTCATTTGTGCAAGGGTGTGCAAGGAACGAAAATCGAAATCCTTCATGTAAGATGCATGGAGAGTAGAGGGGGAAGTGTGCAATTCTTGGAGGTAGAATCGAAAGCTTAAAAAAGGAGGTAATGCATTAGAGATCACATATTGATGGCTAGCATAGACGGTAGCCTAGCCTACAATAGAGCATTGTGGAACATGAGTTCTTGGGGTTGATTCATGGTGGAATCATTTTGTTGAGTTTTGATTAGAAAGGAATCTGAAAAAGTTTTTAAAATACAAATCATGCACTTTGTTTTTCATGCAGACGGCTAGAATGGATGGTAGCCTAGCTTGTTCTAAGGATTAGACGAATAGAAGGTCTCAGGGTTTATTCACGATGGCACCATTTTTTCTGAGTTCTTTTTGGTCAAATAAAAATACAAAAAACACTTTAAAATAAATATTGTGTGCTTTGTTTCTTGTGTGGGTGGCTAGCTCGAACGGCATCCTAGCTTACGCTAGGGTGCAGGAAAGCAGGAGGTCACAAGGTTGATTAGCGATAGCTGTGTTTGGTAAGGATAAAATAATTTTTGATTATTTTAAGGGATGCATAAGGTTTTGAATTATTTTTACCATACAAATTTATTTTTAAATAAATATATAAGGTTTGCACGATGTGTTATTGAGTTAGGGAGTTATAAGGTATATTTTGGTTTTTATTTAATTGTATTCTTACATGATAGAAGGAAAATTGAGGTTTTGTTTATTATGAAAAGTTTTATTTTGTGAGACAAAAAAGAGTTATAAAGTATTATTTTCAAGCCTTATTATGCACATATTTTGAGAAGGGTTTTAATGTGGATGATTTGAAAGAGAAATGTACTAATCAGTTTTTGAAGTGGCACAAGAAAGGGAATTTTTTTTGAGACAGGTTTTGAAGGTACATCATCATCAAGGCATTTTTTAGAGGTATGGTGATTTAAATCCTTCTCAAGGTGGTTTTGTTTGAGGAAAATATATTAAGTTGTCATATGTTTGGAGTCATAATGATTGATTGGTTGAGCATTAGTGTTGAATGAAATTGAAAATATACTAGCAAGGGTTTGAGAGTAAATTGGTGCATTAACTTTGAGTCATATTGGGAATGAACTTGCAAGGGCTATAGACCAGTTTTGTGAAGCAAGTATGTGCATTGGTTTTGATTAATTTTGGAAGTACATAAGAAGGTCAACTATCAAGTGCTAGACTAGAGTATCCTTTTGAATGCAATGAATGTGATACATGTGAAAGCAACAGACTTAATAAATGTGAGAAGAACATATTGAGTATTTGTAATGCATATAATTCTCTATATGTTCATGAAGAAAAATAATTTTGGGTAGAATATATCTGAATTACTTTAGTCAAAGAAAGAAATTTTGAAGAATATATATGCACTTGTTTCTATGCAAGAATTAGGAATATTTGAGTAGCATCTGTGAGCAACATTGAGGTGGATTTGAGCAGGTTTGAGTAGTGATAGTGAGTAAAATTGAGCAAGTTTGGTGAGCTGATTTGAGAAGGTTTGGTGAGCAGAATTGAGTAAATTTAGTGAGTTGATTTGAGCAAGTTTGGTGAGCAGAATTGAGCAGGTTTGGTAAGCATAATTGAGTAGGTTTTGTGAGCTGAATTGAGTAGGTTTGGTGAGCTTATTTAAGCAAGTTTGATGAGCTAAGTTTGGAGTAGATTTGAGCAAGCCTTTTGAGTAGGCTTGGAGCATATTTGAGCAAGCCTTGTGAGTAGGCTTGGAGCAGATTTGAGTAAGATTTGTAAGTATGGTTGAAGTGGATTTAAGAAAGCCTTGTGAGTAGGCTTGGAGCATATTTGAGCAGGCTTTGGAGAAAACTAGAGCAAAAGGGATTGGTGTCTCCTATGTATAGAGGTCCATGAACCAGAGCAAAGAATATTGGTGTCTCCTATGGATAGAGGTCCATGAACTAGAGCAAATGAGATTGGTGTCCCCTATGGATAGATGTCCAGGAAATAGATCAAAGAGGATTGGTGTCTCCTGTGGATAGAGATCCATGAACCAGAGCAAATGGGATTGGTGTATCCTATAGATAGAGGTCCATGAACTAGAGCAAAGGGAATTAGTGTCTCTTGTGGATAGAGGTCCATGAACCAAAGCAAAGGATATTGATGTCTCATGTGGATAGAGGTCCACAAACCAGATCAAAGGGTATTGGTGTCTTTTGTGAATAGATGTCCAAGAACCAGAGCAAATGGGATTGGTGTCTCTTGTGGTTAGAGGTCCACAAACTAGAGCAAAGGGTATTGATGTATCCTGTGGAGTGGTGTCCACAAAATTTGAATCAGAGGGTATTGGTGTGTCCTATGGAGTGGTGTCCACAAAACCTAAAGCAAAGGGGATTGGTGTCTCCTATGGAGTGTTATCCACAAAAATTAAAGTAGAGGGGATTGGTGTCTCCTATGGATTGGTTTCCATAAAACCTCCTACAATATCTCATAGAATTAAAAGTGAATATTGAAGAGGCAAAGAAATTTGAAGAAGGTATGGTTGAATAGTTAAGGGCAAAAGAGATAGAATGTGAAAGATTAGAACATGAAGTAGTTTTTCTAAGGATGGAAGTAAAATATTTTGATGATAAGCTACATAGGTTTAGGAAAAACATAAAAATATTGGATGATATTATCAAAGCATAGATATCTCCATTTATGAAGACTTAACTTGGTTTTGACGAAGTTCAAGAGAAAAAAAAGGGAGATTCAAGCTTAAAATGAAAAGAGGCATCAAATAAAATGATTGAAGAGCAACCTAAGACCTATGTTGATGTGTGTAGAAGTGGAAGCATCAAGGAGGGTGAAAATAATGCACCATAAAGTAATATGGACCATCACAGGAAAAACAATGAGAGAACCATGCGGTAATAATCTCCAAGAAAATCAAACAGGTTTCACTATTCCTTCCATGGTTATTGTTTCTCTTGTAACCATTTTGGTCATAAAGCTATACATTGCAGGGTTCATGGTAAGAATTATTATGGCTTCACCAAGAAGAACTTTAAGTCATTTGCACCTTTCAAGTACTACAACATCATGTGTTTCAATTGCAATAATTTTTTTCATAAAGCTACATATTGCAGGTTTTATGGTAAGAATTATTATAGCTTCACAAAGAATCATTTGCACCTTTCAAGGACTACAATATCAAGTATTACAATTGCAATAATTTTGGGCATAGAGCAAAGTGGTGTAGAACATAATTTTTGAAACTTCCAAAGACAAGCAAGAAAAAGGGTGCTCAAAATGTTCAAAGAGGTATGACTTCAAAAGTTTTGAAAAAATATGGAAAAAGAAGAAGAGCATTATAATTTGGGAGTAGTTTTACTACCATCCCAAAATTAATCACATCAAGAAAAGGATGAGGTGAGGGAGATATGCTAAGTGTCTTAGTTTTAGACCCAAAGAGCCCTTTGCCATTGATGTAAAAGGGGAAGAGAATTCAGTGAGGGGGGGCAACTTCTTAGGGGAGCATATTAAGGATCCAACGACAGTAAAAGAAAGTTTTTTTAAGGTTTCCATCAATGGCAAAGGGGAATACTATTGGAAATATTGAGTATATTGAGTTGTCATTGATGTTAAAGGGTACATGAGGCAAAAATATTTTGATGTCAAAGGTGCATGGTATTCAAGGAAAAAATATTCCCCATGGGTTTGGTGAATAGCAAGCAATGGAAAAAATTCAAGGTAAGGTACTATGGACAAAATTCAAGGCAAGGTATATCTCCAAAGTATTTTTCTAAGAGAAGGATTAATAATATTTAAATGTCAAATTTAAATATTATGAAGAAGGAAAAAGGTTTAATTTACAAAAAACAAAGGTTTACGAATTAATATTATAATTTTGAAATATTATAATATAAAGGTTTGAAAAAGGAGGAAGCGTCAAAACATTTATGGAGGCAATAAAAATTAAATATTTTAAATATGCACCGACGTTCCAAGGTCAAAAAAATATACTTATATAAATGGGAGTAATATTTCATTTGTGCGAAGGTCTGCAATGAGCGAAAATAAAAATCATGTATGTGAGATGTGTGGAGAGCATAAAGGGAAGTGCGGACATCCTTGGAGGCAGAAAAGAAATAAAAAAAAAGGAGGAGGTAGTACGTTAGAGATCCCATCTAGGTGGCTATTCGAGACAGTAGCCTAGCCTACACTAGATCATTGTGGAACAAGAGGTCTTGGGGTTGATTCATGGTGGCATCATTTTGCTAATTTTTTATTAGAAAGGAATCTAAAAAAGGGTTTAAAATACAAATCATACCCTTTGTTTTTCATGCATACGGTTAGCTCGAATGGTAGCCTAGCTTGTACTAGGGTGTAGGTGAACAAAATATCTCAGGGTCGATTCACGGTGGCACTATTTTTTCTGAGTTCTTTTTGGATAGAGAAAAATCTAAAAAACACTTTAAAATAAATATTGTGCACTTTGTTTCTTGTGTGGGCGGCTAGCTCGAACAATAGCCTAGCTTGCACTAGGGCGTAGGAAAGCATGAGATCATAAGGTCAATTCACAAAGGTTGTGTTTGGTAAGGACAAAATAATTTTTTATTAATTTAAGGGAGGCATAAGGTTTTAAATTGTTTTTACTATACAAATTTATTTTTAAAGAAAGATAAAAGGTTTGCACAATGTGTTATTGAGCTAGGGAGTTATAAGGTGTATTTTGGTTTAATTGTATTCTTGCATGACAGACGAAGGGAAATTTGAGGTTTTGTTTATTATGAAAAGCTTTATTTTGTGAGACCAAAAAGAGTTATAAAATATTATTTTCAATCCTTATAATGCACATCTTTTGAGAAGGTTTTTAATATGGATGATTTGAAAGAGAAATTTACTAACCAATTTTTAAAGTGGCACAAAAAAGGAAAATTATTTTTGAGATGGGTTTTGAAGGTACATCATCATCAAGGCAATTTTTAGAGGTATGGTGATTTAGCTCCTTCTCAAGATGGTTTTTTTGAGGAAAATATATTAATTTATCATATATTTGGAGGCATAAGGATTGATTGGTTAAGCATTGCTTGGATTAAAAATGGGAAATAATATAGATCAAATTTATGAGTAAACCTATGCATTTTTTTGAATGATATTGGGAATGAAATTGCAAAAGTTATAAATCAGTGTTGTGTACAAATTTAAGCATTGAGTGTGATTGATTTTGAAAGAAAATTTGCAATGGTTATAGGCCAATATTGTGAAGCAATCTTATGCATCATTGTTGAATGAAATTGAAATATATGTGCAAGGGTTTGAAAATATACTAGCAAGGGTTTGAGAGAAAATTGGTGCATTAACTTTGAGTCATATTGGGAATGAACTTGCAAGGGCTATAGACTAGTTTTGTGAAGCAAGTATGTGCATTGGTTTTGATTAATTTTGAAAGTACATAAGAAGGTCAACTATCAAGTTCTAGACTAGAGTATCCTTTTGAATGCAATGAATGAGAGACATGTGAAAGTGATAGACTTAATGAATGTGAAAATAATATATTGTGTATTTGTTATGCATATCATTCTCTATATGTTCATGAAGTAAAAGAATTCTCAGTAGAATATGTCTGAATTACTTTAGTCAAAGAAAGAACTTTTGGGAAAGATATATGCAATTGTTTCTATGCAATAATTAGGAATGGTTGAGTAGAGTTTGTGAGCGGGTTGAACATATTTTATGAGAATGATGAGAAGAGTTTGTGAGTAGGATTTGAGAGCAGATTTGAGCAGGTTATTGAGGCAGACTTAAGAAATATTGAGGTAGATTTGAGCAGAATATGTGAGAAGGTTTGAGTAGTGATTTGATTAGGATTGTAGAGCAGATTTGAGCAAGTTTGTTTGAGGTATATTTGAGTAGGATTTGTGATCAGGTTTGAGCAGTGATTTAAGTAGGATTGTAGAGCAAATTTGAGCAAGTTTGTTTGTGGTATATTTGAGCAGGATTGTGAGCAGATATGATTAGTCTTGGAGAAGATTTGAGCAAGCCTTATAAGTAGGCTTGGAGAATATTTGAGCAATCCTTGTGAGTAGGCTTGGAGCATATTTAAGCAAGCCTTATGAGTAGGCATGGAGAAAATTTTAGCAAGCCTTTTGAGTAGGCTTGGAATAGATTATATTGGAGTATATTTGAGCATGCTTTAGAGTGAGCCAAAGAAAATGGGATTGGTTTATCTTGTGGATAGAGGTCCACAAACTAGAGCAAAGTATATTGGTGTCTCTTGTGGATAGAGGTACACAAACCAAAGCAAAGGGGATTGGTGTCTCCTATGGATAGAGCTCCACAAACTAGAGAAAAGGGGATTGGTTTCTCCTATGGATAGAGTTCTACGAACTAGAGCAAAGGGGATTGGTATCTCCTGTGGATAGAGATCCATGAACTAGAACAAAGGGTATTGGTGTCTCCTATGGATAGAGGTCCATGAACTAGATAAAATGGGATTGGTGTATCCTATGGATAGAGGTCCATGAACTAGAGAAAAGGGGATTGGTGTATCCTGTGGATAAAGGTCCATGAACTAGAGCAAATGGGATTGGTATCTCCTGTGAATAGAGGTCCACAAACTTAAGAATAGGGGATTGGTGTATCCTTTGGGTTGGTTTCCATAAAAATTATAATAGGGAATTGGTTCCCAAGAGATTTGTTGAGAAAATTCATAAGAAATATTTTCTCCATGGATGTAGCCCACATTGGGTGAACCATGTTAAATTTGTGTCTCTTAGGCATGTGATGATTTGTGTATTATTTCATTATTGAAATTTATAATATTGGATAATATTGCTTTAGAAATAAAAGTATAAAGTTTTATCTTATACTGTTCACACCCCCTCTCAGTATAAGCTTGTGTTCTTCACTTGGTATCAGAGTAGGTTCCTTTGTGAAAGCCTAACAACTTGAAGGAAGATCTTATCAGAACACAAATGGTAATGAAAGAAAGAATATTTTATCATGGAAATAAAAAGAGGCATAATTACGACCAAAATGAAGAGAATGAAGATGCTCTTGTGATTAAAGACCTAGAAAAAGAGAAATATTCAAAAAATGAAGAAGAAACCATGGTTAACATAGAGGAGTAACTTATTGTTGTTCTTGGAGAATTGAAAAGGGTTAGAAAGAAGATTTCAGAATTGAAGGCTCAAGTTCAAGAGGATGAGGAAACAAAGACAAAGCTCCTACAAGATCTCATAGACTTAAAAGTGAAGGTTGAAGAGGTAAAGAAAGTTGAAGAAGGTATGGTTGAGTAGTTAAAGGCAAAAGAGCTATAATGTGAAAGATTAGAACATGAAGTGGTTTCTCTAAGTATGGAAGTAAAATATTCTAATGATAAGCTACATAGATTTGGGAAAAGCATAGAAATATTGGATGATATTATCAAAGCACAGAGATCTCCATTTATGAAGACTAGACTTGGTTTTGAAGAAGGTCAGGAGAAACAAAAGGGAGAGTTAAGATCAAAAGGAAAAAAGACATCAAAGAAAATGATTGAAGATGAACCTAAGACCTATGTTGATGTGTGTAGAAGTGGAAGTATCAAGGAGGATGAAAACAATGTTCCATCAATAAATAGGGATCCTTAGAAAAAAATTAATGAGAGAACCATGCGAAAATATTCTCCAAGGTAATCAACCAAGTTTAGTTTTCCTTCCATGCTTATTGTTTCTCATGTAACCATTTTTTTCATAAAGCTATACATTATAAGGTTCATGGTAAAAATGATTATGGCTTCACCAAGAGATTTAAGTCATTTGACCCTTTCAAGGACTACAACATCATGTATTTCAATTGCAATAATTTTAGTCATAAATCTATACATTGCAGGGTTTATGGTAAGAAATATTATAGCTTTTCCAAGAATTCATTTCCACCTTTCAAGGACTACAACATCAAGTGTTACAATTTCAATAATTTTGGGCATAGAGCAAAGTGGTGTAGAACAAAATTTCCAAAAATTCCAAAGACAAGCAAGAAAAAGGATGCTCAAAATATTCAAAGAGGTATTACTTCAAAATTTTGGAACAAATTTGAAAAAGAAGAAGAACATTGTAATTTGGGAGTAGCTTTACTCCCATCCCAAAATTAATCACCTTAAGAAAAGGAGGTGGTGAGGGGGCTATGCTAAGTGTCTTATTTTTAGTCCCAAAGAGCCCTTTGCCATTGATGTCAAATGTGGAGAGAATTTAGTGAGGGGGAGTAGCTTCTCAAGGGGAGCATATTGAGGATCCAACGGTAATAAAAGAAAGTTTTTGTAAGGTTTCCATCAATGAAAAAGGAGGATATTGTTGGAAATATTGATTATATTGAGTTGTCATTGATGTCAAAGGGTACATGAGGTAGAAATATTTTTATGTCAAAGGTGCATGGTAGTCAAGGAAAAAATATTCCCCATGGGTTTAATGAATAGAAATCAATAGAAAAAATTCAAGGTAAGGTACTATGGAAAAAATTCAAGGCAAAGCATATCTCCAAAGTAGTTTTCTAAGAGAAGGATTAATAATATTTAAATGTCAAATTTAAATATTATGAAGAAGAAAAAAGGTTAAATTTTCAAAGGACAAAGGTTTAAGAATTAATATTATAATATAGTATAAGGTTGAAACTCTTTTATTATTTTGGAAATAATAGAAAAATCAACCATACATTTGAAAGCAAATTTAAGAGAAACACATATACATAAATAGTTTAATATTTGCAATTAAATGCCATAGGATATATAAGGAATTCTGCTTGGCAAATTAAAACTCTATTATTGCAAATATTATTGTTTTCTAATATTCCAAACTACGGAGTTATAAGGAATACTACACCAATATAGATTATTGGAATTTAGAAAAATTAAACTATTGGATAGTAAGGGCTATGAAAGGAAGTCCATCATTACTTCAAAGGAGTTGGAATTATATACTTACACTTGTATCATACTCATACTAAAGGGATAAAATAAATTCAACCATAGAGAACTTCAAATTAAGTGCATAGTTTAGTAGGAGAGATAAGGTGAAATAAAAGTTGATTATTGTAATTTACAAAACTTTACAAATTCAACTCAAAAGATGAACTATTACTTACTAATCACTTTATTAATCTTATATCTTATTCTCATCACTAGGGAGACATAAGAATTCTACAAAAACTAAGCCTTGAAAGCTTTATCAAATTGGTTCACATATTAAGGAGCAATAAGGATGTCTACTCCAAATAACACATTAAATAATGTAATATGAAAAGGATCAAGGAAAATACCAATATGGCTTAAAAGCATGATTAATGATTCAAAAAACTCAATGGAAGATGCAAATGAAAGAGAAGAATCAATAGAATGTAAAAGAATTTCTAAAAACTCACAAACTAATAGTTTTGTGAAATTAGATTCTTTAGGCACATATTCTAATAATATAGTAAAAATATGTTATAATAATAAAGATCATATTCAAAAGATAAAAAATAATATTGATCAAGAAGATCTCATACAGATCTATGAAAAGGTAAAGTTAGAATAGCTTCAATTGTACACACATGGTTCAGCTATTTCATCAAAGAATTAGATAAACATGATATTCCTAAAATAGATAACAAAGACATTGGGATATCTTTACTATGCACCTACTATAGCAAATGTGGTCATGAGAAGGTTAATTGTTGGAGTTTCCATCCATGTAAATATTGTGGGGGAAAATATCATTCTTCTTAGTGTTGTTACAACAAATACAAATACTATAAAATATTTGAGGATAAATTAATAATTAGATTATACTATTTATTCCAAGCTATTATTTTAGAAGCATCCACTAACAATGAGCTCAAGCTTGACTTTTGAAGATCAAGAAAATAGGTCATACATGAAACCACTATACAGGAAAGGAAGTAATCATGATCCAGTTATGACATGCAAAATTATGAGATAACTAGTCCATCAAGGATACTTAGAATACTACATGGTCAAAGATTCTTCCAAACACTCAGAAACAACAAAAAGAAATGGAATAAAAATTACAAGAAGAAACAACATGAAAATCGAAGCATAAGAAGAATAAGAAGAACCAGATCAATTTGAAGATTATTCTAAAGATAAAGATCCATATTGAAGACTTTACCAGATCAATTTGAAGATTATTCTAAAGATAAAGATCCATATTGAAGACTAAAGTCTTCAATACCCAAATAATGTAATATAGGGGGTGTTAGAGTATATTACATCATTTGGATTATGTAAATGTACCACCTTTGGTACATAGCTCGAATAGAATTTTACTTTAGAGTGAATTAAGGTAGTTACTTCAAGTATTGTAATAAATGCACAAGTGTCAATGTGCAAGTTGTAAATGTGCATGTAGTCCACATGTACATAAGTCCTAGGTATAGTAAGGGCCAAGTAATCTATCTTCATATATAAATTTGAGGAATACATTTGAGGAATAAGTCCAATGTGCAAGTTGTAAATGTGCATGTAGTCCACATGTACATAAGTCCCAGGTAGTGTCCTCAAAGTTCTTGGGTTGTAGATGAGGAAGAAATTTGAGTAGTGAAGGTGGGAAAATTCTAGAGATTTGAATATCACATAAAAAAATTTGATTAATGCGTGGATGCCTCATATTTTACTCACTTCAACAACCTATACACATTCAAGGAACTTAATAGGGTATTAATTCCTATGCTTGCTTTCCTTATTGTAAAATTACCACTTCCCCCCTTACTTTAGCCATTAGACCCTTTGTAATTCTCTATTTGAAGAATATGAAGGAGACCTCAACTTCATACGAAATGTGTTAACCATCTCTATAATTTTCCTATAAATTATCTGTTGGCTCATCTTGGTCTATAAATTACCTAGAATTTACCCTTTTTCCAATCATTAGCATCACCATTTATCCAATTAAACATTCCTCAAATGCTATGTTATAGTCTCTTGTTGTTGATTTCCCACCTACATATTTTTTCTATTTGCATTTGGCATGGGTGTTAATGGCTTGGGTAAATCCTCCAAAAAATATGCATTTACATGTTTTTTTATTGTGAAATTTGTCCTATACAACTCTATGTTTGATATTGATAACTAAATTATGAAAAATCCTTTTTACACTCTAAATGTTTTGTCCCACATAGTCAAGAAGCATTTCCCATGTCTTGTTTAGAAAATGCCATTGCAAATTTGAGTGATGATGTGACGAGGAGTGTTCCTGACATAGGAGTCCAATAATTATTTGTAACAAACTATAGATATCTAGATCCATTTCCTAAAGAATGAGGTAAACTGCTCTATTTCATTCTTTAGATTATCTTTTCGAGTTTCCTAATGAATTAGCTCCAAAAATATTGTTTTATTTTTCCTTTGACATATTTCTATCTATTTTGTTATATACATATTATTTATGAGGATTGTAGGACATGGATAGTAGAAGTTGTTAGAATACTGGGAAAGGGGTATATGTATATAAAATTCAATCCACTACATGCTCAAAATTCTCTACATTATGGAACATAGATAATATGTGGTCAAATAACTTATATCTAAGGATGGTCATTGGATTTCTACCTAGAGGGATTATCACACACATATTACCTATTTTTATTGAATGCCATTTAAAAAAAAAATAGTTCAACCTTTTCTTAAGTTAATTACAAGGTTTTTAGGGGCAAGTGATCTGGTATAGAAATGACGGATTTAAATTCTCTAAACTTTGTGTTCACCCTAGAATTTGTGTGGAAATAGACATTTAAAATTTTCTCTTGATAGCCATAGAATTTATAGATCATTATTTCTTAATAATTATCCATTACACTAATTATATCTAGAAAATGCATCTTTATATTGTAGTGAAATAGGTCATCTTATAAAATATTTTCCTAAAAGGTTAGCTAAAATATAATAGATAGAAGATATGGTGGCCAGAATTATCATGATGCCTATCACACCTAAGAACCCCTATGTATGGTCAAAATGAGTTAAGGGTTAATTTTAAACTTAAGAAGAGTTATGAACTTGAAGAAATTATGGAAAATACACAAAATACTATCCCAATAGAGATGACCCACCATATAACACATATATGTCAAATGGATGGTGTATTGTTGATAAAAGAGGTTGCTCTTCACCTATTACCTCACTGGAGAGTTGAATTGTAAGAGGGAAAAAAATCTTTGGTTAAGGCATTTGTAGTTTCCTTTCAATATTTTTTTACAATGCTTCCCCATCTCCTATTCTTCCATATCTCACACCTCTTAGAAATAGTTCTCAACCGATTGGAAATAGTAGGAGAAAATTATGGGCCACTAATATCCAACCCTTATGATTTTATGGAATGTGGTAGGTGCATAATAATATCCTCCATCATTGTGATATTCCTTTATCAAGGATTCCATCCTTCCTCTTAAACACACCATAGCAAGACACCATCATATGCCTTCCTAAGAAGAATTCCATCTAGCCATGTATAATGCATTACCTTTTATCTAAATTAGATAATTTATTTATATGTATATCCTTATAGGACCTATCTAGTTTACATATGTATATATAAATATATCCCATCCATCCTACTTGATCATCAAGTTCTATATCTTCTACTAAGATGATTTGATCTTTTAGAACAATCATTTCTAGATTTTCATATAAGGTCCTACCCATGATGAACTTGATAGTTTTGATCTCAATACCAAATTATTAAATTTTATTTATCCATCCAACTTTCTTTTCCCCCATTTCATCATGAACCACAATAGATCAGACATCGGGGTAAAATATGAAGACTATAATCTTCCTTTATGATAAATAGTATCCAAAATTTATGAAATCCTTCATGATAGAAAATACCTATTTTTCAATGTAGGTATATTTATTCATAATTATGGAGAACCTAACTCATGAATAAAAGAGGGTATTCTTCATCCTTGTCAATTTTCTAGTTAATACTACAACAATGCTCTTGTCTATTCCAAACATATAGAGCTTGAACTCTTTAGAGAAATTAGGTTTGACTTGGATTGGGGATTTGGTGATGTCATCTTTAATGTCTTGAAAGAATTTTCTTCCTTCACTAATATAGGTTAGGATGATATCCTTTTTCAACATCTTGGTAATTTGTATGACTTGTTGATTGAAATTGGTTATGAATTGGGTAATGAACTATAATTGAACTAGAAAAAATCATATTCCTTTGAATTATTTGGGAAGGTGAAGGACTCGAATGACTTGTATCCTATCAACATATATGGCCACACCATATTTTTAACACCACATGACCTAATATCTCACCTTCATGGACCATAAAGATAGAATTTTTGGGATCTAGTAAGATATCAAACTCCCTACACCTTTGGAATATGGAATTTAGGAGTTTAATGTGCTAATTTATATATTTAGAATATACAATCAGATCATCAAGTTATGATGATTTTATTGACCAGTTCTATGAATGCAATGTCCATAGCTTTTTTGAAGGTAGCTCTTACATTTAAGCCCAAACAACATCCTCTTGTCGATGAAGGTTATCTTGTGTGAATCATCATCCTTGATCCAAATAGGGTTATGCATAAGGGGTTGGACTCAAAATATACTTGTAAAAAAATGGTGAATCCTAAGCAAATCAAATCAATCATATTCACACCAAAATTTGGGGCATTTGAAGCCCTAAAAAGTAATGTCATATTTGGGATACATTTTTACCTATTAAATCATATTATACATTCATAAAAACACCACCATTAGATCAGGCTCAAAAAGAGATTTCCAACGAGTACAAATATGCCTATGTTTTGATATATTCTGGTGAATTGACCCTAAGAAAAAATTGGTCCTAAACATTTTAAGAGAATGGGCCAACGTCGAGGGTCCTCATATTTGCCAATTTCCAATTTTGAAAATACTAATATTCACCCAATTTGTGAATATTTACCACTATGCATAACCCTAGGTTATACCTTGAGAAACCATCTAGGAGTGACAACATCTATGGCCTTGTTATATTTTGTCAAATATTATCTGTAGTAGATAGGGGATAGTGGTATTTTAGTGATGCTCTATTGAGATTTCTAAAGTCAATGCATAACTTTATGTCATCATTCATTTCAAAAATTAGAACTAGATTGGCTACCCAAGTATAATACTTAATGGGAAAAATGATTTTGGTTTGTAATATATTTAGGATCTCTTTCTTCATTTCTGCTTTGATTTTGGGGTTTACCAACAATTATTTCTACTAGAAAGGTTTTGCACCTAGTTCTAACTCAATAGTATGCTTTATGATATTTTGGTGATATACCTTCAAATATTCATAGGATAAAGTGATGATATCCATATATTTTCCATATATATCCTTGAATAGGCTAATTTCCTCTTTAGTGCATTCCTTCCCAAGCAAGAATTATTCCCTCTAGAACCTTCAATAGGGTGGTAGGAAGAGGATTTCACTTTGATGCTAGATTTTCTCATACTATTGTCTAGATTGAACAATCCTACCAAAGTAGTTAGCCATTTTGGCAATTGGTTTACTTTTAACCAAATAATCCTATCTTTAATATCATCCCATATTCACTTTTATATTATATTTTGATATTTTCTAATGAGGAACTTGATGATATGCTCATAATTTTTGAATATTGTTGGCATCCCTACCACATTCTTCTTTTGTGAAAGGTTTTGTTGAATGACTTAAGTGATTCTCCCCTTTCAGAGTGGTTCCTTCAAAGTTTTGTTGTCAAAATTGGTTGGCTGCATGCGAGGGAGCACGCATATCCTTTTTTTTGTTTCACCAGGCAGGATCTCTCTTCAAAATCTCATGGCGCAAGGACCTAGTAAGAACTTGGTTTTGGGAGTCTTTTCCATCAGAGTCTTTTTGGTAGAATGGTTTCGGTAGATTCCTTTCGTGCGAGTCTTCTTCGCGCAAAGGCATTCATGGTGCCTATGTTTTTTTAGTTCAAGTCATGGGCGAAGGCTCTTTCACACCATGCTTTTGTTGAAATCCCTTTTTGAGCTCGAGGGCGATGAAACCATTGGTTAAATCCACTCCAAGCTTGATGTAAGGCCAATGCAACTGAATTTCTAAGAAAAAATGTAGCGAAAGCCCTTTTTGGGCTAGAATATGGCCAAAATGCAAGTGGGTCCCAAGTGCTTTCGCTCCCACTTGAGAGCGCAATCCCTTTTCGGAGCTTGCATGAGTGAAAGCACCTTTTGTCATTTCTTGGTCAATGAAAACTACATACTGGGTCCCACCTCTCCAGCAAGGCGACAAAGAGTTTTGATATACTCGAAGTGACTTCCATGTGGTATTCCATGATGCATCTGGTGATCCTACCATGAGCAAAGAGCAGAGCGAAGGCCCTTTTTGGGCCAACGCTCAAACAAAGGTAAGTTGGGGCCCGCACCAATAAATTTTTGTTTCTCTTGAAAGAGGCATCGAAACTCCCTTTCGTGCCTCTTCTCAGCGAAACTCATTTTCTCCTCTGCTTCAATGGTGATCACCCAAATTAGCTTTTAGACATCATGATTTCACTCATTTAATGGTGGTTGGTCAAAGGAGAATCTAAATCCAATCCCCCCGGATCCTAGAATCCGATTTTCACCATCGAGGCGGTTCCAGCAAGTAAGGATATGGCATTATAGGTGAATCACATCGTCGCATTGAAGCCATGCAACTACTTTTCAAGGAGTCATAAAATTTGAGCCATGCTTCATTACTTTCTGATGAGTGCTGAAATCAAATCTTGGCTACCACCACGATATTTTGTGGTTGGGCATTTATGTTTTAGAGGCGGAATCCTCTATAAAAACTAGTAAGTTCAATGTAAGAAAGATGGATGTTTTGCTAGAAAACTATTGTGCCTAAGCTCTGCTATGAATACAAAGGATCCTTGGCTCTAAATTTGAATCCCTTTCATGTGCATGTCTTCTATTCTTTATTTCTATTAAATTTACTTCCTTTTCTGATAAGCTATAATTCTATGTCTGGATCTAGCTTCTGATAAAGGGTGAACATTGGAATAATTCTGGAGGTTGCATATTGTGGGGGTATTTAGTTTTAATTTATGTTACATCCTTTGTGCTAATGGCTATTGGTTTAAAGTATAACTAAGTGATCATGTTGTTTGTTCATCACCCCCTGTTAATCTGGCTCATAGCCACATTTCCCATCCCTTTCAATCATTTATCATTCCTTTCCTATTTTCTTAATTCCAACCCAAGTTTAGAGTAGCAAGGGAACCAACCCTCTCTGGAGATTGGCATGGGAGGCATTTCTTCCTTTCGGCCTTTCAATGTTGGCCGGGTCTAGGGTGCATGGATGAAACATTCCATACCTAAGGCAGATTCTTGACCAATAGTTTTTGGCACGCCCGGTGGGACGCAAACGTTCCACATCAAACAGTATTAAGAATTGATGTTCATATTTTTGTTGTCAAATAAGAACATCTGGTGACTCAACTAAACCCAGAAGCCTCTGAATATTGAAGCCAGTTAAAGGCCCTCCCCCTCATGATCACAATATCAAAGGCTAGAAATCCAGAAGATACAGTTGAGTTCTTTGAGCTTAACATCGATGCTTTGGGAGAACATCCTAGAGTAGTTCCCTTGACTATCCCATTAGTCGGGACATCCTCACAAGTAGCTGGTATATTTTCACAAACTCCAAGTCCTTCCAGCACCATAGCTAGCTTGCCCCCTCAACCAAGCACTCTGATCTAGATGGCATAAAATCCACCTAGGAAGTTTCCAGCCTAGAATCATTCGAGACCGCTCAATATGCAGGCTCAGAACTAGATCCCAACTGTAGCATTAAAGGCTCTTTGTATGATGGTATGAGAAAGACAACTTACGAGCATGTCCAAGATGTTGCTTCACTAGCAACTATCCATGGCATCGTAGAAGAAGACATCATGGTAAGACTGCTAGTACTCTCGCTCAGAGGTAAGCTTCTCTACTGGTACCGATCGTTGCCACCCAGTACCATTGCTACATGGGACCAATTAGCAAAAAAATTGATAAGGGGTTTCAATGAATAGGCGGACCCTTTCTCCTTGTTGCACTAGTTCACCACCATTCAGAGGCCCACCTCAGAGCAAGTGGTATTTTATTACCTAAGAGCTTTCCATTATGACATCAACATGAGCATCCAACACACTAATATCAACATATTTCTAGCCTTGTACGCTTAGGCACAAAAATCTGAGGTCGACTTAGTCACTATTGGTAAGTTACCTTTGAAAATGACTATGCCAATTTTTTTAGACTTACCCCAACATCTATATCCTAGTGCATCCTCTCAGTCATTGCCTACATCCCTAATGTACCCTATTCTATCATGGAATCCCAATGCTTCTTAGAACTAGATGGTACCCATCTCATAGTTTCAAGCACCTATTGTTCCCCAACTTCTAGCTCCTATCCCATATCCGGTATTACCTGCACCATTGGCACCATTGCCATTACCCGTACCTCCGACACCTACAAATCTGGACCAAGCCAAAGAATTGTAGGATATGTGATCATCAATGAGGGAAATGGCAAATGAGATCACCATATTAAAAAGGAGGTAATCTGATCAGAGTTTTCAGCCAAGGAGATTTGCTCCTCCTCCCCCAATTACTAGAGAACAAGTTGCTTCCACTAGTAGGGCTCTTGAGAGAAATGCAGTGGTGTTAGATAATGAAGAAGTTGGTCTATCTGATAGAGCTTATTGGTGCTCCACCTGCAATGACCCGCATGATGAGGAGACTTGCATGGTCCATTTGAACTATGTAAAGACCCTGGCAGACAATGTTCCTGGTGGGCAAGTGAATATGATCAGAGAGGTGGACCACAACTTTATGATCCCCCCTATCGAGCAAGTTTTCGTTCTTATGAGGGCAGGTAGAAAACCCATTGAAGTTGATCTGGTTCAAATGGAACCATTAAAGGTACCTACTAGTTCCAAGATGTCGAGTGAGAAGGCACTATCACTAGTAAAAGAGCCTACCCAAGTGTCGAAGCTGGAGGGACCCATCCTATTGAAGGATCTCTTACCTCTGAGAGCTAGGGGGAGAGTTCCTCAACCATAGGCTTTGCCCTCCCAACCCCAAACCAAGACAAGGGACCAAGCAAGAGAAAGGCTCAGGTATCCCTCATTGACCAAACATTAGAGGGTAGAAGTGACATAGCAGTATCAAACCAAATATGAGACTACGAAGGAGGGAGGTGAGTCTAGTATAGGGGCATATAGTATTGTTGAAGAACTAAAGAAAACTCCAGCTAAGGTAAGCCTCTTTGATGTGCTTCAACTACCTGACCAAGTGGATCTATTACAAGAATCATTGAAGTCTGCTAAAGGTAAGGAAAAAATTGACTCAGACTATCTTGACTCAGATATTGACTACCTCGACCATCGGGAAGAATAGGATACCACCATTCTATCTATCCCTCAGGATGGAGGGGTGGGTTGTGCATAATTGCATGATCAACTCTGGCGCTACAACTACTGTGATACCCAAGGCTATTTGTGAGATTATGGGTATGGAGTACACGAGGAGTAGTCCTGGAGTGCTCCAACTGGATGGAAATCTGATCAAGATAGTAGGGGTGATCAAGGATATTTTGATCATGTTGCATAAGATGTCGTAAATCACCATGATACAAGAAGTTGTGGTGGTGGATTTAGAGCTATATTTTAGTATGTGCCTATCAAGGGAATTCATCGCCAAACTAGGAGGCTATTTGTCTCTAGATTATTCGCATCTAGAAATCCCCTTCAAAGGAAGGAGAATTAAATTTTTAATGAGAAACCCTCTACCTTTCATATCGAAAGGATCCAAGATGCGGAGAAGCAAGTGGACTCAATAAATCTGATTAAGGAAGTGGAGGAAGAAGAAGGAGTAGAACTGATGGAAGAAGCCTTGGACGAGCTCCGCATAGAAGATGAATTTTCCATGCGTGATTTCAATGCCATGATCAAATCAGAAATAAGGTGCTACTTGATCACCAGGCTCGAAAAGGCTAAGGTACCAAGTGATGAAGACCCTATTTTTGATCAACTATGGAAGCTCTTATTTGATGGTGCATGATGTAAGAATGGCATCAAGGGCAGGGGTTGTCCTTATCTCTCCTTTAGGAAAGCAGAGAACCTACTCCTACAGACTCGCATGGAGCTATACTAATAATGTAATTGAGTATGAAGCCCTATGCTTAGGGTTAAGAAAAGTAGATAAACTTGGAATCAAGCAGTTGTAGATATTTGAATATTTGGAGTTAATCTGCAACCAAGTCACCAATAAGTGTGTCACAAAGAAAATTTACGTAAAGGTATACCACAACAAGGTATGGGACCTTATTGAATCTTTCACAACATTGAATATTCGAGCTATTTCACGAGAGAGAAATAAGCATGCTGACCTCTTGGCATCTATTGGAGCTAGATTCTCCCCGGTTGAACACATGATGCAGAAACCGAATATGGTAAGAGTGATTTATAGGCCTTTAGTGCCAGACAAGAATATCCACTGGCAGGTGTTCGACAATGATGAGAAAATTATCAATTTTTTTGTTAATGAAGCCAGCACTATCGAAGATAGGACCCTTGATGAAGAAGAGTATGAGGGATTAATACAATTGAAAAATAATCACATTCCAAAGGGCTTGATCATGCTTGAAAGTCTATTTGATCAAGATGATAGGTCACTTGCTCATAAGATCAAAGTAGATGTGAGAGAATATAAGGAACTAGAGCTAGAACCCGGAAAGGTAATCAAGGTTGGAACCGATTGTACATCGGTAGAGCTCGAGCAAATCAGGACTCTATGTAAGGAGTACCCAGATATTATCGCTTGGAGTTATCGAGACCTGAGGGGATATGATAAGAGCATCTTCCAACATACAATCGAGCTATAGGAAGGGGTCAAACCTTTCAGGAAAAAATAGAGGTCGGTCAACCCAAAGATTGAAGTACTTATGAAGATCGAGCTCCTGAAGATGCTGGAGGTAAAAATTATCTATCCTATCAAGCACTCTTCTTGGGTGGTAAACTTGGTTCCTATGTGGAAAAATAATGGAGACATTCACTTGTGTGTTGATTTTCGAAATCTCAATCAAGCATCTCTAAAGGACCACTATCCGCTGCCCCAAATTGATCAAATTCTTCATGTAGTGGCGGGAGCACAGAGGTTCTCTCTACTATATGGCTTCTCTAGATACAATCAAATCTGGGTGAAGGATGAGGATCAATACAAAACTACTTTCACCACCAAGTGGGGCACTTTCACCTACCAGCGAATGCCATTTGGCCTCTCGAACACCGGAGCGAATTTCCAAAGAGCGATGGACTTAGCTTTCGGTGAGTTACTAAATCACATCATTGTAATTTATTTAGATGACATGACTATTTTCTCCCACAAAAGGGGGGAACACGGTCTACATTTACGTCAAGTATTTGAAAAGTGTCGAGAGTTCGGAGTTTCCATAAATCTAAAAAAATCCATTTTCACGGTGAAAGAAGGTAAGCTCCTAGGCCATGTAATCTTAGAGAAGGGACTAGCTATCGATCCTGCTAGGGCTGAATCCCTCCTCAAGCTACCTCTACCAAAAAATAAGAAAGGCCTCCAATCCTTTTTTGGGTAGATCAATTTCGTTAGGAAGTTCATATCCAATTTCTCTCAGGTGGTAAAACCAATGACCGAACTCCTAAAGAAGGATGTTGAGTTTTAGTGGATCGAGGAAAGGAAGCGGGCATTTAGAGAAATCAAAGAGAGAATCACTCAAGCCCCTATTTTGGTGAACCTCGATTACTCTAAAGACTTTATCCTTTATACCGTCGGTGAACCAGAGAGCTATGCAACTGTCCTTACTCAGAAGAATGAGGATGGGGATGAACGGTCGATAGCGTTCCTAAGCCAAGTCATCCATCCACATGAAGAGAAGTATAACTTCATTGAGAGATAGGTACATGCAATGATGCGATCATTGAAGAAGTTTCACCATTTCATCTCCCAGAGTAATACAATAGTGTACGTGGTACACCCTGATGCCAGGAACTTCATCATCCAAGGTGAGCTTGGTAATAAAAGAGCAGGATGGGTCTCCAAGATCCAAGAATTTGACATAGAATTTAGGCCCACTAAACTAGGTCCATAGCCGAGCATTGTGCCAAGAACTTGCCAGGAGCACCACATCCAAAGTAATAGCATGCCAGTGGGATGATCCAACACAAGAAAGTGATCTTGCGAATTGGTCTGTAGATGACAAGGATTGGACAGAGGACCTTGTCGAATACTTTAATACCGAAAGGTGCCCTTCTCACCTCAATGCTTCGTAGAGGAGAAGGTTCAGGCTTCAATATTGTAGGTATGTGTTATTGTCGAATGGTTTGTTTCATAGGAACATTGATGGGGTTCTCCTGAGGTGCATCAGGGGGACAGAGAAGTAGAGGATCCTCGATGAATTCCATTATGGGATATTAGGAGGACATTTCATAGGAAGGCCTATGGCCTTAAAAATTATTAAAGTGAGCTATTATTGGCCCACCATATTTTTTGATGCCTTCAAAGTTAGTCAAAAGTGTGATAAGTGCCAGAGATACATTGACCGAATTAGGAATGCTTCTTTGCCTTTGCACCCAATTCAGGTCGAAGCTCCATTTCAGCAATGGGGCTTAGATTTCATTGGGGTGATAGATCCCAACTCTTTCATAGGGCATAAGTATATCCTAACAACTACAGATTATTTTACCCGATGGATGAAAGTTGTGCCAAGCAAGCCAACCAGGAGGTGGTTATTGCCTTCTTGGAGGGATTGATAACCCGCTTTGGAATACTGGATGCAATCATAATCGACGATGACACTCCCTTCACGATGCAAAAATATACACATTCACAAGTAAGTATGGTATTTACTTAAAGACTTCATCTAACTATTACCCGTAGGGGAATGGTTTGGTAGAGTCAACGAACAAGAACTTGTTGAAGATTCTGAAGAGAACCTTGGAAGGCAACAAGCGAAGCTGGCACCTACTCTTGGACCTAGCCTTATGGACCGACCGCATCTCAATTAAAAAATTGATCAAAACATCTCCATATTCCCTGGTGTATGGGAAGGAAGCAGTCCTCCCCACACACATTGAGTTACCTGCATTGCAGTCCCTCCAGTTGCTAGATGGTGAAGATGGGGAGTTTGATCCCATGAGTGCCATATTGGCTCAATTGCTGCAATTAGAAGAAGAAAGAGAAAAATCTTATGAAGCTTTTATGAAGCATGCGGAGACCACAAAAAGTTGGTTCAAAAAAAGGACCTCTGACCGAACTTTCCAGGTTGGTGACTTGGTGTTGAAATGGAATGAAAGAAAATCTAAACCAGGGAACCATGACAAGTTTGATGCATTCTGGGAGGGTCCATTCTGAATCTCTGGTGTTAATCAAGTAAACTCTTTTATTATACAATATTTGGATGGTTTCACTCTTTCGATATCAGTCAATGACCTTCATCTGAAGGCATACTACCAGTGAGGAGTAGTAGCAAAGGTTTCGTAGTTGTGTATATAGTTGTTCCCTTGTTCGCATGTATATATATTTCCTCTTGGAATAAGTCTCTTCACTTCCCATCCCTCTGCATCCTTAGCTGAGCGGCATCGACCAAGCTCCCTACCGAGGTACAAAGTCGAGTTGATGGGGGAGCGTAGCGGAGAGTTTAAATAAAGAAGTTTTCTTTGTTTTAAAGTTGCGTATTTTCTAGCATGAAAGAAAAATAAAAAGAGTGGTTTCAGGAGATAAAGCAAGCGAAAAGCAATTTTACTCTCCCCTGGAGTGAAAGAAGTTTTGTTTTGGTGATTTTAATACGTCGCATGGCAAGAGAGATCGGGTGAAAGAGAGCGCCATGGCCCTTCGATATTTCAAAGTCAAAAGAAGGTGGTTTCGCTCCTCTATAGGAGCGAAACTATGTTTCGACATCTCGAGGAGTGAAAGCTACGAGAAAAGGTGGGGCCCGCAAGATGTTTGCACAAAGTTCCATTTTTCAGCGAAAGTCCCATGGTCAAAGTCAAACATGTACTTCTTGCCAATGTCGATGTTAAAAGGCACCAAGGAATAAATGCCACGTGTTAGAAAAAAGGAAGAGGCATTCTAAATGTTTAAATGATCATTCAACGTCAAAGATGGTCAAAGGCAATTTTGGGTATATCATTGGGTGAAAAGCATTTTTGCTCCCCTTTTCAAGCAAAATCAAGATCGTGGCCCACCGGGACTTCTTGAGCAAAGGCAACATGGCGAGAGATTAAAAAGGAATTTGCTGCTCCAAAGAAAGAATGTATTAAGCGCTCCTCCCAGTTAACAAGAGTTCGCATATGTTTGGGTTAAGACTTGTTGTTTCAAGCATCTGGCGTTCCGAAATGAAGTTTCACTCCTAAATTGGTTGTCATTCCAGGTAAAATTTAAGATCAGGCTCACGATTTAAAAGGCGCCATGTGGTGAAAGGAAAATATTTGAAGCTCCCTCACCTAAATGGTCTCTTAGGCATGAGACCCTAAGTTATCTACTTTTTCAAAAAGCCTAAATTAAGGAAAGTCATTTTTAAGGAAAAGTACCACGTAGTTCTCCTAAAAAAGGAACTGTTTTGATGCTTTAATTTAGCGAAGGAGTTTTTTGGTGATGCAAGGGAGCGCAAGGAGGTTTCACTTTATTTTAAAAAAAAGTGAAAATCATTTTAAAGATAGAGTATCCACTTTTAGGGATCTCTCAAATTAGAAAATCTCACTTGAAAGGCGCCCGAATTAGCAACAAGACATGGCAAGAAAAGTGGAAGAAAGCATGTGTACTTTTTTCTATTTCGGGTAGTAAGGTAAGAGAAAGGGTTTCTCTAATTGGGTTTTTTAAGCGAAATCCATTCCAGGTCCCAAGAACAACGAAAGTGTTTGAGTCAGCAAAAAGGCATTTTGCCTCTTCAGTACCCCGAACGCACATTTTGAAGCAAAACCTAGCGAGCGCACACCCCGAGGAAGGTCGTTGGAGTAGGAAATCATGCCTTGAAAATTGGAAAGTGATGAATCATGACTTTCGAGTAAGATTGTGACCCACGCAGTCGACCATCATTGGAGGGAGTGCTCAACCACTGGTTAAAGTGAACAGGAGATCTCCCACTTCACCCATGATCTCTCCATGCATTTACTTTACCCCATGCACAATTAAGGTGGTGGGTCGATCACAATGCTATAAGAAGGCCAGCATTGCAGCTCAAATGAAACCATAAATAGATTGCTAAGTGTTTTTTAGTAGCGCTTGTTTGTTTTGTCGTAGTTCAGAGCGAGAGGGTTGTTGGTAAAACGTGGTGTGCTAAGCAACAACGAGATGCTATCTTTTTTAGAGCAAGCGCTTGGGCCAACGCATAATCAAAATGGGTAAGAAAAGCACCGAGTCCAAGAAGGAGAAAACCACCAAGAAGGGGGAGCCAGGGAAGAAGGTAGAAGGTATAAAGAGGTAGAAAAAGGAGAAGAAACAAGTAGAGCTACCACCACCCATCGACAGGTTAGGGAGAATGAGAGACTACATGCTCAGGAATAAGAGCATAAAACTGCACCAAATCATTGATGTTATGCTGACAAGGGTATCTACTGAAAGCAAGAAGACGACCACCTATCACTCTCACCTCTATTGGTACTTGTGCACACCTATGCATAACTACCTAGAGCTAGTATACGGGATTGCCAAATTCTACGACCCTTGGACCAAGATGATCTAAAATGCCAAAGGGGACATAATGTTCATAATTTCTACCAATGATGTCTAGGAGGATTTTTATTGTAGATAAAATCCCCCTATCAACTACACAATCAAGAAAATCAACATAACTGAGCAGAACGAAAGGTACACGTCAACAACGTAGATGTGGTAGTTTATGGAGACATAGTTACTAGAGAAGTCGATGCCCGAAGAATTTCTAGACCTACCCAAACCCCTAAAGTTGTTCAAGCATCCTGACATATACTCCATGTTAGCATGGATTATGGGACTCTCCATAGATGCAATAGTATACAAGTGGTAAGTTTCCCTCGTAGAGTGTATTTTGCATGGTGAATTCTACTCTCCCACCGCCATGAAACCAGAGACAAAGCCCATGTTCTTCGATTGGGTAGAGTGGGTGGCATGACAGATGCACATACTATTGAGCGATGTGCAAAGTGGTAAGGATATGTCATTCTGACTCTGCTCTTTCCTTGCTTGGTACCTTTTCTACCACATGCACAATTGTTTCGTTTTCATCACCAAGAATCACACCAGTAAAGAGGGCAAGGTGCTCCTACTTTATCAGTGGACTCAAAGTTTGTCCAAAGGTGAGTCCTACTATAATTTCAATAGGATGTTTCTTGGCCCAGATCTGGAGCTCATCTATGGCATTTGTGAATGAGTGTCCGAGGAAAATGAGAGACGAGATAGTGCAGAAGAAACTGGGTGATGTGTTCTAGCTTATGCAAGGCCTCATTGTCAAGATGTATGGGTTTATAGGGAAACCCTTCCTATTGCCCTACTACACCACTGAATATATTTTCACCCTCGAATTCGCTCGACAAAGCGACTTCATCGATGATACGTATGGGCACGGGAGAAGGAAGTCACACATGTGCGCTTCACCTTTCCAGTTCGGTGACATTGAGGTGGTAGTCACTAGGTAGAACTCCTTCCTTGCAGTGATGTTGTACGATTTTGATCTAGTCGAGCTCCCTCAACGATGGAGGTATGACCCATTGGATATTTTCAGGTAATTTATCGGAGCAAAAATCTTCCATAGATGCTCGCACCCAGATATTGAAGCACAACGCAACAACCCCTCAGGGCACGATCTGGAATGGCACATGGAGAAGATGATGTCACTTCCCCTATGGCACGACTTCTACACAATGGAGGTTGAATATGATCCTACACGTAACCCAATGCATATGCCTAATGGGGAATTATTTTAGGTGATGAAGGAAAAATTGCCCAACTGGTCAAACAAAAAGATCGCTAACTAGTGGATCATGAGGGTCCACAATAAAAAGTAGGCATTCGAATAGTTTCTCATGTTGGACGAGAACTTCTCCATGATATATGATACAAATTTTGATACTTACCAACCTATCTCATTTGTTGATATCGTGCCTTGGAGCACTCAAAGCCCTGGCAGAGTGGAGGACACGATGAAAGAGCAAGGGCAACCGATCGGACAAGATCCACTTGTCATGGAGAAGGGTGAAAAACTACCCCCTAAGGAGTAGGTTACACCGATGAAGAGGAGCGCTGGTACAACACTTTCACTATCACACATTGCAAAGAAGCCTCAACCTGGTGCGATCTGACTCCCTAGTGTAGACCCCTTAGAGACACCCATGACTTCAAAAGTGAACATCCCTGAGGTCCCTATCTCGATGCAATAGGAGCAGCAAGGGGTGGATCTGATTGATCTAGAAGTAGATGCATCAGATATGAAGGAAAGAAGAGTGAGCCCAATCATGCAGTAGTTCACCTCTTCGACTCTATTAACATTCGAGCCTGTAGGTACGTTGTTCCTCTCTTCTGCCCTCACTTTTGAGCCACTAGCGACCATGCCCTCTGATGCTGAAATCCTCATGTCTACTCAACATTTATTCGGTGTCCCCATGTCTACTATCCCACTTCTCGTATCCTATTTTCTGGTCTCTAGTGCTCTTCTCCTCGCATCCACCCCATTTATCTCTAGGCATTTAGCTCCTTTGTGACCATCACCAATGCATTTGCGTTTCCCTCACCATCCACCTCCACTCCTCAAGATTCTTTCTGTTCAATTACTGTGTCCACCATCACTATTGTTGTCAACCCAAGCCCACTTTCACTTCCCCTCACCTCATCCACTACCTCGGTCATCGTTGTCCAAACCCCAGCGTCTCCTAGAGTCATTGTAGTTGCTGCCCCATCTATTTTTGATCCATCTATTGAAGCCCTCCTCCAGCGTTCCATTTTTCCTTTCATGCCACTCTTTAGAGTATAGGAACCACTGGATATGGAGTTGGAGGTTCTGCAAGAGCGCCCCATCATAGAGAGCATTCATCGAGCATGTTAGAGTTCATCAAGCTGGCTCAAGGGCTAAAAAATAAAGAACACACAAGCTCTGGTGAAGGTCAAAAAGAGGGCTATGTTCAACCCGGAGAATATGGAGCTCCACATATGGAGAAAGTACCCAAAGTTCAGAAGCCCCTAGAGGAAATGGCACCAATGGATTACTCCTACCATCACACCATCGAAGACCTGAGAACGATTGATACAATAGAAAATATGGGGAATATCCAGGTCGATATGGGCTCCATCTATTTCCATGGAGAGCATTTCAAAGCGCGCTTCTTTGAATCAAAGGCCAAAAATATAGAGCTGGAGGAGACTTTGGTGTAAATGAGAGCATAGCTCGAGGAGGCTCAATCTGAAGCTAAGTAGTTGTAGTAGCGCATAGCCAACTTGGAGGATCAGGTGGGCAAGTACAAAGAGGTGACTGAGCATCACCTTAAAGTGCACATGGAGGTAAAGGATCAAATGCAAACCTTGAAGGTTCTAATCTAGGAATTACAAACTCAGTTGGTAGAGAAGATGGTGCAAGCAGAGGTCTTCATGAAAGACCGCATCAAGGAGGTTTGCCTACATTTCTTAGCTAACTTTTGGGTTAGGGCATCTAAGGCAATGGTCGTACTGATGTTCATTTGGGAAGCCAAGCAAGCAGTTGCCCATGGTGGGCCTATCATGGAAGATGTCAAAAAATACATAGACCATTGGCTAGAGTTGGCTATGAAGGTACAAACATTAAAAAAATGGACCTCCAACTTACTGAAGAACACAAGCTTATACTGAGAGGGGGGGTGAACAATATAAGACCTCTTTTTACTTTTTCTTTATAATTCAAAATAGTAAAGCAATATATCCAAAGCAATATCAAAAAAATGCACAAGATCATCCACAAAGTGACACCAATTTTAACGTGGTTCACCCAGAAATCCTGGGCTATGTCCACAAAACTTTTCTCTAAAAGTTATCTCAAAGTTCTTTGGGAAACCTTCCCAATTACAATGTTTATGAGCCTCGGCCCAAAGGAGATACCTTCCCCAAATATGAATTTATGAGCCTCTACTCAAAGGAGATACCTTCCCCTAGCTTTGCTCTAGCTGGTGATCCTCTAGAAGACCTCTGCCTCTGCTACCCTTAGCAAATGGAACTCTATCCACAGAATACACCTGTCTTCCCTGCTCTGGCTGGAGACCTCTGTCCTCAACTCTATCACCTCCAAAGTTGGTCCTCAAATTTGCACTAAACACAGTACTTCGATCTAACACAAATGTCCTCAGGTTCTTCTCATAGAACCAATGCACCTCTATCCTCAAGTTCTCTGATAAAACTATCAAACTTAGCTTCACAAGTCCTCTGCTAGGACCTGTCCGAATCTACTCACAAGTCCCCAAAGGAACCTATCCAAAACCTGCTCACAAGTCCCCAATGAAACTTGTCCAAAACCTGCTCACAAGTCCCCAATGAAACCTATCCAAAACCTGCTCACAAGTCCCCAACAGAACCTGTCCAAAACCTACTCACAAGTCCCCAACGGAACCTGTCCAAAACCTGCTCACAAGTTCATCGAGAAAAACTTGCTTGGCATGAACCCACAAAGAGAATGGTTAGAGACCCAATGTGATTCATCAACCTCATAGAAGCATAAAGAGAATTGTTAGAGACTCAATATGTTCTATACTTAACTCCCAATCTCAATCTCAAATATCAAAAGAATAAGATAGATGTAGTATGCTTTTCTCAAGAACATGAAACACAACCCAACAATTGCCAACCATGCAATATCTCATATAACAATGATACTCATGTTCTTTTCACCAAACAATTTGGGTTTCAACAACAATGCTCATCAAACAAGGTTTAGTCAACCAACACCATTCAACTCAACATCAACCTTGAAGCATTCACCCAACCACTTTCGAAAAGGAAACTACAAACAATCATTTTCCCTCCAATGATATTTCAAAAATCAACCACCATAAAAAATTAATAGGAGAATGTGCCCATACCTTTTTGAAGTGAAGAAACCCCTTTGGAAATCTGCCACACTCAACACACTTTGAAAAAGAGCACAACAATCTTCACTTTTGAAACCCTTTACAAAATAGAAATATCTCTCTATATACACCTTATTTCTCCTTCTAAATGAGTTAGTCAAATAGCCCTCAAAATGAGCTTTCCAACGATATATAATATGATATACTTTTATAAAAATAAAATACCAGAAATATCTTCTTTTCTAAAAGTGCATTTAAACTTGTCTTCCAATAAAAATCAACCAGCCATCATCACCTTATTCCTCCAACATTAATAAAATATCATACAATAAGGTTTAAGTTCCTTTGAACAATAAATCCTTGTATCCCCTAATACCACAATATAGTTATTTGAAGGGCAAACATTAAGCAATCCCTCATAACTCCCAAAACTATACCTTATTACTCGGGCTACACGCCTCCTTGCTTCTAAGGAAGCACGTACTTCCTCTCTAATACCCGAACGGTGCTAGGACCTCGACACCCATGTGTCACACAAAACACAAACTCAAACTTTCATCTACGCACCTCGAATGTCATGTAAATCCTCTACACGACTTTTGTCCTTGTTTTCAATTAGCGTGTAGCCACCAAAAAACTCTTCAAACACGCGCCCTCAAATTTTGTGTGTTTCATTTACTACGTTTGGGTATTATGTCTTCGTAGGGTCTTCAAACGATATGATATCTATAACCCTCTTTAATCGTTCCACACCTTTGACCACGCAACGATTGTCTTCCTCCTTCGCTGGCACAGGGGCTTCGATGACGAAATCGAAAATGCACAAGGATTAATATCGAATTCTTCACTCCATTAATGAATTCCATTGCCTCAATTTATATGCACTATGATGCATTTTTTAACACGTCGGCATTTCCAAACACGACGGAAAATACTTTAATTTAATTTTAAAATTTTAATTTAAATTTTAAATAAATAAAATTTAAACTGAATATTTAAAATTAAATAACTCCATCACCGGGGCACATTTTTCAATGAAACAAAAAGCCAACTTGGGTTTTAAGAAAAACCCATTTCAAATCTATTGTCCATGGTTTTAAATAAAACCTTTTATTTTATCTGCCTTGGTTTTCACAAAAACCCTTCCTTGAACTTAGATCCTTTTGACCTCAAATCAAATTGCTTCAAGAACTCCTTGACATCAATGACAACAACTACACTTGAGCAAAGGCAATGTACTCAAGGTACCCAAAATTGCCAACACTTACTCCTATGTGCTCACTTGCTCGATCTTGGGCAAATGAAAAGGTAACCCTACAAGCTTACTTCACCAATGTGGAAAGAGCCCAAGAGGCTAGAAAGTTGTTGGAATTGTTCGAGTAGGAGAGGTACATTTATTTGATGTATTTTGATGCCCTCACACAACTCAACTTCCCAAGCTTCACTGACGACGAAGGGGATATTATGACCAAGAAATAACTGAACCTGATTTGGATTACCTTTGCAGGTGACACTACTGAGATTGACAGTTGGGATGACTCCATTTTAGAAACCTAGGTGATGCATCTGATGATAAAATTTGCATGAATCATATCTTGTTTTGTCGATCTTAGCTATAGGGTGAACTTCACTAACATAGACTAAATTGAGACCTTTGCGTACCTGGTGAAGGAGCTTCAAGATTGCGTTCCACTCCAAGAAGATGCCTGGACCCTGGTTAAGGTAACTTATGATCACATTTATGAATGTCTCCCTCAATTCGAGCCTCATCAACAACAAGAAGATCAAGGAGAAAATGAAGAATATCAAGGAGAAAATGAGGGAGTCCAAGGAGAAGAAAGATAAAGAGAGAACCTGGAGGAAGAGTCAGCTACCAGTAGCAAGAATTCAAAACAAGAGAGTGATGGTTAATCTGAGCCCAAAAAATAAGTATTGGGATCTCCATAATGAGGTGATCTCAATGCCCCCGTGAGTCGCCAGAGATGTTGGCATCCCTGCCACATTCTTCTTTTGCAAATTTTTTTGTTGAATGACGTAATAATATCTTAAATGATCTTCCCCTATCATAGTGGTTCCTTCAAAGTTTTATTATCAAAATTGGTTGGATTTGCATGAGAGAGCATGCATCTATTTTTTTGTTTCACCAGGTAGGATCTCTCTTCAAACTCTCATGGTGCAAGGACCTGGTAAGAACTTGGTTTTGACAGTATTTTTTATCAGAGTCCTTTTAGTAGAATGGTTTTGATCTCAAAAAGGGATTTTTATAGAATCATGGTGCCTATGTTTTTTTTCAATTCATGGGTGAAGGCCCTTTCACACCATGATTCTATCAAAATACCTTTTTGAGATCAAGGGTGGCAAAACCATTGGTTAAATCCACTCTAAGCTTGTTGTAAGGCCATCACAACTCAGTTTTAAAAAAAAAATGTAATGAAAGCCCTTTTTAGGATAGAAGACGACCGAAATGCAAGTGGGACCCAAGTTCTTTCACTCCCACTTGATAGCGCAATTCCTTTTTAGAGCTTGCATGAGAGAAAACACCTTTTGTCATTTCTTGGTCAACAAAAAATTGCATACTAGGTCCCACCTCTCCAGCAAAGAAACACAGAGTTTTGATATGCTCGAAGTGACTTCCAAGTGGTATTTCATGATGCATTTGGTGATCACACCATGAGAAAAGAATAGAGTGAAGGACATTTTTGGGCCAATTCTCAAACAAAGGTAAGCTGGGACCCACACCAACGAATTTATGTTTCGCTCGAAAGAGGCATCAAAAATCCCTTTCATGCCTTTTCTCAGAAAAACTTATTTTCTCCTCTGCTTCAATGGTGGTCACCCGAAGCAACTTTTAGACATCATGATTTTACTCATTTAGTGGTGGTTGGTAAGATGAAAATCTAAATTCAATCCCCTCTTATCCCAGAATCCGACTTCACCATCGAGGCAGTTCCAACAAGTAAGAAGATGGTGTTACGAGCAAATCACATCATCACATTGAAGCCATGAAGCTACTTTTCAAGGAGTCATCAAATTCAAGCCATTCTTCATTACTTTATGATGAGTGCTGAAATCAAATCTTGGTTGCCACCGCAACATTTTGTGGTTGGACATTTATGTTTTAGAGGTGGAATCCTCTATAAAAACTAGTAAGATCAATGTAATAAACATGGATATTTTTATATAAAACTATTGTGCCTAAGCTCTGCTATGAATACAAAGGATCATTGGCTCTAAATCTGAGTCTCTTTCCTGTGCATGCCTTTTATTATTTATTTCTATTAAATTTGTTTCCTTGTCTAATAGCTATAATTCTATGTCTAGATCTAGATTTTGATAAAGAGTAAATGTTGAAATAATTTTGGAGATTGCATATTGTGGGGTTTTTAGTTTTAATTTTTGTTACATCCTTTGTGGTAATGGCTATTGTTTTAAATTATAACTAAGTTATTGTGCTAGTTTTTTGTCACTCCCCGTTAATCTGTCTCATAGCCACATTTTCCATTCCTTTTAGTCATTTATCATTCCTTTCCTACTTTCTTAAATTCCAACCCAAGGTTAGAGTAGTAATGGAACCATCCCTCTTTGGATATTGGTACGATATGCATCTCTTCCTTTCGGTATTTCAATGTTGGCTGGGTCTAGGGCGCATGGATGAAACATTCCATACCTAAGACAGATTCTTGACCAATAAAGACTTGCTAGTGATCAGAATTATCAAGGACTACTAGTATTAATTCTACCTCTATCTCCTTAGGTTTATCCCATTTTTTAGTGGTGGGATCAAATTTTACAATCATTTCTAATAGTTCATCCACCTTAGCATCCAATTCCCTAGGTATTGTATTGATCTCATAAGTATTAAAGCTTTATAATAGATCCTAGACCTATTGCTTAAATAATTTCAAATGTTTATTCTTCATGGCACATTAGGAGTTAGCCTAGTTTACGACCAATGTGGAGTCACAAATACCTTTATGTTCTTAATATCCATATTTTTGGATTTCATCAAGCTCATGCATAATACCTCATATTCAACCACATTATTCATGTAGTTGAATAGTAGTTGATATACAAAATTAGTATGTGTACCTTATTGGTTGATAAACTGAATGCCTACACCTACTATATTTTGCTTCTAACATCATCAATGTGCATTGTCTAGGTCTTATTATATCCCTATGCCTACTAAATTGTTAGATTTAGGATGATATATGGTTCTTTTGATATGATATAATTACTAAGCTCTATGTTCTCATGGCTAACCTTTAGGTATTCTTCATATTTAAGCACATAAATTATCATGTCTATCTTAGATATTTGGTCATCTTCTGGTCTATCATCACTGACCAAATTTAGGATATCATTCTATTTGATCATCCCATCCTCATCCAATTTGTGCAATGAATAATTACACAAAGGCTTGTTCCTTAGTTGGATCATCTTCCCACCTCTAATCATATTCATATGAGTTTAATACATCATCAAGTACTTATCCCTTGATAGCTTGCATGTCCCTTCCCTAGATAGTAGCATGCTAAAATATGGGGTAAGGTCTACCACTATTAACTTCTACCCTACAACCAATTGTGGATGGTTTTCTATGGTCATGATTATATCCTTTGGAAATCCCACACTATTTACCCTTATACCACTCATTTGTATTGGATACCTAGATATTTTGGTATAAAACAACCTCATTTCTTTGTAGACTACCTTTGGCATCACAATTATAGTTGCTTCTAAATAAATTATGCAATAATTCATTAAACAATTCTCCATTTTTAGTATTACATAGAATGATGGTCGATTTAGTGTTTTAGGCTTTGTGGTATTCAGGATATCCATTTCATTGACCTAAATATTAGATGTATGCTCTGCTAGCAGGTTCTATTATTAAGCTACATTAGGTTGAATAGGCTTAGGTTGTGCATTTTTACATAGCTCATTTATTTTCATTTAGAGTCTCATTAAGTAGATTTAATTGTATAGGAATGACTAACACGTCTATCATGCTCACTTTGGTAGGTGTTTTCTTCATTTCTTTAATCATATTAAATTTAAAGGTGACTAAGTTGCTTTCACTACATGTAATAAATTTTAACACTATTTAGTAGTCATTGTGTGGTGAGAGAAGGCTATTTGAAATGTCTCTCAAACTCCCTTCGAATTTGGTCTCTCTTTTTATCACTCCTCTTTTTTGCATACTTATATATTTCTTATATATTAATTCCTTCCATTTATGGCTCTTTCCTCTTATCCATTACCTTATCTATATTAGGTGCATCTACTTGGTCTGTATCTCCAACATTATTTCTATAGTTTTTATTTTATTTTTCTTGTTGTGTAGCTACCAACCCTTTATCTTTCAAGTGTAATGATACCTCACTCTCCCAAGCATAGTAGTTCATTTATTTTCTTTAGTCTATTTTGGACTAAAGTTTGTTCCTCAGATACTTTCCTCATACCCATAGTCCCAACTTCTTGTTAGTTTGTGTATAAAATCATCCGTAAATGTGATATCTTCATTCATTTGAATATAGTTGAAGTTGAAAAATATTGCATTGTTGGGGTTTGGAATGAAAGGAATTGATTGTTGTGTTTGAGGCTACTACTATGCAAGTTGATTTATTCTGGGTTGATATAAGAGGTGTTTTGAGGCTACCAATTCTAAGGTTATTTTCATTTCCTTCTCTCAATTTTATTTTGATTTTTCATGGTTCTACATACTTCCAAAACTTATCTCATCTTTATAGAGGAATCATCATTATATTTTGATGGAGTGAGAAATATTGCAATTGTATTTGAAAGGCAACAAATGGATATGAATTTTGACTAGGATGTGTAATAATGTATGGAGACTAATTTAAGCTAACAACTATTTGAGTGTTTGAAATGGGTGATATTGAAGGTGTAGATCCATGGGTAGGATAGGCCATAAGTGGGGTAGGTAGTAATTTTCCTCCCTAATTAGAACATCTTCTCCACAAGGTACTTCTTTGAAAATTGTACGTAGAATATTGTGGTTAGCATTAAAAACTATCAAAGCCAAGTCAAATTGTAAACCTTTAATATAGTTTTGCAATGCTTTCTTTTTATAAGGCCTAATATTTTACAAAATCAAATTTATGGTACTTAATAATATAGTATTATAACCATGTATATTTTTCTAAGGGTGTCTTTGCATTGCATTCAATTAAACTAAAATAGAGTACCCATTATCCATACTATCAAATGTACATATAAACAATTCTACAATTGATGCCCAACTAATAAAAAATTATCTAACAAAGCTCTATACCATAACACAACTTTGTAAACATACCATAATATCCTCCTCCTAAATATCATTAATCAATTTGAACATAGAGATATTGTTAAGGTGATCGAATTTCATCTTATTCACAATCCTATCAAAGGTAGGTAATGCTTTCATAGTAGCAAGTGGGATAGGGGAATACACTCCTATATTCAATGGGCCTTGATAGTTCCAATCAAAAAGTTAGTTCTAAGGCCTAGGATGTTGAGGCACTAGATTGATTTATGGAGGAGGTTGACCATATTTTTGTTGAAGAGGTGGATAAGGATATGCCATGTAACCTTTAGGTGGATACATAAGAATTTAAGGATACTGATATGGAACATAATAGGGCTAAGGATAAGGAGGGTTTGGTATTTAGAAAGGATGAGGTAGTGGATTATGATAATCCCATTATTTATTTGAATGAGATTGCATGTTTAGGAATCGAGGAGGGTATTACAAGCATTATGGAATAACCTATTAATTTGTAGCATTGTTATGTATTTTATTATGTCTAATTAGTTGAAGGTAACATTGGTCCTCAGGGTTTCGCTAGATGCCTTATGTTCCCACTTATCTAGTCAAAAATTAAAAGTTTTGAATAAAAAATTAGTTCTAATTAGGAAATATTTATCGTAAATATCCTACATCTGATTATATGAATTGTCTAGGAGGAATATTAGATGTGTTCCATGGTTGGATCTAGGTGGACTTTGAGATGAATCCAAACTAGTAAGAGGTGTGATTTGAGCACTAGATGAAATATGTTAGTTTTCAATAATTGCATTATGAGAGGTTGAAAATTATGGATTATTCATGGGGTTATTTTCCATCAAAGGACATTCTATAAAGAGGATTCATATATGTCAAGCTATTACCACTAATTTTTTGGTTTGTGAGAGTAGATGAATAACTCATCCGATAACTAAGAAAACCAATTTATTGGGATGTAGAGATTTGTATGAGAGGATTAGCCATTGGAATTTTGTATTTCAAGAAAGTAGGATTAGACATAAAGATTTAATCAATATTATTGTCTTGATATGTCCATGCAACAATTTTTTCCTTCTTTTTTCTTTTATGTTTGTTCATTGATATGTGATTATATCTGGCAACTAATATTTTTACCCAATCTTGTGATCTTGAGCATGTATTTATAAGTGAAAGTAGGTGAAATACTTATGTTACCTTGATGTGTATAAATTATATTCTCTCTCTCTCTGATTAACAAACAACTATTATTTTTGGATTTTTAAGATTCCATAATCTATTAATTAAAACTTAACAAGATGTAGAAAAAATAATCAAAATGCAACAAATGGAGTTTATAGTATATGGTTCTTTTACTTTATATGATCTAAGATGGAAATTTCCTTTTTATTCAAAATAATAAACTCAAAATAAAATATATAGCAAATATAAAGCAAGCCTAATGTAGTTGCATGCATTCTAGATCTTAATGCCTATGAATTAGTGCAAAATATTCCTTTTTTATACATAGGCTACACTATAAATATAGGAATTTATTTTCAGTAATGCAAAGAAATTAAAAGACTATTTTATATCAATGAAAGGAAATTTATCCAATAAGATAACTAATATATCTACATTCAATTCAAGTTTCATATGCCTAATGTTGTTAAGTCAATACTGCAATCAGATGAAATTTTATTGTACTATTTATGGCAATGAAATAAAAAATCCAATAATTGATTTACAAGATTATCTAGCAGAGCACAGGTCAAAGTATATGACACCTAGTTTTGACATAGAAGTGGATCTATCCTGAAATTCACCAGTCTATAAATCCATTAAGGTACATGAGGACCTAAAAAATATGTCTAACTCAATAAAATATGTGATTAGCATTGGGGATACTATTCCATAAGGAGAGTGATATTCTTTCTTAGTCAGTCAGTCATGCCTTTGTCTTGCTTAAGAGGATATATAAAAACAAATAAATGTATAAGCATGAAGGGAATTTCCCTATAGCCCTATATTGGTCCTATTTATAGGAACGTACCAGTGGGATACATTTTAGAGGAAATTAAGATATACTAGTGACTAGAAATATGAATAGCCTTTGATATGAAATATAGTGAGAAAATAATGTGCAAATAACAATATCAAATTTTTAAATATTATACAAAATAACATTGGGAATGTCATAAATATATTGATAACAAAAATGAACCAACAAAGCCAAATAGGAATATAGGATGAAGACACATCCTAGGTAGAGGATTGTTCCCTTCCTCTTCACTTGTAATGGGCTCCTAGAAAGTAGAAGATTGATGGAGATTGTAGATAAAGATCCAATTGGATGCATGAGAAAATTTGAAGGGGGCTTAAATTGCATAAATTTCTTATGAGTAGAAAGCATATTATTCTTATTGATATTTTTATAGGCCTTCACTACTACCCAATTATGTGATCATCACATCCTCCTTGTCCCCTTTGTAAGGGGCTAGATTTATAGACACTTCAAGGGTTGCATATAAGGGAAATTGAGTTCAAGTATGAACTACACCAAGAGGTAATAAATACTTTGATCGTCCAAAGGATACATGCCTATTTGGTTGGAAAATGACATTTTCCCACAATAAAAATAATCAATCAAACAAATAGAACATGCTTTAATATCATCGAACATGACTAGTTGATTTAATGTTGTCTCAATGGGGATGGATTTGTTGACTAGGTGAGTGAGAAGGACATGATTATGAGTTACTGCAAGGGTGGTGATTGCTTGGATTAGTATATTGCCTCAAAGACATTCCTTTGAAAATTCAACATAGGTAAAATTATGGGAGGGGACATGACCATTATCAAACTATTAGTGGCCTCTTTATGGTTAATTGGAGTGGTGTTGAGTTACTACAAGTTAAAAACTCCAAATAGAAGCATTACATAGTTTGGATTTTCAACAAAGATTGAATGAGCATAGGCACCATAGGCTAGGGAAGATAAAATCCATGGCAGATATCATGCAAGGGCATCAAAAAGGATATGTAGTTTGAAATATTTAAGTTAATTAATTTATTTATTTTTAATCTATGAAAGAACAACATTTTAATATATTTTTTAATTTATGAAAAATTGCTTTTAGATATTTAAATGATATTTTATTTAAAATAATTTGGTTAAATTTGATTTTAATTTAGTTAAATTTGATTTTAATTTACTGAGTTTAATTATTTTTATTTTTAATTTAATGAATTTTACCAAATTTCAAAAAAAAAAAAATTATTTTGGCAATTTCTATGAGTTTCCTATGATTTTTACGAAGGCCCAACATTTTAAATGCATTTTTTTACATTTTCAATAAAATATACCTTTTCATGGTAATTCTTCATCCTTTTTTGATGAATCTGGGTAATTCCTAGCAAATTTCAATGTTTTTCAGTGTCTTCAACTTTTCTATGAAATTTAACATTTTCTATTTGGTGTGGAATTTTTTCATATAGGCATGAACATATGACATGTAGGTGGTAGATGATGGATCACTATAGATCACAACTCATGGATCATGAACCACCATGATGTTAGTCTTACAATGGCACTGAGAGGGGGGGTGAATCAATGTAGCTATTTCAAACTTAAAAACTTAACTCTTAAATCTGAAGCAATGAAAACTTAAAACTAGATAAAGAAAATATCACATGAGAGCATCACATAACACAAGATGTAACGAGGTTCACCAAATCTGGCTACTCCTCAAAAATAGACTGCTTGTACACCCATCCAAATCTAGCCTTTGCAAAGCACCAACTTTACAAACAATTTATCAGCACCCACTGGAAGGAGCACCAACCCCTAATTTATCTACACCAATAGAAAGGAGCACCAACCCCTAATTTACCAGCACCGACTGGAAGGAGCACCAACCCCTAATTTATTTGCACCAACAGAAAGGAGCACCAACCCCTAATTCCAAGCACCAACTCAGAATTCTATTTTGAATCTTTTTGACATAAAAATGCCTTCGCTTTTACAAGACCCTAACTGGTCTATTGCTTTCTCAACATTGCCCACTCTTTACACAGCACACACCCTGCTCACTCGCCTCCTATGCACTCTCTTTCAGTAGCACTTTCACACTCTTTTTGTAGCACTTTTTCACTCTAAGCGGCAACTTTATTCCTCCACGTAGCTGCCCTTTATAATCAAATTGTCTAACAGTAACTCCAGTTGTAACTCCATATTTTATTTCTCATGTGCCACTTGCCAATTGTAACTGTTCTATTAATATTTTCTTCTGCCACTTGTCAACTGTAACTCCTTCTATATGTAACTCCTTTTGTATATATATAGTGTGGGCATTACGTTACATGCAACATATATCTCTACCATGATTGTACGTCTTCTTGATCATGACTTTTCGTATTCATTTATGTGCATGCATGCATTTTTTTATTCTATTTATGTGACTATTCGATTTATCCTTCTTCAACAGTTCTTAAAATAGCTTGCATGATTTCTATCTGTAACTGCACCTATAACTGTCACACTAACTCCAGTTAACTATTCGTAATCGCTATTGCAACCTGTCATGAAATCGTGACATTTCTATCTCTTTGTACTCTTCTCGCCTTCTACTCATGAAAACATGATGTGTCATGATATCGTGACATTTTTGGCCTCCTTGTCCACTTCTTCGCTTGCACCCGTGAAAACTAGACATGTCACAAAATCGTGACACTTTTCGCTTCCTTGCACTTCTCTGCCTTCCGCCCGTGAAAACGGAACATGTCACGAAATCGTGACACTTTCGCTGCCTTATGCCTTTTCTATATTTTGCCAGTGAAAACATAACATGTCAAAAAATCGTGACACTTTTCGCTTCCTTGCACTTCTCTGCCTTCCGCCCGCAAAAACGGAACATGTCGCAAAATCGTGACACTTTCGCTGCCTTGTGCCTTTTCTGTCTTTGGCCAGCGAAAACACATGTCGCAAAATTGTGACACATTCGTTGCCTTTTGCCTTTTTTATCTTTGGCCTACGAAAACACATGTCGCGAAATCGTGACACTTTTTGCTTCCTTGCACTTCTCTACGAACTTGTCGCAAAATCGTGACACTTTCTCTCCTTGGCACTTTCTCTTTGAACCTGTCACGAAATCGTGACACTTTCTCTCCTTGGCGCTTTCTCTTAGAACCTGTCGTGAAATCATGACACTTTCTCTCCTTGGTGCTTTCTCTTCGAACTTGTCACAAAATTGCTACACTTTCTCTCCTTGGCGCTTTCTCTACAACCTGTCGCGAAATCACGACAATTTTCTTTGCCTGTGCCTTCTCTCCAAACATGTCACAAAATCGTGACAGTTTTCTTTGCTTGCGCCTTCTTTCCAAACATGTCGTGAAATCGTGACAGTTTTCTTACTTGCCTTCTTTGCTTCCAACATGTTGTGAAATCGTGAAAGCTTTTCTACTTGCCTTCTTCTCTGACAACATGTCGTGAAATCGTGATAGTTTTTCAACTTGGCTTCTTTGCCTCCAACATGTCGCAAAATCGTGACAGTTTTTCCAGCATATTCTTTCTCCTCCGATATGTCATGAAATCGCGACAATTTTGACCACATTTTCTCTCTCCTTCGAGATGTCACGAAATCGCGATAATTTTGACAGCATTTTCTCTCTCCTCCGAGATGTCGTGAAATTGCGACAAAAAACATGTCGCGATATCGCGACAGTTTTCTTACTTGTCTTTTTCTTTGATCTTTTGAATCTGGGTCACTTTTGTCTTTTTGAAAATTCATTGTACATGTTCTGACTGACCTCTGAACTCCTGTCCATTGCATCAACTGCATCAACTGATCTCTTTGTTTGTGTTGACAACAATGACAATGCTTTGGCTGCACCTTGCACATCAATCTCCCCCTTTGGAATTGTTAGCAACACTCATGCAATCTCCTGTAATTCTTCTCCCCTTTGACAATAATACCAAAGGGCTACTACAGACTCCCCTTGAGTCCATGCACAACATTATCAGGCACACGTTATGACAGTTAGCAAAAAGCATAAACATGAGAAATAAGATAAACAGATGCATAAATGCTCCCTCTGAGAATTTGATCCCGATAGCTAGTCAATTCTTAGACTATTCTTGGGAATATGTGACCACTTCATTTCATTGTTTGACAACATCATGATAAGTATAATAGGCATTACTCAGATCTATCTTCAACTGTGTTGGTTGCTGGATCTCTATCCATTGAGACTCTGTTCTCTATACTCTTTCAATAGGCTCACATAGAACCTGCTTAACAAGCTCACATAGAGCTTGTCCAAATCAGCTCACAAGTCCTCACTAGAACCTGTCCAATTCAGCTCACAAGTCTTCACTAGAACTTGTCCAAATCAGCTCACAAGTTCAACAAGAAAAACTTGCTTAGCATGAACCCACAAAGAGAATTGTTAGAGACCCAATGTGATTCATCAACCTCATAGAAGCATAAAGAGAATTGTTATAGACTCAATATGTTCTATACTTAACTCCCAATCTCAATATCAGCTCAATCTCAATCTCAAAAGAATAAGATAGATGTAGTATGCTTCTCTCAAGAACATGAAACACAACCCAACAATTGCCAACCATGCAATAAATCATATAACAATGATACTCATGTTCTTTCCACAACCAATATATTTTATCAACCATTTAGGGCTTTAACAACAATGCTTATAGACAAGGTTTAACCAACATCATTCAACTCAATATTAACCTTGAAGGATTCAATCGATCACTATCTGAAAAGGAAACTAGTAGACATCCTTTTCCTTTCAAGGGTATTTGAACAAAACAACCATAAACATAAATCACCAATGCAAAGAATAACTCGCTCAAATCATGTATCAAGTAAAGCATTAACTTGATCAAAACAACCTCTATGAAAACAACTTAACCATTCATCACTCTGATTTCATATCTTCCAACAAAATTGACAAGTGACTCACACTTGTACCAAATTTTTGTCCAACACTATAGTTTTACTGCCAACTCTATGCAAGTATCAAAACACAGTACCACAAAACCAACCAAAACATCTAAACTGTTATAATCCTTAACTCATGACAGTGGTAGTAAGAACCATCACCAGTTCAACAGTGACATATATCAATTCTACCAATAATGACAACTCTCAATTTAATCACCACCCTTCACGGCACTACCATAAACAACTGTTATGAACAGACAACACACTTTGACAGCTATACAACAACTCCCCGACTACTTTCCTTTCATCCTCAGATAACCACACAAATATATAGGAGCATTAAAATAAAACATTAACATTGCTCCCCCTGAGGATGTGCTACTTAGAGATGCTTAGTACAATAGAGGAGTAATCTCCTTCTGTCCAAGGAGACATGATTTCCTCTCTTCTTTCTTTCTCCAGTTTTTCTTGAACTTAGGCTGAGAATTTTCACTTGCATCCACATTTTGAACCTTTGCGTGAACCTGAACATTTCTCTTGGGTGGTTGTCTCTTGTGCATTCTTGATGGATAATTATTTTCCTGTCTGTGTTGCACTCTTTGTGTCTGATGGAATCTATGGTCTTGCCTTAGATTAGATGCAGAGGTGCTTGGACAAAACCTTGCTATGTGCCCATGACCATTACATTTAAAACATTGCACATGGTGTTCACTCAGAAGAGTAGACGTATTTCTACCAGCACAACTCCTTGATTTATTATTCAATCCATAGTAAATTGCCTGGTGACCATAATGGCTGCATCTAAAACAATAACCGTTAAAAGCATTATTATGAGAAGAGTGAGAATGAGAGAACCTCTTTTGTAGTGTTTGCTTTGCTATAGATCTTCTTTGATATTTTCTTCCTTTTGAAGATTTAGCTTCAGACTTTTCTTTCTTCTTTCCTTCATCAGTGAAATTCTTTTTCTTTGCATTTTTGGAAGATGATGGTTGTTCAGCTTCATATCCAAGACCAAGCTTAGTTGTAGAGCTTATTTGTTGCTTTATCATTTTATCTAACAACTTTGTGCTCTTCTCATATTTGAGATTTACATTGGCCTTTACTAGTTGTTTCTTCAATGAAACAATCTCTTATTCTTGTTGGTAGCAAATAGTTTCTTTCTCATTGATTTGAGACCTGAGAATATCTTCAATCCTTTTGTACTGTTCTACTTGTAGCTTTAGATCAACAATAACTTTGTTAGATTCCTCTTCACTTGTGTTGCATACATAATTCTCATCATCCAGGTGTGTCTTCAAGGCTTCTTCTAATTTCTTGGCCTTTTGAACCTGTAAGAAGAGATCTTCAATCTCATCTCCATATTCTTCCAATTTCTTGGACAGCATTTTGTTCTTTTTCTTTTCTATCCTTAATTCTTCAAGTGCAGCAATCAACTCACCTCTTAGATTTACTTCAGCCTCAGCCTCAAGGTTTCCATCACTTTCCTGTTCTTCTTCTGTATTTTCTTCTTTGAATGCCATGAACAGAGTTTCACCTATTTCTTCTTCAGAATCCTCATCGGATCTGTCTTCAGAGGAGCTGACATTCTTGGATATGAAACTTTTCTTCTTGAAGTGGTTGTTTCTGAACTTCATCTTTTTCTTCCAGTCACTTCTTTCTCGGTGCGATTCTTCATCACTTTCATTCTCCATATTTCATGGACATTTAGCTGCAACATGCCCAACACCTCCATAGCTAAAACATTTAAATGGTAGCTTTCCTCTGTATTTTCCTTGTCCCATTTTTAGTTTTTGGACAAAGTTTACTTCCATATCATCGGATGTCTCTTCATCTTCAGATTCTTGTTTTGCTTTTGTATGTTTGTGGGCTTTAAATGCAGCTTCTCTATTTGTGGGATCAGACTTTCCTATTCTCATCTCATACGCAGTCAACAAACCATGCATCTCATCCATACTAAATGTATTTAGATCTTTGGCTTCTTCTATAGCTGATACTTTAGAATCAAATCTTTTGGGAAGAGATCTTAATACCTTTTTTATGATTACAAGGTCTTCAATTTTCTTGTCGAGTCCTCTAATGGCATTAATGACTTCATTTACTCTCAGCATATATGTCGCTATGTTCTCATCGTCATTCATATTTAACACTTCGTACTGAGTTCGATGAGTTTGCAACTTGGCCTCCTTGATCTTATCGTCTCCTTCATGAATGCTCTTCAATTTGTCCCAAATTTCTTTTGCAGTTTTACAGCTCATGATCTTTACCAGTTCACTATTTGCTACATCGCACATTATAGCATTATTTGCCTTTGAGTCATTCTTAAACAATTTCTTATTGGCAGCATCGGTTGGAGGAGTGGTGGGTATTGTGTATCCACTTTCTTTTGAGTCCCATATGTCGTATCCCAACGCACATAGATATGTCTGCATCCTGATTTTCTAGAATGCGTAATTAGTCTCGTCAAACAATGGAGCTTTTTTTGATGAGAATCATTCACCAACTGCCATTGTGGCACTTCCCAGATCACCTTAGCCGATTGAGCTTATTCAAGAACCTGTGCTCTGATACCAATTGTTAGTCTTACAATGGCACTAAGATGGGGGGGTGAATTAGTGTAGCTATTTCAAACTTAAAAACTTAACTCTTAAATCTGAAGCAATGAAAACTTAAAACCAGATAAAGCAAATATCACATGAGAGCATCACATAACACAAGATGTAACGAGGTTCACCAGATTTGGCTACTCAAAAATAGACTTCTTGGACACCCATCCAAATCCAGCCTTTGCAAAGCACCAACTTTACAAACAATTTACTAGCACCCACTGGAAGGAGCACCAACCCCTAATTTATCTACACCAATAGAAAGGAGCACCAACCCCTAATTTACCAAAGCACCCACTGAAAGGAGCACCAACCCCTAATTTATCTGCACCAACAGAAAGGAGCACCAACCCCTAATTCTAGGCACCAACTCAAAATTCTATTTTGAATCTTTTTGACATAAAAATGCCTTCGCTTTTACAAGACACTGACTGGTCTATTGCTTTCTCAACATTTTCCACTCTTTACACAACACACACCCTGCTCACTCGCCTCCTACGCACTCTCTTTCAACAGTACTTTCACACTCTTTCTGTAGCACTTTTTCACTCTGAGCGACAACTTTATTCCTCCATGCAACTGCCCTTTTATAATCAAATTGTCTAATAGTAACTCCAGTTGTAACTCCATCTTTTATTTCTCATGTGCCACTTGCCAGTTGTAACTGTTCTATTCATATTCTCTTCTGCCACTTGTCAACTGTAACTCCTTCTATATGTAACTCCTTTTGTATATATATAGTGTGGGCATTACGTTACATGCAACGTATATCTCTACCATGACTGTACGTCTTCTTGATCATGACTGTTCGTATTCATTTCTGTGCATGCATGCATTTTTTTATTCTATTTATGTGACTGTTCAATTTCTCCTTCTTTGACAGTTCTTAAAATAGCTTGCATGATTTCTATTTGTAACTGCACCTATAACTGTCACACTGACTCCAGTTAACTGTTCGTAATCGCTGTTGCGACCTATCATGAAATCGTGACATTTCTGTCTCTTTGTACTCTTCTCGCCTTCTACTCATGAAAACATGACGTGTCGTGATATCACAACATTTTTGGCCTCCTTGTCCACTTCTTCACTTGCACCCGCGAAAACCAGACATGTCACGAAATTGTGACACTTTTCGCTTCCTAGCACTTCTCTCCCTCCCGCCCATAAAAATGAAACATGTCGTGAAATCGTGACACTTTCGCTGCCTTGTGCCTTTTTTGTCTTTGGCCAGCGAAAACACATGTCATGAAATCGTGACACTTTTCGCTTCCTTGCACTTCTCTACCTTCCGCCCATGAAAACGGAACATGTCATGAAATCACGACACTTTCGTTGCCTTGTGCCTTTTCTGTCTTTGGCCAGCAAAAACACAACATGTCATGAAATCATGACACATTCGCTGCCTTTTGCCTTTTCTGTCTTTGGCCAGCGAAAACACAACATGTCACGAAATCATGACACTTTTTGCTTCCTTGCACTTCTCTGCGAACCTATCGTGAAATCGTGACACTTTCTCTCCTTGGCGCTTTCTCTTCGAACCTGTCGCAAAATCGTGACACTTTCTCTCCTTGGCGCTTTCTCTTCGAACCTGTCATGAAATCGTGACACTTTCTCTCCTTGGTGCTTTCTCTTCGAACCTGTCGTGAAATCGTGACACTTTCTCTCCTTGGCGCTTTCTCTGTGAACCTGTCACGAAATTGTGACAGTTTCTCTCGGTGCTTTCTTTGTGAACCTGTCGCAAAATCGCGACAGTTTTCTTTGCTTGTGCATTCTTTCCAAACATGTCACGAAATCATGACAGTTTTCTTACTTGCATTCTTTGCTTCAAACATGTCACGAAATCATGACAGTTTTTCTACTTGTCTTCTTCTCTGACAACATGTCATGAAATCGTGACAATTTTTCAACTTGGCTTCTTTGCCTCCAACATGTGAAATCATGACAGTTTTGCCAACATTTTCTCTCTCCTCCGATATGTCGCGAAATCACGACAATTTTGACCGCATTTTCTCTCTCCTCCGAGATGTCATGAAATCATGACAATATTGACAACATTTTCTCTCTCCTTTGAGATGTTGCGAAATCGCGACAAAATACATGTCGCGATATCATGACAATTTTCTTGTCTTTTTCTCTAATTTTCTGAATCTGGGTCACTTCTGTCTTCTTGGAAATTCACTATACATGTTCTGACTGACCTCTGAACTCCTGTCCACTGCATCAACTGCATCAACTGATCTCTTTTTATGTGTTGACAACAATGACAATACTTTGGCTGCACCTTGCACATCATATGAATCATGGGTCGCAGATCACATACCACTATGGGTCATTGTTCATGAATCACATACCACTACATATCATAGATCATGGATCACATACCACTATAGGTCATGGATCATGGATCACATATCTCTACGGGTCATAGATCATGGATCACAACTTTTCAAGATATTATGGCGTACAATTTCAAACAACATGCAAGAAAAATTCTTTTAGAGCATTAAATGTTATCCCAATATTGGAATATTTGTACTTGTTAAAAATATATTTTCAATCTTGATATAATGGAGGTGGTTTCATGAAATTTTATAGATATTTGAAGGAGATATAAGTTTTAGAAGATGCACAATTCATGCTACCATGGGTGTTGCCAAACTTGTCGTGTCTAAATTATAGCAATTTGTAGGGTGTTACTATTAATAAGACTATAGGTGTATTTGTACTCATTGGAAAGATCTTTTTCAGCCTATTCCAAAAAAGATATTTTTATGATATTTTAAGAAGATTTATGACTAACATTAATGCTTCTAAAATACCATTGACTTTGGGAGCAATAAATGTTATAAATTGGGTGTGAAAATGGTGCATTTAATTTGATTACTTAGAAAGATCGTGGATGAGGATAAGGACTAAGGTGTACCAAAATTGAGTGTCTAGAGTAATATTACACATACATACCTACACAAAGAGAGTTTTGGGATTAAAATTAAAAAACAATTGTAAATTTTGGTCTAAGGAGTAATTCACCTGTCAACTAGAGCAAATTGCTAGTAAATTTAGGCGATTCACTATGAAAATTGGAACATGAAAAAGCAAGGGACCATGCAAATTGTTTGGAGCACATCAATTTCCTATGGAGGAAGAATATTTCTTAACACTTCTCAAAATTATTGTGAATATTTTGCTGAATGGAGTGAACCACCAGTTGATTTGATCGTTTGTGAAAGTTAGTTAAAATTTGACACAAATTATTATTGCCTATCAAAAATGCAAAATTGGAGTCAAATCTAAGTTTACTTATATTTTTTATATTATCTTGATCATTTGTTTGATAAAAATTTTATGATATTGTTTGTGTTGAAGATGTCATTTCAAAAACACCTACAAAAATAAAACATAAATAATAAAAATATATATATATTAAGGTCAATTTGAGACCATGCTTGATAAATCAAGTCCTTGATCTCAATGAATCGCTTTGGATTCAAGTTGTACAAGTTTTAAAAAAATCGAACAAATTGCTAGAAATATGGAGAAAATCACTCCCTAAAATGATCTTAGAAATATTTTTAAGTTATTGACTCAAATCGAGCAAATCACTCCAAGTTTGGAGTAAATCACTACCTATTTTAATAATTGGTGAAAATTCCTTCAATTTTGAACCAATTTTTTCACTTATGGTTGTTAGAATTCATTACATTATTTTTTGTCATTTGATTATTATATTATGGCATATTTTATTTATTTCATCTCATATATGGTGAGTAGAAATATTTTGAAAGAATGAGAAGATGAAAATTTTATGATGAAGGTGAAACACCAAAGGGTCTCTTGAAACTAAGAGATACCATATTGTATAAATATGATGGTTGTACATGTATTTTATTTGGTAAAAAATATATACAATATTATTGTTTCCTAAGTAGTATTGTTTACCTTCCTCTTGATTCCAACATATAGTATTAAGAAAAAGCATGGAGAGTTTGTGTGAGTAGGGACAGTCGTATTCATTTGACAATATGCCTTGTTTTTCATATGTTAAAAATAAAACTTGCAAATGGGTTATGACAAGATGTTGCAAATGTGAATGCATAAGGAAAGTACTTAGGTATGAGACATCAAAGAAAAATATGGAAGATTTATAAGGGAAAGAATAGCCCTTTTGTTCCTTAGACTTCATATTTTCAACAAAAAAGAATATGTTGCATGTCATAACTATTTTTCAAAGAAAAATAAGAGACTATTATCATGCATTCAAATTGAAGCTCACTCGCCTATCAATATTTGGAACAAGAGTCCTTGAAAGTAGTAGTTATTTTGTTCAAAAGGATACTATGGAGAAGTTACATGTGATAGTGGAAATTTCCTTCTATAAATAAGGAGCAATGTTAGTGAAGAAAGCCTCAAGATAAATCTGGTGAAGAGAATGAAGATGAAACTACTTAGGTGTAGAAATTCATGAGACAAATATGGTAAATAGATTTTTGTGACTAATATGATATTATGTGATGTTTGAAGGAGATAATGAATTGCTTCTACATCTAGAGTATGAAACCAGTAGAATTGCTAACCTAGTTCTACCTCAAAAATTGAAACTAGCAAACAATCTTCAAAAACTACTCTCTATGATGTCCAAAATATAAAAATAATTAAAGAAGATAATTTTTGTTGCCTAAGGAACAATCTGGTGACATGTTGTATTAGTTGATAGGAACATGTGGAAAAAGGATATGTTGAGATAACGTTTTAAAAAAAGTGAGGTATATCAATCATCTATATTTGCAAGGTACCTTTTATTAATTCTTGCTCAACTATGATTTTTAATTTACTTTTATTGAAAGTTGCAAATAACACAAGAAGAAAGTGATGGTGATTCCACCAGAATAATTCATAGGCCCCTTAAAATAGGATCTTAATCAAACTCAATATTAGAGCATTCAAATATATGGCTAACATGAATCAATCACATTTATGAAATAATAACAATATTTCAATATAGAAAATTCATAATATATATTTATGAATTAACTATACAAGAACTCTGATATTCATATGCACTTCACTGATATTTTATCGATTAAAATACTTGGAGATTTATCTCCATAATATAACCTTAGAAGGTGACTCTTCAATACTTGACTATTGCTCTCCTCACATATCCAAGAGATGCATCCTTTCACATATGACAAACCTATCATATCTCTTGACTTTACATCTTTCCACATACCATGCGACTCTTCACTTTTATACTTGACACATACACATATGACTCTTGACTTACCTACATGACATATTGCACTCTCTCACACTTTAAACATGTTAACCCTTTATTACATGACCCTTGGAATCTTCACATAGATTAACACATACTTTAGGGAAAATATAAATCACACTCCCTAATATAAAAACTCACACCCTAATATAATATTTATAAATGTAAAAATTTACCATGGGTGTAATTTAACATCTACCAAATAATGTAATATTATTCAAAACCCCCTTGTATTGCATTATTTGATTTTGAAGACTTATAGTCTTCAATATTTGATTCTAGTTTTTGTTCTTCGACTCTAGATTTGGCATTGCTTGAGATTATTACATTGATTTGCTAGCTTATTTCCTATAGAATTTATCAAACTTTATTTGTGACCATAAAATATTTTAACATATCCATGATCATATTCTAGTCTAAATTTTTTATCCACCATAGTGTACCTTAATTTTTTTCATGATATATTTTTGGTTTGGTTTTCTAACAAATTTTGCACTTTTGAGATGATTTGGATTTTAATTTACTCCTTTCAGTTGTTTCTATCATCTTATTTTTTTTTGCTTTTATTTTATCATCCAAAATATCAGTGCCATTAGAAAATTTTGAATGATTTATATTTTCATATTTTCTTCAATTTTTTCTTCATATACTATCTCTATAATCCTTGTTGTAAGGGCTCTAATTTCATTTTCTTCCTTAGCTTCTTCTATCTCTTGAAATTATTGAACTTCCTTAATTAAATTGCCCTTTTGATTATATTCTCTTGGTTGTTGTTGTTGCTATATTGATATCATCTCAGCTAAGACATTTGAAAAGATCTCTTATTTCTTTGATTCAAATAATTATATTTGCAATAATTTGTAGTTTGGACTACTCCATTGCATATGTAACAATATATCTATTTCCATTTAGGTTGAGATTGTGATGATGATGCTATAATATTGCTTGGTACATTTTACTTTGATATCAAAGCATTATAGTCATTTGATTTTTGACAAAATTTTCCACCTTATACTCTTGAAAAAAATTAACTAATTCATCAAAAGTTGTTTTATTTAGGACTTGAAGTGAAGTGACTAGGTGCTTTAAATTCTCTAGAAGTTCTCTGAATGTGACTTGAACAAGAAGCTTATCTTCTACTTTTTATCCCAAATTTAATAACTTAGCTTTTAAATTAGCTATTCTTCAAATAACGAGTTCTATACTCTCTCCACTATTCACCTTTAATGAATACAATTGTGATTTCAAATGTAAGATAGTTGCTTTGTTCTTTCCTTTAAATATTTTACAATATTTCTCCCAAGAAACTACTAAAGTCTCTATTTCACTTATGTATGGCTGAATTTCATCAGTTATCATAATTGTAATCAATATAAGGGCTTTTGCATTAGTGTATTTAATTTTTTTTCCTACCATATTATCTAGTATAGTTTTTGTCCCATTCACTATATCCCTAATTTTCTCAACAATGAGAATTGATTTCATTTTCTTTTTTCGTGATGTAAAATTTAGTCCTTTCATAAGCTGTCATTTAGAAATGAAAATTTTACTATTTGACATAATGAAACTCATTTAATAATTCAAATTTCAATTTTATCTTCTTATAACTCCCACAAATTCTTTTCAATTTTCAAATTTCAATTTGTAAAATTAATAAATCAATTTTACATTCATTAATCTTCATCAATCATTAATCAAATTCAAATTTTCCTTATATCTCCCAATTTTAAATTTCATTCAATTTAAATTTTTATATATGTCTACTTATAACTTCCATTCACTTCATGCATTCAATATTTAATTAATGTTCAATTTATTTATCCTAAAACATCAATCGAATGAATATTTACATTTGTGCCTTATAATTCCTAAAAATTATGTGCTCAAATGATTTTTACCCAAAAAATAAATTGTAAATCGTATGTCATTTTTAGCTTTGCATTTAGTTTTTTCTAAATTCATCAAATATGTTAGAGTGCTCCAAATGTGTTAGGGCATTCAATCATTTCATGGTGAATGATTACTCCAAGAAAATAATGTTCATTAATGAACATTTCTCATGCATAATTGTTCACAACTATGTTCTTCTCCTTCACAGTTGAATTTGAGGAGACTTCTCCTCTTCAAGTGCTTTTAATATTGCTCTATTAGAATTAATGTGCACTATGCCTTATTTAGGTTGACACTTGTCATTCTCTTTGAAATTTGTCATATTCTTCATATAGGCTTATGCCTATATATTATCCTCATATGTTGTATAATATATCTCATCTTTTTTTAGTACTAACATTTGGTATTAGATCGGGTTTGCTCTCCTCCCTATATAACCCCTTGAGGGTAGATTTCCCTCATGGAAATCCCCCCCTCATTTTTTTTCCCTATTTATTTTTTATTATTTTTCGAATACCAGAGGGAGTATGCTCTCCATTTATTGATTGATCAAAAGCTAGATGGTTGGAAGAAAAAAAAACTCCTTTGTATCCATCCGTAGAAGTATTTTCTCGATAGAGAAACGAAAAACGGGATACTAGGTGAGCTATTTTTTTAGAGTGATTAATGACTACAAAACATTTTTAATTTATTTTTCAAGTGGAGGCACGATCATGTTGGTGATTTGCTGCTCACCATGGTGGAGATAAACGGTTAATTTTTTTAATACCAGAAGAACATGTGTGCTATTCAATTTTTAGTGTGTTGTTATTGAAGCCCTGGAGTCGCTTAGAGTTAATCAACAGTCGAATGTGGAGTGACTTGTGACCTGATGCAGTAGTGAAAAATTCCCTAATTTCTAAGATTGATCCCTGAGAACATTTTTTGGTGATGAACTGGAGTGGTGGTGTTGTGCAGTGTTGTTATGGTCGGGTAGTAATCTGCATTCTGATGCTACATGAGAGGGATATTATTATTAGACCACCGCAGGACCAGACAATGATAGCATCAGGATTTACTAGTCTTGGGATGTTGCAAGCGAAGAATATGCTTTGTTCCTTTTGTGTATGAGAGAAGCTATTATTTTTTTAAGGTTCCAGGCTCATGAGCACAAACATACAGTCTCGTGTGTGCATCCACGACACATTTATAATTGTTCATCAAAAAAATGACCATGATGAGCATGCCTTCCCTATTCCACAATAGCTACTATTCATCGGCAACAAAACTCCCAGATAATGGTGGAATAATTTTGCATTTGTTGGTGGATCAAAAATTTCATAGGCCATCATGCCTATCAATGTGAAAAAATTATGGCATGACCACTGGGGTGATCATGCACAATTATTGTAAAATATTGAAAACTGTAACCGTGTTAGAAGCATCCAACCAACTATGGCCCATATCCAGTTCGTCATAAGGTGAAGAGAAATTTTAAGACTTTGAGAAATATGGTTGGAGGATACGAAGGGCCCACATGGGAAATATTTTTTTGGAGGTAGCAGAAGAAGTTTCAGGATTGAAAAGCTCATTAACGAAGAGTTTTTTCTGGCTAAAGGAGATAATTTGGCATGTTGGTGCACCAAAAATGTCATCCAGGACCTAATTTTCCAAGCTATTGACAATCGACCAGATCCACACTTTCCATTGAAGATCATGGCCAAATTGCGATAGTTTTGGTTTACCATATCTATGCATTATTTTATGGAGATTTTCTTGGAAATAGATCACCACTTGACCCTCCGTAAAGTTTTTCTAGAACCATGGAGATGCTGGCATTTGAAACAATGTTTAATTCAGGTTTGTACTCATGATCATTAACTCTGACTACAAACATATGGCCATAGTATTCACTGTTAAGTGGGCTCTAAAAAGAGAGCTTCTCTAGGTCGAGCTTGAGCTTGGGTGCTTTGGAAAAGAGAATTTCTATTATTGGTTCAATGAATTATGACTTCAGAAGATCAAAGCATTAGGACTTGCAGTATGCAACGTCCAAGAACAGGTGAGGATGTGGTGATGTTCGTGATATCTGACATGATATAAAATATGGGAGCTATGTGTTTAATTCACGATCCTCGCATTGAAGTTGGATCTAAAAAAATTTAGTAGATTTTCAGATGGAGATATCTGATGGGTGATTTTTTTTCAACAGGGTCGAAGGTCCACATTTTTTTTTAGATTTTTTGCTGCTGTGCAAGCCAGTGGTGCTTGATGCTGCAGTACATGATAATGGATTACAGGACAAGACTCTATTTTATAAATTATTTTTGTATTTGGCTGTGTTTTTTTCAGATCCAGAATGTCATGATACACTCTATCAAACTTCAATTATAGAAAAACATTTATGATAAATATATTTTGCTTTTTCTTCCCTCAGTGGGAGATGTATTTCTAGGTTCTACCAAGCTGTTGCCACCTACCCAGCTTTTGCGGGCCTTATGCACTTTGTACTTTGGAATATCGGTTCACCTTCTTCATTTTGTTGGCACAGATGATGTCTACTTACATATATGTTTTTGGAGGGAAAGGGATATGGATTTGCGTAGTTAATATGGAGATGAATTTGTTTTTTATGGATATTGTCTATTTTTTTCAGTTTACTACAACTTGACATGGTGTTGTGACTTCCTCATGGTTCTCTAGTGTTCCGAAGAATGGAGAGAACAATGTTTCAAAGCATGGAGAGCACAGTATTCCTCATGGTTCATTGGAGAACAAGATATTGGACATCATTTTATTTTAGTGCATATGCTTTAGATGTTTTATTCAAATCATGGTATTTTCCCTAGTTCATGGCTGTGACCTATGATAAATATTAAATTTGGCATTGATGACATGTTTTACCTCACTCATGCCCACGTATGGAGATTATCTGCAGTGTGCCAAAATAGCAATGCCACATCAACACCATTTATGTGCTCTCTGCCATTGATTTTAGAGCCTCCCATAATGGCTCATAAACATGGTCGGTTCATCAACATGGCCATGTATTCCCTCATTGTACAGGTTGTAATTTATTTTAAATTACTTTCTAGCGAGTGATGATATTTTAAAATCAAGGGGGAATCTTAAAATAAGTGGGGAATTTTTTATAAAATGCATCCTCCTATAAAGTGGAAGGGAACCACTTTATTTTTTCTATTGTATGGGCAAAACATTGTTTTGTATACCCACATTTATCTCGCATTAATAGTGGGTGGGATATGGCTATTTATTATAGTTTTTTTAAATTCCCAAAGTAAAGTTCCAGGATTGTCCATGTAATTACCTACGAGCAAATATTGAGAGACTGTGTTTATTCTGCCAGAGAACGATGCCAAGAATATTCTAGGAGAATATTCTCTAATGCCAGGAATATTTTAGATTCTTGATTTTGTTGTTTTTCAAGTAAATGAAGGACCCATTAACACCCAAACATAGGGGTATTTATAGTTGTCGGAAAGGTTTTTCCATGACAGAAAAATTGGTGGTGTCAAATTATAATTTTGAGGATGTTCTATCTACATTTTCTAGACTCAACATTTTGTATCTTGGAATGCACTCTCGGTTGTACCTGACACTCCCAAGGCAAATTATATGTGATCCTTGTACCTAGTCACCTTCTCTAGAGCACCTAGCGGATGCAACGGCTAGTTACCCATGCATTCTAGTAGGATGAGGAGGTCACCATAAGGACACCTAATCTAGGGACTATAGACATAGACACCCTAGACTCTATCTGAGGTTTTTTTGAATCAACTTTTGAATACTACAGATGAAGACACTTCAAAAGATTATATTCTCTTATTTCTTCTTCTCCTCCATATTTGCATTCTATGGCTCAAATTTTTATTGTATTTTATGGCTTGTATTTCCTTTTGTATTAAGGTGTATTTTTAGTAGAGATTGACACATTCTATATTGAGTTCACTATGAGGGGGAATGATATTCATGGTTAATTTATTTAGTTACCTACGAGAGGCAACATACCTAGAGGATGACCTACAGAGGAAACATACCTAGAAGTGGTCGATCTTGAGACACACATGATGACCCTGAGGCACTTAGATGGCTGACCTAGTGGCAACAGATCCAAGGTAGTGGTTGACCCTGAGACAACAGACCAAGATGTATACACCATTGATATAGAATTATTCACAGTTGGAGAGCCAAGAAAAAATACCACGATCCAAGATCAAATCATGTAATAAAGGATGATGATAGGGTTATTTTAGAAGTCAACATTAAGGGGGAATGTTACCTAATGTTGACTTATTTTTTTCTATAGTTAGGATAGTGCACATTAAGGGGGAATGTTAGAATTAATGTGCACTATGCCTTCTTTAGTTTGACACTTGTCATTCTCTTTGACATTTGTCATATTATTCATATAGGCTTATGCCTATATATTGTACTCATTTGTTGTATAATATATCTCATCTTTTTTCAGCACTAACATGCTCTCATGTGATTTCTCAATCTCTAGTATTTTTTATCCCACCTCCATGGTTCTTCAACTCCCTCCAATTTCAACTTAGCTTTGAATGTGACACTTTTCAATGGTGCTTCGACTTACACAATCACTCTTTTATTTTCTATTTTATTGGTTCCACCTTGGGTTGCTTATAGGCGCTTATTTCTTTCATCTTTACTCTATCGATTCCACCTTGCCTTGCACAAGTGCTCACTACTTTCACTTTTGTTCTTCTATTTTGTTGGTTTCATTTTGGCTTGCACACTTAGGCACTTACTACTTTCACCTTTGTCATTTATTCTTAGGATATGCCTTCAAAATAACCAACACTACACTTCAAATATAATTTCGTCATAGTAATATTACCTCTAGCAATATTAGGGTATATTCTACTTGAATTAAATATTTTATCTCTCTATTTCCTTGGCCTACGTTCTCCTCATGTGGCTCCTTCTTCATAATTTCTATTCATCTATTTTCAAAAATAGAAGGAAACATTCAATGTCTTCAATATATTGCTTTACTTCTTGTATTCTTTAGTGTTCTCTCCACTTTACTATCTTTGAATTCACACCAAAAATTTTGATGCTAGATTTTTCAATCTATAACTTTTCACTTTAAATTTTCACACCTTCAAATTCACACTAGAACTTCTGATGCTAGATTTTATTCAATATGGTTCTATAAATATTATATTTGATACAACTAATGGTGATTTTGTGAGACTAATTCATAGGTCCCTTAAACTAGGATCCTAATCAAACTCAATAATAGAGCATTCAAATCTATGGCTAATACAAATCAATCATATTCATGAAATAATAACAATATTTCAATATAGAAAATGTTAGAATATATTTCAATATTTATTTTTCCCTTTAATTAATTCGATCCTAATGATCTTATATTGTTAGAATTGATTAATTTAGGCTAGTTTTTATTTGTTACAACTGCGCCTATATTGGTCTCGGGTGGTTCCACAACCTCCGGACTAATCCTGGCCCTATTGTATTATTTATACTTCATCAAATAATTGAGATCTAGTTCCACTTCTCACATGGTATCAGAGCACTCCACCACTCTCTCCGCCACTCTCATTTTTTAAATGATCTTGTAGTAGCGTTGAGAGCGAAGCTCTGGAGGTAGAGTTTGTTTGGGGGCGAAGCTGCGAAGAGGCGAATTATTTTTTTTTAAGGTGGGGGGCAATTATTCCAAATTTTTCCCATTGGAATTCGTGCCAAGATAATCCCAATTTTTTTTTTGGGAGATCGACCAACCGGTCGGAAGAGGGGTCGGATCGAAATATCACAAGAGGCAAGAGAGGGTCGAAAGATCGACAGATCACACGAGGGTCGAAGCTAGGCAGCCAACACCAAGGCCGCTACCCACGCACGAGAGGAGAGTCCGCGCCCTCTCAGGAGAGAGTCCCCGAGAGGAGATACTCCTTTATGGAGTCCAGGTTTGTTTAAACCCTATATAACCTCACTGCCCCTTCAATGTGGGACATTTGGTCCTCCCTGTAATCGCCCATGTACTCGACAGATCCGTCACTGCATCAACGAAACTTGCCACCACCTATTTTTCCTTATCTTTGAGGCCGATGGATTTTAATTCTGCAATTTTTCATGGAGATAGAGGTGAAATCCGAGCACTTTTGCTGGATTAGAATGTGTTTTTTGTCATCGGATTCCCTCTCATGCAGGATTTTTCCTCCCGAAAGGCGTCACTGGAAAACTTCAACGGAGCAGGTTTGAGCATTTCCTAAAGTTTTTTGGGTTTGAAAGGTGTTTAAATATTTCTATAAGAATACAGTGATCCTCTGCGATCACTTTGTGCAGTGTTTGATTAAAAAAAATTGAGTTTTTTTCATCACCTGTGCGCCACCCTACTGCCGCTCGCGCGCCACCCTGCTGCCGCCCCATCCCGCCGACCAAGCTCCGCCCGAGCTGAGCCGAGCTCCGCTCAAGCCGAGGTGGCCGAGCAGCCGCGCGATCCTTATTTGGGTCGTGGCTGCAGTATAAGGGAGAGGGCACCGAGATCTAGTCTCGGATCAGCCCACTGGCTCACTGGTTGTGAGCCGAGTGGTAAGGGCTCTGGGAGCCCTGAGGTCGCGGGTTCAAACCCCGTCGACCCCCCCTACGTTAAGGTATAATTTTTTTTGTTTTTTTCAAAGTTTTTTTTAATATTTTTTTTCTAAGGTTAAAATTATATAATTTTACATTATTTTACTATAGTTTAAAGTTATTTTTTACCAAATAATTTTTTACTATATGAGATAATTTTTTTTTTTTTAACTTTAGTTATAAAAAAAATATTTAAAAAAAAATGTTTTGAAAGGACAATTTTTTTTTTAGGGGGGGAGTATTTTTTCAAAAATCAAGGGGGGATAGAGAGTAATTTTTTGAAAAAAAAAAAAAAAAAAACAAATTTTGGCATTATTGTAAAGGTGCATTTTCGGCTGCGCCCGACACCTAGTGGTTTATTTTTGTGGGCACTTTTATGTTGTATGTTGCATTCTTTTCTTGCTTTGCACTACATCATTAAAAGTTAAAATCAAATTCACTCCCTAAGTCCCCAAAATAATTAAAACCCATCCGTGCAATTTATTGCACTGCAACGTTCGGTATTTGTGATACCTCTGGCCAACACTTACAGGTAAAGCTGTCGTGATTGCGCTACTGTATTCGCCGCCTAATATAGCTGCCAAAACGACGTCTGAGCTTGTTCTCTATTAATCGTCGGGGAGAGATAAGTTTGCCATTTTGCTATTTTTTACTCCATCCACTACCCCAATCACTCTCGTGTTTAGGCTTAAATCCAGATGAAATTTCAGATATCCAAAGTGTTTAGGGGAAGTTACGCCCCACGCATGAGGATTGAAGGCTTTCTAAGGTCGGTGCCATCAACGAGGTGATTCCCTTTCAGTACCGCCTAAGTACCACGTATCGTATAATCATTAAAATTACCTATAGTCTCCCTCACGTAAGGGCGGGTAATTTTTTTGGTTTTTCAAAATACCTATAGTCTCCCTCACGTAAGGGCGGGTATTTTGTATGGTATAACGGCCTAGCATTAAGGTATATCGAAGGGGGGACCATTTGGTGTTATAAGGAACCTTCACAATGTCTGCAAAACTAATGACTGATGCTCATCAATTATTGAAAGGTCCAAACTATACACCATGGAAAAACAAAATGAAGGCAATCCTAGAGATGGATGATCTTTGGGATATTGTGTCTGGAACAACAGTAAGACCTTCATCTTCAGCTGGAGCCACAACTCTAACTGCTGATCAGAAAGACTTTGACAAGAAAGATAGCAAAGCAAAAGTGCTCATTTTGCTTGTTGTTTTTGATGAAGTTCAACCTCATATTGTTGACTGTAAAAATAGTAAAGCGGCATGGGATGCCCTTAAAACTATATATGAAGGAAAGAATGATTCCACCATTCTATTTCTTCAATCTCAATTACACAGTCTAAGCATGAAACAGGGAGAGACAGTTGAACTCTTTCTTTGTAGAGTGTCTGAGTTGAAAGGAAAATTGAATTCCTTGGCAACACCAGTTGATGATAAGCTCCTTACCTCAGTGGTAATGAGAGCATTACCTGATTCTTTTAGAGTGTTGATCACCTCACTTCATGTATCACAGAGACAAGTTACCTTTGTTGAGTTGGTAAATTTGCTTCAAGAGGAGGAGGCACGCCAACTACAACGAGATGATTCTTCTAACACTGCCCTCTACACAAACAAGAAGGGCCAAAACAAGAAGGGTAATTTTTAGAAGGGAGGGAGTTCTCAAAAGGATTCAAAAGGGAAACAAAATCAACAAACTCAACAGACTAAGAGATATTGCAAGATCTGTGACAAGGAAGGTCATGATACAAACAGATGTTGGCATAAGAATAAACAACCAAAACAGAAAGGCCAGAACAAACCACAAAAGAACAAGCAACAGAAAGTGAATGTTGTTGTTGAGGAATCTGACATGGATTCTGAGCGAGCACACAAAGTGCTCATGACTACCACAGTATCCAAATAGATGGATCCTATTTGGTATGTCGATTCTGGAGCCAGTAAGCACATGACTGGCGATAAATCATGGTTTGAGTCTTTTGAGGCCAAAGAGGGCAAACCTGTCACTATTGTCGATGATAAAACCTACAAGGTTTAGGGAGAAGGTACAGTTTTTGTTACTCTTCCTGATGGCAAGTGCCAGATTGAGAAGGTTCTCTATGTTCCAGGATTGGCGAACAACTTGTTGTTAGTCACACAAATTCTGGACAAGGATATGGTTGTAAACTTTAGTGTTGAGGGGGGCAAGAAGTGTTGTTCTATTACCAGGAGGGGTAAGAACATTGCAACCACTTCATATAAGCATGGCTTATTTGCCCTAGATGCTATCTCTACTCTAGATGTAGCCATGACTGTCTCTACAAAGGAGGCAACTTCCCTATGGCACAAGAGATATGGACATATGAGTTCTAGTTACTTACTTGAGTTAAGTAAGTATGAGATGGTAAAGGGTCTTCCTTCCCTTTCTACCACATTGCTAGTTTGCTCTGATTGCTTGGCAGGAAAGCAACATAGAGTACCTTTCGAGAGGAGCTCTACAAGAGCAAAGAAACCTCTGGAGTTGGTTCACACCGATCTGTGCGGTCCTTTAACACCCAAAAGTTGTGGGGGTAAGAGGTATTTTTAGTTATTCGTGGATGATTACTCATGAAAGATGTGGGTATTCTTTCTTCAACTGAAATCTGAAGCATTTGGCTTCTTTCAACAATTCAAGAAATCTGTTGAAAAGGAGTCAGGGACTTCTATAAAGACCCTCCGCTCAGATCGAGGGGGGAGTTCACCTCTAAAGAATTTTTTGCATTCTTGACTAAAAATGGGATCACACGATAGTTGACTACTGCTTATACTCCTCAAAAAAATGGAGTTTCTGAAAGGAGGAACCGTTCCATCATGGAAATGGTTCGTTGCATGCTCACAAGAGCTAGAATTGGGCAACAATATTGGGCAGAAGCTGTCACCACAACAAGTATATCTATTGAATAGGGCACCCACTAAGGCCCTACAAGGAATGACTCCATAGGAAGCATGGAGTGGCAGGAAACCCTCCATCTCTCATCTACGCATTTTTGGTTGTAAAGCATTCATGCACATACCGAAAGAAAAGAGGAAGAAGCTAGATGAGAAAATATTGAAGTGCATTCTTCTTGGGTATGATGAGCACTCTAAGGGTTATCGATTGATTGATCCCTTAACCAAGAAGATTCACATCAGTAGAGATGTAGTTTTTGATGAGGCTTTCACATCAGAAAACACATCAGATGTATACCTAGACCTTGTGGAATCTAAGGTTGAGAAGTCTCCTTCATCAAAGGTTGGAGGTCCTTCTTCATCTTCTTCATCACCACAGAAGAAGAATCCAAAGTGGTATACAAATACAATCAGAGACTCTAAGCTATCCACTCCACCATATTTGACTTTGGATAGGCCTCGTACTCGCAACATGGCTCGATAGGAGAAAGTTGCAACAGAGATTACTGGGGTTGATGATCTTTGTCAATATTTTGAGGAACTTTCTGTAGATCCAGAGAGAGATATAGAAGATATGGATATTGATGATGACAGGGTGTTTATGTCTTCAATAGATGAACTTGAACCTGCTTCAGTGCAAGATGCCCTTAGTGAGCCTCAGTGGAAGGCCGCTATGGATGCAGAGTATAAGTCTCTGATGAAAAACAAAACTTGGAAGCTTGTCGATCTGCCATACGGAAAGAAGCCCATAGGCTGCAAATGGGTGTACAAAGTCAAGTACAAGGTAGATGGGACAATAGATAAGCATAAGGCCCGACTTGTTGCAAAGGGCTATGCTAAAAAAGAAGGCATTGACTACGAGGAAACTTTTGCACCTACTGCTCGGATGACAACTATTCGAGTTCTTTGTGCTATGGCAGCACAATATGGGTGGAAAGTGCACCAAATGGATGTCAAGAGTGCCTTTCTAAATGGTGATCTCCAAGAGGAAGTCTACATGACTCAACCGGAAGGATTTGAAGTGGAAGGCCAACAACAAAAAGTTTGCAAATTGGTCAAATCCTTATATGGTTTGAAACAGGCCCCTCGGGCTTGGTATATAAAAATGGATAATCACCTACTACAGCATGGATTCAAGAGATGTCCGTCGGATGCAAACCTCTATTTTAAGAAGCAAGGCTCTAAAATAGTGTTGCTTGTACTCTATGTTGATGATCTGCTCATAACAGGGAGTTCAGAAACAATGATCTCTACTATCAAACAGGATTTGAGAAAATATTTTGAAATGATAGATCTCGGACTTCTCCATTACTGTCTTGGTCTGGAAGTGAACCAGAAGGAGCACTACATCAAAGTGACCCAAAAAAAATATGCCAAGACACTACTAGAAAAATATCGCATGACTGATTGCAAGCCGATGGCAACACCAATGGAATCAGGACTTCAATTATCGCGATATGACAAATCACCTCAGGTAGATGCTACTCTCTATCATCAGCTGATTGGGAGTCTCATATATCTGACCAACACTAGGCCGGATATCGTATTTGTTGTCAACTATCTTTCGAGGTTCATGCAGGAACCTAAGACTACACATTGGAAAGCAACAAAGCGAGTTCTTCACTATGTCCGTGGCACAATGGAATATGGCCTAGAATACAAGAAGAACAACAAATTCTTCTTACAGGGATACATGGACTCCGACTATGCCGGATCATATGATGATCGTAAATCAACTTTAGGATATTTGTTTCATCTTGGATCTGGTCCTGTCTCTTGGCACAACAAGAAGCAACAGGTGGTTGCTATCTCATCAACAGAGGTAGAATATCGCACCGCACGTGAAGCTATGTGCGAAGTGATATGGTTGCGTCGCATCCTGACAAGTATGGGTCTTCCATCAAAATCTCCAATACACTTGTTCTATGACAACATGGGTGTTTTGAACCTTGTTAAGAATCCAGTGCATCATGAGAAAACCAAGCACATTGATACACAATGCCACTTCATTCGAGACGAAGTACCAAGGCACCGAATCCAGCTTCAATACATCTCCACCAATGCTCAAGTTGTAGACATATTCACTAAGGCACTTGCACGTGTCAAATTTGAATTGTTTCGCAGCTCTCTATGTATTTCAAAATAATGGGGGGATGCTAGTATAGCTAGTAGTTATATGTTTCCTCAAATATTGTAATAAGGGGGGATGTTAGAATATATTTCAATATTTCTTTTTCCCTTTAATTAATTTGATCCTAACGATCTTATATTGTTAGAATTGATTAATTTAGGCTAGTTGTTATTTGTTACAACTGTGCCTATATTGGTCTCGGGTGGTTCCACAACCTCCGGACTAATCCTGGCCCTATTGTATTATTTATACTTCATCAAATAATTGAGATCTAGTTCCACTTATCATAGAAAACTCACAATATATATTGATGAATACAATTTGCAAGAATATGATATTGAGATGCACTTATTTGATATTTTTTGTATTAAAATACATGGAGATTTATCTCCATAATATAACCTTAGAAGGTGACTCTTCAATACTTGAATATTGCTCTCCTCACATATCCTAGATAAATCAAAGTGAACCAGAAGGAGCACTGCATCAAAGTGACCCAAAAAAAATATACCAAGACACTACTAGAAAAATATTACATGACTGATTGCAGGCCGATGGCAACACCAATGGAATTAGGACTTCAATTATCACAATATGACAAATCACCTCAATTAGATGCTACTCTCTATCATTAGCTGATTGGGAGTCTCATATATATGACCAAAACTAGGCTAGATATCGTATTTACTGTCAAATCTGTGGTGGGGTACCACTGCTATTCTTAATTTGTACCTGTGAAGAACTAGCTGAATCAGATTCTACATTAGCAAATTTTTGATGACCCCATTCTCCCCCTTCATAAAAAATTACATCTCTTGAAATAATTACTTTATGGGTCTTTGGATTGTAGAGTCTGTATCCTTTTGTGGATTCACAGTACCCTACAAATATACATGCTTGACTCTTGGGATCAAGCTTCTTTCTTTTCTCTTCTGGAATATGTGCATAGGCTAAACAACCAAATATCTTGAAATGCTTTACATTTGGCTTCTTGCCATACCATCCTTCATAAGGAGTGATACCATCTAAACTAGAAGTTGGACTTCTATTTATTATGTATGCACTGGTTCTAACAAAGCATCTGCCCAATATGTGTGTGTTAGATGCTTTGTTTGTAGCATAGTTCTTGCCATCTCTACAAGGGTGTGGTTATTTCGCTCTACCACACCGTTCTATTGAGGAGTATAGGCAGTAGTGAACTACCTTTTAATCCCATTCTCTCTACAGTATTGCAAGAATTCATTTGAGGAGTACTCACCTCCTCTATCTGTCCTTAGACATTTTACATGATATTCACTCTGTTTTTCTACATTATTTCTGAAATCTATGAAGCAATCAAGTGCTCCATATTTATGTTTCAAAAAATAAATCTAGCACATTCTGGAATAATCATCAATAAAAGTTAGAAAATATGAATTTTTTCCTAGACTTTTTGTTTGCATAGGACCACAGATGTCCGAGTGCACTAGCTAAAGAGGATAACTGGCTCTCCAGGCTTGTCTTTTAGGAAACTTTGATCTGGAGTGCTTTCCCAAAGTGCAACCTTCGCATAATTTCTTGTGATCTAAAATCTTTGGTAGTCCTGTCACCATAGCTTGTGAAATTAAAATTTTCAAGCTAGCGAAATTAAGGTGACCATATCTCAAGTGCCATAGTACAATTGGATTTGAAATAGCTACATTCGCAAGTTGTGCTCCCCCTGTCTCACCAAATTTTAGAGGGAATAACCTATTTTTTGTCATAGGTACTTGTGTAATGAATCTATTACAATTGTTTTTATCAAGTATGGTACATCTACCTTCATCAAAAACAAGTTTGTAATTCCTCTCCATCATTTGCCCAACACTGAGGAGATTGTGTTGGAGCTTGGGAGTAAAATAAATGTCATTCACTTTTTTAAGTCCTTTTGTTGGAACCTTCATGGCTCCAATGCCTTCTACTTGCAATGTCTTATTATCCCCTAACTTAATATGGGATTTATAATTTGAATCTAGGGTAGCAAAGAGTTCTTCTTTGCCACTCATATGATTGGAACAACCAGTATCTAGAATCCATGTATCATCTAGATTGTGATCTGATTGTCCATATGAAAGAAAAATATTTGAGGGGTCTTCTTCTTCTCCATAGAAGGAACCGTATTGACTGCATTGTCCTTGTGAAGTTTTCGACCAGCAGTCACGAGCAAAGTGTCCTGGTTTACCATAATTAAAACATGTTGTTTTGGACTTGTTGCTTCCTCGTCCTTGATTTCCATTTCGGCCTGGATTGCCACTTTGATTTTGGTTACCTCCTCTGTTCTGATATTGTCCTATTTTTTGATTTCCTCCTTTGTAGGAGTTTGCTCCTCTTGAGTTGTCTTAGACTCTATCTCTTTGTTGTCATCCTCTGCCACTTCCTCTTCCTTGTCCTCGCCCTGCAGCTTTGTTTGAAGTGAAGGCATTGTCTTCACCTCCATAGCTTGTGGAAGGTGCCCCCTATAACCTCTCCTCATGAGAAGTTAATGAACCTATTAAGTTATCAAATGTGAGAGTAGAAAGGTCTCTTGATTCTTCGATTATGATTGCTATGTGATTCCACTTAGGAAGAAGTGTTCTCAACACTTTCTTCACCACTATTTCAGGTTTTGTGTCATCACCCAAGGTTTGCATCATATCGATTACTGCTTTAACTCTTACACAGTAATCTTCGACTCTTTCATTGTCTCTCATTCTGAGATTTTCAAAATCTCTTTTCAGTGTTTGAAGCCTGACCTACTTCACTTTATCATTTCCTTGAAAACCTTCTTGTAAGGCCTTCCATGCATCTTTAGCAGTTGTTCTTGATGCAATCCTAGGAAATAGACTTTTAACTAATGCTGCTTGAAGTAGGGATAGGGCAGAAGAATTATTTTTTTGGGCTTCCTTTAGGGTTTTCTTGTCTGCTGTATTCAAAGTAGTCCAATCCGTTGGAGCTATGTAGCCATCTTCGACAATATCCCATAAGCATTTTCCAATGAGTAGTGTCCTCATCTTGATGGACCAGTACTCATAATCATCCCCATCAAATTCAAGGATGGGTAGATTGTAGTTTTATGCCATTACAAATAATAACAAAAAACTACTATTATTGTGCAATTACAAGAAAATAAAGAAAATTACAAAGATCAAGCCTTGCTTGATTTTAACTTTTCACAAAGGGCTTTATTCTGCTTGATGAGACTCTGCTATCTCCCGGTGCACGTAATTGTCCGCAACTTCTTCCTCGTCGTCACCGATTAAGATGATTTCTCGGTGAATCTGGTTCAATAATTTAAATGGAATTACTATAATGAGTATATTCTGATTCTACTGGAGCAATTGGTATTGACTCAGATTGTTCAAATCTGCTTCCAAAAGAATTATCTTCTGAATCTGTTTCATAGCCTAGTTTAGGATTTCACTAATTTGCAATTACTGCATTTTGTAATTGTGAAAATACAGTGTTAAGTCCAAGCATTCTTACGTGCTCGTCAAAATTTTTTACGTTTGTTCTTAGTAACAAACTACATAGAGCATGATAACACCCACCAGATCTGATCATCTAGATATTTTAAAGAAAATTTCCCCGAAATTTCTTTTTTACAACAATTTCCTCTTAGGAAAATTTTCTAAGTTTTTACCTGTCAAAGCGTAAAAACTTTTACACCTATTTCTTCTTAGGAAATAATTTTGCTCTAGTTCTAAGAATCAAATTTGAAAGAGAATGCTAGAGATTTTCTTTTAAATTTTTTTTTTTTTTTTGGTAAGTAAGAGAATATTATAATTAACACCGGGTTTTAACTGGTTGACCCAAAACCATTTTACAAAATAGGGTCCACTGACCAACTAGACAAAGGCCAAGCCCTAAAAGTTTAAATCGACAACAAAAATGGCCAAGACCTACTCTTCCATTAGAATACATCCAAACTAAACTATGGAAGCCTAATATTATGGCCATCAGAAAAGAAAGACGCAAAAAAGAACTAACAAAGACAAAAACTAATCATGCAAGCACCATGCAGAGTAGCTTGTGCCCATATAAAAATAATAGAATATGGTCAAAAAAAACATCCCATAGAATGGACATCCAAGAGGCCAAGCAGTCTTCCTTGTAGTCCTCATCTAACTTCTTATCATCGTTCTTGCCATCATCTTTAGATTTTGCCTTCGACTCCTTGTGCCCCTGGAACTGGCCGGCTATAAAACGAGAAGATTTAGGGAATCACACAAATCAACAACTTGCACCGATGAGGCCGGACATGACTCTTCAATCTGGTTGATACTGTTGGAGGCCGATGAAATTGTCATCTTCTCCAAGACTATTATGGTGGGGTCGCGGTGCCTCATTGTCAGGGATCTCCAACACTTTGTTATTTCTTGCTAGGGCCTTTTTGCGACATCGAATCCAAACACACCTTGGGAAATACTTGAGGCCAAAGAAGATTTTTCCCATGCATGAATTTTTAGATAAAAAACCTATATCAGTGCCCAACCAGCTGCAAAAAACACTAGTCACATGAACAAAAAAAACAAATATGACAAAATCCATTATAAGGTTCAAAAAAATATTTTTAAAAATGCCCCCATTTTCTGTCATTGATCCACTTTGAGCCTTCCAATCTAAATTTTTTCATTATCTATCACCATTGAGACTGCATGAGGAAGATTTTCAGTCCACATGATCAAATTTGCTGCTACAATGCCTTCATTTGCCAGCCTATCAACTGCCATGTTTGCTTCCTGAAGGTATGCAAAATTATGGCCTCAGTTCGGTCATGAATTAGAGCCCTTGCTTCATGGATGTAGTCATCAAATCTCCAAGGAGCTCTCTTAGTGTTCTTTAGAAGATTTATAATAATAAGAGAATCACCTTCCACCAACAGCTTCCCTGGATAATTCTCTGCCACCTTGAGGCTCCTCCAAACTGCCCTTACTTCAGCCACATTGTTAGTTTGAGCTCCAAGATGTTCAGCAAAAGCTACAAGCACCTCACCCTTGTGGTCTCTAAGTAAGCCACCAGCCCCAGCTTCACCTGGGTTTCCCCTAGATGCCCCATCAAAATTTAACTTAATCCACCCTAGGGGGGGTGGGGTCCATGTGATCATGGTTCTAGGACAGACTTGAGGATGATTGAGGCCATCAAAGGAGAGGTAAGTTTAATGACCGGCCTAATGAAGCTTCAAAAGGATTTGGAGGTCTAGATGCCTGCAGCACTAAACAAGCATTCTCATTAGCATATGCTAAAATTTTTGACAAGACAAGAGGATGACCGAGAAACCTTATCCAAGAAGGCCCGACGATTCCTTTCCAACCATATCTGCCACAAGTAGTGATGAAGGCAGATCTTCCACATATACCTAAGACGCCTATTCAAAAAGGGGGAAGGCCATTGGACAAATAAGTCAAAAATGGACTGAGGATGGACCCAATAAATATGAAACACTTGTAACATACCTAACAAGATTGAGACAGAAAAATTACAATACAGAAACAAATGATCAATAGACTCCCACTCAGACATACAAAGATAACACCTATTAACAACAATCACACCTCTTTTTATTAAGTTATCCATGGTGAGGATCTTATTTTGGATGGCCAACCATGCAAAAAACCCAACCTTCGGAACAATGCTTTTGGGCCAAACTTCCAAGTGAGGGAAAGTAGGTTCATCATTATCAATAAGCATCAGATAAGCAGTCTTGACAGAAAATTCCCCATTGTCTGAAGCTTCCCAGATAAGCTGGTCCTCAAGAATGCCAGAAGGGAGTAAAGACTGTTTTAATTCATTCTCCAATATTATTGATGCCCCTGGTAGATCATTATTCATTATTGGCTTCCATACCCTTCTATTGTTTGACAAAGTAATAAAATCTGCAACTTTGGTACCAAAAACTTCAATTGTCCAAGCTCTAAGGGTTGGTACCAATAAATTATATATATATATATATATATATATAATTTTTTTTTTTAGTTTTAATCAAAAATTTTATAAACTATATATTTTTATAGATAAAAATATAATTTTTTTTTTTTAATATTTATCTATATAATATAAATTTATAAAATTAAAAATGGTTAAAAGAAAATAAAAAATATATATTATATTTTATAAGCAAAAAAAAATTTGTTAGGCGCGCATGGGGTTTGACCCCGCGACCTCCCGCGCCTCAACTTAACACTGGCCCGAATAGCCAGTCGGGCTAGCGTATCCGACGGGAAAGGAAGGAAGAGTCCTTCCTTTTATTTCCTGTCGACGCTAGCTACAAGATTAAAAAATTGGGACTTTAGTCCCACATTCGCTGTGCGGATGTTTTTGTAGGCTTTAAAAGCCTAACTTTGTTGATAGATTCTCGATTGCTTACGGGTAATCGAGACTGCATTTTGCCTCCCCACGCAAGTCATGCCTCCTCATGCCACGTGTCAGTATGGTATGATCTTGTTTGGTCATGCCATGTGTCAGTGTCTGGTCTGGTTTGGTCGTGCCATGTGTCAGTCTAGTCTGGTCTAGTCTGGTCTCCTCGTGCCACGTGTCCACGTATCTGGTTCTATCCACTCCTTGATATTTGTGCCTCCAAGGTTGCCTCGGTTCGCATGCTACGGGCTAGGCTGACATCCTCAAGATTCATGACTGCCTCGGTTCATGTGCTACGGGCTGACCTCCTCCTCGAGATCCGTGCCTGCCTCGGCAACGCCCACCAGCTTCACTTCCAACCTGCTCTGATACCAGATATTGAGATCAAGAGCTTAAGATTAGAAACCAAAGAGTCGAAACAATAAAAATCAAATGAGCATTAACCATTAACAATAATAATCAGGTTACAAAGTTTAAATAGGAGCTAATTAACCATACGCTAACTTAGGGGAAAGAGAATAGGGAGAATGAAAATAGGGAGGAAAGAAGAAAAGGAAATTGAATTTTAGTTCTCTCTCTGCCGCCCATGCCGTCCAAACTCTGCCGTCCATGAGGTAAAAGGTAAGTCCACCCTTTCACTGTGGTAAATTTTTTTTTACCTAATGTAACTTCCAACACATTTCGTATTCCTCACATATCACAAACCTCTCATGTCTCTTGAATTTACATCTTTCCACATACCATGTGACTCTTCACTTGTATACTTGACACATACGCATATGACTCTTGAGTTATCTACATGACACATTGCACTTTCTCACACTTTACACACTTGCACACTTTATTACATGACACTTGGACTCTTCTCACACATTGACACATACTTTATGGGAAATATAAATCACACTTCCTAATCTAATATTTACAAATATACAAATATACCATGGTGGTACTTTAACATATACCAAATAATGTAATATTGTCCAACATGAAGTTGGTTATTGTAGGAAAGTTTAAAATATTGAAGGGTCACAAGTTCAATTCTCTTGGGAAGGCAATTTTTTTTTAAAGAAAAATTTGCTATATTTATTTTTTATTATTATTATAAATAATATATTTATTTTGGAAAGAAGAAGATAATTTATGAAAATACATATATCAATTATAGAAAATATTTTGTAAAAATAAAAATAGTAAATTTATCTTTGTAAGAGGTGCACTTAAGGAGTTATAAGATGTATAGGTGTATTTTATTTTTTAAGTGGGCAATTTATTTTAGTCATGAAACAAAAGTGGGGAGGTTGGTAATTCTAGAAAGGAATTTTGTACAAGAAAGGTAGTTATTTTTTTGTAAAAGATGTATTTTTTGTAGTGACTAACACCTTATTTTTTCCAAATAGATTGAAGAACACAAGCTTATACTGAGAGGGGGGGTGAACAGTATAAGACCCATTTTTAATTTTTCTTTCAATTCAATATTATGTAGTGTATAGATAGTAGTATCAACAAAAATAATCAAAGCAATGCACAAAACACCATATACAATAGAGACACCACAATTTACGTGGTTCACCCAATGTGGGCTACTAAACGGAGAAAATGTTTTACTAAAATTTTCTTAATCAATATCTTTGGGAATCCTTCCAAATTACAATGTTTATGGACCTCTGTCCAAAAGATATGTTGATCCTCTAATATCAAGTTCATGGATCTCTTCCACAAGATAACTCTTTCCCCTTCTGCTCTGGCTAGTGATCTTCTAGAAGACTCTATATCTTTCCTACACTGATTGGTGGATCTCTCTCCACTTGAATACTCCTCACTCACATCTGTATTCAATTATTCGAGTTGTTGGATATCTATCCATTGAGACTCTGTCCTCTACACTATGTCACCTCCAAATCTCTATCTCAATAGGTTCATTTAGAACCTTCTCAAATGCTCAACAAGCTCACTCAGAACTTGCCCAAATTTTTCTCAACAAGCTCACTCAAAACTTGTCCAAATTTGCTCAACAGGTCCACATAGAACCTGCTAAAATCTGCTCAATAGATCCACACAGAACCTATCCAAATCTTCTCAATAGGTCCACACAGAACCTATCCAAATCTGCTCAACAAGTCCACACAGAACCTGCTCAAATCTGCTCAATAAGTCCTCTCTAGGACTTATCCAAATCTGCTCAATAAGTCCTCTCTAGGACTTGCTCAAATATGCTCAATAATTCCTCTCTAGGACTTGCTCAAATATGCATAGCAAGCTTTCACAAAAGCTTACTCAAAATCAGTCCATAAGCCTTCTCAAAGACTTGCCTCAAATTCGCTTAACAAGCTCACACAGAACTTGCCCAATCTCATAGAATCATAAAGATAATTTTTAGAGACACAATATGTTCTATACTTAATGCTCAATCAATATCTCAACTCAATCTCATAGAAGCATAAAGAGAATTTTTAGAGACAATATGTTCTATACCCAAATGCCAATATCAACTCAAATCAATCTCATAGAAGCATAAAGAGAATTGTTAGAGACTCTATATGTTCTATACTCAAATCCCAATCTCAAATCAAATCAATCTCATAGAAGCATAAAGAGAATTGTTAGAGACTCTATATGTTCTATTCTCAAATCTCAATCTCAACTCAAATCAATCTCATAGAAGCATAAAGAGAATTGTTAGAGATTCTATATGTTCTATTCTCAAATCTCAATCTCAACTCAAATCAATATCATAGAAGCATAAAGAGAATTGTTAGAGATTCTATATGTTCTATCTCAAATACCAATATCAACTCAAATCAATAATATAGAATAGTTTGTTTTATGGAAATTTAACAACCACATGCATCCACTTGACTAGGCTCAATCAACTCAACTCAACCAATCACCTCAATGAACATCCCTTTCTCACAAACCCTAGTCCAAGAATGTATCAATCAACTCAAAATGTTTCCAAAAATGCTCAACAATAAATCTCACATAACAATGATACTAATGTTATCTTCTAACTCAAGTTCAAGTTATTTGCACAACCAATGGGCTTCAACAACAATGCTTATAAAACAAGGTTTAATCACAACTCTCAATACAAAAAACATTGAAGTATTAAACCAATAACTTTTGAAAATTCAACCACAATCAATCCTTTTCACTCCAAATATATTTTTAGAAATCAACCACCATAATCAATCAATAGGATAATGTGCCCATACCTTTTATGAATATGAAGAAGCCTCTTTGGAAATATGCCACAATCACAATATTCTTTTGCCAATCTTCACAAGGGTTAGAAGATCACAAAATAATCAACATTACTCCAATTCACAATTATATTCACCAAGGCTTTTAATTAGAAAAACTTCTTAAGAATTAATGCACAACTTCCTTATCACTCCTAAAACCACTTGTACCATAAAATAAAATAATTCAAATCATTGCATAACCTTGTCACTCCACAAACCACTTATACCATAAAATAAATCAAATATTTTATATCCTTTCTTTCAACACTTTTGCACTAAAAAAAATCACAAAGCTTTCTTAGGCAATATCTCACATTAATCAAGTATCAAACCTTATTAAAATATTAAAGCTTGCTCAACCTTATATCTCCCACAAAAAACATAATCAAACCTTAATAAAAATTAAAGCTCGCTCAACCTTATATCTCCCACAAAAATCATAATCAAATCTTAAGAAGAAAATATTTTAATTAAAATAATGACCCCCATAAATATCGGAGTCGAAGCGCATACCTCAAAGGAGACCTCGAAGGGCCTTGGCATTTGGAACCTCTGCCCACCATGCTGCAAAGCGGTAGCTAAGCCGCATGAGCTAATACTGCCCACGTGAGTGCCTTGGGCACTTTCTTCCTTAAGTTGCATGCATTTTTCTCACAAGGCACCAAAAATTTGACCATCGACAACTTGACTGCCCATGTCACACTCCACAAAATTCACTATGCAATATTCGGATGCATAAATACTTTGGATTTTTCAAAAATCATGCGACACTCCTTAGGTTTATTAAATGAAAAACCTTTGGATTATTTATATAATCCATCCTTTAAGGCGAATACGTCGGCCCTTTTAACATTGCCCTCATGATGTCGACGAGACCAATAAGAAAGAAGAGAAAAACCTCTTATTTAATTTTAAAATTAAAATTTAAACTAAACCTTTAAAATTAAATTTCTCCATCATCGGGGCACCTTTTTCGATGAAATGAAAATCCAACTTGGGTTTTAAGAAAAACCCATTTCAAATATTCCATCCATTGGTTTTAAATAAAACCTTTTCTTGCCTTCCTTGGTTTTCATAAAAACATTTTTCTAAGCTTCCCTTGAAGCTCCTTGTGGAACCAAATGCCACGCATCCCTTCTAGAACCTTTGATCAAAATATTTTCTTCTGATGAAGCTCTTTGTGGGGCAAAATCATAGTGCTTACTTACATAGGTCCTTTTGACATGAATGAAAACTTTTAGCTTAGGGAATCAAAATGTCCAACAATCTCCCCCTTTGTCATTAATGGTAACCCATTTTCATTTTACTTAAATCTAACCTTATTTTTTGATCCCCATGGGACTTTGCTCCCCCTGGCTCAATGCTCTCTCAAATATCAAATCTCATATCAAATCTCTCCCCAATACACGAATCTCTCCCCCTTTGACCTCAATGGCAAAGGGTTACCTTTGGGGCTTGGGGCTAAAAATGAGCCTCTTAGCTTAGCCCCTCCCCCACCTCCACATGAGGTGGTTAATTTTGGGGTGGGAGTATTTCTACTCCCCAAAAGCACATATCTTTACCTTTATCTTTCTCTCTTATTTTTTGGGTTTTCTGAATCCTCTCACTGTTTCTTTCTAAGTCATCATCCCTATTCCTGTCATAACTTCTATTACTATTCCTGTTCCTATTCTTGTTCTCATCCATGTTCCTATTCCAGTTCTCATCCTTGTTCCTGTTATTATTCTTTTTTGATTCTCTATTCCTATTCATCTTCTTGTTTTTGTTCATATTCCAGTTTTTGTTTATATTCTTGTTTTTGTTCATATTCATGTCCATGTTCATGTTCCTGTTCATGTTCCCATTCTTGTTCATGCCTATTTCTAGAATATTTTCTCTACATCATATTGCTATGTGACCATCATTATTGCACTTATAACACTTAATTTTATTATTCCTTGGATGTGCAATTGTCTTAGGATTTCTCTTAATGAAGCCATATCCTCTTCTGTCATTAATCCTACAATTCATTGCCTTGTGACCAAACTCATTACATAAGTAGCAATAACCTTGGAAATGTTGTTATTTTCCATATACCTATCCTTCATGAGTCCTACATTGTGAAGCCAAGTGTCCAAACCTGTGAAATGAAAATCATCTTCCATTGAAGCCTCCTTGTCTTGACCTCATTGGTCTCTTGTTCTGATTGTTGTTCCATCTGTATCTTCTTTGTGCATTGTTACTCTCTTTGTTGAACTCTTTGTTGTCCAAATCATCCTCTGATGTCCCACTTTCACTTAAAATATCTTCTTCTAATGTATCTTCTTATGAAGTTTCTTCTTCATCAAGACTTGAAGTAGATTCTTTTTCCTATTTCTTTTGAACCTTTCCAAATCCAAGACCTATTGAACATGATGTTCATTGTTGTCCACATATGAACTTATCCAAGTTCTTAGAGCTATTTGTGAAACTCTTCATATTGATCTTGGAATCCTTTAAGTCTTATTTTAGAGTAGCCACTTCTTGTGCTAACTTCTCACATTCCAAAATCTTTGATTCTAACTTGGCCTTGAACTTGCTTGCCTTAGCCTTTGACTTCTCTAAATCCTCTATGAGAAATAATATTTCTTCATCATATTCTTGAAACTCACTTCCAATATTGGAGTGTTGCTTTCTAATATTCTTTACTGTGTCAAGGGCATAGATAAGTTCTCCCTTGAGATCATAACCATTCTCTACTGAATAATCTTCTATTTTTTTGCCTTTGTCCTTATCATTACTTCCTTTTGACTTGTATTCTATATGATCTCTTGATTTATCTTCCAAAACCATTAGAATATTATCATCTGGTCTTTCAAGTGCATCTTCAAAATCATCATCACTAAAACTATAACCATCCCTAGTGCAATCATCTTCAAGATGTCCAAATTTACCACATCTAAAACACTTGAGAATAACTGGAGTCCTTTTCTTAACTGGATCTTTCTCTTTAACCATAAATAGGACTTCATCTCTATCATTGTCTGAAAAACTAGCATCACTATCAATTGAGTACTTACTTGCATTTTCTGCATAGTAGCTTCTCTTTTGTCTCTGGAAGAACTTCTTTCCTTGTCTACTTTTTCTATCCTTGCTTTTATTCTAGTACCTATGTCTTTCTGATTTCTTGTATCTCTGATCCTATTTTTCTTCATCATTGTTGTTCTTTGGCTCTTTGCATTCTGTTTCATAGTTTCCATACCTTCCATAATTGAAACATTTGATAGATATTATATCTATGGGTCTTCTGGAACCTCTATCTCTTTTGCCATAATTTGCTTCTTCATCACTAGATGACTCACTACTTTATTCTATCTTCTTTCCCTTTTTCTTTTTGTCTACTTTGAAATTAGATTCTTTCATAGGAATAGGATCTTTTATTCTTATTTCAAAAGTAGTAAGCATACCAAGAAAATAATTCTTTGTCCAATAATCACTATCAATTGATGTTTCTATAGCAGAAACCTTTTCACTATACCTTTTTGGAATAGTCCTCAAGATCTTATCACAAGCATCAGATTCATCAACCTTCATTCCAAGGCCTTTCATATCATGTACAAGTTCATCAACCTTGTTTAGATAGTCACGAATAGTTTCATCATCCCTCATTCTTAGGTTCTCAAATTCTCCTTTGATATTTATGATCTTAGCCATTTTGACTCCTTTATCTCCTTCATATATTTCATGCAGAAGTTCCCATATTTATTTTGTTGTTTTATATTCCATAACCTTCATAGATTCTAATCTATGCAGCCCTTTTATAATTGTATTCATAGCTCTTGAATTTGCATGCATTAGAAGCTTACCTTCCTTATCTGTAGGAGGATTGGCTATTGAATCATATCCAAGTTCCACTGCATCCCAAAATTCATTTCCAAGTGCCATCAAGTAAAATATCATCCACATACACTAATATAAGAAGTCACTTCCATCAAATACTGGTATTGCATTATTGAAGGGTTCATCTCTTTGATACTTTTAATCCATTGTGTTCTTAGACCGCTTTTCCTTCAAGCTATCAAAATCTTCTGAAGGAACCCGCTCTTATACCAATTGAAGAACACAAGCTTATACTAAGAGGGGGGGTGAACAGTATAAGAACCATTTTTAATTTTTCTTTCAATTTAATATTATGCAGTGTATAGATAACAATATCAATAGCAATAATTAAAGCAATGCACAAAATACCATATACAATAGAGACACCATAATTTATGTGGTTCACCCAATGTGGGCTACTCCACGGAGAAAATATTTTACTAAAATTTTCTCAATCAATCTCTTTGAGAATCCTTCCCAATTACAATATTTATAGACCTCTATCCAAAGGATATGTTGATCCTCTAATCTCAAGTTTGTGGATCTCTTCCATAGAAGAATTGTTTCCCCTTATGCTCTGGCTAGTGATCTAGAATATTATGTCTCACTATTGCATTTACTGGTGGATCTCTCTCCACTTGAAGACTCCTCACTCAGATTTTTCTTCAATTATCTTGGATGCTAGATCTCTATCCATTGAGACTCTGTCATCTACACTCTATCACCTCCAAAGCTCTATCTCAATAGGTTCACTCGGAACCTTCTCAAATCTGCTCAAAAACCTCACTCAGAACTTGTCCAAATCTGCTCAACAACCTCACTCAGAACTTGTCCAAATCTACTCAACAGGTCCACATAGAACCTACTCAAATATTCTCAACAGGTCCACATAAAACCTGTCTAAATTTTCTCAACAGGTTCACACAGAACCTATCCAAATTTTCTCAACATGTTCACACAAAACCTACTCAAATCTACTCAATAAGTCCTCTCTAGGACTTTTCCAAATCTACTCAACAAGTCCTCTCTAGGATTTGCTCAAATCTGCTCAATAAGTCCTATCTAGGACTTGCTTAAATTTGCATAGCAAGCTTTCACAAAAGCTTACTCAAAATCAGTCCACAAGTCTTCTCAAATACTTGTCTCAAATATGCTTAACAAGCTCACACAGAAATTGTCCAATCTCATATAATCATAAAGAGAATTGTTAGAGACTCAATATGTTCTATACTTAATGCTCAATCAATATCTCAACTCAATCTCATAGAAGCATAAAGAGAATTGTTAGAGAGTTAATATGTTCTATACTCAAATCCCAATCTCAACTCAAATAAATCTCATAGTAGCATAAAGAGAATTGTTAGAGACTCTATATGTTATATACTAAAATCCCAATCTCAAATCAAATCAATCTCATATAAGCATAAAGATAATTGTTAGAGACACTATATGTTCTATTCTCAAATCTCAATCTCAACTAAAATCAATCTCATAGAAGCATAAAGATAATTGTTAGAGACTCTATATATTCTATTCTCAAATATCAATCTCAACTCAAATCAATCTCATAGAAGCATAAAGAAAATTGTTAGAGACTCTATATGTTCTATACTCAAATCCCAATCTCAACTCAAATCAAGAATATAGAATAGTTTATTTTATGGAACTTGAACAACCACATGCATCCACTTGACTAGGATCAATCAACTCAACTCAACCAATCACCTCAATGAACAACCCTTTCTCACAAACCCTAGTCCAAGCATGTATCAATCAACTCAAAATATTTCCAATAATGCTCAACAAAAAATCTCACATAACAATGATACTCATGTTCTCTTCTAACTCAAGTTCAATTTCTTTGCACAACCAATGGGCTTCAACAACAATGCTTATAAAAAAGGTTTAATCACAACTCTCAATATAGAAAACCTTGAAGCATTAAACCAATCACTTTTGAAAAGGAAACCACAATCAATCCTTTTCACTCCAAATATATTTTTAGAAATCAACCACCATAATCAATCAATAGGATAATGTGCCCATACCTTTTATGAATATGAAGAAGCCTCTTTGGAAATATGCCACAATCACAATATTCTTTTGCCAATCTTCACAAGGGTTAGAAGATCACAAAATAATCAACATTACTCCAATTCACAATTATATTCACCAAGGCTTTTAATTAGAAAAACTTCTTAAGAATTAATGCACAACTTCCTTATCACTCCTAAAACCACTTGTACCATAAAATAAAATAATTCAAATCATTGCATAACCTTGTCACTCCACAAACCACTTATACCATAAAATAAATCAAATATTTTATATCCTTTCTTTCAACACTTTTGCACTAAAAAAAATCACAAAGCTTTCTTAGGCAATATCTCACATTAATCAAGTATCAAACCTTATTAAAATATTAAAGCTTGCTCAACCTTATATCTCCCACAAAAATCATAATCAAACCTTAATAAAATATTAAAGCTTTCTCAACCTTATATCTCCCACAAAAATCATAATCAAACCTTAGCAAGCAAATATTTTAATTAAAATAATGACCCCCGCAAATATCGGAGTCGGAGCGCATACCTCAAACAAGCCCTCGAAAGGCCTTGGCATTTCGAACCTCTACCCACTATGCTACCAAGTGGCAGCTAAGTCGTGTGAGCTAACACTGCCCACGTGAGTGTTGGCAATTTTGGGTACCTTGGGTCCATTGCCTTTGCTCAAGTGTAGAAGTTGTCATTGATGTCAAGAAGCTCTTGAAGGAATTTGATTTAATGTCAGATTATTCAGAGCATGGACAATGAGTTTCCAGGAAGATCATAGTAGCCCATTTGCAAAAGATCAAAGAAAAAGACAAGTAAGAAAAGGTATGCAGTAGGCAAGAAAAACTGTCGCGATTTCGTGACATGTTTGAGGAGAGAGAAAGAGTTGGCAAAACTGTCGCGATTTCGTGACATGTTGGCAGAGAAGAAGAGCAAGGTGGAAAGTGTCACGATTTCGTGACATGTCGCATTTTCGTGACTCGAAAAGTGCAGGAAGGCAGAGAAGGAAAAGTGTCACGATTTCGCGACATATTGCAAAGAAGATTGTACGGACAGAAAAGTGTCACGATTTCGCGACATGTTGCAGGAGAGAGAGTCCAAAAGAAAAAGTGTCACGATTTCGTGACATAATGCTGAAAAGAGAGTCCGTAGTGTGAATTGTCATGATTTCATGACAAGTTCGAAGAGAGAGAAAGTAGCAAGACAAAGTGTCACGATTTCGTGACATGCAGCAAAGGGAAGAGTCGAAAATGAGAACTATCACGATTTCATGACAGGCTACAAAGAAATCATACGGATGCAAAAAGTGTCACGATTTCATGACAGGTTGAGATGGCAGCATTCAGTTGGAGAAAGTGTCACGATTTCACGAGAATAGGAAGCAAGTCTTCAACAAAAGAAGCGTCACGATTTCATGATGAATTCAAGAAGGAAGAGCTCGAAGGCGAAAGTGTCATGATTTCGTGACATGTTCCAGTTTCACGGGCATAAGGCAGAGAAAAGCATAAGGCAACGAAAGTGTCACGATTTCGTGACATGTTCCATTTTCGCTAGTGCAAGCCGAGAAAAGGTTGAGAAAGCAAGAAGGGTCACGATTTCATGACAGAATTGAAGATGACGTCAGTAGAGGCAGAAGTGTCATGATTTCATGACAAAAATAGAGAAGGCCATGAAGACAGAAGGGTCATGATTTCATGATAGAATTGAAGATGACATCAGTAGAGATAGAAGTGTCACGATTTCATGACAAAAGCAGAGAAGAAGGCCATGAAGACAGAAGGGTCACGATTTCATGACAGGAGTGAAGATGACGTCAGCAAAAGCAAAAAGTGTCGTGATATCGCGACAAAAGCCATAAGATAGTGTACGGTTGCAAAGGTGTCACGATATCGTGACATGTTGTAGTTTCATGAGAGAAGCTACAGAACCTCAGAGGCAGTGAAGCCGACAGAGTTAAATTTGGGCCGACGAAGTTTAGGGTTTGCAGCCGACGTAGTTTAGGGTAGTGCAGCCGACTAAGATCAAGGTTTTGATCTTGAAAGTGTTAGTATAAAAGGAGGGCTGTTTGGAGAGTTAAGGCATCGATCGAAGTGTGCGTTCGAAGTGCGACATTCACAGATAGAGTGCGGGGAGAAGTTCGATCATCGAGAGCAGAGTGCAAAATTCGATAGCGATATACAGAGTGCATTCTGTCGAATCTTCTAAGTGAGAGAGATCGCAAGGAATCAGAGTGCACGAAGACAGTGCTACTGTGTTTTGCGTAGAGAGAGCAGAGGGCGTAGTAAGCGCAACAGGCAAAGACGAAAGAGGACATTTGTGCTAGACCGAAGGACTATGTTTAGTGCAAATTCGAGGACCAACTTTGGAGGTGATAGAGTTGAGGACAGAGGTCTCCAGCCAGAGCAGGGAAGACAGGTGTCTTCTATGGATAGAGTTCCATTTGCTAAGGGCAACGGAGGTAGAGGTCTTCTAGAGGATCACAAGCCAGAACAGAGCTAGGGGATTGGTGTCTCCTTTGGGTTGGTGCCCATAAACATTGTAATCGGGAAAGGTTTTCCCAAAAATTGATTGATAAAATTTAGTGAAAGATTTTATCCGTGGATGTAGCCCAACCATTCTGGGTGAACCACGTTAAAATGAGTCTTCAATGTGTGATGCTTTCTGTCTTGATTAATGTTGTGTTGATGCCTCTGTTATTTAAAGTTAAAATTGTTAATTGGTTATGTCTTATACTGTTCACCCCCCCTCTCAATATAAGCTTGTGTTCTTCAATTGGTATCAGAGCGGGTTTCTCCAAAAAAAGCCTAACAACTTGGAGAAGGATCTATCAGAGGAACATACAGATTCAGAAAGAAATGAAGAGGTTGGGTTCGATCTCAAAGGTGAATTCTTCTTGGCTTTAAAAAGGCTTGAGAAATTCAAGAAAGAAAATTATGTTCTCAAGCATCAAATTCAGGAAGAAGAGATTGCAAGATCAAGATTGTCTCAAAGAGTTATAGACTTCAAAATTCTAGCTGAAGAAGGAAAGAAGGTTGAACAGGTTCGAACAGAGGCTTTAAAAGGAAAGGAAACTGATTGCGAGAAATTAGAAGAAGAGGTTATGTCTCTTAGAATGAAGTTGGAAAAATTGGCTCTCGTGACAGAATACTTCGTATGACAAGCAAAAGAAGGATGGTATCACTATTCATGAAATAGGGTCTTCGAGCAAGACCAATCTTCATCCTGAAGAGCGGTGGATTCCAGTTGGTCACAAGAAGAACAATCATCCAAGGCATCAAAACAGAGTTACATAATACTTTCCATGGCTATTGTTTTTCCTGCAAGAATTTTGGTCACAAAGCTATGCATTGCAATAAATCCTTGAATAGCCATAGTAAGGAAAATGTTAACTCGTTTGCACCTCTTATGAATAAAAATTTCATGTGTGTCAAGTGCAAGAATTTTGGGCATACAACAAGGATGTGCAATTTGGATAGATCTAGCCTTGAGTTCACTAAAAAGAAAAATGAGATCAAATCTAAGTCAATGATAGTTCAAACTGCTTTTCATGCTCAAGACAAAGTAGAAAAATGGTATCTTGATAGTGGTTGTTCAAAACATATGACTCGTGAAAAGGAAAAATTTTGGTCTTGAAACAAACAAACCGAGGAACAATCAGCTTTGGAGATAATAGGTCACCTAAAATCTGTGGTAAAGGGACTCTTAGTTTGGATGGGAAATCCAAAACAGAAAATGTGCTTTATGTAGAAGGCCTAAGACATAATCTTCTAAGTGTGAGTCAACTTTGTGATCAAGGGCACATAGTATCTTTCTTTTCAGATAGATGTGAGATAAGTAAAGAAAAAAATGGAAAACTCATTGCGAGTGCTACAAGGACTCCAAACAATCTTTACATGCCGAGTGAGATAAAAAGGGAAAAGTGTTTTCTAACTCAAGAAGATGAGAGTTGGCTATGGCATAAAATATTGGGGCATTTGAGCTTTGATAATCTTGTCAATATTAGTAACAAGGAAGTCGTTAGAGACTTGCCCAAAATAAAAAGGCCCCATAATATCATTTGCGGTCCCTCGTCAACATGGAAAACAAACCAGAACCAGTTTCAAATCAAAAGGGTATACTTCTTCAAAACCATTGGATCTTATTCATACTGATTTATGTGGCCCCACCAGAACTCAGAGCATTCAGGGAGAAAGCTACTTCATGTTGTTTATAGATGATTATTCTAGAATGACGTGGGTTACGTTTCTCAAAGAAAAATCTAAAGCTTTTGAAAAATTTAAAGCTTTCAAAGAAATGATTGAAAATGAGACTGACAAGAGAATCAAATGCTTAAGATCGGACAGAGGAGGAGAGTTCACTTCAAATGAATTTGTGGAATACCGTGAGCAACAAGGAATCAAAAGAGAATATTCAGCAACAAGAACTCCTCAACAAAATGGAGTAGTTGAAAGGAAAAATAGAACTGTTGAAAATATGGCTAGAGCTATGTTAAATGAGTCGAAACTCTCAGATGGCTTTTGGAAAGAAGCAGTCAGTACAACAATCTACATTATCACCAGGGCCCAACTTAGAGTCAATCATCATAAAACTCCTTATGAGTTGTGGAAAGGAAGACCAACTACAGTAAAATACTTCAAAGTGTTTGGGAGTAAGTGCTTCATCAGAAGGGAAGATCAGAATCCGGGTAAGTTTGATCCTAGGTGTGATGAGGGAATCTTTCTTGGATATTCCAGCAGAAGCAAGGCCTACAGATGCTTCAACAAAAGAACGCATACAGTCGTAGAGAGCATAAATGTAACAGTTGATGAAAAGACAGGGATAAGAGAACCAATCAAGGAACTCAGTGATGAAATTTGTCAAGAAGAATTCAGAGAGGTTTCAGATGAAGAAGAGGAAACACAACAACTGCTTCCCAAAACTCCTTCACGATATGTTCAGAAACATCATCCCAAAGATTTGATCATTGGTGATCCAAACAACAGGCAAACAAGAAGAAGAGTCATACCTTCACACGATTCTACAAATGTTTCATTATTATCTCAGATTGAGCCAAAAGATCTCAGTGAAGCATGTGCAGATAAATTTTGGGTAAAAGCGATGGATGAAGAGCTAAATCAAATAGAGAAAAGTGAAACTTGGGATTTGGTTCCAAGACCTAAGGACAAGAATGTCATTGGCACAAAATGGATATTCAGAAATAAACTCAATGAGGATGGAAATATTGTCAGAAACAAAGCTAGGTTAGTCTCCAAAGGTTATGCTCAAGTAGAAGGTGTTGATTTCGAAGAGACGTTCGCTCCTGTTGCTCGTCTTGAAGCTATCAGAATGTTTTTGGCCCTTTCAAGCTTCAAATCATTCAAGGTATATCAAATGGATGTAAAGTCAGCTTTTCTAAATGGGGTGTTGGTAGAAGAAGTCTACATAGAACAGCCGAAGGAGTGTCTCTCACAGAACAATCAGACTATGTGTGTAAACTGAAAAAGGCTTTATATGGGTTAAAGCAAGCACCAAGGGCGTGGTACTCAAGACTTGACAGTTATCTTCATGAGCAAGGCTTCAAGAAAGGCATGGTAGATAGCAATCTGTATATTAAGAATGAAGGTGATGATATGTTGATTATGGTTGTCTATGTTGATGATATTATTTTCGGGGGGAATAATACTCAGATGTGCAAAGTTTTTGCTAACACCATGCAGAAGGAATTTGAGATGTCTATGATTGGAGAGCTGTCATTCTTTTTAGGTCTTCAGATTGCTCAATCAAAAGACGGTGTATTTCTCTCTCAAGGAAAGTATATCAAAGAAATGTTGAAGAAATTTGGGATGATGGACAACAAACCAGTATGTACTCCAATGATTACAGTGGTGCAAGATGAGTAAAGACGATGAATCTCCAGTGGCAGATCAGAGGTTGTACAGATCAATGATTGGCAGTTTATTATATGTTACGGCTACCAGACCAAATATCATGCAGGAAGTTGGGTTAGTAGCAAGATTTCAGGCAGCTCCAAAATATTCTCATGTTACAACAGTTAAGAGGATATTCAGATATCTGAAGGGCACTATGGATTTTGGGCTTTGGTATCCCAAAGGTGATGATTTCACCCTCACGGCCTATTCAGATGCAGATTGGGCAGGCAATACTGATGACAGGAAGAGCACTAGTGGTGGAGCGTTCTTTCTGGGAAAGAGTTTGGTTTCTTGGCTAAGTAAGAAACAACCTTCAGTTTCCTTATCTACAATAGAGGCTGAATACATAGCAAAAGTGGCTGGGTGTACACAGGTTTTATGGATGAAAACCACCTTGGAGGATTTCAAAGTCAAGCATGAACAACCCATCTCCATATTTTGCGATAATACGAGTGCCATAAGTATTTCCAAAAATCCGGTAATGCACTCAAGGACAAAGCATATTTCCATCAAGTATCACTTTCTAAGGGAGAAAGTGCAAGACAAGCAGGTCAAGCTAGAGTATGTGCCTACTAAAGAGCAGATTGCAGATATCTTCACCAAACCTCTTCCAAGAGATACGTTTGAGTATCTAAGGGAGAAATTGGGAGTTGTACTCCCACCCTAGAATTAATCACCTCATCAGGAGGTGGGGGAGGGACCAAGCTAAGAGGCTCATTCTTAGTCCCGAGCCCCAAAGGTGACCCTTTGCCATTGATGACAAAGGGGGAGAGATATGAGTAAGGGGGAGAGCTTCAAGTGAAGAGGAATGCTTCAAGTCGTGGGGAGCAAAACTTCAAAGGCAGATTCTCAGCTTGTTAGCACAGCTTGGTTTCAGCTTTGGCTTCTTGAGATGAGTCTTCAGTGAAGGGTTGCCATCAATGACAAAGGGGGAGATTGTTGGCAATTTTGGGTACCTTGGGTCCATTGCCTTTGCTCAAGTGTAGAAGTTGTCATTGATGTCAAGAAGCTCTTGAAGGAATTTGATTTAATGTCAGATTATTCAGAGCATGGACAGTGAGTTTCCAAGAAGATCATAGTAGCCCATTTGCAAAAGATCAAAGAAAAAGACAAGTAAGAAAAGGTATGCAGCAGGCAAGAAAAACTGTCACGATTTCATGACATGTTTGAGGAGAGAGAAAGAGCTGGCAAAACTGTCATGATTTCGTGACATGTTGGTAGAAAAGAAGAGCAAGGTGGAAAGTGTCACGATTTCGTGACATGTCGCATTTTCGTGACTCGAAAAGTGCAGGAAGGCAGAGAAGGAAAAGTGTCACGATTTCGCGACATATTGCAAAGAAGATTGTACGGACGGAAAAGTGTCGCGATTTCATGACATGTTGCGAGAGTCCAAGAATGTCACATTTCTGACATAATGCAGAAGAGAGAGTCCAAAAGAAAAAGTGTCATGATTTCATGACATAATGCTGAAAAGAGAGTCCGTAGTGTGAATTGTCATGATTTCATGACAAGTTCGAAGAGAGAGAAAGTAGCAAGACAAAGTGTCACGATTTCACGACATGCAGCAAAGGGAAGAGTCAAAAATGAGAACTGTCATGATTTCATGATAGGCTGCAAAGAAATCGTACGGATGCAGAAAGTGTCATGATTTCACGAAAGTTGAGATGGCAGCATTCAGTTGGAGAAAGTGTCACGATTTCATGACAGAAATAGGAAGCAAGTCTTCAACAGAAGAAGCGTCGCGATTTCGCGACGAATTCAAGAAGGAAGAGCTCGAAGGCGAAAGTGTCACGATTTCGCGACATGTTCCAGTTTCACGGGCGTAAGGCAGAGAAAAGCATAAGGCAGCGAAAGTGTCACGATTTCGTGACATGTTCCATTTTCGCTAGTGCAAGCCGAGAAAAGGTTGAGAAAGCGAGAAGGGTCACGATTTCATGATAGAATTGAAGATGACGTTAGCAGAGGCAGAAGTGTCATGATTTCATGACAAAAGTAGAGAAGAAGGCCATGAAGATAGAAGGGTCATGATTTCATGACAGAATTGAAGATGACGTCAGTAGAGGCAGAAGTGTCACGATTTTGCGATAAAAGTAGAGAAGAAGGCCATGAAGACAGAAGGGTCACGATTTCATGACAGGAGTGAAGATGACGTCAATAGAAGCAGAAAGTGTCGCGATATCACGACAAAAGCCATAAGATAGTGTACGGTTGCAAAGGTGTCGCGATATCGCGACATGTTGTAGTTTCACGAGAAAAGCTAGTAACGAGCAAGGGCGATTGAAGCCGACAAAGTTAAATTTGGGCCGACGCAGCTAAGGGTTTTGCAACCGACGTAGTTTAAGGGTAGTGCAGCCGACTAAGATCAAGGTTTTGATCTTGAAAGTGTTAGTATAAAAGGAGGGTTGTTTGGAGAGTTAAGGCATCGATTTTGGAGTGTGCATTCGAAGTGCGACATTCGCAGATAGAGTGCGGGGGAGAAGTTCGATCGCCGAGATCAGAGTGCGAAATTTGATAGCGATATACAGAGTGCATTCTATCGAATCTTCTAAGTGAGAGAGATCACAAGGAATCAGAGTGCACGAAGACAGTGCTGCTATGTTTTGTGCAGAGAGAGCAGAGGGCATAGTAAGCGCAACAGGCAAAGACGAAAGAGGACATTTGTGCTAGACCGAAGGACTGTGTTTAGTGCAAATTCGAGGACCAGCTCTTGAGGTGATAGAGTTGAGGACAGAGGTCTCCAACCAGAGCAGGGAAGACAGGTGTCTTCTATGGATAGAGTTCCATTTGCTAAGGGCAGCGGAGGCAGAGGTCTTCTAGAGGATCACCAGCCAAAACAGAGCTAGGGGATTGGTGTCTCCTTTGGGTTGGTGCCCATAAACATTGTAATCGGGAAAGGTTTTCCCAGAAATTGATTGATAAAATTTAGTGAAAGATTTTATCCATGGATGTAGCCCAACCATTCTGGGTGAACCACGTTAAAATGAGTCTTCAATGTGTGATGCTTTCTGTCTTGATTAATGCTGTGTTGATGCCTCTGTTATTTAAAGTTAAAATTGTTAATTGGTTATGTCTTATACTGTTCACCCCCCCTCTCAGTATAAGCTTGTGTTCTTCAACAGTGAGTGCCTTGGGCAATCTCTTCCTTAAGATGCATGCTTTTTCCTCATAAGGCATTAAAACTTTGACCGTCCATGACTTGACTTCCCATGTCACACTCCACAAAATTTGTTGCGCAATATTCGGATGCAAAAATACTTTGGGTTTTTTGAAAATCGTGTGACACTCCTTAGGTTTATTAAATGGAAAACCTTTGGATTATTTATATAAGCCATCCTTGCATGCTAATACGTCGGCCCTTTTAACATTTCCCTCATGATGTCGGCAACTCCAATAAGAAAGGAGAGAAAAACCTATTATTTAATTTTAAAATTAAAATTTAAATTTTAAATAAATTAAAATTTAAAGTAAACCTTTAAAATTAAATTTCTCCATCACCGGGGTACCTTTTTTGATGAAACAAAAATCCAACTTGGGTTTTAAGAAAAACCCATTTCAAATATGCCATCCATTGGTTTTAAATAAAACCTTTCCTTGCCTTTCTTAGTTTTCATAAAAACCATTTGCTAAGCTTCCCTTGAAGCTCCTTTTGGAACCAAATGCCATGCATCCCTTCTAGAACCTTTTATCAAAACCTTTGCTTCTCATGAAGCTCTTTGTGGAGAAAAATCATAGTGCTTAATTACATAGGTCCTTTTGACATCAATGACAACTTTTAGCTTAGGGACTCAAAATGTCCAACATAAATATTTGCATCAAAGATAATTTTTTTGTACATAAAAATAAAAAATGTGCTTTACACAATTGCAATGTTTGGTATAAATTATACCTATAACTTGTGTTTATAGGTAATGTTATCACATTAAGTTACTACATCTAAAGCCTAATACAACTGACATAATGAAATATGGGTATTGATTTTATAAATCACAGAGAATAAATAAGGATAGATTTTTATGATTTTTTATTTCATTCTATTTTTACCCATTCATTACTATGGTTTAAATGTTAAGCCTAAATTTGAGAAAATCGATGTATATAGGGAAGTGATGCCTAAATATGAGGATTTCTCTTTAAGCATGTGCCATTGATAGAATGAATATTTTTTAATACTTCATTGATATCACCTATTGGTATCTTTCACATGCCTTAAGGTCTCTCTCACATATGATTGTGTATATCAAGAGGACTAGTTTCATCCACATACTAATAGGTATATAAAAATGGTGGATATATCAAAAGGATCGATATATAGGACTAGTGGTATATAAAAAAGAGGATCATTTTGGATGATATAAAGAACCTTAACTATGCCTACATCAAAAATGTTTCTCATAGAATCTCATTTGCTGAAGGGTCCAAATTTCATGCCTTGGAAAAAAAAGGAGGACAATACTAATGGTTGAAAAACTCTAGGATATAATTACTGGTGATGAAACTCCACTTGAAGAGATTGTAGCTAAATAAAAATATGATGAAGGAGATGCAAGGGCACTTATGCTCATCACATTTGGAGTTTTTGATGAAATACAACCACATACTAGTGAGGAAAAAACACCAAAATATGCATGAGGCATACTTTATACTATATTTGAATGAAGAAATGAAGCCACAATCCTTCAATTTCAATCACAAATTTATATATTAAGCATATAGGATGGTGATATTATTGAATGGTTTCTTTAAAGAATTATTGAATTTAGAAAATGTGGATGCCAAGATCTTAGTCTTAGTTATACTTAGATATCTCCCTAAATCATTCAAAATATTGGTGACATATATCCAAGAACCAAATATAAGAGTGTCATTTGAAGAATTCATAAACATCCTTCAATACTATGAAGTAGAAGACCATTTGAGAGATAAGTTGTCTAGTAATGCCCTTATCTCTATAAATAAATCATAAAAGGGTTCAAAGGGTCATTTATCTCATCTTCATTAAAATAAAAACTCATTAGAGGAGTTATTATCATATTTATGAAATATAAGGACATGATACCAAGTTTTGTAAATACAACATGATGACTCATGAGACTCAATTTTGAAGACCTCTCCAAAGGAATAAATAGGGACAAGAGAAATATCAATAAGGGAAATAACAACAAAGAAATATTGTTTAGAAGAAACCTAAATCATATTGTGAAGAAGAGTGTGAGACAACACACAAGATAATTATGGCCAATAAAATGACAATACCAAGAAATAAAGGAGTTAATAAAAAAGCCAAGAAACAAGGTAAAATTCAAAAGAATGTGCTATCAAAAACTAGTGAAGGTCAAGAATTTTAGAACTTAGGCCTTATTTATAGCCAACACTCATAAAATTTGATGAAGGATACTTTAAAATGGTGTTTCAATACCTATTGGTGTAGTGAAAAGAATGTGCATGGCAATATTTTTTCTAGACATCATTGAGGTGCAAAGTAGAAAAAAAATAGAAATAATTGAAAAGTTAAAGGATAAACCCATGATGAAAGTTTTTTGTTGTGATACAAATGATCTTCTTCAAAAGATAAATTTTAGTTGTGATACTAATGATTTGAGGTCCCTAATGGCAAATGGTTATTGTGATGCATATGATATTGTCAAAGTGATTTGAATATTATTGATGAGAGAAATTACTACAAATAATATGGTTATATTGGCCAAGATAAATGCCATATTGTTTTTTTTTTTGTATTTACATGGTGGAATCAGTAGCCGCCATGAATCAGGGCAGGCTGTCCAGCTTTTATGGCTGCCACAGTATTCTGCGTTGCCCGCCCTGGAATCCGCCACATAGATCTTCGTGTAGTCCGCCCCTATAACCACCATGCCACAATCATTTTAAACCTTTTACGCCACTGAAAGCACCAAGAAAGGTACAAGCATTCAGTCCGATGAGGCCCGAGATTTGAACCTTGGACTTCCGCCCCCCTTATGGGGTTTGGATGAACCAATTGGTGTACACCTCGGACCTCTAAATGCCATATTGTTAGAATTAAAAGTGGCAATGGTTATTTAGATTGTGTTGTAGGTCATTATGATAATGTTGTTTGGTATTTGAATGTTGTTGGTAATAATAACAAAGATAAAAATGGTGGTGAATAATTTGGATTTTTTAAAAACATACCAAAGGATATGGTTAAAATAATGAGAAAATATGGGATAGAATGGTATAGGTTTGGGAAGATATGGGTAATGTATGAAAATACCCATAATTTTAAATATAAGACCAAAGAATGAAGGCCCTGGATATATTGGACAAATAGAAAGTAGTGATACAAAATTTATAAATAAGTAATCATATGTAGAGAATGAAGCTCCTAGGATGAGTTATTGCAGTCATTGTGGAAGATATGAGTATGTGATAGCTAGGTGTTGGAACCTACATCCTTGTGAGATTTGTAAAGGTAATTATCACTCTCAAGGAAAGTTTTGGTACAAAGGTAAAGTGATCACCAAAATACATATGAATTTTTGATGGATGAAACTGTTAGAATGGGATAAAGTAAAATAATTTTTGAATGGTTTCTACAAAAGGTGTAGTTTGTTGAATGAAAGAAATATAAATTTTCTCATGAAAAAGTACAATATTGGGAAACTTGAAGTATTAAATTTTAACCCAGGCTATACTTGAAAGGTCTATAGTGACAAAATCAGTAGTAAAAATTTATGTGGAAGATTTTGGATATGTGGATTGATTCTTATAGATGTGTGATAATTTCCCATAGGTGATGACCTAAAGGAAGATCTAGAGTAAATGACCCATAGGCAACATAGAAGTGATCTAGATGCAAAGGACCATAGGTAATCATATGCTAAGTAATAACATGGTTAGAAGGATAAGAGCACCTAATGGTTAGAAGCGTACAAATCCATTTCCTTGAAACTCATTGACCAAAAAAAAATAAAGTATATGCTTACCTTGTATCCGAATTGGATATATATATATATATATATATATATATATATATATATATATATATATATATATATATATATATATATATATATATATATATATATATATATATATATATATATATATATATATATATATATATATATATATATATATATATATATATATATATATATATATATATGTATATATAAACAAAGAATATAGCGAGTGAACTTCACTAAGTCAAACATTATATTAAAAACATATGATTAGAAATACTAATCTATAAAGACATAACTAGTGGAGTTTATCTAGATCTAGCAAAGTTAGAGCCAGATCTAGAGCACAATTCTAGTGTACCACCCTTGGAATCATGGGGGGAAAATCATATTTATACCAAATAATGTAATAAGGAGGGTTTTAGACTTTGTTACATTATTTATTTTCATGTAATTGTTACATTTTGGGTGATGCTAATTATTTCATCTCGTATGTGGGTGAATAAAAATTTTCCAAATGAGTAAGAAGATGAAAATTTTATGATGAAGGTGAACCACCAAATGGCCTCTTGAAACTAAGAGACACCATATTGTATAAATATTATGGTTGTACATGTATTTTCTCTAGTGAAATATATATACAATATTATTGTTTCTTTATTATTTTTGCTTGCCTTCCTCCTTATTCCAATAGTGATGAAATACAAATTTGATGCCAAAATTAAAAAATTTAGCCAAATGATGAGCTAAAAGACTAGTGTTCCATTGGGCATGCAAGAAAAACTATGTGGAATCAAGGAATAATTTAACTTCTAATTTAACCATTAAAGCACTCAAATTCCAACGTTTTAACAAGTTATTGAATGGAAGGGTTTTTTTACTCTTCCAAAATCTAAATTTTGGATGGATACATACTATCCTTGCTAATTCGTAATCTAACCTGCTATACTAGCATAAAAATAAAAATGTGAAAATTAAAATTCATGAAAATTTTATTTTGAAGATCAAGGGTGTGAGAGACTTTAATAAAAATATGGTTGTAACCATAGCAAGTAAGTGTGTGATCAATCAATACATAAAATATGAATAACAATAATTTTCCCATTCAATTAATATGAAATAACAATGCAAATGACAAGATGGAAAAATGAGATACACCTTAATCATCATGTATTATATAATCTAGGATGATAGTTCCACTGATGTAAAGTAAAAGACTTATCAATTTTATCCCACTTTCATGAGTTACACAAAATAATGTGGATTTCACAGATTGTAGCTATGAATTTTCATGGGCAAAATATGTTTAAAGTGAATTCCATGACTCCTATCTATAGTAAAATTTTATCCCTAGGTTACTTGGGGCGAGAAACTAATATTCTTAGTAAAAGTAAAACTTTAGGATATCTCTAAAAAAATGATGCACCTCCAAATGTTACATACCTCTAAATATACCTTAATAGGCTTAGAAGGCCTCTAGAATGAGTTATGGCACCACTCCATGCCAAAATATTATTTTTCAAAGATTTCACTAAGGATTTATACTTTTTATTTTTATTCCTTTGTAGGTTGTCAAGTGATTCACTCAAGTACATGATAATATCACTTGACTTTGCTAGCAATTCAATAGTTGACCTTGAGCACTTCACTCCTATAAGCCAATCAAACCATTATTACAACAATTTTTTCTAAACTAATTGGCAATTATTGATAAAATTGGTAGTTGTATTACACTTAATAAAAATATAAGAGCTTTCAAAAGGCATAAATGGGTTGATTTAACTATTTTATAACACTTTTAGGGAGAGCTCTAGAAGAGAAAACTAGGGCATCAGTTGGGTAGCCGAAGAGAATTCTGGTTACTGTGGATTTGAAGACAAGATTTTTGCCCCAGGAGGACCCAATGGGGACACCTCCAGATCCTATTCTAGAGAGACATAATTATTTTGCAGATTTGTTAAAGGATAAATCTCCATAAAATACTAAAGAAGTACAAAAAACTGCATTAAAAATGTTCTTTACGACTTCTGGAAATAGATCAACATCTCAACGAGTTAATGGATGCTTGCAACAGTCAGAATCAAGGCCAAAGATTGTCATTGAGTAAAGTATGGTCGAATAAACAGTTTTATATAGATCCAATCATGATTTGATCTGTAAATTCATGGGTATTCACCCTACCCTAAATTTTTTGCATTCCTAGGTCCAGAAAAACTTGGAGCCTCTTGGTGAGTATTCTTTGTGGTTTATTAGCAATGGATATTTTATTGTTAGTTTTTCTTCACTTGCCGATAGAAATAGGGCTTTCAAATCAAAAAAGAGGAATCATGGTCCAATAGGATTATTTGTTCAACCTTGGAGAGTGGGATTTGATCCTCGAATTGAACCCACTGTTGTCCTAGTTTGGATCCATTTGTATACACTTCCAATGGAGTTTTGGAGTGAGTGGGTATTGGAAATTATTAGTAAGTCCCTTGGAAGAAATTTGGGTGTTTCCAAAGACACAATAGAAGGAAAAACAACTGTTTATGCAAGATTATGTGTGGAAATGGATATTAGCTAGCCTCTACCAGTAGAGGTGGAACTCAAAATTGTAGGACTATCTTGGATTCAACAACTGGATTATGAGGCATTACCCTTCAGATGTATAGTTTGCCACAAATATGGGCATTTGGCCCAATATTTCCCAAATAATATGAACATAAAAATGGAGGCTCCTTTAGGAATGTCAAATCTTCCTAAGGAGGGTAAGTCAACAATCAACAAAGAACCAACCAATATTTCTCAGGGTAAAGAAGCATAGGGAGATGGTTTTGAACAACCCAAAAGAAGGAGAAGGCAAAATAAAAAATATGGTAAAGATAAAACCCAACTCAAGCCCTCCAATAGGTATGAAATATTTAAGACACTAATGGACCAAGAAGAAGAAAAATTCATGGAAGGAGTGGATGGAAATAATAAAAATAATAATAGCCATGTTCAAGCTCCTCTTTCATCTCCCCCATCATAGAGCAGGTAATTTAGTACAGTGAGTTACTGCAGTCAGAGAGTGCAGGGGTATTGATAGTGCATAAATAAGAGCAATCAATAATTAAGGATGTTAGCATGGGCATAGCGTAAAATAATAGAGAAAGGCCAACTCTAGGGATAACTTAGGTGGAAAAGAGATAAAAAAATAACAGCTCTCAAGGAGTGGGTAGAAAATCAAATAAGGAATTGATAGCAGTTCAAGGAGACAAACTGATCACTAGAGGATCGGTGAGGCCAATAGATTTTTACTACTCTCAAGGTAACCAATGATTATACAATCATGGAATGTTAGGGGTTTAAATAGTAGAACCCATTAATATATTGTTCTAAGACTCTTAGAAAAATGTAAAACATATTTTTTGCTTATCCAGGAGACAAAAATATCATTGGATCTTATGTGTAAAATAGTTAACAGACTTTTGAGGGGTGTTGGTCATATGGAAGTGGCTGCCCAAGGGGCCTCAAGGAGGATAGTTACTCTTTGGAACTCTATTGAATGGACTGCAATAGAAAATATAGCTTGGAGGGGTGTTCTCACATCACATTTTAGAAATAATGTCACAGATGAAAATGTATTAATCACAAAATTTTATGGGGCTCAAAACCTAGATGGTCAAATGCATCAATGGAAAGTTGTGCATAACATGAGAGTCTCAAGGGAAGAGTTAGACTGGATTATTGTTGAGGATTTTAATGCTAAATTATCTCTAGATATCATGAAGGGGGAACCCCAATTTTGGACCCAGGGGATCGACTTATGATTGCCCAAGTCCAGGCATTACACTTGGTGGATATTAAATGCCTTGGAACCAACTATACTTGGACTAATAAGAGGAGGGAGCCACATAGTAGGAAGGTGAATTTAGACCATTTTTTGGTTTTAGTGAAGGCATTTGTAAAATGGAATATAAAATTTTATATTTTGGAGGGTCCAATTTCAAATCACTTTCCCATTTTGTTGGAACGAGGGATCAAGATAGTGCAACATCACAAACCATTTATATTTGAAAACTTTTGGTTAAAAAAAGAGGAACTTCAAAATAAAATTCCACAATGGTGGGAAGAAGGTTGCCCAGCATATGGGAGAACAATGTTTAGATTCCACAAACAACTTCATTATGTCAAAGATCAACTGAAAAAAAGGAGGTGAGCTAACAAGACAAACTTATAGGTCTAAAGAGCTCCATTGGTGGATAGATGGGATGAAGTTCAAAAAAAAATTAGGGAAGGAAAAATTACAAAGCATCTCAAATAAGAGGATGATGCATTGCATAAAGCAATTGAGGACATTGACAACCAAGAGGAGACCTACTGGAAACAAAGAGCAAGAACCACTTGGTTATTAGAAGGTGATAAAAATACCAAATTTTTCCATCGGACTACTTATGCTAGGAGACATATGAACAACATGGAAGCTCTTCAATATGAGAACATACACTCCTTTAATACAATCCCAGGTATGCATTTCCATTCAATGGATTATTTTTCTAAACTATTTAAGGAAAGTATGGTACAATATGAAGAGGCTTAAAAAGAAGTTATTTTTGTCACACCCTCTGTTATATCTAAAGAATAAAATTAGGCCCTACTTAAACCCATTGATAGAGAAGAACTGAAGAATGTAGTCTTTGGAATGAGCACCAAAAAAACACCAGGTCCATATGTCTTTCCAATTGAGTTTTTGCAGACTTTCTGGGATAAATTTGAGGAGGATGTAATGGCTATTATATAGGATTCCAAAGGTAGTAAAAGAATGCTTAAAGCATTAAATCATATTTTCATTACCTTAATTCCAAAATGGTAGGAGGGGGTACATATTTTATATTATAGACCTATTGCCTTATGCAATGTCATATATAAAATAATCACAAAGGTAATTGCTGAGCGGCTAAAACCTATTCTACATAACATTATCTCCTCAAAGCAAGGAGGTTTTGTAGAGGGTAGATAGATCTTGGATGGTGTGGTTCTAGCTCAATAGGCAATCCATTCAATGCAAACATCTGATAATAGAGGAATGTTCATAAAATTAGATATGTCAAAGGCTTATGATAGGGTGGAGTGGAGGTTCTTGTCAAAGATGATGGTAGCATTTGGTTTCTCTTAGGATTGTATAGAATGGGTCATGAGTTGTGTTTCTACTCTGACATACTCAGTGTTAATCAAGGGTCTTCCCTTGCAATCGTTTGGAGCTACTCGAGGCCTTCATCAAGGAGATCCTTGCTCTCCGTATATTTTTTTCATATTCGCTGAAGGATTGGGTAGAATCATCTTGAGGAGAAGACAACAAGGTTTGCTAACATGTATCAAGGTGGGTGAGGAAGTTTTGACTCACCTACAGTTTATGGATGACAAAGGATTGGTGGGAGTGGCCAGCTTCAGGGAAGCAAGAATGACTAGAGATACACTTAACGTCTACCTTAGGGCTACAAACCAAGTCATCAATGATAAAAAAATCAAAGTGATATTTTTCAATATTGATCGAAGGCTTCAGGACAAAATTTTAGAGATCTTGGGATTCACAAGGACTTCTTTCCTAGTGGTATACTTGGGGGTCCCTTTGCATTTTAAAAAACTAAAAATATATATCTGGAGGAATATTTTGGACCGTATCAAGGACAAAATTAATAATTGGTCTTACAAATGGTTAAGCTATGGGGGTAGATTAACTTTTTTACAATCAGTCATTCAGGCCATGCCAATTTATAAATTTTCTATCCTTGATGCCCCACATACCATATGGAAAGAGTTGGATAAGATGGCTAGAGATTTTTTATGGGAAGTAGTAAAAGGAGAGAGGAAATGGGCCTTAGTAGGTTGGGAGAAATTAAGTAAACCCAAGGTAAAAGGAGGTTTGGAACTGAGAAGATCAAAGTTAAATAATAAAGCTTTGGATGGAAAGCTTTATTGGAGGTGGATTTCCCAACCAACTTATTTATTTAGTAGAATATTAACTAGTAAATATTTGGGATAGGTAAACCCAAATGAGAGGGTTTGTTTCTCTTTGGATTTTAATGGATCCTTAGTGTGGCAGACTCTCAAGTTAGGATCTCAGGTGGTAAAATATGGATTATTTTGGAAAGTGGGGAGAGGGAAGAAGGCGCAATTTTGGATAGATTCATGGGATCAATACCCACCTATCACTATTGAATTTCTTGAACTGCAACCAATAAAAATAGCCATAGAAACCAGGGGTGGATCCAAATTAAAATTTATTTCAACACTAGTTAGTTAGGGGATTATAATTTTAAGCAGTTTAAGAAGTTGGATGAGTGGCCAATTTCAATCCCTCCGGATTTGACACCCATCATGACTAAAATCTTGGTAGAAATATTTCTCATAAGTAGAGATGAGGAGGATGAATTATATTGGGGCTATGGGAGCCTTGGTGTCTACATAGTGAATGATGGATATGATAAGATCCTTCTAGAGTCTCCTCCTCATACATATCAGGTTGAGGATTGGAGAAATATTTGGCAGTCCAAGGGTTGGCCGAAAGTAAACTTTTTTTCCTGGTAGTTCATGCATAATGGAATTATTACTTTTGATAATCTCAGATGTAGGGGAATAATTGGTCCATCTCAATGTGTTTTATGCTACAAGAGTGAGGAAACATTTGATCACTTGATGTTTGAGTGCCCATTCACATGCCAGATCTAGGAGTGATGGTTTTTATATTATAAAATTCAAGTTAATGGTGATTTGAATTGGATTAATATTTGGGAAATATGGAAGAGGGGTATATTTAAATTTAAAGCTCTTTGTATTGGTTGGGATCTTGGATTAAACTTCATTTAGTGGCAAGTGTGGTTGGAGAGAAATGCCAAAAATTTTAGAGAAACTTTTTCTTCTTTATATGGAGTTTGGCAGGTCATTTGGAGCAAATTCACAAAAAATGTGGTAGTCTACACTAAAGAGGAAACTCAGGTTGTTATTGGGGTAATGGAGAAGGAATTTTAAGTGCAAGAAGGGTAGGAAAGAGATATTTGGAAACCACCCCCATAAGGTTGAATTAAAATTAATACTGATGGAGCTACAAAAGGCAATCTGAGTAGAGATGGAATTTGAGTGGTTTACCGGAATCATGTTGGAATAGTGCTCTATTGGGAACTGCAAGGCTTGGTAAGAGCCATAAACAATGAAGCAGAAGAATTAGCTATCAAATATTCTTCTATTTGGACAGTAAAACAAGGTCACAGGAGGATAATCCTAGAATGAGATTCTAAAATAATGGTTGGAGCTCTAGATTGTATGAGGAAATTTGATTTGAAAACATGGAGGTTGAGTATTCTTATCACTCAAATTAAGGAATTATGGAGGAAATTGATGATGTGATTTCAGTTTATGTAAGTAGAGATCTAAATAAAGTGGCAGAATTCCTAGATAAGATGAGTACTGAGAAGGAGGTAGGGGTTCAATGGCACAATGACATGGCTATTGAGGATGAGATGATTAGGCAGGTTGGTGAGAAAATCCAATGCTTAGCTAATTTGTATAACCATTCTAGAAATACTATTTAGGATATTTGTGCTTCAATGTAGATCTTTTTTTATAGTTGTAAATAGGTGAACAATCATTGTAGAAATATGGTTTAAGATATTTGGATCCAATGCAAATATTATTTTACTATTGTAAACATGTGTTCTCTTTGGCTAAGGTTGGGAAAAGTCTCATCCCAACTTGTAAATTATCTTTTTTTTAATACAAAATTTTCAAATTATTTTTCAAAAAAAAATAACCCTTCAAAATGGCAAATTACAGCATAGTGACTAGTCACTACACCTATCAAAGGCAAGCACAACCCTATTTTTACAATATTGATTCTTAGTTTGAATTGGTTAAGACTTTATTTTTGCTATTTATCTAGAGAAAAACCCACTCTCAATATGGTCAGGGCTTACATAATTTATAATATAAAGTTATTTGTGTTTATAATTTCCATTACGTAGTAAAAATTAATAGGTTAGGTTGTCTTATTTATAATTTTTAAGAGTAGTCAAATAATGACTATAATTGGGTACTAATGGATTGAGAAGCAAGACGAAAGGTCAATCTTATTCAACCATGTTGTACAATTACATACAATGAAAATACCTCTTGATATTCTAAGAGACTCTTGGTACTTTGGAAACTAGATTGTCTATTTACATTCTATCTTTTTAAATATTTCCTAAATAATGTAATACTAATTATATAATATCCCCCTTATTACATTATTTGGTATACAAAGAGAATTGCAAAACAATTCAAATTTGACACATCCAAGTGCTTTTGTGAAAACATGCGTAAGTTGATCTTCGATGGAAATGTACTTGAGTTGCATCCGATGCTTCTAACATATTATCAAATTGAATGATATTGAGCTTCAATGTTTTTTATCCTTTCATGAAATACTAAATTCTTGATCAATTTTAGGACACCTTGATTATCATAATTCAACAAAGTTGGTTGTTTTTTGCACACACCCATATCTGACAATATGCTTTCTAACCAAATTGCTTCACATGTAGCTCCTTATGTAACATAATATTTTGAATCTATGGATGATAATGCCACTGAATGTTCTTTTTTTCTATGCCACAAGACATGTCTAGATCATAGATGAAACATTTATTTAAATGTTGATTTTTTTTCATCTATAGATATTGTATAGTTTGAGTCTATTTATCCCTAAAGGAAAAAGTTAACATTCTTATTATATTATAGGTAGGGTTATGCATAGTGGTGAAAATTCGCCATTTGGGCAAAAAGTAGCATTTTCAAAAATTCAAATTTGTAAAATTTGGGGGACCTAGATGTCGGCCATTTAGCCAAAAATTTTAGGACAAATAAATTTTAGGTGTTGGTTCACCGTGCTTTGATAAGAGTATCATGGTTATTTTTAAAAATTCACAAGCAATCCCGCCTAAATAGAGTACCCTTTTCACCCTAAAATTTTAAAATTTCTAAATTATCCCTCCCAACTCGCCAAGTATACCTCTATATATAATTAACACCCTAGGGATACATTTTTATTTTTGGACCTTGTTCTACGAATCTACACCCGATGAATATACCGACACAGTTCTGCACAAGATCGAAACCTATTCTACGATCGACCATCACTAGTTCTACAACCGGATGAAACCTCTTCTACAACCGGTCGGAACCACTTCTATAGCCGGATCCTATTCTACAACTGATCAAAACCACATTGCATCCGAATCCTGCTCTACAACCATTCGAAACCATTTCTGTAGTCAGATCCTATTCTGCAACCATTCGAAACCACTTCTACAATATGACCCTATTCTACAACTAGACGGAACCACTTCTACAGTCGGACCCTATTTTACAATCGTTCAAAACCACTTCTATAGTTGGAACCTATTAAGCAATCGAACAGAACCACTTTCACAACCAAAACTAACTTTGCAACTGGAAGAAACCATTTTGCAAGAAGTTCGTGTTCTGCAACCAGTTGAAACCACTTCTACAATCGAAACCATTTTTGCAACCAAAACCTATTCTGCAATCGGCCAAAACCATTTCTACAATCGAAATATTTTTTAACCATATTCTTTTCCGCATCGGTCCTATTTCTACACTAGGTACTCTGTCACTACTCTGCTTGCCATATTTTTCTCTATTTTGCCATGTTCTGCATGTTATCCCTTGTTTTCTCTATTTTTGTTAAAAATATTTGAATATTTATGAATAGGTGAACCGAAGACATTGTGATTCTCTATTTCTAGTCCATTTTGTACCATAATATTATATTTTTGACATGTATATTTAATGATTTTTTAATCATGTTCTGCACCACACCAATATCCGAGCCCTCTTCTGCATCCGGATGGTCATTGCTCTGTTCCCATGTTTTCTCTATTTTGCCCTGTTCTGAATGTTTTAAAACTCTTTGATTCTTAGTTTCTATTTAAATATTTTTTTCCTTGCTAAGATTATACATGTGTAAATACTTTGGTTCTCTAAAGATATATTGATGCTCTATTTCTCCGAACACATTTTGATTCTTTGTTTCTAGACCATTTTGTGCTATAATATGATATTTTTCGACATACGTATCACCAATTATTTTTTGCATAAAGAATATTTTTCTTAAATTAATTTCAATTTGAATGTTAATTACCTTTGTGCTCTTGTCAGTTAAAGTGCTCTCACTAGAAAATGAACTAGTGGCATAAAATAATAAAATCACAATAAATAATGGCAGGAAACAAGTATGTATAATCTACCACCCAAAAATTTATTTATTCTAGTTACAATATGTACACCCTACAGAAAGTACACCATCTTCAACATTTTATTACTCTACTAAATTGAAAAACATTTTTTCTTACAAGTAAAATATCACCCAGTGATGGAAAGAAGGGGGCCAAATCTTCTTCTGAAAAGACTATCCTCAAATATTTTAGCCAAACTTCAAAATGCAATGAGCCAATGACATCCATGCAAATTCAAGGTACAAATGATTTTTACTTCCCAGTATGTGCTTGATTGACGATATGAATATTTTTTCTGTATATGTTTTTATCCAAGAATGATAAAAAATATTATGGTATGCTACTATGCAGAATACCTTGTCGATCCTGATATGCCTCCACTTGAAGATATTCCCCAAAAAGAGATGCCTTCTAATGAAAATCCCCTTGACAATGACATCCAACAAACACTTGAAAACAACCCTCAAAATGACATCACAATTGAAAATGAAAGTGATAAATCAAAATCATTACAAGCTTCATATGAATCTTCAAGCAAAAAGTCCAAAAAAAGAAAAGTGTCTAATTGGATACTTGGAAGGGGATTTAAGAATGAATGGGCAGAAATATTTCCCTAGCTTGAGCCTATCATAACTGAGGATAACTAAATCGATGAAAAAGAATGTAGATGCAAAATTTGTAGTTGGAGACTTGGTAAGGATCATAGGCTGCAAAACAAGATTGATACAATTGAAAAATATGTTGGCAAAGCTTATGTAAAAGTTATAAAAATTAATGGTGAAGTTAGTAAAGAAGTTAAGTGGAAGGATGCATCATAATGTATGCATTTAAGATATGCTATAGAATATGACAATCACTTAAAGAAACAACAATATCTTGTTGAGAAAGGTGGAACAATTGCAACTCAATTTCATAAAATTTAGAAGACTATTTTAGCTTCAAAAAGTATGTAGTTTATCGTTGTTTATAATATTCTCAAGAAAGGTAGACCAATGTCTGATTTTATTGATTATAAGTAGCTATTACACCTATTTAATGTGCAAAACCTTCCTAGTTCTCATTGGTCAGACCGAAGTGGTTGGGAAATGGTAAAATTTCTAGCTTTGGTTGAGAAAGAAGACCTAAGGGAACAAGTAAAACTTGCCAGATTCATTTCACTTTCTATTGATGAGGTAATAGTTGTGGACAACACATCTTGGATTTGCATGCATGTGTACACATTTCAAAATCATATTAGAAGGCCTATTTTGTTGGGAATACATAAGATGTTGGAAAGTTCAAATGCAAAAAATATTTATAATGTTGTTGTCAATAGTTTAAAGAATATTGCGGGAATGAATGATATAGACATAGCAACAAATTTAATTTGCGTTGGAGCTGATGGAGTTGCTATTATGCAAGGTCACAGGTCTGGTCTTTGTGTTCGACTCCAAACCACAGTTACCCCATATATGATTCCCATTCATTGTATGGCTCATAGAGTGAATCTTGCATATAAAATCGTGAGCACATTTTCAAATGTTGCTAATGTGGAAAACCTTATTTGTGAAATTCATTCTTATTTCTCATTAAGTCCAAAAAGGTTTGCAGAGTTTCAACAATTTGCACTAGGAGTTACAGAAGGAAAAAAATTGTTAAAATATGTTGATACAAGATGGATTTCACTGTATCAACCTGCTTAGAGAGTTTTTGTAGAATATCAATCATTGACGGGGTTTATGCATGCAAATCACAGGATAGTTGATAAGGCAAAAGATATGTTGTTCCATTTGACTGACTTGGAAATACTTTTGACCTTATGTGGTATTCTTCCAATGTTACAAGAAATGAATAGATTAATTAATCTTGCACAAGAGAGGTCCATCTATATCGTTGATTTTATGAGGATGAGAAAACAAATATGCGTGCTTATTGATACATTATATGTATCTAAAGCAGATTTTACATAACCTTTGCTTGATAGTTGGTATACATTGATAAACGTGAACAATCCAAAAATATTTTTGAATTTTGACATCAATGATCATCTTTGTATTAATATTCATGGAAATATGGTACCTATTTATTGTTTTGAAAAGCAATCAAGTATAGTTGTGGAATATTTTGAAGAAGTTCCTGTAACACATAATAGATTTCATGTTATTATACAAAAAACAAAGTGTGATTTGTCAAAAATAGCAAAATATTTGATAGGTGAGATAAGAGATCAGTTTTAGAGAGATGAGTTGCTCGAGGCCATGGGTGTGGTTAACCCTATGTTTTGGGGACCTTGTACTAAATATAATTCTACAAATGAGTTTTTTATTAAATATATGAGTAATTTCATTAACCATTTCAATAAGAGTGTGGAATTCAATGGTGTTGAAATAAAAGGTATACTCAACAATGATCTTTTGAAAGAATAGTCATCGCATTTTGTAAGAACAATGGTTGTGCAAACATCACTTATGATAGGTGTCCATGAGATTGGTTCCATTGCACATTTGTGGCAAAAATTATATCCAAGCACAATCTTACAAGATACAATAAGTGAATACTTTTTTTTATATGAATTATGTGAAACAATGATTTTGGGGTCAGTCAAATATGAAAGAGTTTTTAGTGCACTTTATTTTGTTAAATCTAAACTCCGCAATAGACTCGACAAAAATTTAGAAAATTGTTTAATAATTTATGTGTCTTCATATCATTTGGATAAATTTTTGTATGATAGAGCTTTGGTACACTAGAGTTCCCTAGAATACAGAAGAGGAACGTCGAATATGATCGATAACTACGATGATGATGCTTTCAGTGATCAGATGGTGGAGACACATATTTTTGCTATGCTTCATAATGATTCTGGACAAGCTAATATGTTTTAGCTACCATAATGATAATTATTCCATGATTTCATTGATATTGATAAACACAATATTGTATTGATTACACAAATTTCATAGAATATTTCACAATATTGTTCCAGATTTATAAGATTTCACAGAATTATTGTTTTATATCACATTATTGTTTTAAAAATTGTATGCTTATGTCTTGGTCTCTCAACTCTCTTCATTGATAAATATTTATGTTTCATGTTTTATATTTTATTATTGGTATATTAATGTTGATCTATAATGTTATCTATAATGCTTTTGTTGTTTGAGATGAATGTAGTGAACAACATTAGCCAGAAATAAACTAAAATTGTAACACAAATTTATAAATGCAAGAAAACTATGAATGATGGAAAACACAAAATGAGAAAATGTCATTATCATTAGTTTGAATAGAAACATATTACATTGTACAAAATTGTTGACTATAGTCAACTTGATAGCATATTACATTTTCAAACATTTGATTGGTGCTTTGTTGCTTCACTATCGATTGGAGTTGTCGTTTCTTTTCCTTTGTCGGCATTTGTGATACTCTCTTTTAGTAGTGCTCCAACTTTGACCAGGTTTTCACGTACTTTCAAAATACTCGACACCAATGTTGATTCTTCTTTTTTTTTGGTTCTTCAAGTTTGTTGGAAGTGTTTTCTTTGTTTTCTCAAGCACCATTTTCGTATCTTCTTTGAGCCTCTCCTTGATATATTTTTTTAAACGATTATTTTTTGATATTTTTGCTTGCATTTTCTTTTTTATTTCCATTGACATCCATGCTCTTAACCTGTGTTTTTAAGTGTTCAAAATTTTACTGCAAAAACAAATTGAAAACATAATTCAAAAATGTTATATTGAAATTATTACATACTATCAAGAAATATAAAAATTTCATTGCAATAGAAAATTGAAACATAAAAAATTTTCTTACCTCAGCCATATCCCTTGTAGCCTCAGCAACTACAACTTTGTCCTTATCATAAGCCCATTGGTTATAAAATGCTTGAGCTTTGGCATTAATGTTATCCAATATACCAACAACATTTAAAACTTTGTCGTCATAAATAAAATCAGACTTAAATGATCCTAATGTGGCTTGTTTTAGAAGGCCATCAAGATTTTTTGGTTCAAATTGAACCAAAGAATAAAGATAATCTCTTTTTACATAATTTTTATATCGGGTATTAATTTCCCTTATAAGGATTTTTACCCGATATTTCCATTCCTTCATTTCATGCAAATCTCTTGAAGAACACAAGCTTATACTGAGAGGGGGGGTGAACAATATAGCACCCACTTTTTACTTTCTTTCCAAACCAATATTAATTAGTGTCCTCAATTTCAATTACCAAATACAGCAGGGTGCATTAATAACATAGACAACAATAGTAAGCAAGTGCACAAATCACCACACATAATTGAGACACAAGATTTAATGTGGTTCTCCCAATGTGGGGTAGTCCACAAGATAATCTCTTTATAATATTTCACAAAGAAATAGGGATACTTATCCCAATACAAATGATTACTTTGATTTGCTCGAAGCTAGGTTGTCCTAATTTTTCTCAGGTGGGCTTCACTGATTTGCTCAGCTAGGCTTTCCACTGATTTGCTCAATTAGGCTATCCATTGATCTGATCAGCTAGGAAATCCATTGATCTACTTAGCTAGGCTATCCACTGATCTTCTCAGCTATGCTATCCACTGATCTGCTCATCTAGGCTATCCATTGTTATGCTCAACTAGGCTATCCATTGATCTGCTCATCTAGGCTATCTATTGATCTACTCAAATAGGTACTCCACTGATCTGCTTAGCTAGGCAACTGGTGTTGATGAGTTTTTTTGTTTCTATTCTATATTTTTCACTACTCATAGATCTACCTCAATGCCTTCTCACAAGGCTCAAACAATCCTACTCATATGCTATCCCAAATCTATCCTCAAAGCCTTCATAAAAGGCTCAAGCAATGATGCTCAAATGATGTCCCAAATTTTTCCTCAAAGCCTTCACAAAAGTCTCAAGCAATGATGCTCAAATTTTGTCCCAAATATGTCCTCAAAGCCTTCACAAAAAGGCTCAAGCAATGATACTCAAATGTTTTCCCAAATCTATCCTCAAAGCCTTCACAAAAGGCTCAAGCAATGATTCTCAAATGTTGTCCCAACTCTGTCCTCAAAGCCTTCACAAAATATTCAAGCAATGATACTCAAATGTTTTCCCAACTCTGTCCACAAAGCCTTCACAAAAGGCTCAAGCAATGATGCTCAAATGATGTCCCAAATCTGTCCTCAAAGCCTTCACAAAAGGCTCAAGCAATGATACTCAAATGTTGTCCCAACTCTGTCCTCAAAGCCTTATCAAAGGCTCAACCAATCATGCACAAGTAGCACTCAAATATCAACCACAAATCAATGAAGGCAAGGCTCAATGATGAACTCAATAATGAATGGAAATTTACTCTTCAATGAGTAACAACAATGATCCACAATGATCTCAACAAAGTGTGACAAATACTCTCTCAAATGGATGAAAACAATGCTCAACAATATACTCTCAAATGTATGGCAAATGAGCTCTCTAATGAAAACATCTCCAAGCAGTAATAATGAGGACTTCAACAAACCAAGGACAATCTCCACAAGTAATAGCAATAGGTTCTTAACAATATCTTCCTCATGCATTGTCAATAAGCTCTCAAGAAACAAGTACAACTCCCTCAAGCAAAGAGCTCTCAAATAGCCAACAATGATCTCCTCAAATGAAAGACAAATGTATCCACAAGTGACTAGAAAATGATCTCCTAAATGGTCTCAAATAGAGGTAATATACTCAACAAGTAACCAATAATACTCTCCTCAAATAAATGGCAAAAACCTCCTTAATAGTGGCAATACTCTCAATGAACTCCACTAAAGCAATTATGAACTCAAGCATCAATTTTATCCATAAAAATTATTTTCTAATCCATCCACTTCCTCTCAATATTCAAGGCACATAATCAAGCAATTTGTCTTCAACTTCAAACCCTAACTCATGTGCATGTATTCTAACTCAATGTAGCAATTAACTAGGTCTCAAGTTCCTAGTTTAATTTCATAATCAAACCATGCACTAGAACATATACATGTTCAACACTTTACAACCTTATAACTCCCTAAATTCATTAACATAAACAACAAGCACCTATGCTTTTATTTATTTTTTTTCACACCTTATAACTCCACAAGTACACACAATAAATTTCAATTATTTAATTCAACACCTTATAACTCCCTAAATACACATAGCAATAAAAAATAATATCTCAACATCTTATATCTCCCTAAGCACACACAACAATAATTTATTTCCAAAAAATACCTTATGACTCCCTAATTTTGGTGGAAATTATTTTAATGCACCACAACTTTGGAAATATCAACTATTACCATGCACTAAAGATAAATACCTTTTTATAAAATTCATAGCCTCTACAACCTTTGAAATTGTTAAAGTCTTTGTAAAAATTGATGCGCCTTTACCACCTTCGAAATCATCAACATTTTACCCAAAAATCAATGCGCCTTCACACCTTTATGGGAGTCGAACTCTGTTCCTCCTTGCTTGCACTGTGAAGCGCTTACCACTTGAGCACTAGCCCAAGTTGGGATTTAATCCCAAACACTTCCTTTAATCTCTGCACTCGGCTATCAAAATGAAATAAATCTCTCACAAAAAAAACTTTTGCTTCTGGTAGGATTCGAACATAGACCTCTCATGTGCAAAGATGATGCCCTGCCAACTGCGCTACGCTGTCCATGACATCAGTTCTAGAAGCTTCTGATTTTGTATTTGCCCTTGAGTTCAATATATTTTTTTCCTCTGCGTTGCCTCCCTTTGACGACTCTCTCTCATGTGCTAATTATTCTCCTATATCCGCAATGTTATCTGGTCACTGAACAGATGCAGAATAGGATCTGATTCTACATCGAATGCATAATGTGATCTGATTTGAGATTGAATGCATAATATGGTCCAATATTTTAATGGAAGTAGAAAAAGGTCTGATTTTGAGGTGGTGGGCTTCATGTAGAATAAGGTCTAGTTCAACTGCCATGTGTCACACGTTCATTCAACAACACCACATGTCTAATATAATGTTACCACGTGTCAACCCTGTTTCCTCAATCTATAAAATGGCATCGACTGCCATTTTTTCCATTTCATTTCTACGACTACAAAAACTAGAGCTAACCTTTCTAATAAACCTTTTGATTCCCAATATTTTTTCTTTGACTTCCAAATTCTTGCGATGGCCACCCCTTTGACCCCTGCACCAAATTTCAAGAATTTTGCTTGCTCTTTGATTTTAGATTTGATCACAACCCCAGGGATGGACTTTAGGTGGCTCAATAACATAGGTTTGACAACCCTTGTTTCAATGCCACAATTCAGAATAGATAAAGTCCTCCTACAACATATAATTGTTGGTTATGACTATGATAGGGCTATGATGAGAATTAAAGTACAAAATAGAAATTTACTTTTAACCATCACCCCTATAGATATTAACAGATTGATAGATCTTCCTTTCATTGATAGATATTAACAGAATAGTGATATTATTTTTGGTCAATGCCCTTTTATAGATTGAGGAAATAGGGTTGACATGTGGTAACATTATATTAGACATACAGTGTTGTTGAATGAATGTGTGACACATTGCAGTTGAACTAGACCTTATTCTACATGAGGCCCACCACCTCGAAACCAGAACTTTTTCTACTTCCATTACAATATTAGACCATATTATGCATTCGATCTCAGATCGGATCACATTGTGCATCCAATGTAGGATCAGATCCTATTTTACATTTGTTCAGTGACCAGATCATATCGTGCACCCGGTCTAATACTAGGTCATGATATGCACCCGATGGGTGATTAGATCATATTATGTATCCGATCAGTGGTCGAATCATGTTATGCTTTCGATCTGAGACCGAATAATATTTTACATTCGGTTTGAGACTGGATCATAGTTTGCATCCGATCTGATATTGGATCATATTATGCATCCAGTATGATACCGGATCATAGTACACATATGGTCCAAGATCGAATCATAGTTTACCGGATCATAGTTCACATCTGGTCCAAGATCGAATCATAGTTTACATCTGGTTCAAGATCGAATCATATTATGCATTCGATCCATGACCAAATCATATTATGCATCTAGTCTGTGACCGGATCATCGTTTGCATCCAGTCCATGACCGGATCTTATTATGCATCTGGTCCATGATTAGACCATATTATGCATCCGATCTGAGGTCAGATCAAGATTTGGAAAGTGGTCGATGTCGCCAAACTCATTTTTCACCTAGTCCAGTCAAACTTTGAAATTCACCATTTTTTGCCAATTTTTTTTGAAAAATTAAGGTCATTTGCCATGCCATCATACATGCAGTTGGCCAGGATTCACTGGTTTTTTGCAATAGATTCACAATTTTTTTACAAGTACCTTTCAGGTCCTACCTCTTATGCATAACCTTGATTATAGGACATATTGTATTATAGCACAAACATAATATGGTATCGTCTTTGTATCTTTCCAATGACTCTCCTTAGGATCCCACATGAATATTGAAATATTACTTATTGTAAAATTGATGTCAATTCTAGTCTTTGTCAGATGAGTAGATACTTGAGGTGATTTATCATATCTAGATAGTTGTAACCCTTGCTCCATTGGTGTTGTCTTAGGTTTACAATATATCATCCTATATTTTTCTAGTAAGATCTTGGCATACTTTGTTTATGTGACTATAATATGATTCTTCCTTTTCCAAACTTCTAATCCAAGAAAATAGTTTAGAAGCCCAAAATCTATCATGTCAAAATTGAAGAGAAATAACACCTCGATGTGGTTTTTTATTCAAGTTATTAACTTACAGGTTGTAGGTGATGATGTCTACAACAATGTCTGCTTTATCCTCTGAAATTCAAAATTTTGAAGGCGGGAAAGCTCAAATTCAAAATTCTGGAAGGAAGGAAGTTGTTGTTGGAATCCATCCTGATGTTGTCACCTTTCCTTCATCCAATGTGCCTATGGATATTCTTTTCCTTGGATCTATCAACCATGTTTTTGGGTCTCCTTCTGGACCTGTGCAGAGATCTCTTGCTCCTGGTGATAGTTTTGGCCTCTCCTCTATGCAAAAGGACTCTGTTACAAAAAAGGATTCTGCTAATCCTTTGCCTGCTGCTAACTTAAAACCTCTTCCTACGACCGAGGGTGTTCCTTCTATTTGGGCTGATGATGTCCCTCCTCGTTGGGATGAAAATACCCTCAAGCCAACTTTCGCTAATGTGTTGGGCCATCCTTCTTCCCCTTCGGCTGCTTCCTATCTTCCTTTCGAGGTGTCGGGCAACAGGGTGAAAATTCCTGCCAGTATTGCGAAACAATTCATTGTCGAGGAATCTGTTTCCCTGGTCGGCAAAGTGGTGGGCGGTAACCCTAGCCTTGACGTCATTAGGCACTGGGCTATTCCTAGATGGAAGGTTAGAGGGTCTCTTCAAATTGTTGGTCTTTCCAATGGGTTCTTTGGTATCAGGCTTAATGCCAGTGAGGATGCTGACTTTATCCTCTCCGATGGACCTTGGTTCATTGGCTCTAAAAGTGTCTTCTTGAGGAAGTGGGCCCCTGATTTTGACCCTGACTCCTAGAGCATTAACCTTGCTCCTATTTGGGTCAAACTTCCCAATCTCCCCTGGCACCTGTGGTGTGAGTCTGTCTTCAAATCAATTGCTTCCACAATTGGAGACCTCCTTCTGATCGACAGGGTCACTCTTTCAAGGTCAAGAATGCATGTTGCTCGCCTTTGCATCAATGCTAACCTTGCTTCTACTTTACCTACCTTTGTGGAGCTGGAACATGGGTCTTACCTTCTTAAGCAGGCTATTGTATATGAAAATAAGCCTCCTTTCTGCATTCACTATCAAACTCAAGGTCACTTGCGGGCACAATGTTCTTTGTTCATCAAACAGACTGCCCCTACTGATGTTGTGTCGGGCCCCAACCATGATAAAGGAAAGGAAACTTTCACTCCACTCAGAAAGGACAAAAGGTGCTTCCTTCCTACTAAAGGAGTTGTCTACAGACCAGTCAAAGATCTTCGGCTCAAAGAAACTATGGACAACATTCCCCTCAACACTCTCCCTAGTGACAAAGGGGAACTAGCCTCCATTCCAAATTCCAATGCTAATGAGGTTAGTCTCTTTGCCTTTCCTAATCAATTTCAAATTCTGGGTAAAATAAATCCTGAGGATGACTTGGAGCAAGTTGTTGGTGAGATGAATCCCGAAGATAATTGTTTGAATGAGATTTTTGATAACCTCATTCCTGAATCTAAATCTATTCATAATAGCCCTTCTCCTATCATGGAAATTCAGGCTATTTTTGAGCCCTCTCAGGCTAAGAATTCCCCCCTTGATGCTTTCAATCCTGACCAGCCTTTGGTGGACATCATATCTACCTCCATTTCCTCTCTAGAACCTTCTAGCCCTGTTGTCCAAAATATTAGTCCTAAAATCACCAGAAGTCATAAAAAATCCCCAATTGATTGTAGCATGGAGAAAAAAAGAGGGAGACCTTCAAACTCTGATCACTGGAAACAAGGAACCAATGAAGATATTGCTAATGGTGTCCAAAAGACATTGTTTTCCACAGGCATAATTTCTAAGGAAGATCCAAAGTGCACCAAACCTCCCCAACCATCTGGAAAGGGAGGCAAAAAAGTCACAAAATATTCTAAATGAAGATCCTCTCATGGAATGTGAGAGGCCTTAATGGCTTAGCTAAACAAAGGATAGCTAAATCATTAAGGAAAGAAATAAGACCCACAATTTTTGCCATCCAAGAAACAAAAATCAAAGAACCGCTTGAAAATCAGATATGTAACCACATCTGGAAATACAGTAACTATGTTGCTTGCAAAGCTAATGGTGCTTCTGGAGGCCTCTTATGTCTTTGGAATCCTAACTTGGTGGAAGGAAATATAATCCACTCTTCTGATGAGATGATGAGCATTATTTTCTTTGATAAAGACAGTGATTCTCCATGGGTCCTAACCAACATTTATGCTCCTAATTCCATCACTGGTAGGGCTCATTTGTGGAACAACCTGATTGATGTCCGTAAGGCTTTTGCTAATATCCCTTGGATTTTAGTTGGTGATTTCAATACTCCTTTATTTCCTTCTGACAAGAAAGGGGGAACTGTCTCTTATTCTAAAAGCATGGAGGATTTTTAGGAATTCTTAAGTAATATTAATCTTATGGATGTTAATCTCAAAGGAAATCAATTCACCTGGTCAAACAGAAGGTGCGGATCCCAGCTAATCCAGGTTAAACTTGATAGAGTTATTTTTTCCCAGGAAGCCATTAACATTTGGGGAGATGCAAATCTTCAATCATTACTCAAAATTGGTTCTGACCACAGTCCTATTCTCCTTGACACCTGCAATCCTAAGCTTTTCAAAACTCCTTTCAGGTTTGAGTCTATGTGGATGCTTCATCCTGATTTTAGAGAAAGGATTAAACAGTGGTGGCAATATAATGCTCAAGGAACTCCTTTTGTTTTGGCTCAGAAATTGAGATACATCAAAGAGAACCTAAAAATCTGGAACAGGGATGTTTTTGGCAACCTCTTCCAAAACAAGCAAGACATCATTAACAGGCTGGACATAATAGAAAGAGAAAGGTAGGAAAAAGGGGACTGTTCAGGGGAGATCAAAGAAATTGAAAGGAATTTACTGTCTCAATATCATAATATCCTTCAGTGTGAAGAGATTTTTTGGAGACAGAAATCTCGTGATATCTGGTTAAAAAAAGGAGACTCTAACACAAAGTTTTTTCATATTTCTACATTAAGACATCACAGCCACAATAGAATCAAAGAAATTTGCAAGCAGGATGGCAACATGGTGAATGATATCAAAGAAATCAGAACTGAAGGTCAAGCCCATTTTTGGAATCTTATGCAAGAGGAACAATGACACAATTCTAGAGCTGCCAGAGATTTCTTTCTTCAATTCATCCCCAAGCTCATAACTGATGATATCAACAACAAGCTAAATGCAACACTTTCTGATGATGAGATAAAGGCTGCCCTTTTTTCAATGAAACCTGACAAAGCTCCGGGACCTGATGGGTTTCCTCCTAGATTCTTTCAATCCTTCTGGGATGTTGTTAGTGAGGATGTGTGCAAAACCATCAGAGAAATTCAAAGCTCCAAGTCTGTTCCCAGAGGCTTCAACTCAAATTTTATTGCTCTCATACCTAAGATCCCCAATGCTTCCAGTTTTAATGATTTCTGGCCCATTAGCCTTTGCAATGTCATTTACAAAATTTTAACCAAAGCAATGGCCATCCGTATGAGAGATGTCATGTCGATCATCATAAAAAAATGCCAAGGCAGCTCTGTGAAAGGCAGATCCATCCTTGATGGCATTATTTCTGTCCATGAAGCTATTCATTCAAGTTCCTGCAACAAAAAGGTAGCCTTTCTTCTCAAGTTAGATATGAACAAGGCCTATGATCGACTAAATTGGGATTTCCTTATTGCCATTCTCAACAAGTTTGGGTTTCACAATGAGTGGGTTTCACTTGTCAAAGGGTGTATATCCTCCGCTTGGTTCTCTATTCTTATTAACGGCTCTCCAGCTGGCTATTTCCATAGTAGCAGAGGTCTAAGACAAGGAGATCCCTTATCTCCTCTTCTCTTCATCATTGTTGTTGAAGCTCTAGGCAGATCCATTTTGGTAGCCAGGGAGGTAGGTCTTATTTTTGGCATTCAGGTTACTTCACAATGCAGTCCTATTACTCATCAACAATTTGTTGATGACACCCTTTTGTCCACCTTTGCCTCTGTCAATGAAGCCTCTATCATCAAACGAATCCTCATCCTTTATGAAGCAAGTGCTGGCCAAAGGATCAAATTTCAAAAAAGCAAATTGTATTTCCTTAATACTCCATTGAGAAGACAACATTTGATTGCTAACATTCTCTAGTGTCCCATTAGTTCCCTGCCTTCCTCTTACCTTGGAATGCCTCTTTTCAATGGAAGTGTCAAGGATAATCTTTGGGATAATGTCATTGAAAGACTTCAAAAGAAATTGACTACGTGGAGAGGTAATCTCCTCTCCCAAGCTGGAAAAATCACCTTAACTATGGCCTGCCTTCAAAGTATTCCTATTTATTTTTTATCCTTATTCAAAGCTCCAACTTCTGTTTACAGCAAAATGGAGAGAATCCAAAAGAATTTCCTCTAGTCAGGAACTGAGAACAAGCACAGATTTCATCTGGTAGCCTGGGATAAAATTTGCAAACCCAAATATCAAGGAGGTTTAGGCCTCAGATGGATATCCCATATTAATATTGCTCTCCTCGCCAAGCAAGCTTGGAGACTTATTTCAGATGAATAGGTTGACTGGGTCAAAATCTTAAAAAGGAAATATCTTCAAAATTTTGAGTTTTTGCATGGTCAGGTACCCTTCGATGGATCCAATTTTTGGAAATCAATTTGTCAAGCTCGTTCCCTTGTGCAAAAAGGAACCCGGTGGCTTCTCGGTGATGGCAACTCCATTTCCTTCTGGGATGACAAATGGCTGGGCGAGTCTCCTCTCAGTCAGATTCCTACGCTCCAAAGGATCACTAACATTACCAAGCAATGTTTTGGTCCTCTAGTGGCTCATTATATGACTTCAATTAATGAGATTAAGAAATGGAAGGAGATTAATATTCCAAATCATGAGGAGGAATATTTATGCCTAAATAACTATCTTTCCTCTTGCAGAATTCCCGAGGCTTGTTCAAAGGATCAACCTATTTGGGAGCCCACGGACTCTAGGGAATTTTTTGTTAAAACTGCTTACCTGCTCTCCATTACCAATATAGAGAATCCTTTGCCTTTCAAGCTTGTCTGGACTAAATACCTGATTCCTAAAATTGCTTCCTTCTCTTGGCTCTGCATCCAAAATCACATTTTAACCATTGAAAATCTTATGAAACGAGGCCTTACTCTTCCTAACAGATGCCATCTGTGCTTGTCCGATTGGGAGTCCACTTCCCACCTTTTTCTTTTCTGTCCTTTTTCTAGAAAGGTCATTAATAAACTTCTTCAAGTTTTTCACTTGGTTTGGGCCAATCCTCCATCAATTGTTGACCTATTTTACCAATGGCCTAATCCTTTCATAAATCCTGTGCTTAAAGGATTGTGCAAGTTTAGCCTTCAACATTTCTTATGGCAAATCTGGCTTGAACGTAATCGTAGAGTTTTCGATAAAAAAATTGTCCAACCTCAATACATTGCCAATAAAATCATCCTTTTTGCCATAGAAAATGCTCTAGCTATGCCTTTTAATCCACATCCTTGTCCTCCTTTTGAGAAAGATATCTTAAAGTCCTGTAACATCAATCTTGATGACCCCAAAAGTGCTGATATTCCCAATCCTAGAAGTAATGTTAAATGGATTCCTCCTCCTAACGGTTGGGTTAAACTCAATTTTGATGGTGCGGCCAAAGGAAACCCTAGGTTAGGGGGGCTGGCGAAATCCTAAGGGATCATCTAGGAAATCCTATTTTTTCCTATGCTGAACCTCTTGGTGTTATCACCAACCATATTGCTGAGGCCAAAGTTGTTTGGAGGGGTCTTCAATTTATCAAAACTATCCCAAGAAACATCATTGTGGAAGGAGATTCCTTAAATATCATTAACTACTTGAAGTCTTCTAAGCCTATTAGCTGGAGGATCAGATCAATTATTGAATATTGCAAGCAAATTCTTAAGCGGCAACATAATTGCATACTCCAACATGCCTACAGAGAGGCCAATACTATTGCTGATAAGCTGGCTAACATTGGGGTTCATGCCCAAGGACTATTAACATGGATAGACAGTCTACCTGCTGAGGTGGATGACATTCTTAAAAAGGACAAATGTGGATCCACGCACCCATAGGCTCTATTTCCTATTTCAATATTACCTTTTTCAAGATCCGTAAACTTTTTGAGTAACCACTCATTCCCATCATTCCAAGGTGTTTTTTCGCATGAGTTTTAATGATTTGAACCCCATGAAAGGAGAGACAACCTCAATTCTTCTTTTGTGACAATTTCAATGGTTTTACTATTGAACCCTCCTCTGATGTTAAAGGAGGGGCTACTGAAGATGAGGTTGTAGAAATTGCAAAAGATACCTGCCTTGATGGTTTGAAGGAGATTCCAAAGGTGAAAGAGACCTCGAAGGATGCAGAGAAGGATGCAATGAAGGACAATGTTTTGAATATTGATGTCCACACTTTTCTACAACCCGACGCTCTTCCTTGATGGCATTTTTTGTTGGTCCCGATCGTTGTTTTGGGTTGTTCTCCATTTCCTCTGGTTTCGTGGCATGCTGTTGGGTCTGTTCCTGCTTGTCTCCTCCTTTCTGCCTTCTGGTGTTGTTCCTTTTTGTTCCTTTGTGCTAAAGGATCATTGGTAATCCTTCAGGTTGCTTTTTGAGTGTAATGGCTTTAGGCCTTTCAGTTTTGATGAGCTTTGCTCTGTTCTTCATGTTTCTCTTTTCCTCCTCTTGTTCCTCAGAGTTCCTTTTTGTAAAAGGTGACAGGGCGCCTTTCAAATGCCCTTTTTGAATTAATATAATTAACTTACCAAAAAAAAAAATAACACCTCGATAAATGAAATCTAGAAAAACAATAATTACAAAATCAAATGAAAACAGAGAATAAGAACACATTACATAAGAATTTATCTTGGGAAACCCTTTCGGGAAAAAAATCTAGCAAGAATATTTCCTTATTGTATAAACTTGACCATCTTCAATACAATAATATTCTTTTGCTCATTTTTTGTTTGCGATTATATTTCTTGTAAATTCATTACCCCCCATTGGGATGTGTCCAAAAATTCATCATATCTACCAAACCTTCATGCAAGTGTTTTTTTATATACCAACAACACAGGAAGTTGTTTTACAATACCATGGCCATAAAACCCGAGTTCAAATATATTAACCCAAATATATTAAAAACATGGGTTCAAATATATTAACCCAAATATATTAAAACATGGGTTCAAATATATTAACCCAAATATATTAATCCATGGGTTCAAATATATTAACCCAAAACCCAACCATAATAATATGGAAAATATTCAACATATTTCCAACATTTTTCCACTTGTTAAATACTTTTCATAGGGTTCAAAAACTGCCATTGTCAACTGTTAAGGGCAACTATGCCCATAGCATAATCGATAGTTCCATGCAAGTATATGAAGATCTCTTTCATAGTAGTCTAATTTTCCTCACCTATATTGGACATATATATTTTAACTACTCCTACTACATGTGTAATATCTAAATATATTAGCTTCACATGTTACCCTTAGCCATATACTGGTAAGGTAACAAAAATAGTCCAAAAATCTACTTAAAAAAATATTGCAACTATTACTGGAGCTAACTCTAAGAATATTACACCAGACAACCACCACTAGAATCCACACCAGTCTCTTTTGGGTACAACTACACTAATTATAGTTTCTTCTTTATGTACAAGCTACACTAGTTACAATAGTTAATACTTTCCCAAAATCTTATGGTACAACCAATAAACCATATCATACATTTTTTAGCAACTTTGCAATAAAACCACTAGAATAAGCATTTCTAACCTTAAACTCTAGATCTACTACTATTGAAGCTCACCAAATCTATTGTTGTTTAAGCTCACCAGATCTACCGCTATCGAAGATCACTAGACCTACCATTTTTTAAGCTCACTAGCTCTACCACTATCAAAGCTCACCAGATCTATCACTACCAAAGCTCATTAGATCTACCAGTACTAAATCTAACTAGATCTACTACTATTGAAGTTCACCAGCTCTACCACTGACAAAGCTCACAAGATCTACCACTATTGAAACTCACCATATTTACCGTTGTTGAATCTCACCAGATTTACCATTGCTAAATCTCATCAAATCTACCACTATTGAAGCTCATCATATCTATTGCTATCAAAACTCACTGGCTCTACCACTATCAAATATCACTAGCTCTACCACTGTCAAAGCTCACCAACTCTACCTCTATCAAAGCTCACCAGCTCTACCACTATTGAAGCTCACTAGCTCTATCGCTATCAAAGATCACCAGCTCTACCATTTTTGAAGCTCACCAGATCTATCATTGTCTAAGTTCACCAACTCTATTGCTATCAAAGATCACCAACTTTACCACTACCAAAGCTCACCAGATCTACTCCAACCAAATCTTACCAGATATATCATTATCGAAGCTCACCAGATCTCTATTTGTATACTTCCTATTATTTTTACTTTGCCCAAATTCTTCCATGCACTGCTCCCACTCAAGAATTGATTTATCCTATGGTTGAAAATGTTTCTTCTCAAACCAAGCTACAACCTGGCTCTAATACCAAATTAAGAGAAATAACACCTCGATAAACAAAATCTAGAAAAGCAGTAATTGCAAAATCAAAGGAAAAACAGAGAAGAACATATTACACAAGAATTTATCCTAGAAAACCTTTAGGACAGAGATATAAGCTTCACAACCAAAAATACTTATATGACTGGGAAAGGGTTTATCCAATACTACTTCTACATTGAAAGTAGAGATATAGTAGGAACATTGTTATTCAAAGGAAATGAAGAGAAATAACACCCCAATAAATGAAATCTAGAAAAGCAGTAATTGCAAAATCAAAGCAAAAATAGAGAAGCAAAACACATTACACAAGAATTTTTCCTAGGAAACCTTTTCAAGAAAAAAACCTAGCAAGAATATATCCTTATTGTATAAACTTGATCATATTCAATACAATATTATCCTTTTGCTCGCTTTTCACTTGCGATTACATTTCTTGCAAATTCATTACCCCTTTGGGGAGTGTTCGAACATTCACCATATCTACCAAACCCTTATGCAAGTGTTGTTTTATATACCAACAACACAAGAAGGGGTTTTACAATACCATGGCCATAAAACTCGGGTTCAAATATATTAACCCAAATATATTAAAAATATGGGTTCAAATATATTAACCCAAATATATTAAAACATGGGTTCAAATATATTAACCCAAATATATTAAAACATGGGTTCAAATATATTAACCCAAATATATTAATCCATGGGTTCAAATATATTAACCCAAAAACCTGACCATATTTTTGCAAGCCATCCTTCACATCATTCTCCAACTTGTCAAAAATTCCAATGATGACCAAATCATCAACATAGAGCATAAGAATCACTATCTCATTTTCAATTTTCTTGATATAGATATTTGCATTGGAGGGAATTTTGGTGAATCTAGGCTACAATAAATGATTATTAAATTTGATATACCAAGCTCTAGGAGCATGTTTCAACCCATATAGTGACTTTTCTAGTCAATATAATTTTTGATGTTCCCTATAGTCAATGAATCCTTTGGGTTATGTCATGTATAACTCTTGTTCAAGATCACCATTATGGAAGGTATTTTGGAATCCACCTAATGAATGTTCTAATCAAACTATGCTACCATTGCAAATACTACACAAATGGTAGTCATTGTTGTTGTAGGTACTAATATCTCTCCATAATATATTCATTCCTTATGTGTTTATCCCTTCACAAAAATTCATACCTTATATTTATCAATGGATCTATCTATCTTATACTTGATTTTGAAAACCCATTTGTAGCCTAGGGGCTTCTTTCCTTCTAGTAAATCAACAAGATCCCATGTTTTTTTCTTCATTAGAGATATGTATTCTACTTCTAGGTATTCCTTCCATTGTTTTACGCTCATTTATTTCTTTATCGAGGTTGGGTCTACATTTTCATAGAATTCATCGAGCCTAAATTTACCTCCTTCCATGTATTGTTATGAGTATGTGGTCATATGGAAGTTAGATCGGGTGGTGCACCAAGATTAGGAATTTTTAGAATATTTGTGAGTTATTTTAGAGTCTTTATTTATTATGTTAGATAAATCACTATTGGTTCTACTACTAGTTCATCAACTACTTCAAACTATATTTTGGAACTTCCTCATTTGAATCAATGCTCACAACAAGAGATGTGGCATCATTATACTTCTTAGAATCATTACTGTTTATTTTAAATTCTTCTTCAAATACCACATTTATACTTATATGTATGTTCTTGGTGACTTGATCATTTAGTCGATAAGCTTTTGATGACTCATCATACCTAAAATATATACAAAGTAGATTTTTTGAATCCAACTTGGTCCTCTTTTGTTTTAGCACATGCATGTATGCCTACCAAAGACTCTACAATGTGTTATTGATGGCTTCCTCCTAGACCAAGCTTCTTTTGGTGTAATACATTAAATTTCCTTTCTTGGTGTTCTATTTTGAAGATACTTCATAGTACATACAACTTTAGCCTAATACTGCTACTCTAGACTAGCTCCTATGAGCATGCATTAAACCATTTCCATGATAGAATGATTTATTCTCTTAGCAACCCTATTTTTTTATGGAGTGTAGGCAATAGTAAGTTAATTCTTGATCCTATTTTAGATAAGAAAGCTAAAAATTATTGGATGTGTATTCCTCCCTCGACCTTATTGGAGGACTCAAATATGATGCTCAATTTCTATTTGAACAAGCTTCTTAAAGTATTGTAAATTCACAATGGCATCTAACTTGAATGGTAGGAAACATACCTACATATTCCATGAGTAGTCATCAAAAAACAACTAAAAATATCTATGTCAACCATAACTAGCTAGCATGGGTCCACACATATCGGTGTGTATGACATTCATCTATCCTCTTGCTTTGTAAATATTGAAATAAAAATATCCTTGATGTTGTTTTCCTACTAAACAACCTAAGCATACTAACATTATGGTGAAATATTAGGTAGACCTATCACCAGATGATGTTTACTTAGTTGAAGTAAGTATCTAGAACTCAAATGTCCATATCTCCTATGCCAAAGTGAGGTAGCATATGTTGTGGTAGTAGACAATGCAACATTATGATATGATATGACATCAAGGCAAACAAGCCATTCTTATAGGAACCAGTTGCTATAAGCTTACTATTTTTGTGATGAAACACCTATTTTTTCATTAACAACCCATAATTTGATTATCATATCTTCGTCTAGAATCTGTGATACATATTAATAATTGTTTTCTAGTATTGGTACATATAGCACACTTTCAATTTTATATTTACCATCATTGAGAGGAGCATTTATCTTCTTTAACATGATAGGTCTTATCATTAGTAATAAATATTGATTTCTCATATTTAACTTATAACAAGTCAAACCATACCTTATCTCTAGTCACGTGCTTGTTTGCACTTGAATTAATGTACCAAATTTAATCCTTTGGTTTTGTCACTACCTTGGACATTAAGACCTTATGTGCTAGTTTAGAGTCCTATTCAAAATTATTTCCTAGTTCTTCATGTACAACATACCCATTTTGTTGCTTAGGGTGTGGTTTAAACTACATATTTGTTTAGGAGGTTTAAAAAATTGACTCCCTTGAGTCATGGAGTTATATTGATAAAAATTTATATCATGTTCTTCTCTCTCACAAACACGATAATACCTCCTTTATTTTAGAGGTTGCTTCTATTATAATGATAAATATGAGGAAGGACTTTTCTATGTATTATTTATGGAAATAATTGCATTATTTTTCAATTGGTGCTTTAATTGATTGGTTTCTTCCTCTTGTTGAAGCATGTTCACCTATTCATCAAAAAACACCTTCATGTTTGATAGTTATAATAAAGTAATCAACAATATAAAGGAATCTAGTAGGGCTCTAAGTATGAAGGGTTCTAAAAGCCTATATTTTATTATTTCCCCCATGGTATTGAATCTTGCTTCTAATTTAGAAAATTTGTGAAGAAATTCTTCAATACTTTCTCCATATTGAACTCTCAATGTGTGGAGTTGAGATTGAAGATGAAGAATTATGGCTTCATTCTTCCCTTCAAAGATAGTAGAAAGTGTATCTTATGCCTCGTTGGACTTCTATGCTTAACAAATGCATTGGTAAATAACATCTGTTGTAACAAGGGTGATGATCATTAGTGCCTTGGCATTTGCCTCATCAAACTATTGTTGAGTCTCTTCATCCTCTTCTAGTTGAGTGATTTTTCCAGTGATAATACCCCCAAAATTTTTAGCCACTAGTATGGTCCTCATATTGGGATTCCATAGTTTAAAATATGGGCCTTTAAGTAGCTATGATTTTATTAGAAATAATTTTGGAATCACCATGGTGAGGGTTTCTTATGGCTCCCAAAATGTCCCCTCTTTCAATATACTACTAGCCTGATATATCGAACCTTTCTATATACTCGTTTGTATGTGGAACAAGCTAGTCCTCTTGATATACATGGTTGTACATGTGAGAGACCTTAAGGTACATAAAATATATTGATACATGTACCAAGGTAGTAAGGAAAATTATTTGCCCTATCAATGACACATGCTTAAAGATAAATATGTGTATGTGGGCATAACTTCCATATATACTTAGAATTTCTTAATTTTAAGATATATTTCTAATTCTAGTAATGAATATGGTATAGAATGGAGTGATAAAAATAAAATGATGGTATCCTTATTTATCCCTGATGATTTATAAGGTCAATATCGAGACATTATTATGGAAACTTTATCAGGCTACAAACACAGTAACTTAATGCAACAACTTTACCTATAAATGTAAGCTAGTGGTGTCATTTATATCGAATGTTATGCGCGTGATTAAGCACATGTTTAAACTTTGTTTGAAAATTTTGAAACCAAAAATTGTGTGTCGATCACTATCAAAAATGCACTTTTTACAAAAATAAATACTACCTCTTTTTAATTTTGCAAAAAGATATTCACTATAGTAATATTTTTTAAACTATAGAAAAATTGCAAAATTAGAAGAAATTTTCCCACTATGGTAATAAGATACAAATATGGTCTTTGTGTTTTTTGAACCTTTGACATTTTATTTAAAAAAAATTTACTTTTTTCAATTCTCCTACTTTATGCTTCTGTAAATATTTATTTAATTTAAAGCAAGGAAAATTATAGAATTGAACCTATGAAATTTATGTTCTAAGTCTTCAAAATAATGTATTGATGCCAATCTGATAGTCATGCAACTTTATCTTCAAAAAATATTACTATTAATATATCTATGTATGTCCATGTTATTTGCAATTTATTTTTCACAAGACACCCATCAATAGCAAAGGTAATTTATTTACATGGATTCGTTCAATTTTTTATAGTAGAGTTGAATCTTAGTTGTAATATGAAATATTCTTAGGGTCATTGCTTTGAATAAGCAAAAAAAAAAAATTGATGTTGGCACTTAATCTAGTGGTATAGGAAAGCATATTGGTGGAACATTATTCCCTTACTACAATGACTTTGTGTGGGAGATTCTTGTCAGTTATTACGATGACTTTGTATAGAAGACAAGGCATGGGGAATGATTATCCCTTGTTACTTTGTCGTTGTACTAGAAAAACAGGGCATGTGGGACTCTTTTCTCTTCATTTATTATGTAATAAAAATATTATTTATTTTGGATCGAATTCAAACCTCTTTACTTATAATAAATAACAATTTTTATGCCCCATTTTTTCCCAAAGAGAGCAAAACAATTCTCCAAACCATTAATAGATATGGCATACCACCTCTAATTTCTATAGCATCAACAACCACTATTTTTCATAGAGTTTTTATTTTTTTGCATTGCCAACCTTTGACTTTAAGAAAAACATACTCACAGTAGGGAATAGTTCCTTTACCAACCTTCGACTCTAATAAAAATATCCTTATAATAGAAAATCATTCCTTCTGGATTTGAATTTTTGTATTTATAGATCCACTATTACTATTTTTGGTGGAGTTTGCCAATGGAATTAATTTTCCATGGCTTTATACAGGCATATATTTAAATATAATATCACAATTTCAATGGTTTTGGTTTGAGTAAATTTCTCTCTGGTGAGAAGTATGTTGATGATAAGTGAATAATTTAGTGATGTGATAACTAACAGGTAGAGATATGAAAAAATCTTGCTTTAATACCAATTATGGATTGAGAAGCAAGAAGAAATATCAATCTTATTCAACCATGGTGTACAATGAAATACCTCTTTATATTCCAAGAGACTCTTGGTGCTTTGGAGACTAGTTTATCTCTTTGCATTTTATCTTTTTGAATTTTATATAAATAATGTAATAATCATTATCTAATAGTTACACCACAACCTGACTATCCTCTCCATGGTGTTGACCTTAAGCTATATCTCTAACTCATAGGATGAAATAATATTATGTAGCTAATGGAGCAAATTAAGACATAATTGATAAGTACTTAAGCTAAATTTTCTCTCTTTGAATTGTGATATTGAAACTAAAATACAATAAGACTAGAAATATGATAAATATGCGTGCCTTTAGACTTTGTTTGTAAAGTAGTTTTTACTTTTTCAATAAGTTATCTTGGTAGTTGTTGAACTTAAAACACAAAATGCATATATACACCTTTCATGTTGCGACTTAAATGGTTGTTGTACTTGATGTTTTAGTGAGATTGCATTGAGTTGTAAATATACCCTCCTTTGTACACTTTGTCATGTTACTATAAGAAAATATTTTGAAGTGCTAAAATATTGCTTGGATCAATCATAAAAATACATAGGTGTACCTATTTTTGAAGTGCCAAAAGGTTGCATGAATTAGTCATAAAAGCATGTTGGTACCTATTTTTTATGTACCAAAATATGGTTTAAATCTATTCTATAAATATGTTGTATTATATGCATGTTGCATTGGACCTATATTTGATGTGCCAAAATATTCATGAGTATGTCATGCTACTATAATGTTTTTTATGTGTTTCAAAAAGGTTGTATTGAGTTATGGAGTGTCTTTAGATTGCTATTCTTAGGTCTAGAGTAGTTTAGATTGCCACTGATATCTCAAAATGTCTACACTAGAGGTGTGTATTCTTGCTTCCTCAAAATGCTATTATACCTTATTTAGTGTCTCATAAATCTAGTAAGGTTTTATCATGTTATTATTCTCACATTTATCAAAAATTGTGATGTTTTACACTTGATGCCATGAGTTAGTGCTCATTTGAGTGTAGTACACTTTAAATAGATGTCAAGCTTGAGTTATGGAACAAACTATAAGAATATTGGACTTTAAATAATAGCTATCCTATTTTAATAAGAACTCTTCATTGTCAAAATGTAATTTTCCTAATTTTGTAGGCATTCTTGATTGTCCAAAAAATACTTGTCCTATTTTTTTAAGCACTCTTGAATGTCAAAAAAATAACTATTCTATTTTTTTGTAAGCATTCTTGATTGTCAAAAATAAATTTGTTCTATATTGGTTTTAGATAATATTGGAAGAATCCTTTGACTTTCAACATAAATAATTGACTTATTTTGTACTTGGTTAAACTAGAAGTTTTCTTGACTATCAAGATAAAGAACTATTTTGTTTTGTACTTGAATAAATTGAAAACATACTTTGTTTGTCATTTTCTACACTTGGATAAATTGGAAGCATGCATTGATAGTCTTGCTTTGTACTTGGTAAAAACTAAAAACAATCCTTAATAGGTCTTGTCTATACAATAATTTTGATTTGAAAAATAGGAATATTACATTTATAATTGTTGTGTAATTGGGTGCTTCCATGATAAATTACTATCATGAACAACTTACATGACTTGCACTTGACACCATGACTAGTTGGAGAGTTACCTTGATGAATAATCATGAAGTATGAGATAAATGTTCTATTTTATTACCAAACCAAGGAGGAAGGACACTTTGTTTGTGCCATTATAAATTATTCAATTATATGTACTAGTACTTTGACAAGACAAATCAATAGATATGAGTCATTGTCCTAAATATAATACCTTTCCAAGATGAATGGACACTTGGTGATGATTCATTATAGATGGTCTAATGTCCTAAACTAGCTAAAATATGATTATGTTGTTTATGACTATTCTTATATGGCACTCAAGTTTGTGGAGTATGTATTTTTAGGTAGCTTGGGTAGTTAAATGTGGAAAATATACAATGTCTACCTTCTACTTTTAAAAAAGTCTTGATGTTTATTTTCCATACTTGTCAATATGATTTAGAATTGTTAATAATTCCAAACATATTTGTAGGCATAGTGGCAAGCATGCTTGCATTAATATGGAAGGTGTCTGTGGATTATTTTGTAAGATCAAATTCCTTTTAACATTATATTTTTTCCTCCTCTTCCTGTACAATCAGACCCCCAATAACATGAGTGCTTCTTAAGGTCAAGCACTACTTAATAGACTCCATAAACATGAATTTTGATTACTTTTAAAAAAGGTTTTGCAAGAAATTAATCATTTTTATGAATGGTTTGCTCAACTCAAAATAGGATGATGTATATAAAGTGACATAAATGTAAATGAAATTATCAAAGAGACTCACCAATGACTTGAAACTTTTAAATTACTGATTATTTATGCTATTATTTTGTTGTTTTTTTAGAAAGAATTTGATGTTTTATCCAAGATTTATATTTATTATATAATAGATAATAATTTATGAGAAACATCTTAACAAGCGCATCATTTATTGTTTAGTTAGCATTTTAACTTTGGTATGATCTTCAATATAATTGTCAACCAATATGTAACATGTATAACTTGAGTAGCCCAATGGTGGAGACTTTGGAACTCTAAATAGAGGTCCAAGGTTTAAATCTTGAGTGGGTAGGATTGTAAACCATAATTCAGTAATAGGATTATAGTTGTATATTACCATATGTTGGACAAACAATATCCATCTCCATGCTTTAGTGACTAAAGTATAGATGTAGATAACCATATATTGGAAAAATAATATCCATGTCCATGCTGAAATCACCAAAGTATGTTTGGGATAACTATATATTAAATAAACAATATATGTTTTATATGGCATATAGACTCGTGGACATTATAATCTCTTTAATCCTTTATCCTTTTATATTAAAAATACATAAAATAGATTATGGTTTAAGTCCATAATTTTCAAGTGAAAAAATTAAGGAAGAAATGAATATAGAGCTACATGCAATTATTCATAATCAACTAAGTCTCATTCTTGAAATAGAATTTTCAATTTACCAATGGAAGAGGATTGTTGGTGAGTGGTATATCAAACCACATACCTTGCATTGTTGGAGCCACTATATATTTGAAGTTAGTTGTGATGATCAAATTTTAAAATATTTTTAGATTACCATATGAATTGTTTGATTAATTGAATAGATCTATATAATTAGGGACCTTTTATTGAAAAACAAATGGAATTGTGATTGTAGGATTTCTTTCTGGAATGACAATGATCAATATTAATGATTTTTTTGGTTGTGAAATATCAAGAGTAGTGAGAACTATTAATAATTTCATTAATATATTACATATAGTTTTCAAAATTATATACAATGGTTTTTTGATTAAATGATTATTAAGAATGCAATGGAAGGTTTACCCAAAGACGAAATTTAAAATTATTGTGGGGTGCTAGATGTGATGCACATTCAGTTCTAGCTTTCAACTAATGAGTTTTAATCTAATTGGTATGATCCAAACCACAACTATAGTATGTCTTTACAAGTCATTGTTAATAGTAAAATACATTTCATCAATTTTTTTATAGGGTGACAAAGTTATATTAATGATGCTAGACTATTACAAAATTTTATTTTTATTGATTTTGCATAGGTAGGCAGAGTTTAAATGACCATTGTGTTTGTATTGGATCATTAAATATGAATCAATATATTATTGGTGATGGTGGATATCCAATTTTACCATGGTTGATAACACCTTTTATATGAGCTCTTATAAATATTTGGAAATTTAAAGAGTAGGTGATCAATTTTGACATCTAGAGTTTATCAACCTAATTTACACATGCCACCAAAACTATTTTTGTGTTACACACTATATATTATGGTCTTATCTTTTGGAAGATGATATTGGTAATTTGATAACATTGTTAATGAGAATGGCATGCAACTCAATGAAATAATGACAAGTAATCTAAATGCTACACAAGCTCAAATAGCCTTGATGGAATTTATTAATGACAATGGGATTGTTGGTGCAAGGTATTATAATCCCAATATATATATTTTTTATCAAAAATTATTTGGGTACTTTTCATTTGTAGATTCTTATTTGCATGATTGATTTTTTTTTCGTGTTGTTTTCTCTATTTTAATTTTGTTTTTGATGTGTGTTATTCATCAAGACTCTAGTGTTGAAAAGGATCAAACTATGATCAAAGATCTCCAATATCTAGATAAAGTGATCAACAACTACAATATTAATGTTATGTATAATCCTATTTACTTGTTTGAAATAAATACATACTTTGGAATATTTTTCTTCCCCTTTAGCATCTATGATGTCTTATTATTATTTTTTATTAAAGATAACTTATATTAGTTTATATCAATTAAGGATAATGGACAAGGGTGTATCATTTAAATAGATTCATTTAATATTACATTACCTTTTTTTGTGATGCAAAGCATGTTACATTGCCTTTCAAATAAAAAAATAATGGCCAATTTAAAAGTTCCTACTTCCTTCAACAATAACCAAGACATAGAAAATTAATAAATTCTTAATCTTTAGTTTTAAAAGTGATGGCTAGAATATAATTAAATTTAGAATAAAGAGAGCTAGCCTCCAGCTCATCCACTTTGTTTTCAAAAATAAGATATTTGGCCTCTTCCTCAAGCTTGATATGAACAAAGCCTTTGATAGAGTCTCTTGGGATTTCCTCTTTATTGTTCTTTCCAAATTCAGCTTCCATGATGACTAGACCACTCTTATAAAAGAATGCATTATGTCTACTTGGTTCTCTATCATCGTTATTGACTCATCTATAGGATATTTTAAAAGCTTCATGTGCCTAAGGTAAGGTGATACCCTATCACGCTTCCCCTTTATCATCCTAGTATAGTCTCTTAGTAGATCCCTCAAATTTACATGTTCCTTGGGTGCTATTTCAGACATCAAGGCTTCTTCTACCCTCACTTGTTTCTTAACACACCCATTAAAAAACAACTAAAGATTACAATAATCCTAGGGTGCATCATTTCTAGCATATATTCTACTTATCTAGGCCTTCCCCTCTTCTAGGGTATCCCATCTAAAAATATGTGGAATAATATCATTGAAAGGCTTCTAAAAAAACTTATTGGATGGAAAGGGGTCCTTCTCAGTCAAGAAGCTAAAGCTATGTTAGTTCAAGCATGTCTTTAGAGAATTTGGGTTTTCTTCATGTCTATCTTCAAAGCCCTAGCCTTTGATTACCAAAAAATAGAACAAACTCAAAAATGATTTCTATGGTCTAAGGTTGAGAATCATAGAATATTTTATTTGGTAGCCTAGGATAGAATTTGCACTAAAAAATGCTAAGGTGGGTTGGTCTTCAGGAAGGTGAGCAAGATGAACTTGGCCCTCATTTCCAAACAAGGATGGAGAATCCTCACCAATGTGAAAATTGCTTAGGTTGACATAATTAAAAGCAAATATCTTTAGCAAAACACCTTGCTAGATGAGGGCCCTCTCCCAAGTGGATCTTCATTTTAGAACTTGGTCATCAAATCCAGACCCATCATCAGACAAGGGCTTATATGGTAGCTTGGTAGTGGAAGGCATATTCACTTCTAGAAGGACCCTTGGTTGAAGGATCAACCTTTGCTCAAATTATTTTAACCTAATGGTATTAAAGCCTCTCACAAACCATCTCTTTGGGGATAAATTCTATAATTTTATCACTCATACTTCCCAAATATGTATTTGGAAAACCATTCCTCTTAACAACTTAAGTGAAGAACAAGGTGTTGCTACTGAAAACATGACTAATCTTCTCAAAACTTGTGTCATCCTAAATGGTCATTCCCAAGATACCCTATGTTGGAGAGTAAGTAAAAATGGTTAATTCATGGTTAAATTTGCTTATCACCTTTAGGGTGATCCTTTTATCAGTTAGTTCCTTATCAAACTCATTTAGCTTAAGCACCTAGTTCCCAGTATTACCTTATTCTTCTAACTGGTTGTCCAAAACAAAGTCTTGACCATAAATAACTTGTTAACTAGAGACATGATCATCCCTAATAAGTTCTACCTTTTCAAATCTAGATGGGATTCTGCACATCACCTATTCCTTGAGTTTCCTTTCTCCTCTATTGTTTTGCACTCTCTTTTCACTTCCTTATATATTGCGTGGGTCCAAAACAATTCCATCCTTGAGCTATATGACCAATAGCCTAGCCCCTTCATCAACCCTCATCTTAAATCCATTTGGTCCTTCTACCTTCCTAACTATCTATGGAAAGTTTTGTTAGAGAGGAATAACAAAATATTTTGTGGTGTTTCCAAGGATCCCCTTTCTATCCATTTATGGGTCCTAACCACTGCCATAAAAATGCTAGGTTAGTCTCTTCTCTCAATACCCCTAGGTCTAGTTTGGATTCTAGGCTTGTTGCTTTCTTCAAGCTCTCTTTCACTCCTTACCATCCTTCTATACCTCCAGTCAATAGATCTAGTTTAAGGTGGTCTACTCCCCTTTTTGGGTGGATTAATTTCAATTTTGATGAAGCTACAAAAGGAAACCCAAGCAAGGCAAGAGGTGGTGACATCATTAGATATGACCATCGGAGAATCATCCTTATGTTTTCTAAAAATATTGGCATTCAAACCAATCACATGGTTGAAGCTATAGTTCTTTATTAGGGATTATCCATCTTGGATGGCCTTCATCTTAACAACCTTATCATTAAAGGTGATTCATTGAACATCATCAACCACCTCAAAGGGACCTAGACTCCAACGTAGGATATCTTCAACCTCATTGAAGAATCCAAAAGGTACCTCTACAACTATGAAAATTTTATTATCTAGAATGTGTATAGGGAAGGCAACAAGGTTACTAATGTTATAACTAATCTAGGCCTGGTTAACAAGTCTCTCCATGTTTGGTATGATAATTTTCCTTAGACCCTCCATGCCCATGGTAATAATAAAGGAATATCATTGCTCTAGGGCTATTATTCAATCATTTTGGTATCTCAGATAACATGGACATCATAGGGAAACCCATATCATAAGCCCTTGTCCTTCTCAGCATGGTTTTCAAACAAAAATTACCATCCTAAAAATTCATTGCCCGAAATTGTGCAAGCTTAGTAATCAACACATAAATATTATATCTAGCATGGTGATGAATCACCACAAGCACGCATGTCAACCCATATCCATGAATTATTGCTTCTGTTGTAGGACTTCCCATGCTACTGGTCATTTTTTGAGGACCTCTATGTTTAATCATTTCCAAAAAAGTGAGTGGGACAATCCCATCACCTTACTGAGTATCTCCTCTATAATTTCTAGATTAAATTTTAAATTTACCACCAATACCATTGGTTGTGAGGTAACCTCAAAATTTGGGAGCATGCGTATCTAGGAAGCTTCCATCCTTTTAGCTTCTCAAATGCATTTTAAATACAACCTATGGACTAGTGATGTTCACAACTAGTGTTGAGATGGTGCTTCTTGAGCCATAGTTCCTACAAACTGATCCCACTATTGATGAAATCTTGGAGACTCATGGATTTATACCTTTCCTCTATAAATTTGCTAGAAGTGATCCTGAATTATCCCTCAAATTCACTCATTTTTGGTATAATGGTCGCATCACAGTTTGATGGCTCAAGTTCAAGGTTAGCATCTGCTTAATTATCGAGGTGATAGAGCTTTGTAAAAATTGTAAATTATTCATCATTTTAGAGACAAGGGTAAGAATGTGGGAAGAGAAAAAGGTGTGATTATTAGGGTGTCCCTCCTGGTGCCTTGGAATAGATCCATGATTTCAATTTTGTAGTTCTTCACAATCAATTAAATCAACTCCCCTCTTAGGATTTTCCACTTGACATATCTTAACCACCTAAGATATATTAAGGTGATCAACATCCCCTAATCCCTATTTAGATATATGAATATTTCTATGGAAAGTGTTAGGGAATGCACCTTAATGCATTAGTACCTCCATATGATTTTATATAGGTATGCATTGTAGAAGGAGACTCAAAATGCCATCCTATTTATTGTTTGTAATCCAATGGATCATCCTTTTTCTTTGGCTCCTAGCCAAGGGAGCCCTCTAAAGGCCACCATGAGTGATGACGATGTAGTAGAGAAAGTTTTTGGTTATACTGTTATAATTGGAAAGAAGCTAAATTTTGGTTCTTCTATTACTGACACCCCTCCCTCTATCAAAATTGAGCTTTGTTACCATTCGTCGAGAGGCAAAGCTTCCAACGGGAAAAAAAAATCTTCTATTGTAATTGACCAAGATAAGAAGACCCCGGGAGAGTCTCTAGTGAAGATAAAAAATCCAAAGAGTGATGGGACCGTATTTTGGTCTCTCTCCTTAAAGGATGGTGATTTCTCGAGTAGGCCCTCAAGTTGTATACCATAGAGAGACAATGCTGACCTCCTAATGAATTTGGAAGATTTATTGAAAGCCACATCTAGTGCATCTAACATGGCCTGGATCCTCCTTCAATAGGTTGAAAATATGGTTGGTGCCATAATAAAGTAGAAGGTAGGGCATTCCTAGGTATCTGATGGTGAGTAGAATGTAAGTGATGATGAGCAGGTTCCCTATGAGGTATTTGATTAGCCATGGCCTCTTTTACCACCCATTTTTGGCTATCCTCTAGGGTTCCTTTGCCCCCTATTTTTGCATTGTCTTGTTTTCCCCTGCTTCCTCTGTTGGTATCCCTCGTAGACTCTCTTCGGGTTGTGTCGAGATGTCCTCTAATATTTCTCTTGCGTTTTGTAATTTTGATGCTACTTTTGTGGAGACTGTCTCCCTTTTGATTTCTCTAAAGTAAAAGGTTTGAGGTCCCTTTCAAATCCCCCTCTTTCAACTAATAAAAAAAATTAGAATAAATAAGGAAGATTGACACTTTAAATATTCAAATAATTTGTTTCACCTTGTTGGTGGATTCACTTTCTAGTAAACTAGGGAGGAAGGTGATGGAAGATGATGCATTTTGTGAAATTGTCTAAGACAATTTTTTTTCTTCTTATTTTAACAATAAATTTGGGAATGTAAGTTGTTACAAATATGTGGTCTAAAGTTAAAATATATATTTGTATATCATTTTTTTATGATTAAATTTTGGTTGAAATCATTCTATATGACCTATTATCTTGTGAGCATTAAAATTTATTCTACTATACAACTATAGATGCTATCCAAAATAAAAATTCAAATAAAAAAATTTACAATGAATTTTGGTCTTGCAGCCTTGCTCAACTATTGATGTGTTCAAAAGAAAAAATTTGTATGGAATGTTTTATAATGGGAGATACGCAACTCCCTTCCAATGTTGTTCACATAGAAGATAATTATTTTAAGTGAAATATGAATAACAATTTTTTTTTGACCCACATGTATGTGAATGGTCTATCAATGTTGGAACAGAACAAAAATGAAAATATTATATGGAATGCTTTGGAGGCAGATTTATATTGACTCCACCCAGTAACAAAAACACTAACCAATGAATTGAAAAATTCCTGACCTTTAAAACAGTTGGGAATGAATTCAAACAATGATATATTGAAATTTATAAATTCCTTTGATTTCGTAGTAAGTTACATCTCTTTTATGAAAATAAGGTTTGCATATTGTATTCATTACTTGCATTGCTATGAAACTCAAATATTGATAAAATGGATAGTTCTAAAGTCTACACAAAACACTTTAAGATTTACAAACCTATTTAAGGTTTCTTATTTCCTTTTTCCTGCAATTTTTTTCTTAGATTTAAATTTTACAACTTTTATTCTAAGAAATATTTTAGGGAAATTATAGGTTTAGCTTGGTTTTCATTTAATGAGTAGAGTTTTTAATGTTTGTGCTTATGTTTTACCCAGATGAATGATTATTTAGACAAATTAAAAATGACGTAAGATAAAGTTTCATTCTGTCTTTCCTAATTTTACTCATATTTGTTCTTCCTACAAAATTTTCCATTTATGGGCCAAACCATGAAGTGTTTTTAAACAAATTGAACCAGATACTAGATGTCTTTAACATTTCAAGAAGTAATTCTTGTAGCGTGAGATTACTCAAATTTATTAGCTATGTAATTTGAATGTCAATAGTTAAATAGACAGAAATTTCAACAAACTTGTGTCCTTTGATTTTGTTGAAATTTGGAGGGAAGCAAGGAATAAACAATACAATAAATTACATATTTTTCATCAAGTAGAAATATTATATATCTTACAAATTTATATATTACAGTGTTTTTGAGTTTTCAAGAGACCCTTGACATTTTGCCTTTTGATGTTTCATCTTCTTCTCAAACTTTTCATCATAGATGTGACTATCAAGATTTTAATTTCATCTCATATGAGATGAAATAATAATCAATTACACCCCATTATTACATTATTTGGTATAAATATGATTACCCCCATGATTTCAAGGGTGATAAATTGGAATTGTGCTCTGTATTTGGCTTTTGTTTCAGCTTTTTGGTCTATCAATAGGTCTACGTCTAGGTTATTACCTCTAGGTCAGCCTTTAGACTACCTTTAAGTCATCACCTCTAATACATTACCACGTATTGAAAATATTCTACATAAGGTTTCATTCTTTGGCCTTATATAGTGAAACCTTATGTAGAAGATTCTGAAACCTTATGGAGGAGTGTGCAGTAACATATTATTTGGCCTTATATAGTGAAACCTTCCTACCCATATCTTCCTAATTCTATACCATTGGATCCCTTTTTTCTTATTATTTTTGAACCAATTCCTTTGGTATACTTTTCAAAGCACCATTTTTCATCACCAATTTGATCTCTATCACTATCACTAACAATGTTCAAACATCCAAAGACATCGTCATCATAATTACCTACAATACACAACTATCATCATTCAAACATCTCAAAATAAACTTTTTATCATCAGTTTGTTCATCAACATGACCTTCAACATCACTAGCACCAAAAATATTCAAAAATCTAAACTCTTCACCACCACTATAGTCTTTAGTAACATGGTCTTTGTCATGACCAACACAATCAACAAGATTGAGCATGAGATCATGATGATCATCTTTACTGATGATATCAAGGGTAAATAAATCATTCTTATACAAACCAGTTGAGATTAACTCACTAATTTTTGTGATGAAACACTTCTTTCTATCTATAAGCTTGATTTCAATTGTCATATCTGTCACATCCCCAGTGCTTTCTTCTATTTTATTTTGGAAGAATGTGATTCTGCGTCTAGTTTTTGTGTTGCAGGCACAAGGTTGCTGACTAGGACAACGGTTGGAAACGTCAGGTAAGGTGAGATATGATGTCGTGTCGTGTGCACCTTGGTCCATGGGTACATGGAATCCCATCGTAGAATTTGCATATGCATTGCATTCTGCCTATAATTATAATTAGAACATATACATGATTGCGTGATTGCAAGCTGCTTGATATTATCTTGGTTGTCGCATGTCGCTTGTCACTAATTTAAATATCAATTTAAAAAATAATAATAATAAAACAAAAATATGTATAAGAAAACAAATATATATATATATATAAATGAAGTGTGTATATATATAATTATAAATTATTAAATAAAAATAAATAAAAATAAGAATAAAAATATATATATTAATTAACAAAGATATTACTTTTAATTTATAAAGGAATTCATCCCTTTTAAAGATTTGCCAAAGCTATAAAAAAAACTATTACCATAGAAAGGAGACGTACATTGTGTAAAATGGCTAATGTTATAAGTTTAAATCTTAGGATTTAAAACGTAAAACAAGCTGACAAGCTAAAAATTATATATATATATATATATAAAACCAACAATCACAAGGATGGTGAGGCTCGGGTAAGACTATCTTGAAATACTTAAAAATAAAATGAGTAAGGTTTTACCGTCTGAACATGCCTATGAGGAAATCTGACAAGTAAGCTTCGAGGTGTCAACCCATCCACTCTCACAAGCCTTTCTACTTATAGTTGGGAAGAAGGTTGGATTAGGCATGCTATGCTAATCTTTTGGATTGGGCGTGATAAATTTGAAGACGCTACCATTCGCAATTCACCTGTGACGCTTTGTGAGACCAGGTTAGGCATTTGTAATTTGTTCCGATGATAGCTATGTAAGATGAAATTCACCTGTGACGCTTTGTGAGACCAGGTTAGGCATTTGTAATTTGTTCTGATGATAGCTATGTAAGATGATAGGAATTAAGTGGCATTATTCATTATATAATATTATTTCTAAGATAAAACAAATAAGCAATCCTTTTATCCTCTACATGAGTGTTGTACATTCACCTGGGTAATGGAAGATAATGATGTTGTATTTAATTTATAGTGGTATGTTTATATCTGGATAATGGAAAACTTTGTTCCTGTGTTTAACTTATCTTTTATCCTCCGCGTAAGTGTTGTGCATTCGTCTGAGTAATGGGAGACAATGAATCTATATTAGAATTATCTTTCATCCTTTGCATAAGAGTTGTGCATTCGTTTGGGTGAAGAATTCAGTGTTTAATTCATTCTTTGTGTGAGCGCTAAGCATTTGTTTGGGAAATGGAGGTTATTGCTTTCTTTCAAATACAAACTGTTTGCATTGCGTTTAGGTTGCATGTTCTGCATGTTTACGTGTATAGAGCATTTAAGAGCCAAGCTGATCCATTCCTTAGTTTCCATTCCTTCATCCGAAGTTTGTGTGGGTAAGCTTTCGGATAGTGCCAGAGTTTCGAGGCAATGGCTGGGAGAATTTATCCCTGAGACTAGCACTGCTGAAGAAATGAATATACGAACTTCATTTGCTTGGCTTAAATAAATGTACAGCCATCTTAGATAATTTCAGATTTAAAAATGTGAAAGTTATTAGCTTGGATATATTATTCTCAGGTTTTTAAACAAAACTTCTGGTTTATTATAAAAGGAAAAGCATTATTATTGGTATCCTGTGAATGTAATCTCTTCTTAAAAATAGTTCGAAGGTACCTCACATCTGTGTAACAGCATGATTTGGTGTGTTTAATAAGTATACTCCAAATAAGTTGTAATTTATGCCAACATTAATTTATATAAAAGCATTCTTTCCTCTTTATGATATTTTATGGGATTTTTTTAAAAATTGTCTTGATCTGTAGACTTAATGGCTGTCGTCTTATTTTATTGAAATATATAACTAATGCTTAATTGAATAGCAAAACTTAGTCTCTGAGAAAATCTACTTGAACTTGGGAAAAGAAACCAAAGAATGCTTGGATAAAAAAAAAACTACTTTGGTGAAGTGAAACAATGTATTATGGACGTAACCTTGAAAAACATTTTTAATTATAGTTGTATATTTTGATTGTTAAGGGGGCAACGCAGCTCTTAAAATGAGAATCTTATAAATTATAGCCTGATAAAAGCAATGGAAATTTTACAGCCACCACCGTAGCTAAAGAGTAATCCCTGGCAAAATGCGTTCCAATTAAGGAAGAAAGGCGAGAGCCATTCACTATCCTATTACAAATCGTAGATTATGAAAGCTAGGTCACTGTGTGATTTCGAAAACTATTAATAGTTTGATTAATCTTTTAAAATAGGAAAATTAATATTTAAGTTAGTTTAATAAATTATATGAGAATGCTATTAGAAGACATTTGCAATTAAAAATTGATTTTAGGTTTATATTTTCTTTAGATCTAGGAAGTGAGAATATCAAACTGAAGAATTACGCATGTTTTATATTTCATGTAGAACTAGGACTTTGCTCGAAGCAAATGTTTTAAGGTTTTATACTCTTTCCGTATGGTAATAATAAGAAAAATTCTCAGGATAGCATATGGCTGGTTATTAGAGACAAATGTTCTAATATTATTTTATATAATAGATTTAGTTAAAGAATAGACTTTTTTTTTATTTGATGTCTAGAATAGTTTCAATACATGAATGCTTATGGATAAAGAAAGTCTTATCTACTTTGAAGTTAGTAAAAGAAAATTTTGGTTTACTAGAAGTTAGAATACATTAAAAACCGAAGAGGTTATGAGAAATATTTTGCACTCGGAAGAACAGGGCTTGTCAAGAAAGGACAAAACCCACTCAACCACACTAAGTCGTGGAGGCTACTTATGTGAGACTATGTCATCCATTCTCTAGCTTTTAAAGACAATGGTTCCAGGAAGGTAGTGGGTTAGCAAGTGAGGGTGCTCATTAGTCGGCTCCGGTTGGGGAGTAGCCAACGAGAGGTATGGTTAAAGAGCTAACCATATTATTGGAAGATCCAGCGGTAGATGGTATGGGCAGCATTACCGTCAACCGGAGATGGATCTTGAACACTTAGTCTATAAGCCATGCAATGGCAGACTCTAGTCAAACTTTAGCAGAGGGTCACTGACTAGTACTGGCATAATAACGTTGGTTCCAAAGCGAATGGGTCAGAGGACCAATGTAGATAAGGATTGAGAATCCTTGTGCTTTGGACAGGGGATTACAGCATCCACCCTTTCAGGTGATATGGCCCTTGAAAGGACAACCCCACGCCAAGATCCAAATAGATTCGAGAGAAGAGTTAGGATTCTATAAGGCGAACTCTTACGGGAAGTTGGCTAATATTGAACACTTAAGACACCAGCTACAGTGGTAACTTAGTCTTGAAGTGCGAAACAAATATGCCTAAGCTAACATCAAGATGGATTAAAAAGCAAAGTAGAGTAGCAATATTAATGATCTAAAAAAAATTATTATGAGGATTTTGGGTTGTGACAATATTTCAATCCAACATTTATGAGATGGATAACAAGTTGTTTGAATATGCAATTTCCATAAGTTAGATTGACAAGAACATTTTCCACTCCTTTAACTTGATAGGTTTTATCATCAAAAATTATGATTGGTCTTCCATCTTTTGCTTGTAGAAAATCAAACCACATTTTATTTTTAGTCATAAGTGCACTTGAATCAATATACCAAAACTCATCCTTTGGTTTTATTAGTGCCTTAGTCATGTCGCTACTTGGGATATGATTTGAATTGTGTCTTTTGCTAAAAAGGCTTGTGGACTTGATTCCTTCAAGTCAAAGAATTGTATCTACATAATTTTGTATCATGTCCTTTCACATAAATATGGCAATATCTCCTCTTTTGTTGACCCTACATTGATACAAATATGCGAGAAAGGACTTTACATCGAAGCCTCATGCATTTCCAAACAATAGAGTCTTAACATTTCCAACAATAAAATTTGACATTTCAAGGTAGTTTTTTAAAATCATATTCCTAGCTCAGCTTCCAACAATTGGTTTTTTTTGTCCCACCATTGACAACAGTTTACCAATTTGAAACAAAACTTGGGATACAAGGGATATATGATAAAACAGGAATTTTAAAATTTGAAAAGAGCATTATGCCAACATTAGTTATAGTGAGGGGTCCTATAAAATTCAGGCTTTAATAAGAGTATATTGAAGCATATCAGAGCCAAATATGTCCTAAACAAGCAAGGCACACCAAGAACCCGTGACAAAACTCAATATGAGAAAAAATAATAGAACCAAGGGATAAATTAGAGTCACTCAATCATGTTGACTCATCAACGTTTTAAAATGGTAGATACAAAATCAATTCTTCATACAAAAAAATTTAAATGTTGGTTGCTAGGCATCGTTGTTGGTTTCTCTCAAGTAAGGTTACATAACAAAACTTCTCAAGCTCTATTTACTAGAATTTCCCAAGCATTTCTCCGTGATGAATTTTTCCACATCCTCATGGCTCTTCATTGTTTTTTCATGAAGCATTTCCTTTAGGACTCCTATCAGTAGCTAGTTTCATTGGATTTTTTTTATCCTACAAAAACTTTAAAAATCTTAAGATCACCCCAGATAAGTTGAGTCTCCTCTTCAACCTCCACAAGATAAATGATAAGGGCATATCATTGGAGAGACGATTCTCTTATCAAGACTTTTAAAAGCTCTCTCATAACATTTGTTGAAATTTGGAAGAACGCAAAGAATAAATAACACAATAAATTAAAAATATTTTCACCAAACAAAAACTCCATACATCTTACAAATTTACTTTCAAAAGCTCTCTCATAACATTTGTTGAAATTTGGAAGAACGCAAAGAATAAATAACACAATAAATTAAAAATATTTTCACAGAACAAAAACTCCATACATCTTACAAATTTACTTTCAAAAGCTCTCTCATAACATTTGTTGAAATTTGAAAGAACGCAAAGAATAAATAACACAATAAATTAAAAATATTTTCACCGAACAAAAACTCCATACATCTTACAAATTTACTTTCAAAATCTCTCTCATAACATTTGTTGAAATTTGGAAGAACGCAAAGAATAAATAACACAATAAATTAAAAATATTTTCGCCAAAAAAAACTCCATACATCTTACAAATTTACACATTACGGTGCCTCTTAGTTTTGAAGAGACCTTCACAATTTTCCTTTGTTGTTTCATCTTGTTTTCAATCTTTTCATCTTCTCAGGTTCACGAGTGCCATGAGTATCAAGATTCTAATTTCATCTCAATTGTAAAATTAATTTTTCAAGTTTTCAAGATACTTTCACATTTTTCTTTTTTGTTTCATCTCGTTTTCAAACTTTTTATCTTTTTAGGTTTACCAGTGTGGTGATTATCAAGAAAATTATTTTTTGAATAAGTTTACATAAATTTTTTATAAAGGTTTTAGTTTTTTCATATTAAATGGATTTGAATCTTAAATTTTTCAAAAAAATACTAAAACCCTTACCATTACAATAAAATTACATTTACCAAAATGTAATTAATATATAATATTAAATAATATATTTATTGGTACAAGTGTTTTGAAAGGTTGCACAATTATGCTAATAATAAACGTTTAATTTGTAAGAAAAATCATAGTTAGCCTAGCAAGAGCAAAAGAGTGAACCACAAAAACAAGAGTTGAAAAAAAATTAAAAAAAAAAAAGTTAATAAATGACATTAAATAATGTATTTATTGGTACAAGTATTTTGAAAGGTTGCACAATTATGCTAATAATCAACGTTTAATTTGTAGGAAAATCCATAGTTAGCCGATAGGAAGAGCAAAAGAGTGAACAACAATTGGAAAAAAAAAAAAAGTTAATAATAAATTCGTTAAAGGTAAAGAGATAGATAGATAGTATTACCGAATTTCAATCATAGAAAATTTTTAAACAATAATTTTTTTCAATATATTTGAATGTATAATTTATAAATTTAAACTAAAATAGTTTTATTTCTAGTCTATTAGTGTTAGCCTTTACATCAATGAATTTTTTAAAATTTAAAATTTTTTTATTATTTAAATTTTATTATCATGTTTTTTTTTTTTTTTTTTAATTTTATATACTAAAATTTGATTTATTTGAAATTTTACTGATTTTCAAAATTTTCATTCGGCATAAATCATCATTTTTAAGAAATGAATTTTCAAGAAAAAAATTATTAAAAAATATTAACATGAAATATTTTTCCAATTAACAATAAAAACAAAGGCATGCTTAAAAGTCACATGATGTTATATCTATAGAACAAATAGACCCATGTAAATAGTAGGGATGAATTTAGTTGGTTCACATTTTTTAAATATGTAGTGTTATTTTTTGGAAGCTTTGAGGGATATTTTTTAGGGTTACCTACATCCTCGAAGCTTCAAGGGATCAATTTTTAAAGGATTACATGCATCCCTTTCATAAACATGTTGGTGCTAGTATGCACCATGACTTGCATGAGCCTTATAGTCTAGTGAAGACCCATTAATGTCCATAATTGCAATGTTGGATTGACTTGAAGTGGAAGCTTCAACATTCAAACCCACTCCATAACTTTACTAACTCCACTAAGCCTCCAAACCGATTGCCATAAACAAGATGCTAAAATGTAGTGAGTAGTGGTCTTTGGGTTGTTGATCATGAGAATTGTCAAAAAGGCTCTTATGCTTGATTAGATGGTTGGATGGAAAACCCTCAATATCACCATTACCTTCATCTCTAATGTCATCACCAATGTGGTTGAATTGGCCATAACATGGCCTCATCACAAAGAGGAGAACTATGAAGTTTGGGAGTGTTTAATTGTTTATAGAAGGTGAATTTTTTTCTTAATATTATTATTGCTTGTTCAATTCAAGATTTTTAATGTTAATAGCCCTCCAAATATTCAATTAAAATTTTTTTAAATGGGGAAGTTATTAGGATCTTGACTTCCACATCGAGAGAGACAAATAGGGAAGTGTTGTCCCACCCATGGGGTTAACCTCCTATAGCCCCTACAAGTATGAAGGAAGAAAGTATTGTTGGCATTGTTAGAGGGATTTTTGAGGAGGGAGGGATGAGGTAGAGGTAGTAGCAAGGGTTTTAGAGGATCCAAAAAGAGGATGCTATTATGGAACTATTAATATGTTGTCAAAGGTTTCACAAAGTCTTTAAATTTTGAGTCTCAACATTCATGTCAACATGGTTTGTCCCATTTATGGACACCATAGTTTTTAATGAAGGTTTCGCATGGTTTATGCTTATTTTATAATGACTAATTAAAATTTGAGGATGAATCCTAGTACATTGAAGTAAAGAACAAAACTCATATTACATTGCCAATGGATAAATATGAAGAAAGCATCAAATTACCAAAGATGTTGAACATGTAAGATTATAGGAGCATTAAGAAGATGAAATAGTGACCAAAATATTTTCATGAAAGGTCCCAAGAGGGAAATATTTTATTACAAAGACTAATTGTTTAGGGTTGTTTTTGTCTACCATAGCAAGAGCATTCATGCCACTTGAGATAGTGGGTATATTTTTGTTGGACACAATCTTATATTTTCCTTTAATATCCATGACCAAGGTTATGCATAAGGGGTCGACCCCAAAATCTATTTATAAAATGAAGATGAATTATCTTGGAATCTCGACGAAATATGTAGAAGTATACATGGCGAATTGCAATTATTTTTTTCCAAAAATTTTCAAACCATGGTGAATTTCAAATTTTTTTCTCCAAAATTTTTTAAACCGTGGCAAATTTTTCTATGTTTGGGGCCTTGAATATTGAAGAATTTCACGAAGCAATAGTTCCTTATCATTCATTTCAAATATATAAAGGTTACATGCGGTTACAAGTTGGTTTAACCAACTCGGTGGTTAAATAACCAAACTGGAGAGCGCCTATGAGCGCTATTTTTAAATATGCAAATAATGGAATAACAATTTATTCTAACATCCCCCCTTATTACATTATTGGCAAATCCCAATTGTATCTCGAAACTTCTCATATTTGATACGTCCAAGTGCTTTGGTAAAAATATCTGCAACTTGCGCATCAGTAGGAATGTAGTGAAGTTGTATATGGTGCTTTGGAACTTCATCTCGAATAAAATGACATCTGGTATCAACATGTTTGGTACGTTCATGAAAAATTGGATTTTTGACAAGATTCAAAACACCTTGGTTGTCGCAAAACAAATGAAGAGGAAGATTCTTTGGAAGGCCCATGTTGGTAAGAATGCGACTTAACCACATTATCTCGCAGACTGCTTCACTGGCTGCACGATATTCTGCTTCTGTAGAAGATAAAGCAACCACATGTTGTTTCTTACTGTGCCATGAGATAGGTCCAGATCCTAGATGGAAAACATATCCAGAGGTGGATTTACGATCATCAAGGGATCCAGCAAAATCTGAGTCTGTGTATCCCAGTAAGAAAAAATTATTATTCTGTCTATATTCCAGACCATAATGTGTAGTACCGTGAACATAATGAAGAACTCTTTTTGCTGCTTTCCAGTGACTCATTTTAGGCTCTTGCATGAACCTTGAAAGATATCCCACAGCAAAACTGAGATCTGGTCTGGTATTTGTCAGATATATGAGACTCCCAATCAACCGGCGATAGAGAGTACCATCTACCTGAGGTGACTCATCATATCGAGATAACTTAAGTCCTTGCTCCATTGGAGTTGCTTTTGACTTACGGTTAGTCATCCGATATTTTTCTACTAAAGTCTTGGCATATTTCTTTTGTGTTACTCGAATATGAAACTTTTGTTGAGTAACTTCTAAACCAAGACAATAGTGCAGAAGTCCTAGATCTGTCATATCAAAAGATTGCTTCAAGTCATCTTTCACTAAGTCAATCATTTTTTCTGAGCTTCCTGTGATGATCAGATCGTCAACATAAAGTACAAGAATCACTATATCAGAACCATTTTTCTTAATATAGAGATTTGCATCTGAAGGACTTCTTATGAAACCATGTTGCACAAGGTGACTTTCTATCTTGATATACCAAGCTCGAGGAGCTTGTTTTAGCCCATACAAGGATTTGATCAACTTGCATACTTTTTGTTCTTGCCCCTCAACCACATATCCTTCTGGTTGAGTCATGTATACTTCTTCTTGTAAGTCACCATTCAAGAAGGCACTTTTAACATCCATCTGATGTAATTTCCACCCAAACTGAGCTCCCATGGCACAAAGTACTCGAATGGTAGTCATTTTTGCAGTAGGGGCAAAAGTCTCTTCATAATCTATGCCTTCTTTCTGAGCATATCCCTTTGCAACAAGCCGGGATTTATGCTTATCAATAGACCCATCTGCCTTATACTTCACTTTGAACACCCATTTGCAGCCTATGGGTTTCTTCCCTTTTGCAGATCGACTAACTTCCAAGTATTATTTTTAAGGAGAGATTGATGTTCTACATCCATAGCCTCTTTCCACTGTGGTTCATCAAGTGCAGATTGAACCGTTGTGGGCTCGTTTGTATTCAATGTAGACATATAAATTTTTTCTCCATCCTTATCTTCCTCTCTATCATTTTCTGTACCCACTGTCAAATCATCAAAGTGTTGACAAAGTTCGTCAACCTCTGAAGTAGATTCTTCTGCTCTCATCTGTTGAGTCATACTGCGAGTACATGGCCTATCAAGAGATAGATCTGGAAGGGATTTCAACTTAGCATCTCTCAAAGTGCTAGTATACCATTTTGGAACTTTCTATTTTTGTTGTGGAAGTTGAACCTCCTTCTTAGGCTCTTCTTCATCTAGGTATACAGTTGTGGATGTGTCTTTTGATGTGAGAGCTTCATCAAATATAACATCTCTACTTACATGTGTCTTCTTGGTCTTAGGATCAATCAATCGATAACCTTTTGAGTACTCATCATAGCCAAGAAAGATACACTCCAGGGTTTTCTCATCCAGCTTCCTCCTTTTCTGTTTTGGAATGTGCATGAATGCTTTACATCCAAACACCTTCAGATGAGCAATGGAAGGTTTCTTATCACTCCATGCTCCTTGTGGAGTCTTCCCTTGTAGAGCTCTAGTGGGTGCTCTATTTAGGAGGTATGATGTTGTATTTATTGCTTCTGCCCAATATTGATCCTCAAGATGTGCTCCTTTTAGCATACATCGAACCATTTCCATAATGGAACGATTTCTTCTTTCTGCAACTCCATTTTGCTGAGGTGTATAGGCTGTAGTCAGTTGTCTTTTGATTCCATGTTTCTTAAGAAACTCTGAAAACTCTTCAGAGGTGTATTCCCCCCCTCGATCTGAGCGGAGGGTCTTGATAAAACATCCCGACTCCTTCTCAACAAGTTTCTTGAACTGTTGAAAGTAGAGAAGTGCTTCTGATTTCAACTGAAGAAAGAAAACCCACATCTTCCGTGAGTAATCATCAACGAATAGTTGAAAATACTTTTTCCCACCATAGCTGGTTGGCATAGGACCACACAGATCGGTATGTACCAGCTCTAAAGGTTTTGCAGCTCGAGAGGAGCTTGCTTCAAAAGGCACTCGATGTTGCTTCCCTGCTAAGCAATCCGAGCAAACTGGTAAGATAGATGAGAGGGGTGGAAGACCTTTCACCATCCCATATTTGTGTAATTCAAGCAAATATCCAGAACTGAGATGCCCATAACGTCGATGCCAGAGAGAGGTGGCCTCCTTCGTAGTTGCAGCCAAAGCAACATGTGGAGTGGAAATAGCATCGAGAATAAACAAGCCATGTTTGTAAGATCCGGTGGCAACATGTTTACCATGATGTGTGATAAAACATCTCTTCTTGCCATTGACAACTCGAAACACGACTTCCATGTTTCTATCCAACATTTGTGTGACTGAAAGTAGATTATTGGCTAAGCCTGGAACATAGAGAACCTTTTCAATTTGACAATTACCATCGGGAAGAGACACAGAAATATCCCCTTCTCCTTTTACTTGATATACCTGATTGTCAGCAATTGTGACTGGCTTACCCTCTTTCTCCACAAAAGTATCAAACCATGATTTATCCCTAGTCATGTGTTTGCTAGCTCTCGAGTCAATATACCATACAACATCTATCCGGGAAGACGAAGTATGAGTCATGAGCACCTTGTGTGCTCTTTCAGAGTCGGAATCTGAATCGGACTCAGGAGAATGTGAGTCTGAGTTGGATTCAGCATAAGCAACATGGCCTTTAGATTGCTTATGCTTATTGTATTTTTTCTTATGCTTGCCCTTCTTTTGGGAACCTCTTTCATTTGGTTGCTTGTTTTTGAACCAACATCTGTTGGTGTCATGGTTATTCATGTCACAAATTTTGCAATATTTTGTATCTTTTTGCTGAGATTGCTTCCCTTTTCCTTTGGAAGAAGCACCTCCTTTTTGAAACTGGCCTTGCTGTTTACCACTTTGCTGGGTGGAGAGAGCATTATCTGGCATGTCATCTTTCTGGACCTGAGTTGCCTCCTCAGTCTGAAGCAAGTTTACCAGTTCCACAAATGAGACTTGTCTACCAGAAACATTGAGAGAGGTGATCAACATCTTGTAGGAACTTGGTAATGCTCTCAAGATAACAGAATTCAAGACATCATCATCCACAGGTTTTCCCATAGCATTCAATTTTGCTTTCAAATCTGCCACTCTGCATAGGAATATGTCAATCTGTTTCTCCAGAACTCATACTCGAGATTATGTAGTTGAGTTTGAAGATGGAGAATAGTGGATTGATTCTTCCCTTCATATACCGTGAGCAAAGCATCCCAGTGCTATCTTACTAGTTTTTGCATCACAAATATGAGGCTGCACCTCATCTGTGGTAGCAAGTAAGATAAATACAAGACTCTTCTTGTCTTTCTTATCCCAATCATCTTGATCTGTTCCTGTTGTTTGAGGACGTTTTTTAGTGCCAATCACTACATCCCATAAATCTTCCAACTGAAGTATGGCTTTCATCTTTGTCTTCCATGGAACAAAGTTAGGACCCTTCAACAATTGGGAATCTGAGAGATACTTATGAATTGTGGCCATTATGAAGGTTCCTTATATCACCAATTGGTCTCCCTTTCTTTATACCTGCCAGATCGTTATATTGTAACCATTCAATATACACCCGCCCTTACGTGAGGGAAACTATAGGTATATAGGAACAAGTATACTACTCAATATGTACTCGCCCTTACGAGAGGGAGACTATAAGTACATATGAGAAGCACAATATATTGAACATAGGCGATACTGAAAGGGCATCGTGTTGTTAATGACACCTACCATAGAAAGTTTTATTCCGCATGCGTGGGGCGTAACTTCCCCTAAACACTTTGGAAAAAGAGCTTTCGTCAGGATTTACGCCTAACAACAATCACGATGTGGGTATGAAATGGGAAAAAACAAAAAACAACTGGTTTGCCTTATTTCTCCTCGACGATTTATAGAGAACAAGCTCAGACGTCGTTGTTGCAGCTATATTAGGCGGCGAATACAGTAGTCCAAAGCACGACAACATTACCTGTAAGTGTGGACCAGAGGTATCTCAAATACCGAACGTTGTTGTGCAATAAATTGCACAAATAGGGTATAAATTTGGGGTCTTATATATTTTTTAATTTATGATTGATAATGCAAGAAAAAAAGAGTATTTAAATGCAAAAAAACAATCATAAATGCCCGCAAATTATAGCTCCTATTACCAATTTCCCCCCTTTGTCTGACAATTTTGCAAGTGAAATATGTGAAATTTGTGAACTCCCCCCTTCAAATTGCAAAATAGACAAGTATTGGGAAAAAAATACCTAGAGAAACTCTCAAAATTGGAGCTTGTCAAGGCGTCATGTAGACTGCTTAGGCGTCAAATGGCCATAAGCAGGCGTCACGGGCGTCAACGGCGCTGTTCCGACGTCAACAAACTGTGCAGAGCATCAAAAATCTGTGTAGGGCGTCAAAAAACTGTGCAGGGCATCAAAAAACTAGGTAGGGCGTCAACAAACTGTGCAGAGCGTCAAAAATCTGTGCAGGGCGTCAACAAACTGTGCAGGGCATCAAGAAATCATCCCCGAAGGGATTCAAACCCGAAACCTACTGCCTAACATTCAGCGCCCTGACCACGTGAGCCAGAAGGCCCGACGAGAACAAGCTGAAACCAGGGTCTATTTAGATCCTCGGGGCCGGAGACAGGCAGAAAAAAAACTTTATCCCACATGGCCTATGCGGCCACTGTGGGAGGGTTTAAGAAGTTTGAAAGCTCCTTAAGCTTTCGGTTGCCTTCGGGCAACCACCCCCAGTCCGCCCTTTTGCCTCAGTCGTCTCCCCGAACCGCCGCGCTGTCTGTGTCCCGTCTGCTTCCTCGGTCTGCGTCCTGTCCGCTCGGCAGTCTGTCTGCGTCGCCCTCGGTCTGCGTCCTGTCCGCTCGTCAGTCTGCGTCCTGTCCGCGTGTCATTCTGTCTGTCGTCTGTGCCAGGCCCTCGGTCCGGTTCGTCCTCGGTCCTGCGTCCTCGGTCCGCCAGGCTTGTCTCATCATCCGTGTCGGTCCGTCCGTCCGGTCCGCGCTTGTTGTCGTCCGCCCGTGCCGGTCCACAGCTGTCGTCATCCGTGTCAGGTCCATCTGTCCGGTCTGCCAGGCTTGTCTGTCCGTAGCTCTGATGCCATGAAGAATTTCATGAAGCAATAGTTCCTTATCATTCATTTCAAATATATAAAGGTTACATGCGGTTACAAGTTGGTTTAACCAACTCGGTGGTTAAATAACCAAACTGGAGAGCGCCTATGAGCGCTATTTTTAAATATGCAAATAATGGAATAACAATTTATTCTAACAAATATCGGGTTACAAACTCTAAAATGTATAGCAAACTTAAAGGATTTATGCTAACAAGAAAGGCTTTTAGCCTTTACGATTTATGACGATTGGTCTGAGACATAAAATTCAATCGATTGTAGGCATGCCAATCATCTACATACTTGATGATCGGTTGTAGGCATGTCGATCGACTATAGACTTGATGATCGATTGCAAAGGTACCGATCGGTTGTAGACATATTGATAGATTACAATGATGATGATTGATTGCAGATATATCGGTCGATTGTAGACATATCGACAAGCTTCAGATATACCAATTGGTTGTAGACATGTCGATTGCGGATTGGTTGCATAGATTTTGATCGGTTACAGCGATGTCGATCGACTATAGCAATGTCGATCGGCTGTAGATATGCCAACCGGTTGCAGACATGCCAATCGATTACAACTATATCGATCGATTACAACCATGTCAATCAGTTGCAAACATACCAATTGGTTGCAATCATGTCGATCGATTTTAGTCATGTCAATCAGTTGCAGCCATGTTGATCGGTTGCAGTCATGTCGATCAGTTACAGACATGTTGATAGACAAATGTTGACTGACAATCCCTACACCCAATAGAAAAATTATTATCGACACCTCTGCAACCGATCGAATAATGTAGATCAGCATGTTCCTGCAATCGACTAACTAATACCAATCAACAACTCTACAACCAATAGACAATTGCCGATAGACAGTCCCTACAACCAATAGACTAATGATGATCGACAACCATGCAACTGAGCCACTAATGTTAGTCGGCATAGTACTACAACCGATTGACTAATGCCTATCGGCACTTCTGCAACTGATATACAATTGTCGATCGATAGTCCCTACAATCGATAACTTGATGTCGATCGACCCCTATACAATCGATCGACTAATGCCAATAGACATGGTGATACAATCGACTAACAAATGATGATAAACACCTCTACAACTGATATACAAATATCGATCGATAACCCGTGCAATCGATAAGCTAATGTTGATTGACACTTCTGCAATCGATTGACACCTCTGCAAGCGATAGATGTATGTCGATCGACACCTCAAGTTTTTTATTGTTTCATATCTATTTTTGAGTCATAATATATTCGATGTATGTTCATCGATACCCAATACAATATATATACGGGTAGTATATGAGGCAATTTGGGTGGGAAATATAAAATCATTTATAATTTGAAGGCGATTTGGGCAGGAAATAAAAAATCATTTATAATTTGAAGGCGAATTGGGGGGAGTATCAAAATCATTTGTAATTTGAGGTCGACGAATTAAAATAAAAATATTTTCATGATTATCAACGATGGGCGAATTTTCCCCAAAAAAACTTCCACCTCGTAAATTACAGTCGAATGGGCCCCACTGAAAAGATCTAAAATTAGCCAATTTAAAATATTGAAAATCCTAAATAGAGCCAATTTACGATATTTTGTGCTTATGCATAACCCTACTATTGGTTATGGTCAATTATGCAAGAGCAACACTAAATATTTTATAAGGTTTCATAATTATTTTATCTAATTATTTTTATATGTATTGTGCTTCTTTTGACTACAATTTGAGTTGGGAAAAAGAGTTAATATTGAAATGAAAAGTGTGAAAGAAGTTTCTCAAGAAAGAGGTAAAAATGTGCCACTCACAACAAAGGTGTAGGGAAGTTTGACCATGTTCCCACCTAGGTGAGTGTGCATTAAAAACCATTTCTAAGAATATTTAAAAAGTAAAAATTTTGATCAAGCTAATGTATTTTCAAATTGTGGCCTTCTTTCATACATACCACTCCATAAAGGCTTATGATATGAGTTCATTTTTGTGGATAAAGAGTATGAAGAGATTGTTTCATATGGACAATCAATATTTGAATGAAATGTTGTTCATAGAATTTGTGGGAAGGGAATAGAAAAATATTCATGACAAGCTTATTTGTGAAGCTTCTCTCTCCATTTTGACCTTGAGGATAGGGGATGCTTGTGATCTTAATTCTAAGGTTTAATGGATTAGTTAAATAATAATTACATTTATTTTAAGATTTTTCTTGATAAATATTAACCTTAATTTAGTCCTAGTAAACTACAAATGCACCATACAATTGAAACAAACAAGAGTTAATAACTATAATGCCTTTGATTTTGATGATGAAGTAAAGACCATTTTTATTTTCAATAAAAAGGGTTCAAGGGTAATGTAGTAAATAATCTTATTGCAACTACATGTAATTTCCCTTCTAACATTAGCAGGACTAAAGATAACCCTCTAACAATTAATACTAACTAGTTTTTTCCTTTTATTTTATCATTAATGCCAAAATAGGAATAGACATAGAGCAATCAACAAATAATAATGAACTAAGTGTTGAAAGTGAAGGTATCGAATTAGATACTCATTTTTCTATTGTAGAGGGAGAAGCACTATAGTCATGTGAAAGCTTCACTACCATAAGCATTGTTATTTTTGTGGAAGCACCATTGAAGCTACTACTTCCTAATGTTCCTTTCATTTACTTACAAAATAGACAAAAAAATGATGGATCAGTAGCAAAGGGGTCTACCTAGTCTGAAAGAGAGTATGTGGTTCCCTTGATGAGCATCAAACCTCTATCTAGATATGAGATTAAAATGTTATAAATGATAAAATAATGACTATGTGCCTAGTGGAAAAAATGTCATTGGGTGAGTTATAGTGATGCCAATGTTTGTGCTAACTAACAACACTTTCACTTTTCATGGTTGTGACTCTATTTATCCAATAGAGAGTGATAGCATCATCTAACCTTTAATTTTGTATTGTAGAGGGGGGAAAATACCCTACCATGTATGATTCTTGGTTGGATCTACTAGGAGTCGAGGTGAGCATGGGGTGTGTTATATTCTCTATACTCGGGGGCTTGGGGATAAAAGGGTTAACAAAGAATGGTTTTAGGACTCACTACAAGTATGGGATGAGAATTTTTTATGTGTATTTTGAGCAAACACCTATGTCTAGATTTTCTAAAATCTAAGATATGAAAAAGGAAAAACAATGCAAGACAAACAATGATGCAAGAAGACAGTAAGCTAACCCTAGAATAATTCTTGATTTTCAATGATGACTAAACCCTAACTTAATAAAGGAAATACTTTCTTTCAAAAAGGGTTTTAAGAGAATGCACAAACGAAGTTAACCCTAGAATGCAAACTATATGCTTTTTCTCTTTTGAATGCCTAGAAATATAATCAAAATAGTTTCTCTTTATTTATGTTCTATATTTGAAATAAAAATAGGTAGAAAGCAAACAACAAATATTCTAAGAAATTAACTTACGTAACTTACATGATCTAGTGGTTGACCTTAGCTTTAAATCGTGTCTAGAATATTCTAACAGTTTCAAACCTGCAAAAAAATTTTACAAAACCCTAGAAAATGTATTCATCATTTGTGGGTCTACTTAGGCTGATGTGTGATTGATCTTGAAGGCACAACAGTCAAGCCCCCTTGTTCCTTTTAGCTAAAATTTCAAAATTAAAAATTATTGTTGAACTTTGGAAGCAAACACAATAGGATATGACAACATAAAATAGTGAACCAAATGCAAACAAAATTAACACAATGCTAAACTAGCATGCAATTAGAAATCTAGGGTTCTGGGGACATAAATTTACCCTCAAGCTAGTATGATTTAAATGCAAGTGAAACAAGATGACAACATTTAAAACATAATGATAATAGAAATAATACAATGCAAAGTATATATATGAATAAAAAACCTAGGGTTTGGGTATGAATAATTGCCCCCAAGTATATCAAGACCAAATTTGTGCCTTGTAAATTATGGAGCATAGATTTGATAACCAAAGGGAAATTAGCAGCAGAAAGCAGAACATGCAAAAATAGGGTTTTTATCGAATTCATGCTCTATAATGGTTAGGGCATGAATTCACACAAAAGAAACTTAAAACAAATAATCTATATGTGAAATGTAGTTCTAATACAAATCTAAATAATTTAAAATATAATAAATGCAAAGAAGCAACCTGATAAGCCCATAGAAGAAGCAAGAGCAAAGGTAGAATACCTCTCCTCCTTCAAGAATATAAGTTTATCATCAAGGCTTCTCAACTTGCAAATCATAAGAAGTACATCAAAATTAGAATACCATCGCACTAAGAACACCAGATGAAAAGAAGATTGCACAAGAGATCACTTAGATCACTTAGCACTTCATACATTAATATTGCTAACCAGAAAACTTATCTCTAAAAATGGGATCCAACTCCCCTTAATTATAGAGGGGTTGGAGGGCTAAAGAAAATAAAATGAAAATTAACCTTGGCTTAGCCAATGCCACAAAAGGTCGGCTCAAAATTTAAACTTTTAAAAAAAAATCCAATATTGCTGAATTCATGCCTCCTAATTTATTGGGTATGGATTTGGTGAAGGTTAATAATAACAAAGCAAAACAAAATAAAATATGGTACAAATTTGCATTTAGCAATTTTGAGACCCTCCCAGGGGATTTTAAATAAAAATGACTCATTTGGATAGGTCAATTTTTTGTGTCTATATTGTCCACCTCTTTGATGGATTTAAGGCCTAATAAATGTGTCAAAGAAATATGTAGACACCTATGGATAAAAAATATGAACACAAAAAGGAGTGGTTGGTTTAGAAGAAAGGGTTGGTGCAAAACGATGTAATTTTGGAAAATTTTAAAATTTTACATCTAAAACAAGGCATTAGGGACATTAATGCATCTCAGACCAAGGTTCCCCCTTGAGTTTCAAAAGGAATGCAAAATTCTTGAGGAAACTCGAAAAATATTCACTTAGAAAAAAATAGAGCATCAAACAACAAAAAAGGAGAGAAAGGAAGAAAAAGAGAGAGAAAGAGAATAAAGAGAATAAAAAGGTAAAAAGAGTGAAAACCTAATTTATTTTCATTTCATGAAGAAAATAAAAATAGCTCTGGATAAAATAGAATGGTGCTACCCACACACTGAATAACTTTTATAAGGGGTAAGGTCGACACAACATCACAACGAGCATGAGTAAGAACCAAGACCCAAATTTAGAATAGGTTTTACTTGCATATTTTACAATTTTAAGAATTTTTATCAAAATTCATCATTAAGGGTACCTGAGCATGGATTCAATGGTCACCTAAAAATCTAGCCAATCCTAGTAGTGATTGAATCCATGCCCCATGTTGTACAAGGTATGGATTCACAAATTCATGCCCTAGAGGATACAGGGGATGGATTTGAATGAAAATAAATATAGAAAAGAAAAGACAGAGAGAGAGAAGAAGAAAAAAAAAAAAAACTTAATGCTAAGATTACTCTTTATGTTGGTGATGTGATTTTTATTTATATATTATTCTATATATATATATATATATATATATATATATATATATATATATATATATATATATATATATATATATATATATATATATATTTGATGAAGTTAATAATTTTTTTTTGTTTTTGTTGTAGCATGATGTAATAAAGATCAGGAAGTGGTGATCAAGTACCTTAGAGTAGGCACTATGATAGCTCATGCTAGAAAATAGGGACACACTATAGGTGGTGGGGCTACTACACTTGGTAGAGATACCCCAAGTGGAGGCTGACAAAGTCCTATTGATGGTGCTAGCAGAGAGGTGGTACCTAAAATTATCAATATTTTTGCTATCAACAAGAGAGATGACCATCACATTGGATTATGTGTGGTACATCTTGAGGATCCCCATCAAGGAAAGGATAGCTTATAGGGTATAACTTTCTTAGGTGGCAACATAAAGACTAATGGGTGACCAGTCACATGAGATTCGTAAGAGTTGGTTTGATGTCGATGATATGTCATGATAACATAGGATTGGGACACTAATAATAATGCTCTATGGAGTAGTGGTGGGATTGATAGTGTGTCATACGAGTCAGAAACACCTACCATAGGCAATGGCATGAATAGTAGCAAACATGCAAGACCATCAGATGACGTTCACATGGGAGTCGTATGTGCTAGCCTATTTGTATAGGATGTTCGTGTACAAATGATACACATGACTAGTGTGCATAATGTTGCTCCAAGTGTGGTTCTAGGAGCATATAGCCATCAGGAGGCCAAATACACTACCAAGATCACTACTTGACCTAGAGTAACTAGTAGGATACAAGTGGTCCTGAGACTACAAGAGTACATAGAGGGCATACACAAGTATTCTACCATTAGGGAGATGAGTGGTATATGAGCTATGAGATCACTAGATTATATGGTGGTCATAGCATATACACCTTATATGGGTTAAGGATGTGAAGGAACTAACTTGGATTCAAAGGGTCTGATGGTCATCATAGAGAAGGGTGAGCTAGAGCTTTATTAGTTTGATTGAGTGTAGCAATAATTTGGGATTCTCCAAAATATATTGGACCTCAAGAACCATTGGTTTAGGAGGGTGAGGAAGGATCCATTAGGGATCAAAGGGGACCCTAATGTGGCTTGGTTTGTGAAGAATGGTTTGGATGATCATCTCTATGTTGATCCTAGGGTGTAGCAATAATTTGGGATTCTCCAAAATATATTGGACCTCAAGGACCATTGGTTCATGAGGATGAGGAAGGATCCATTAGGGGTCAAAGGGGACCCTAATGTGGCTTGGATTGTGAAGGATGGTTTGGATGATCATATCTATGTCGATCCTAGAGTGGATAACATCAGAGTAGCTCTTGGATATAGGAGATGGTACAGTGGTATTTCACCCCTAAAGATCTCCCTATAGGTTCCCAGTGTAGAGGCACTATGTCATGGGTTGATGGGTGCAATTGGCACTCCAAGAGGCTAATTGGCATATTATGGAGTGATGAAAAAGGGGGTTAGATCCTCCTAGACAAGTGAAGGTATAGGTTAGGATAGATATGGTGATGACCATGAAGATGACCATCAGTCTCTCTAGCTTAGGGATGGGGGAAATAGTATGGGGTAGCTCTAGGGTGACACAAGTAGGACCTAGCATGATTGTGGATCAGGTGGACCCAACGAGGGAGGTAGAGGGGCTACTAGCCAAGATAGTTGCTATGTAGGAGGAGATAGATACCCTTCATGCACATCTAGTCCAGATCATAGTAGAGTGAGATATAATGAGAGCTAAGGAAAAGCACCTTAGGAGGATATGGTACGGCTAGAGAAAGAGAAATAATAGGCCCAAGTAGAGAGGATGGCCATCATTTTGAGCATCCACCTAGGTAATGGGATCCACCTTCTACAAGAGCAGTTGTAGAGGGAATAGGAGAGGCTAGAGGTATTGGTATGGAGGGAGACATTCTATAAGACCCTATATTTTTAGGTGGTTCTAGTGGATAAAATTTTTCCTCCACCATCCTCCCTTCAGAAATAGGGTCAGTCACGATCTAGATCACATATTTCTATGTGGTCCATGAACATGCCCCCACTAAGACAACCTTCGATAGGTAGAGTGGATGAGATGAGCTCATGAATATAGGGCTAGGATTATGATGATATACCTTTTTTTTATCATGGCATGCATCCTTGGGGAGGGTCGAGTGTGTCAGGATTATATTGTGGCACACTAACCCAGTTAACATGCACTCTCTGCTATCGATTAATATCATGTTGCTATTATTTTTTTATGGTGTAAAAATTTTGTGCATTATGTGTATGTTTTTTAATTTGTTTTTTTTATGCATGATGATCACAAACATAATGAATGCAATGCATAATGATCTTAACTAAATGAATGCAAAAATGAGCTTAACTAATGAAATGCATAAAACTAACTAAAATGAATACACACAAAATGAACAAAAGAGCAGATGAAAAAGAATAAAGGAGAGGAAGGGAAATAAGAAATAAGATGAAAACAAACAATGATAGAAGAATAAAAATGAAAGAATAAAAGGCCCCAAATGGTCAACAAAGGAAATACACAAAGAAAGAAATTAGGAGCAAAAACCTATAAGAATATATGTTCACAAATTACCAAATGGAGGTTGCCCCTCACTTATGGCCATGAAGCTATCCTGTAAGGGTGTTATGCTCACAAATATGATTGAGTGTGAATCGATACCCACCATGGGTGTAGTGCTCGCTAGTGTCTAAAGATGAAGAGATACATGTTAGGATGTATGCTTGTAAAGGGTTGAATGGAGGCTATCCCTCACTTGTGACCATGAAGCTATCTTGTATGGGGTGAAGTAATTGATTTATTTTCCAAAGTGAGAACTACTCTATAGGAGTGTGGTGTGTGCAAGATATGAATGAGAAAATCAAAATACAATAGAACAATGTGTGTGTACATGTGTTAGAGGAGAAGAAGATAAAAGAAATAGTGGAGCAAATAGTATATAATAGTGTGTGTGTGTGTGTGTGTGTGTGTCCTTATTGAAATATTGATAGCTAAGAGGTGTGCATAAGATAGTCAGTGCTCGTATGAACCCATAAATTATATTCATGTGGTACATACCCTATCCCACAAGGACCTCTTAACAAGTGAAATATCAAGAAGGAAAAGTGTGAGTGAAAGAAAAAATGAGCAAATAGAAGAAGGAATGTATATTCTTTTTCTTGATGAAAAGGAGAATGAAAACTTGCAAAGTACAAGGATATACAAAAAGAAGAACTATATTCCTTGACTTGAAGAAAAAAATTATGATTTTATACTTTCAAAGGTCAAGAAATATAAAATAAGAGAAGGCATGGGCAAATTCCATGATTAAAATGCATGGAGATGGGCCCTAGGTTGGGGATTTGCTATACATGAGAGCCCTAGTATGATTGCAATGCATGTGAGCTAATAACTAACTAGGTTTAATAACTTTCCATTCTCACAAAGTCCCAAAAAATCTATATGATCAAGCAGTCCTACAAATATGATCAAGTAGCAATGCAATTGTATGACAAGAAAAAATGCAAGTGGAATAGAATGCCAAGAAAACATGAAAATATGATAGGTAATCATGCAATATGAATAAAAAAACCAAATGCAATATAAAAACTAAGCTAAATACAATATAAGAATATGAAAATACAAATTCATGTATAGTATATTTTTGGGTGCATTATTTTCATTGGTTTTTTAAGTTCTTTACCATCTAAATAAGCTAAAAGATAGGCTCCCGAGCCAAAATTGGCCATTATGACATAGGGGCCTAACCAATTGGGTTGAAACTTACCTTTTAGATCAAAAAAATCATTGATGTTCTTCTAGTTTTCCTTGAGAACAAGGTCCCCAACCTAAAAATAATGATTGCAAATTTTCTTGGAGCCTAATTTGATAGGCTTGTAAATGCTCTAAGGAATGAATACACTTTTCATCCAACAACTCCAATTGGTGAAAAAAATCAAAATGATACTCATCATTGATTGAAGCATCTTGCAAAAATATGTGTAATGAAGGGACCTCTACCTTAAATGGAAATATTACCTTAGTTCCATAGACCAAGACATATGGAGAGGCACATGTAGGAGTTCATACATTGGTACAATAGGCCCACAAGGTAGGATAAATCTAGATATGCTAGTCTCATCTGATATTACTAACCAACTTCTTCAGAATCTTGATCAAAGACTTGTTGGATGCTTTGGCTTTATTGTTACCTTGAGGGTAATATGGAGTTGACCACCTATGCTAAATCTTGTACTTAGCACAAATCTTATGGACATCCTTGTTCTTGAAAGGAGTGTCATTATAAAAAATAATCATTGAAGTAATCCTAAACCTACAAAATATCTAGTTGAAGATGACCTTGGAGACTTGAGCTCTAATAATTATGGCCATGGGTATGGATTCGATCCATTTAGTGAAGTACTCTATCACTGTTATGATAAACTTGTGACCATTAGACAACATTGTGTTAATATTTCCTATGATTTCTAATACCCACATGGAAAATAGAGAAGGAAAATAAATAACCTGAAGTTTTTGAGAAGGAGCATGAACAAGGTTGTTATGGCATTGACACTTTTCATAGCATCGAACATGGTCACATGCATATTTATCCATGGAAGACCAATAATACCCCATCTAAAGGAGCTTTTTGGCAATGGCATTACCGCTAAAATGGTCTCCACATGATCCTTCATGAGATTCACTAAGAGCTATTTGGGCTTCATTGAATTTAAGTCATCATAAGAGGATACCTTCAAAAGTACGATGATATAAAGTATTGTCAATTATAAAAAATTAACATTATCTTTTGAATAAAAGCTTACATTGATTACAATATAAACCATCAGGAATTGAACCATCCTTACGAAAGTTAAATATTTTGTTATACCATGGTTCAGACAGGAAGCTTTGATGGTTAGAACGTCTAACATAATGAGATTAAAACTAAGCAACATAGGCTCCTAGAGTTTTCTAATGATAATTGATGCTTGATCATCATCCAAATCCATGGGAAATAAGGATGCAGGAGCGACCATGGCATCTACATGGATGTTGGAGGATCTAGGGATAGACTCTTTGATTACCAAATCAAACATGGAAAAAAATTAGGTGGCAATCTCTTTGTAATATTTTAGCTTATCATCTCGAGTTTGATAAACATCACTGGTTTGATTGACCACAAGTTGAGTCACCAAAAACTAAAATAACTCTAACCTTCAAGGCTAATACTACTCTAAGACCAAGGATCAAGAATTTTTACTCTAAATTATTATTTATGCAAGAGAAAAAAAGCTTTAATGACAAGTAGATGAGTTTTTTTGTGAGGCGACTAGAATAATTCTAGCACCAATGCCCTTTAAAAATCAGGTTCCATCAAAAAACAAAGTCCAAGACTATGGATCTTTGACTTCTACTCTAAAGTACTCATCTAGAAACTTGATAGCTAAAGGATGGGCTAACTCTAAGGAAGAAAAGTCTAGCTGATCAATAATCACATAACCCTTGATAGCCTTCTAACCTATGAAGTTTAGGTCAAACTCACTAAGGGCTAAAATCCACTTAGCGGCTCAACTTGGAAGGTGGGGCTTTGACATTAATTAGCGTAAAGGATCAAACTTTGCAACAACTAATATTTTATGGCTAAGCATATAGTGCCTCAACTTCTGAGAAGCAAACACTATGGTAATATAAATCTTCTCTAAGAGGGTGTACTAGGTTTCATAGCTAACCAAGGTTCTACCGATATAGTAGATAGCTAGCTCTTTATTATGATCATCATGTTGAGCCAACAATATTTCCAAAACATGAGTTGTGGCTGCTATGTAAAGCATCAATTTTTTATCCGATCTAGGGGAAACTAACAAAGGTGGGAAGTGAGATACTATTTGAGTTCATCAAAAACTTTTTGACACTTAGAATCTCATCGAAATACTACATATTTCTTACGAATCTTAAGAAAGAGCTAACAATTATCAGCTAACTGAGCTATGAATTGAGAAATAACTTGAAGTGTACCTTTCAAGCTACACAACTCAATTAGAGTACGAGGAGGAGGCATGTTACTGATAGTATCTATCTTAGCAATCTCTGCTTCAATACCTCACCTAGACACGATGAAACCTAAAAAATTTCCAGATGTAACTCCAAATACACACTTGGAGGGCTTAAGATGAACATTGAACTACCAAAGCCTTTCAAAAATTTATATTAGATCATAAACATGATCCTCTCAATGTATGGAATGACCCAAAATATCATCCATATAGTCCTCTAGAATATCATACATCATGTCATGAAAAATATAAGTCATAGCCCAATGATATGTGGCACCAGTGTTCTTCAAACTAAAAGGCATGACTTTATAACAGAAGGTACCCCATTGAGTAATGAAAGTTATCTTGGACTAGTCCTTAAAAGAAACCATGATCTGATTGTATCTTGAGAAACCATCCATGAGCGGAAGCATTCCACATTTGGCAGTGAAATATATGATCATATGTATGTTGGGGAGAGAAAAATCATCCTTGGGACATGCTAAGTTAATGTCCCTAAATTTAGTACATATTCTAACTATTCCTACCTTCTTAGCCATAGGAAAAATATTGGATATCCAATTAGAATAGTCAATAGCTTTGATAAAATTGACATCAAGGAATTTTTAGAGCTCCTCCTTGACTAAAAGTATGACCTTAGAATGCATCTTTCTAAGTTTCTATTTAATAGGATTAGCACTGGTTTTTATTACCAAATGATGTATAACCTTAATCCCTCCAAGTGCCCAAGCAAAAATATCATGAAATTTCTTCAACAAATTTGTCAATTACTCCTTCTCGTCCATGGACAAGGCTTTACCTAGCTTAAGGATTATAGGGCTCTCCTCAAAACCTATGTTAACATCTATGGTATCCTCAATTAAAATATTATACTTATCCTCATAAGGAGGTAGGGTGTGTTAGCATACTTTAATATTTAGCAACTAGTTATATTAGTTGCAGCGGCATCCTGTTGAGATGCGCCCATTTCGGGCTAATCCAGGAAGTCCGTTTGTAAATTCTGCATTATTTAAACACCCAGCAATAATACAATTATGTTCGCTGTTCTAACATGGCATCAGAGCCATTGCTATAATTTTTTATTTCTGGGCAGAGAATTTTTTTTGCAGAGAATTTTTTTTTCCGTGCACAGACGGAGGAAGGAGTTGATGCTGAAAAAAAAGCGAAGGAAATTTTTTTTTCCTCGCTGGGCGTGATTACGCCACATGGCAACCCACTTCCCCATCCCTTTTGCGCTGCAACTGCGTCGCGCGACCGCTAAAATGCAGCCACACGGCAACCCAATTTATAGGATTTTATTGGTAATGTTAATATCATTGAAGTGTCCATTACATGATCCATAGTGGTCCTCTTTGATGGTTTTTTGGGATTTGAATGATTCTAAGCATCTAATAAAAATGCTATCAAGGGTGTACAAGTATAATATATCACCAACAATGGAATACATATAGGATCATTTCTTGAGGGTATTACATTTATTAAACCTAAACCATTAGACAAAGTGTCATCCTTAAGGTAAGAAAAGATAACATATACAAAGGATCAAGGAAAGAAGTTTCTTCTTAAAAAATGACTTCTAGAGGAAGCTAGCTAGATTCTAGGGATGAAGGTTCCATAATTTATTGAATGATGATTGTAGTTTGTTCATCATCTAGCTCTAAGAGGATTAGGGATGAAATTGATTCCATAATGCCCACATGGTGGTTATTATATCTAGGGATATCATCAATGATCATTTTGTCAAAATAAATCATTAATTTATTTATTATGTCCTTATATAGCTTGAGCTTATTGTGTTTAGTTTGGTAGACCTATTGACTTGGTTGACTACTAGTTGAGATTATCTAAAGATATAAAGTATATTAACTTAAAGAGCTAACACTTCACATAACCCTAAGATAAGGTCTTCATATTTAGTGGTATTTTTAGTATATAAAAACTTAATCTTGAAGGATAAAGAGATTAGTATTGTTGATAAGTGACCAAGATGACTCTTGTCCCTACTCCTTTAACACATCTAGTTCCATAAAAGTACAAATTCTACATGCAGTTCGATCTACTTCTAGATTGAATATTGACTTATCAATAAAATCTATTTCTAAGGGATAATTAACAGCTAAATGTGTGGCTACTAATTGATCACCAATGACCTAACCTTTCATACAATCTTGGTTGAAAAAATACAAGATCAAATTAACCAATGAACCACTTAGTAGTTATTCCTAAGATCTGAGGTTTAGACATGAGATAATACAAGGGATTTCTCATCATGATGACAAAGGTTTTATGTCTAGGCATATATACCTAAGCTTATGAGATTCAAACACTATGACTAGGAAAAATCTTCTCTAGGGGTGTCTACTGAACTTTATAATTGAAAAAAGTCTTATTGATGTAGAAAATAACTCTTCCTATATGTTGGTTTTCATATTATTCTAATGTATCTCCTAAGGCATGGTTAATGGATGATATGTATATTAACAAGGGACTATGGAGATAAGGTGGTACATGGATAGGAGGAGAAAGCAAGCAGGATTTGAGAGAATTAAATATGTCTTGACAATTAGACTATCATTCAAAGATTGCATCCTTAACTTTTTGTGAAGGGTTGACACATATAATATGGCTAGGAGATGAATATCCAAATGGTATAATATTGACCATAGTTGATATCTTATTAGGATCAGCTTCGATGTTGCATTAGAATACAATGAATCTCAACAAAGTTTTTGAAATCACCCCAAATATTCATTTCTAAGGTTTTATTCATCCTTTTACTCTCTTAGTTGCTCAAAGATCTATCTTACATATTGAACATGATATTTCTAGTTTAAATACTAATTGAAGAGGTTATTAACATAGTCTTCCACAATGGTATGCATCATGTTATGAAAGATGTATGTTATGGCTCTCTAGTAGGTAGCCCCTATTTCTTTAGTCTAAAGGGTATGAATTGATAGCAAAAGGTTCCCCATAGACTAGTGAAACATATTTCGGATTGGTCCCTAGGAGAGATCTTGATCTGCTTATAGCCTAAGAATCTATCCTTCAAAGAATGTATTCCATATCCTATAGTGTATTTGATTATCATGTTGATGTTGGATAAAGAAAAGTCATCCTTGGGATATGACTTATTGATGTCTCGAAAGTAGGTGCATATACTAATGTTACCTATTTTCTTGGTTATAGGAACAACGTTATAGATCTAGTCATAGTATTCTATGGATTTTATAAATTCAACATCAAGAAGTTCTTGGAACTCCTCTTTGACTAGTAGTGTAATGTTTGTGTACATTTTTCATATTTTTTTTAACTAGTTTTGCACCAGGAGTTATGACTAAATGGTGGTTAACTAGGAAAGGATCAAGACTAGGCAAGTTTTTATAGGACCAAGAAAAGATATATTTTAGATTCATTAAGAGCTTGGTGTATTCCTCACTCTTATTTGAGATTAATACCTTGTCTAGCTTAAGGATTTTGGGATCTTTTGGATTCATAATATTGACATCCATGGTTTCTTCTATTAGAATTTGAGATTCAACCTATAATTCAATGGGAGTTGGAAATACTCATGTGCTTTCTATATCTATAGGATATAAGGTTGGATTAGATAGAAATATTAGTGATTTGATACAAAGATCCACCAAAATAAAAGTCATTTTGTGCTAGATAGTCTGAAGGACCATCTTAGGGAGGATCATTTGGGATGTCCTTTAAATCACAATTTTATTCATCAAAAATCAAATTAGTATAAGCTAAAGTTAGAATATTTACCTCAACAACTTGGGTAAATTTGGATAATCTTGGATCTATAAGAGGTGATGACCCATTGGTATTCTCCTTGTTGTTATCAAGATTTTTTAATAAAATGGAGTTATCATGAGACACCCTATCAATATGGTTGTCTTCCTATTAACTATTGAAAGAAGAAGGAAAATTTAAAGCCTCACTATTGATAAGGACATTATCTATCCAATAGTGTCACAACTAGGCTTTACTTTGTAAGGGCTCTTTGATGACCTACACATATGGGCTTAGCCCTTTGCCTTGATATCCCATATTGGAAAGCATGTTCTTAGGAATTATATATAAGTTTAAAAACATATATGAAGTGTATTTTCCTTAGTACATAATAGTTAATTCGATGAATTTTCTCGCTGTTGGCTATACCAACACAAATAAAAGAGAAACTTCCTATTTGTATTGTTTTACCCTTATTACTAGAGGGTAAATGTAAGGTTCAAGAATATAGGGTGAGCTTGGCTAGGTATAGGACAAGTTGATAATTATATGATTTATCATTATTAATGATGATTGCATTAATACTTTAGTGATAAGAAGTTGAGAAGAAGAAGACAATGATTCAAGAGATTAATTTTTAGAAGGGCAAATATGAGCTTTAGGATTTTTGACCATGAAAACCTAACAATAAGAAAAATGTTTGCGGTTAGAGAAAATATATTTTTCCTCTTATATTCATATTCAAACCATTTATGAAGAGTTTTGGTAATAACTTACATCTCATGGATCAATAACCTCTCAAGAATAATGTTGTAGGTTAGATCACATGGCATGATATAGAATATAGTGGTGAGAGTGTGGGGTCCAAACATGAGAGGTAATACTATAGTGCCACTAGCCTCACATTCCATATTGTCAAAATCCTTGATAACAAGATCAAATTTCTCCAAATATTGTTTGGTTAGCCCAAAATGGTTGATGAATTTTATGTTGGCATTAAGACCGAAACCATTATCAATTATGATTTTTTTAATTAACTTATTTTTTATATGCCCTATGATGTATAATGGTAGATATCTAACTATAGAGAATTAAGTAATATCATCCTTATGGAATGATATAATTGCATTGTTAACCCCAATGTATCCTACTAAAAAATTAAGATCATTTGGGTTGAGGTCTTGAGGAACAACTTATTCACTCAAATATTGAGTAAGATGTCTTGGTCAGCTAAAGAAGATCTAAAAGTACAAGAAGGAAATTTTTTGTTAGGGTACTCTGAAGTTGTCACAACAAATCAATGGCACCCTTAGCTCCTATTTGAATGATTATATGATGTCCTTTGGGTGGAGAAGTTATTTTTGTACAAAGGACCAAGGGAGGTCTTAAAGGTTGATCTGATAATGTATTATTTTATTGTTTTCTAGTTACAAAACAAATGTGAGATATAATATTAGTATAATAGAGTTACCCAACCATATCTTCCTTTGATGATGGGATATTCCTATCATGAATATTATTTGTTATGTTTTGATTCTAATTATGATTAGGTGATCAGTCTTGAAATATTCCTAAATATTGATATGAAAAATACTAGGAGTTAGAGCCATTGAGGACAAATTGGCTATTTTTGATTAGTTCTTGGATCACATTCCTAATACTCATGCATTTATAGATTACATGATTTTTGATGAGTTGGAAGACACATTGCTCATTGTGATGAAACAAATGAGCTTTTTCCCTTCCAGTTCCAATAGGTTTGATGAGTAGAATCTCTATAATTTTAGATTTTAAGAGCTAATCTAAAATAACTTAAAGAAATTCATCTAGTTGGGAATACTTTATTTTGGTTTTTTATTGTTGAGGCTTTCCTAAGATAAATTTTTGAAGGTTTATGGTAGCACTAACATTGTTCACCTAGAATTAGTCCATGACTCCACCACCTACAATGTTTTAGTTCTTGTAATACCCTTTAGAGTTGGATGAGAACTCATATTTCTCTTTATGGGACTTATTCTTTAATTGCCCTCTTTTGAAAATGGCAACCTCTAATCTCTTAGCCATGTCAATCGCATGTTTAAAGGAAGACACATTGGTTGTCTCTAAGTAGAATACCAATTTCTCATTAAGGTTTCCTTTGAATATATCTAGTAGGTCTCTATGTGGAGGTACATAATATATTCTCCCCACTAGGGCTCACCATATTGCTAATAAATTGATAAAATTTTCATCTTTAGGCTATTTGAGTTCATATAGGTCACTAATATTGATCTTTTCCTCAATGTAGATAGATAATTGCTTAACAAATATTTTGATAAGGTTGTTAAAGCTTTTCAAGGAATGTCTTGTTAATTGGTAGTACCATTTCAAGGAAGGACCACTAAGGATATTATGGAAGATCTTAATTAGTAATGTTTCATAATAATAAATATCACTACAAGATATTTTAAACAACCAAAGGAGGTCAATGTGATCCTCCTTTCATTTGTATATTTAAAATATATGGGTTTCAAAGTGAGGACTAATAGGGTGACTAGCTATTAAAGGATCTAGGGGTTGGTTGTACAAGTAATAATATGAGTACTTGTGACTAGATGACCCTTGAATGACAATAATGTGTTGCTTATATTGCTCTAGTTGGGAATTTAATGCTTGAAGCTTAGGAGAAACATGATTTTATGGCACAAATTTATGTGTTGAGAAATAGAGGGGATTTTTTTATTATTGACATAAAAATAAGGTTGATCCACCTAGGAATATGATTTCAAAGTTGTCATGATATAGTTTAACCCCACCTAAGATGAAAGGAATAGACTATGAAGGATGAGATATTTTAGGATTAGGATTTTATACAAATCCCATAGTCACTCTTGTGGTATATGATTATGATATTAATTGATACAAATATTAGATTCTGGGACACTTGATGAATCATTATAATTAGGAGTGTAGCTTGTGCTTGCTTGTTGAGATAAAAATCAATTAACATTACCTTGTAATATTTTTTCAAAGATAGATAGATATGAAGATGTTGTAGTGGAGGTAGGAGGGTTTATATATCGGATTCCACTAATGTGGTGATAATTAGAGGTGTTGAATGAATGAAATTGAATATCAATTCATTAATTTTTACACTTATAGAACTAAAGGATCGATCCAATTGATTTAATGGCAAAGCATTAAAGTTAGGTTGGGGATGATCCATTAATAAACCATCCCTATAGATATGCCTATGGATTCTTTACTTTCTCTAAGAAAATCCTGTATGGTTCCCTATGCTTCTAAAAGGAATAGGCCATATGAGTTATAGATTGAAAGACTACTCTTCCATATTCCTCATAGGCAGGGCTTATAGAACTATGAGTATAGAAACCTTCTCTTATTGGTCAAAGGTGGGTTGGTTATCATGACCCTCTATGGGAGGATCAAGGTTAATGATTAATTGGTAAGTAGTGTTATGGGTTAGGTAGCATTTCTCATCCATACGTTTATGATAAGAAAGAGGTTTGTTTAAGTTTTAATTATTTATAACATGAGTTAAAGGAGATAGAAAGATATTTTAGAAACCTTATATCTTCTTTCAATAATATATACAATCTAACATATATACCTTAGGGGCCTCCCTATATACCAAGGGTCTCTATATACCTAACTCCTATTAATATACCCATTTATATGTGACAGAAATTTGATACATGGGATGTAAATGATATGTGAAAGTGATCTCTTCGATACATAGCCAAGATGGTACATGATGGGTAATAGTATACATCTTGATGAATCCCACTAGCCCACTATAATATGCTTCTTACTAGGAATAAGTACATATGAGCCCCTATGTGGGCATATGGTGGGTTAGCCTCTCTATATACCCAATATAGCCTAGTAACTCATATGATAGTTACTCAAAGGATCGTAAAGATCCTTAGTAGGACTAGCAATTGATTATGTTCTTGTTATCTAGATTTAATATGATCTAATCTAAACAAACAAGATTAATGGTCTTGATTAAAGTTTGATAAATTTTAGTTTGATTAAGGTTTAGCTTGTGCAAGAAAATTTTTGGGACAATTGGTAATATTCATGTCAAATTCACCAAATGTGAGAAGAGGGTAGGAAAATAATTGTGAAGGGCCTTTTGTGATTCTTCCCACTCCTTTATAATATTTAGTATAGCTTTAGTTTTTGGGTTTAAGTCTAAGGTTGAATGGATTAGTTAGAGAACTATAGAAAAAATGCACTACACTAGGCAAATCCAACCTTAAAGGAAATTTTGAATTTAATTGTTGCCCAGTGTTGAATGAGATGAGAAGTCCTAAATATCCATAAATCTATCAAGTTGTTGATTCCATAAAGATATCAAATATTTTGACAAGGGAAGGCCTACAAAGAAAGTTGTTGTCAAGTTCAAAGCTCCCAATGCTACAAAGAAATGTTGATTCATTGAACTGGAAAGATAATTTTTTACTTATAGCCTTTCTAGTGATAGCTAAAAAGGATCTACCTTAAGCAAGACTTAGCCCCATATCATGGTTTTAAATTCACTCATCATTAGCAAGATTGGGTTTGAAAATAGAGCAATACTCCATAAATAATAGGCCCTATTATAATCACTCAACAAGGGCTCTTGTAAAAGAAATATCAAGAAACACATAGCAATGTAGGGGACCTAAGGTGACCAAGCAAGAGATTGAAATCATCCATAAGATCTTAAGGTTTGTAGAAACACAAGAATCTTGTGGGTTTTATGTTATCAAAATTTTGCAAATTGTATAGCCTTCTTGGTCTATAAATAGGTCACCTCAATCATGACAATAAGAAAAGAAAATATTTTTGGATAATATAATTGTAAATTAAAATCGAACAACACCAATACAAAATATAAAGTAACAAAAATACAGTAATAACACAAGATTGCACAATATGAATAAGCTTTTTATTAATGTGGGCGGATCTCAAAATGATACAATCAATGTGCCCCAATATGGGGTTTTACAATGCTTTTGTGATACAAATTTACAAATACTAGGGTTCTCCAAAATCCTAGATCAATACACAACTATTATTTGTGCTCGTCTTCAATCCAAATGAGGTTATGGGTGAGTTTTTTATCCTAAAAGGAACACCCTAGCTTCAACAGCTTCTAGTAATATGATCCTTATACCTACAAATAACAAAAAACAATAGATATCAGTAATACCTACAAGGGATCCATAGTGTGAGACTCTCAAAAGAGTAAAAATTACTAAACCCTAGCTGCTGCAGAATGAAACTGTAAACAAAACATAAGAATGTAAAATAAATGCAAATAAAATATTTACCTTGTCACTTGAGATTTATTCTTCTATCAATTATGGTCATGAGGATTCCTGAACGGTTCCCGAGGGTCGTAGGACTACAGATTTACTGCAAGAATTACCTAAAGGTGTTTTATGATGGCGACAGGTGCACCAGGGCATTTTGTGATGGTCGTAGCTGCACTAGAAAGGTTCCAAAAACACCTAGAGGCATTTTGGTGGCTTTGGGAGGCATTCGAGGGCTGAGGAAAGTGTCGTAGAATCACTACACAGGTTATGCAGTGGCAAATGCAGGCGATGCAAAAGTGACAATGAAGTGGCTAAGGCAGAATTTTATGGGAGCTTAAGGATTTTTCCAAGGACTCGTAGGAGTTGGGCACTTAGGGTTTGAAAAGATATTCAAGGATTAATATTCTCAAAGTATTAAGGATTTCTAAGGGTTTGATTAATCAAAATGACTCCTCTTTTATAATCTTCCCTTGAACATGTTAGGATTTTGATGATACAAAATGAGTGGCTAAGATTAAAACATGAGGAAGGGTGGAGATTAAATTTTGGTAAGTGGAATGAATTGAGGTGGATGGATGGCTGATATTAAAATGTGGTGGATGGCTAGGATTAATTTATATAAATACACATATATATTAAATATATATATAATATAAAATATTTATATTTATATATATATATATATATATATTAAGTAAATACATATATATAAATATTGGGTGGTTGGTATTGGAGGACACGGGTGGATGACAAGTGGCTAGATTTTGGTGTCTACAGATGCCCCTTTTTGTACCGCATTGCATAAAACACAATGTGGTGCAAAAATACAAGACACCTAGTTTGGCCTGATGAAGAAGCAACTTTCTTTCCTTGGAATGTGAATATGATCTTGAAGACAAAAGAATTTGAATGTGTAGCTTACCCCCTCAATTGGTAAATGAGTGAAGAATGAGACTCACAAGCCAATTGACATAATTATGTGATGAAAAATGTAATTGAATGGTGTAAGTGCAAATGTATGATGTAAATATGAATGAATTATGTAAATACGGATGATATGAATTATGTAAATGGATGTCATTTTTGTCCCAACAGAGAAAAGGGGTTTTACCTCAACAGATAAAATGTTTTTGCCAAGTTTAGATGTCATGGTAATGTAAGATGTATGCCATTGTGGTAAATCAAAATTAAATGTGGTTGACCCAATTTTGGGGTGATTCCATGTTATTGAAGAAAGTGCCTTTTGGCGTCATTGAAATGCAAAGATGCAAATGTAGAAAAAAAAAAGAAATAGTCTATCTTTGGGACCACTCATGATTGTAGCTAATTCCCACTTGGAAACGGTTGCTCAATAACTTTACCTGGCCTATATCCTCAGATACTGGTATAATTGCAAAGGAAATGATGAAAGTTATCCATGTTGGAAAACCCATGGAAAAGGATATCAATGACAGTTGTTTAGCAAATTGGTCTTGGCATAGTCTCACTCTAAAAATGAGGGACTAAAGGTGATTTTGTTTTTGAACAAGGAGATATTGTATTATTAATATGGACAAGCGTCTTTATGGTTATTTACTCATCTTACTGAATTGCATGGACAACCAATCACTAAAATCTCCAAGGAGATAGAATAGACCACTAGACACAAGGTTCACTTGAAATTTGTATTTGAACTTGATAAATGTGTAAATGTAATGATTTATGGATGAAATTGATGTTTAAATTATAATTTTATAATGAGCAATGCATCTATTACTGGATTTTATAATTTTGTGAAATTTTACAATGTTTTGGAGCATTTTTAAAGCAATTTGACAATTTTATGATTTTTTGGTCGCAAACAAAAGTTAACCACCCAAATAAATTTATGTTATCACAAAAAGTGATGAAATGATGTGATGGATTATGAAAATGATTAATATGGTAATTTTGTGAAACTTTGGACCATTTCTGGTGCATTTTGAGAGTTGTAAAATGATTGTTTGCCTTTTAGTCGCAAGCAAAATTTATGCACCCAAATTTATTTTTGTTTTCACAAAACATGATATGTTGATGAATTAAATGTATGGATGCAATTTGGAGTGATTTGGTGGATTTAAGCTATCTTTTTGGATCATTTTGTTCTTTCTACAAATTTTGATGCCAAACGCCAGTGGGCATCCATAGCATGCATAGACATTGGCCAAAGTTTGATGCTCTGCAAATACGGGTGTGTATTTCAATGTACCTATGAACACCCATGTGTGTTCTAGTGCACTATAAATAACTTTAAATGGATTACAAAGGTGAAATCAAATTCATTCTTGTGTTTGTGAATTCCAAAAACTGCATCTAAGGAAGTGAGGAAGTGAATTGGAGTGGAGTGAAGGAGTGCGGTGGTGTGAAAGCTATAGCAATGGAGGGTGCAAATGTGGTAGCAAGAGTAGAGGTGAATTTTTTTGATGCAAGTTCCCTTAGCACCCTTTTTTGGACTTGTACAATATTTTTCTAAAAATTATACAATGAATGTTACATTAACGTTCTTGCCTTGTTTATGTGTTGTGTTGTAGTTGAATATTTTAGAGGCTAGACATTGGTTCTCACCTTACATACCCAGGGTGAGAAATGCACTATGGGAGGATTAGTGAAAGTTGTTGGAGGATGTGGGACTATATGAGGCAGCCCAGATTGATATGGTGAGGGCAGATGAGGGGTATCTCTCTACCTTAGCAAAGAGATGGGATCCATATAGGGGGACCTTTCATCTCCCTACTAGAGAGGAGACAATGGCACTTGAGGATGTATATCACATCCTCAAGTTACCAATGGAGGTATTATGTGTCAAGGTTGGACACGATAAAGGGTATGATATGGTCCAAATCTTTGGAGATTGATGGTAGGGTGAGAGTTTGAAAGGTGGAGGGATAAGGTACTTGGTGATGTACCTAGATAATAAGTTAGATGCACTACCCATATTAGAAAATGTACAAATTTAATTATTGATGGATGAAACTAATGTTGAAATTATTATTTGATAATGAACAATGCATTGATGATTGAATTTTATGATTTTGTGATATTTTGCAATGTTTTGGAGCATTTTTTAAGCAATTTTGTAACTTTTAGGTTGCAAACAAAAGTTAACTACCCAAATCAATTCATGTTCTCACAAAAATGTTGAGCAAAGTGCAGCAAATAGTATTGTCATTGTTTTCAACACAGTCAGACAGATTTATTGATGCAATGGACAAGAGTTTATTGAACAGCAAGGTGAAGCCAAAGTACAATGGATAGGAGTTCAGTGTTGAGCAAGGTGTTGCAGGAGGATTGTCATTGTTGTAAATACGATCGATTAGATCTAATGATGCAATGGACGAGCAGTTCAAAAGTCACTTAGATGCAGAGGATAAAGTTCAGAAGTTAGTCAGATCATGATTCCTTAAATGATAGATGCACAGAAATAGAAAACATAATTCAGAATGAGAAGAAGTCTTCAGATCCTTAAATATCTTCATCACCGGGGCATCTTTTTCAACGAAACGAAGAGCCAACTTGGGTTTTAAGAAAAACCCATTTCAAATCTGTTATCCATGGTTTTAAATAAAACTTTTTATTTTGACTGCCTTGGTTTTCACAAAAAAACTTTAAAATTTAAACTAAATATTTAAAATTAAATATCTTTATCACCGGGGCATCTTTTTCAACGAAACGAAGAGCCAACTTGGGTTTTAAGAAAAACCCATTTCAAATATGTTATCAATGGTTTTAAATAAAACTTTTTATTTTGAATGCCTTGGTTTTCACAAAAAACCTTTCCGCTTCTTGACATCTCAGGATTTGAAGACTTCTTCTTCTCATTCTGAATTATGTTTTCTGTTTCTGTGCATCTATCATTTAAGGACTCATGATCTGACTAACTTCTAAACTTTATCCTCTACATCTGAGTGACTTCGAACCGCCTCGTCCATTGCATCATTAGATCTAACTGACTATATTGACAACAATGACAATCCTCCTGCAACACCTTGCTCAACACTGAACTCCTATCCATTGTACTTTGGCTTCACCTTGCTGTTCAATAAACTCTTGTCCATTGCATCAATAAATCTGTCTGACTGTGTTGACAACAATGACAATACTATTTGCTGCACTTTGCTCAACAATCTCCCCCTTTGGAATTGTTGGCAACACATGTGCAATTTTCTTGTAAATCTTCTCCCCATTTGACAATAATACCAAAGGGCTGCTGCAGACTCCCCCTGAGTCTATGCACAATATTCTTAGACACAAATTATTACAATTAGCAAATATTCCAAGCATGAACAAGAAGAAAAACAAGTACACAAATGCTCCCCCTAAGTCCAAGACCACTTCATTTCACTGATTGACAACATCATGATAAGCACAATAGGCATCAATAAAATCAACAATGTGAATAGCAGCAATAACCAGTGAATGACACCATCATCGTCAACTTCACCAATATAACATGTGTAAGAACATGATCGAACCACTGTCTTCTCGTGCAACTACCCTCTCGTTGCTTTGCAAACTCAAACTTGTCCACCGTTAGTGAAGGCATACAATAATATTATATAGCCAACTTTTTGTTCTGCAATGCCAGCAACATCTGCATACAACTTCACCATGCATCTTGGATATATTCTCAACAAGCTTGAACCCAATGGCAGTTGTTTGTCTCTTTCTGCAGTGAGAATCTAGCAGGATATCTCAATCCACTTTCAACTCTGTGCAGGTACCAAACACCGTACCACAAAGACAACCAACATCTTTTCTCAACCAATTAGGGCTTTAGCAACAATGCTTATAGACAAGGTTTAACCAACATCATTCAACTCAAGATTAACTTTGAAGCATTCAAAAAATCACTACATGAAAAGGAAACTAGTAGACATCCTTTTCCTTCCAAAGGTATTTGAACAAGACAGCCACCAACATAAATCACCAAGGCAAAGAATAACTTGCTCAAATCAAACTCAATGGATTAAGCCCAAATCATGTATCAAGAAAAGCATTAACTTGATCAAAACAACCACTATGAAAGCAACTCAACTATTCATCACCAGGCTGGAAATCATCTGGCTGCTCATTAAAAAAACTTTTTTTTTTTTTTTTCAATCTTCCCATTCAACATGCTGATTTCACTTTTGTCAACAGAATTGACAAGTGACTCACATCTGTACCAATTTTTGTCCAGCACTACAATTTTGCTGCCAACTCTTACTTTCAACTATGCATGTCGGAAGAAGACATTTTGTCAAACACTTTATGGCCAACCGTAGTGCACCTTACTCAGCCTCAAGCTTCTTATCCTTGGACTGGCATTAAATCAATAGTTAAAACAAAACTATCTGTGAATTAAATATATTCACCAAGGTGTCATGAAAGATCTGGCAATCTTCACATCAAAGAGTAAAAACAAATACATGCTGCTCGAAACACAAATACACAACTAGGGCAAGCATTCTTTCGTTGAGAAAATTATCTAGACTATTATGATTCGTAATTTTGAACAGTGGTATTAAGAATCATCAACAATACAACAGTGACATATCTCAAAACTATCAATGGTGACAACTCTCAAATTAAACACCACACTTCATGGCATTTCCACAAACCACTATATAAACTGAAAAACACACTTTAACAACTATACAACATTAACTCGACTGCTTACCTTTCATCCTCAGATACCTAGACAAATACATAGGAGCATTAAAATAAAACTTTAATATTGCTCCTCCTGAGGATGTGCCACCTGGAGTTGCTTAGAGCAATGGCAGAGTAGCCTCCTTCGGTCCAAGGAGACACAATTTCCTTTCTTCTATCTTTCTCCGGACTTTCCCGAACTTGGGCTTGGGTTTTTCAACAACATCCCTATTTTGCTCCTGTTCGTGAACTTGAACATTTCTCTTGTGGGGTTGTCTCTTGTGCATTCTTGATGGATGATTATTTTCTTTTCTTTTATGCACATGATATGTTCCTTGTCGGTGTTGTCCTCTTTGTGTCTGATGAAATCTAGGGTTTTGCCTTAGATTAGATATAGAAGTGCTTGGATAGAACCTTGCTATGTTCCCTTGACCGTTGCATTTAAAACATTGCACATGTTTTATTCCCTGTCTGTATTGCATTCTATGTGTCTGATGAAATCTATGGTATTGCCTTATATTGGATACATAAGTGCTTGAACAAAACCTTGCTATGTGCCCATGGCCATTACATTTAAAACATTGCACAGGGTGTTCACTCAAAAAAATAGAAGTATTTTTATCAGCATAACTCTTTGATCTATTGTTCAATCCACAATAAATTGCCTTGTGACCAAAGTGGTTGCATTTAGAACAATAGCCATAAAAAGCATTATTATTAAAAGAGTGAGAGTGAGAGAACCTCTTTTGCTGTGGTTGCTTTGCTGTAGATCTCCTTTGATATTTTCTTCCTTTTGAGGATTTAGCTTCAAACTTTTCTTGTTTCAATCCTTCAACCGAGGACTTCTTATTCTCTACATATTTGGAGGATGAAGGTTGTTCAGCTTCATATCCAAGACCAAACTTAGCCGTGGAGCTTATTTGTTGATTTATCATTGTATCTAGCAACTCGTGCTCTTCTCAAATTTGAGATTTATATTGGCCTCTTTTAGTTGTTTCTTCAATGAAACAATCTCTTCTTGTTGTTGGCAGCATACAGTCTCTTTCTCATTGATCTGAGACCTAAGAATATCTTCAATCCTTTTGTTCTTTCTACTTGCAGATTTAGATCAACAATAACCTGTTTATATTCCTCTTCACTTGTGCTGTATACATCATTCTTATTATCTAGCTGTGTCTTCAAGGCTTCTTCTGATTTCTTGGCCTTTTGAACTTGTAGGAAGAGATCTTCAATCTCATCCTCATATTCTTCTAATTTCTTAGACAGTATTTTGTTCTTTTTCTTTTCTATTCTCCACTCTTCAAGAGCAGATATCAACTCTCCTTCAAAATCTACTTCAGCCTCAAGATTTTCATCACAAACTTCAGGATTCACTTCTTCTACCTTTTCCGGTTCAAATTTCTCTTCTACAGGAACCGAAACTGACTGGGATGCCTTTTTGGATGAGGATCTATTCTTCTTAGCCATTGTGTACTAATCCAAGATCAACCCTGACTGATTTAGCCAAAATTGGGAACCTGGCTCTAATACCAATTGTTGTAATCACAATGAAACTGAGAGGGGGGGTGAATCAGTGTGTTCTTTAAAAACTTCTAAAACAATTATATTATAAAACCAACAGCAGTTTAAAGCAGATAAAAGAGATACTAAATGCATCAAGAAAGCATCACACATAACACAACATTTTAACGAGGTTCACCAATGTGGCTACTCCTCAAAAAGATTGCTTGGACTACCATCCAAATCCAATCAATGCAAAGCTACAAATTTACATAATCCTTTACCAAGCACCAACCGGAAGGAGCACCAACCCCTTAACTTTATCTCGCTTCAACGGAATGGAGCACCAACTCCTATTTTACCAAGACCTACCTGGAAAGAGGCACCAACCCCTTAATTTTCCAAGCACCAACTAGACAAATTATTTACCAACACCAACCGGAAAGAGGCACCAACCCCTTAATTTGCCAAGCACTAACCGGACTTCAATATTGAATAAAAAAATGTTTGACATATACCTTTGTTATTGCAAGACTCTAACCGGTCTACATCACCTTTGCAATCTCTCGTGCACTCTTCTCTCTCTTGCATAATCACTTCACACGCTTTGCTGCACTGCTACAGCCAGAATTTGCAATCAACTTTGCCCTTCGCGCTTCTCTCGCACACTCGCTTTCTCGTGCACACGCTTCGCACACTCTGTGTCATTTCACATTCTGCTCTCTACTCAACACGAACTTCACTTTTACAAACACTATGCTCTCATTCGCACTTTATCTTTACACCCCACTATTCAAACTCGAAGTACCCTTGCTTTTATAGAAGAAGTTTTAGGAACAAACCCTAAAAGAATGTCGGTTGAGAAACCCTAGAATTTGTCAGCTGCCAAACCCTAAAATCCGTTGGCCTAGATTTAACTTTGTCGGTATCAAACACTTCTTCCACCTTCGTCACTTTCCTGTAGCTTATTGTCGCGAAATAGTAACATGTCGGCCCTTTTAATTTAATTTAATATTTTAATTTAAATTTTAAATAAAATAAAATTTAAACTAAATATTTAAAATTAAATATCTTCATCACCGGGGCATCTTTTTCAATGAAACGAAGAGCCAACTTGGGTTTTAAGAAAAACCCATTTCAAATAAAAAGTGATGAAATTATGTGGTGGATTATGAAAATGATCATTATGGTAATTTTGTAAAAATTTAGACCATTTTTGGTGTGTTTTGAGAGTTGTAAAGTGATTTTGCATCTTTTGGTTGCAAGCAAAAATTATTCATCCAAATAGATTTTTGTGTTCACAAAAAATGATATGATGATGAATTAAATGTATGGAGGCAAATAGGAGTGATTTGGTGAAGGTAAGATACCTTTTTGGATTATTTTTGTCTTTTTGCAAATTTTAATGCCAAACATCAATGAGCATCCATAGCATGCATAGACGTCGGCCAGAGTTTATTGCTCTGCAAATGTGGGTGTGCATTTCAATGCATCTATGAATTCCCATGGGTGTTATAGTGCACCAAAAACAACTATAAATGGCCTATAGAGATGAAATAAAATTCATTCTTATGTTTAGTAAATTCTAATAGCTGCATCTAAGGAAGTGAGGAAGTGAATTAGAGTGGAGTGAAGGAGTGTGGTGGTGTGGAAGCTATGGCAATTGAGGGTGCAAATTTAGTAGTAGGAGCAGAGGTGCATGTTGCTAATGTAAGTGCTCTTCAAAACCTTGGCTGGACTTGTAAATTTTTTTAAAATTATACAATGAGTGTTACATTAATGTTCTTGCCTTTTTTATGTGTTGTGCTATAGTTGAAGATTTTGGAGGCTAGACATTGGTTCTTGCCTTACATACCCAGGGTGAGAAAGGTGCTACGAGAGGATTAGTGGAAGTGGTTGGATGATGTGGGGTTGTATGGAGTATCCCAAATTGATGTGGTGAGACTAGATGAGGGATATCTATCTACCTTGGTGGAGAGATAGGATCCAGATAGGGGGACCTTTCATCTCCCTACTAGAGAGGTGACAGTGATACTTGAGGATGCATATCGCATCCTCAAGTTACCAGTGCAAGGATTACATGTTGAGGTTGGATATGATAATGGGTATGATATGGGTTAAATCATTGGATATTTATGGAAGGATGAGAGTGTGAAGGATGGAGGGATAAGGTACTTTGTGATGTACCTGGATAAGAAGTTAGATGCACATCCTATGTTAGTTATGCTCGCTATGGTTAACATAGTGGCCTTGAATAGCACTGGTTGTCAGTTCCCATGGAACATGATTAGTCTAGTGTATGAAATACTTGATGTGCCTTAGGTGTATACATGGGCACCTGCTCTGATAGCTTATATAAACCAAGATATATATGAGGTTAGGAGGCAAGTGCAAAATGGTATAGGATGCAATTTGCTACTGCAATGTTGGAGCTAGGAGCACTTTAGTGTGGCTCAACCTATGGGCTTGCCTGCTAAGGTATGGGACAAGGAGCATCCTTATGCTATGATATGGTTGATGGTATAGGAGGTACAGCCTAGTCATCCTATTTGAACTATGTAGGAGTACAAGGATCTATGGATTGGACTAACATTAACTTAGATGCTTTGGAGGCCATGGAGAGGTGCCACTTGGACTGGTGATGGGGAGCAGCTATGGAGGCTACAATAGGTGATATGGGTGTTTGGGAGGCATAGGATTGAGGCAAATATGATCTAGTTCTCATGAGTGTTGAGGTATTTTGGTTTGATGTAGGGGATTCCTGAGGTTCCAGTGCTATACAGGTATAATTGGGATGAGATGGATCTACCTTGTGTTGAGGTATGGAGGATGACCTATGAGGATGATGAGGATATGGATATCCCTGATGTGGATGACATGGGAACTACCATGAAGTACAATGTATGGTTCACTGCACAGCCACCATGGGTATCGATTTTGGTAGTGGACAAGGGTGACAGGGATGAGGGTGAGGTAGAGGCCAAGATGGAGGAGGAATATGAGGCTCCTAAACATCAGAGACGTCTTCAATCTAGTAGTTGAAGGATATAGATGAGGGATACAACAGATTAGGCTCTAGGTATTGGAGGTGATGGAGATATCGATGATGATATGGAGGAGGTTCCAAAGGAACCTCTAGTTCAAAGTGAGGAGAATTTTATGAGGCTAGAGTAGCTAGTGGTAGAAAGGGGTGCAGTGATAGCAGCTCAGGTTGTGGAAGTAGTGGTTCAGAATGCAAAGATAGATCGATTATGAATAGTGCTAGATACAAAGGCGATTGTAGGTGGATGCAAGGATAATATCACAAGGCTCTAGGTAGAGCTACTTGAGAGGGACTATAGTTAGATACATGATGTACTATGCCTTTGAAATCAATATGGATATATCTAATTTTTGGAGGATCGATTGATGGAGAACCATATTGGATTGCCAGATCCATCCTCCTCATCCATGTTTGGGTCTATTAGGCATAGTGAATATAGGAATAGCTCTAGGTCTATGGCTCCTTCAGGGTCACAAGGGTCCTCTTATAGGAATTAGCTAGTGCTTAGATGCACTTTTTGTATATGAGCCTTGGTGCTCCATTGTATATAGCCTTCGAGTATTCATTGTACATGTGATATTTATATATATATGGATTTTACTTTTGTGTTATGCGTTTATGTAAATGATTTTGTGTATGTGCTTTTGTGTATATGTATGATGTATGATAATGCAATGAAAATATGTATGAATCCAAATGAATTAATGCTTCTAATGATCATTTGTAGTTTAGATTTTACTTGACCATATATAATATTATTGTTTAATCAAGGGCACCAAATTGGTGGCATGTCAAATAGAAGACTCCAGTAATGATATGGATGTTGATATGGAAGAATATATGGATGTTCATATGGAATAATATGTGGATGTTGATATGGAATACTGATTGTTTTATAGAGACTCGGACATACTAGTGATATCAAACAAACTCCCTAAATTCTATCTAATTTTTTAGGGCCAAAAGTGTGTATAGTGAATTCATTTACTAAATCATGAGTATGGTAATGACTCAAGGCAATCAATAACCCATGTGTGTGCAAGTGAGTTCATTAACCCATATTGAGTAAATTTGAGATGACACTGGTTATGGAGTAGACCAAGAAGCTAGTTTATCCTTATGAGTGGTCAGAGGTCTCTTCAAGAGATATGTGTTACCATGCATGAGCATACTCCACTACCAGTCAAGCATCTATAGCTTTGATGGATATTATCTCCATAGTCAAAAAAATTTATCTCTAAGCTTTGGGGATTTGGACTACCTAACTGTCTGACTAGAAATGTAGTTCTATCCTTACAACTTGAGGATCTATGGTGTGTGATATGTAAAAGATTTAGAGCTTTGGGGAATCATATTCTCAACTGAAGTGTGATGAGAATTTTACCCTATCCTTACTACTCAGTCTTTTGTTAGGAAATTATTGTGATAGTGGTGAAGACCACTATTTTTTACGTTTGGACTATGTGCATGATGGGACAAACAAGGAATACCCTTTTCACTTCGAGTTTCGACCCAATTATGGTGTTATATCTCTTTGACACAAGATTTTTTTAAGATGTGTGAATGTATTTGGTTCAAGAGTGTTAGATTCAATTCCTAAAACTCAATATTTTCTTAGTGAAAATGTGTCTTGGTCCTAAAGAAAAATTGACATGTATTTGAGATTGCTAGAAACACTAAGAGTGATTGAGTGACCAAAAACACCTAGGGATTATGGACATGTGGTTTGTAAATGATAATTTAACTTTATGAAATGGTGCAATTAAATGGATGACGATTTGGAGGTGCCCCTATTAAGGCAACATGACTTTATTAGATCAATTATTATCTAGACTGAATAAATGACCTCTAATGTGAAATTAAATTTGTGAAGGTGATTGTGAATGCAATGCATGAAATGCAATTTGTGAAATGTAATGTGTGCAATGCAATGTGTGAAATGTGTGAAATGCAAAGTGTAAAATGCAATTTTTTTTAAATGCAATTTATTTTAAATGCAATGTGGTAAAATGTAATGTGTGAAATGCAATTTGTTTTTGTGTATTATCCATGTATATATATATATATATATATATATATCACATTAAGCATAGAATGCTCTCAAGTGGATGATGTTAAGTGGTTTAGTCTCTTCAAATCCCTCTAGATTAGCAAGTCTATAAGTTCCTTTACCCACTTTTTGAATGACAATGTATGGACCTAACCAATTAGCCATGAATTTATCACGAAGATGTGGTAAATCATTGGTGTTTTGTTAATTCTATTTAAGAACAAGATCTCCTACTTGGAAATCACTTAGATGAACTTTGGTTTTGTAAGCACATTTTAGGCAGTCTTGATAAACTTGTAAATGCTCTAAATAACTGACCCGCATTTCATAAAGAAGCATGAGTTGGTCAAAACATGCTTGTCTAGCAGTGTCATCATATATGAATTCTTGCAATGAAATTTGCGATGAGGGTATCTCAAGCTCAAGAGGCATAATTGTTTTGGCTCCATAGAAAAATGAAAATTGCGTTGCTATAGTAGGTGTGTGGATGCTTGTTCTATAAGCCCATAATGCCAAGGGGATTAGAGTGTGCCAATCTCCATGATTTTATTTGAATAGTTTATTGAGAATAGCAATTAAGGTCTTGTTGGTAGGCTCAGCTTATCCATATTCTTGTGAGTAATGAGTCGAAAAACTATGTTTGATATTATATTTCTCACAAAGTGCTTAAACATACTTGTTCTTGAAAGACTTACCATTGTTAGAGATTATTTTTGAAAGGACATATGATATGGTGAAGTATAAACTCCATAATTCAAGATCTTATTGTATTGGTTAGAGTAATTGCCTCAACCCACTTTGTGAAGTATTCAATGGCTATGATGATGAATGTATGTTATCCCGAGGAAGGAGGTGAGATTTTTCTAATCAAATCAAGACCCCATTGTGAAAATGGCTAGAGGCTTTGAATGGGTTGTAATGCTTGTGATGGCACATGAGTTAAATTAGCATGTTCTTGACATTGCTTACAATGCTTGATATATGTGCAACAGTTGCATTCCATGGTGGGAAAATAATAACCCATGCACAAAATATGCTTTGTAATGACCATCCACTAAAATGACCACCACAAGTACCATCATGAGCATAAAATAAGGATCTTTGTGCCTTTGTTGACTCGAGACAACAAAGGAAGATTCCATCATAATGACGTCTATACAACACATCCTCCAAGAGAGTAAAATGAACTAATTTTTGCTTGGAAGTGTGTTTAGTAGTCCATGAGCTATCTGATGGGAGTATTCCAAACTTGAGAAGGCTCTGAATGGATAAATAAAACATCTTTCTTATCCTTAGATTCAACACGGACAATTGCAAATTTAGAGATTGTTGTAATAATGAGTGGTTGTACCTCTCCTACGAAGTTCTTTGAAATCAATTATCCTAGAGAGGCCATCGCATATACTAATCTATTAGTTGAACGTAGCAATATATCGATTTCATACCAATCAAAGTTGGTGAGCAATTTCATTGCTACTTCATGATAAAGCTTTATGGTAGGTTCTTTGCATTGGTATTCTCCATTGATTTATCTAACAACAAGTTGAGAATCACCAAATATCCTGATATGATTTATGCCCATAGCTATGGCTACTTGAAGACCTAATATTAAGGCTTCATACTCTCCATTTTTGTTTGTGCATTAGAAGTCAATTTTGAATTATAAGGGAATAGGTATTCCCTATGGTGTATGAAACACAACTCTAGCACCTTGACCTTTTTTGCACTTAGAACCATCAAATAATAGTATGATATTGATATCTTCCTCTAGAATGACATCTTCTTCTTTTTTAGTGATAGTGAATATTGAATCATCTGGGAGATCAATAATAAAATTTTGATCACTAGGAAGTGGAGCTTCTGCAAGCTGGTCAGCTAGGACCTGATCTTTAATGGATTTTTGGCTAATAAACTCAAGATCAAATTTAGTGAGAATAATTATCCATTTTATGGTGTGGGTGTTATTTTAAGTGTGAGACATCATATAACGCATAGGATTTTCATGAGATATGACATATGTGGTGTGACTAAGCATGTAATGTCTAAGTTTCTTAGTGGTAAAAACTATTGCTAAGCATAATTTTTTGACATAAGCATATATTGTTTCATAGCTTACCAATGTTCGACTACTGTAATAGACAACATACTATTTATTGTTATCATTCTTTTGTGCAAGCATTATCCCTAATGTAAATTCCATTGCTGAAACATAAATATGGAAGGGAACCCTCGAATGAGGAGGAGTTAAGACTGGTGGAGAAGCCAGATATTTCTTGATATCATCAAAATATTTTTGGCACTCATCTATCCATGAAAATTTCACCCCCTTTTGTAACAAGTGATTGAATGGCCTACATTTGTCCAAAATTTGTGCAATGAAACAATGAATTGATTGAATATTTCCTTGTAAACTATGCAATTTCTTCAAGTTTATTGGGGAGGCATCTCCATGATCGCCTTGAATTTGTTTGCGTCCACCTTAATGCCACTTTTGGAGATAATGAATTCTAAAAGTTTACCTAAGGTAACACCAAAGACACATTTCTTGGGGTTAAACCTTACATTGTGCTCTAGAAGTTGATCAAATACTTTTTCCAAGACACCAATGTGCTCTTGTCAAGTTTTGGATTTTACCAAGAGATCATCCACATAATATTTGATGATATTATGCATGTAATAATGGAATATGTATGTCATGGCACATTGATAAGTGGCACCTACATTTTTGAGGCCAAATGTTATCACCTTGTAACAAAAATTCCCACAATATGTAGTGAATGATATTTTGTATTGGTCATTAGAATTGATTCGAATCTAGATGTATCCTGAAAAACTATTCATTAGGGGAAAGCATTTCAGGGCCAGTGCAAGTGTCGACAAGAGTATCAATGTTTGGTAGAGGAAATTCATCCTTAGGACACACTTTGTTAAGATCTCAAAATTTAGTGCAAATTTGCATCACTCCATTAGGCTTGTGAATGGATACCATGTTTGACAACCACTTAGGATAGTCAATGGGGACAATGAAACCCACATCTAAAATATTATTAAGCTCTTCCTTGACTAGGAGGGCAATGGTAGGATGCATCTTTCTCAATTTTTGTTTGGTTGACTTAGCATCAGAATGCAAGGTAAGATTGTGGACAACCAAATTAGGGTCAATACCCAGCATGTCTTTGTAGGACCATGCAAAAATGCCCTTATTTTTCTTGAGAAAAGCAATTAATTTCTCTTGTTCATCTGTGGATAAACTTTTACCAAGTTTGAAAATTTAGGTATTTTCTACATCTGAACTAAGGTTCATGTCGATGGTATCTTCAATGGACATATGAGAACCTTACTCAAGTTTATGGGGCACTGGCATCAGATGAATTTCATCTATGACGTTATCAAACTCTTCTAACTCAACCTCTTCTATGTTTGCCTAAAAAATATTAGGATCTAAAGATGAAGATGAAGGTAAATGTGGAGGTGATAGAGGAATGTAGTTGGATGAAACCCTTAAAATTTCCTTGAAAATGACAAATTTGGAAAAGTATGGAGGCAAGGAAATTTTATCCATATCAATGAGGCTCATGTCAATTGGAATTGGCTTTGCCAAATCATATTGATTATGAAGTGGGGTGAATAAGTCAATAATATTCATGTTGACTTAAAGGGAAAAATGGTATTTGGAAATAGAGGATGGACGAATCCTATTTGATAGAACCGATGCTAGAATGTTGGGAACCTAAAAAACAAAAAGCAACATAAATGAATGCAATAGGCAAAAATCCATGCACATGCAATGCAAAGTTTTTATTTATTTTTAATTTTTGTGTGTTTTTCTTTTAATTTTTGAATTATGTACATAGATTACAAAATTGGTCAATGAGGTGGATTAATTAAATGGAGGTGGTTGTTCACCGGTTGGTTCAACTCACTCTTGTGGAAGAAGCAAGTGAAGGATGGGTTTATGGATGAAGAATATTCTGGGGTAAAAATCATCTTGTTTGATGAATGGAATTATGGGTTCCAATTCCTCATTAGATTCATCAGAAGCTATTGAAATAATGTCAAATTCTTCATAAATTTCATCTTCATATTTATTGATATGATGGATATCTTCTTCTGAATTTAAATGTAAACTTTAAAAATCTTGTTCAAAATAATAAGTGGAAGAAAGTGGATGATAGCCTAAACATGAATAGTCATGTGATTTTCGATATGAAACATCATTAATCTCATGCATTACCTGTTCATGTTGTCCTAGGCCAAGTCCTTGCCAATTAACTATATGAAAATATTAGGATGGAAAACTTGACATGTGTTGTATATTGGCAGGAGTTGGTTGTTTGGTCTTATCTAGGGAAGATAGATTGGATTATGAATCAATCCCTCCATACACAAAATTAATACTATTGGGCATTGAACCCATGTTGTACACCACTCCTATAGATAAGGGTGGGTCATGTGGGTGACCATAATCCTTAGCAGTTTGGATATTAAGTGGTGTGATGGTGATGTCTTGGACCACGTATTCACCAATATCAGGATTAGTGAGATGGACCTCAACTTGGGATAATGTGGATGTGGATGTGGAAGTGAATATAGAACTGGAAAACTCATGGTTTGCTGATGGCTCCGAAAATGAGAGAGGTGTGGACTAGGATGACATCTCACAATCTGTTAATGCAAATTGTGAGATGTTGATTGATGTGGATGGAGGTGGATTTGGCTGAGGTGGTTGTTGAATGAGTTATGATGTGGAAGGAATTATGGTGGAAGATACTAATGTTGATGATGTGGCTGACATGGATTGGGTTTGACCACATGTGCATGTATTCAATGATGATGAATATGGAATCATACAAGTGGAAACATGATGTGAAGTGGTAATGGATATCTCCTTAGGAATAGGAGCTTTTGATGAAGAAGTGGATGGTGTGATGGATGATGTGGTTGAGAATTCAAGAACAGATGAGTGGAAGGAAGCATGGATTCATAAGGATTTAAAATGAAATTGCAATATTTAAATGATTCAACATCCACCATAATGCAATGATATTGTCCCTCATGTACATATTTTAAGCATTTATGAAGTATAGAATGGACACATCTCATTTACCTCATCCAAGTATGTCCAATGAGTATATTGTAATCCATGGAACCATCCAAGATATGAAATATTATGTGCAATATTTTCACCCCCACTTTGATGGGTAAAACAACAAAGTCAACTATGGATCAGAGAGCATCATTGAATGATTTTAGGGTGAAGGTGGAATTGGTGAAGTGGTATGGTGTAATATTAAGGTGTTCGAGAGTATATGTGGTGATGATATTGATAGAGGAATCAGTATCAATAAATACTAATTTAAATGGCTTCCTATCAATTTGAGCCATGATATGCAATGGAAGGTCCACCAATTCTAATGATATTGGTTTAATTTCAAAATAATATAATCTAATGGAAAGCTCCATACATGTTCAAATGCTCCCCATAAAATTGCTAAAGGAATTAGCATCTTGAGATTAAATTTCAATGGATTTTAAAATATTTATTAATGCTTCATGATGTGGGGGATATTTTTGTATAAGGTCACAAATAGACAGTTTACCTAAAGCTATTTTAAGGCTAGTGGTTAACCGGCTACTCAAAGAGATAATTGGCCTTGATGGATGATTGATAGGATGAATGGGTGGATATGGATGACTTGGAATATGAATAGGTTGGTAAGGATTGGTAGAAATTTGGATGGGAGATGATGAAGTGGCATGTTGAGACACACTTTCCTATGGTTTTATGGGAGATTGAATAGGCTACTATTGTGTATTATGTTGATTTGTGTGTTGTTGACCTCGGGTAACTACATGAATAACACCCACAAAACCTTGGTACTATTGAACATGATTAACTTGATTAGGAGGAGTCTTGGTGTTTGACCCTCTTGTTGTTGGTTGGACTTCCTCATGATGAGGAAGTGGTGTTTGATAGATGCCTAGGTTTTGTTTTTTTGAGCTAAGGTACTATCAAGCTTGATGGCCCCTAAGTCAATGAGATCTTGAATTATGTATTTGAAGTTGTAGCAATTTTTATATCATGCCCATTCTACCTATGATCAAGTAAAAATAAATATTCCCTATAGTGTTTACTACACTTTCTAGGATCATATGGTTTAACCTCAAACAAGGCAATTTGGTTTATGTCATACAACCTACAAAAGATGGAGGTATATGATTCAGCTAAGGGGGTGTATTGGTAATTTTTTCAAACATATTGTTAACATTGGTGACTTTCCATAGTTGATGCTATCTTTTGAAGTGGTTGTGGTGGTGGGGTAACTGCTTGATATGCAATTTTTTATGGTTTTTTTTTGCACATGTTGTTGTTGAGCCATTACTAGCTGGCTCATGACCACTTAATTGACTTGATTGGCTTGATTGGCCTTATTGGCCTGATTTGGTTTGGATTGGCCAAAATAATTACCTTTGTATTGGCCCTTATTCTACCATTATTTCTTTATGGGTTTAAGCACACATTCTTGGATATTGGTCTCCTTAATGATGCTAGCCTATGCAAAAGCTTCCTCAAATGATCTATACTATTGTAATTGTAATAGCCAAGAAATGGGTTCTAGGCAAATCTTGGTTGCCAGCTCTTCCATTTGTAAGGTGAATGGTAGTTTTGTGATAACAACCCTCCAATGGTTGTCAAAATAATATACTGACTCATCATGAAATTGTTTTAAGCCATACAAGTCAAACAATGATACTTTCTTTCTAACATTGAGGGAAAACCTTTCAAGAAATTGGTCAACCAATTATTCAAAAGTATAAATACTATGATGATTTAAATGGTTGTACCACTCTATGGTATCTCCCCCCAATGTTTGAGGAAAATTTTGGAGCATTAAAGCATTATTACTTTGAATTCTAAAACATGAATGGATGAATTTTCTCACATTCTCTCTGGGGTCCTTAGTCCCCTTGAATTTGTCAAATTTTGGTATTGTAAAATCTGATGGATATGGCAGTGATGGTACCATAAAATGAATTGGTTTATTTATCAACTATCTTAGAGTTGGCTTATGGTTCATCATACCAGGAGTATGTTGCATCATACTAACAATTTACTATTTCATGGCTTGAATTCTAGGGTCTTCTCCAAGTATATGGAAGCCCTGAATCACTTGGTGATTCTGTGAAGGTGAAATGGTGAGATGTTGGGGTGTGATGATATGGTGATGTTTTGGTGGAGTGAATTAAATTTAGTGATGTTGAGGTTGATTAAGAAATTATTGTGAATTTTGAATAGGAGATGATGTGTGAGGACTATGAATTTTATGATTTGTGGGAATGGCATGGGTGTGAGTTAATGGAAGTGTAATAATGGAAACCACAGCATATTATGGTACCCATGATGGATTTGGAGTGAAAAATATGGGTTGGGTTGAAACAGTCTAGGAATTAAAATCTACTGCCTATACCTGTTTTTGGAAATAAGATTGATCACCTTGTTGAGCCATAAGAGATGTTGCCATACTTTCTGTATAACCACCTTTGAGATAGGTGGAGGATAAGTTGCAATGTAAATTATAACTAGATGGGAGACATTGGATGGGGTAGAAATTGGCATTTGTGAAGTAGCATTGACATGTGCTTCATACAATGGATTGCCATAGGTGGTGGTGTATGAGGATGGGATGGGGGTGCTTTAAGCACATGACTATTGTGGAATGGACCACTACTAGGAAGGTGCAGTTGATACCTCAAAAAGAAGTTGGTATATACCTGGGTGGAGCTGGAAGGCTAGGAATGAGCAAGTTCCTATTGAAAATAAGGATCATACCTAGGTGGACTATTGATTTGTTCCATAACAAAGCAAAAATTTTAAGAGCTTTCACTTGTACCATTTTGATGTGTATGATGTTATGGTTGGTGGGGTATAATGGTTCTATTTTTGGAATGGATGTATGGATGAATCTGTGCAAAACATCAACATTTAAAGTATGCACAACATGTGAGGGACCCGCAGACAGATCTGGATAACTTGTATGTATCACACTAATGGGGTTAACCACAAAAGTGGTAGGGAAATATGTTGAACACTCCATGGATGAAGTGACTTGGTTGATGAAACTTTGACTCAAGATTTTTGTTTGATTTCACGTTAAAACCATAAGCTAGTGAATCAAATGTGAAATGTGCAGGAAAGAAATGCAAATAAAAATTTTACAAAATTAAACAAGCAATTCAATCCTACGTTTCTACAACATATTTTTCTTACCTCTTTTTTTCTCTTATATATATATATATATATATATATTGTTTTTATGAGGTTTGTGTGTAATGAATGTGCTAATATGAATTATGCAAGGTAAAATCTATGGTTGGCCGGAAAATGAGATTATTCATGGTGATGAAATCTAGAAATTTTGCTCATGGGTGTCTATTGTTGCTAAGGGCAGATATTTACGAATGGAGATGAAGCCCACCATAACCAAATCTCAAACAATGGTTGGGATAAAATCCAATTTATTATTATTTATTGTGATGTGTGCAATGTGTGTGATTCATTTTAAAATCTATGTTATCTATTGTGTTCATACAATGTTAAAAATAGCCTATTTCATAGGTCTAAATCAGAATCCAAAAATAATAATACCAAGTTCCTCAAAATAACTTAGGGTACACCACTTAAGTCCCACTCTAAATCATCACATGATTCCAACAGTGGAGGGTTCACCTAGTTATTCCACCTTGAATCACCAAATGCGGGAGTATACTTATGTATTCTGATCTTGTTCCAACTTAGACAAGTAAAAATAGAAATTTTTAACCCTATTATGCAACTATTTTATGCTTTTGTAATTTCACATGAAAACAATATGCAAAAATAATGAATGAATACATCAAACAACAATAGAAATATAAAATAAATATGATCTATAATGAATGCATGAATGCAATTCTACTCTAAATGCAATGTGTATGATGAATGTAAATGCCTAAAATGCAAATGAATGTAACTAATTTTAACAAAAATTAAATGATTTTCCTTTTGTCAATTTTACTATAAAAAGCAAGAAAATAAAACAAAAATAGGTTAGGGTTTGAAGCAGGCTTACCAAGAAGCCTACGTATTTCTTCTTCACTCTATGAAATACACCTCAAAGCTACAGAATTACACCAAGGCATCTCTTGAATGCTAGATGGCATACCTTGAGCATTGCAAGACATCTGCGCAACCTATGATCTACTTCTGCAATCTCCAAAAACCTTAGTTTTTCATGAAAATCACATGATCAAATTTTTAGAACCTAAAAAATGAAAACAAAAATAGGGAATTAGTGACAAAGTAAATTATCATGAAGAAACCTTTGGGGGTCCCACCGTGATCACCATTTTGTAAATTGAAACCGAACAACACCAATACAAAATCAAAAGTAACAAAAATACCGTAATAACACAAGATTGCACAAGATGAATAAGATTTTTATTAATGTGGGTAGTTATCAAAATAATACAATCAATGTGTGCCAATATGGTGTTTTCCAATACTTTTGTGATACAAATTTACAAATACTAGGGTTCTCCAAAACCCTAGGTCAATATAAAACTAGTGTCTCTGCACTCATCTTCGATCCAAACGAGGTTGTGGGTGGGCTTGTGTATCCTAAAAGGGCCACCCTAGCTTCAACAACTTCCAAAAATATGATCCTTATACCTACAAAAAATAAACAACAATAGAGATCAGTAATACCTATGAGGGCTCCATTGCGTGAGACCCTCAAAAGAATAAAAATTACTAAACTCCAGATACTACAGAATGAAAATGTAAACAGGACATAAGAATGTAAAATAAATGCAAATAAAATGTTTACCTTGTCACTCGATATTTTTGCTTCTATCAATGATGGTCACGAGGATGCCCGAACAATGCTCAAGGATCATAGGACTGTAGATCTACTGTATAAAATACTCAGAGGTATTCTATGATGGTGGTAGATGCACCAGGGCATTTTGTGATGATAGCAAATGCACCAAAAAGGTTCTAGAAACACCTAGAGGTGTTCTAGTGGCTCTAGGGGGTGTTCAAGGGCTAAGAAAAGTGTTGTAGAAATAGATTTGGTTTTGCATAGGTTATTCAATGGTGAATGTGGATAATGTGAAAGCAACGATGAAGTGGCTAGGGCAGAAGTTTGTGGAAGCTTAAGGATTTGTCCAAGGAATCTCAGGAACTAGGTGCTTAGGGTCTAAAAAGAGCTTCAAGGATTAAGATTCTCAAAGGCTTAAGGATTTCTAAGGGTTTGATTCATCAAAGTGACTCCTCCTTTATAATCTTTCCTTATACATGTTAGGTTTTTGATGACACAAAATGAGTAGCTGAGATTTAAACACGAGGAAGGGTGGAGATTAAATCTAGGAAAGAGGCATGGATTGAGGTGGATGGATGGTTGATATTAGAACGTGGTGGACGGCTAATATTAATTTATATAAATACACATATATTTATTATATATATAATATAAAATATAAAATATTTATATATATTAAGTATATATATAAATACTGGGCGGTTGTGATTGGAGGACACAGATGGATGACAAGTGGCTAGATTTTGGTTTCCACAATAACTTTTCAACTCTTTCAATCTAGAAGTAAAAGGAGAAAATAGGTCAAGTCAAACAAAGGGAATACTTCGGGCACACTATTCAAATGAAGTATTTTAGTAATTTCTATATGAGCACGACTATGAAGCATAAGAAATTAAGCAAGGATCAAATTAGTAGGGAAAAGGGTACTCATTAGAATAAGAGAATGATAAGTATTCAAACTCAAAGGACTTATCTAGAGGTACAATTGTTTCAAATTTTTTAATCTAGGAAATAATTATGGGCTATTCTTAGCTAAAATCTTGTTGAAGACTAGCCTTATCATGCAATTTGAAAGCTCTCAGTTGGACAAGCATGATGTCATACCTATAAAGGAGGCCAAACTTTCCTAGCACTAATGTCAAAATTAAATTTCAAAAAAAATTGGGCAAGTGCAAAGAAAAAGGGTGGGATCAGTTTTACCTCTATAAGTCCAAAATACAAGACAACAAAAGAAATATATTGAGACCACTTTGCTAACATCAGCCAAGCTTATAATAGTTTTGAAACAATGTAATCAGAGTTGAGTTGTAGCCTAGACCACTCAAGCCAACTTTTGATATACTAGCATTAAACAAAAAGGAATATTGAAGGGTGAGATATGTAGAAACCATGTCTCAAATAATGGATCTCAATGCAAATAACATTTGGTTCTCCAAGGATGAGTAGTTATACCATGTAGCATTTGTTAGAACTAGAAAGTTACTTCCACCTTCATGAACCATGACAATCATCTCAAGAATCATAATTGTATAACAAAGGACTTACAAAGCAATATGAAGGGTCTGAGTGGTGCCAACTCATCCCAACATCGTGCCTAATCAATTTTTTCTATTAATAATATGTAGTAGTTTATTCTATTTTAGGCTAGAAAAATCTATATAAGGAGCAATGCTCCTCATTTGTAAGGGTTAGATACTTCAATGTTTTCCTATTGTAGGTTTAATATTTATGTTGCTCAAATGAAACCCAAATTTGTTTGACTTACCCCAATTGGAGTATGAAGAACTACTATATTTTGTAATATTTACACTTCTTGCATTTTCATTCACCCTATGATAGAATTAAATGTTGGAAATTATCCCAAATTATCTCACAAGTCCCTTTACCAAGATAAAATATTAATCACAATACTAATTTTTTAACACTTTGGCCAATATCAATGAATATAATTCATAAAAAAATAATAATAAAACTCATAATATTCTTCATAAATCATCAAATATACAAGGAACTTGTAACTTCTTCAATTACTCTATACAATGCATGGAACTTTATCTCCATAATATAACCTTACAAGGTGACTCTTTAATACTCAACTATTGCTCTCCTTAACTATTCCTCACATACGAAAAAACTCTCATGACTCTTCACTTTAAATTTTGCCACATATCATGTGACTCTTCACTTGCATATTTAACACCTAAATCCTATGACTTTTGAATTACTTGACAGTTTGCACACTCACATTTTGCACATTTGCACATTTTATTACTTAAAACTTGGATGCTTCTCACACATTGACACATACATTAGACAAAATATAACTCACACTCCCTTCTTCTAAAATTTACAAATTTACCACATGCCACCAAATAATATAATATCTCCAACAGAAAATTCTATTAGGTTTCATGTTGTTTGGATTATTTCAATTCTAGTTGAAGTAAATTCTATTAGGCCTAAAGTTGTTTGACTTTTTTTTATCGAAGTGCATGAAATTTTTGATGTTGTAATGATTTAAGTCTGTTTGTTATGTTTTTAATAAAGGATTTTTTGTTATTTTCTAAGTTATTTGGATCATTTCAATTAACAATTGAAATTAACGTGAATTATGTTAGGCTTAGGATTGTTTGGTTTCTTTGATTAGAGTGTCCTCCAATTATTTTAGCATCTATGTTTATGTTGGTTTATTCATAGTTTCAATTGTATAGAATATTAGGATATGTTAGAAAAGTAGAAAAATTATGTGCAAGCAGAAAATATAATAACGCAGAAAAACTAATAACATAGATTTTACACGGAAAACCTGCGATGTGCAGGAAAAACCACAAGGCAATGGCAGCTTGATATTTTATTGATTTCGATAAATTTACATTCAATAAAATTTTACATGCAATGGGTCATTCCATTTTATAGAAAAATAAAAAAAATTCATTTCCTTTCTAAAAAAGGAAAACTTCAAAAAAAAAATTGCTTCCGCTTCTAAAAAATTGTTCACTTCCACTTCCAAAAATTGTTTGCTTCCAAAAAATTGTTCACTACATCTCACAACGTACGGATATGCAAAATCATTACAAATGTATGAAATATAAAAATTAAGCTCAAGTTCTCCACCCTCAAACCCTCGAGCAAGGGGTAACCTAGATGGTTCCCCCTGCAACCCCCCTCGGTGCATACGAATAATGTGTGAGGATGAGACTGTAACTGCACCATCATACACCTTACTACCAAAGAACATTGGAGATCTAGATATTGACTTCACCTCATAAAATTCTCCCACTTGAATTTGATATACATGAATTCTTTGCCTATATTTTTCCATCCAAGTGCCAATTGCCCAATGTTGCCCTTATCACATTTTTAGAAAGCCCAAATAAGTTCTACACCACTCAAACTTCTTTTTCTTGACCAACTTTGTAAGCATATCTACAAGATTCACTTTAGTGTCGATTTTTTACAATAGGATACTACCTTCTTCCACCATATTTCTTATATAGTGGTACTTGATATCAATGTGTTTCGTACGATCATGAAATGTTGGGTTTTTCACTAGTTGAATATCACCTTGACTATCACAATGCAACGTAATTTTTCCCTATATTATCTTGAAGTCACCCAACAGTCACTCTAGACAAATTACCTCTTTTATGGCATGAGTCATTGCAATATATTTTTCTTTAGTGGTTGATAAAACCACCACAGACTGTAACTTAGAAGCCCAACTCATAGCTCCACCAACAAGAGTGAATTTATATCTTGTAGTGGACTTTCTCCCATCTCTATCTCCACCATAATCATAATCCACAAAACCTTTAACTTTCAAACTATTCAATTTGTAGTAAATAGCAGCATCTGAAGTGCCTCTTAAATATCCAAATATCCACTTCATCGCATTCCAATGCTCCTGACCAGTATTTACCATGTACTGGCTAACTACTCTCATTGCTTGGGTAATATCTGATCTAGTGATCACCATGGGATACATGAGGCTTCCTACTATTGATGAATATGGTACACGATACATGCTTGTCTTCTCTACTTCTATTCAAGGACACTAGTTGGAAGATAATTTTAAGTGTGAAAGAAGTGGGGTACTAACTGGTTTTGCATTCTGCATATTGAAATGCTGAAGAATATTTTCTATATATGAATTTTGACCTAACCATATATTTCTTCCTTTTCTTTACCTATGTATGTTCATCCCTAAAATTTATTTTTCTACTCCTAAATCCTTCATTTCAAATGTCCTAGTCAACTAAGCCTTAAGATCAATTATTTTCTTCATTTTGGGACCTACAACCAGCATATCATCAACATACAACAACAAAATAATAATATTGCCATCATTAAAACTCTTATAGTATCCACAATGGTTAGTTTCACTCCTGCTAAAACCTTGGCTCTTCATGAAGGTGTCAAATTTTTGTACCAAATCCTTGGCACTTGTTTCAGTCTATACAAATATTTATTCAGTCTGCAAACAAAATGCTCTTTGCCTCTTTCTTCATTATCCTCAAGATGATCCATATAAATATCCTCCTCAAGATCACCATGTAGAAAAGCAATCTTTACGTCAAGCTACTCTAGTTCTAAATCATGTATTGCTACAAGTGCAAGTAAAACTCTAGTAGTAGTCATCTTTCACAATTGGATAAAAAATTTTATTAAAGTCTATACCTAACTTTTGCACATAGTCTTTTGCCACCAAGTGATATTTATAGTGTTCCAAAAACCCATCGTTGTTTTTCTTTACTTTGTAAACCCACTTGTTTCCAACAATATTTCTTCCAAGTGGGAGATCCACAAGTTCCCATATTTTATTTTTGTGAAGTGCCTCGATTTCCTCCTCCATGGATTCCCTCCAATTTTCTACATTCTCAAACTTTCTAGCTTTCTAAAATGAACTAGGTTCACCATCATCATTTAACAAAGCAAAGTAGGACTTATAAACATGATAATACCTTTTCAAACACTTTTGTGGATGTGTATATCTTCTAACCCAATGATCTATTGATTATGGCTCTTGGTCTTGTTACTATTGTGGCTACTCTACTTGTTCTGCATGCTGGTCAAAAGAATTTATCATGCTATTCAAAAAATTTAGTATGTTGATTTTCATTTTCATCTTTGTTCATGTCTACTTAAACTAGTACAACATTAGGTTTTTACTATACCTCATTCATTTGCATGGATTTTTCATCAAAAATAACATCTCATCTAATAATTACCTTGTAGGCAATATGATCCCATCTAGGTTATGCATAAGGGGTTGGACTCAAAATGTACTTGTAAAAAAATGGTGAATCCTAATAAAAATCAAGGTGAATCATGGATAATCCTAAGCAAATCAAATCAAGCATCTTCATACCAAAATTTGGGGTATTTGAAGCCCTAAAATGTAAGGTCATATTTGGGGCTACTTTTGACCTATTAAATCATCTTATAACTTTATAAAAATACCACCATTTGAAAAGAGCTTTCTAGCGAGTACAAATATGCCTATTTTTGGATATATATTGTGGTGAATTGACCCTAAGAAAAAATTGGTCCTAAAAATTTTAGGCAAATGGGCCGATGTCGAGGGTCCTCATATTCGCCAATTTCCAATTTTGGAAATCTTAATATTTTCCCAATTTGTGAATATTTTCCACTATGCATAACCCTAGATCCCATAGTCTATATCCCTTTACTACATATCCATAGCCAAGAAAAACATATTTTCTTGACTTTGGGTCAAGTTTTGACCTTTTTTATTTAGGCACATGGGAAAATGCATTACAGCTAAAGGTACACAAATGAGAGTAATCAAATGGCTTACCACACCAAACCTCCTCTGGAATCTATCCATACAATGTATCTATAGACAAAATATTAATGAGGTAAACAACTATATTAACAGCCTTTGCCTAGAATATTTTATCCAACATGGATGCACTGAGCATGCTTCTTGCACGTTCCATGATCGTACGATTCATCTTCTCAGCCACACCATTTTGTTATTAACTATATAGTAAAATATTCAGGTGCTTAATTCTTTTCTGCATACAAAATTTATCAAATTCCTTGGAGCAATATTCACCCCCATTATCTGACCTAAGACATAAAACATGCTTACCCAAACTTTTCTCTACTCGAGTTTTGAACTCTTTAAATTTCTACAAAGCTTTCAAATTCTTCAAAAAATAAAACCACACTATCCTAGAATAATCATCTATAAAATTCAAAAAATAGATGGTACCATTTAAGGACTGAGTGAGGATTGGTCCAAATATATCAGAATGTATAAGTTGTAGAAAATTAGAACTATTACTAGGGCTTACAGTAAACTGAACCCTCTTTTGTTGACCAAAAATATAGTTCTCACACAAGTCTAAATTGCAAGACTTAATTCTAGAAAGCATACCTATTTCATGCAAAAATTTTAGACCTTTTTCACTTATATGACTAAGGCGTTGATGTCATAGCATTACTACATCCTGAACAGAATTTGATGTTGCTGCATGGTTTGTCACTGTATCATAGCATAAATGATATAGGGTCCCATAAGATTCTCCCTTTGCTACTACAATAGCACCTCTAGTAATTTTGCAATAGTTTTTATCAAAAGTGATAGAATACCCTAGCTTATCCATCATCTTGATTCAGAGCAAATTCTTCCACAAATCTGGCACATGTCATACATCATATAACATCCTTTCTCTACCATCATCCATCTTGACCCTTATGTCTCCTCTTCCCACAATTTCTAAAGGGTGATCATCACCCAAGTAGACCTTCCCACCATTATATGGTTGATATTTGTCAAATCAGTCTCTGTGAGGATACATGTGGAAAGATGCACCCAAGTCCAAAACCCAAGTATATAAAATAGATCTATTATTGCTGATATAGAAAGCCTTACATATTGTCATTTCTCTAGAATTTACTGTACTGGCCTCAGCTGATGGTTGAAATTGCTTTTCACCATTTTTTTCCTTTTTTAACTGTTAATAGTCCTTCTTTGAGTGTCCTAGATTCCCACAATGCTAGAATTTTCCTTTCAACTTGTATCCTTTAGACTTAAATATGTACTGTGATCTACCTTGTTGACTCTCCTCAAAATATTGACCTCTCACAACTAGGGCTTCATTGGTTGAGGTTTCCAAAGATATTTTCTATCAAAACTCTTCTACCAACAAAGTGGATACCACATCATCAAAAGTTATAGCTCTTGATGATGAGTTGTTGATGGTCATCATCAAATGATCCCAAGTCTCCTAGAGGGAACAAAGTAACTCTATCCTCATCCTCCATATTCACATTTAACTAAAATCAGTTTACCGATAGGGGTATTAAACTCATTCAAGTGACCTACCATAGATGAACCCTCCATCCTTAGGCTATAAAGCTATTTTTTATAAAAACCTTATTTGTTGTAGATTTCATCTCATACAACTTTTCAAGCTTCTTCCAAAGGGCTTTCGTTGTCTTGTATTCAACAACATTGCACAAGATGGAGTATGCTAGGCATAGACAGATTGTAGAAACTGCCTTCCTATCCAATGTTACCCACTCCTCATATTTCATGTTGCTTTGTTTACTCGTGATCCCTTTCAAGGCTAGGGCTTGATCATTTTGAACCAACAAATTCTCCACTTTCATCTTCCATAGAGTGAAGTTCCTATCATCAAAATTTTTAATCTCAAACTTGGTCACACTTCTAATCATTGTTGCAGCTCCCACTCACACAAAAACCTATGTTCTGATACCATATGTTAGAAAAATAGCAAAATTATGTGCAAGAAGAAAACACAATAACAAAAAAAAAAATAGTAACATAGATTTTACGTGGAAAACTTGTAATGTGCAGGAAAAACCATGAGGTAATGATAGCTTGATCTTTTTTTGATTTTGGTAGAATTGCATTCAATCAAATTTTCATGTAATGGGTCATTCTCTTTTATAGGAAAAAAAAGTTATTCATTTCTTTTCTGAAAAAGGAAAAATCCAACAAATTATTCTCTTCCTCTTCCCAAAAATTATTCGCTTCCACTTTTGAAAACTATTTGTTTCCTCTCACAATGTATGGATGCCCAAAAGCATTATAAATGTATGGATACCCAACATTATGGTTGTAAAAACACCACAAAATTCAACTAGAGGTCTTTATCCTTGAATCCCTAGGTAGGGAGGAACCTAGCTGGTTCCCCCTGCGACCCCCTCGGTGCATCCGAATAGCACATGGGGGTGAGATTGTAACTGCACCACCATACACCTTGCTACTGAAGAACATTGGAAATATGGATATTGACTTCACCTCCTAACAAGATATTGTTTATACTAAGTGTTATATGCTCATACAAGTGAAAATAATACTTTTAGATGAACATATAATCTCTTTAATCTACTTTAATATATTTTATACCCTTTCTCCCATATTTCTTGTTTTCTTTTCTTTTTACATTTCATGTAGTTTCAAGTTGTCATCCTTCTTTAGTGGTTGATCTAAAAGCAAATTTTGATCATCCAATATTATCTATGGTTTGAGGTGCACATATCATACCTATATAAATTATTAGATCAAGATTTTTGGCATGCTCGATGGGACCCAAATCATAACAATCACCTAATTAAAAGTTAGAACCACTGTATGTGTGAGAGCATTTGGTATGCCCGCATTTTGGATGATCGTATTTTGGTGAATATATTGGTCTCACAAAGTGGATAAAAAATTATTCACTTGGTGACTCCACTATTGAAAGAACCTAAGAACAATAATACCACTAGAGGATGTAAATCTATAATTGCATGATCACTAGATTGAAATCCAAGAAGTTGAAAGAATTAGGGTAGTAGTTTGTTGAGCTACCAACATATATATATATATATATATATATATATATATATATATATATATATATATATATATATATATATATATATATATATATATATATATATATATTTTAAGTGAAAAACCCCTTGCGGGGTCACCTTGGTCTAAGAGACCACGAACAGGGGGTTCTACATCGTCAAAGTCACCCAAGGGTCGCACCCAGCCCTGCCCATACCAACATTATCAATTGGATTTTGGGTACCCAATTCAACTTTTTGGTAGGGTGGAGATTCGAACATGGGACCTCCCTTGGAGGATTGCCCTCTCCTCTCCAACTCACCTACAACACCTAGGTGAGCTACCAACTTTATTGACATGTAATAAAGATAAGTCTTTTTCACCTATCCATGTTTTCTTAGTTCAAATATCCACTCCTTTATAGGCCATATCTCCATAATCACCTATTAAATCCCCACCCAAATCTATGGCTAAACATATATTTCCTAGTTGGAATAGTTCTAAACCCCTCAATATTTCAAATCTCCATGATATTTCTTAGTCTGCATTGAAATCCTTTCCCTCCTACGATGATAACAAGAAGATAACCTATGAACATTACCAAGATATAGCTACTTAGGTACTATTCATAATATTATCCATGAATATGTAATGGTTAGGTTGCTTGCTCTATATTTTAGAGGTAAAATATTATCCTAGTACCATTCACTAGAGGAAGGAAGCATTAGCACTTGGTTGATCTTGCTAAACCATTTATCATAGTGTTCAATTTTTTAGAATATTCCTTTTCTCTATGTACCTAGTTCACATCCATTCAAATGCATCCTCAAGAAAATAGTATATATTTTAATATCTAAATTAGTAAGACTTGGAGAAGAATTCCACAAGAGATCAGGTCATCACATACCCACACTTGCATTTATTATCTCTATGTTTTTACCTTAGACATAGGTCTTTAGATATGACAAACCAATGAGATGAGATTTTCACAAATTTTCTAAGTGACTATTGTAATTGAAAATTCACTCATCGTAGTGGGAAAGCTTCATCCTAAAGTCGTAATGTTATATTTTCTTAAGATCCAATAACTAATCTACCAAGCTTCAATTTTAGCCCCATCAAATCATTCACTTTCCACTTTGTATGTACCTAGATAATATCCTTAGCTTTTCAATATGACAACCATAGTGGTGACCCTACCTGCCCCAAAGCTAAAATAGTTAACAAAGATGTAAGAGTTAAAATCTACAATACAAAATCTTACAAATAGTGGTACAACAATTGAGTGATAAAATATTGAAAGGAGGTATAATGGATATTAGCAAGGAAGATACCTCTACATCTCAAATTATAAAGAGGATTCTACTAGAAATACCCTTGGAAAGCAATTTATTGTTGCTAGAAGATAATAAGAAGCATTTTCCATAGCTCTAGATAACTATTTGTGTTTAGTAAGCAATGATTCACATAATACTAACACTTGCATTGTTTATCAATATTAATGCTAGTTGGCTATATCCTATGAAGTAGAAAGAAAATCAAAATGGCTTATGGGCATGTTGATAGATCCAGAACAAAACCTTATCATTGAAGAACCTCCAACTTCTAATATACTCTATAAACTAACAAGTTCTAGGAAAATACCTTTGTTGTCAAATCCTCTAAAGCAATAAATTCCCTCACAACATCAAAAGGAGTAGAAGAAGGATAAATATAAGAATTAAACTAAGTTATATCAATCTAAGAAATAACCTATGTTATATCAATCTAAGGAGAATACTAGACTGGAAACATCAAAATCCTATCAAATATCAAAAGCTCCTAAGGAAAAATCTAGGTTGAAAACACTAAAATATTAGGAAATTCTAGAAGCACCTAAGGAACATGTTGGGTCCATAATACCAAAAGAAAATTCTAGGCTAGAAGTGCCAAAGGCCAACCAAATATTGGAGGCACCAAAAACTAATCAAATTATAGAAGCTCATTAGCAAGATTCAAGGGAACAAGTTTTGAGGAAGTTGTAATACCCTTTGATAACTAGGAAGCAAAGGAAAGAGGTTTCTCAATAGTATCAAAGAATTTTCAAGCAACTAGTATGGGAGTAGAATCTTCCAGAGGCTTCTAGATTCATCATAATAGTAGAATTGAATACAACTTCCTTGAATTTTAGAATGTATGATGCTTTATTAATCCCTAGGCAAATTAATTTGTCAAAAGTAGCTCTCAAAATCTCAATAACAGGTAGACTCACTCTATTGGAGTTCAATTTGGCATAGAATCACTCATACCTTGGTAAGATCAAGCCTCCAACCTTTTATATATCCTTATGTATAGAAGGCTAGGTAGTACATCTTGGTTTTAAAATTTGCCTGTCAATGAGATGCACCCTCAAGACTTTGACCAAGATATTGGAAGGCTCGGAAATAGGGGTTTCTGAGCCAACCTCTAAATAAGGTCATTTCTTATGCCTAGCTAATCTAACTAAATGGGGGTTGCAAACTAGAGTAAGAAATGCAAAGGGTTAGAAATACAAGCTAAAAGTGGTATAAAATTGGCAACATCAAGAGACATGGTGTAGAGAGTCTCACAATTTGAATTTAAATTAAATGCCTAATAGGACAACTTAATTCTCTTATATTATTTAGAAGAATTAACATGAAGAACTTTGAGTATTCACTAAATCATTCCAAAACTATAATGGAAAATCCAAGGAGAAATCCATAATGTAGAATAATTGTAACAAAATTATCTATTCCTAGCTTTAATAGAAAATCATTAGCACTCAGTAAGGCATACATACATGTTCAACACAAATATTTGAGCAAGAGTCTAGAAAACAATCCAATTCTCATTCAAGAAGGCATATATCCTCAATAAATACAATGATGTCAATTATAAACACCAAATATGTAACCCTTAGAATGTCTTGCATTCTAGTATATATAGATATTTATAATGTGTTCAATTATCTAGGAATGATTGCTATTAGAGAATAATGTAGTCCTTAGGGTAGGTGTGAAGAGTGGAAATCACTTCCAACTTTGTTGTTCTTAACTACTTCGGATGTGCTTCACAACAATGTGTGATGTATATTTCATCCTAAAGTTGGCTTACATGTTGCATCGTCAAATTGAAACCATATGTTGATGGCACACTACTTTTTTTTAACCATAGCCAATTGAGCAGGGGTAGGTGTGCCATGTGAATATCTTTTATCATTGAGATATTTTGATAGTGATTATTTATGTTAGTTCATGGGCATGCACACACCTACTATGTTTTTAGATTGCTTCTGCAAAGGTTGACATCCTAAAGGCAGACTGCTTATTATTGAACATTTATCACAACTGAGTGTATCTTCCTCTTTCTCCTCATGTTGGATTTGATATTTTATTATTGGGTGTCAAATGATTCCTTAATATTAATGATCATTATCTGAAGGGTTTGGTAGCTATATTTTCTTATGATACTAGATGTCGAGAATCTTCAATTCTTATAATGCTTTGTTGTTGGATCGCCCCACTTGGTCTTATTATGCATTTGATATTGCATTTGGCTTACCAAAACTTTAATGTCTTGATGTTGACATTGTCACGACCCATCCCCATGGATCCTTTCCAAAAGGTTACTAGTTAATTAGTGGGATGAGTTATTGACTAAAAAATGGGTATAGACCCTAAATAATACTACAAAATTCCAACTAGGGAATTTTGTAAAATTTAGAGAAGGATTTATTATCTTTCAAAATAGATAATTTAAAGTGATTTAATTAGAAAATAAATAAAGCCTTGGTGAAATATGAAATAGAAAATAATATTTTACCAAAATTTACTACAATATAGTAAATTGGGTGTAAATAACCTAATTATGTTATAATTAGGTACTCACCAAGCTTGTCCAATTTTAATTGGACAAAAAAGGATTCTAGAATTTTTAAACAAAATATGAATTATCCTATTGTTTGAAAATCTATCCTTATTTTCTACATGGCCTATTTTAATTAATGGAAAATAGGTGGATATTCTTTCCTTTGTCACTATTAGTCCTAATTTTACATCTAACCTAATCTCTAATAATAGTGTTAGTTGGTAATGGTCTCTAGAAAACAAGGCCACCTACTCTTTGTGGACTCTTTTCTACTCTTTGAATTTTCCCTCCACAAAAAATGTCTTATTTGAATAAAGGCATATTTTAATATTAAAATAATAAGGCCACTATTTGGCTCATGTGAGGAGAATTTTCTCCTATAAATTGAGAGCATCTTGGGAAGAAAGAGGCAGGAAATTTTAGGAAAAAGTCTTGGAAGTCTAGCGAGTATGATATCCACCTTGGTGGATCAGAAACTAGAAGGCTTGAGATATTTCCAAGTTTAAGTAAGAGACAATCTTGGAAGATTAGAAGACACAAGCAAGGAGGTAGCTAGGAGGCACGAGGAGATGAAGGGAAGAAGCTCAAAGAGCCTCAACCGCTGAAACAATAGGTCCAAGAATTTATTCTCCTATTACCTTGATTTATAGCATTTGATGTGAATGAAATGGTCATGATTCAAATGGTTATTAGGATTATATTATAAAGTTACAAGTTTAGTAAAGTGTAGTAATTACTGAAATAGTTGTGTTAATAAGAGATCGACTATGTTCTAGCAATCCATGTGGATTACTTGTTTTATTTGGTTGTTATAGATAGTTGGTGCAAATCCTCTTTAGTAAGAGACCTCCCTATTATACTCTAAATGACTTAGATAATTATAATAATAATTGATTGAATTTATACAATGATGATGGTCTTATAGAACCAACCAAAGGGGTCTAATTGATTATTTTAAAATATGGTTCGATCATAGGCTGACCATAAGTTAGCCTTAATAGGATAGACCATAAATATTAAACCAACTAGTTAAGTCCTACTAAGCACCACCACTGTCAGTAGAGTCACTATGACCACTGCTTGGTGGCTATTATAATAAAGAGGTGGAATCATTTTAATTTAGCTCTATATTCAAAACATGGAGAACATGGGAAATTATGGTTGTGCCCGCATCAAATTTTGAATTCCTGTTTGATGTAACTCACCCTAGCAGAAATCGTTATGAAGTCTATGTAATTTAAGGTACACCATCCTCTAATAGGAAGTTTGTGACTCCATAGATTCAATGATTAATATATCTCTCTCGTTTTTGGTACAATGTTGAATTAAACACTATAAATACATTGTACCCATGTGTAGATATGGCATTCTCATCCGTAGTTAGAACCTTACATTGTATTGGTAGTAGTTCATTTTTTCCTCAACCAAAATTCCATGATGAAGATGATACAATGCAACACTATTCGACTTCGACTAAGTGACCAAAATTAGGACAACCAAGTTCAAAACCCACCTTCATTGGGTAATTCTATAGAGGATTGGACTAAGGATGCATCCCATGGCAATGTAATTGATTCGTCTTGCAAATGATTGCATCAATATGGTATTAAAAAGGGCGTTAGATCTTCTATGCGAAGTAACACTTCTCCATGAGCTGGCCTTTAGTGATCTATGAACACTGCTCCATGCTCGATCTACCACTTGATGGGAATAAGGCCCCATTTAGCGAAATGGTAAAGGTTCGAGCTGCCCCCATCCTTAATATCACTTCTGGTGAATATGCAAACTCAATAGTGAAGGTCTAATTAGATCAAGACCAGGTTAAAAATTGGGTTGTAGATCACTCATAGTTCACCTTCGAGTTGGGAAAGATCTACAATAAGTGTTTTGACCTCCTAAAATACCCATACACCTATGCGAGAAGCTCCACCACTCTCTAGACCCACTGCCATTAGCCCCATTTCATTATTTTCTACCATATAAGGGTAAAGTTAGGGATTAGATCATCATTAAACATCCTCTACCTCAATGTCACCTTCGAACGGTGCATCCATTTTCAAAATACATGGACGGATGACGGATGATGAGGCCTAGAAATGCCTCAATCATAACATGTTTTGAACACTAAAATTGCCTATAAACTCTTATGTTTTATCTTATATGTTAGTTAAGTTGATTCAATATGTTGTATATTAACCATTTTGCATGATCAATGTATTTGGAATATTATATGCTGATTTTTATAGATTTTTGCATAGTTTTGTGTTCTTTTTGCTATGACTTGCTAAAATGGGATATGATTAGAATAATAGCAGCATTTCACTAATCATGTTTTAATTTGTCTTAAGCATTTATTTCACCTAAATCTGGCAATAGTGCAAGCAAAATATTGTTGTGCAGCAAAAACTGGTCTTTCCCACGTAAATTTTAGCCAGCTGTCCATAAATAGCAAGGCATGGAATTCACATGTGGAAAGAGATGAAGACCATTGGAATTTGATCTTAGGAGATAACCCACCTGAGATATGTAGAAGAAATCACTAGAAAAGCACACATTTGTTCATCTTGAAGTATCTTCGGAATGAACAGATATCTTTGGAATGAGAGAACACAACGTCTTCGGAATGAGCGGATCTTCGGAATGAAGAATGCATTATCTTCGGAATGAACGGATCTTCGGAATGAGAATTGCAGTATCTTTGGAATGAGAATTGCAGTATCTTCGAAATGAAGCCACTTATCTCCGGAATGAAAACAGAATGTGCTTTTTGACTTGTTGACCGATTTTTGAAGCTAGAAAAATGGAAATAAAGGTCAAAAAAGGTAAAGGAAAAGATCTTCCATATGTATTTGCCGTCATTGTTGACCAAAACCATCATTAATGGAAAGATCAAAGAATAAACCCATAATTTGTTACAACATAGTAGGATTAGATCTTTTGAGATATTCACAGTTTGTAATTAGATCATAGGACATCTATAAATATTTCTCCCGTTCAGGATGAGCCTAGTAAGTAGTGAGAAAAGAGTAAAGAAGCTAGGAGAAAGCAAAAAGTAGAGAAAATAAGTAGAATTTGACTATTACAGTCCTATAACAATTTTTCAACAGAATTATTGTAATCATGTTCTTTAATCAATAAATTGCACCAGTTCTATTTCATATTGCTTGTAAATGAGTGTGATTAAGATCTAGAGGGAGGGAGACTCATACCTTCTTCTGGACAAGGAGGTTGGCCACTTCCAGACCTAGGAGGAGGACTAACAGCAGGTTTTTATTCCGATTTTGCTGTAGCAGAATGAGTTGTAGAACTTGTTATTTCAATTGCTTGTAAACAACTGAAAATATCTACAGTCTTAGTTTATTTATGCTTAGATTAATCTTGTGCTTAATGTTTTAGCTGTAATATTTACTTTTAGCAAAGCTTCCATTTTATTTCAGACTGTCATTTCCAGAATTTGTTGTTTTCTATAATTTCTTGCATTTTGTGTTTTGCTGTCAACCCTTGCACAGAAGATTGACAACATTCTATTACAGAGTCTTGATAGGGTTTTATTTTCCATTCTATAATTAGATTTCCATTGCTACAAAAGTAAATAGATTTCCTTTTTGCAATTAGAATTAGACTTTCAATTCTACAACTGTTATTTCTGCAACATAATTAGGTCTCATTCTGCAATTGTAAATCAGGATTTCATTTCTACAGTTAATGATTAGTTTCCATTTTTGCAATTATATTAAGGTTTAATTCATGCAATTTAGAAATAGGAATGTCCTAAAAACCCCCCACACAACCGGTTTCACCAATAAGACCTGTTGCTCTAGATTGACCTAAGTTATAGTTGTTTTGCCTCTTCTTTCGTAGATAGCCTTGTACACAGCCCTAGATTGACAAATTCATTGAGAATTAATGATGGTATAATGACTACGCATCATTTTTGCATCATTGTCGGGGAATAGTGTTACCAGAAGAAAACAAACAGTCCAATAGCCATAATCAAACTAAGCTGTGAAAATTCAGGTTAAAATATGAATACAACAGCTGAGGAAGATAACAACTATTGACTTAATTTATGTCATTTAAGAGTAAACATGAATGAATAATTCTAGGGATGAAAAAGGTAGAACTACCCCAAAGGATCCCTGGCTTGTTCCATTAAGGAGATCTTCACGCCTAAGGGGTGAATCACCTGTGTTTGAACTACCAGAAATATTGATAGAAAAATCACCAGTCTCACCATCATTAGAACATTTTGAGAAAGAAAAATCACCAATTTTATCATCATCAGAACATCCTGAGAAAGAAGAATCGTCAGACTCATTATCAATAGAGGGTCTTGGACCTCTTGAGAGAGAAATTTGGATAAGTTTAACTAAGAGACCAGAAACCATGGCAGAGGGAGGTAATGGCCAACATGGCTATGTCCATGATGAAGGAGATGATTAGAATATTCCTCAACCTTCCAAAACATTTGAATATCCTATCTGTTTGAATCCAACACAAAACTCTCCCATGAAAACCATTTCACCTTCAATACTTCCAACCTTTCGAGGTGTTGTATCTGAAGATCCTAATCAATTTTTGTTTGAATTCAAGGTAGTGTGTCAGACCTATGATTATATAAATGACAATAATAAACTTAAGGTTTTTCCCTCAACACTCAAGGATTCAGCATTACGCTGGTTCATGAGCTTAGAGCCAAATTCCATAAGAACCTGGGATCAAATGGAAACAATGTTTTTAGATAAATATAAGGAGTATTGTCATGTAAGGAATAGAAAAGATGAGTTATTCAGAATTAAGCAAGAAGATGATGAAACATTGGAAGATTATCTTGATAGGTTCTCCTTTGTTCAAAGGAGATGTGGACTTGTAGAACCAGAATTATGTAAAACCATATTTTTGAGAGGATTGCAAGATGAATCCAAAGAAGTTCTGGATTTGATGGGAAAAGGGAATGTAACCACTCTCAGTAATGATGAAATTATGGATCTTTGCAAGAATTACTCTCGCACTAAGCAGAGAAGAAGAAAAATCCATACAAATGGCACTGATGTGAAGGACCTGATAGAGGAACTTGCAAATTTCAAAACTAATATTCTAGTGCACCTAAACACTACTTTGGGGGAAATGTCTACAAAAGTAAAAAACATAGAACCTTTGGCAATTTATTGCCCAAGATGTAGAAATAAACATGCTTTGCAGGAATGTACTTTGAATAAAACATCTATCTCAGCCATTTGTAGTATCTGTTCAAAAATGCATTCAACTGATCAATGCCACCTGCTACCACAACTCAAAACTATGTTAGAAAATCAGACTAAGGAACTCAACTATATTGGACCGAAACAAGGGGGAAATTTTTCTCAATACCAAAATCCCCCTTGTTTTCTTACAAATTGGGGGCATAATCTTGGTACTATGCCTTGGGGACAATCATAACCACCCCAACGTCCTTGGAATTATCCTCAATGGACAAATTCCCAAGAATGGCCACAAGCAAATTGGAGTAGCCCAACCTGGAATCAGAATCAAAATAACCCCTCATGGAATCAAAACAACCCATCTTGGAATCAAAACAATCCAGCCTAGAATTAAAATCAGATTAATCCATATTGGATGCAAAACCAACCACAGTGGAGTCAGCAATACCAGTCCTATCCAAGGCAGCAAAGGAATCAAGGTCAAACTCAGCATTTGTTGCTTGCACCTAATCAAAAATTTTAAGAAAAATAGTAGCAAACATAGCAAGTGAAACAACCTCAACTGCTAGCTCAACCAGTCACTAATCCAAACAACATGAGACAGACACCTCCTGTCTATGTGGCTGAAGCTGAAGAAAATGCTGAAATTAATGTTCTTGATTGTAGTAACATCCAACTTCGTTCAGGAAAAGTTGTACCTAAACTAGTTTCAAATGAAATAAAAGAAAATGAAGAGCAATAATCATCAGAACCAGAGAGAATCCAACCAACAATAGAGACAGAAGAAAAATTGAAACCAGAGAAAATTCAACCAACAATAGAGAAAGAGACAAAAATAGAACCACAGGCAGAACAATTACCAAGGATAATTCCATATCCTGAAAGATTCAATGCAATACCAAAAAATTTTGAGTCATAACTGGTCAAATAACTCAAAAAGTTAACTATATCATTGCCCTTATTGCAAGCCATTAAGGAAATATCGGATATTAACAATACTGTTCGAAATTTTTGCATTAAAAGAACTGAAAGAAAGCATTTCCCAAGACTGTGCAGGTTGAAGGAAAGATAGCTGATCTCTTATCTAGAAAACTAGTACCTCCAAAGTATCGTGACCTAGGAAGTCCAGTTACCATAGGTTCAGTACCAATATCAAATGTTTTAGTAGATCTAGGAGCTGCAATAAACGTCATGACCAAGGATACAATGAAACAATTACATCTCAAACATCTCAGCCCCACATTTACAATTTTAGAAATGGTTGATAGGTCAGTTGCAAAACCTGAAGGTATCATTGAATATGTCCCTATAGAAGTTTCTTCTTGGGAATTCCCTACAGATTTTTTGGTTTTACTGACCAAGAAATTCAGCACATGGATATCCCATTATTTTGGGAAGACCTTGGCTTGCAACTGCAGCAACCTTCATAGACTGCAGATCTAGAAATATGACTATTTCAAATGGTATTGATCTAAAACAGATTTCTTTATATCCTCCTGCAAAACCATCTAGCAAATTTTTAGGTTAGTTATGGTTTTCTGACTTGGATGAAGAACCAGAAGAGGTCATTTCTACACTAGCTACCTTAGTAGTAAGAGAACACACAGAAGACCTCAGTGACACAAAAAAAATAGAAAATGAAACAATCCTGATGAATGTTCTGCATGAACAAGGTTTAGAAGGGGAAGCAACAAATATCCAACAGTTGTTAAGTAATGAGGAGAATCAAAAATCTGAAGATGAACCATCTGTACTATCATAGGGAAACTTTGTTTCACTACCACATGGATGGCACCATCATCTGATTTTTCCTTCTCACTGTTCCATACAAGATATGCTTCCCTCAAGCAGTAATAAAATAGAAACTGCCTCTCTTCTCCCATCTCAGCAATGTCCTCTTAATCCCCTAATCACCAGGTATGAAGAAATGAATTCAATCCTTCTAAATACAAAACAAATAGAAGTCCAGCCAGGCAAATTTTTGAACATTTACATCCAACTTACTAGGGAAGAGGAAGAAAAATTGATAGTTGTCTTGCAGAAGCATGTTCATGCTTTTGCTTGGAACTACAAAGATATGTCAGAGTTCATCCCGATATATGTACCCACGGAATCTATCTTGAAGAAGTCAAGCTAGTTAGACAACCCCAGAGGAGATTGAATCCTACCTTAAGAGATATTGTGAAAGAAGAAATTGAAAAAATTCGGAAGTAGGATTCATTTACCCAATTTACGATAGCCAATGGGTTTCTCCATTGGTAATAGTTCCTAAAAAAATGGAAAAATGAGAGTATGTGTAGACTATAGAGAGTTGAATAAGGTGACATACAAAGACTATTTTCCATTACCTTTCATAGATCGGGTGTTAGATACTCTTCTTTGGAAAAAGATACTTTTGTTTTCTTGATGGATTTAGTGGATATAATCAAATTTAGATTGCACTTGAAGATCAAGAGAAAACAACTTTTACATGTCCATGGGGAACATTTGCCTATAGGGTTTTACCTTTTGGTTTGTGTAATGCCCCAAACAACTTTTCAAGTGAGCGAGTCCTAGCAATTTTTGTTGATCTGACCACCAAAAGTGTTGAAATATACATGGATGATTTCACAGTATGTGGACAGAATTTTGATTTTACATTGGAAAATCTTGACAAAGTCTTAACTCGCTGTGAAACATACCAGTTATCCTTGAATCCAAAAAAATGCTTCATGATGATGAAGGAAGGGATAGTTCTTGGTCATCACATCTCTCCTGAAGGGATCCAAGTTGATCCAAAGAAGGTGGAAATTATCAAGAATCTCCTTCCTCCTAAAACTTAGACTAATGTCAGAAGCTTCCTAGGACACATTGGTTTTTACCGTAGGTTTATTCCCAACTTTAGTACAATAGCCAGTCCCATGTTTGCCCTATTGACTAAAGATTTTGAATTTTCCTGGACTTCAAGGTGTCAGGAATCATTCGAAGCTCTGAAAGAGAAATTAATAACTCCACCTGTGCTTAGAGGACCTAATTGGACATTACCATTTCACATATAGACTAATGCCTCCAATACAACAATTGGAGCAGCATTAGGACAAATTGACAATGGTGAACACTATACCATCTACAACATTAGCAAGAACTTGACAGGAGCCAAGAAAAATTATACAACAACTGAGAAGGAATTCCTAGCAGTAATTTATGCCATCAACAAATTTAGGCATTACATCACAAGTTATCAAATATTTATTCACACAGATCATACAACCATTAAGTATTTTATGAATAAAACTATGGTAAGTGCAAGAATTATTCGTTGGTTGTTGTTGCTACAAGAATTTGATATCACTATAATCAACAAACCAGGGAAAGCTAAAGTTGTGGCAGATTTCTTGTCCAGGTTGTAGAACACAGATGAAGGGGAATTAGTTGATGACACTTTTCCTAATGAAAAACTATTTTTTATATCATTCCAATCACCTTGGTTTGCAGATATAGCCAATTATTTGGTCACAGGTAAAGTTCCTCCACATTTCACTTCAAAACAGAAAAAACAATTGATCAAACAGAGTTCTTCTTTTGAATGGATTAAGGGTATGCTTTTTAAGTGCGAGTCCGACCATGTGTTACGTAGGTGCATCCGAAAGGATGAAGTGTATGATATCCTTAGAGCTTGTCATGATGAACCCTCAGGTGGACACTATTCTATAAAAAGCATAGTTAGGAATATCTTAGGGACAGGATATTATTGGCCATCTCTTCACAAGGATGTAAAAAAGTACATCAGGCATTGTGATGCATGCCAAAGAATGGGGAAACCCACTCATACAAATGAGATGCCACTGCAGCCTCAAATGGTTTTAGAACCATTTGAGAGGTGGGGGCTTGATTTTGTAGGACCTATTGATCCACCTTCTCAAGGAAAGGTGCATATTCTAGTATGCATTGATTACCTGACAAAGTGGGTAGAGGTGCATGCTTTCAAACATGCTCGTGAAGAGAAGGTCGATGATTTCTTGTATACTCAAATTTTTCAGAGATTTGGAGCTCCACGGTCTATCACCACATACCAAGGACCCCAATTTGCATCCAAATTCATAATGACATTTACAAAATTGTATGAAATAAAACATAGGAAATCATCACCTTACCACCCATAAGAAAATGGCAAAGTTGAGGTAACAAACAGGGAACTAGAATGCATCTTGACAAAAACAATAGCTTTTCATAGGAGAAATTGGCTAGATAAATTACCTGAAGTAGTTTGGGCCTACAATACTACTTGGAAGTCCACTACTTGATTCACACCTTATGAACTAGTCTTTGGTAAAAAGCCTCTCTTACCTATTGAATTTGAGCTACTAACATTGCGCACAACACTAAAAATTGGAATTGAATTGTCGTAGGCACAGATAGACAGGATTCTACAACTGAATGCATTGGATGAACTTAGATTGGATGTTCTGCACCAAACTGAGGTAATTCAAGAGCAAAGGAAGTTGTGGCATGACAGTCACATTCAGCAGAGGAAACTTCAACAAGGAGATTGGGCTTTACTATTTGATTCTCGCTATGAGGACTTCCCTAGAAAACTGAGAACTAGATGGTTGGGACCTTACTGGATTGAAGAGGTATTTGACAATGGAGCAGCTCGTCTATCTCCTATTGATGGGTCACAAAGGAAGTTGGTAGTAAATGGACATCGCCTTAAAGTGTACCATACACCTCTGACTAAATATGAATTCTTGCAACAACTTGATAGTTTGGATACACAAAAGGTGGAAGAGATTCCCTCTTCCACTTCAAAACAATCAACATGATCATGGATTTCAAGAAAAAGCAGAAAATACAAAAAAATAAAAATAAAAACAGAAAACAAAAATATAAATAAATTCTGAGTATGAATTTCTTCATGGGCATGGTTTCAAGGGAAATCATGAAATTCCTTCATGGGCATAGTCAGGATCAAGAAAAAAAAAAAAAGAGGTAAAAATAAAAATAAAAATAAAAAAAGAGAGAAAAATGAATAACTCAGCAGTGAAAACCTTTTTAAGGCACTACTGAGTTGGTATGCATGAAAACCAGTTTTCTAGCATGCATAACCTTGAGAAATTTCTGAACCATCATTGTACAAATTCACCAAGTGCACTTGTTTTGAAATGTTGCAGAAAATCTTAGTAGAACATCAACAAAGGCAGTCATTCTTCAAAACTGGCATTAACTATTTTTATCAGGTATATATTTCTTACATTTCTTCATTGTAAAATTATTGGTGTATAGTATATGACAATTAACCATTAGCATAAAAGGTATTCATAAGAGTTGGCATACTTATGACATGTTTTGAAAATGAAAATATTGATTTCTACCTAATCTTCGGAACAAGAATGCCAAACACAGTGCTTGTTGTATTATATTCGGATTAAAATTGTCTTTGAAATGACAATAGAATGAATGAGGATCTGTCTTCAGAATGAATATTTGTCTTCGGAATGATGATTTACCTTCGCAATACAGCCTGATCTTCGGAATGAGGATTGATCTTCAGAATGAGGATTAATATTCGAAATGAAGATTTAAATTTGCAAAGAAGACTTGTCTTCGGAATGAAGGCCTGTCTTCGAAATGAAATTATAATCTTTGAAATGAAGTTTTTTGCAATTAAATTATAATCTTCAAAAAGAGCATTTCCACGTGGCATCCAAGAAAGACAAGGTACGACAAAATCAAATTCTTTTAGCTGCATACGATAAAAAGGAACACGTGTCAGCAAGGATATGGTTTATTTTGCATGTGAGAATCTACGGACTAAACAAAAAAATTAAAACCAAATGAGGTGGATCTGATGGCAAGGACGTCCACACAATCATTTATGGACAGGTGTTCGATGCAACAGTAGAAATGTGTGCCACATTTCTTTTCGAAGACATGTTTATGAAGTACAGTGCTCATATTACGGTTCATTTCGAAGAAGAAGATGAGAAACAGGGCAAGCGAAGATTTTGAACTAAACCCTACAAATTTGTAACATAAAAAAACCAAATATCCAGCAAAGGAATAGCAGCAGTAGTGAACGGTTTTTAAATAGAAAATATGGGGCGAAATATCAGAACGAAACCAGCAGATACCACCTACCTCCGATAAAATCTTGTAGTCCTATAGATTTTTGAATATGGAGGGCTTATGTCATTTCTGGATAAGTTTAATGGGTCCTCTAAATATTTGTCTATCATGTTTGCCCATACATTCAGAAACAACTGAGCACATGTTAACGGCATGACTATTGAGGTAGCCCCTAAAATTTTAAGTCAGATTACTGAGCTGCCATTAGAAGGGATTTCAATTTCTAGATCTAGCAAGAATACATTGGCAAATGTAGTTAATCAATTTGTAGAAGAAAATGATAGAGAGCCAGAGTATTTAACCCATAACAACGCATGCAAAGGGTTAAAAAGGGCCATCCTACAAGAACCCTGGGATGAAGTAGCCACCTGGGTAATTAAATTCCTAACCTGTGAAGGGCAGTATGTGTTGTTGTCAGGGCATCATCTGCAAATTTTGAACCATCTCAAACATGGTGAGCAACAACCAGAAGTTAGGGTAAATCTTCCCCTGTATCTGTATCAAGAATTAAAAATCATGGCAAAGAGATATCAGGAGGGTAAAGGAAGCCTTCGCCATCATGGCCTCATCAAACTAATTTGCCAACACTATTTTAGAGGAAACCCTAGGAGTTTTTATAGGTTTTACTCTACCCTTAATGATGTCATTTTTAGAGATGAAGATGAAGAAGAAGAAGAACCAGATTTTGCTGACATTATTGCAAAAGAAGAAATAACTACTACAAAATTTGTTGCAGAAGATGAAACATAAATTGCCATAGAAGCTGTTACAAAACCACACCCAGCAGTAGCAACAGAAAACCTTGCTCTTGAACCCTCAACTTCACGAACCAAGAAACAAAGAAAAAGAGGATCTGAAATTGGTAGCAGAACAAAAAAACAAAAAAAGGTTCATTTTTCTAGAGTGACTACTGATTTAACAGAACAAAAAATAACAAAGGAAACAGAGGCATCTAAAACTATCCCCACAACCCCTGCTAACACTTGGAAACAAAGCAAAAAGAAGAAGTTTGCATCTAGAACTAGGAGGTCCACCAGAATCCATTTGAAAGAAACAGCAGAACAGGTTATGGAGGAAGAAGGACAAAGCAGCCTAGATGTCACATAAATACAACCAGCCTCTGAAAATTTTCCAAAATTCCCTGAATAGATAACTGAAGCAGAAACTAGGCAAGATAATTTGGAGGAGGCTACAGTTCAATAGGCTACAGATATAGTGGATATAATTATAAGCAGTTTCATAGAACCTATTGAACAAGAGCAAATTGTTGTAGAAGAAGAAATAATGGTTGAACAGCCAACTGCAGCTGATCTGTCTGCATTAGATTTTGAGGCAAAAACAGAAGTGGAAGACATCACAGAGCAACTGAGGGCAGCAAGAAGTGTTGTCAGAACACAAACCAAGTGGATTGAGGAGAAAGAAAGCATCATTGAGATACAGGAAAGAAAAATTGCAGAGTTACAACAGGAAGTGGCAGCATTAAGAAGAATGTTGTCACAGTCTAAAAAATAGCCAATTGTATCCATTGATGAAGACAATTTGGCTCAATTGCTTCTAGGTCTATCAAGGGCAGATGACTCTATTGAGATAGACATGGGTTCTCATTCTGAAGCATTGCCTTCTCATTCTGAAGATGCTTCAAAAATGGCAAAGAGCATAATAAAAAATACTGGAGATGAGCTACCAACATAGGAACAGTCCCAATAGCAATAAAATGTTCAAGTACTCCTATTGAGGTCCCTGTATTTCAAACTGTTATACTTTCAACAGATAAGGGGGTACAAGTAGAATTACTATCTGATGACAACCCAACAAAAATAGCAAATAAAGGGGTACAGGTAGAATTATTGGTAGATAATCAACCAGTAGAAGTGGCAAAAAAAGGAGTTTAGGTAGATCTGCTACCTAGGATCCCCCTTGTAGTCAGACCACCTAATACTGTGTCTCTAGAGCAATATAATGCAGACATAGCCAATTGGATGATTAGATATGAGCAGCTTGCCACTAAGACTGAGAAATTCAAATTGGAAAGGAAACAACTAGAGGCAAAAGAAACAGAAAACCAAGCATTAAGAGAAAAGGTGTCTAACTTATGCCAAATTGCTGAATTTTTAGTTCAATTTAGACGACCAGCCAGATTTTATAGCCTTATTTTGAAGGAGAAATACCTCAGATGGAAGTTCATGAGGATTATTTCAAAACTCCCATATAAATTGGACACAACTACAGATTTCTTGGAGGCATATTTTGACAGCCCCATAGAATAGAAAAATATTCTATGTGAACTATTTTTGCACAACTTCTTCATTCTAGAGGAAGTAGAGTTTCATCCTCAAATTTACATTGGAGATATTCAGCTGAGAGCATTTATGTCTACTTTGCAGAATCAGCTTTACTATGATCAAGAGAAAAAGCAGAATAAAGAGATTGAAACAAGGGCTGAATTGTTAGTCAAAGCAATCCATCCAAACCACCCAGTTATCACCAAACAGCACTTCTCAATGATGAACAGGGATGATGTAAAGAGGATGTACTTGAACAACTTAAGGGACTGTGTGGCTAGATTCAAAAATTTATGTGATCATAATTTTTTCCCAACATTGTCAGTGTGTAGAAACATATGGGCTAAACTTTCCATGTCTTTGCGAAAAAGAGAACCCATCTCCCCCATCAACTTAGAATGGTCCAGAAGAAGAGCAGAAGGTGTAATCCAGTTGATTGAAATTATGCAACATAACCGGATAGGTCTTAGGTTGAGGCCTCCAACCATCATTACTCCAGTTCCATTCTACTTTGAGGAAGATGCCCAACCTGATGAACAATTTGAAGACTGGCTCAAAAAGATTCAGAAAAATAGGGGGTATTATATAGGCAAGAAATTATTCTACAGGTCATGGAATCTAAACATGGACATATGTGATTCCATAGCCCAACAGAATGCATGAGGGCATGCATTAATATAAGTTGGGGGAAAATGATGAGGCCTGGAAATGCCTCAATCATAACATGTTTTGAACACTAAAATTGTCTATAAACTCTTATGTTTTATCTGATATGTTAGTTAAGTTGATTCAATATGTTGTATATTAACCATTTTGCATGATCAATGTATTTGGAATATTATATGTTGATTTTTACAGCTTTTTGCATAGTTTTGTGTTCTTTTTGCTATGACTTGCTAAAATGGGATATGCTTAGAATAATAGCAGCATTTCACTAATCATGTTTTGATTTGTCTCAAGAATTTATTTCACCTAAATCTGGCAATAGTGAAAGCAAACTATTGCTGTGCAGCAAAAACTGGTCTTTTCCATGTAAATTCCAGCTAGTTGTCCATAAATAGCAAGGCATGGAATTCACATGTGGAAAGAGATGAAGACCATTGGAATTTGATCTTAGGAGATAACCCACGTGAGAGATGCAGAAGAAATCACTAAAAAAGCACACATTTGTTCATTCTGAAGTATCTTTGAAATGAACAGATATCTTCGAAATGAGAGAACACAGCGTCTTCGGAATGAGCGGATCTTCAGAATGAAGAATGCATTATCTTCATAATGAACGGATCTTTGAAATGAGAATTACAGTATCTTCGGAATGAAGACACTTATCTTCGAAATGAAAATAGAATGTGCTTTTTGACTTGACCGATTTTTGAAGCTGGAAAAAGGGAAATAAATGTCGAAAAAGGTAAAGGAAAAGATCTTCCATCTGTCTTTGCCATCATTGCCGACCAAAGCCATCATTAATGGAAATATCAAAGAATAAACCCATAATTTGTTGCAGCATAGTAGGATTAGATCTTTTGAGATATTCACAGTTTGTAATTATATCATAGGACATCTATAAATATTGCTCCCATTCAGGTTGAGCCTAGTAAGTAGTGAGAAAAGAGTAAGGAAGCTACGAGAAAGTAGAAAGTAGAGAAAATAAGTAGAATTTGACTGTTACAGTCCTATAACAGGTTTTCAGTAAAATTATTGTAGTCATGTTCTTTAATCAATAAAGTGCACCAGTTCTATTTCATATTGCTTGTAAATGAGTGTGATTAAGATCTAGAGAGAGGGAGACTCATACCTTCTTCTGGACAAGGAGGCTGGCCACATCCAGACCTAGGAGGAGGACTAACAGTAGGTTTTTATTTTGATTTTGCTACAGCAGAATGATTTGTAGAACTTATTATTTCAATTGCTTGTAAACAACTGACAATATCTGTAGTCTTAGTTTATTTATGTTTAGATTAATCTTGTACTTAATGTTTTAGCTATAATCTTTACTTTCAGCAAAGCTTCTATTTTATTTCAGACTGTTATTTCCAGAATTTGTTGTTTTCTGCAATTTCTTGCATTTTGTGTTTTTCTATCAACCCTGCATAGAATATTGACAACCTTCTGTTACAGAGTCTTGATAGGGTTTTATTTTCCATGCTATAATTAGATTTCCATTGCTGCAAAAGTAAATAGATTTCCTTTCTACAATTAGAATCAGACTTTCAATTTTGCAACTGTTATTTCTGTAACATAATTAGGTCTCATTCTGCAATTGTAAATCAGGATTTCATTTCTACAGTTAATGATTAGTTTCCATTTTTGCAATTATATTAAGGTTTAATTCATGCAATTTAGAAATAGGAATGTCCTAAAAACCCCCCACACAACCGGTTTCACCAATAAGACCTGTTGCTCTAGATTGACCTAAGTTATAGCTATTTTTCCCCTTCTTTCGCAGATAGCTTTGTACACAGCCCTGGATTGACAAATTCATTGAGAATTAATGATGGTATAACGACTACGCATCAACGGATCTTTACAAAAACCAACTTTCAATATCCCACAACGGATATGTGAGGGAATGAAATAAAAATTATAAGGGATTTCACTTCCCTATTGAAATTTCCATGATCGAGGAGGGGCATGGGAGACTATATGTTGGTGGTCATTCAAGTCGAATTAAATGCATGTACTTGAATTAATGATCGCCACCTACTCTAAACCTCTACGATTAACCTTGAGTAGTTGAATTGTCGTGTCAGGTTGTTGATAGTTTCCACCAGTGGTTGATCATTGACTTCGGATAAAAAAATATATTGATTTAAATGGATAATTTATGGAATGAGAAATTGATTAGATTGATTAAATTATATTAAAAGGGATTTGGCTTAATTATTTCCATTTATGTTGAGAAAGAAATAGATTGAGGAAAAGATATGGAATGGAAAAGTTTCTAGTAATAGAGATAAAGTTCACATTTACTAGTGAATTACATTATGAGGTAGGAAACATAGTTAAATTGAAAAATGAAGAAGTGACCTTGGTTTATTAATTAAGTAGAAATTTATTGCTTCATGAATTAAGGGTATGGGACTTTAATTCATGAAAAGGAAGAGTGATTGTGTATCAGTCTTGGGGAATGGATTTAGAATTCCATTCTCGAGGGAATTTATGGGATTCCCTCTTTGATAATCGAAAAATATTTCTCCTTAATATGTGTCCAATGATCATTCATAGATATGTGTGTCTAGATAAGAATTTGCGAGATTATTATGTAAATTCCATAGATGACTTAGAGAAAGGAAATTGGTGTTTCCTTAATTGCATCTTGAATTGATAAGAGACATTTTGATCTCTTGTAAATATATAATTGATTTAGAAAAGGATCCAAGAGATACCTCTCTACATTGTAATTTTAACAATAATTGTTTATGAATGAGAGGAAGAAGTCATATTTTGGAGGTTGGGTTTATTCCCCATGAGGGTTCCTAGGATAAATATGTGTCACTACATTTGTGGTTTGATTTGATATTTCTTGTGAATGTTGCATTTACTTTCAATATGTCATTGATTATGTAAATTGTGAATGTTATAAATTGATGTTAGTGAGATGTTATTTGCTTGATGTAATGAATATGCAATATTTTAGATCAATATGACAATGCTTATCATTTTTTAATTACTATTCAATCTGAAGTCAAGTTATGATGCAAGGAATGTATGCTTTTCTCTAATATGTTGTTGATTTAATGGATTATGAATATGACATTTACTTTTTGAAATGTTATTGATTAAATGAATTGTGAATGATGTAATTAGCTAGATTTACCTTTCAATGAGTAGTATTTGATATATTCAATTGTTGGGTAGATTCAGAAAGTATGATGTAATGAAATATATACCTTGCTCAAATGATTATCTCGTGTTATTTACCTTTTAATGAGATGTTTATTTTTAATCTCAAGGATTATAATGTAATGGATTCTATACTTTAAAGGTTAATTGAAATATGGTGTGCCAATCACTTCATAAAAACTCATGGATGGTTTACCAGAAATACTATAATAATAAAATGATAACTAATGTTGGAGTAATCTGAGTTGGAGCTCGGAGTGGGTTGGAGCCCACAAATGGAAATTTGGGCTTGAATTGTAGCTCAAGCCAGGCCTTACATTCTGAGTTGGTGCTTGAATGTACATGTGGAGTAGGTGCTCCCATGATGGTGAAAGAATACCTTTTTATAATGAACTTAATTGATTTAGATATTTAACAAAAGGAATGCCTTAAATGAAAAGTGATCAAATAAATCCTAAGAGGAATAAGGGAAAATAATCGTGCTTAAGATATCTATTCCAAGGATTGTGTAAGTTAATCACATTTAGTGATTTATATCTTAGTGGCCCCATAATTGAGATGAGGGATTTGAAACTAAGATGATGGTTAACCATTGGTGTGGTTCTCCATATTCAAGGCATTCACCTACATACTAATCTTGGTGGATAGTATGGTGAAGGGTGATTCCCTTTGGTGAGGGATAAAAATATAATGCTTTGGTGAGCATTCTCATACCCGAGTGGTATGAGGGTTTTTGTAGAAGTTGGTCACTTCTACTCAAGAGTGACTCTGACCAAGTCTTAATACCTCTTGAAGATGATTGCCTTGGAAAATTACAGTCCAATTAGAATAATTATATCTTAGATCATGATTATGTCCTTTATCTATGGAAGATAAATATATGAACAAAACAAAAAATTGAGTGGATGAGTAGTAACAATTAGGGTTGTTACATAAATCATCACCTTCTAAAGCCTAGAATATCTAGAGGCTTGGAAAATTACAGTGCCATATGCCAAGTGTTGGGCTCAATGTATTAATATATTCTTTGCCTATCATTGTTCTACATCGTGCCAAATATTTTGTGTCCTCTTGCTAACATCAACATTATGGTCCATCTGATTGGTCTTTGGTCTTGTCTTCATTGTTTAACTATTGGATGTTGTGTGACAAGTGTTGGGTCTTGTACCTTTCCTTTTGATTCTCCTTGAAATATGTTAAATGCTAGACTTTTATTGTCTTGTTGTTGACATCAACCTCTTATATCTTTCAGGCTTCCCATACATAGCCAGATTTTGTTTTGCTCCCACCAGGTGTCAGGTTTAATGTCTTAGAACAAAATATTATTTGAGATTCCATATACTTTGTGCCCTTTCTTTTTTCATAGCATAACTTTCATCTTATCATGTTGTTTTGCACTTTGCATCTTTATAAAATCTTCCAAATTGTTAGATCTACTTCAATATCCTCCCCTTTTTTTCTTTTGGATTGTTGCATGCTCATTGTTGTAAAGTTTTTTAGCAAAATAACTATATGGTCTAAACTATACCACATAGTGGACATAGGTGAGAAAATTCACCTACATTATTGGCGACTTACAAGGATTTTTCTTGTAAAATTGAGAACCTAGTATGCCTTATATATGGAATAACAAAACTTAGAGGATAAATAAATCTTGAAGATAAGATGGTCATATATAGGAAGGGATAAACAAAAATGGAAGGGTTTAGAGAGAGGAATATGACAGGGCTAAGTTGGAGATGTAAGAGAGGTTGAAGAATTATACAACTATAATAAGGCTTTTGAAATACACCTTAAGATAGGTGATATCATTTACTCCATCCCATTTGCTTATAAAATGAATGATGTATTGTAGCACATAAAGGAAGAAAAGTACCAAGAGATAATATGGGTGAGGATTATGGTAATCTGGGGATAAAATATATGAATGGGAAGGTGGAGGTCATTGTATAAAAGGAAGATGATGGTTTAGTATAGTGAATGAAATGGAACTAGGAATTAGAATGTTAGGATTTGATGGTAATATATTCAAGAAGAAAGGGTGTGAATTCACGAAGGCAAGGTGGATATTGGTAAATGAAGAGAGAGAAGAGAATATGGACATACCTATGTGCTAGCACCTCCAAAAAAAATTTAAACTTCTTAAAAATATTCTACTACAGCTAGGTAATGCTTTAGATCCATAACAATTGCTTTAAGAGGATGTTCACCTATGCAAAACACCTTAGGAAAATGTTCCAAGTGCTCAAAATTTTTCTTTCCCTGCTTTTTCTTTGCAAAATTGTATAATTAACTCTTCTTTGTAGTACCAAATATCACTCGACTTCTTATTGCATCAATAGAGAGTTATCATGGGACTATTTGCATTATATGGATTTAAACATTCCTTTATAGTCATTTTTAAGTGGATGATAGTTGTATCCTTCCTTGATTTGAGCTTTTAGTAGTGTTGGCACAAATTTATTGGATTTTACTACCCATGTGACCATATCATTTTCTTTATTTACTCACTTATTTGGATAATTAGATATCCAAGCCATATTTTCCTTAATGCAACATGTGTTTGCTTTGATCACTTTGCCATTATAGTGTGCTAGTATTAATTCAACATGATATTTATCTTTGCAAGCTTGTTACCAAGTATCCTTTACATTCACCTTATACATGTCAATGTGCTTCATGATGTCCTCTTGCTGATCTTGTACACCTACCTTCATTATGAGAATACTCTAATCATCGAACTTGCATATTACCATAGCTATGAGAAAGGACTGTAATTTCTTGTGAATGATGACTTGAGCCAAAATTTCCATTGGGATATAGAGTAAAAAAGGTGGGATAAAGGGAATGAATGATGGATATTGGAGGATGGATATGAGTAGAATGTGAAGATTATGGGAAGAAATAAATGTGAGAAAGGAAAATAAATTTATAACTATACATCTTAAGAACACAAGCTTATACTGAAAGGAGGGTGAACAGTATAAGATAAAACTTTTACTTTTCTTTCCAAATCAATACCATCAATTATTATTAATTACAACAATGAAACAATGCACAAATCACCACACACATAAGAGACAAATTTAACATGGTTCACCCAATGTGGGCTACATCCACGAAGAAAATATTTCTTATAAATTTTCTCAACAAATCTCTTGGGAACCAATTTCCTATTACAATGTTTGTGGACCCCAATCCATAGGAGACACCAATCCTCTCTGCTCTAGTTTATGGACCTCTATCCACAAGAGACACCAATCCCCTTTGCTCTAGTTCATGGACCTCTATCCACAGGAGACACCAATCCCCTCTATTCTAGTTCATGGACCTCTATCCAAAGGAGACACCAATCCCCTCTGCTTTGGTTTACTCCAAATCCTACTCAATCCTGTTCAGAGCCACTACTCAAACATGTTCACAACTTTTCTCAAACCTTCTCTTAACTCTACTTAAACCTATTCACAAATCTACTCAAATATGCTCATAACTTTGCTCAAACCTACTCACAACTCTGCTCTAACCTACTCACAACTCTACTCAAACCTACTCACAACTCTACTCAAATATTCTCACAACCACTGCTCATCCACTCATACAAACAATGCTCATATCTTTCCAAATATTACATACAAACAATGCTCATATCTTTCCCAAATCTTGCATACAAACAATGCTCATATCTTTCCAAATATTGCATACAAACAATGCTCATATATTTCCCAAATCTTACATACAAATAATGCTCATATCTTTCCCAAATCTTACATACAAATAATGCTCATATCTTTCCCAAATATTGCATACAAACAATGCTCATATCTTTCCCAAATCTTGCATACAAACAATTCTCATATCTTTCCCAAATATTGCATAATGATGTCATCAAGTTCACCTATTCTTCAATGTGCTTTTCTCAACTAAAGCAATTTAGACATATTCTACCCAAAGTTATTTTATCTTCAAGAACATATAGAAAATGATATGCATTAAAAAATCCCCAATATGTTCTTTACATTCATTAAGTCTGTCACTTTCACATGTCTCATATTTATTGCATTCAAAATATAGCTTTAGTTTAGCACTTGATAACTGGCCTAGTAATTGTTGGTTTTCACCTTTCCTTCAAAAACCAATCATAGTGCACAGATTTGTCCTTTTCATCCAATCCTAAAATCAATCATGAACAATGCACAAATTTGCTTCTCAAATTTTATCTATAACCCTTGCACAATTTCCATCAAATCAATGCACAAATTGACTCACAAATCTGATCTATAACCCTTTCCCATTTATTTCCAATTTCACGAAAAAATAATGCACAAGTTTACTCCCAAATATGACCTATAATCTTTCATGAATTTATTCCCAATTTCAACCACAACAAATGCACATCAAATAATTCCTTATACCTCCAACCATATGACAACAAAAATATTTCCTTCAAACAAAACCACCCTTGAGAAAGGAATTAAATCACCATACCTCTAAATCTGCCACAATGATGATGAGCTTCCCCAAACCTATCTTTAAAAAAAATAGTTTCCTTTTGTTCCTCCAAAAATCTGGTTAGTAATATTCTCTTTCTTGCACATATATTAAATCATCCACCTATGAACCCCTTTTAATATGCAAAATACAATTTAAAATCAATCACAAATTACACCTTATATCTCCTTTCTCTAACATGCAAAAGTACAAATAATTTTCACCACAATACACCTTATATCTCCTTCTATTGATATGCAAAAATTAACTCCCTCACACACTATACAACATACAATTTTCAAATAAAAACATAATACACCTTATAACTCCTTTCTTTTAATATGCAAAAATAATTCCCTCACACACTATACAATTTTCAAATAACCTAATACACCATACAACTCCCACTTTTGATATGCAAAAATAATGCCCTCATACAAAATACAATTTCCAAATAAACCTAAAAGACCTTATAACTCCCACTCAATTTAATTTAATTCAAAATCAACAAAATTCAAATACCTCATGCACCACCATGATTCGAAACCATGACCTCCCATGATGCAGCGCTTTCACAAGCGCTTGTAACCGGATTGCACTACCATAGCAGGTAGAACAAAAGGGGTACATGTCAAATTTATCATAGTCTTCTGCATTAATCCAAAGCTCAATACACGTGATAAAAATGACATCAGGGGGTTTCGACCCCATGACCTCCTTCACAATAGTGCTCACGCAAGCCAACCAACCACTGGGCTACCCTAGTCGGGTGAGACGTGATAGGTGTGCACATAGATTTGTCTTTGTCTAGCACTTGCACACCTTTGAATCTTCGCTATCTTTTTCTCTTTTGTTCGCATTAATCACACACGAAAATCATTAATCAAAAATGCTTGCATTAATCAAAGGTGGAATAAATCAATGTATTTATATGCTTCTAAAATGGTCTTTGAATTTCCTCCAAGGTCGGCTCAAACTTATATTTGATTTTCCTCCAAAACGTTGGCTCCTTTGGGTTATAATATTTAATTTAAATATTATAACATAATATTTTAAACCCATAAATATTTAAATCCTTTTGATTTAAATAATGCATACTTATGTCCCATCCTTTGTCCATATCTTTTATAAACCTTTGTCCTCAAGCCTTTAAACCTTTATAATTTTAAATCCTTTGTCTCAAACCTTTAACCCTTCTTGATTTAAACCTTTTTGTCCCAAGTCTCTTAAACTTTTTCTTTATAATATTTAAATATTATAATCCTTTCCTTAAAAAATATTTGCCTTGCTTTGCACTAAACCTTTGCCTTGAACCTTTCCTTAAAAATAGTTGCCTTGCTTTGCACTATACCTTGTCTTGAATAATTTGTCCATCCTTATAAACTCATCACCCTTGAATAATATTTCTGCCTTGAGTACCATGCACCCTTTGACATTGCCTTGAGTGCCATACACCCTTTGACATCAATGACAACTCAATATTTCCAACAATATCCCCCTTTGTCATTGATGGCAACCCTACAAAAAACAATTCTTTTACTGCAACTGGATTCCCAATTTGCTCCCCCTCATTGAATTCTCTCCCCATTTGACATCAATGGCAAAGGGCTCCTTGGGGCTAAAAATAAGACACTTAGCACAACCCCCTCACCACCTCCTTTTCTTGAGGTGATCAATTATGGTATGGGAGTGAACCTACTCCCAATTTACAATGTTTCTTCTTCTTTTTCAATTTTCTTTCTCCAAACTTTTGAAGTCATACCTCTTTGAACATTTTGAGCATCCTTTTTCTTGCTTGTCTTTGGAAGTTTCAAAAACTATATTCTACACCATTTAGCTTTATGTCCAAAATTATTGCAATTGAAACACATGATGTTGTAGTCCTTGAAAGGTGCAAATGACTTGAAATTTCTCTTGGTGAAGCCATAATCATTCTTACCATGAACCCTGTAATGTATAGCTTTATGACAAAAATTATTGCAATTGAAACACATGATGTTGTAGTCCTTGAAAGGTGCAAATGACTTGAAATTTCTCTTGGTGAAGCCATAATAATTTTTATCATGAACCCTGCAATGTATAGCTTTATGACAAAAATGATTACATGAGAAACAATAACCTTGGAATAAATATTCATCTTGCCTTGATCTCATGGTTCTTTCTTTAATTTTCTTGTGATGGTCTCTGTTCCTTGATGATTATTTTTTTGCTTCCTCTTTGATACTATCACCTCTCAACACATCAACATAGGTCTTAGGCTCTTCTTCAATTCCTTTCTTTGATTCTTTTATTCCTTTTGAGCTTGACTCTTCTTTTTGTTTCTCTTGACCTTCTTCAAAACCAAGTCCTATTTTTATAAATGGAGATCTTTGTGCTTTGATAATATCATTTAGGATTTTTGTGCTTTTCTCAAACCTAATATTTTTTTGTAGCTTTTCAACTTCCTTCTTTAGAGAAACAACCTCATGTTCCAGTATTTCACATTCCAACTCTTTTGCCTTTAATTGCTCAGCCATACCTTCTTCAACTTTCCTTACCTCTTCAACTTTAATGTTTAAGTCAGTGAGATCTTGTAGAAGCTTTGCCTTTGTTTTCTCATCCTCTTGTACTTGAGCCTTCAAACTTAAGTTCTCCTTTTTCAACTCTTCAAGATCAACAACAAATTCCTTTTCCATATCAACTGTGGCTTCCTCTTCCTTTTCTGAATATTTCTCTTTTTCTAGGTCTTTAATCACAAGAGCATATTCTTTCTCTTCTTATTGGTCTTTGATAATAGGAGCTTATTCTCTTATTATTGGTCTTTGACAATAGGAGCATATTCATTCTCTTCTTCTTGGTCTTTGACAATAGGAGCATATTCATTCTCTTCTTCTTGGTTTTTGAAAATAGGAGCATCTTCATTCTCTTGCTTGCCTTGACTATGCCTGTTTTTATTTTCATGATAAAATCTTCTTTCTTTCTTCTTATTGTATTCTTTTTCTTCTTCACTGCTACTATTCCCATCTTCTTGACACTTAGCTACATAGTGACAAATGTTACCACAACTATAATATTTATTTTTTCGTGTATCCTTCTTATTTTTTTTCACAAAGTTAACCTCTTCTTCACTGCTACTATTTTCATATTGTGGAAAATTAGTTGCATAGTGACCAATGTTACCACAACTAAAACATTTGTGTTTTCTTGGATCCTTCTTATTTCTTCTCTCAAAGTTAGTCTCTTCTCCACTGCTTGACTCTTTACTTGATTCTGGTTCTTTATTCTTTACCTCCTTTGAAGCTTTGAAATCTGCCTCTCTTTTTTATGTTTGATATTTTTCTGTCCTCATCTTAAAGGTTGTGAGCATCCCATGTAGCTCATCCATACTCAAGAAAGCATAGTTAGTCCCATCAAACAATGATGCCCTGTTTGATGAAAACCCTTCCTAATGTGCCATGTGTGTTCTTGTAAGATCTTCCTTCAAGTTATTAGGCTTTCACAAAGGAACCCGCTCTAATACCAATTGAAGAACACAAGCTTATACTGAGAGGGGGGTGAATAGTATAAGATAAAAATTTTACTTTTCTTTCCAAAGTAATACCATCAATTATTATCAATTGCAATAATGAAACAATGCACAAATTTCCACACACATAAGAGACACATATTTAATGTGGTTCACCCAAAGTGGGCTACATCCATGGAGAAAAATTTTCTTATAAATTTTCTCAACAAATTTCTTGGGAACCAATTCCCTATTACAATATTTGTGGACCCCAATCCACAGGAGACACCAATCCCCTCTGCTCTAGTTTGTGGACCTCTATCCATAGGAGACACCAATCCCCTCTGCTCTAGTTCGTGGACCTCTATCCATAGGAGACACCAATCCCCTCTCTCTAGTTCATGGAAATCTATCCATAGGAGACACCAATCCCCTTTATTCTGGTTCATGGACCTCTATCCACAGGAGACACAAATATCCTCTACTCTGGTTTACTCTAAATTTTAATAAATATTTTCACAACCATTACTCAAACATGCTCACAAATTTTCTTAAACCTGCTCACAACTTTGCTCAAACCTACTCACAACTATACTTAAATCTGCTCAAAATTGCTCGTAAATCTGCTCAAACATACTCATAACTCTTCTCAAACATGCTCATAACTCTACTCAAACTTGATCACAACTCTGCATAAAAATGCTCACAACCACTGCTCATCCACTCATACAAACAATGTTCATATATTTCCAAATATTACATACAAAAAATGCTCATATCTTTTCCAAATATTGCATACAAACAATGCTCATATCTTTCCCAAATCTTGTATACAAACAATGCTCATATCTTTCCCAAATCTTGCATACAAAAAATGCTCATATATTTCCCAAATATTGCATACAAACAATGCTCATATCTTTCCCAAATCTTGTATACAAAAAATGCTCATATCTTTCCCAAATATTGCATAATGATATCACCAAGTTCTTCACCTATTCTTCAATGTGATTTCCTCAACTAAAGCAATTTAGACATATTCTACCCATAGTTCTTTTATCTTCAAGAACATATAGAAAATGATATGCACTAAAAAATTCCCAATATGTTCTTTACATTCATTAAGTCTGTTGCTTTCACATGTCTCATATTTATTGCATTCAAAAGGATAGCTTTAGTCTAGCACTTGATAAGATCTACCTTCTTCATCCACTCCCAAAATCAATCATGAATCCAATGCACAAATTTGCTTCTCAAATCTGATCTATAACCCTTGCACCAATTTCCATCAAATCAATGCACAAATTGACTCATAAATCTGATCTATAACCCTTGCACTTTCATTTCCAATATCACTCAAAAATAATGCAAAACTTTGCTTCCCAAATATGATCTATAACTCTTCCACCAATTTATTCCCAATTTCAAACACAAACTAATGCACATCAAATAATTCCTTATACCTCCAATCATATGACAACAAAAATATTTCCTTCAAACAAAACCACCCTTGAGAAAGGAATTAAATCACCATACCTCTAAATCTGCCACAATGATGATGAGCTTCCCCAAACCTATCTTTAACAAAAATAGTTTCCTTTTGTTCCTCCAAAAATCTAGTTAGTAATATTCTCTTTCTTGCACAGATATTAAATCATCCACCTATGAACCCCTTTTAATATGCAAAATACAATTTAAAATCAATCACAAATTACACCTTATATCTCCTTTCTCTAACATGAAAAAGTACAAATAATTTTCACCACAATACACCTTATATCTCCTTCTATTGATATGCAAAAATTAACTCCCTCACACACTATACAACATACAATTTTCAAATAAAAACATAATACACCTTATAACTCCTTTCTTTTAATATGCAAAAATAATTCCCTCACACACTATACAATTTTCAAATAACCTAATACACCATACAACTCCCACTTTCGATATGCAAAAATAATGCCCTCATACAAAATACAATTTCCAAATAAACCTAAAAGACCTTATAACTCCCACTCAATTTAATTTAATTCAAAATCAACAAAATTCAAATACCTCATGCACCGTTGTGATTCAAAACTGTGACCTCCCATGATGCAACACTTTCACAAGCGCTTGTAACCGGTTGTGCTACCGCAACAGGTAGAACAAAAGGGGTGCGCATCAAATTTATCACAGTCTTTTGCATTAATCCAAAGCTCAATACACATGGTAAAACTATGTCAGGGGGTTTCAACCCCATGACCTCCTTCACAATAGCACTCACTCAAGTCAACCAACCGTTGGGCTACCCTAGTTGGGTGAGACGTGATAGGTGTGCACACAGATTTATCTTTGTCTAGCACTTGCACACATTTGAATCTTCGCTATCTTTTTCTCTGTTGTTCACATTAATCACACACGAAAATTAATAAAAAATGCTTGCATTAATCAAAGGTGGAATAAATCAATGTATTTATATGCTTTTAAAATGATCTTCGAATTTCTCCAAGGTCGGCTCAAACTTATATTTGATTTTCCTCCAAAACGTTGGCTCCTTTGGGTTATAATATTTAATTTAAATATTATAACATAATATTTTAAACCCATAAATATTTAAATCCTTTTAATTTAAATAATGCATACTTATGTCCCATCCTTTGTCCATATATTTTATAAACCTTTGTCCTCAAGAAATCCTTTGTCTCAAAACTTTAACCCTTCTTGATTTAAATCTTTTTGTCCCAAGTCTCTTAAATTTTTTCTTTATAATATTTAAATATGATATTTAAATATTATAATCCTTTCCTTAAAAAATATTTGCCTTGCTTTGCACTAAACCTTTACCTTGAAACTTTCCTTAAAAATAGTTGCCTTGCTTTGCACTATACCTTATCTTGAATAATTTGTCCATCCTTATAAACTCATCACCCTTGAAGAATATTTCTGCCTTGAGTACCATGCACCCTTTGACATTGCCTTGAGTGCCATACACCCTTTGACATCAATGACAACTCAATATTTCCAACAACATCACATGTCTTGGAGTTGCCTAGTTGAATTTGATTATCTTGTGCATATACCTGAATGCTTACTTCACCTTTGCACTATCTTAGTGTCCACTGTGTTGGTTTTAAATGCCAATATAGTACAAAAGGTGAAGCATCTCCCCCTTTTCAAGGGAGTTATTTTCATTGTTGGATTTATCATCCCAATTTTATATTAGTGGACCACAACAAGTTGAATAATAGCTACAAAATGCTCCTAGAAGTTGGTCAGGCCTATTGAAATATGAGGATCCATAGGCTTACCAACCTATCAAACTATTTGAAATCAATATTTTCTTTTTTTCCTCCCTTTCTTTTGGTTTTCATTTCCTTGAGAATAGTAGGATGTCCTTTATTAATGGAGAAAATCATAGACTAAGAGGTTGTGGCTATTAGTGTTGAAACTCTTTGTAGGCTAAGAAGAGAGTAGGCATTATCAGTGGATGGGTAGTCCCAACAAAAACCAGGATAAAATTAGCTAAAATTGAAATGGTTTTAGTTAGCATCATACTACCATCAATTTAAATGCCAGATTTAGCTAACACTCGGAAGGCTAAAATTGATCATTTTCTTTCAGTATTGCCTTATCTCTACTAGGTGTAGGGACTTTTAGAATCATTTGTAACTTTAACCTAAAAAACTTCTTCATTCTTTCTTTTACTAATACCTATCCACCATAGACCCTAAATATGCAATTATTCCTCAAGAGTGAATTATTGTTGGAAGGTAAATTTCCATTTATAGACTCTTGTTCCTTGAAGGTATCTTCAATCCACCTCATATTGTCAATTCTAATCATGTCAATTCTAGATAAGCAATAACTCATTTTGAAATTTTAGGGTATGTGACATGCCTTGCATATTTCCAAAATTTTCTTGTTATCCTTGTAACTTATTTAACCTATTCCTTTGGTTAATATACAAATTTTATTTACTTTTTGACCTATTTACACAAAATTATAGCACACTAGTGTATGCCAATTGTGCTTGGTTATTCAACCTTTGCTTTTGATTCTACGGTGATCTGACAAAATGATGCTAAATTTATGCTTTTTCCCATGACAACCACTTTGTAATTTGCATTTCCTTCAAACAAGATCCTACCACCAAATTGGCTTTAGGCTTGTGCCAACTTCCCAAGTCAATTGAAAATCAGCACTACTAGCTTTTCTTTGTTGTCCAAGTAGCCAATTGCTTTCCCAATGTACATAAGTTAGTGTATTGCACCCCGTATTAGCTAAATATCTATAATTTAGGATCTAATTTCTACTTCAGGATGTTTCTTGGGGTAAATTTGAGTAGAGTGCCCTTTCTCTTGCATTTGTCCCATAATCACTGACTTTGGTTGTTGGAGTAAGTATTTGGTTGATTGATGCAACAATTCATGATTGCTTTATGGATTGTGCCAACTCCCTATTTTGGACAACCGAGAGACTTGAAAGCTAGTGAGGAGATATTTTATATTGATTTAATGTTGCTCTTATTATGAAAAATTAGTTAATTTTATTTTGGTCAAATGTACATTGCTTTCTTGTTGATATTTTATAATGTGATAGGGCTAGAGCTTCTCAACTTGAACTTGAACCAACTTTTGAATATAGGGAATAATAATTTGACCCTATGCTATATATCCTCCTATTTATTTTAATAAGTTTGGGGATAAACTCATCATGAATATCAGTGGAAAATAATTGACCACCACATATTGAATTGTTGTTAGGCTTGCAAATATATGCAATAGAATTAGAACTTATTTGATGACCCTAACCTTTGGGACTACCACTCCTTTAAATTTTACTACTCTAGAATTAGTTTCATGATATCCTATGCCCATTGCATCACAAAATACTCAAGGTATCATGGAAACATTGGCTGCAAAATAAATTATGTAGTTGTGCATCACCCATCCTTCCAAACATACTAAAAGGTAAAAGGATTTAGAATTATTATTTCTTGAACCAATGGATAGTTGTTTGTAAGTTGACTTATTATGCACATAGTTAATCATTTTGCCTTAAAGAGCTACTTCAACCAAATTTACATGTCTAGATATAAGTAGATCTTCTTACAGTTCTCTAACCTTTGGCCAATTTTTGAGTTACCTTCCTATACATTTTCTCCATCTCTTCTCTGAGCTCTTGTTATGGCTAGATAAGACAACTTTCGATAAGCTTGTTTATTTTGGCAATGTAAGCATAATGCTTTTGAACTGCATATCTTTAGCTTATGTGCTCTTCTATCTAGCCCGAATTCCTTATCCTCTACGTCATCTTAAAATATTTTCATGATCTAAGCATCAGGTGGTCTTTGGTGATCCCCTTTTGAATTTAAGCCATATGGATTCTATCTGTTAGGTTATTCCTTTCCCAATAGTTGATCTAAATGCATCATGAGGGCTATAAATTTCTCTAAATGTGGATTTATTTGCATGATAATATTCAACTAATGGTTGTGTTTGTCACAATTTTGAGCTATCATTTCTTTTAGTTCATCCAATTTAAAATATTCCTATTGTTTTTTGTTGGTTCTTTCAAGATTGTTTATACAAATTTCATATTCACCTTTATCTTGATTTTCTAAGGAGATATTATCTTGAGCTTCCTTGTTGTATTGGTCTTCATAGGGTTTCTACTCAATATCTGCCATCTCTTTTGTGAGTTGTTGGATAATATTTATTATATCCTGAGTTATCTGATATGTAAGTAAACTCTTTGTATCTAAGGAATTGCATGAAGACACTATACATACAAGAGTTACTTTGTGGCAATTAGGGGTTCATCAGAGGTTTCTATGAATATATTTTATGTACTATTGGGGACTCTATATTACCATCTATGGGGGGATTTTTCATACAATAATTAAAAAGTTCTCAACCTTTATGACCACCTAAAAACCTTAGGAAAAATTTTCTCATTTTACTATTATATTTGTATGCTCATATATGAGTTCAAGGCTTAGTCATAATACATGTATTATTGTGCTTGAGATGGTATTACCTCCCTGGGGATCTTATCCCACAACCTTTTGAATCTAATGTTAAAGTCCAAGAGCCTTTCTAGAGGTTGTCTTATGATACATGAAAATTATGTGAGCAATTTGAAGACATTGCTTGGATTATCAAATACTAATATGAGAGGTTTAGCCAAGTCTTCCCAAGCCCTAACATTGTTATCTTCTAAGGATCTATACCATTACAATGCCTTCCCTCAATAATATTGAGCCAAAAGTTTGACTATAACATATTTGAAAGAAATGTTGTAGACAATAGCCAAAATTGCAATATCGTGTCAGTGCTCATAAGCAGTATTTCTAATGCCATCATAGGTAGGCAAAATTTTAAGTGCATCAATTAGAATTTCATGAAATACTAGAAGATCAAGTGGTTCAATTTTATTTCAAGCTACACAAAATTGTCCAACCATGGCTTTAAAAATTCTTCTACTATGCTAGCAATTTCATCTAGCTAATGTCTAATGTGGTGTCTAGGCTTACCAATGTTTCAAACATTTGATTGTGAGTGTTTTCCAAAAAATATGTTATTTTCATAGAATTCTTAGGTCAACAAAGTTGCTAGGTGAATATATAGTCTCTACAAGTGCGGTCAAGACTGTTCACCAAAATCTTGAGTCCTCTAGGTATTTGGAAATATTTGAAAGATAAGATAACTTCTAAGATAAGTGTTTGATCTTTATTATTAGATGAAAGCTAACTAATTAGATGAATTGGAACCCTTGGGTCCCACCAAGCATGCCAAAAATACTTTTGGTTTCAAAATTTTCCTATGTCAATGAGATGCACCTTCAATACTTTGGCCAAGAGATTGAAAGGCTTGAAACATGGGTTTTTGAGCCAACCTCAAAAGAAGGCTAGTTCTTGTGCCTAGCTGATCTAACTAAATGGGGGTTGTAGACTAGAGTAAAAAATGCAAAAGGTTAGAAATATGAGCTAAAGTGGTATGGGATTGGCAACATTAAGAGACATGGTACAAATATTCTCGCAATCTACATTTAAATCAAATTCCTAACAAAATAGCTTACTTCTTTTAAGCTATTTAGAATAATAAACATGAAGAAATCTTAGTATTCACTAAATCATTCAAAAACTATAATGGTAAATCCAAGGAGAAATCTAGAATGCAAAATAACTGTAACAAAATTATCCATTCCTAGATTTAACAAAAAATCATTAGCACTCAGTAAGGCATACATACATGTTCAACACAAAGAGTTGAGCAAGATTCCCAAACAAAAATCCAATTCTCATTCAAGGTGTATAGCCTCAATCAATACAATCATACCAATTATAAATGCCAAAGAGCCAACCATTAGAATGTCTTGCATTCTAGTATATATAGATATTTACAATGTGTTTAGTTATCTAAGAATGATTTTTATTAGAGGGTATTGTAGGCCTTAGGGAAAGCACAAAGAGTGGCAATTGCATTTAAATCTATTATTCTTAACTACTTCATACATGCTTTTCTACCATGTGTGATGTAGATTAATTTCAAAGGCTAGTTTGCATGGTACATCATTAGATTGTAACCATCTATTGATGCCTCACTACTTTCTGTTAAGCGTAGCCAACTAAGAAGGGGTAGGTATATGGTGTGAAGGGATCTTACCATTGATATCTTTTAATAGTGATGGTTCCTATAAGTTGATGGGCACACACACACCTACTAATGTGGATGATTTTGGATTTCTTCTACAGAGGTTAATAGCATGAAGAAAAACTACTAATCACCAAGTATTTTCCATAGTTGAGTGTATCTTCCTCTTTCTCCTCATGCCAAATTTGACCTTTTATTGTTAGGTGTTGGATGCTACCTTAATGTTGATGATCATTTTATGAACGGTTCAATAGCTAAATTTGCATATGATGCCAAATTTTGAGATTCTTCGATTATTATATGCTTATTTTTGGGTTACCCCACTTGGTCTTACTAAGCATCTGAGATTGCATTTGGTTTGTCAAAATGTTTAAGCTCTTTATTTTGAAATCATCACCTTCTAAATTATAGTACCTCTATAGGCTTGGCAAGTTACAATGTCAGATATCGAGTGTCAAGCTCAATGCCTTAAGATATTCTTCACATAGCATTGTTCTACATCATGCTGACATCAACCTATTATATATTTGTTAGGTTTCCCATACTTTGCTAAATTCTATTTTTCTCCTGTTGAGTGCTAAATTTAATGTCTTAGCACAAAATATTATCTACACAATAATCTTCCTGGTGTCCTTTCTTCCATCATAACATATTTTTCATCTAACCATGTTGTTCTACACTCTACATCTTGTACAATCTTTTTTATTGTTGGATATTCTTCATTAGCATCCTCTATTACTCTTCTAGACTATTGCATGCTCATTGTTGCACTTATTTTTAGAAAAAAAACTATATGGTCTAAACTATACCACATAGTGGATGTAGGTGAGAAAATTCACCAATAGTACACAATTGCATGGTGGAATTTAGAGCTACCACAACAACTATGCCTAGGTTTATTTGTGATCATATGGGATTAGAGTACACCTATACTAGCTTTGAATTGTTGCAACTTGATGGGACCCCCATCCAGATAGTGAGAGTAATAAAGGATATTCTAGTGTTCTTGCAAAAGTTCCAAACATATCAATAATCTAGGAGGTTATAGTGTTGGACCGGCCTTCGCTATTTAGATTATGTTTGTCAAGAAAGTTCATGAAAATGCCTAGAGGGTATTTTTCATTGGATTTCTCCTTCATGGTGAATCCTTGCAAAGGAAAGAGTGTCTAGATTTATGTTGAGAAGCTTAGTCCCTAACACATAGAAATATATGAAGAGCAAAGTCTCAACAAGACTAAATATGCTTTGGAGCACCCATAAGTGGAGATAGAAGACTATTGAAATGTAGATACCTAAAATGCATCATCATAGGGATACTCCTAAAAATGTTCCTTTCTAAACTCATGTCATCCATCTTAGCTAGTTTTAGGACTAATTTGGTGTCTTCCTCAACAAAATATACTTTTATTTATGGGAAGCAATGTTGTCTCAACTAGATATGACCACATGCTGGCAAAAACAAAAAAATAAATAATCAACGGGACTGCTTATTAGTGTGGTAGCTAGTTTTTTACCATCACCTAATGGCTTGTTTGCTACCAGGTACTCACCTACCACTAGAAAAAGGGTAATCTACTGATAGAATGCAGGCAGTAATTGGTAGCCAATTCACCTACCATTATTGCCTACTTTTTCTTTCTACCTCAAGTTGAAGGCTATAAAACCAAACCCTCCCCTGGTACTAAGAGATCCACAATTTTCAAGTTTGAAGCCATGAAGTGTTGCAAAAATTCAACCATGCATCCTTGATGCCCACACCAATATCGTTGTGTTGCCACATGAGTTTCAATATTATCTCTATGAACATTACTTGATCAATACCATGGCTTTGTGATGCTTGAACCTTTGCATTCACCTTCAAATTCATCAACCATTCATCAATAAAACTCATCCCAATGTCACCCAAATCTCACCCAACATTGGTTTCATAGAGTTATAGGTTTATGCCAGTTATCATCTTGCATCGATATGGTCCACATATAAGGCTATCTTGACCCAAGCTAGTCTCGATCAAGTGACTAGTTTATTCACTATTCTTGCATATCTATTTAGTTTCTCATTTACATGCTTGTTTTAGTCATAAGATTGTTTATTTCATGCATATTATTTCACTATAATAGCTCAAATATTTATTATTTTGTATATGCATTCAGTTTATCTTGCTTTGTTTCTTTATCAACATGGAAACAACCTTAGTGGGTCCCACAGAGACTATTGATTCTTCTATTGTTTCATTGTACACATGTTACAAGATTCTAAATAGTGAATTATCTCGTATCCAATCCTCTCTTGGTGGTCGTAAGAAAACCCCCTTCTGAAGACATTGTTGTGGGCACATAAATCACTTGGATTGCACCAAGAAAGTTATTGTCAAATTATACCATGGGTGAAATCCTTGAAAGGGGTCATATGTAACACATTTTAAAGAAATCAATGTAATATTAATATAGTCAGATTCCATTGCCATTTGGTTTCTCTTGTTGCATTGTTTTTCCTTTCAAATTTTTCTATCTATTTTGTTGTTTACAGTGCATGCATTTTTGCACTTTCAAATGGTGATCATGATGGGACCCCTAATGGGTCCCCATTTTTCATTATCTAGTTTTTTTATAAGTCAAAATTATTAATTTTTGGATTACTTTTGTGATTTACAGGTAAACAATCACAACCATCTTAGATGACCCCTCTATGCTATTATAACCATATCATATGATCCTTGTTCAATAACCATCTCAGGTGAGACGGTCTCAAACTAGAGATAAAATAGTGATAGATCTGCAAGGATCGACATCAAATGAAAGGATTCTAGGTTATGCCTTCACATCTTAGGATAGTCTGATTTCATGTTTTAGATAGGAAAACTACGAAAAAAAACAAAAAAACATAGCATAATTACATTCATGCATTATTATTTTGGTTTTAAATATATCATAATGTGACCGTCTCATTCCAATATGATCTCAAATCTATGATCGTCTCATAGTAAGACAGTCCTAGTATATCCACTATTTTCTCTCTTGCATTGTTGATTGATGAAAAGTTGAGCTTTATTAAAGAAAATAAATGCATTTTACTTTACAATTTGTATTTTTATAATTATTGTGTATTATCTATTTTATTTCTACAATAAAAGGAATTCACACACGCACATATCACATAAACATTGGTAAGGTTGGCCTTCATCACCAATCCCCAATCGAGACCAGTGATGTTGGATTTCACCTCCTTCCACTGGCTCACCCCCTACACACCATAGTAGCCCCTATGAGTGGTTTCTTAGACTTCATCACCAAGGAATACCCTACTTTTGGGTGCATCCTAAAGTAGGTTAGGATTAGATGCCCCTTAACCACAGGGCTTAATAATTTGTGGAACACAATTGTCGTTTATATCCAAGCATGCTCGAGTGTGAAGCAAAAGCTCAACTGAGCAAGTAGCAAGATTTAGATAGCATGGACCCTCCTTGGGGGTTTTTTTTCTTCCTATAGTGCCACCCATTACCAATTTATCCTTATAGGAAGCTACTTTTATTGTTTGTGTCACATTTCTCAACAAAGGATGTGTGCAAACTACCTTTTTATAGAGTTATCTTCATCTCTTTTAGTCCTTTAGGAGTAGAGGTTCCAAAAATAGAAACACATAAAATCAAACAAAAATCCAAAATTGAAAAAAGATAAAAAAAATCAAATAAAAGTTTCAAACAAAATTAAAAAGAATCATAAAAAAATCATGAAAAAACAAAACAAAGAGTGCTTTCTTGATCATTTTATGTTGCTATTTGTTTGTGTAGCTTAGAAATTGCTCAAGAGCATTATTGTGGGTCTTTATACATCATTTTGCCTAGTAGATGGTCATAACGTGCAGGCAAGCTCATTCATGAGCTTACATTGCTAATCCATCACCTAGATCAATGGATCATTTTTGGATTGATCCACAAGACCTCATCATCCCTAAATGGTGATGTGATTGTTCTAGCTTAAGTGTCATCCATCACAACAATAACCCTGATACACTGGGTGTCCACACTCATGACTCACCCACACGTACTAAATATGATTAGGATATGAATTATTCCAATCAAGTTACCTTGCACATATTTTATAGGGATAATTACAACTAAGCTAAAACATCTAGGACAATCCCACCATGCATTTGTATCCTGGATCGATCAATGAATCCCTTACTTCAAGAATAAGAGTACACCCAACAACCAAATAAGGACATTCAATCTACTCTAGTTGATCATCCTTGGATGAGCTATAAGTATGATCATTATAAAATGTATGCCACTCAAAGTAATAATAATGCTACCATGTTATCTCAACGTTTCTCATGATGGCTCATGGGTCCAGGTATGGTGATCTTGATCCTCTTGTTACACCTTATGATATGGAGTATGGTCAAGTATGATGTGCTTCAACACCTTTTGATTATATAAAACCTATATTTTTATAGGAGTATCAAGTCAATGTGGCCTGTCATGACCCTAGAAAATAATTCATCGATCTCTTTGGGGTTGAAGTGCAACAAATGCCTATTCATTCTACTCACACATGTGTGAATATGACACATACAACTAACCTAGCAATCTAAAACCAAGTGCCTAGTACTACCCTAGATCATCAAATGCATTGGATCATGCATTAGAGACTGCCCATGTCTATGCAACAAAGGTAATCAGCACAATAGTATCTAAAGCACCAAGCACAATATCACAACATTCAACCACAACCAAATCAAAATATTCCATCTCACCCATGCCTAAATCAAACTCATCATCAACATCCTAGACTACCATCCATTAATCATCATCAACCCTATTCACTAGAATGTTATCAAATGTACCCCTATCAATAGGATAGTGAAGCCTATGAGGAACAACAACCTGACTATCAAGAACCATTTGATACATATCCTAAGGAAACCTATGGCGGCATGCCTATTGATACGAGTCACCAACCACATCATCCACAACAAAACATTCAAATTAATCAAGGCCAAAGGTGAGCAGATGCCATCATATCACTAGAGGCCTATAAATGGTTGATATAGCACCTAAAATCTTTAGAAAAGTAAGCCTCAAGTTTGGTTTACAAAAAACCTACCCTATGACAACTTACTAATCATCCTATACACCTATCAGTTCCATAACCACCCTATACTAAGCACTTTGAAATACCAAAGTTGGACAATTTCAAGGGTGATGAAGATGCAAAGGAGCATGTGACAATCTTTGTGAACAACTACTTTTATCTTTAGGATAAATACCCCCTCATGCTACAAGCATCCCTTATAATGCTCGTAGGGGGTGCTTTGGAGTTGTATAACCATTTTCCATGCCATAGTATTCTCACTTTTGAACAATTAGAAAATGCTTTCCTAGAATGCTTTGCCTTCAACATAAATAAAAAGGCCACCATGATTGATTTATGCAATGTTCATCAGTTTAAAGATGAACTAGTCATGGACTATGGAAATAGATAGAGAATAATAATAACAAAACTATCCTTCACTCTACCCATTATAGATCTCACCTAATGATAACTCAAAGTTGCACCAAATAAATTTTACTATTATTAAAACTTCAGTAGTATAGGACTTGCGAGGAGGCCTTGGACCAAGTAAAATTAATCAAGGACATCAAGGTCCAAGAAGGAGAAATTAAAATTTGAAAAAAGGAGTGGCCCAATAAAAATGCAAAAGGTGGCCAAACTCAACCTAAGTCATCTCTAGTAAAATAGGTTGTTTTAAGTGCCCCTAGACCCTCAAATCGGGCTCCAATGCTACCTCTTAACTATCAGATCCAACCTCCACCAATGTAGTACAATAATCAAGTAACCAATATATTGCAAGAACAACAACACCAAAATCAATAATATGTCATTTCTAGAGTCTTTGGCATCAATCAATATACAACACTGGAGTCTTTGGCATCAATAAATAGACACCATTGCTGGAGTCTTTGGCATCAATCAATAGACGCCATTGCTGGAGTCTTTGGCATCAATCAATAGACACCATTTCTAGAGTCTTTGACATCAATATTCAATCTATTATGCAAGGCATAAGAAATTACACTTCCTAATATCGAACCATTGGATCCAAATCATCCTAAATTCAAATCCTATAAGGAGTATCAATACTACAACTATCATCGATAAAAGGGGTATGAAATTCAGTCATGCTATGCATTCAAGAATATAGTGCAGAATATGCTTGAGAAGTAAGAGATTCAAAGTGATAATCCTCTTGCATCCAAAAACCAAAATATAGGTGTCTTCCAAGACCCCTTACCCCAATGAGAAGCAAACCCAATACTTGCTATCAAAATAGAACAACCAAAGCAGGTTAGTCAAGTGCATACCATACCACCTAGTGTGATCATTGAAATACAACCACATGAGAGTCTCTGATGGATATCTTAAGATCTATTGAACTACAACCAAAAGATCCAAATTATTTCATCAATTTTTTTGGCACATTCAAACATGTCAAGATCCTATAATTATATTTTAGAATAATGAAATTCAAATGACACCCATTGAGGTACCTGATCCACCATTGCATATCATCGCTAGCATGGATAGATTCCCTTTCAAACATGTCTTGATTGACACGAGATCAAAAATTAACATAATCACCTCCATAACCCTCCAGCAACTCAACATTCCACCATCAGCCATCGCATCATCCACTTTCACCTTCCAATATTTTAATTATGCTCTATGTTCCATTATTGGCATAGTAGTCCTTCCTATTTAGGTTGGCCAAAAGACTATTCATGTACTATGTCACATCTTGGAAGGTGCCATGCAATACAATATATTGCTTGGTAGACCCTAGATTCAAGACATGAAATGTGTATCTTCCACATTGCATCAATGCATAAAGTATATACATGAAGGCCAAGTCCATTGTATCCCTATAGACCCATAACCCTTCAAATATTGTAATATGGTTATGCATCCTCAGGATTCCACTTTGCCTTCCACACATCTAGATATTCGATCCAACAACCCCATAAAAACCACAAATTTCACACCATGATCATCCATCACTTCACCATCACCACCTCCATCTCAATACTCACCAATAGTTTTATTAGATATACCTTCATCATCATCATATCCTCCACCTCAAAACCTGGATAATGCACCCATGAAACCCTCTTCAAATCCACCTTTTCCAACACACACATGCACATCTCAACCTTATAACACATCTCTCGCACCTTCAATTTTAATCATTTTTGCTACTTTTACCCATGCTTCCACTGTAAAGGAGGAAACACACATCATCACACCACTTTCATCATAGCCCACATATTCTTCATTGTCTCCCCTAGTAGAGTCACCACAAGTGACCATTAGCATGATGAATCTAAGTATAGGTGAATATCAAGTACAAGATGTCACAATAACCCTGCTCATTGAGTCAATTAGAGAATTTGGTCACTAGCATAGCACATTGTTACCCATAGGTACCATAGTCCCTCTTAGGTCTTACCTAATTCAAACCAATTTCATATATGGTGGTGTTGATACCACCATAGAAACATCGCTTATACCAAAGTATGAGGAGCCATTTCAAACAAATATCAATTATCTTTAAAATTTATCCTTTGTAATGTGGTATTTCCATCACCATCATTGGCATTGAAGTGTCTTGGGGTGATATGAGCAAGGCCTCTAGACTCCTCTAGAACCATAATACTAGCTATTAATAAATAAATCAGGCTCAACATATTGTATATGCATGCATGATGAGCTTCTTATCGATTCCCTACAATACCTTAACATAGGCTTACGAGTAGATATCAATGGCAATTAGTATGCTAATATGGGTGATGATAATTTGCTTAGTAATCATCTATATATCACTACCTTATTTGTTAGCGTACTGTTCTATTTGTCGCTACTGTTACAACTTCTGTAACAGAGTTCAGTACGCCGGTGTGCTATTCCCGGCAATGGTTGTATTATTTAAACTATGCTGATTAATACAAATCTAGTTCGCTGGTTGGCTGTTCGTGGCCGCAGAAGCGTAGGAAGGGGACGTCCGCGCAGGATGCGCGGAAATCGCTCCCCCCCGCCCGACGAGGACGCGATAGGCCCGCGCGACAGCAACTGTCACATTATGCGACCGTGCGATAGCGCGCACGTGCGACAGCCCTGTCGCAGGCCTGTCACATGCGACAGGCCTTGCCGCAGTCGCGCCTTGCGACAGCGACAGGAGGGGAGAATTCCCCCCCCCACGCGGGATTTTTAAATCCCATGACGGGCCGCGGTCGCGCCAGGCAACAGGCCGGCGCGAGAGGAGGGACCCCCCGTGCGGGATTTTTAAATCCCCACGACGGGCCGCGGTCGCGCCAGGCGACAGAGCCGGCGCGCCCCGCCCGCGCGGGAACTGGAGGGGGTATAACCCCCCCCCCCCGCTCGGCGCGCCCATTTGCGCGTAGCGGCGCGGCACCCCCACCCTCCCGTTTAAAAAAAAAAAGAAAAACGGCCTCCCCACCCGGCGCACAACGCGAATCGCGCGCGGCAAGAAAGCAAAAAAAAAAAAAAAAAAACACAGAGCCACCCCCCCTTCCCGTTTAAAAAAAAAAAAAAAAAAAAAGGTTGGTCTGTGGAAGAACGTTTTTTGCAGCCGCAGATAGGAGCGGTGTTTTTGCCTCGGCAGAGAGGAGCGCCGGCAGCCGCAGAGGCCGAGGAGGAGGAGGATTCGGGTTGATAAGGGAGGAGGTCTACTGATCTTTTCGGATCAGCCCGCTGGCTCACGTGGTCGTGAGCCGTGCGGTTAAGGCTCAGGGAGCCTGCAGGTCGGGGGTTCAAATCCCGCCGACTCCCCTCAGGTATATTTTTTTTTTCAAAGTCATTTTTAATTATTATTATTTTTAATTAAAATTTTTAATTTTAATTTTTTTAATATAGTTTTAAACTTTATAAATTAAAATTTAATTTTAATTTATTTTTTCTAAAGTTTTTAAAACTATATAAATTGAAATTATTTATTTTAATTTTAAATAAATAATGATTATAAAAATGCTTTGTTAAAGAAAGCCTTTTAAGGGGGGATATTTTTTCAAAAAATCAAAGGGGGATTGAGAGTAATTTTATGAAAAATAGCAATTTGGCATTGTAAAAGGTGCATTTTCGACTGTGACCGACACCTTGTGGGTTATTCTTGTGGGCAATTTTTTTTGTTGTATGTTGCATATTTCATTTTTGCACTATAACATTAAAAATTAAAATCAAAACACTCCCTAAGTCCCGGAATATAAAACCCATCTGTGCAATTTTATTGCATCTGCAGCGTTCGGTATTTGCGATACCTCTGGCCAGCACTTACAGGTAAAGCTGTCATGATTTGGCTATTGTATCCGCCGCCTAATATAGCTGCTATAACGACGTTTGAGCTTGTTCTCTATAAATCATCGGGGAGGAATAAGTACGCCATTTTTGCATTTTTTTACTCCATCCACTACCCTTTATCGCACTTGTGTTTAGGCGTAAATCCTGACGAAGTATTCTTCATAGTGTTTAGGGGAAGTTACGCCCCACGCATGAGAAGAATCTTCTATGGTAGGTGCCATCAACAAGGCGATTCCCTTTCAGTACCGCTTATGTTCCACGTATCGTATGATCTCTAAAATTCACCTATAGTCTCCCTCACGTAAGGGCGGGTGATTTTTTGTTGATCTTTCTAAATACCTATAGTTTCCCTCACGTAAGGGCGGGTATTTTGTACGGTATATTGGCCTAGCAAAAGGTATATCGAAAGGGGGACCAATTTGGTGATATAAGGAACCTTCACTATGGCCGTTGTTGCAAAGTTGATGACTGATCCGCATCAGTTATTGAAAGGTCCAAATTATACACCATGGAAACATAAGATGAAGGCAATTCTCCAAATGGAATATTTGTGGGATATTGTTCTCTGGAGTAGCAACCGAGGCCTTCACCAACGACGGGATCCACGGGTCCTTCGACGGATCAGATTGCTTTTGACAAGAAAGCCAGTAGAGCAAAGGTGCTCATTTTGTTTGCTGTTTCGGATGAAGTGCAACCTCATATAGTGGACAAAGCAAGTGGTAAAGAGGCATGGGATGCCCTTAGAACCATCTATGAGGGGAAGAATGAATCCACCATTCTTCATCTTCAACAACAACTTCATAACTCGAGTTTGAGGCGGGGTGAAACAGTTGAACTCTTTCTGTGCAGAGTGTCTGAGTTGAAAGAGAAATTGAGTTCTCTCGGAGATACTATGGACGAAAAGCTTCTCATTTCACTTGTGATGAGAGCTTTACCTTCTTCATTTGATATGTTGATAACCTCCATCCAGGTGTCTCAACGACAAATTACCTACATCGAGTTGGTCAATCTGCTCCAACAACAGGAGGCACGCCAACTTCACAAGGATGATTCTTCCAATACGGACCCTATACACCAACGAGGCGGGGTTCTAGGAAGAAAGGTAATGGGCAAAAAGGAGGCAACTTTCGGAAAGGAGGAAATTCTCAACAGGATACGAAAGGAAAAGGCAAACAACCTCAACAGAAGAAGAGGTGGTGCAAGATCTATGAGAAAGACAACCATGACACCAACAAGTGTTGGCATAAGAACAAGCAGAAAGGCCAAAACAAACCACAAAATAAGAACAAGCAACCCCAGGTGAATGTTGTTGTTGAAGAATCTGACTCAGATTCTGAATGGGCACACAAGGTGCTCATGACTACCACAGATTCCACACAGAGGGATCCTATTTGGTATGTCGATTCTAGAGCTAGTAAACATATGACTGGCGACAGATCGTGGTTTGAATCATTTGTGGCCAAAGAGGGCAAACCTGTCACAATTGCTGATGATAAAACCTACAGGGTTCAGGGAGAGGGTACAGTTTCAGTCACTCTTCCTGATGGCAAGTGTCAGATTGACAAGGTCCTCTATGTTTCGGGATTGGCCAACAATTTGTTGTCAGTGACACAAATCCTGGACAGAAATATGGTTGTCAACTTTCGTGTTGAGAATGGAAAGAAGTGTTGTACAATTACCAGGAAGGGTAAGCGATTGCAATGACTTCATATAAGCATGGCTTATTTGCACTAGATGCTATCTCTACTCCACATGTTGCCATGACTTTCTCTACCAAGGAGGCAACTTCCCTATGGCACAAGAGATATGGGCATCTTAGTTACGGCTACTTACTTGAGCTCGGCAAGTATGAGATGGTAAAGGGTCTTCCTTCCCTTTCTGCCACATTGCCAGTGTGCTCTGACTGCTTGGCAGGAAAGCGGCATAGAGTACCATTTGAGAAGAGCTCTACAAGAGCAAGAAAACCTCTGGAGCTAATTCACACCGATCTATGCGGTCCTTTCACACCCAACAGTGTTGGAGGGAAGAGGTACTTTCAGTTATTCATAGATGACTACTCACGAAAGATGTGGGTTTTCTTTCTCAAACTGAAATCTGAAGCTTTTGCATTCTTCCAGCAGTTCAAGAAATCCGTTGAGAAGGAGTCAGGGGCTTCTATCAAAACCCTCCGCTCAGATCGAGGGGGAGAGTTTACCTCTAATGAATTTTCTACATTCCTAGATAAGCATGGGATCAAGAGACAGTTAACAACTGCCTATACTCCTCAGCAGAATGGAGTTGCTGAGAGAAGGAACCGTTCTATCATGGAAATGGTTCGTTGTATGCTCACGGGAGCTACTCTTGGGCAACAATATTGGGCGAGAAGTTGTCACCACTACGAGTGTATCTTTTGAATAGGGCACCCACAAAGGCCCTAAAAGGAATGACTCCACAGGAAGCATGGAGTGGTCGAAAACCCTCCATATCTCATCTACGTATTTTCGGGTGTCAAGCTTTCATGCACATACCGAAAGAAAAAAGGAAGAAGCTAGATGAGAAAACACTGAGATGTATTTTTCTTGGATATTCTGAGCACTCTAAAGGATATCGGTTGATAGATCCTTTGACCAAGAAAATTCATATCAGCAGAGATGTTGTCTTTGATGAAGCTTTCACATCACAGAGCACATCTACAGTACACCAGGATATTGTGGAAACTAAGGAAGAGGAGATTCCTTCGTCAACACAGACAGGAGGTCCTTCTACATCTTCTTCACCACCACCGAAGCAGAATCCTAAATGGTGTACAAATACAATCAGAGATGCAAATTTATCCACTCCTCCCAATTTGAATTTGGATAGACCTCGTACACGCAGTATGGCTCAAAAGGAAAGAGAAGCCAGAGAAACTGGTGAGGTTGATGATCTTTGTCAATCTTTTGAGGAACTTTACGTGACTCCAAGTAGAGAAGTTGAGGATATGGATATTGATGATGACAGGGCATTCATGTCTACCATAGATAGTCTTGAACCTGCATCAGTGCAAGATGCTCTTAGTGAGCCTCAGTGGAAGGCCGCTATGGATACGAGTATGAGTCTCCGATGAAAAATAAAACTTGGAAGCTTGTTGATCTGCCGCATGGAAAGAAACCTATTGGCTGCAAATGGGTATACAAAGTCAAGTACAAGGCGGATGGAACAATTGATAAGCATAAGGCCCGACTTGTTGCAAAGGACTATGCATAAAAGGAAGGAATAGACTATGAGGAAACTTTTGCACCCTACTGCTCGGATGACCACAATTCGGGTTATGTGTGCTATGGCAGCACAATATGGGTGGAAAGTTCACCAGATGGATGTCAAAAGTGCCTTTCTTAATGGTGATCTCCAAGAAGAAGTCTATATGACTCAGCCTGAAGGATTTGAAGTGGAAGGCCAACAGTAGAAAGTTTGCAAATTGGTCAAATCCTTGTATGGTCTGAAACAAGCTCCTCGAGCTTGGTATATAAAAATGGACAATCACCTTATGCAGCATGGATTTAAGAGATGTCCGTCAGATGCAAACCTCTATTTCAAGAAACAGGGTTATGAGATAGTGTTGCTTGTACTCTATGTGGATGATCTGCTCATTACGGGGAGTTCAGAAGATATGATCTCTCTTGTCAAAAGAAACTTGTGCAAATCTTTTGAGATGACAGATCTCGGACTTCTCCATTACTGTCTTGGTCTGGAATTCAGCCAGAAGGAGCACACCATCAAAGTGTCTTAGAAAAAGTATGCCAAGACATTGTTGGATAAATATCGCATGACTAACTGCAAGCCAATGGCAACTCCTATGGAGAATGGACTTCAGTTATCATGATATGATGACTCACCTCAGGTAGATGGTACTCTCTATCGACAGCTGATTGGGAGTCTCATATATCTGACCAATACTAGGCCAGATCTCGTTTTTATTGTCAACTATCTTTCGAGGTTCATGCAGGAGCCTAAGACTACTCATTGGAAAGCAGCAAAACGTGTTCTTCACTATGTCCGTGGTACTATGGAATATGGCCTAGAATACAAGAGGAACAACAAATTCTTCTTGCAAGGATACACGGACTCCGACTATGCCGGATCATTTGATGATCGCAAGTCAACTTACGGATATATTTTTCATCTGGGATCTGGTCCTGTCTCTTGGCACAGCAAGAAGCAACAGGTGGTTGCTATTTCATCAACAGAGGCAGAATATCGTGCCGCACGTGAAGCTGTGTGCGAAGTGATATGGTTACGTCGCATTCTAACAAGTATGGGCCATCCATAAAAATCTCCAATACACTTGTTTTGCGACAATCAGGGTGTTCTGAACCTCGTCAAGAATCCAGTCCATCATGAAAAAACAAAGCACATTGACACACAATGTCATTTCATTCGAGAGGAAGTTCCAAAGCATCGAATTCAGCTTCAGCACATTCCCACAGATGCTCAAGTTGTAGACATTTTCACTAAGGCACTTGGACGTGTCAAATTTGAATTGTTTCGTAGCTCACTTTGTATTGCAAAATAATGTAAGGGGATGTTAGTAGTCTAAGTATAGCTATTAGTTATTACATTACCCAAATAATGTAATAAAGGGGGATGTTAGCGTACTTACTATTTGTCTCTATTGTTTTGTTAAGACTACTGTTACAACTTCTGTAACAGAGTTCAGTACGCCGGTGTGCTATTCCCGGCAATGGTTGTATTATTTAAACTATGTTGATTAATACAAATCTAGTTTGCTGGTTTTCTACATTATCTATTTCTGATGATAACTCATAAGAACAAGAGTTAAAAGAAAATAAAGATTCATAACATGATTGGGGATCAAAATATGATTGGGAGACCTTATCCATCACCTCGTTTAGCTCAAAAGAAGAGTTTGCTCCCATTGAGACTCTTGTAGATCTAGATAAATTATATCTTCGACTCTTCTAGAGATTACCACTACCAGTATGGCACCAAATTCTCCTACCTGAAGATCCACTTTTCCTAGTTTCCCATAGGGAGCACCTCATAATTCCCATTCCACCTTAACCACCTCCTACACATTTGCATCCACCTATTTTTTATTGTCTTTTCCCACCTATGAATGGAGGTCATCCACCATTCATTAATATGATCTCCATTGACCTTACCACTCCACTTCATTACCCAAGCAACCCTTACCAATCATTGCCTCTCAATATTAAGACTATTAATTTTGATCATGCTACTCTTTCATATTTATTGTTCGAGTTTCTCTCTTTAAATGACATGTTGTAACTATTCCATTTCTTGTATTTTTCTCATTTATATGTCTTACAAGCTAATATTGAGATTAATGATGTATATGAATCATTCAATCTAGTCGAGGACATAAATTTGAGCCCTACTCCCTATCAATTAGAGAAGAGCTCCCATATGCTTATAGAAGAGATGATTGATATTGACATTAGTGATGGTCCTGAACATCCCCATATTCTTAAGTTAGGGAAGGGTCTTTCAATTGTAGAACAAACTGCATTCTTCGCTTTTCTAAAGAAGTATAGAAATTTTTTTGCATGGTCATACAAAGATATGCCTGATCTGGATACCAACTTAGTTTTCCACAACTTGACACTAAATACAACAATTAAACCAATAAAACAAAAGCTCTAAAAGTTACATCCAATAATTGCTATTATGATAAAATATGAATTACAAAAAAAATTGGATGCAAGATTCATCCAACCTATTGACTGCCTCGATTGGGTGTCCAATATGGTTGTTGTTCAAAAACTGAATGGGGGTGTGCATATGCACCCCCTTTTGTGATCTTAATAAAGTGATCCCCAAGGTTGAATTTCCACTCTCGAACATCGATACATTGGTAAATGAAACCACAGGCCATGAAATGCTCTCTCTCATGGGTGGCTTCTTGGGATACAATCAAATCTGAGTCAATCCTAAATATTAGGCCAAATAGCCTTTACTATTCCATGGGGAACCTTTTTCTATAAGGTCATACCCTTTTGCTTCAATAATGTTGGCACTACCTATCAGTGAGCAATGACGTATATTTTTCATGACTACATATACAATATTATCGAAAATTATATCGATGATATTTTGGCTAAATATTTATTACATCAAAGATCATATCGGTGTTCTAGAAAAGGTCTTCGATCACCTCCTAGAGCAAAATGTATGCTTGAACCCTAAAAAATATGTTTCAGTGTGACATCCGAAAAACTCTTAGGTTTCATTGTGTCTAAACAGGGCATTGAGATTGATCCAAATAATGTTGAAGTAATCACAAGCATGCCTCCACCCACTAACCTCAAGTAGTTGCATAGCTTGCAAGGGAAGATATCGACCATCTGACGGTTCATCGTGCAACTATCAAACAAGTGTCAACCATTCAATCATATTATCATAAAGGGTTTTTCATTGGAACAAATATTGTCAAGCAACCTTCCAATATATCAAATAATACTTGGATTCCATGCCAATATTAACTCCTTCAAAACCTAGTGTACCTTTTCTATTGTACATCTCGACCACTGACTTTGTTGTAGGGACCATGCTAGCCCAAAATAATGAGGTGAATAAAGAACAATCTATATATTACATTAGTCACACCATGGTTTTGTATGGGATAAATTATGCTTATGTCAATAAACTTTGCTTAGCAGTGGTCTTTGCCACCAAAAATCTTTGTCATTACATGATAAATCAAATAACATATATCATATCTAAAGAAAACCCTTTGTGGTACATGATGATTCATACTTATCATAATTTTCGTACAACAAAGTGTATCATGCTCTTGATAGAGTTCAACCTAGATTTCATCAAAAAAAATCTATTAAAGGTCAGGTCATCATAAACCAACTAGAAAAAGTGTTACTTCATAATGATAAGCCTATAACAATTGAGCTACATAATGATGTAATCTTTACATTTTCTAGCTCAAAATAAACATAAGAACTAGAGAAAAAAGATCTCACATTTTCTTTGATGGTTCAAAAGGTGGGACCAAAATCATATCGGTTAGTTTCACTCAAAGGTATTGAGGAGCCTAAACCCCTCAATATTTTCCACCTACAGGTATTTCATGCATAAAAAAATAACAAAAAAACTAAAAACAACAAAAAGCATAAAAATATAGCATCTTCTCATTTCACCATGCATTACATCTCATTGCACATTGCCACTACATTGCACATCACCATTTATTGCACCATGCATTTAGAAGTCTTCATTTTTGTATTTTAGAGTGTTTAGCTACACTTGTCATCATATTGCATTAAGCACTTGTATCACTGCACTTGCATTAGTCTTTTCTTGTAAGCACTAATAATAGAACCATGTTTGTATGACTATAATTTGTCTTTGACCAAACTCTTTCTTTTATCATTTTTTACACCTTTTCTTCTAATATTTTTATTATTAAGCAGTCCACATAAGATAGGATAGATACCGTATGACCATAAACAATGGTGTTCATATGAACACTAACTAGTTTTATGCATACATATTAATTTTCAAAAGTCCACAAGGAAAGCACCCCATCACATTGTTCATTCCCATCCACAAATTCCTTTCTTGGTATTTGTTTTTTCCCAAGTAAGTTGTCACATGGTTGCCAATAAGGTCTTTCGATCATTAAACCATTCCTAGTTTTCTTTTCATATTTTGTGGAAATCCATATTGATTTCTAACAATAGGGTCTTGTGTTTATTGTACCTTGCTTATCTCAAAATCCCAACACATTTTCACACTCTTAAATATTATTTTTTAACAAAGAAATATGAAACTATAAAGTGGTTCTTGCCTCAAAAGCGAAAATTTTCTCTTGCTCTCCTATTATGCACATGGTCTAGAAAGCTGAGAATTGATAAAAGGATGAACTCTCCCTCCACCTCTCAAAAAAATAAAAATTCCTTGCTCCTCTTAGAATGAACAAAATCCTCAAAAATCAATAAAATCCCTTTCTCTTCTTTAAATCGAGCAAGTATCCAAAAAAATGCAAAGATCTTGAATCCCTAGAATTCTCATTTGGTTTAGCAGTGGAGTAGTCTTATGTGTGGTGACACATTTATCACATTAATGACCTTCTCTTGTACAGACCAATGTTAGCTTGAATATGAGCTAGTTTTGGATGGCTTGCATTATAGAGTAGTTAAGTCCAACTGCATACAAAATCAGGGTAATGATGATCATAGGGTGATCTCCATTATAGAAATGGGCTATAAATACTGGCCTAGAAATGGGGTAGCCTTATGCATGGTAACATATCTCATTAATGAAGTTCACTATGCACACATAGGGATATTGAATATCTTGGTCTTCCTAGTAGATTTTTATCTCTCAAGTTCTTGCATGGTCAGTATACAACTTTTGACTGGTCAACTAGGGTGTTTGAGTCTCTTGAAAGTCTTATTGTTTCATTGTGACTTCTTGCTACTCACAATCCATTACATCCACATGTTTTCAATTCACATTTTATCTTACTTAGTATATGTGTCAAGTGTATGCCTTAGGTGAAATTGTTCTAGTCTTGATTTATGACTCTTGTATATTCTATGGTGCTTACAATTAGTTTGTGATTGCATATTAGATCTACTCATTTTACCACTTAAACATACATTCATATCACATATCATTTAAAATCATTACATATTGTTAGTCCATCACATTCATATCTACATCTATGCATAAGTAACTCATATCCACAACATCCATGTCATAAATAGGCACAACCATATCTAAATATTCATTCATACATCCATAAGCATTTATCATTGCATACATTCATTCATCAATATATCTCATTAGTACATTGCATACATATCAATAACTAAGCATAAATTATAGAGCATTTACATATAAAATATCCATCTAACATACATGCACAATCATATCCACAAATCTACATATATATCCATACATATCCATTATTTCATCCATCATCACATCCATAAATTTATAATGAATACATGATAACATCATGTCATATATATATCAAAGTCATAAATACATCATGATATAAAATTCTCATAGGCTACAATAATAAATGGGTCCTCAGACCTCACATACAAAAATAAAGATAGTCCAATATCCTTGCTCAATGTATCCTTGTGCCATGACTCTCACTGCTACCCTCAATCTCATATCTACAAGACTACCTGGATCCTATGGTTCCTAATGTTTGTGAGGTCCTTGGTACTGTGAAAAGTGGTACTCGAGGTCCCCCAACTGGCTCCCCTATAGTCTTGTTCTGGCAGCTTCGATGTGATTGGAAATAAGATGATATTGATCATCGTGAAGTTAATTTAGCACAAAGTCTATCCACCTCATCCTCTAGGTTACACATGTAAGATTGCTCAACCTGATACTGATATTTCTCCTCAACCAGTCTAGCCCTCAACTAAGCCACCTCTATATCCTATCTCATTGGTTCTACTTCACCTTGAGCCTGCAAAGAATCTCACTTTGTCATCATCCTATCTAGAGCCTCCTATATGCTCACCACCTGATTCTAAAGTGTGTCTATCTTGTACACACAACTCCACCATCTCTATCTATCAATATCCCACTAGCTCTATGAAATTGCATGAGCTATGTCCTTATCACTAAGCTAGAACTAGAAGATCTAAATCTTCTCCCTCAACATAGTCATTTTCTCCTAAGGGTTATCTACATCTAACCCCTCATCCCTTTTAGGCATCCCAACCTCCTCTATGTTGGCTTGTGAGGCCCTTGCCTCCATATCTATGTAGTGGTGTACTTGTCACTGCAAGCGACCACCTACTATAGCCCCTCATCCCTATACTACTCTTCCCTAGAATAGCTAAGCAGTCCACCAAGTATCATAAAATATATTGGTCTTCAGATCATCTATATCTAGGTCAACTAGTGGTGCATCATCCTCCTCTCCTAGAGGCTCAACCTATGCTACCGATAGTTTAGTCTTCATAGTCCATCACTTATAAACCATTGGATCCTTAGGTACATCCTATCTAACTCCTAGCTATAACTCCCAATTGGTGGGTCACTCGAGAGAACTAGAAGTACTCGTGCTTTGTCCTATCGTAACCTATCAACCATCTAGCATACCACACATACCTTAGGTGCACCCCATCCTCATACTAGCTTTGATATCCTAGCTATGGTGTCCATGTCATGTCCTCCAGTTGTAGGCCATAAAATCTCTTAGTATAGTGTCATAGTGTACCCTGCCAAGGGTGGCTCCTACCTTGCTCCCAATAATATATCCAACACATGGCATAGGTAATATCCCTATCTATCATGTCACTCCTCACAACCCATGGTATTTCAAGGTGTTAATCTTCTAAAGTACTACCAATTCCAAACCTATAAAATAAAGTTGCATCCCAAACCTAGCCTCTTGCACTGATGGATATCATATAACTATCTATAGAGTTGTGCTAGAAATGTGGGACCCCATTCTATAACCTGTGGCTAATTTACTAGGTCTTTAATGAGATCCAATAGGTTCCAATAAAACCTACAACTAGAGGAATTAGGTATAATAAATTTTGATATGTGTGTCATCAACACCACATATGATTGTGAGGAGATGGGTGTTTTATCCTATATCCATACGCATCTCATCATTGGTAATGTTGTGGTCCACAACATCCCACTAATATCTATACACTCGATGCAACACTGACTCTCTCTTAGTAATCATAGATGTAATGATGGGTGCCCCCTCAATAAGAATTTGTAATATCTGATAAACATCCTCAAGGGTGACTATGACCTCTCTTATGGGAATATGAAATGTGTTGGTCTATGAGACCCACTTTCCAATTAGGGCCATCAAGTAGGTCTTATCAGCATACATAGACTCCAACTGCACTATATTTTGAAGGCTCAAAACCTTTAGTCCATCCCATTCATCAATGTCATTGAGCATCGCAACACAAGCTTCCTTATAGTGGTTTTGGAAGTGGTGTCATGCTCTAATAAGCTAATAAAACATAAACACACAAATTCAAAGTCAAAAAAAATAAGCAAACTTCTTTTCACACATCACAACCATATCGCAGTGAGACAACCACCCAGCAAATCCATCTTGAGCAAGATGGTCATAGAAAAAAATTGTCTCGATCAAGATGATCATAAAATAGAACCATATCATTTCGAGATGGCCCCTAAATAAAATGTAAAAAACAATTAACCAAATGAAACCATCTCGGGTTGAGACGGTCTCAAGATATAACTTTTTTAAAATAATACCATGCTAATATAGTTATTCTTATTGAGCGCCTTGTCACCCCCTCCATCAACTCGTCACTCGAGGGGTAGTCAATAACTACAAAATTTACATTTAAAAATCAAGTCAACAATTAAACACTCAAAAAATAGAAATCACATTTTTCCAAGGATCATTACCAAAAACTATTATAAGCCCTCTTTTCTGGGGAAAACAACAAACAAAAATTTAAATGAAACAAACACTTGGTATGCTTAAAACCTGAGGATTGGACTAAAGCTTGTCTACCCATGACTAAAGGGTTATCAAGATCAAATAAAATTCATCAATGTGTTGGAAGCAATGATTTGAATAAGTGCGCCCTTTTTATGATTAGGGTATTTCATGTTGACTTTTCAATTTCACATTGCTCATCATCAATCCAACCATTTTAGGTCATATATTTTTGCTCTGCATTGTGCCTAGGCACAAGGCATCCCAAAAAGGGGCATCTGTAGACACCTAAAATGCATCATCATAGGGAGACTCCTAAAAATACTCCTTTCTAAACTCATGTCATCCATATTAGGTAGTTTTAGGACTAATTTGGTGTCTTCCTTAGCAAAAGATACTTTTCCCCATGGGAAGCAAGGTCATATGGACCTAATATGGTCTCAGCATCAGGACCATCTTGACCCACGATGATCACACACATGTAAAAACAAAAAAATAAATAGGTAATGGGATTTCTTGTCAATGTGGTGGCTGGTTTTCCACCACCACCTGATGGCTTGTCTACTAGCAGGTAGTTACCTACCAAAAACAAAAGGATAACCTCTTAATAGATTATAGATAGTAACTGGTAGCCAATTCATCTATCGTTATTGCCTTCTTTCCCTTTCTACCTTGGGTTGAAGGCTATAAAACTAGACCCTTCCCTTATGCTAAGAGATTCACAATTTTTAAGTTTGAATCCATGAAGTGCTACAAAAATTCAACCATGCATCCTTGTTACCTAAACCAATGTCATTGTGTTGCCACGTGAATTTCAAAATTATCTCCATGAACCTCACTTTATCAATACCATGACTCTGGTATTCTTGAACCTACATATTCACCTTCAGATTCAGCAACCATTCATCAATAAAACTCATCCTAGGATCACCCAAATCTCACCTAGGTCTAGTTTCATAGAGTTGTAGGTCAGTGCCAGCGATCATCTCACCTCAAGATATTTTGTAGAAAAGGTCATCTCGACATGATATGATATCTATCAGGTGACCAATTTCTTCACTATTCTTGCATATCCATTCAATTTCTCATTTACATACCTGTTTAAATCATAAGATAGTTTATTTTATACATGTTCTTTCACTATAATAGCTTATATATTTTTTATTTCGCATGCTCTCAATTTATCTTGTTTTGTTTCTTGATAAACACAACCCAACCTTGGTGGCTCTCATAGAGGCTACTTATTCTTCTATTGTTTCATTGTACACAAGTTAGAGGATTCAAAATAGTGAACGATCTCGGATCCAATCCTCACTTGGTTATTTCAAGAAAACCTGCTTTCGAAGACATTATTGTGGGCACAAAAATCATTTGGATTGCACCAAGAAATTTATTGTAAAATTGTATCATGGGTAAAATACCTATAAGGGATCATATGTAATACATTTAAAGAAATCAATGCAATATTAATATAGATGGATTCCATTTCCATTTGGTTTCTCTTGTTGCATCATTTTTTATTTTAGGTTTTGATTTCTATTTTGTTGTTTACGGTGCATGATTTTTTGTGCTTTCATCAAAAATCCCATAGGATATGATGGATGAGTTTATAATGGAGTATGGGTTATCCAAATTTGATCTCAATGCAAAAATCTAATTAGACATGTGAACTTAGTGTATTCCAAATTCAACCAACAGTTGGTTTTAAGCTTTAGTCAGTTACATGTTCTAGAAAATACATCTAGAATATTTGTGGAAGCTAATAGGAGGGTCATTTATATAAGGTGAGTTTTTCATGTTCCATATTAATTTAATAATACACATGAGACAAGGATCTCATGAAGAAGAAGGATTCAATATGGTATAATATTTGGTATACTTGAAGGATCTAGCAGAGGATTCATGGGCTAAAAATAAGTTGTCTTTGTTTGGTCTCAATGCTATTACTCATATAGGATTTGCAACTCATTCCATTTCAAAGCTAATCCAATAGCAAATTTTACCTCAATAAAGTCATATGTTTTAGAAGACTAATAGGTGGATCATAAGAAATTTTGATCATTTTGGTTTGTACATTATTTATTTTGATGAATTAGTAACATATGAAACAATTGCAGGGGAAACCTTTCCAAATTTAGTGTAAGTATGTAGTATGTAAATAAAGATAATAAAAACTAAGTGTTGTATAGCTATTGGATATATTAGGCAATGGCATAGTGCTCACATAAAATAATTTTTAAGGAGAACACAACAAGTAGTTTGCATGTATGATCAAGGAAGGTTGGCACAAATTAGGAGGTCCAACAACCAATGAAACAAATAAGCAAGAGCGTATAATTAGGTTTTGCTGACTTAGATACATTGAAATGAGTTTGCATAATAAGGTTTATGAAAAATAGGGTTGATTGGATAAATAATTTCAATGACTTTATTAGTCAAATAGTTCTATAGAAGGAGGCTTCCATTCTCAATATTTCAGTAATCTTGAGCAAAGTTGCCTTGCAAGTAAGATAGTTTATCTTCTCTCCCCTTAAGCTCCAAAATTCTAGAATTATCCTCATAGAATTTGTTCCCAATAGAGAAGGCTTCTATTTCTAGGTTCTTTTCCTCCTACAAGTATAATTCCCCTATGATTCACCAAACTATAGTGAAAATTCACTATACTAGGTAAATCCATACTAAAATGGGATTTTTGAGTTGAATTGCTACCCAGTGTTAAATGAGATGAGAGATTCTGAAGCTCCATAAATATATCAAGTTGTTGATGTCACATAAATATACCAAAGATACTTACAAGGAAAGCCTAAGAAGAAAGCTACTGGAAAGTTCAAAGCTATTGATGCCATGAAGTGATGATAATCCACCTGACTAGAAAGATAATATTTTACTTACAACCTTTTTAATGATAACTAAGCTAGATTTAAATATTGGTAAGAATCTTAGACCCATTGATAATAGTTAAAAGTGATCTACCTTAAGAATTGCTTGGTCCCATACCATAGTTTTAAATTCACTAATTATTAGTAGGAGTGGGTTTAAAAATTGAGCTATAGTACACAAATAATATGGTCCATTACAATCACTCAGCAAGGGCTCTTGGTCAAGAAAATTCAAGAAATATGGAGGAATGAAGGGAACCCAAGGTAACCAAGCAATAGATTGATGTCATCCATAAGATATTAATATTTTTGGAAACACGAGCATCTTGGGTGTTCTAAGCTATCAAAATTTTACAAATAGTATAGCCTTCTTGGTCTATAAAGAGGTCACCTCAATCATGAAAAGAAGAAAACAAAAGTTTTTTTAGATAATATAGCTTCTCAAATATTTTAATTTAAAAGCAAAGGGAGAAAATAGGCCAAGCCAAAAAAAGGGAATACTTTAGGTACGCTCTCCAAATGAAGTAGTTCATTAGTTCCCATATGATCCCAACTATAAAGCATAATAAATTGAGCAAGGAGCAAAGTGGTAGGAAAAATAGCACTCATTGAAAAATAGAAGAATAAGCATTCAAACTCAAAGAATGTTTTTTGGAGGTACAATTATTTCAATTATTTTATCCAAGAAATAATGACAGGCTATTCTTAGCTCAAACTTTATTAAGGATGGCCTACTCATGCAAGTTTGAATTTATTAGCTAGACAAGTTGATGTCAGACCTACAAAGGAGGCTAGACTTTCATAGCACTTATATCAGTATTTTTAAAAAAAGGAATGGAAAAAGTATTAAGTAGATACTTAAATAAACTTTATTTCCACTTAGAAATTATATGATGATATAACTAACAAATATATAGATATATGTAGTTACAAAGTATTGTATGAAACCTTGAATAAAAAATTAACACAATCAAACAAAGCTTGGAAAATTTATTTCAGGATTGGAATGATAGGATAGATCATATAAACAAGTAAGATATAAGACAAGTATTGTATCATCTCTAGAGATCTAACAATAAAAGGATTTTGTAGACATGAAAGCAAACCATTATAGCCTTTAAAACAATAATTGATATGCAAGTAGAATATATGGTGTTACAAGAATCATCAAAGCAAAAGTAAAATCAATAGTAGTCATTGAAAGGACAATAATAATAAAAACTAAATATTTAGTATTATAAGAATATCAACAAACCATGTAGTTCATGCGAGTTAGTTCTTAGTTTTGTAAATATGGTTTTCCTCTTGAGGGATTTCCCCTTATGAAGGCAGGTCAAATGCAGTGCAAAGAAAAAGGATGGGAAGCAATTCCACCTCTATAAGTTTAGAAGCTAAGACAATGAATGAAATGTATTGGTACCACTTTGATAATGTTATCCAAGCTTACAATAGTTCTAGCACAATGCAAGGAAATTATAAAAAGCAAAACGAAGTAGAGTGGTGACAAATACCACTCAAGCCAACTTCTAAGTGGTTTGGAATACAAGAATTTGAGGAACCAAATCTAGAAGCCATGTAACCTTCCACATTTATGTCCCATGTCGTGGCCATCCTAGTTGTATTTACCAAAAATGCATGAAACCAGGAACATCCCATCCAGTTGTGTCATTTTCCTCTATATCATTTTCCATCTACTATAGCTAAAGCAATTGTAAAATATTGGCGACCATCATGGCCCCCACTACTCAACAATTCCAAATCCTTTCCCTTGTTGCATGCACTGAATACTGGTTCACATCATCTGGTTTCACCTTGCTGTGGAAATTTGGGTTTTCAATCCTTATTATTGGTTTATATAAAATTAATTCAACCTTTACTTATTTAATTAATTAATTCATAGAAAAATTAATTAACTCATGCACCTTTTTATTTAATTGATTATCTTAAAAATAATTAATTATTTTTAAAAACCTTATATTAAGGTGCATATTAAAGGTATTACAATGAAGCTCACAAGTATCTCCTAGATACGTGCTATCCTTTGACTGAATTTGTGTGCCATCATGAAGTGGTAATTCCCTTATTTTCATCATCTCTATTTGATTCTTATCATATATTTCAAGTCCTTTAATTGGATTCAACCATTATTTGGAAGATTTGTTCATGTGGCTCTTCGTAAAATTGGTTGCAGTGTTGGTCTCTTTTGGTCCTAAAATTAATTTTTAGAAGGTTCTAGTTGGAATGTGAGTGTCATTGGTAGAAGTTATTTTGAAGGCTTTTTTTCAAATGTTTCTCATATTTTTGAGTTGTGATCATAAATTTCTTTAGAATATTGCAGATTGTGTTCAGGCAGAGTCCTTTCTTTTGGTGGTTTGGCTCCTCTAAAGGTGGTCAAAATGAAATTAGTATGGAAGAAGTCTTGAAAGGTTTTGAACCTCCATATCTTTCTCTGGATAGACATGTGTTAGATTTCTTTGAAAGAGGAGGAATTTTAAGATTTCTAAAAAAATTCAATGGGCATGATCCAAAATTGGGTAAATATCTAGCCCTTTCATGGAATCAAGAAGTGGTCTTAGTCGAAGGTTTAGAGTTTGTTATTAATACTCATATTCTATCGAAGATTAATAGAACACCTATGGATGGGGACTATGTCAACAAGGAAATTCATTCCCTAGAAAAGGAATTAGACTTATTCAAGCAAAAGGTTGGCTGACCAGCTAAATTTCATAATGGTCTTTTGAAGTCCTCATTTCATACCCCTTGGGATAGATTAATTCTTGTGATTATGGATTACTTCACCCTTGATTGCAACAAGGATATCATAAGGATTTTTCACCTAGCATTGGTTAATCACTTTAGAGGTAAAAATCTTATGAATACTCTAGGTTTTCTCTTCAAGGAGTTGGAAAGAACGACTTTTAATGTGTAACAAGGTAGCTCTTCTTCCATTAACCATCAAGGTTATTCAAATTAATCTTCAATTATGTTTCTCAAAAGAAGAAATCTATTATTACAAGTAATAATGGAGTTGGCTTTAGCTCGAATTGGGGCGGTTCTTCCCCTAAAAAGGATATGGTTATAAGCCCTTCAATCAATCCTATTTTAGAGGTTGATCCACCTAATATCTATCTATAAAATATTACTGAGTCATTTGCAATAGTCTCTTTTTGGAGCAGATGTTGACAAGGTAAAGGTGGAAATGAAGTCGAGTACTCCCATAGTGGATGTTTCTAAGGGTTTGAATTTGGGTGGTAATGAGCCTAATATTTAGAAAGGTAATAAATCTCCTCTAGAAACTGTGGATACCATTATCAATAGACCCCTAATTGTTTTGGTTGGACAACCATCTCTTATGGGCTGCTTTATCTTTTACTCCTCTCATTTGGGTTTTTTTTTAAATTGTGGATTTGTAATGGAGTGCAAGCTTGGTGGTACCTGATAGTTCATCCTCTTGTTTACGTCCACTATATCCCAATTGAGAATTATTACACATCCTCAGTAGGATTCAAAGTCACCATTGTGACTTTTTGAAGGCATCTTACAATTCATGTCTTCTTTCTTGTTCGTAAGGATTTATGCCTTTTTTCTCTCTTTGTTGCAAATTTTTTCATAGTGATTAGATTGTATTTCAAGACACGTGTAGGATAGTAATGGGAATCGATTGTTGGTTCAATGCACATGCTTCCAATTTTGAAGCATGAATGATGTGAGGAACAAGTAATATTTTGGTGAAAATGATAGAAGATATTTTTCTACCATGACCTTTAGCCTTTATTTCTTATGGGTACTCCATTTGCAAAAGTAGTAGTCCCTTCTCCATTCCATTGGAGCGATTGTATGTTCATGATGATCAAACAAAATTTTCCATAGGGGTATCTCTCTTCTCCTTTTTCACATTTGAGTATTATATTTTTGGGCCCTTGCATTTTCTCTCTCCCACTTTCTTGTAAAAGTATTGGAGTGCAATGCTTCTTAAGTGGGTAGGAATGATAAAGGTTAGCCTAGGGATATTTAATTAGTCTAGGCATAATTATTATTTTAATTGAAGATTCCTACTCATATTATAAAATAAGAAACTTCCTAGTTGATTAGTTCTAGATAAATATTTATTAGCAATGGATTAGCTAAGTGTGGGTTTAGTGACTTGCTCTTCCCAAGTTGTTATGTTTGTGCGATTTGGGAGATTCAAATAATTTTTTAAATCTTGTAAACTTGGCATCCTTGATGTATATTAAAGCCTTGTAAATCAATGTAATAAATAGTTGTATTTTGAAACCTTATTAAATTTGATTAAAAAATATTCCATGGGAATGCTTCATGGAGAGAATGGTTACCTCTTTTTCTTGAGTTTAAAACAGTCTTAGTCTTTTATAGGGTTCTTTGCCTTGAGACCATGTTTTCCTTAATAGAGAGATATTTTAAGGCTTTTCTATGTCAAAGCTTGAGAAGGATCAAAAGGAGAGATAACTCTTCCTTATACCTACCCTGATACCACATGTAATTTTAACTGCTTCAATGATTTACATTGTGAAATATTATATATTAAAATACATTAGATTCCTATTTTGGCATAACAACCACTAACTAATATTATAATTACCCTTGTCCTATAGTGTGTGCATCATCCTTATGATGGGTGGTTATACCACATTGATGTCACATAGGCTATGATGTAATAACCCTTAACAAAATCATGCTTTGGATTTCTAACAAAAATAATGCTGAGGACTTAGGTAGGGAATTCAATAACCAAAAATATTTAAAGTAGGAAATTTTTATTGGTCTAAAGCCTTTTATCCCAAGTTGACTAAGCATCTACTATTTTTTGCTAGATTCCAAAGAATCCATCCTTTTGAATAAAAATATGGAAATAGGACACTTGAAGCATCCTTTGATCATATGCTATTTTTTTGAGGTCCTTTTCTTCAATAAAATTGCTAATATAAATCTATTTTAGATTTAAAATATAAGAGGATAATGTTTCAACCAAAAATAAAACTAAAAAATGTCTAATGGTTTGGTTGATTGGTAAAGCACCTCGTTTGGCATGTGTAACCTCGGTTTAAATATTATGGTCTTGTAGTATCAGAAGGCGTGTAGCATCAGTGTTGTTGGCTATGTTAAAAATTTTACCCAGTGCAACTAGAGGTTATAGTGGCAGTAAGGAGCAGGATTCAAATCCATGAAGAGGTGATGGAAAAATGTAATGGGTTACCAATTCATCTAGCATACACAAAAAAAAAATGTACTATCCTCTTCATTGATTAACCATCTAATATATTTCTTGATCAATTGCAAAAAAAAATGATATAAAATCTCATATTGTTGAGCTTATAGGTAGGGTTCGTAAACTGAACAATTTTACTTAATTAATAGAATCTATACAATTTTGAAGAAAACATTTTTGTCCAACTTTTTTTCTTAATATTTGAATAAGTTTTAACCATTTATTGACCTTAATGCCAAATTCATATAAGTATTCAATTTTTTACACCTACCCCTCCAATATTCTTTCCTTTGTAAACCCTTTCCCACTTACAAAGAGAAACCCTATTTTTTTCTTACATCCTTTCCAAAGGAAATCTCTTTTAAATTTATCAAGTCTAGATTATATACTTACTAGCAATCTTGAAAGTGACATAATATATGGCTATATATTACAATATAGTTTTTATGAGTTGTATCCTTTCAATCATAGTTAATAACTTACCTTTCCAACCTGTCAAACAAGATTTCATTCTATCTAAATTTGAGCTCCAATGCTCCTTATTTTCTTTATTAGACAATACCTAGATATGTTGATGATAATTTTCTAACCTTAAAAATATAAAATTTCAATAATAATTTGTTGTAAATCTAGGGGAGTGTTAGATTCTATGTTTTATAATATTAATTAACTATCCAACAACCTTCTTAAAGCATGAGAATATTGATGTAAACTCCATGGCCTCATTGAGTTAGAGATGCTAAAAAGAAAAGGTATAATCAACAAATTGGAAACGAGATTCAAAAATATTATTTGTTACAACCAAAGTATTTTTTATTCTTTTTTCTTTTTTGCCTTTGAGAAAGCTCTTCTAACTACCTCAATAAGAATAATAAATAGATAAGATGATAGTGGGACAACCTTGGTAGAGTCTAAAGGATAATTCATAGTTCCAATAAGAAATATTGTGATCAAAATAAAATATTTTGGACTGCTATAACGACATATAATCCATTCATACCAACCTTGATCAAAAACATATGTTATGTTAATATTACATAGAAACCCTCAACAACTTTGTTTTAATTTTTTTTAACATTTATATGACTGAATATATTATTTTAATTAATAATAAAAATAATATTATATATATTTTTGTTTTAAGATATTCAAAGATAAACATAATGAATTGTAAATCTTGTCAACAACTTTATTTTATTATTATTATTATATTTTTAATAAGTTATATGTGGCTTCTATTGGGGGCCACTCCCATCAAAATACTAAAATATTACATTTGCTACAACATACATTTTTATCACAATTTTTCATTTCTTTTCCTCTTAAATATATTCTTCAACTTCCTCGAAGTGTTATGTTTCCACAATCAGCTCCTTGACATAATTTTGATTAAGAGATAAAATATCACTTGGCCAGTTGCCTTCTAAAATTTGAATTTCATCAAGATGAAGATCAACACTACAATTCACTAATTTATTTGTTATATGATTTCCTTCTCTATAAATATGCTCACACTCTCAAGAGATTGCCTCTAGTAATAGATGATGAACATTAGTAATAATATTATTTTTTATCTAGTCTCCACATCCATTTTTGTTAATAGCATTGATGATAATTAGTGAATGCCCTAAATTGAAATATATTTCCATCCTTTTTCTACTATAACTTTAATCCTTATAAGAAGTTCCCTATCCTCTACATAGTTGCTAGTTGAAGTTCCATATGATTTTAAATAAATGAGGAGAATTTTGTCTTTACTATTTCTAAAAACACCACCTCCACCAACGTTTCTTGGATTTCCTTTAGAAGCACCATCAAAATTAATTTTTTATAAACTCAACTTTTGGACATTTCTATTTTACCATAGATCAAAGTAGATCCTTTTTTTTAATTCCATTATCATAGATGACTCTTCCATGTATGTTCAAATCTTGTAGCCAAGTTATTAGCACTTTTTTTCTATAATTGAGACTTCTCATGATGAGCACCATATATGTAGACATTCTACAAGAGATGTAATAATATGATTCCAAACTTGGGCATGATTTTGAGATTTATTTTTTAAAAAAATATTATTCCTTTCAAGCCATAAATTCCAACAAATAATGTCAAAGCCAATCCTTCAAAGAATACATAGTGCTTTAACTTTGGAATAAGTAATCCAAAATTTCATCAACTCTTTCAATGTTGATAAATATACACAATATAATTTCATATTTAAAAAAATAACCTTAAATGGTGTGAGCAAATAGAAAATGCAAAAGTAAATGGTTTGATGTTTCTAAATCCTTCTCACATAATGTACATCTAAAGGGTCCATAATATCCTCTTATTTGTAGACTCTCTCCTATAATAAACTTACTTTGAACTATTAATCAAAAGAATATTAATGCTCTAGGGAGATCCTCTAATGACCAAACATTCTTCCAAGAAAAATATTTGAAAGAAGAAAATTTTGATTATTTTAAGTCCTCATATCTCAACTTGACCGAGTATCTACCATCCTTTGATAAATTCCAAATCAACTCATCCTTTCATGTAAAAATTGGAAAATAAAACTCTTGAAGCATCTTTTGAAGTTCATCTGCAATTTGTTTGAGTTCCTCTTCTTCAACCAGATTACTAAAATAAATCCATGATCTAGAGTTGTTGCTCATAATAATATAGTCTTTAACCTTTGGACCTTTACATGCTATGTATGTTTGAGCCAATGGTTTCTATTTTGAGATAGATATAAGACGATAAGGCCTCCACCAAGCATCAGATAAAAAACGTGCATAAATCCCCTCATTAATAGACCATCTAAAAATTTTATTTATCAATCGTAAACTCTTTGATATGAAGTTTCATGTTGACGATCCTTTGGATAGAGTTTTTTTTAATAATTTCATTGTATCAAGAGATCATATATATATATATATATATATATATATATATATATATATATATATATATATATATATATATATATATATATATCTATATCTATATATATATATATATATATATATATATATATTTATTGTATGTATATGTATTTGAAGTAATATTTTTATCCAATTCTTTCCTTGATCTATGAATAATCTCCACCCAAGATTTTCTCCTAATGCCAAATTCATAAGTCTACAATTCCGCAAGTCTACTCCTCTAATATTATTTCCTTTACAAACCCTATCCCACTTACAAAGAGGAAACCTAAATTTTTCCTCACAACCTTTCCAAAGAAATTCTCTTTGAATTTTATCAATTCCTAATGCTATACCTATTGGTAATCTTAAAAATGACATCATATAAATAGGTATAGATTGCAAAGTAGTCTTTATAATTTGTAGCCTTCCTACCAGGGTTAAGAACTTACCTTTCCAACCTGCCAAGCAAGATTTCATTCTATCCAAAAAAAGGATCCAAAGCTCCTTTTTATTTCTATTATCAAAAAAAGGAATACCCAAGTAGGTTGAAGGAAATTTTTCAATTTTAAACCCTAAAATATTCACAATAATTTGTTGTAAATCTAGGGTAGTATTAATGAAAAAAATCTTAGATATTTTACCAACTATCTAGTAGCTTTATCATAGCATGATAATATTGATTTGAACTCCATGACCTCATTTACTGAGGGATGATCTAAAATAAAAAGTATCATTAACAAATTGGAGATGAGATTCGAAGTGACCATTATTTTCAACTTGAATACCTTTGATTTTTCCTTCCATTTTACCTTTTAAAAGGCTCTTCCTAATTCTTCCACAAAAATAATGAATAGATAAGGAGAAAGTGGATCATCTTGACAAAGTCCACAATATGACTTGAAGTAAACAATAAGAGAACCATTGATCAAAATAGAAAGTTTTTTAGTGCACCAACTATAATCAAATCCAAACTTTTTGAGAATGACATGTAGAAATTTCCAAGAAACCCTACCATATGTTTTGTTCATATCTAATTTCAAAGGATACCTACTTTTTTCATAGAATGAAGAGAATGTATGGCCTCTTGTGTAATAATTATACCATTAAGAATTTGTTTACCATGAACAAATCCACCTTGTTCTTTTGAGATAAGACAACCTAGAATGACCTTCAACCTGTTTGCCCTAATTTTTGAAATGATCTTATAATTCATATTACAAAGGCTTATTGGACAAGAATTATAAAAATATTTTATGTTGCCTTTCTTGGTAACCAAGGTAATAAAATTAACATTGATCCCACTTATTATAAACTTTCTTTTCTAGGCCTCTTCAATTGTAGCTAATATATCACTCTGTAGACACCAAAATCTAGCCACTTGTCATCCATCCATAGTTTCCCACCACATTATCCATTATTTATATATATTTATATATTATAATATATATTTAAATAATAATATTTTATTATATATTTAATAAATATATGTATATATGAATTAATCCTAGCCATCCATCTGCCTTAATCCATGCCACTTACCTCGCTTTAATCTCCACCCTTCATCATGTTTTAATCTCAACCACACATTTCGTGTCATTGAAACCCTAACGTGCCTAAGGGAAGATTATAAAGAGGAGTCATTTTGATGACTCAACCCCTAAGTTTTTGAATGCCCTAAGTCCTCTAAGTTCTTGAGGTCCTAAGCATTCCTCAAGCATCCTCGCCACTTCCATCCTCCATCGCTCCCTCTCGCATCCTCTGCCTCCACCGTCGTCCACCTCACGTGAACCAGATCTGGTTCTGCGACCTTCTCCTCAGCCACCGAACACCCCCTAGAGCTTCCTGAGCACCCACAAAAGTCTACAGAGCACCCACCAGAGCCTACCAGGTGCCTCTAGGTGTTTTTGGTTAGCACCAAGCACCCATGCGGGTTTTTCCATCTCAGTTCTGCAGCCCTACGATCCTCGAGTGCCGCTAGGGCACATCTGCGTAATCATCCTCTGCAACAATGAAGATAGAAACAAGTCAGCGAAGACAAGGTAAATTTGTTTGTGCACATCATTTTATGTTCTTATCATTTGTTTATAGCTTTTATGCAATATTAGGGTTAGTGATCTCATTTCTGAGGGTCTCACATAGTGGAGCCCTCACAGGTATTATTAACTCTTGTCATTGTTTGTTGTGTATAGGTGTGAGAGTAGTATTCATTGAAGGCTGTTGAAGCTTGGGTGGCCCTATCAAGGATATCAAAAGCCCATCCACAATCTATTGGGATCAAAGACGAGCAAGAAGACACCACTATTCATTGGATTAGGGCCTCGAAAACCCTAACATTGTAACAACTATATCAATGGCATTGTAAAGACCCCATATTGGGGCATATTATTTATACAATCGGGAGATCTACCCCATTCAATAAAAGAATATTTTTTCTATGCAATTTTGTGTCATTTATAGTGCTTTTGTTACTTTATATATTGCATTGGTGTTTCATTTTTACATTCACAAATGGTGATCACAATGGGACCCACAAAGGGTTCTAAATTTTAAATTATCTTGTCACTAACTTGTGGTTTATTATCTTCATTTTGTAGGTTTTCAAAAAAATGGATCACAAGAATTTCATAAAACTAGGATTTCTAAAGAGTTGCAGAAGTTACGTAGATGCCCTACGGTGCTCGAGGGGCACCCTCTAGTGTTCAAAAAATTCCTATGTGCATTTCAGAGGCATTGGAAGGTATTTTATAGAGAGGGAAGAAGAATACATAGGCTTATCTATAAGCCTACTTCAAAACCCTAACCCCTCTATTTTTTATTTTTATATTTTTACAGATAAAATGCTAAAAATAACATCATTAAATGTCTATTAAAAACAAACATATTTAATCTGCATCTTAGGCATTTAGAATAATTTTTGCATCCATATTCATCTACACATTCACATTTTAGATTAAAATTTCATTGCTTTCTGGTGTATTGTACTCAAAATATTGCATTATGTTTTCATATGAATTGATAAATTGCATGAAATAGTTTGCATTATAGGGTTAGAAATATCTCTTTTTACTAGTCTAAGTAGGAACAATATCAGGATATCAAAAGTATTCCCGCATTTGGTGATTCAAGGTGGAAGAGTAGATGAACCCTCCTCTATTCAGAGAGGGTCTTAAGTGGTGTACTCTACATATTTTGAAGAAATTGATATTTCTGTTGTTGGCTTCTGATTTAGACTTGGAAAATTAGTTATTTTTGACATTGTATGTACACCATAAAAAACTAGAAATTTTAAAAGGAATCACACACAACACGCATCACATTAAATAGTAATGTGTTGGATTTCATCACCAACCATTGCTTGAGATTTGGTGATGGTGGGCTTCATCTCCATCCACCAATATCTGCCCTTAGCCACCTTAGGATACCCCTGAGCAAACTTCCTGGACTTCATCACTAGGAAGAATCTCATTGCCCATCCAAGCCATAGATTTCACCCATCATAATTCAGATTAGTACATCAAAACACACAAAACAAAAAAACATTAAAATGAGATTAAAAAAATAGAAGGTAAGACACATTTGTTGCAAAAACTTAGAATTGAGTTGTTTTACTTGATTTCTATGAAGTTTTTATTTACATTACTATATTGCACATTGCATATATTTGATTCATTTAGCTTATGGTCTTAACTAGAAATCAAAAAAATAAAGAAGCACTGAATCAAATTTTCATCCCACAACACATTGCATCCATGGATAATTCATCATCCCTCCCCACCACTTCAGGAAAGTCATTCAGATTTATCTATAGGTCCCTCACACACTATGTCATCCACACAATCATTCCACATGGCCATTCCACAAATAGAATCATCTTCACCTACCATTGGTCACCACATCACCCATATAGACATGGCCCAAGTAGAAGCTCTTCAGAGATCTGCTAACTATGTCTTAGAATCAGTCCATAACTCACCTAGGCATGATCCTTCTTTCTAATAGGAACTTATCTCCTCCCAACCTTCAAGCCTTACCCAGGTGTATAACAATCCTCTTTTTGAGGCATCAACTACACCTTCCCAACATTGGTCCATACCCCAATCATCATGTGCTCCAAGCACATCCATCCCATCATCTTACACCACTACCTATAGCAATCCTTTGTATGAAGCACATGTCAATGTTGCTTCACAGATGCCAACATCCACCTCATCCAATGTCACCAATATAGTTGTAATTCCTATTGCAACTTGTCATCCACCCACCTCATCAATTCCATCTACATCCATGCCTTCCACTTCAGATATGGAAATACATGAAGCATGGGAACACCTTAAAAAATTGCTTAAGAAGTGATAGAATGCTCAACAACAAGTTCAGGTGGTCAATCCTAAGCCTCAACCTATTTCCACTCAACCCACCTTTATCACCCAGAGTCCATCATGGGTACCACAATATTCTATGGTTTCCATCCCCACACCACCATCAACCCATACTCATACCATTCCCATCAATAATAATTATAATCATAGTCCTCATACATCATCTCCATTTCAACATTCACCATCATTTCTTCACCAACCTCATTATCATCAATTTCAATCCACTTCACCACATCATCATAATCTTATTACACCTCAACATATTTCCACCCCACCTTCACAGAATCATCAAGTGATTCAGGGTTTTCGCATTCTAGGGGAAGACCCTAGGATCCAAACTATGCAACAACAGATTGATAGTCTGATGCAACACACTCCTAGTTTGATGAACCAGAAGCCCACTTTACATCAACTGATCAATCAACCAATTCATCCTTCGGTACCATCACCACCATATCCGACAGACTTCACAATACCAAATTTTGACAAATTTAAAGGGACTGAGGACCCTAAAGAACATGTGAGCACATTCATCCATTCATGCTTCAGAATCCAAAACAATGATGCTCTAATGCTTCGAACATTTCCTCAGACATTGGGGGAGATGTTGTAGAATGGTATAACCACTTGCCTCATCATAGTATTTATACTTTTGAGCAATTGATTGACCAATTTCTTGAAATATTTTCCCTTAATGTTAGAAAGAAAGTCTCATTATCCGATATATATGGTCTAAAACAATATGATGATGAGTCTATCTATGACTTTGGCAACCATTGGAGGGTCATTATTACCAAATTGCCATTTTCCCTACCAATAGAAGAGCTTACTAAACTATTCACTAAGAGTTGCTTAAAACCCATCTCTTGGTTGTTACAATTGCAACAATATCGATCATTTGAGGAAGCTCTTGCCCAGGCCAACATAATTGAGGAGATAAAAATCCAAGAAGGAGTGCTCAAGCCTAAAAATAAAGAATGGCAAAGTAAGGGCCAATATAAAAGTAACTATTCTGGCCAATCAAAATCAAACCAAGCCAATCTAGCCAACCAAGCTAACCAAGTTAATCAAGTGGTGATGAGCCAACTGGTAATGGCTCAACAACAAAATGTGCAACAACAACCATGACAAATTGAATATCATGTGGTTCCCTCAACAACTCAATCAAGTCAAAACATAGTGCCAACTATGGAAAATTGACCACATCGACAATCTATTTGACAACCTCGTCAATACACCCCATTAGCCAAATCTTATGCTTCCATATTTTGTAGGTTATATGACACTAACCAACTTGCTTTGCCTGAGGTTAAACCAGATGATCCCACTAAACATGGTAAACATTACTGAGAGCATTTATTTTTCCCTTATCATAGGTAAAATGGACATGATATTAACAACTGCCATGTATTTAAAGATAGAGTGCAAGATCTCATTGAATTGGGGGCCATCAAGCTTGATAACCCCCTAGCTCAACAAAACCAAAACCTTGGTATCTTTCAAACACCACTTCCTCATCATGAGGAAGTGCAACCAACAATAGGAGGGTCTAACACCAAGACTCCCCCAAATCAAGTCAATCATGTGCAACAGTACCAAGGTTTTGTGGGTGCTATTCATGTAGTAACCCAAGGTCAACAACAATGCACAAATCAACAAAATGCATAACAACAACCTATTCAACCACCCATAGCACCACAGGCAAGTGTGTCTCAACCTACCACATCATCATCACCAATACAAATTTCCACCAATCCATATTCCGAGCCATCCAAATCCACCCATTCATCCCATCAATCCTCCCCCAAAGGCCAATCATCTCCTTGAGCAGTCGGTTAACCACAAGTCTTAAAATGGCTTCAGCAAAACTATCTATATACGAGCTCATTCAACAATCTCCTCCACATCGTGAGGCATTAATGGATATTCTAAAATCCATTGAACTTCAATCCCAAGATCCTAATGCCTTTAGCAATTTTGTGGGGAGTATCCAAACATGTATGGAACCTTCCATCACTTTCTATGATTTTGAGATAAAACCAATATCATCAAAATCGATGGATCCTCCATTACATATTATGGCTCAAATTGATAGGAAGCCATTCAAAAGAGTTTTAATTGATATCGGCTCCTCCATCAACATCATCACCACATCTACCCTTCAACATCTCAAGCTTCCACTAGATCACATTACCAAATCCACTTTCACCTTGAAAGCATTTAACGATGCTCTCTACTCTACAGTTGGCACTATTATTTTACCCATTGAAGTGGGGGTCAAAATATTGCATACCATGTTCCACATCTTGGAAGGGTCCATGGCATATAATGTACTCCTTGGATGACCTTGGATGAGAGAAATGAGATGTGTCCCTTCTATACTACATCAATGCTTGAAATACGTACATGAGGGACAAGTACATTGCATACCAGTGGATGTTGAACCATTCAAGTATTGCAATTTTATCTCAAACCCCTATGAGTCCATGTTACCTTCCACTCATCTATTCCTCACTTCATCAACCACCCCATCCATATCTTCATCTAAAGCCCCTATTTCAGAGGAGCTTCCCATCACCACTTCACATCAAACATCCACTTCCATACCCCCATCTTCATCACCATTGACTACATGCACATGTGGTCAAACTCAATCTACATTAGCCACATCATCACCTTCCATAATTATTCCTTCCAAATCATCATTATCCACCCAACCAAATCCATCTCCATCCCCATCAACCAATGTCTCACAAGTCAAAATGATGGATTATGAGATACCATCAGCCAACCATGAGTCATCCACATCTACATCCAATCCATCCACATCATCCCAAGTCGAGGTCCACCTCACTAATCCTAGTATTGGTGAATATGTGGTCCAAGACATCACAGTTACACCGCTCAACATTCAAACTACTAAGGACTATGATCACCCACGTGACCCACCCTTATCTATAGGAGTGGTATATAACATGGGTTCAATGCCTAATAGCATTAATTTTATATATGGAGGGCTTGATTCATCATCCAATCTAGTTACCCCAGATGAACCCAAACCACCAACACCTACCAATATACAACATATGTCGGGTTTTCCATCCTAATATTTTCACATTGTTAATTGGCAAGGACATGGCCTAGGACGACATGAATAGGGAATGCACGAAATTATCGATGTTTCATATCAAGAAATGCATGATCATTCGAGTTTAGGCTATCATCCACTTTCATCCACTTCTTCTCTTGAACAAGCTTTCCAAAGCTTAAATTTAAATTTAGGAGAAGATATCCATCACATCGATGACTTCGAAGATGAAATCTATGAAGAATTTGACCTTATGTCGATAGCTTCTGATGAATCTGAAGAGGAGTCAAACCCCATCATCCCACACACTGAACAAGATGAGTTTTACCTTAGAATGTTCCCCATCCATCAACCCATCATTCACTTGCTTCTTCCACAAGAGCGAGCTGACCCAACCGGTGAACCACCACCTCCATTCCATTGATCCACATCACCGACCATTTTTCTTGTAATATATGTACATAACTCAAAAAAAAATTAAAAAACAAATTTCAAAATTTCAAAAACAAAAAATTTTGCATTACATGTACATTGCATTTATTTGTGTTGCTTGCTACTATTCAAGTTTAACAGAGTTCTAGCATTGGTTCTACCAAACAAGATCCACCCATCCATTCACCTTTGCCAACCATCCATTTTTTCCCTTAAGTCAACATGAATCTTACTGACTTATTCACCCCACTCTACAATCCATATGATTTGGCAAAGCCAATTCCTATTGACATGAGCCTTATTGATATGGATCAGATTTCCTCATCACCATCCTTTTTTAAGTTTATCATTTCCAAAGAATTGTTAAGGGCTTCAACCAACTACATTCCTCCATCACCCCCACCTTCACCTTCACCTTCAGATCCTGAGGTTTTCTAGGTAGACATAGATGAAGGTGAGTCAGAAGAGTTTGATGATATCATAGATGACATTCATTTGATCCCAATGCCCCATCAACTTGAGGAAGGTTCTCACATGTCTATTGAAGATACTATCGATGTGAACCTTAGTTCAGATGTAGACAATCCCCAAATTTTCAAACTTGGCAAAATTTTATCCATAGATGAACAAGAGCAATTAATTGCTCTTCTCAAGAAGAAGAAGGATATTTTTGCATGGTCCTATAAGGACATGCCTAGCCTAGACCCTAATTTGGTTGTCCACAATCTCACCTTAAACTCTGATGCTAAGTTGATAAACAAAAACTTAGAAGGATGCATCCTACCATTGCCCTCTTGGTCAAAGAAGAGCTTCAAAAGCTATTAGATGTGGGTTTCATTGTCCCCATTGACTATCCTGAGTGGCTCTCAAACATGGTACCCATTTGTAAGCCTAACGGGGTGATATGCATTTGCACTGATTTTCGAGATCTTAACAAAGCATGTCCTAAGGATGATTTTCCTCTTCCAAACATCGATACTCTTGTTGACACCTACACTGGCCATGAAATGCTTTCTCTAATGGATGATTTTTTAGGATACAACCAAATTTGAATAAATCCTAATGACCAACACAAAACAGCATTCACTACACCTTGGGGAACTTTTTTTTACAAGGTGATGCCCTTTGGCCTCAAAAATGCAGGTGCCACTTATCAACGTGCCATGACATACATTTTCCATGATTACATGCATAAGATCATCGAATATTATGTGGATGATCTCTTGGAAAAATCTAAAACTCGACAAGAACACATTGGTGTATTGGAAAAAATCATTGATCGACTTCTAGAGCATAATGTAAGGTTGAACCCCAAGAAATGTGTCTTTGGTGTTACCTCAGCAAACTACTAGGGTTCATTGTCTCCAAAAGAGGCATTGAGGTGGACCCAAACAAATTCAAGGCCATCATGGAGATGCCTCCCCCAAAAAACCTAAAGGAATTGCATAGTTTACAAGGAAAGATTCAATCAATCCATCGTTTCATTGCGCAACTTTTTGACAAATGCAGGCCATTCAATCACCTGCTACAAAAGGGGGTACCATTTTCATGGATAGATGAATGTCAAAAAGCCTTTGATGATATTAAGAAATACCTAACTTCTCCACCAGTCTTAACTCCTCATTCGGGGGTCCCCTTCCATATTTATGTTTTAGCAATGAACTTTGCATTAGGGACAATGCTTGCACAAAAGAATGAAAACAATCGAGAGCAAGTTGTCTATTACATTAGTCAAACATTGGTAAGCTATGAAACTAGATACGCTTACATGGAAAAATTGTGCTTAGCAGTAGTTTTTCCACTAAGAAACTCAGACATTACATGCTTAGTCACACCACATATGTCATAGCTAGAGAAAATCCTTTGCGTTATATGATATCTCACACTTACAATAACACCCACACCACTAAATGGATAATGCTTCTCACTGAATTCGATCTTGAGTTCATAAGTCAAAAATCCATTAAAGGTTAGGTTATAGCCGATCAGCTTGTGGAAGCTCCACTACCTAGTGATCAACCCTTGATTATTGAGCTCCCAGATGATTCGGTATTCACTATCATCGAACAAGAAGAAGAAGTCATTCCGGAGGAGGATGTCGATATCACACTATTCTTTGATGGTTCTAAGTGAAAAAAAGGTCAAGGTGTTGGAGCCGTGTTTCATACACCCTAGGGGGTGCCTATCCCCTTATCATTCAAACTAGAATTCCAATGCACAAACAACAATGTAGAGTATGAAGCCTTAATCTTAGGTCTTCAAGCAGCTATAGCTATGGGCATAAAGCATATCAAGATATTTGGTGATTCTCAACTTGTTTTTAAGCAAATAAATGGAGAATACCAATGCAAAGAACCTACCATAAAAATTTACCATGAAGTAGCAATGAAATTGCTCTCTAAGTTTGATTGGTATGAAATTGATAGTTTACAATTTCACCTCCTTCCTCGAGATAACACACATTCATCATCACATCCACTGAATACTTCACAAAGTAGTTTAAGGCAATTCTTTTAACTAGTACAACAGGACCAAGAATTGTGGAGTTTATACTTCATCATATCATTTTTTGTTTTGGTATTCCCTCAAAAATCATATTTGACAATGACAATTCTATCAAGAACAAGGATGTTCAAGCACTTTTGGAGAAATATAATATCCAACACAGTTTCTCGACTTCTTATTACCCATAAGCAAATGGACAAGCTGAGGCTACCAATAAGACTTTAATTACTATTCTCAAGAAACTTGTTAAATAAAATCATAGATATTGGCATACACAAATTCCCTTGGCATTATGGGCTTATAGAACAAGCATCTACATGCCTACTAGGGAAACACCATTTTCATTGGTCTATGGAGTCAAAGCAATCATACCTCTTGAGCTTGAGATCCCCTCATTGTGAATTTTATTGCAAGAATTCATAGATGACAATACTACTAGACAAGCACGTCTTGACAAACTCACACTCCTTAAAGAGAGGCGATTCAACACTTTAGAGCATATCAAGTGTTGAGCAAGGTGCAGCAAAATAATTGCAAAAGTATTGTCATTGTTGTCAACACAGTCAGATTGACGCAGTTGATGCAGTTCAGAGGTCAGTCAGATCAAGTGCGAAAAGTTTCAAGGAAAACAGAAGTGACCCAGATTCGAAACTGGCAAAAAGAGACAAGGAAGAAAACTGTCGCGATATCACGACATTTTTTCTGTCGCGATTTCGCGACATGGTCGAGGAGAGAGAAGGCACAACCGAAAATGTCGCGATTTCGTGACATGTCAAGTTTTCACTGAGGAGAGAGAAAATGTGTCGCGATATCGCGACAAAATCGAGGAGAGAGAAGGCGTAGCCGAAAATGTCACGATTTTGCAACATGTCGAGTTTTCATTGAGGAGAGATAAAATGTGTCGCGATTTCGCGACAAAAAGTAGGAGAGAGAAAATGCACGCCAAATTGTCGCGATTTCGCGACATGGTCGAGGAGAGAGAAGATGCGAGCAAAACTGTCGCGATTTCGCGACATGCTAGCAGAGAAGGAAACAAAGGTGTAGCGATATCGCTACATGTTGAAATGAATGGAAACAAAGGTGTAGCGATATCGCTACATGTTGAAATGAATGGAAACAAAGGTGTAGCGATATCGCTGCATGATGAAAATACATGGAACTAAGGTGTAGCGATTTTGCTACAGGTTGAAACAAAGAGAAACTAAGGTGTAGCGATTTCGCTACTAGTCAAAAGTGTAAAACTGAAAGATGCAGCAATGATATTACAAGTCAAAATTTTATGAAAAGAGGCAAGGTAAAAGCACAAGGCACAAAGTTGTAGCGATTTCGCTACTACATGGAGCAAAGAGCGTATGGAAGACAGAAGCGTCGCGATTTCGCGACAAGAAGATTGATGACGTCAGCAAGAGCTGAAAGCGTCGTGATTTCACGACAAGAAGGATGATGACATCAGCAAGAGCCGAAAGCGTCACGATTTCGTGACATGTTCCATTTTCGCTGGAGTTTGCAAGCAAAGTTGTACGGAAGAGCAAAGTGTCGCGATTTCGCGACATGTTCCATTTTCGCTGGAGTTGGCAAGGAGAGTTGTACGGAAGAACAAAGTGTCACGATTTTGCGACATGTTCCTTTTTCGCTGTTGCTGGCAAAGAAGAGTGTACGGAAGTCGGAAGTGTCGCGATTTCGCGACAAGCAGGATGATGACGTCAACAAAGTTGAAAAGTGTCGCGATTTCATGACAAGATGAAAGGAAAGCTTCTAGAAGCCAAAAGCGTCGCGATTTCACGACAGCATTGAGGATGACGCCAGCAAAAGTTCTAAGTGTCGCGATATCGCAACATGAGCGGAGGAAAAGCTTTCAAGGCCAAAATGGTCGTGATTTCGTGACAACCTTCAGGGTGACGTCAGCATAAGTCAAAAGTGTCACGATATCGTGACAGGTAATAGTCTGGCAGGTAAAGCCTGCAGGAACATGCAAGGTGACACGTGTCGAAAAAGCCGACAGGAAAATCATGCAGCCAGTTACGTAAAAAGTAACTGAAGTCAGACAGACAGTTAATCGTTGATAGGTGTTGGACATGCAATGCAACAGCCAAACATGCATAATTGAAACGCATTCGAAAAGCCGAATATGAAGGATAATAAAAGCATTCGAAAGGTCGAATTTGTAGGCATTCTAACAGACGTATTTGAAGCATACAGAAAATCCGAACATGAAGAATCAAAAAGCTTTCGAAGAATCATATATGGAGTTTCGAAAAAGCATTCGAAAATCCGTATTCGAAGAAATTGAACAGTCGAAGTACATGAAACAAAATTACCGTATTGCATGGTTTCCAAAAGACGTATTGCAGGGTTTCGAACAGTCGAAGTGCATGGAACCGAACAACCGTATTGCATGGATTCGAACAGTCAGAGTATGTGATTCGATTGCATGCAGATTGAAAGGTTATAAAAGAATAATCGTACAGAGAAGATGTTGCTGCTGTTAGAGAGAAATTGCTGTAAAAGGAGAGTTAGAAAAGAATCAAGAGAAAAATAAGCAGAGCCGTGAGAGTGTGCAGAGTTGAGTTAATTGCAGACCAGTCAGGGTCGTGCATAAAGTGAAGACATTTTTATGTCATTCTAAATTTATTAGAATTGCAGTCCAAGTTGGTGCTTGGTACTAGGAGTTGGTGCTCCATCTGTTGCAGCAAAAAATTACAGGGGTTGGTGCTCCTTCTAGTTGGTGCTGGTAAAGTGTTTGTAAAATTGATTTTGCAAAGACTAGATTTGGATTGGAGTCCAAGCAGTCATTTTTTAGGAGTAGCCAAATTGGTGAACCTCGGTATATTGAGTGTTGTGGTTTGCTCTCTTGTTCAAGTTTTTTTTTGTTCTCTTTATTTCATATTAAATGCTGTAGATATAAAAATTTAATAGCTACACTGATTCACCCCCCCCTCTCAATGTCATTGTGTAAACATCAATTGGTATCAGAGCACAGGTTCCTTGTACAAGCTTAATCAGCTAAGGAGATCTTGGAAGAAACAATGGCAGGTGGTGAAGGATTTTCATCCAACAAAGCTCCCTTATTTGATGGAACAAATTACATCTTCTGGAAACTCAGAATGTAAACATATTTGAGTGCATTGGGATACGATATTTGGGATTCTGTAGATAGTGGATACACAAGCACCCACTACCCCTCCAACAGATACTGCTGAGAAAAAGAAATTTGAAAACAACTCCAAAGCTAAGAATGCCATAATGTGTGGGCTTGTTGACAGTGAACTGATAAGAGTCATGAGTTGTAAATCAGCAAAGGACATGTGGGATAAACTGAAGAGCATCCATGAAGGAGACAGTAAGATTAAGGAAGAAAAACTGCAAACTCATCGAGCACAGTTCGAAGCACTGCAAATGAAGGAAGATGAAAACATAGAAATTTATATGCTGAGAGTCAACGGAATTATTAATGCAATCAGAGGACTTGGTGAAGAAATTGATGATGCAGTTGTGGTGAAAAAGGTTCTCAGAACACTTCACAAAAGATTTAACTCCAAAGTCTCTACAATAGAAGAGGCAAAAGATCTAAACAACTTCAGCATGGATGAGTTGCATGGTTCCCTGACAGCATATGAAATGAGAATAGGACAAACCAAGTCTACGGACAGAGAAGCAGCTTTTAAAGCACACAAGAATGTAAAAGCTGAACATGAATCTGAGGATGAAGGAACACTGGATGAAACAGAAGCCAATTTTTTTCGAAAACTCACTAAAGGAAAAGGAAAATATAGAGGGAAGTTACCTTTTAAATGCTTCAATTATGGAGGAGTCGGTCATTTTGCAGCCAAATTTCCAATGCAGGAGAGAACCAAAAATGGTGAAGGTTCACACCAAGAAAAAGGTGACTGGAAGAAGAAACAAAATTTCAGAAAGAACAATTTCAAGAAGAAAAGCTTCATAACCAAGAATGTCAGCAGTTCTGAAGAAAGCACAGATGAGGAGTCTGAAGAAGGAGGTGAAGCTCTGTTCATGGCACTTGAAGAAGAAAGAACAGAGGAAAATCATGAAGGTGATGAAAATTCCAAGGATGAAGCTGAAGTGTATTTGGAAGGAGAATTGGTTGCTGCACTTGAAGAGTTGAGTGCAGAAAGGAAGAAGAATAAAAAAATTTCAAAGAAATTAGAGAATGCCACAGACATAATAAACAATTTGAAAATACAGACAGAGGAATTCAAGAAAATGTCTAAAGTTCTTGATGAACAATTAACTGTAAAGACAGTTGAATGCAGCAAGCTAGAGGAAGACATTGTTAAGTTAAGGATGCAGTTAGAAGAGATGAATAGAAAATTGAACTGTTTTCATAAGTTTGAAGAAAGTACTGCAAAGCTGGATAAAATGTTAAATAACCAAAGGCCTTCTGGCATCAAATTTGGTTTAGGATTTGATGAAGGAGAATCTTCAAAGGATTCAAAGAACTTGAATATAGAACCCACAAAGAAAGAAGAAAAGATCAGGGTTGAACCAGAAAAACAAAATAATGCAAAAGAAAACAATAATTCCAGATTCAAGAAGAATACTGACAAAGATGGATTCACAAAAGTCACACATTCGAGGAGGAGAAGAGTCATGGCTCCTACTTCAAACTGGCAAAGACCGGCACCCAAGTTTAATCATGCATTTTCTGGGTATTGTTTTAAATGCAATGCTTATGGCCATAAAATTTCAGATTGCGAGGCATAATGTATCTCAAAGGAATTTTACCGACAGAAATGTTTTTTCTCTTTTAATGAATTATGCAGTTGAATGTTATAATTGTCATAATTTGGGACATATTGCTAGAAACTGCAGAAGCACTTTTTCATCAAATAATTATCAGGGCAGAAAATCTCAGCTAAGTGGGTTGAAACAAAACCAGAAATTTCCTGAAAAATAGGTACATGCTAATGAAAGAACAAAGGCAAAACAAGTAGCAAAATCTGCTATCAAACCAGAATGGAAAGAAAAGGAATCCTTGATTGTCCAGACTGCTTTTAAAGCTCGGAACAAATCAGCACCTTGGATACTTGACGGTGGTTGTTCCAGTCACATGACAGGTGACAAGCAAAAGTTTGAGAATTTACGAATTATGAAGGTGGTTCTGTGAAATTTGGAAATAATGATGGAGCAAAGATTGTTGGAAAGGGATCAGTCAAAATCAGTGATGGCAATATAAAATCAAAAGAAGTCTTTTTTGTAATTGGCCTGAAGCATAACTTGCTAAGTGTAAGTCAAATATGTGACAGAGGTCATGATGTAATCTTCAAGGAGGGCTATGAAGTAAGAAAGACAAAAAATGGAAAGTTAATAGCCACTGGACTGAGAACTTCAGGAAATCTGTATACACTTTCAGAAACTGTAGAAGGAACATGCTTGATGGGATAGGAAGATGAAAACTGGCTATGGCACAAGAGGCTTGGGCATATTAGTTTTGACAATCGGTAAAAATCGGTTCAAAAGGAGCGATTAGAGACATACCAAACATTGGCAAACCTGTAAATAGCATCTGTGAGTCATGCCAAAATGGAAAACAAACCAGAGCCACTTTCAAAGCAAAAGAATACTTCACTAGCAAGCCATTAGAACTAATTCACACTGATCTATGTGGACCCATGAGAACTGAAAGCATAAATGGACACAAATATTTTATGCTGTGTATAGATGACTACTCAAGAATGACATGGGTACTATTTTTGAAACTCAAGTCAGAAGCCTTTGAAATGTTTAAAACCTTCAAAAATCTTGTTGAAAATCAATCAGGAAAAAGAATTAAATGCCTAAGATCAGACAGGGGAGGAGAGTTTATCTCCGAAGAATTTGCAGAATATTGTCAAAAACATGGGATAAGAAGATAGTTTTCAGCAGCTAGGACACCTCAACAGAATGGTGTTGTAGAAAGGAAGAATAGAACAGTGCAAGAAATGGCAAGGACAATGCTGGTAGAAAACAAAATAGCTGACAGATTTTGGAAAGAGGCAGTTCATACTGCGGTTTACATTCAAAACAAGTGCATGTCGAGACCACATGAAAGCAAAACAACTTATGAGTTGTGGTTTGGCAGAAAGGCAACAACAAGACATTTCAAAGTATTTGGCAGCAAGTGCTACATAAAACGGATAGAAGATAACCTTGGTAAATTTGAAGATAGAGCTGATGAAGGTATCTTTCTCGTTTACTCAACAAAAAGCAAGGCATACACATGTTACAACAAGAAGTTGAAGAAAATTGTTGAAAGTGCTGATGTAAAAGTTGATGAAGGTAGAGAACAAGAAACTACTTATCAAGAAAACTACCCTATGTATGAAGTCATTAAAGGTGATGATGAAAAAGAAACAGAGAAGAATCAGAAAATTGATCCAAATAGTGTAAAAACTGAATCTGAAGAAGAAGAAAACAGGAAATTTAAAACAGGCAACTGGCAGAAAAATCATCCAAGTGAACAGATTATTGGGGATCCCACAGATGGTATTCAAACAAGAAGAACAAAGAGTGAGGAACTATTCTCTGTTATCTAGTATTGAACCTAAAAATGTTGTTGAAGCAAGCATCGATGAAATTTGGATGAAGGCAATCAATGAAGAACTAGATCAGATAGAGAAAAACAATGCCTGGGAATTAGTACCTAGACCAACAAATAAAAACATAATTGGTACTAAATGGGTTTTTAGAAATAAATTGAATGAATATGGGCAGGTTGTCAGAAATAAGGCAATATTGGTATGTAAAGGCTATGCTCAGGTTGAAGGCATTGATTTTGAAGAAACTTTTGCACCGATGAGCAGACTAGAGGCAATCAGAATGTTTTTGGCATTAGCAGTTCATAAAAACTTCAAAGTATATCAAATGGATGTAAAATCAGCATTTTTGAATGGAAAACTGGAAGAAGAGGTTTATATTGAACAACCCGATGGCTTCCAACTTGGTGAAAATCTAGATTTTGTTTGCAGGTTAAAGAAAGCTTTATATGGATTAAAACAGGCACCCAGAGCATGGTATGCAAGGCTGGATAATTATCTAATTAAACAAGGGTTTAAGAAAGGTTTGGTGGATAGCAACTTATATGTCAAAACAGAGAAGGGTCATCTTATTGTTCTTGTTGTTTATGTAGATGACATAATATTTGGCAGCAGCATGGATGAATACTTCAAAGACATATCAATTAAAATGAAAAAAGAATTTGAGATGTCAATGATTGGTGAACTTTCTTATTTCTTAGGACTGCAGGTCAATAAAAATGAAAAAGGCATTTTTATTTCTCAAGTTAAATATGTAAAAGAAATGCTGAAAAAGTTCACAATGGAAGACAGTAAACCGGTCAGCACTCCCATGACAACAAGCTGCAAGTTGAGCAAGGATGATAAATCCCCAGATGTAGATCAAACAATGTACGAGTCTATGATTGGAAGCCTCGTTGTATTTAATGACCACTAGACCGAGATATATTATAAGCAGTATGTATGGTTGCAATATTTCAGGCCAGTCCCAAAGAAACTCATGTAATAGCTGTAAAGAGGATTTTCAGATATCTCAAGGGCACTATGGATTATGGGTTGTGGTACCCAAAAGGTAAATATTTCATTTTGATTGCATATTCTGATGCATATTGGGCAGGATGTATTGATGATAGAAAGAGCACAAGTGGAGGAGCATTTTATCTTGGTGACAGGCTGGTAGCATGGCACGGCAAGAAACAAGAATCAGTATCTCTATCCACTGTAGAGGCAGAATACATTGCAGCAACAACATGTCGTACTCAGATATTATGGATGAGACAAACGTTGAAAGATCTTGGTATTCATTTCAATGAACCAATTTCAATTAAATGTGATAACACTAGTGCTATCAACATATCCAAGAATCCAGTAATGCATTCAAGAACCAAACATATTGCAATCTGATATCATTTCTTGAAGGAGAAAGTTGCAAAAGGAGAGGTTAAATTAGATTTTGTTCCAACTACAGAGCAAGTAGCTGATATATTCACAAAACCTTTGCCTAAGGAAGTATTTGAATACCTTCGAAAGAAGTTGGGAGTAGTCACACCACCCAAGCACTGACTAGCTATGGGAAACACATTCTCAGGGGGAGCATTCAAACCTTTTAAGTCTGAGAATGTTGTGCATAGACTCAGGGGGAGTCTACAACAACCCTTTGGTATTATTGGCAAAGGGGGAGAATAAATTAAGCAAGGTTGCAGTGTGTTGCCAACAATTCCAAAGGGGGAGATTGTTGAGCAAGGTGCAGCAAAAGAATTGCAAAAGTATTGTCATTGTTGTCAACACGATCGATTGACGCAGATTGATGCGATTCGGAGGTCGATCAGATCAAGTGCAGAAAGTTTCAAGGAAAACAGAAGTGACCTAGATTCAAAAACTGGCAAAAAGAGACAAGGAAGAAAATTGTCAAAATATCGCGACATGTTTTCTGTCGCGATTTCGCGACATGGTCGAGGAGAGAGAAGGCGCAGCCAGAAATGTCACGATTTCGCGACATGTCAAGTTTTCGCTGAGGAGAGAGAAAATGTGTCGCGATATCGCGACAAAATCGAGGAGAGAGAAGGCGCAGCCGGAAATGTCACGATTTCGTGACATGTCGAGTTTTCGTTGAGGAGAGAGAAAATGTGTCGCGCGATTTCGCGACAAAAAGCAAGAGAGAGAAAATGCACGCCAAATTGTCATGATTTCGTGACATGGTCGAGGAGAGAGAAGATGCGAGCAAAACTGTCGTGATTTCACGACATGCTGGCAGAGAAGGAAACAAAGGTGTAGCGATATCGTTACATGTTGAAATGAAAGGAAACAAAGGTGTAGCGATATTGCTACATGTTGAAATGAATGGAAACAAAGGTGTAGCGATATCGCTGCATGATGAAAATACATGGAACTAAGGTGTAGCGATTTCGCTACAGGTTGAAACAAAGAGAAACTAAGGTGTAGCGATTTTGCTACTAGTCAAAAGTGTAGAACTGAAAGATGCAGCAATGATATTACAAGTCAAAATTTCATGAAAAGAGGCAAGGTAAAAGCACAAGGCACAAAGTTGTAGTGATTTCGCTACTACATGGAGCAAAGAGCGTATGGAAGACAGAAGCGTCGCGATTTCGCGACAAGAAGATTGATGACGTCAGCAAGAGCTGAAAGCGTCGCGATTTCACGACAAGAAGGATGATGACGTCAGCAAGAGCCGAAAGCATCGCGATTTCGCGACATGTTCCATTTTCGCTGGAGTTTGCAAGCAAAGCTGTACGGAAGAGCAAAGTGTCGCGATTTCGTGACATGTTCCATTTTCGCTGGAGTTGGCAAGGAGAGTTGTACGGAAGAACAAAGTGTCACGATTTCGTGACATGTTCCTTTTTCGCTGCTGCTGGCAAAGAAGAGTGTACGGAAGCCGAAAGTGTCACGATTTCGCGACAAGCAGGATGATGACGTCAGCAAAGTTGAAAAGTGTCACGATTTCACGACAGGATGAAAGGAAAGTTGCTGGAAGCCGAAAGCGTCGTGATTTCGCGACAGCATTGAGGATGACGTCAGCAAAAGTTCTAAGTGTCATGATATCGCGACATGAGCGAGGGAAAAGCTTTCAAGGCCAAAATGGTCATGATTTCGCGACAACCTTCAGGGTGACGTCAGCATAAGTCAAAAGTGTCGCGATATCGCGACAGGTAACAGTCTGGTAGGTAAAACCCACAGGAACATGCAAGGTGACACGTGTCGAAAAATCTGACAGGAAAATCATGCAGCCAATTACGTAAAAAGTAACTGAAGTCAGACAGACAGTTAATCGTTGACAGGTGTTGGACATGCAATGCAACAGCCAAACATGCATAATTGAAACACATTCGAAAAGCCAAATATGAAGGATAATAAAAGCATTCGAAAGGTCGAATTTGCAGGCATTCTAACAGACGTATTTGAAGCATACAGAAAATCCGAACATGAAGAATCGAAAAGCTTTCGAAGAATCATATATGGAGTTTCAAAAAAGCATTCGAAAAGTCGTATTCGAAGAAATTGAACAGTCAAAGTACATGAAACAAAATTGTCGTATTGCATGGTTTCCAAAAGACGTATTGCAGGGTTTCGAACAGTCGAAGTGCATGGAACCGAACAACCGTATTGCATGGATTCGAACAGTCAGAGTATGTGATTCGATTGCATGCAGATTGAAAGGTTATAAAAGAATAATCGTACAAAGAATATGTTGCTGTTGTTAGAGAGAAATTGCTGTAAAAGGAGAGTTAGAAAAGAATCAAGAGAAAAATAAGCAGAGCCGTGAGAGTGTGCAGAGTTGAGTTAATTGCAGACCAGTTAGGGTCATGCATAAAGTGAAGACATTTTTATGTCATTCTAAATTTATCAGAATTGCAGTCCAAGTTGGTGCTTGGTACTAGGAGTTGGTGCTCCATCTGTTGCAGCAAAAAATTACAGGGGTTGGTGCTCCTTCTAGTTGGTGCTGGTAAAGTGTTTGTAAAATTGATTTTGCAAAGACTGGATTTGGATTGGAGTCCAAGCAGTCATTTTTTAGGAGTAGCCAAATTGGTGAACCTCGGTATATTGAGTGTTGTGGTTTGCTCTCTTGTTCAAGTTTTTTTTGTTCTCTTTATTTCATATTAAATGCTGTAGATATAAAAATTTAATAGCTACACTGATTCACCCCCCCCTCTCAGTGTCATTGTGTAAACATCATCAAGACCACCTAAAGCGTACTTACAATTCCAAAGTTCATTTATGTGAATTCCAAGTAGGACATCTTGTTCTTAAAGATAATCAACAAAACACCAACACATTGTCGCATCTTCGTGATAAATTTATGGCTAATTGGTTAGGTCATACATTGTTACTCAAAAAGTGGATAAAGGAACTTATAGGCTTGCCAATCTAGAGGGATCTGAAGAGCTCGGACCACTTAATTTTATACACTTGAGAGCATTCTATGCATAACGTTATTTATATATATGTATATATACATGGCTATTACGCAAAAACAACATTGCATTTCATAAATTTCATTTCACACATCACATTTCATTTGCATACATTTCATTTACACATTCCATTTCACAAATTACATTTCATACATTGCATTCAAAACCACATTTCACCTCTCGTATTAGGTATCATTTATTCAATTCAGATATAAATTGGTCAAATAAAGTCATGTTGCCTTAATTAGGGGCACCTTCAAATTCATTTCACTGCACCATTTCATTGAGTCAAAATTATCATTTGCAAACCACATGTCCATAATTCCTAAGTGTTTTCAGTCACTCAACTAATCTTAGTGTTTTAAGCAACCTTCAAATGCATGCAGAGTTTTCTTTAGGACCAAGACACATTTTCACTAAGAAAATCTTGAGTTCTAGAAATTGACTCTAAATATTCTTGAACCAAGCACAACTACACACCTTAAAAACATCTTGTATCAAATAAGGATAACACCATACTTGGGTTGTACCTCAAAGTGAAAAGGGTATCCTTGCTTGTCCCATAATGCAACATAGTCCATAAAAACAATGGTTTTCACCACTATCATAATATAAAAATAAAAGAAAGAGTAGGGTAAAACCCCTAAAAACTCTACATCTTTTACACATCACACACCACTGATCCTTGAGTTGTAAGGATAGTACTACATTTCCAATCATACGGTTAGGTAGTCATTCCCAAAACTTAAAGATCAAAATTCTTGGACTATGGATTAAGTATCCATCGGGGCTATAGACGCTTGACTGGCAGTGGAGTATGCTTACGCGTGGTGACACGTCTCTTTTAAAGAGACCTCTAACCAAACATAAGAACACACTAGCTTCTTGGTCTTCTCCATAATAGGTTTCACCCTATTTACTCAAGATGAGTTAATGAAATCACTTACACACACATTGGTTCTTAATTTCCTTGATTCATTACCATGCTCATTATTCGGTAAATGAATTCACTGCACACACATTTGGTCTTAGAGGAATTAGGCAGTATTTAGTGAGTTTGTTTGATATCACTAGTATGTCTGAGTCTCTAAAAAATAGTCAATTTTGCATATCTTCTTCCATATCAACATCCATATCTTCTTCCATCCATAACATTACATGAATTTTCCATTTTCACATGCCACCAGTTTGGTGCCCCTGATTAAACAACAATGTTAAACATGGCTAAGCAAAATCTAAACTATGAATGATCATTAGAACATTTGTATTCATCCATATTATCACTTGCATTAATCATACATATACATTTACATTCATACACATTATCATTTATCATCCATATACATTTGCATTCACGCAAAAGCATCCATACAAAAGCATACCAAAAAAAAAATTAAAAGCCATGTATATGTATATAAATATTGCATGTACAATGAATGCCCAAAGGCTATATACAATGGAGCACCAAGGCTCATATACAAAAAGTGTATCTAAGCATGAACTAATGCCTATAAGAGGACCCCTGTGACCCTGAAGGAGCCCTAGACCTAGAGCTATGCCTAGGCCTAACAAACTTGGATATGGAAGAGGAGAGTGGATTTGGAAGCCCAATGTCATGCTCCATCAACTAATCCTCCAAAAATTAGATATATCCATCCTGAGTTTGAATGTGTTTTACATCATATCTCTATCGATGACTCTTCTACAATAGCTCTTCCTGGAGCCTCGTGATCTTGTCCTCGTTCGAAGCCACTATGTTGGCCAACACAAACATCACCAAAGCACGAAGGGCATCCAATTTCTTGTCCATATACATAGACAAGTATGTTATCCCTTCACCCTTCACCTCCACATCCTCCCACTTGTATCTGAACAACCGACTCAGGTCATGTCTCTTATTGTGTCCAACCTTAACACATAAGCCCTCCACTACTAACTTAAGGATGTGATATACATCCTCAAGTTTCACGATCATCTCTGTAGTAGGGAGAAAAAATGTCCCCTTATATGGATCCCATATCTCTACCAAGGTAGAGAGATACCCCTCATACACCCTCACCATATCTATTCGGGATACCCCAGACAACCCCACATCCTCCAACCACTTCCACTGATCCTCCTGCACCACCTTCCTCATCCTTGGTATGAGAGGTGAGAACCAATGTCGAGCCTCCAAAATCCTCAACTTTAGCACAATATATAAAGGTAAACCATTAATGTCACAAAACAAAATGCACAAATTTAACAAAAATCTTCAAAGGCTTTTACCTTAGCAAAGCGTACATCTGCTCCTACTACTGCATCAGCACCCTCCATCACCATAGTTTTCACACCACTTCACTCACTCACTCCACTTCATTCCACTCCCTCAGACGTAGCTTTCAAATTTTGCAAACACAAGAATAAACTTGTTTTCCTTTCTCTAGGCTATTTATAGTTGTTTCAGATGCTTAAAATTCCCATGGGCGCTTCCAGGTGCATTGAAATGCCTTCCTGTGTTTGGAAAATAGTAAACTCTGGTAGGCGTTTAAACATGCAGTAAGCACCCACCGGCGTTTGCCATCAAAGTTGAAAAAATACCAAAATGATCCAAAAAGGTAGCTTAAATCCACAAAATCATTCCAAATTGCACCCATACATCAATTTCATCATAATATCATGTTTTGTGAAAACCAAAATTGATTTGGATTCATAATTGTTGCTTGTAACCAAAAGTCACAAAATCACCTAAAAGTTATAAAATGCTTCAAAACGGTCCAAATTTTCACAAAACGATCATTTTCATCATTCTCATCATCCATTCCATAATTGCAATCAATTTTGTGATAATATAAATTTATTTGGATGACTAATTTTTATTTATGCCCACAAGGCGTAGAATTGTCCAAAATTGCTTCAAAATACTCCAAATCAATACAAAATTTCACAAATTCACTCAAATAAATCATCAAATGCATTTCTCATAATCACACCTTCATTACAACCTCCTTTTTATCAATAATTACATTTACACATTTTTGCCAAGTCATTTATAATTTCAAGTGATCTATTCTATATCCTTGGCGATTGCAGCGATTTACCTCCATGCAATTCAGTAAGATGGATAAATCACCATAAGCAAACTTGGTCATATTCATAAACATATCTCATTGTACGAAATAAAAATCAGATTTTTGTCCCTCATATTTTTTAGTGAGACTATGTCAAGATCAATTTGCTCAACAATTATCATTGATGGCCTTATCCGAGGGGATTGAAACATGGATAAATTACAATACATCATTCTCCTCAACAATAAAAAATTGTGTAGAGTAATCTAGGAGTAGCCTCCTAGCAATCATCCGATCCGAGGGTGATTGGTTCCTGATATTTTGCATTCTTCATCACTTTGCATTTCAATGATGCCATACGATAATTTCTTCAACAACATGGAATCACCCCAAACTTGGGGTAACAAAAATTGATTTTGATCTCCCACAATGGGATACATCTTACATGATCATGGCATCAACACTTGGAAAAAAACTCTTTTCTCTATTAGGGTAAAAATAGATTCAATCACTTGCATTGTACAACAACGTCCTTCCATCGTTGGGGTAAAAATGACATCACATTTACATCATCCATATCATCAATAATTGCACCAGACATCTCACACAATCATTTGCACAAATATGTCAATTGGCTTGTGAGATTCATTCTTCACTCATTCGCCAATTGAGGGGGTAAGCTACACATGCAAAAATTCTTTTGTCTTCAAGTTCAATCTTCACATTCCAACAAGAGAAAGTTGCATCTTCATCAGGCCAAACCAGGTGTCTCATATTTTTGCACCACATTGTGTTTCACGCAATGTGGTACAAAAAGGGGTATCTATAGACACTAAAATCTAGCCACTTGTCATCCATCCATAGTTTCTCACCACATTATCCATTATTTATATATTTATATATATTTGTTTAATATATATTTAAATAATAATATTTTATATATTATATTTATATATATTTAATAAATATATGTATATATGTATGAATTAATCCCAACCATCCATTATGTTTTAATCTTATCCATCCATCCACCTTAATCCATGCCACTTGTTAACACCTATAATATTTCTATTTGGCTTCCTAGATAAATATCTTTTTGAGTTTTTTTCTCTTTGTTCTTGCTTTGATGGCCTTCCTCTCCTTTCATTTTTGCCAACACTCTCATCTTCATCAATCTCTTCTATTTTTTTCTATTTTTTCATATTTTTCATAATGAGACTTATCTTATAAAAATTTATGTTGCTTTAAAGAATTGAAAGTGCAAGGAATAGCCTCATTACCATTTTCTCTGTTCCTATGAAAACTCTAAACTACATAGATGATCATTCATAGTCATTACTTTCTTATGCTGGTATGAAAACCCTAAACTTTTTATTCTACTACTCTTGAAACCCTAAAGTGCAAGGAATACACTCCACACTACTTTCATTTTTGTTGTAAGGAGAACATTTTATGCTACTTGAGAAAAGTAAGGGTTATTTACCTGGATTAAGCTTAACCTCCTTCACCTCATTTGCTTTAAAATTCACCTGTCTTTTTTTGCTTTAAAACCTACCTTCCTCTTTTCCTTTGCATATTCAGCTCCTTCTATATTTGAACTTGCACATTGTACTTCCTCATCCCTCATATCACTTGTTTTTCTAATGGTTGATTTGAGTGAATTGTAATGGCCTTTGCCATCTGATGATGTAGAGGGGTTTTTCTTGCCACTTTCTTAGGAGTGGAAAATATTTGATTTAAGCTTCTCCTATGATATGATCTCTTTGTTTCAAATTGAAGCTACCCTCATGCCCAAAAATTTCCATCTCTTCCTCCATAATTTTCACTTTGTAGTCTCTTGCCATGTGCCCTATTTCATGATATTTGTGACATTGGAATGCAATATTTTCATAATCCACTTGTTGATCTCATTCTCTTGATTTAGATTTAAACCTAATCGACTGTGGTAAAGGTTTTGAAAACATATTCGAGTGTATACAACATTCCTTCTCTCCTTAGTAGTTGGTCCCTCCTAGATGAATTCACCTAAAGCATTACCAATATTCTTCAAAACCTCCTTATTGATGGGTTGATAAGGAATTCCAAAAAACCTAATCCATATCAAAACCTTGTAATAGTTTTTGCATTTACCAAAAAAAATTCACTCAAAAGTCTTAAATATAATGCATCTTTACCCCTAAACCATGGGCCTCCATCCATTATTTTATCCCTTATTTATGAACTACAAAAAATAATGAGGAAAAATCCTTTTGGAAGAAAAGTCATGGAGTAATTTGAATTCAATCCCCACTTCAACTTGATCCAATTTTGAATCTCAAAAAAACTTGTCTAGTATCCACACAACTTACATATTAACCCTTTGGTTTTAAGAACAATTATATCATTCTCAATCATCTCATCCTTGATAATCAATTTTGGTGTAGTATTTGCTACCTAGACATGGTTTGCCATAAATTTACTCTTCCTCTTATTACTAGTTATGGCATCCATACTTCCAACTAGGTCATTTTTACTTTCAATAAGGACTTTCAAAAATGACTTTCTTTCCATGTTACCTAGATTTTCTTCAACTGAATCCTTTAAATTCTCCTAATATCTAGAACAAAAAGTGACACTTGTTCTTTGATTGCACTTTGTTTTCTACTTCCTGCTTACAGTTCCTCCTTGCTCTTGTCTCACACTCGCACTCGCTTTCGACTACACTTACTTTCGGTGTACACTCACACTCATTTTTGACTGCACTTACTCTTGGTTTATGCTCGCACTCGCACTCACTTTCGACTGCACTCACTCTCGATTTACACTTGCTTTCATCTACACTCACTTCCAGTTCATGCTTGCACTTGCACTCACTTTCGGCTACACTCACTTTCGTACTCGCACTCGCTTTCGATTACACTCACTCCCAGATGCACTCACTTATAGCTCACACTTACTTTATTTTGTTTTATTTGAGTTAAAGTTTTTATATTTTCAATAATTCAAGAAAAATAATATTATATAAAATTCTTACAATAGAACACTTAAAAATAACATGGCAAGTCCTTAATGATTAAGATAAAAGAAGAGAAAGAATTAACCAACAAATAAGAAGAGTTGTTATGCTTTCAATAAATGATCAAAACAAGTAGTTGCAAGCTTAGTGGAGTGGTAAGGGCTTTGGCGTCTCTTTAAGAGGTCCAAGGTTAAAACCCCGCTCAATATGAGTGGACCAAGAACCCTCATAAAAACCTATGTAAACTCATTGAAAAAATAAATAATAATAATAAAAATAAAGTGATGTAGTAATAATATGCTAAATATAATGCATCTTGGGTGCAGTGCAACGTTTCGAGCTTTGGCTCTTCTTCGGGAGGTCCAAGGTTCAAACCGTGGCATGGACGAGTGTGTGAGGGGGTGGGTGTGTGGTGGCTTTGTGTTAAATTCCTTATTGATAAGTATAGCTCTCGACTTTACGAGGGATCATGGTTGGGAGGAGACTGCTCAACCCTGTCCGTGGGTTATAAGAGTTTCTCACAATTACGAAATCTAAAAAAAAAATGCTAAATATATTAAGTATTATTTTAAAAATAGATTTTTTATTTTTCATGTGTTAATGTATAAGTATACACACATAAAAGAGGTATTAATACGAAGAAACGTTTATCTAATATAATATCAAAATAACCAATTATAAAAATATATATAATAAACCTATTAAAAAAAAAAAAAGCAAGAAACGGTATTAATACGAAGAAACGTTTATCTAATATAATATCAAAATAACCAATTATAAAAAAATATATAATAAACCTATTAAAAAAAATAAGAAAATCAATTACCTTTACATTTATTATAAATAAACTGTTGTAACAAATAATTGATGTAACCTTGGGTGGCACCAAATAACTTAATGTAACTAAATTGATATAAAAAAAAGACAACCATTTAAAAACCCCAACTTTTCAAAAATGTTTACAGAATACCAAAATAAAAGTTCGCCCATCCCACTAATAAAGTACATCAAGGAAAGAAGTGATCTGTGTGCGTCACGATGACCTATAGGGCCCTATTTTCTATCTGCTTACCCTATGTTATAGAGAGCAATAAAAAGCGAGAAGATGATAAAAGATCAATGAAGTTGGAAATAACCCTGCACTAAACCAGTCTCTTGTTCTCATGTTCTTTGCTTTTAAGTGTCAAGGCTATAGACGGTCAAATGGAGTTGTTCATCATTTCTGTATGAGAATGAGAGTTAGCAGGAATGATAAATCATCATTTCCATATATCCTTTTTTAAAAGACAAGGAGCTAATTTTTTTTTCCCTTAAAGACTTGAACCAATCTAGAATGTGGGTCACCGAAAGAGATCAAGTTCAAAATAATAAATTTTGAATGATAGTGAAATAAGAATTTAATTACAAATCACATAAAAACCATTTAAATAATATATTTAATAATTTAAATTTTATATTTTACAATTATTTTCATCTTTTATACATATCACTTATGCATATTTATTTAAAAATAATATTTAAAAAAATAAAATATAAAACTTATAAAATATATTTTAATTAAAGTTTTTTTTAATGTTCAATTATAATACAAATATAATTATAAGTCAAAACTTTTAAATTTTTGCAAAGATTACACATTTTATTTTTTGCAAACCAATTTTATTAATAATGTAGCTTTCATTTTTAACCCTAGTTATTGTCTATTCTATAACATCAATGTGAAAGTAATATTATATGGGTTCTCTAGTAACAACTTGTCCATCCATAAGGTCACTAGTAAGACTTCTATTAGAGACTTTGTATGCAAATAGGATTATGCTAACATCACATAAAACCTCATAAATTTATTTACACAACTTTTGTATCCAACATAAAATCCTTGAAAATCTTTGACAAAATTTCTTTAAATATCACATGTTCTCAATCATAACTTAATAATATGAACTTACCCCAAAGATATAACACAAGAAGAGACCATGTTCATGTTCAAACCCTATGCAGTGATGATTTAATACAGACTATTTCAATCCCACATTTATATATCATTTCTTTCATATTTCAAGTGTTCACTTTGTAAAGAAAACATTTTTATAACTTAAACTACATAATACATCAATCATCTCCATATCTCTAAATATCTATCATTCAATTGAAAGATTTTTTCTTTAATTAAATCCATCTATCAAATAAAAATTTACAATTTTTATAGCTTGATTCCATCAATGATTTTTAAGACAATTCTTACACATTTATATCTAATATATGAATTTGAATTTGAATTTGAATTTGTATTAATGTCCATTGGTGATCAAAAGAGGTCAACATGACTCTAAAGTAAGACATATACAAAGCAACGGGAGTGCCTAATGTAGCTCCAGAAAAAATAAAGTAAGAAAAACAGTAAACAAAATGACATATGATATGTAAAAAGGAATTCAATTTACTCACAATGTTGAAAAATTTATAGCACTTTATATTTATTAATAAGGTTCAAAATAATGGGCATGACATCCCTATCTCTTATAAAAAATTCCTCTCTAAAGTTACTAAAAAAATGTGAAGATATAATTGTTATATTTCTATAACATTTTCTAAGTGGTAAAGTTCTCACTATAGTGATCTTATTGTACTAAAACCTAATATACTATTTTATTTATAACATGTTTTTTTTCCACAATGCAAGAGTCTCAACATTGATGTCTTTGTCCTCTTTCACCTATAAGTTGTCCCAATCAAGAACATGTGTTTGGTTCGACATATACTTTCTAAGGATAAAAATAAGGAAAACATAGGAATATGATAAACAAGGTGGCAAGACTAGACCATAGGTAGCAAGTCCTATCTTTTTCAAAAATCTCAAAGGGTCCTACCAATTGAGGCATAATCTTGGTACCCTTTCCAAATTTAGTGGAGCTTTTATGAGGATGAAACCTGATGAAGACCTTATCACCCACTTGAAAAATCCTCTGTGTCCTTGGAGCATCTGCATTCTTTTGTTTGTCCTCAACCTATTATCTCCATTTTTTTTTTTGTCTTTGACCTATTTAATTTGTTGCTTAATCAAGTTCATTTGATCTTCCATATCTTGAATCATTCTTGATCTGATAACAACTAGGCTTTCCAATTGATTCCAACTTAGAGGTATTCTATATGGTCATTCATACAATGTATCATAAGGTGTCATTCCAATGAAACTACGATAATATTATAACTAAACTATATCAAGTTAGAAACTTTTCCCATTGCTTAGGTTGATCCATTATATATACATGACATATCTTCAAGTACTATGTTCACTCTTCATCTATTTCAGGATGATATGTTGTGCTAAGTTTAATTGGCTTCCTAATGTGTTTTAAAAAGTTTTCTAAAATCATATGATGTAAATAAAGAATCAGTGTAGAGGTGATCTTTTTTGGCACTCCACACAAACTCAATATCTCATATCTCATTATTGAGATATTGACATAAGGTTGAGCACCATATTTCACTTTAGAAGTGTTTCTAGTGGATAGAAAGTGGGAAACCTAAGCTAATTTATCTACTACCATTAATGGAATCATGCCTACACTAAGTTTGAGGCAATGATAAAATCCATTGACACAATATCCCATTTCCATTCTAAAATTTAATGAGAATACTTCAGTCTTGTAGGGTGTCGATGCTCTACCTTAACTCATTGACACTCAAGGCATTTAGCCATAGGCTCAGCTATATATTTCTCCATAGCCAACCAAAAGAAGAATTTTCTTAAATCAAGATGCTTAAAGTAAAAATTGTTATCTTTGGATTTTTTTCTTTTCCCATTTTTTCCAGATTCCCCATCTTTCCTTATTCTTGTTACAACCGATTCCGATATTCTCTACTATTGTTAATACACAATTACAAACTAAAAACGATTTGTTTGGATACGACCAAGATAAGTGCAATTGTTAAAAGTTGCTTAAATTCGTTAAATGTCGATTCACATCTTTTTGAATATACAAAGTTCTTTCCTTTCCTCTGCAATATGATGGTAATATTAACAATCGTCATGGAGTTAATTTAGTTTTCAAGTTATACGACTCTTTTATTCCTTCACAAAAATGGTGGCGTTTTTTAATTTTTTGTGGCTATTTGGGCCTTTAAATAGCCCTTGCACAAAACAGAGATTTTTGCATGGACTTAAGATGTCTTGCATAGACTCGGCTAAAATGTTGATATGAATCTTGGACTTGGACTTGGACTTGAGAGTAAGATGAGAATGTGGAAGCTATGCTTGCCCATGATGACTGCTAAGCTTTCACATTTTGGTGATTTTATTCAAATAAAACTATAATTTTACTAAGGTAGATTTTGCATATGTTTAGTCCTTTTTTCCAATGATATGGAGAATTTTTCTAATTCATACACTTTGGTCTTTGGTAAATGATAAACTGCAAAGCTTAAGGGGAATAAAACACCATGGATAAGCACACACGTATGACTATTGATTTTTGTATGTACAGATTCCTTTCGATACCGTTTTGCTATGAAGGGTTAAGTTTTAGGTATTTGTGGCAGTCATTATTTCTAATATGAAAGCAGATTTGAAGTTCAAGATCTTTCAAAATTGTTGTGGTATTTATATATGCAATTTTATGAAACTTTTTGTGGCATATCAAACATATGGTGTTCATAAGTACTTGGACAAAAGAAGCTTCAAAACAACGCCAGGATTTATCAGAAGAAATGGACCTTTAGTCTATTCCAATATACATACAAATAATACGAAGTTTCCATGGATATTCAAAATTTTGAGTCACTTTGATTGAAATCCCCTTGCGGCCAATCTTATTGCAGATGTTGGACCACATAAAAACATATAGAAAAAATAGCTTATCAAAATAATTGAATTCACACTAGCATGTGTCATGCTTTTGTCCCAAATGTACCAAAGGTATTGTAAATTGTAATCCTTCATCAAAGGAAAGCGGATTTGCCACTATAAAAGAACTAATTGTATTCCATTGTAGTCTTAGTTCTTTGATTTTAAAAAACAGGTAATTTTTGTTGCTATTAGGATTTTATCTACCTAACAAATAGATCAACTAAGAGATTTCATTGACTATCTGTTGCATGGAGAAGGGATTTTGATGTGTGTGGGCAATATTCTCTCACAAGCTTTTCAAATAGTAATCCTTGCCTTTGTATCAGCTCCAATGGCTGATCAAGCTCCACAATTTCACCTGTATGAATTGGAATAATTATGATTCAAATGAAATACTGATAAATTAACCTATTTTACATACAAGGCATTCATTTTTTGAAGAATTTAAGTTCAAAAAATTACCTGCATGATATACAGATATAAACATAAAATGAAAGGGATTACCATTGCTGATTACAACAACCATATCACTGTCCATCACAGTAGGTATTCTGTGCGCAATAGTGATCACAGTGCAGCCTGCAAATTCTTCCCTAATTCTTGTTTGGAGTATTGAATCTGTGGAATTATCAATTGATGCTGTTGCCTCATCCAACACTAGGATCTTACTCTGTGTCAGCAATGCATGGCCCAAGCAAAATAATTGTCTCTGCCCAACACTCCAATTGGCCCCATCATCCCCCACTGCTTTTTGTGGATGATTATGAAAAAGAAAAGAATTCATACCTTAACAGAAACTCTTGTCCCTAGATTGTTATTGTCAAAAAACATTAATGATATTGCAGAGCTAAACATAATATAAAAGTTACCTGATGCATGTAGACCATCCTCTTTCTCTCTCACAATGCTTCCAAGGTTATACTTGTCCAAGACCTTAATAAAAGCAGAAAGCAAGCATCACTTTATTAACTATTTTCCATTTGATATGACAATTTGAAATTATACAGTTCCAAACAAATTTTAATGTTGGCAAGTAAATTTCAAAGGATAGTTTAGCAGCATGTAAAGTGCAGTATTGCTGAGCATTTTTTTGTCATTACTACTTGTCCTAATTTGGGACAGGAGACAATGGTGTAAGACAACAGGTGATGAGAGTGATTTGGCTCATTGGATATCAATGATGAGGCTTGTAATTAGAAAAACTTATAATACAATCTTTGTCTTCAATTTCTTTCCTTTTTCTTTTTATTTGAATGGATGAATGCCTATCTATTTCTCACATGTTCAACCATGGGTTGATGTCATTATATTTTGCTGGGTGACAGGTGCCCTTCTATGGTTTGCTTAAAGTAAGAAATCATCATGCTTTACTCGCTTTGATGTTCCAATATCCTAGATCATATGAATTTATTACAATCCTTTGGATGGAGTATTACTTATTGCGAAAGATACAGGTTGTGGAATTATTGCCAACACATACCTCCCTAATTAACAAATTTGAGTGATCAGATAATGGATCCAGGGGAGTATTATTTATTGAGAAAGATACAGGTTGTGGAATTATTGCCAACACATACCTCCCAAATTAACAAATCTGAGTGTTCAGATATTGGATCCAGATTGAAGCGAACACTTCCACGAAAAAGAATTGACTCTTGAGGAATAGTCCCAATGCGTGTCCGTAAATCATGAAGTCGAATCGAGGTAGTATCCAAACCATCAATAAGGATTCTACCACTTGTAGGTTCAACCAAGCGAAAAATAGCACTAATAAGAGTGGTCTTTCCACTTCCTGTTCGACCAATGATGCCAACCTTTTGTGCTCCTTCAAATGTACATGTGATTCCCTGAAGAATAAGAGGGCTGTCCGGTGTACATCTAATCTGCACTCACACGGGATACAATTTACTGCAGACATAGTTGAGGACTAGAGATTTACTAAGACCAACAAATAGAAAAATAGGAAAGCATGAATTTCAGTCATTGTTAGAATATACATATAAATTTACCTTCAAGTCTTGAGATTCCACTTTACCATGGCAGGGCCAATCATTGGGCGGTCTATTAAATTCTATTACTGCTGGCGCTTCAGTAGGAATGTGCATATACTGCTTGATACGTTCTACGGACACAATATAGTTTGCCAATTTGCATTGCATTTGGATACAAAAAACCCATGACCCATTCAATGAGAGAGCATAAGAAAGGGCCATCCCAACAAAACCTGCATTAATTGAAACAGCTAAGATCCTCTCTACATAGATGTTCATGATAACAAATAAATAATTTCCAACAAAAGCACAAACTTAAGTTTCATTTGGCGTACCAGGATTCAAGGTGCCCACTGGTAGTAGAACCATAGCAAGAGCAGAGGAGCAAAGAACAATAGCACTTAATACCTCTAAACACTGAATTAACCATTCATTTGCTGCATGACTGTGGAAAAAAGGGCTTGAATTTTTATCAATAAGGTTGAAGTTCTTCTTCAAAAACTGATCCTGAACCTTGAAAGCTCTGATTGTCATTGCACCTGACATGGACTCACTAAAATGATTTGCTATGGGTGATTTTGTTGTACCACTGAGTCTCATCAATTCTTTAGCTGAAGCAAAATAATATTTCTATTCAAAACAACAAAAATATTCGAGGTTAGTTCTCTGTTAAACGATGTCACGGCCAAATGTCTCTGGCCAATAATTCGGCAGAAAATTCTTCTCAAGAACCTAACTACTGTAAAGTAAGATTCTACCTGAATTTGGATGGTCAAATAAATCATTGGGAGGGCAGCAAACAAAACTGGCCAGATTACAACAGCTACAACACCAATATTGCTGTAGGCATTTATAGTGGAACAAACAGCATGGATGAAGTTGAAGGAGAGATCTACGTCAAGAATACTTAAATCTGAAGAAACCTGGGAAATTTAAAGGACATGAATAAGAGTAGTTTAGTATCTAACATATAGCTTCTGTAAAGTATCTATAAAGAAGAGTCAAAAGTACATAGCGATAGAGGTCAAATGTACTCTGCTCAGGATTCTTCCTGGTGGAGTCGCATCAAGAAATGCCATCGGTACTCGGAATAAAGAATTTATGAGCTTAGAAAAGAAGGATTTTGATGCCTTTAGCCCCAAAATGACTTCAAGGAGTGACCGAAGAAATAAAAAAATTGAAGCCGTGAACCCAACAGCCAAGTAGACTATAATTAACTTTAAAGTGCTGACTTGAGGACTGCGCATCTTAGCAGCCATCCACATATTTCCTAATATCTGCCCACTCAAATAAGCAAAATGAGCGAGACCAATAATAAAAAAATATAAGAAACCTTTGTTCTCTTTCAAATAGTCAATAAATGGTTTCAGACCAGTATCTCAAGTTTCCTTTTCTTCCTGTTTGACAAGTGGCTGCACATTAGGGGCTCTGCATAAATTATTTTTGTCTTTATGGAACTTGACCGTCTGAATTTCACAATCTTCAATGCCAGATTCATCTTTTGAGACTGGCATTATGACTGGCAATTCCTGGGAACTCATGTTGCATCTATTTGCATTCACAAGCTCTTGGAATGTCTCACTTGAGAGAAATAGGTCTTGATATTGCCCACATTGATGAATCTCACCATCCAACATCAACTGTAAAAGATTTATCATTAGGACTGAAGGTAAGGCTGCAGAAATCTCTATCATGGAATGCATATAAATTATATTGAACCAATATTATGTGCCAATCAATATAAAACAGCTTGATGCAATAGCTATAGGCAATAGGCAGTATAAATACAATCAGTCAGACCCTGAATGAGTACACAATCCCATACTGACCCGTATAGAATGAAATGCTGGTAAGAAATCAACTTGGTGTGTTACGAAGACCACTGTCTTTTTTGACAGTGCTTCCTTAATGTAGTCCTGCACATCAAAAACAGAAACTAATAGGACACCAAAGAAATACAAACATAGCTGAAATGTGCTTTACCGAAAAATGGCCCCAGCTACATAGCGTTTTCTAATCCTTTATACTAATGGAAACCACCACAATCAAGAAAGTAGCAGAGCCGATGGACCTTAAGCAAGCTACTGGCAGTATGAGCATCAACAGCACTGAAAGGATCATCCAAAAGATAAATATCAGCATCCTGGTATAAAGCTCGTGCAAGTTGTATCCGCTGTTTCTGATCACCACTGAGAAAGACACCTCGTTCTCCAATTTCAGTCAGATCACCAAAGGGAAGATTCTCCAGGTCTTTTTCTAGGCAGGCCTTTTGGATGACTTTTTGATAATTCTGTATGCACATGGAACGTCCAAATAATATATTGTCTCGCACTGTTCCACTTTGAATCCATGCAGTCTGAGAAACATATGCAAAACTTCCACACACTTGCAACTGCAGAGAGAAGGAATCAGAGCAATGAAAAAAAGAAAAGATACCCACATGGCCCCTAAGCTTTCGTACTTCCCCAAGAATTGCAGCCAAAAGAGTCGATTTCCCAGATCCAACTTTGCCACAAATGGCTACATGTTTTCCATGTTCAACCTCCATATTTATGTTTCTCAATGTGGGTTTTGGTGATCTGGAATCCCAGCTTAGTGTGGCAAATTTGATAAGAATGGAATGCTTAGACCGTTCCAGAGTTCTGCACCCGACATCCGCATCCTCCAATTCGTCAGCTGCAAGAAAGTTGCTGATACGAACCAAAGAGACCTTTACTTTAATGATGACAGCAAGCACATCAGGTATTATTCGAATTGGTTCTTGAACCAGTCTCAAAGTAGCTATGAATGTGAAAAAATTGTTTGGAGTAAGAGGAATTCTAAAAATATAGCAGGTTATAAACGTTGCAGCTGAAACCAACACGGGAGCTGACCAAAACAAAATTGTACTGCAGGCTTTCCGAAACAGAACTGCAGATAGCCATTTGTACTTTACCTTACGCAACTTTTCAATACTATCTTTGAAATGTTCCTCCCATGCATGTAATTTCAGCACCTTCATGTGCATAAGCGCTTCTGTGATAGCCCTTAACCGTTCATCTTGGGCTGACATCAGCCCGGTCTGGAATTTATGCTGTAGCTTTGCTAATGGAATATTAAAAAGCATGGAAAGGATTCTACCTGTCCATGAAAACAAAGCAAGAAAAATCCTAGTGGATGCTTCTCTTTTATTGATGAATTTCAACACAGCAGAAATACAATCCACTGTCCTCAACAAAAACATAATGATCCACCAAATGCGAATGAAAGACATTGCAAAGCATGTACCCTTAATGGTTACTGATAAAGCAAGCATAATCCATGCTAAGCCTTGCACTACAAGCACAAGCCAATTGTGCAGGGGAGTTATAGAATACCCAATTCTTATTTTTTCATACAAAACCCTAAATCCTAATCCCAAATTGGCCAAACCCAAAATGACATTAATCACCAGAATGCATAGTTGTAATGGTGTCCGAAGTCTCGCATGTCTAAGTAAGTTTGAGATTCTGGTCAATTTCACAAGCAAAATGGTCCCAAATACGAGTAAGAACATTGAATGTGCAATTGTGATTAAAACATGTTTGCTGCATGGAGGCAAATAAAGACTGTGTAGGAATTGAGTGTTGAAAGATTTGGGTAAATGACAACTTCCTTGACAATCTGCAGCATGAGTTGGCGGATTTGAGTTCCCACAGAAACTGATCCAGAGGTCTGGGGCAAACAATTCAATACAATTCATGGGAATAATTTAACATTGTAAGAAATCATGATTAATTTCAACTATAACTAACATTTAAATATAGGCTGTCTATATACCATAAGAGCCAGAGCCCATCCAATGTATAGTAAAACGTTGCATTTTTTCTGATATAGCTAAATCACAGACACAAAAATCTGCAAATGCAAGAAACAATTTAATTAGCTCACCTCTAAAAGCTGTCATTTCCATTCGAGGAAACAGGTCCCAATCAATGTGCCTCTCCTTCAAATTTTCTCAAATGAAGTACTATCTCCAATCATGCAATCAGGCAGTGGAAATTGGTGTGTTGCTTTCCTCTGTTCATTACATGAACTTTAAAATTCTATGCTCAATCCTTACAATGTTTCTTAACTTGGAAGCATTCAAACCATTTCCATACAGTAGTCAAACCTTGAAAATTTGCAAATGTACTAAAGGATCTAACTTATAGCCAATTTCTTCAATGAATCATGTTAGACGAAGTAGTTGTCTCTACACACAATACTGCTGAAACTATCAGATGCAGAAAACACAATTTATACCCAAACAGCTGCATCCTGTCACAACAATGTGACAAAGATCTAGATATAAACAGAAATTTCTTCCCAGTCAGATAGGCTATTCCCAAAAGAACTTTCTAATCTCATGCATTAAACCACCACTAAGACCTTTAACATAGCCGGGCAAAAAATTAAAAACAATAAAGAAATGAATGTTCTTTCCTCCTATATCATAGATTACATCCAAAATTCACTACAATCCATTGATTCAAGTTTGAATATGAAGCTTTCAAAATGTGTTTGCCAGTTGCTTCGAAAACCCAATCTGTACAGAAATAAGTAGTACTTTGTTACAATTTCTAATTTGAAAGCATCCATAACTATTTGCAAGGTGAAAATAAGGAACTGGGCAAAGCAAATTTGTGTAATATGGAATTTCCTGCAAGCAACTAACTTCCAACAAATTCAAATATCTGATAACAAAAAGGAATATATGTCATTATAGAATTCTGTGCAGGGTGAGCAATCTTTAATTTGTTATTTGAAGTTGTTAACATTTTTTGTGTCAAAGATTTCATGCACAGAAATTTCTAAAACGGTATGATAGAAGATGATTTGGCAGACACTTTATATAATATTAAATTCAAATTTCCACTCAATGGTAGACAACAGAGGCGGGGGCGAAAAGGTATTTCCAATTAAGTGAAAAATAAAAATAAATACAATTCCACCGGAAAGAGAAGCCCGTCCCCAAAAAAAGACTGAAGAGCATACTTCAACAAAGATTTGTTTCAAGTTACAATATGAGACGGCAATAAAAGCTTGTGCTGTTATCAGCCATTGTCTTTCAGTAAGGAAGCCAGATTTTTCTTGAAAAAGCATATCATATGAAATGCATGGTACATGTTAAGCACATTTATACAGCAAGCTCCACAGAGCTGATTGCATTTACTGGATGTATTGGACGACATCTACTTTTGCTTGGAGGTTGTTATGTCTTTAAGATTTTTGGTTGGAAACATTTACTTCAACCAGCTGAATTTCAGCAATCTCACTTTCTGAACTTTGAAAGCATGCTCTTCATCGGCAGGAAAATCGGTGGACTTTTATCCCAACAGCTAGAAATACATCTGCACCGCATTTTTGCCCTTTTCCCATTTTGTAACAAATTGATTGTCATCCAAGTCGAATCTTGTATATCTGTAAAGATTTTTGTGCTGAAACTATTAAATTGTTTATGCTTCTGACCTCATATTTCTTGTTTAGTGCAGAATCTGATATATTTTTTGAACTGTCGGCCATTCTCTGCACTAGCAGACGTAAATTGCACTGTTTTTCCGCTCCATGTGGAAAGATTTGTAATTGTAAGGAAGTTCTGAAAACTTTCCGTGTGCCAAATTTGGAAGGCAGAGGTAATACACGTCTAATAACACGCCTGTACTCCAATTTAAACGTGGGGATCTATGCAATTGCAACCAATTGCAACCGTCCAATGTTTTTTTTTATATATACGTTACAGAGAAGGTTTGAATTCAAAAAGTTATCATTAATATTTCCTTCCCACCTTAAGATTGGTAGCCTTCACCTTGACACACAACGAATTATTCAGCCTACTTTACTAGAATAGGTAAAAATGTGTAACAAAAGCACCACCACTAGGTTTTTGTCTACTAGTGAGTCGGGCCAGTTATTAAGAAGATTTAAGGGTTTTATTCTTATTATATTTTTTATGTATAAAAAACTGGCTACAACCACAGTATTTTTTAAGAATTTTATGTGTAATATAAAATATAAATAAAATAAAAGTATAATAAATTATAATATTTTAATTTAGAAGAGTTAGGTTAAGTGTAGGTTGAAAGCCAGTAGAAAGTTAATAATAAGTAAAATGTAAGTGTTAGCAACGTAGCACGAAGTAACTTTTTTTTTTAGAAAGTTAATAATAAGTAAAATGTGAGTGTTAGTTTGAAGTAAATTTTATTTTTATTTTTTTAAATTATTGGAGAAATTTAAAGAATAAAATATTATTTTAAGAAAAGTTTAGGTAGTGTAAGTTAAAATTTAGAATTATAATTGATCTGAAATTTAGAATTTTGAAATAATAATTATTATAGAAGAGTGTAATTAACAAATAATAGAGTATAAACAAATTAAAATACAAAGAGTATACAATTAAAATAATATAATGATTTTATTGTTTAAAAAACAGAGTATAATGCAAGCAATTTTTGAAAAGAGATGTGAGGTTATAACATTGCATTTATTACTCATGTTTTTTACAGTCAACGATACATCTCTCTATACAAGAATTGGTGTGATAGAATCTACTCTATTGAATATGAAGGTCATCCATATGGAAATGTGGTGGTTCACCTTTCCTAAGCTAGAAGGTCGCCGAAGATATATATAAAAAAAAAGAATTACTATTTTTAGTAATTATTTCGTTTTGCATTTTCTATGACCTTTGAAATGGTTTTTCCACAAATATGTCAACAACTTTATCTATGATAGATTTGCTTGCATAAATTGTTGTTCTCTCTTTAATCTTTTTGACAATTCTTAATGGATCAAAACAGAGTCCCAACCACAAAGTTATGCCCCAACAGATGTAGATAGGATAAAAAAAAATAGATTTTTGGGCATTATCAACCATAAAACAATTCTTTAAAAAGGTTACATGCCTAGATCATTCACCCCTTCTTGAAAAGCAATGGTTCCCATTGCATCAACTTTCAGAATTAGGTGTAGAAATTGTTTCTTAATCTCATTTTTTGTGAGTCATTTCCCTTGGTGATCAAGTTGTCCTACCTCCAATCTATACATCTAGATGGACTGCCTTGTAGTGGTCCTGATCCATGTGTCAATATCTAATCATCCTCCACTAGTGCTAAGCTATCTAAATTGAGTTCTTCAATGTCCATTTTTTTTGTAACTACAAAAGTATCTAACAAAAGTGGATGATAGGGCCTAAGAAGTTCAACATTGAAGATTGGATGCAAACCAAGATAAAATGGAAGATTCAATTCAAAAGTATTTTCTTCCAACTTCTTGGTGATGGTGTGTAGTCCATAGTCAAGCGTTATAATATTCCTATGTAATATTGCAAGTCTTTCTTTCTAAAGACGTAACCATACCTTATCTCCAACCTTGAATTGATGCAGGACCCAATGTTGGTCTTGTCATTGCTTGTATTTTTTATTTGTCTTTTCCAAGCGGTCATGGACCTTTTTTTGGATGTGTTGAATCTACTCCACAAACCATGTTGTCCTTTTTGCTTCTTTTTATCCATAAGGTGAGTACTCCATGGGTTGCACAAGGAGAGCTACATCAATGGGTGCCAAAGGGTTGGAACCCAAAACAAACATGTAAGGGGCTATGCTTGGTAGAGCTATGTAGAGCTCACTTGTACCCATGCTAAATATAGGAGAGGCTCTCATTCCATGTGCATGGATGATCATAATTATATTCAAAGAGATGTACAATAAATTGATTCATAACTTTTGTTAGGCCATCATTTTGAGGATGGAAGGCTATAGACATGGTCAACTTGGTGTTCATCATGGTCCATATGGTGGATCAAAAATGCTCAAAATTTTGTTATCCTTGACTAATACAATGGACTAGCCAAAGTTGATCCACATGACTAAAATAAATCTTGGTAATACTCTTGATTGAAATGGATTTCTTACAAGGAATGATGATAGTCATTTTTAAAAAATTACTAACTACTATAAAACACAATTATTACCATGCTTAGATGTGGGTAAACCTGAGGAAATCCATCGAGATCAATTCCCAAGGCTTACATAGCATTGGAAACGGTGTGTACAGTCCAAACTTCTTGTTGGTTGGTTTTGGAACAATGAAAGGGGTGCATGACTTGACATACCTCTCAACATTGTTCCTCATCTTATGCCAATAGAAGTATTTTTGAAGTATTGGCAATGTTTTTTCCAATCCAAAGTGATTTGCTACTTGCTACATGTTTACCCATACAAATAGCTCTATATGAATTTGTAAAAATTAAAACCTACTTCATACAAGGTAGACCAATTGGAAGTATCATGCCCACATGAATCAAGAATAGTGGTGAGTACTATGATTGGAGGTCAATTTAAACAATCTACTACTGAATGCACACTCCATTTATTATGCTTGATGATCAAATAAAACTATTATAGATATGTGACCCATTTTTTATGTCTTTTATTCCTTAGCATACTCTATCTCTTAATGAACTCTAATGGTCTACACTTTATGTGGATGATGGTTTCTTTGCCCAAGATGTAGTGCTCCCACTATTTGCATGTTTAGACAATGTCCTCGAGCTCTTTGTCATGTGCGAGGTATTTTCAAAGTGCTTCATTGAATGCTTCACTATGATAGAAAATTTGATGTCCATGTGTGAGAACAACTCGTAATGCATACTCTGATGCATCAACCATTACCTCAAAAGGTTGATGTAGATCAGGTAGGCAAAATGTAAGAATTGAAGATAATTGGTTCGTCAACCTCTCAAATACCCTCTATTGTATGTCTTCCAAATGGAACTTCAATATAGGGGTCCTTCAATCACTTGGTTTAGTGACCAAGCAATGTGTGAGAACCCCAATATGATCTTTGATAGAAATTGGTAAGACCAAAAAAGTTGCAAAGCTTTGTTAGAGTATTTGGGGTAGGCCAATCTCTAGTTACCTAAATCATCTCAAGATCAACATGGACTCCCTCTTTATCAACAATATATCCAAGGTACTAAATATTCATAATGCCAATTGATCACTTATCCAAATTAACATATAGCTTGTGTCTTCAAAGAATATGAATTACCTATTGAGTGTGTTGCAAATGTTTCTCCCATGTCTTGCTCTAGATGAGAATGACATCTAAGTAGACAACCATAAATGAGATAGTATAGGGACACAAGATGTCATCCATCATCCTCATGAATGTGGTAGCTACATTGATAAATCCAAAAGGCATAACCAACCACTCAAATAAATCCTCCTTGGATTTGAATATAGTATTCCACACATTAGTGGGATCTATGGGTATCTGATGATAGCTAGATTTGAGATCAATTTTGGTGAACTTTGCACCACAAAGTTGTTCTAGCAATTCATCTATCTAAGGGAGTGGATAGTGGTTCTTCAGAGTAATTTTATTCAAGCCTTTTTAGTCAATATAAAGTCTTAATGTTCCATATTTCTTTGGAACCAAGATAACTAGACCGCCACATGGTAAAGCACTTGTTTGATGTGTCCTTTTGAATCTATTCTTGGATCTGCCTCTTGATTTCATCATTTTTGAGGACCAATATGCAATAAATAGATGCATTAAGGAAAGGAGAACTAGGAACTAAATCAATAGAGTGCTTTACCTCATAATGAAATAAAACTTCGATTGGTGACTTGAATAAGTCATCATATTTTGCTATAATTTGGTCCATCTTCTTTTACTATGTAGTGCTTGCAATTGATGTAGTGATGGTCCTCCTTGTACATTATGTCTTGATCATCAATAGAATGGATTTTATTATTTTGGTTATCGTCTTTGTGCATTGTTTAGAACTAATTAAGTAGATAAATGTAGGAAGATATGTCTATAGGATCCTATAACATTGATATTTGACAATGATAATGACACTTCAGGGCCTAGAATCATACACCATGCTTATTCCACATAAATGAATAGCCCAAAATAACATCATAAACATCCAAGGGCACAACATCGTGCAAAAATTCATCTTTGAAGGGCTTGATGACATAAGAGATGAGACATTGTTGAGTGATACGAATGTCTCTCCCCTGTTGTAACCATCCAACATTATATGGTTGTTGGTGTGGTGTGACAGAAAGATTTAAGTCCTTTATCATCTAAGCAAAAATTGGATTTTTTTGGCTCCCACTATCAATAATGAAATGTAGTAGCTTATCCTTGACCCACATTTCTGAGTGAGATAGGCACTTCTCTTGCAACTCCTCTTGTGTAGCATGTATGGTGGAAATGGTTACATTTGGTTTGGATTCCATGATTTGCTTTCCTCTGTCCTTAGTTTATGGATGTGGATGTAATGGTGTGTGGATATAGAGGGTTGTAACTCAACAAACAATGACAAAAATTTTCAACACTCCTCCCTTGAATATCAGTTTCTCTTATGATAGCCACACCATTTTCCACTCTTTTCCTTTGAGGGATTCATTTCTTGGGGGTGTTTTTTCTGCTTTCAATTCTAATTTTTGAGTTGACCCCTTTTATCCTAGTTCTTTGGATTTACTCTTGCCTTTCTTTTGTTAATACTTAGTGTTCTAGCTTTTGTTTTGCCCCTCCTTTCCTATTTTTTTTTGTGCTTCTACTCTAATTTGATAACAAGTTTATATACCTATTCCAATGTCTTAAATTCAAAGAGGTCCATGTCATCTTGAATGTACCATTGTAGACCATTGTAGTTCTTGAGAATTCAATACCTTTTGATATCTTGAAAACCTAACTTTGCTACCATTGAGTGGAAAACATTGAAAGGAAGTTAGACTAATGTAGAACAAATTTCTACTTAATATTTAGAGGAAAGTAGTGGAAAAATAGACCTGGACTTTTAATTAAACAAGCAAAATCATATAAACCTAGCATAGGAAGCAATATATACCATGGGAAACCCTTTTAGGAAAAACCTATCAATCAATGAGCACTCAAAAATTGTATTATATAGTAATTAGCAATCTACTTGTTACAATATAATTCCCATACAAGTATCCACTTCTTCATTCCTATTTATCAACAAAGTTGGAAAAAGACCTACAATAACACAATAGAAAATAGACATGTTGTATTGTAATTGTCTTCTGATGCATAGTGCTAGAAATAGACCTGCAGTACTACAATGCACAATGCTAAAAATAAGCCTATAGTATTGCAATTGTCCTAGAATGCAGAGTGCTAGAAATAGATCTATAGTCCTACATTACACATTGCTAGCAATAGACCTATAGTGCACAATGCTAGAAATAAACCGATAGTCTTGCAGTGCATAGTGCTGGAAATAGAACAATAGTATTATAGTACACAATATCAAAAATAGACCTATAATCTTACAATGCACAGTGCTAGAAATAGACCTGCAACATTGCAACTATTTTGCAGTAAAACCATGTTCTAATTCACCAATTTTTCTTCCTTATATATACTCTTAACATAAGACATGAGACAATTAATGTTTGAAATGTGTATGAAACATATTCTCAATATTCTCCCACTTGTCATATACCTTACAAGAGAAAAATAGAAACACCATCAAAAGAGTGAACTAATTGGTAAGGGAAAAAATCCTCATTCCCTTGTAGCACCATCTAAACTTCTTAGTGCTCATAGGATTTGTTAGAAAATCTACAACATTAACTAAAGTATCCACATTTTCACGCATAACCTTCCTATTCTCCACCATGTCATGAAAAATGATACTACACATCAATGTGTTTTGTTCATGCATGAAATATAGGGTTCTTTTCCAAGGTGATAGCACTCTAAATATCATAGTTAATTTTAAATACTCCCTAACTTACCCCAACATCTAAGAATTATTTTTAAATCCAAACTACCTCCTTACTAGCATGATTAGCTACCATATACTATGCTTGTATAATAGATAAAGCGACTACAACCTATCACTTGCTCATCCAACTAATTGCACCACCAAATAAGCTAAACATATAGCCACTGATTGACCTCCTATTATCAACATCCCTGGCCCAATATGAGTCCACAAATACTTGTATGTATAGCTACTTATGAAATTTATTGCTTGTCAAGGATCATTGATAACAAATAAAGTAATCAGAAGTACCTTGAAGATATATAGAAATCCTCTAAATTTTTCCTAGTGATCCTTTCCAATATTTTCCATAAGACATCTCAAGATTTCCACTGCTTGGGCAATGTCTAGTCTGGTGTATACCATAGCATACATGAGGCTCCCAACCACACTAGCATAGGGTACATGACTCATGTCCTCCATTTCTCTAGGTGTAGAAGAACACAACTCAACAAAAAAATTGTTCCCACAAAAATAGGGACACTAACTAGTTTGCAATTCTTCATGTTAAAATGTTGTAAGACAAAGTCAACATACTTTATTTGACATAACCAATTTTTTTTTTGGCTTTATCTCTTCTAATATCCATTCCTATGATAAGCTTAGTACCTCTTAAATCCTTCATTTCAAATTTGTTAGGATCTCATCCTAACCCTTAATGTAATAACTTCCTTGATGTAATAATTCCTAGTGAACGTGGGTAGTACCCATGATTAATATTTTGTAATGTTCTAAGTTTTAGCTTAGGTAGTGCCTATGACAAATGGCACCCTTTTTTATGTAACACATGGTAGATAGGTGGCATTGTGCATGTAATTCGTGTGGCATTGTGCATGTAATTCGAGTGGCATTGTGCATGTAATTCGGGTGGCATTGTGCATGTAATTCAAAGTGGCACTATGCATGTAATTCGGGTGGCATTATGCATGTAATCCAGGTGGCATTTTGCATGTAAGCCAACCTTGGAAGGAAACTCCTTAAATACCCGAAAGGGCACCAATGTAACCATCTTTTTGCAAAATTAATGAAGTATTGAAGGAGGTTGCCCCCTCGAAGAGGCCTGCGATTCAATTCTATTGTGAGATTGTTCTTTATGCAAATTTTTGTTATATTAATGTGATGTTTATGTGAGTTATTCCCAAGCAATTGTGTGAGAGTGTGTTATTTGAGTTTATTTTATAGCAGGATCTTAACAAGTGGTATCAGAGCGCTTTCCAGTGGCCAAGTTCTCACGCAATCGCAACGATTCTTGCCATCCAATCCGCCTGTTAGGTATAAATTCCGTGTGTTTTTTCCATTCCGTTTTTCCTTATTAAAAAAATCCAAAAAAAAATACAATGTGTTTTTTTCAGACCAAAAACAAAAAAATATATTATTAGTTGAGTAGGTAGAAACCCTGTACCGGGGGTTTTAAAATATCGCGAAGGATCTGTCGTTATTGGCTAAGCTAGATAGCCCATAAAGCGTCTAGTGAAGTGAGGGGCGATCATGCTCCAATACCCAGGCCTCAGATAGAACTCACGCACGGACTTGAGCTCCCACATATCTTCGGGTATATCGGGAGACCATCTAGGATTAAACAAACTTTTAGCCATTAGGAAGCTCTTCGGCCTTGTATTACTCATAGTCTACGGGACACAGCATCCTGGACGATTACCCTCCCGTATTGTCAGAGAGGTAGGTAGTGTGCTCAAGGGTATGTGTGGAATCCTCCTTGAGTAGTGGCCTAAAATATTGGTCCGAGCACTATTGTTCGTCACTGTCGGTATATTAGAGGGCCTATGGGTGGTACATACTCCTATACTTAGCATTCCCTGGTTCTGTTAAAACTGCAACTTGTAAAAAATGCAAAAATAAAAATCAAAATAAGAATCCAAACACCCCCGTTCGTAAACCTGCATTTCAAAAGTGAGCATATGAGAAAGGAGTCCTCTACCAAAAAAAATAACAAAATGGACATGCATTCGGGATAAGCCATGAGGGTGACACTTAAGTTGAAAGTCTGGAGAGTAACAGTCAAATTTACAGCAAGCGATCCACAATCAAGTCGATCAGAGTCGGAGAGGTCGACACGCTTAGGGCAGAATTCACGATCTTTAGAGTCGAACGAATCGTCATATCGACCACCCGCAAAATACAGAGAATCTTGAGTGTGAAACACGGCCGCTTTAGATAGTTCTCTAGTACCCAAATTTTGCTCGAGAGCTCGGAATCGGAATCAGTAAACACCGTTAGACTCAGCAAAACAGGAGATAAAAAAAAAAAGTCTGGGGTGCCAAAAAGTAGTGTTAAGAGATATAGCTCATTGTGACCACCTCCTCCTGCTGATCATTTTGATATATAGCACCCAAGCACTTTTTTGGGCACTTACTAAAAATAGTAAGTCAAAAAAAATTCAATTCTATTTTTAGTAACTAGTCACAAAAGGTCAAAAAATGGCCTAGGGTACTCGTGGACACCAAAAAGAACTAGAACACTTGGATTCCCTAACAAAAGCCATTGAGAACTTGAACTCGGCTTTTCACTCCATAAGGGAAGAAGTCCAAGGTCTTCGCCTAGAGCATGAGGCCACTAGCAATCGCTTAGAAGAAGCATTGATCGAAGTGGACAACAAACTGAGAAGAGAACCACCCAAATCAGAATACCAAGATGAGATTTCTACAAGGAATCGTGACCATGATACACCCTTCAGAATGCCCAAGTTGGACTTTCCCAAATTCAATGGGAAGGATGTTGATGGGTGGCTATGTCGGGTTGACCAATTCTTTCGACTTCATAATGTACCAGTATTTCATCAAGTCCAGATGGCTTCCTTTAACTTGGAATCTGAGGCTCTACACTGGTTTCAATGGTTGCGTCTTACCTACCCAAATCTCTCTTGGGAGGATTTTGAATCCCAAATACTCACTCGATTTGGTCCTAGTGAGTTTGAGGACTTCACAGAGCCTTATCCAAACTACAACAAACGAGGTCGGCTCGAGAGTACCAAGATCAATTTGAAAAATTGGCCAATCGAACAAGAGGATTGAGTGAAGGGTTCTTCCAGAGTTGTTATATCAGTGGGTTGAATATGGAACTCCAAGCAGAAGTCAAAATGTTGAAACCACGAACTATGATGGAAGCTATCAGTTTGGCCCGTCTGGCCGAATCTAAACTCTCTGCCCAAAGATGCCCATCAAAGTTTTCTCAAGATAGACCTTCATTTCCCCCGAGAGCCCAACACCCAAATGATAATAAACCTGCTGCACCCAAGCACCTCACCACCGAAGAGATGGATGCACGTCGTGCCCAAGGATTATGCTACAATTGTGATGAAAAGTTTTTCAAGGGGCATAAGTGTGCACACAAAAAATTGTTCTTGATAGATGTTGGAGAACCTGATACCGTTTACGAGAGTGATGAGGATGAGGACCCTCCAGAAACACCTCCTCCACAAGAAGAAGGGAAACAGGAACCTGAGACATCAATTACAATCCATGCCCTTGCAGCATTACTACTCCTCAAACCATGAAGGTTACAAGGATGTTTCAAGGGCCAACGTCTTTCCATCCTTTTGGATTCGAGAAGCACGCACAACTTCATTGACCCTAGAGTTGCTCAACGGGCAAATTGCTATATCCACAATTGTAATTCCTTTGAGGTCATGGTAGCCAATGGGGGAACCTTATCTTGTAAAGGAAAGTGTCATAATGTTAAAATCAAGATAGGGGACTATGAACTCAAGCAGGACATGTTTGCCCTCCATTTTGGTGGATGTGATATTGTTTTGGGATGCCAATGGTTGAGTACGTTGGGCACTATCAGTTGAAACTTTGCTAAACTTTGGATGCAATTCTTCCAGAACGGACAAACACACATCATCAAGGGCTCCCCGATAGGAACACCTCAAATTATCGAGCTCAAATGGCATGGAGAAATTGCTAAAGAAATCATCACGTGGGGTCATTGCACAACTATTCTCCATCCAGCCATCCACATCTCCAATGGGTGAAATCCCACAAGACATGCAACAGATTCTCCACAAACATGAGGCCATATTTTCAGAACCCATCACACGACCACTGCATCGCTCTCACGACCATGCCATTCCATTATTGCCGGATAGTACACCTCCCAATATCAGACCACCTTATGAGCGACTCAAGCGCACCTTATTTTGGAAAGGTAGGAAACAGGACATTCACTCTTTTGTGGCAGACTGCGACACAGGTCAAAGGATGAAAAGAGAAACAGTGCACTCTTCGGGCACTCTTCCACCCTTGTCGATACCGGATCAGGTGTGGACTGACATCTCTATGGATTTCATAGAAGGGCTACCTAAATCTGGAGACAAGTCTGTTATTTTTGTGGTAGTGGACCGCCTTTCAAAGTATGCTCACTTTTGTGCCCTAACCCATCCTTACACAACATTCACTATTGCCCAAATTTTCCTTGACTCCATATTTCGCCTTCATGGCATGCCAACCTCCAATGTATCTGATCGTGATCCCAGCCTTACTAGCAATTTTTGGCAAGAGTTGTTTAAGTTGCAGGGGACTCAGCTCACAATGAGTTTAGCCTACTATCCACAAACGTATGGTCAAACAGAGGTTGTTAATAACTGCTTGGAAACCTACCTTCGCTGCTTGCTTCCGATCATCCTACTCATTGGGCAAAATGGCTTTCTTTTGCCGAATGGTGGTACAACACTTCCAATCATACCGCCACCAGAGGCAGAGTACGGGCACCCTCCACTCACGCCTCCCTCCTACATTTCGGGTAGCTCCAAGGTACAGGTCCCATCAACACTTCCCGAATTGGATGAAGAAGGCTCCATCTTACTTGCACCAAAGCAGCTGTTGTATCGTCGAACTCGCAACCGTACCATCACAGAGGTCCTGGTTCAGTGGCGTGGACTTCAACCTGAGGATGCTACATGGGAGTCCCTCCATCAACTCCAGCAACAGTTTCCTCATTTTGATCTTTGAGGACAAAGCTTCTTCAAGGAGAAGGGCATGTTAGGATCTCATCCTAACCCTTAATGTAATAACTTCCTTGATGTAATAATTCCTAGTGAACATGGGTAGTACCCATGATTAATATTTTGTAATGTTCTAAGTTTTAGCTTAGGTAGTGCCTATGACAAATGGCACCCTTTTTTATGTAACACATGGTAGATAGGTGGCATTGTGCATGTAACTCGTGTGGCATTGTGCATGTAATTCGAGTGGCATTGTGCATGTAATTCGGGTGGCATTGTGCATGTAATTCAAAGTGGCACTATGCATGTAATTCGGGTGGCATTATGCATGTAATCCAGGTGGCATTTTGCATGTAAGCCAACCTTGGAAGGAAACTCCTTAAATACCCGAAAGGGCACCAATGTAACCATCTTTTTGCAAAATTAATGAAGTATTGAAGGAGGTTGCCCCCTCGAAGAGGCCTGCGATTCAGTTCTATTGTGAGATTGTTCTTTATGCAAATTTCTGTTATATTAATGTGATGTTTATGTGAGTTATTCCCAAGCAATTGTGTGAGAGTGTGTTATTTGAGTTTATTTTATAGCAGGATCTTAACAAAATTATAGTGAAAGCTGAGATTTCCATACCTTAATGATATCTCATTGTTACCAATTAGTTGTATGTCATCCACATAAAAAATGATAACAATAAAATGACCATCCTTCTGATTATAATAAACACAGTGATCTAATTTATATCTAACAAATTATAACAACCTTCCTTGGTAGGACTTATTCTTGACAATTAATTATGTAATTGATGTATGGATATTTAATGCATAGTCTTATTTCATGCTACTAATGAGTAGTTGCACTTTAAGCTTTGATTCTATTCTTGGAATATGGTACATTGATGTATTTGTGGTTGTAGTACCAGGTGCTCTCACCAATGGATTAATATGGATAACCACATAAGTTGAGAGAAATTTTAAAAAATTATGGTGAAGACTTGTTCATCGATAGCTCAGGGTAACAAAATACCCTTCATATAGAGATACATTACATTTGTGCTTGTTGTATCTTCACACCATTGGGCTGGGAAGTTGCTTATGCAATGAGTCTCCTTAATAGGTTGGTTATAGAAATAGACTATCTTAAAATAGCCACCTACTTAAGGATAAAATATGTTTGGCTTTTGCACATATGCTTATGTGTGGTAAAAAAAGAATATTGGATTAAATCAATAGAGTATTAATAGGATAACAATATTAATACTTGAAAATATTAGTATCATTGTTAATAATTAATATTAACAATTGATATTAATTGATACCTTATTGTTAGAAATAATAATATTAGAATGAAGATAATGGTTTAATTCCTATAGTTGCTTAGAATGCTTTATTTCCTTATAATTGCTTTGTTGATATATTAAGGAAATCATGTGATGGTTTGAAAAAGTATTAATATTGCATAGTTTTAGAATTATTAAAGAAACTATTATTATTTCTCAAACATTCTTTAATTAACTTGCATAGTATTTTTGAGCATTTCTCTCAATGTTCGATAAATAATTTTATGAGCTAAAGGTGGCTAGCTTGAAGGTCTTCATCATGAATGAATGTATGATTCTTGATAAAACCACCCACTCTCCCTCGTCAGCTATTTGAGGATAGTTTTGGATGGGTTTTGGGGACCTTTGGGAGAAAGAGGAAGACATTCAAGGAGTTGAGGGAAGAAGCATGAAAAAATGAATCAAGGATTCCATTGAATCTAGCTTTGAGAGCCACTCTATTTGCTTGATGGGTTTAGAAGCATTGTTTAGTATCTTAATCTCTACTATAGTGTTTAGTATTTGTGTTACTTGCTCCTTTCTCTTTGTAAAACATTTTGTTGTGCTTATACATTCTTCCTTTGCACTTGATCTTTTGGAGTCTATATTTTATTACTTTTTGAATGATCCCTTATCTTTGTTGGTTCTGGTTTGGTGAGTCATTGGCCTATGCTCAATGGATGCCTTGTTGCATTGTAGTGAATTCCAATACTAGTGTCTTTGCATTTAGAGCACTTATTTGTGCATAGTTCTAGCTTGGTTTCTATATGAACACTCTTTTGCACATTATTAGTTTGGTTGATGTTGCTTTGTGAGTGCTCTTGTACACATTGTTAGTTCAGGTTCTTTTTTCTTTGTGAGAACTCTTATGCATGTTGTTAGTTTGGTTGTTGTTGCTATGTTAGCGCCCTTGCATATAATTCTAAATTGTTGTTGTTACCAAGTGGTACCTCTCTTGCATGTGTTTGATTGGAGGATGTGTTTCCTTGGCTAAAGAACTTTGTATGAGTAGATAATGTCTTCCCTTTTTTAGATGGCCTCTATTTTGGTAGTGGTCATGTAACCGAGGCAGATTATTGATTGTCAAATGTGCACATCCACCTTATTCTTTAATCTGATGTGTTTGATGTCGATCACTATTTTCCAAACACTTTCTTAGCTCTATTATATTTGTTTATGCTATTCTTTAGATCATTTTTTATAATGCTAATTGAGTACTTTAGATTGAAGTCATTTTGGTATGCATTTTTGAAGAGTTGGGTATGTTGTTTGGTTGGCTTATGCTCATGTTTTGATCCTTTGTGTTACACTGCCAAAACCTTGGTAGGAGCTTTATTATTTTTGTTTAATTAAGTATAAGGAACTTAGGGTTATGTTAATTGAATAAAAGAAAGAATATATGGGTCAAAAGAAAACATCTCATATGGGAAATTACAATATGAAAGATAACAATGTCTTTTGTTAGAATTTTACTTATGAAGTTGTTAGATTAAAGTAAGATAACTCTTTTATATTGATATTTCTTCTTATGGGAATATTAGAGAAGAAAAGCTTTGATCTATTATGTTGATGTTTGAAATTTGGGAAAGGTATTGGGTTAGAAGTAAAATGTTATAATGTTTCTTCAAGACTTGAGTAGGTAGGAAAATCATTATAGAGAGAAGTATGGGATTCTCTTATCGATCATCTTTTAAAATGTATTGTGCATGTTTGGCTTGCAATTACATAAAGCACATAGAGTAAAGAAGTATGGAATCTTATCTTGTTTGTTTTTATTTAAGAAAAAATATATATGGTGTATGGTTGCTTGCAAATGCATAAAACATGTTAAGTTGCATTGCATAATGAGTTGTCCTAATACCTAAGTGTTCCTCAAATGTGGGTAATTCTTGGTATGAGGAGGATCATGGAAATAATATGGTGCAAAGATCACGTAGGTGGAATGACTTTGATATGCTTTGGAATGAAAAGTGGATATGTAAATGAGAAATGACTTTGTATGGCTTAGATGAAAACTTCCAATGATTTTTAGTGAAATGATAGTTTTGTAAAATGAAGATAGTTTGATTTTGAAATAATAAGCAAAGGAGGTTTTGGTTTATGGTAGTAATCATGCCAAATGTTCTTATTTTTTTGTTTAATTAAAAAACATAATCTTGTTAACTATTTTTCAATGGGATATTTTATCCAAGTCAAAATTAATAACATTTATGAATGTTTTATTTGTATTATTTTCCATAGATTTATTATAGCATTTGGAGCAATATAAATTTGGTTTGGTAGCTTTATGTTGAAGCTTATGATCATTGATAATGTGAGGTGTCATCTATTCTTTTTCCAAGTTTGAGATGGTGCTATAGTATAAGCTTGTTAATCTTTAATTGAAGCATTTGATTTTTGAGAGAGTTATTATATTTTGTTAATTGCTATCATGAGTTTTAAAAAGGGGTTCTTGGGATGGATCTAGAACTTCTTTTAGTACTTGTATCAAAGAAATTACCCAATAGCTAGATTCTTGTGATTTGATATAGTATAAATGATGAGGATCGAGTGTTCCATAACCAAGGAGTTATTAGAATCATTCACAAGACAATAGTGGTGGTCCCTTGAACGTGTAGGCTTAGGTGACCATGTTCATTGCTAAATGAGAGGTAATGTCCTTAGTTAGCATGTGAAGGTGTGGTAACTAAGCACCAAGGATTTACACTTTATTAACATGCCTAGATGAACTTAGGTTAAGGTTATGGAATAGGCATCCCCCTTTAAGTGTTATTGGCCTTAAAGGATAATTCCTACACTATGGTCATATTGTCCTATATCGATGAGGGTATAGGAAAGGTGGGGGACCACTTTGATATCCTTCTAAACAAGGAGGTTTAGCAAGGTGAACCCTAGAGACTATGGTATGTTGACCACTCCTATCCACTGAGTTTCATATATAGCAACATTGAATCCAAATGTGGTGAAGCCTTGAACGCTAAAGAAAAATACATTGGGACTCTTGAGAACCTTACTTGTGTTTAAAAAATCTCTCCTTGGGTTGAGTTTATGGGTTGTTATTTACTCCTATGCCATGCAGGGAAAGCTAAGTGGCAGTTCTGAGTTGTCATGCGTCGAGGTCTGACTTTTTACTGGTCAAACCTGGCATTCGTCCCACCCAGAAGTGAGTGCTAGTAATCGTCCCTGGGTGAAACGAGTACAAATTTGTACTCGTCCCTGGGTGAAACGAGTACCAGTTCGCACTCATCCCTGGGTGGAGCGAATAAGAAGCAGAGTGTCTAAAAGGTGCTAAATTGATTTTTGACTTGTAAAATTGTTGTGTGAGTGGTTAGAACCATTGTTTTAACCTTTGGGGCTACCTTGGGGGTTGTGTGTGTTAGTGTGATCAGTGCTTGTTGTCACGTAATCAAATTGGTGATGTTTTGGTGTCTACAGTAGGAGATTGTTTAAGACCATAAATAGATTTATTTAACTTGCAAACTAAGTTTTTCTTACCCTTTTCCACATGTGTTTTTAGTTGTTTCATGTATATCTCTTCCTATAAGTCTCCATGCAAGAAAGTTGTCTTTACATCATTTGCTCAACCTCAAGATTAAATGCAATTGTAATAGATAAAAGGAATCTAATAGATATAATATTTACAACTAGATAATATATCTCACCAAAATCTATTCCCTCCACTTGGTAATATCCCTTAGCAACTATCCTTGCTTTATACATATCTACCTTACCCGTAGAACTAAATTTCTTCTTGAAAACCCATTTGTATCCAATAGGTTTCATTTCCTTAAGAAATTGAACTAGGTTCCATGTGCTATTATTATTTAGAGCTCCCATATCCTCATCCATGGCCATATTCCAAGACTCATTATCATTCATCTCCATTACCTCCTTCATAGTTCTAGGCTCATCAATGTTAGTAGATAAAGCAAAAATACAATTTAAACTAGGTGGGCTATACCTATTTGGTTGCTTTCAGGTCATGTGGACCTCCTAACCCAATGGGATTTATGTTGAGGATATTTATCCTCATCTGAATCATTGTGACTATCTAAAATATACTCTTCATTAGGTCCATCATGAACATCATGCTCATCATCATGTCTATGTGTAATTTCTTTTCTTTTTTTTAGTTCAAATTGTACAACTTGTTTTGATGTTTTACTTAGTTCCTCCTTATTTAGAGAATTCTTCATCTCCCTAAAGATCACATATCAAATACAAACAACCTTATTTATGACTTGGTTCCAAATCTTGTATCCTCTTATCCCATCATCATAGCAAATGAGAATACATTTCTCTACTTTGTAAGTAATCAAGTTTCTATCTCTTTATCTTAGGCACATGCACATATGTTTCACAACCAAACACTCTAAGGTGTCTCAATGAGGGATTTTTTCCCATCCAAACCCCCATTGGGTATTCATTACTAATAAATGATATAGGAGACCTGCTAATTAGATAACACACTATACTTATTGCTTCAACCCAAAACTTATATTCTAGATCAACACTACTTAGGATACTCCTAGCCCTCTCCATAATTTTCCTATTCATTCTTTCGATAACTCCATTTTTCTAAGGTGTATAAGGAGTTGTCTTACACCACTTAATTTAAATCTCCCTACAAAAACTATAAAATTTATTGCTATAAAAATCTGCTCCATTGTTTGTTCTAAGAGACTTAATCTTTCCTCCTATTTGGTTCTCAACAAGAGCTTTGAACTATTTGAACTCAATAAACACTTAAGATTTTATTCTTAGAAAATAAATCCAAGTCATCCATGAATGGTCATCAATGAAATATGCATAATATAATGATTTATATAATTAAGGTACATAGATTGGACCACATACATCACTATGCACTAAATCAAGTAAACCCATGTATCTATGAGAGCTCAAGTAGAATTTAACTAGTTTCTATTTTCCATTAAGATAATGTTCACAAAACTCAAAATCAAAGGAAACATCATTTATACACTCAACAAGGTTTTTATTCACCAAGGTTTTAAGACCTTTGTCACCAATGTGACCAAGCCTATAATATCACAACATAGTCTTATCTATAGATAAGCTACTATCTAGAACTAATGTACTATTGCATGTAATTGTCTTAGCATCAAGAAAAAATAGCGTCCCATCATATACTCTTTTGGAAAGCATTATTGATTTACAAACCATAGTGACTCCTTTGTTCAATATCACTTGCACACCCAATTCATTCAAGCTACTCACAAAAATAAGGTTTCGTGCCAAACTAGGAATATTCAAGATATTGGTCTTGGTCTTGGTCATACCATTTGAGAGTTGTAAAGAAACTCTCCCTCTACAAAAAACCTTAAGGGATGAGTTGCCCCCCAAGTACACACTCCCACTACTGTTTTATTGGTACTCTATTAAGTACTCTCGATATGGATTCATATGGCATGATGCTCTTGAATCAATCAACAATATTCCATCCCTAATCTGAGTGGAAAAGGTATTCATGAATGCATATCTTGCATCCTCCTAAGAAGACTTGGAATTGAAATCCTCATCAGATTCATGCTTTTCCTCATGCTTCTTCTCCTTACAATATTTCTTCACATGCCCATTCTTCCCATAATTTCAATATTTAACCTTTGTTAGAGTGGGATTCTTGGATCTTCCTTTGAACTTGAATTGGCCAACTTTCTTCTTCTCCTTGTTCCTTTCTTTGGATCTTCCATGAACAACCAACACATCCCTTATGCCTTCCATGGTTTTCCTTTGCATATATTCTAAAATCAAGATAGATATTATCTCCTCCATATTCAACTTGGTACTAGTGGAGTCGATAACTATTACTATGTGTTAGCGTATATTATATTTGCACTATTATTACATTCTTGTTGTAACAGTGCCTATTTCAGCCGCGGGTGGTTTTGTAACCTCCGGGCTTAATAGGGCATATCGTGTCTATTTAATCTGCTGATTAATAAAATACGAGTGTTTTTTTATCTATCATGGCATCAGAGCCAGTAGCGTGAGAAGAGAGGCTGGAGGCGGACGCTGTTTGCTTGGAGAAAAGAAGCGGAAGGACACTGTGCGCTATTTTTTCCCAGCGCGAGTTTTTTTTTTCCTTACGCGATGTGATTTTTTTTAATCACGTCGTCGCGTGATTGCATTTGAAAGAAGGAAAAAAAAAAACCGGCGTGATTTTTTTTCTTCCGCCTCCCCTCCCCCCGTGATTGAATTTAAAAAAAAAAAAATAGCGGAAGGCATCCGCTATCCCCACCCCCCACCCGCGATTATAAAAAAAAAAAAAAAATCGTGGAGGCCGCGCCCCCTCCTCCCCCCTCCCGTGCTGCCCAACGCGCAGCAACGCGCACTGCGCAGCGCTACGACAACACCACTGTGAAGCATGTAACACGTAGCAGCACCACTACGCAAACACGCGATGGCACACTATGCAGTCGCTGCGGAGTCCACTACACAAAGACGCAACGACACAGCAGGCCGTGCAGCATGCGCAGCCTTGCACTACGCAGTGCGTAGCAGCTGCGACAGCGCCTAGCGCCCAGTGCCCAGTGCAACGCGTAGTCAAAGCCCAGAAGAGGTGGCGAACAGAGTCAGAGGAGGAGGCACAGCCGGGACGAGCTGCAGGCTCGTTTTGAAAAAGGAGGATCCCACTGATCCAAGTGGATCAGCCCGCTAGCTCACTTGGCAGTGAGCTATGCGGTAGGGCTCGGGGAGCCCTGAGGTTGCAGGTTCCAATCCTGCCAGGTATAAGTTTTTTATTTTTTTGATTAAAGTTTTATTTTTTTAATAATTAATATTTTATATTAATTAAATTGTTTCTTAATTATTTTTTTTAATTTAATTAGAAACTTATTTAATTAATTTTGAAATATTTTTATTAAAAGTTTAAATTTTACTTTTTTCAAAATTTATAAATTGCTAAAATACCATAAAAAAAAGGGGATAGTGAGAGTATTTTTTTTGAAAAATAGCAATTTGGCGAATTGTAAAAGGTGCATTTTTGGCTACGCCCGAAACCTTGTGGGTTATTCCTGTGGGAACTTTTTTTGTTGTATGTTGCATATTTGTCTTTTGCATTATAACATTAAAAATTAAAATCAAATTCACTCCCTAAGTCCTCGGAATAATTAAAACCCATCCGTGCAATTTATTGCACTACAGCATTCGATATTTGTGATACCTCCGCAGCACTTACAGGTAAAGCTGTTGTGATTGTGCTACTGTATCCGCCACCTAATATAGCTGCTACAACGACGTCTAAGCTTGTTCTCTATAAATCGTCGGGGAGAGATAAGTTTGCCATTTTTGCATTTTTTTTACTCCATCCACTACCCTTAATCACTCTTGTGTTTAGGCGTAAATCCTGACGAAGTATTCTTCATAGTGTTTAGAGGAAGTTACGCCCCACGCATGAGAAGAATCTTCTATGGTAGGTGCCATCAACAAGGCGATTCCCTTTCAGTACTGCTTATGTTCCATGTATCGTATGATCTCTAAAGGTCACCTATAGTTTCCCTCACATAAGGGTGGGTGATTTTTGTTGATCTTTCTAAATACCTATAGTTTCCCTCACGTAAGGGTGGGTATTTTGTACGGTATAACGGCCTAGAAAAAGGTATATCGAAAGGGGGACCAATTGGTGTTATAAGGAACCTTCATCATGTCTGCAAAACTAATGACTGATTCTCATTAGTTGTTGAAAGGTCCTAATTATACACCATGGAAAAATAAGATGAATGCCATCCTAGCAATGGATGATTTATGAGATGTTGTATCTGGAGTAACAACCAGACCTTCACTAGTTGCTGGTGTTACAACTCCATCTAATGCTCAAAGAGACTTTGATAAGCTAGACAAAGAAACCTTCTTGGGTATGATGAGCACTCTAAGGGTTATCGTTTGATTGATACCTTAACCAATAAGATTCACATAAGTAGAGATGTTGTTTTTGATGAGGCTTTCACATCAGCAAACACATCAGATGTATACCTAGATCTTGTGGAAACTCAGGTTGTTAAATCTCCTTCATCAAAGGTTGGAGGTTCTTCTGGATCTTCTTCAACACCTAAGAAGAAGAATCCAAAGTGGTATACAAATACAATCAAAGACTCTAAGCTATCTACTCCACCAGATTTGACTTTGGATAGGCCTCGTACTCACAGCATGGCTCGACAGGAGAAAGCTACAACAGAGAATACTAGGGTTGATGATTTGTGTCAGTCTTTTGAAGAACTTTCTGTAGATCCAGCAAGAGATATAGAAGATATGTATATTGATAGTGATAAGGTGTTTATGTCTTCCATAGATGATCTTGAACCTGCATCAGTACAAGTTGCTCTCGGTGAGCCTCAGTGGAAGGCTGTTATGGATGCAAAGTATAAGTCTTTAATGAAAAACAAAACTTGGAAGCTTGTCGATCTGTCGCATGGAAAGAAACCCATAGGCTGCAAATGGGTGTATAAAGTCAAGTACAAAGCAGATGGGACAATTTATAAGTATAAGGTCCGTCTTGTTGCAAAGGGCTATGCTCAAAAGGAAGGCATTGACTACAAGGAAACTTTTGCACCTACTGCTCAGATGACAACAATTCGAGTTATTTGTGCTATGGTAGCACAGTTTGGGTGGAAAGTTCATCAGATGGATGTCAAAAGTGCCTTTCTGAATGGTGATCTCCAAGAAGAAGTCTATATGACTCAACTAGAAGGATTTGTAGTGGAAAGCCAACAACAGAGAGTTTGCAAATTGGTCAAATCCTTATATGGCCTGAAACAAGCTCCTTGAGCTTGGTATATAAAAATGGACAATCACCTCCTGCAACATGGTTTTAAGAGATGTCCGTCAGATGCAAACCTCTATTTTAAGAAACAGGGGTTCTGAGATAGTGTTGCTTGTACTCTATGTTGATGATCTCGCTCATTACAGGGAGTTCGAAACTATGATCTCTACTGTCAAAAGAGACTTGTGTCAATATTTTGAGATGTCGGATCTCGGACTTCTCCATTACTTGTCTTGGTCTGGAATTCAACCAGAAGGAGCACTCCATCAAAGTGTCTCAGAAAAAATATGCCAAGACATTGCTGGAAAAATATCGCATGACTGATTGCAAGCCAATGGCAACTCCGATGGAGACTAGACTTTAGTTATCGTGATACGATTATTCACCTCAGGTAGATAGTACTCTCTATCGACAGTTGATTGGGAGTCTCATATATCTGACCAATACTAGGCTAGATCTCGTATTTGCTGTCAACTATCTTTCGAGGTTCATGCAGGAGCCTAAGACCACTCATTGGAAAGCAGCAAAATGTGTTCTTCACTATGTCCATGGCACAATAGAATATGGCCTAGAATACAAGAGGAACAACAAATTCTTCTTACAGGGATACACGGACTCGACTATGCCGGATCATTTGATGATCGCAAGTCAACTTCAGGATATATTTTTCATCTTGGATCCGGTCCTGTCTCTTGGCACAACAAGAAGAAACAGGTGGTTGTTATTTCATCAATAGAGGCAGAGTATCGTGCCGCACGTGAAGCTTTGTGCGAAGTGATATGGTTGCGTCGCATTCTGACAAGTATGGGCCATCCATCCAAATATCCAATACACTTGTTTTGTGAGAATCAGGGTGTTCTGAACCTAGTCAAGAATCCATCCCATCATGAAAGAACAAAACACATTGACACACAATGTCATTTCATTCGAGATGAAGTTTCGAGGCACCGAATTCAGCTTCAGCACATTCCCACCGATGCTCAAGTTGCAAACATTTTCACTAAGGCACTTGCACGTGTCAAATTTGAATTGTTTTGCAACTCTCTTTGTATTGCAAAATGATGTAATCAGGGGGGATGTTAGTATAGCTAGTAGTTATATTATTACCCCAATAATGTAATAAGGGGGGATGTTAGCGTATATTATATTTGCACTATTATTACATTCTTGTTGTAACAGTGCCTATTTCAGCCACGGGTGGTTTCGTAACCTCCGGGCTTAATAGGGCATATCATGTCTATTTAATCTACTGATTAATAAAATACGAGTGTTGTTTTATCTATCACTATGTTGTCCTAAGAATCGTGTAATGAACATAGTAAAGTGATACACTAGTCCTCCTCATTCATGTTTACTTTGATAGATATAAGCTCTAAAATGATAATGTTGAATACGTTCAAGTGTGCTATTATGGAATCTCCATCCCCCATCCTTAGGAAATATATTTTCTTCCTCAAGAACAATTTGTTCATAAGGGATTTGGCTTGGTAGATTGAATCCAACATATTCTACAAGATTTTTATAGAAGGGCACTCATTTACATTCAAGAGCATGGAGTCAACCAATATTAATTGAATGAGGCTCCATGCCTACTAATACACCACCATATAGTCTTCATCCTTTATAGATGCATGTTGACTTCTAGAAACAATAATTCGTAGATCTCTCTATGACTAGATCCTCCATTTTAATCTTCCATAGCTCAAATTTTGTATCATTTATTTTTCTATCTCCAACCATGATGTACTTTCCATCCTAGAATAAAATCACTTCCCCCATACACAACTCTCACTCAAACCAATATTAATAGCAAAACTATTTTTTTCCTAAGGACCTCAAAAGCTAGCAAAGCTTTGATACCAATTGAAAGGAAGTTAAACTAGTGTAGAACAACTTCCTACTTAATATTTAGAGGAAAATAGTGTAAAAATAGGCCCAAAATTTTAATACAAAAAGAAAAATCATATAAATCTAGAACAAGAAGCAACATATACCTTAGGAATTTGTTTTTGTAAAATTCCAACAATCAAGGAGCACTCAAAAATTACAATATTTAGTAATCAACAATATGATTTCTACAATACAATTCCCACACAAGTATCCACTTCTTTAGTCTTATTTATCATTAAAGTTGGAAAAAGACCTACAATAACATAGCTAGAAAAATACCTACTATATTGTAGTTATCTTGTAGTGCATGGTGCTAGAAATAGACACATAGTCCTATAGTGCACAATTTTGTAAATAGGCATGTAGTATTGTAACTATCATGTAGGAAAGAGTGTTGGAAATAGACCTGCAGTTCTACATTATAGAGATTTAAAAATAGGCCTACAGTCCTTCAATGCACAATGCTAGAAATAGACCTATAGTCTTGAATTACATAGTGATGGAAATAGAATTGCAGTCCTATAGTGCACAATGCTAGAAATAGACCTGTAGTCATATAGTGCACAACGCTAAAAATAGACCTATAGCATTGCAACTATCCTATAGTAAAACCATGGTCTTCTTCACAAATTTTCTTCCTTATATATACTCTTAACATAAGACATGAGACAATTAATGTTTGAAAGGTGTATAACACCTATTTCCAACAAGCATCAATATAATATTGAATAGATTTATCTTTACCTTGATGCAATTGTTTCCATCATATGTACTAGTCCTTATAGGATCCCATAGTATAATATTATTCATTGATGGCCTTCCAAAATTATCCCATGTGAATGCTAATTCATCTTAATTCCCTTCTATAACCTTGTTACAATATGCTTCCCACCAATTTTGAATAGGTATTGAAGTTTTCAAGAGTGCAAAAGTGATATTCTCACTGACAAACAATCTATTTATAGAGAAATATTAAGATAATTGATCTAACCAATTTTCTAAGGTATCAACATTAATTTTTCTTTAAAAGTAGGAATATCAAAATTCACTTGCACATTAAAAGATGTGGGAGCACTACATGGTGCTAGGGAATTAAGATATTGTGTAGAGGAGATTGCAAAACTTGCAACATGGAGCTATTGAAGAATTTGAGAAAATTGGTCCATCATCTCATTCCTCTATTTCACAAGGGTTTCATTCAACCTCTCCTTGAAAGGATCATTTGTCTTGGTTTTTTCCATTAAAATATGCAAGTGAATATAAAAATTCACTTACATGGTGTGAGACCACTAGATGATCCTAGAGAAATGAGAGGTTGTGCAAAGGAGATTATAAAACTTGCAACATGGATTCATTGAATAATTTGAGAAAAATACTCCATTATATTCCTCTATTTTATGAGGGATTCATTCAAAATATCCTTAAAAGGATCATTTGTTTTGGTGTTGTCCATTTTGGTTATCACTTGAGATCATTTGGAATGACAAGGGAGGTAATTAAAGAGATCTCACATTTGATACTCAAAGTATTGATATCCTGATCTCATGTTTATGGATATAGACTTAAAAGATAGATTGCTTTGATACCATTGATTTGAAACTCAGAATTCCAATTGATCTAAAACTTAGAACTTAGAGTTAATAATAATCATGAAAGAATGCACTTAAAAAATAATAGAGTATAAACAAACAAGAACATAAGAGTCTACAAGCAAAATAGTGTAGAGGGGGAAAACTACCCTACCACATATGATTCTTGATTGGATTCATTAGGATCCTAGGTGAAACTTAGGGGTATATTATAACTCTACATTTAGTGGGCAATCGAGGAAGAAGGGTTCACCAGGAATGGTTTTAGGACTCACTTCAAGTCTGGGGTGAAATGTGTTTTGATGTGTCAATTAAGAATGCGTCTATGTTTGGCCTTTCTAAAGCTATAAAAAGGGAAAGAACAATGTAATATACAAGAAGACAAGGGATAACCCTATAATTATTCTTTTCTTGAAAGATCACTAACCCTAGGATTGCATAACAAAATATGTAAGAAAGGGTCTAAGAGATGCATAAACAAGGTTAAAACCCTAGATGCACACTATATGCTTTTATTATTTCAAATGCCTAAGAATTTAATCAAATGTTTTTCTTTACTTTTGATCTATATTTTGAATATATATGAATAAAAGGCAATAAACCAATAGAATAAAGATCTACTAGGGTAATTATATGATTCGGTGGTTGTTCCTAGCTTTATCTTGCATCCAACAATGTACCATATCTTCAACCTTGCAAAATAACTTCACAAAACCCTAAAAAAATATGATTAGTGCTGGGGGGCCTACTTAGGCCATTGTATGACTATAGTTGGAGGCACAATAGTCAATCCACCTAGGTCATTTTAACTAACCTTTAGAATGTAAGATCGGAAATTGATCTTTTTGGAAGATGAAGCAAAATACAATGTAATAGAATAGAATGATAAACAAAATGTAATTTGTGTAATTATGTCCTAAATGTAACATGAAATGTAGACCTAGGGTTTGGGGGTAAACTTCTACCCCCAAACAATGAAATCATGCCCTGTACGGAGTGATCGTAATTTTACTTTCGATGAAATCATGCCCTATAATTATGAGGCATGATTTCACAACAAAAGGAGAGTACAACAAAACAATACAAATAAGCTAATAGAAAATGCAAATAAACAAACACAAATTGGTGGTAGCAAAAAAGTAGATAAAAGGATGAAAAAAGTAGATAAAAGGATGAATACATCCATGATAGTAGACTCCTACTTAGGGCTCCAACACTTATCCATCAAGGGCAGCAGCACAATAAAATGTAGCAGAAGAGATCTCCACAAAATCCAAAAAGCTTTAATAGAGACTTGTTAGTATTTTGTTAAATTGCTTCACTTAGAATTTGTAATTAGAAGAGATATAGGAATATAGAGGTAGCCATGAAAAATAAAGCTTAAACCCTCTATTTATAAGTGATTTGAAACAAGGATGGGTGGTAAAAATTGAGGAAAAGACAACGCCAAAGAAGGTTAAGCAAAAATTTAGAATTTTCTAAGAGAAAACCCTAACTAGAAAAAATTGTGCCTTGTAAGGGACGACCATGATTTTGACAGAGCAAGAAAATAAGGGAGGAAAGGAGGGAGGAGAGAGGCCCAAACTTGTTTTGGGAAAGTTGGAGGGTCTCTCTAAAGGACTAGGGAAAATGACTCACTCAATTGGGTCAAATTTTTGTGTCTACATTTTACCCCCTATTTGATGCATTTATGGCCTAATAAATGTGTCAAATAAAGATGTAGACGCCTAAGGACAAAGGATGAGAAATAGCAATAGAAAAGGAGTGAATGGTTTATAAGAAAGGAGTGGTGCAAAAATGGTGTCATTCCAGAAACTTTCATGTTTTACATGTAAATCAAGGTATTAGGGATGTTAATGCCTCTCAAGCTAGGGTGCCCCCTCGAGTTTCGAAAGGAATGTAAAACTCTTGATGAAACTCAAATGGAAGATGCAGAAGAAAGAAGAGCAAAATCTAGAAGAAAAGGGGAGAGAAAAAGAAGAAAAAGAGGTATAAAAGGAGCAAAAGGTGAAAACCCTAATTCATTTTCATCGTGCAAAAATAAAAGAAAAGAGCTCTAGATAAAAATAGAGATGACATTTCTGACACACCATTCAACCGGTGCAAGGTGCAAGGCTAGTGTAGCAGTGGAGTGGACATAGGTAAGGACTAAAATCCTCCATTTAGATTAGGTTAGGGTAGATTTTAGCTACTTTTCATACATTTTTGAAATTTTTTCAAATTTTCTCCAAAAATATCCATGCATGACCCAAGCACAATTTCATGGCATGATCACGATTTCGCCCTAGTTTGTGGCAATGTGTAAAATATTACCCCAAAATTATGGGGTGTGATTTCATGAAATCATACCTTAGATATAGGGGGTGCAATTTTACAAAAGGAAAAAAAAAACAAAATCACACCCGAAGCTAGACATGCACGATTTCATCGAAGAGAAAATAAAAGAAATAAAGAAAGAGAAAAAAACAACATGAAAATTAGCAAGCAACCCCAAGTTTTACATCCAAGTCATCAACAACAACTCAACTAGAGCAAAGCAAAGGATAATTGTGTATGATGTCATTATCGATAGAATCAATATCCACTAGAAAATTATCTTGCCACACCATCCATTATGAATAACTCCTTTCTTAGCCAATAGATCAGCCACTCGATTACCTTCCCTGTATGTATGCTTAAACTGAACCTCTTACAGATTTTGGATGTATCTCTGAACTTCCAATAGAAGGTTTAAAAAGTCTAGGTAGTATATTGAGTCCCTCTTTCCATATTTATAATATTAAGGGAGTCCCCTTCAATTATTAGTTTCCTACAACTTATAGAATCCAATAGAGAAACTCCTTGGAATAAGGCCCTAACTTCAATGAAGTGACTGGTTTTATGGCTGAGATTATCATTAAAGGCTAAAATTATTAAGTTTTCATGGTTTCTTATAATCCCTCCAATACCTACAGGATCTGGATTCCCTTTAGATGCACTGTCAAAATTCAAATTCAACCAACCAATTGGAGGTGAATCCCACTTAATCCTGGCTCTATCCAGAGGTACAATAGGTTTGACTAGTTGAGGATTTGCATTGAATCCAAGAGATATATCCACTGATCATTCTTGATCTACAATTATAACATTCAAATTTAGAGTTCTAATGTTATCCATGAAAAAATAAATTACCTGCAAAGCCACAAACATCCTTAAACTCCCTTGAATTTCTTTCCTTCCAAATCCACCACCAGTTATGAGGAAGGCTTAATTTCCAAAACCAAATAATATGAAGAGACAGGAAGGGAGAAACCCATTGGGTCAGCACATCCTCTAGGCTATTCAAAAACACCCATTGGATGTTCAAATATTTGAAAAAGTAGCTGAAAACCTCCTACGAGAAAGGATAGTTGGAAAGAATACATAACGGGAATTCCTCCACATTTCTACACAAGAAAGAAGCATTAGGCAAGATCATACCTCTTTTTTTGAGTTTGTTTAATTTTAGAAATTTTCCTTGTATGGCCAACTAGAAGAAAATATTAATTTTTGGAGTTAGTCCTTTTAGCCAAATTTTATTTACCAAAAACCAAGGATTAGAAGGACCATATTCTACTAAATAAGATGATTTGATAGAGAATTTCCTATCCTTCTCTAATCCCTATATGAATCTATCTAAAATTTATCTTCCAGGAATAATAATACATTTAATGATATTGAAAATTTTATCAAATGCCCTCCTTTCCTCCACTAGAAGTCCTAGGAATTCAAATGGTTTCCATCATGGGTGGTCTTTAATCCTTTCAATGAAATTACAAACCTTATTCCCCTAGGAATGATCTATAATTATTTTAATAAAGATAACTCTGATATTGAATCCAATGGAACCTCAAATGCCCACACATCACTTGAGAAGTCGTTAAACCTGCCATCTCCCAAACACCACCTACCCCCTCTATAGATATTTGATCTACACATATTAGGTTAGACTAGAAAGCTGACCCTGGAGGGGTAATGGGTCTCTAATAAACTACTTCCCATAATTTAGGTATTTGGCTTTGACAATATCAACCTATTCCACTTCCTCCTCTTGAACCAGTCTCCAAACATGCTTTGCAACAAGAACTTTGTTCATGGATTTCAATCTTCTAAGGCCTAAACTACCCTCCTCCTTATTGCTACACACTTGGTCCCATGCCACTAGATGAAATTTATTTTTCTCACTTGCTTTTGACCAAATAAATGTGGATCTGTTCTATTATTTCAAGAATCTTACCCGAGATTCTGAATAAAGAAAGGAAATATACCCAAATTATTTAAAGAGTGGCCTTAACTTAAAATCACTTTTCCTGCTTGGCTTAGGAGATCCCCTTTTCAACTTGTAAGCTTTCTCTGGACACGCCCCACAACCAGTTCCCAAAGGGATGATATTGAAGCCCCAAAAAACATTGGCATCCCTAAGTAGGTTGAAGGGATAGATCCAATATTACATCCCAAAATATTCGCAATCCTCAATGACCTTACTAGAGGAGTATTGAAGAAAAAATAACACTTTTCCTGAAATTAACCTTTTGACCCACCACCTGTTCATAATCTTCCAAAATACTTTTGACTAATTTTGCTTGTAGAATTGAAGCTTGAAATGACATAAGAGTATCATCGACAAACTGATGATGGGATATGGGACTAATGGGCATAGCCAAATTAAGGCCTATAATAGAATAGTCAGCTTTGATGGCCTACCCCAGAGATCTACCACCAAAATAAAAAGGTATGGGGAGAACATATCTCCTTGATGAATTTCCCTGTAGCTCCTAAATTATCTTTTCGGAGAGCCATTCACCAAAATCGAGAACTTGGCTGAAGAGACACATGATTTGATCAAACTTATCCACTCCTGAATAAAACCAAATTTATGCAAGACTTTGAATAGAAACTCCCAAACAACCCTATTGTAAGCTTTGTTCATATCCAGCTTGATCAAGGTCCTAGAATTACCGCTTTTGATTTCTAAATGGATGATTTCATGGACTGCAATGATTCCATCTAGAATTTGCCTCATAGCCACAAAATCGCTCTACGGGATATCAATGATGCCTAGTAATAAAAGTTTCAATCTATTCACCAGGGTCTTTGTTAAAATTTTAAAAATAGTATTGCACAAACTGATAGGCCTATAAGCTGTAAAATCCTTAGCATTATTCATTTTAGGGATAAGCACCAAAAACATAGAGTTAACATCTTAGGGGATCCATTTCGAATACTGAACATCTCTGATGGCATCATAGATCTTCAGCCCCAAAATATGCCAAAAATATCTAAAAAATATTGGGGTAAACCCATAAGGTTCTGGTGCTTTGATCCCACCCATTGCAAAAAATATTTTACTGATTTCATCATATAAAAATGGAGTATCCAAAACATTATTCATATCTGCAGAGACCAGAGGTGGTATGTTCTTCAGTAAGCAAGCTTCAACCTATTGATTTTTTGTTGATGTGGAACACAAGAGGTCCTTAAAAAAATTCACTACCTCGGATCTAATATCTTTGATGTCTTGAGAGAGTTATCCATTTTCTTTTGTAATCACCCTAATCCTATTATTACTCCTATGCCTCAGTTTAGTGGAGTGAAAAAATTTTGTGTTGCGATCACCCTCCTTAAGCCACAGGGCCCTAGATTTCTACCTCCACATAATTTATTCCTCTACCAAAATACTATGGAGCTCTGTTAGAATATATAGTTTTTTCCTCTTTAATTCCATATAGTAACCCTGAGTTTTGGTTATTTTCTCAACCTCTTTGCAACTGGTTATGAATATCCATCTTTCTGGTGATAATATTTCCAAAAACATGCTTATTTCAATCCTTCAACTTAGCCTTTATAAATCTCAACTTAGAGGCTATTTGTGCCATTCGAGAACTTGAAAACCTATGACTCCACCATTTCTCAATGTTGGATTCTAGACTAGGGTGTTGAAGCCACATTACTTCTAATCTAAATGGATACGGAAAGAAGGCCGAATCCTGTGTCTTCTCAAGAAAAATTAAATTGTGATTTGAAGCTATCTTAGGGAGAGAGCATAAGGGCATATCACTAAAAAATGGGATACCTTCTTTAGACACAAACATTCTATCTAGCCTAATATGAATTTTTTGACTTCCAATTTGCCTGTTACTCCATGTAAATCTTGCCCCTTTCAGTTCTAAATCCATAAGCTCCTATGAGTAAATAAAAGAGGTAAATTCATTCATGCTATTAAGAATTGGGGTTCCTCCTTTTTATCATATGGATATAAGCGTGTATTGAAATTTCCTGCCAAAATCCAAACCTCTCCATTAAAATGTTCTCTCATAGAACCAAGAAAATCCCAAATCATGGTTTTAGAGGATCTTGAATTTGGGGCATAAATATTCGAGGTTATCCATTTAAATCCTAACTCCTTGGAACAAAACATGATTCTAATCACTCGATTAGATATGAACAAATTTTACCCATTAATTGTTTTAGGGTCCCACATGCATAAGAGACCCCCTAAGGTAACGTTAGCCGAGTTAGCTATGAACTTAGACTCCTTCCAAACTTTCCTCTTAACTATTTCAACACTACTACTATCCATTTTTGTTTCTTGCAACAATATTATATTTGGTTTAAAATATTTTCTGATGGATTCTAATGCACGATGTTTAGGTAGCCCATTAATGCCCCCAATGTTCCATGATAAAATTTTCATTTATAATTCTTGGAAAGAAAACCTCCATCCTTAGATTAGGGGGACTGACAAAATGAATCTAGCTTCAGTTGCTTACCTTTTGTATCCTTTTATTTTTCAAACTTGAGCTTAGATTAAACTCCATATGCAATATCAGCTTCTACCTCTCTATATCTTTAAGCTTTATTGGATGGTTTGCCTACCTTCCTTGGAACTCCCATGTTAATCGAGCCCTTGCACAAGCTTCTGGTTTTAGGACACAACATCCTTACCCCTAAGGAACCTTCACTAGAGGGGGATTTGACATCACCCAAAATTGGGAGGTCCATTTTCAAATCTATCTTTTGAGGAGATCCCTCTCCCACCTGAGGGTCTTTAGAGCCATCCTGCTCAGCCTTCTTGGAGTTTAGGCATTGAAAATATTTTTGGAGAAACTCCTTAGGGATTGGAGTCTCAAAAGTTAAATCTTTATTTTTGAGCACTGGTAGGCCAGAATAAGTACTTCCCAAGATCATACACCCCTTTTCTCCATCGTTTGAAGCCATTTTTTGAATATAGTTGTAATAGGCTAAAATTGACCCATGTCAATTTACCCTAAGTTCAAAATATTCAAAAAAATCATTAAAACTGCTTTCCAACCTCCTGCCTTGATTTTTGCACCCATATCAATTTTTTTTAACTTCTTAATGATATCGACTCTATTTGAACGATATCAGTCATCTGATATGATATCGAAACTTCTCAATACGAAATTATCTTGTTTAATTTCATACAAAATCAAAAATTTCCCAGAACAAAAAAAGGACAAAAATTGTTGTAACCCCTTTATCCGTATCTGGCCAACGATGCAAATGTTATGGTATCGGGTTAGTCGATATCGTCCAAAATAAGGGAAAGCACAACTTCCCTTGTTTTCTAGCATAACCCCCCAAAACCACCTATGCCTATTTAATCCGAACACCCTTCCTAGATTTTCCTTGGACCCTTGGCCCTTTTCGCTCCCTAATTCTATCGCACATTCACCATCTCCTTGTTTGTTGTAGGTTTGAAGATTCGAACTATGCATAGGCTTGTACGATATGTTATCAATCGTTCGATTTCTTCAAGACTCGTTTGATATCATCTGCAGGTCACTTGGGGACATCTTAAAACCACTGTTTGTATTTCTCTCACTTTATTTTGTATCTAGAGAATCTCATATGTTGCTTATTATTCTATTCAAATAAATATTATATTGTTATATATATTTTTATCAATATAGTATCCTATTTGCATTGTTGTTTGCAATCATAGCATATATTCATATTAATTTCATTCGAGTATTACAAATTATGCATCTTACCTAACTCAATCCATGTTTAATCAAATGCATGCTATGCTTTGAAATCGTATGTCAGCATCAATCTATGTAGTTGCAAGTTTTTGACTATATCAGATCCTCAATACCATATCGGTCCAGTCGATACTATCAAATGTTCGATATCGCTCTACAAATTTTGATATCATCTAGATCAGGTAGAAAGACTCCAAATAAAAAATTCATGTCAAGTAAGTCTTGAAATCTCTTTTAGTTTAGCATTGCATCTATTGTATTTGCTATATTCTACTCTGCATTATCTTCATTTAAAATAGAATTGCATATAGTATCAGTTTAGTTGCATTTGGCCAAACTAGGTGAATGTGAGTGAATTAAACGAATCCATCAAACAACTCCCAACATAGGCATGGAAACTACCATAAAATATTTCTTGGTGAACCCACCCAATTCGTTGACAATCACCAAAGAGGGCACGACATCAAGTGCTTCTCCTTCGAGGTGTAGACCCATCATTTTCCCATTCCCCTCTGAGGCACGGATCCATTAGCCTGAGGGAAAGGAATGTGAAAATTTTAGATCTACATTTTTTGGTGAACCCAACGTGAACTACATAAGCATCATTATCATTTTAAAACATAAAACATTAAATTAAAAAAAATTATCGTTTAAACTTGTATATTTTAGATTCATTTCTTAGATGGTATATTCTAATATAGGAAGATCCATAATTATAGACATTATAACACTATTATCTACACAAGAAATATCTTTAGTGGTTGAACGCCCTATTATTCCATCTCAAGAAGAGTGGGCTGAACTTTAGAAAAGACTTGACATCATTAAAGTCAATACACAAAGACTTAGTCAAATCAAGAGATTCAACATAGCTAGAATTCTGGGACCCGATCACTATTCTCATTACTTTGATATACAAAGATCATGTGAGAGGTGGTTAGCTGATAAGAGAGCAAACATATCTTCATATATCTATACTTTTGAGGATTATCTTGAAAATGCCATAACTATAAACTAGTTTCTTGCACATATATAATATCAAGAGATAGTTTGCGAAAACAAGAGAAGATATGGTTTTATTCTCAAGATTTTGAAATTGATAGCATTACTATAGCTCACTTTGTCAAATTCTTAAAAGCAAACATTCAATTTGAAGAAGAGCATCATATGACTCCTAAAGAACTTGAACCTATCAATGACATTCATAAAAATTTTCAGGAAGACTAAGCTTATTATCTAGAATATTATAATTCTTATTCTCTTTTCAAAACAAAAACAATATATATATATATATATACAATATTTCATATAGGTATATATATAATATATATACCCAAAATTTCAAACACACACACACAAACACACACACATATATATACCACTAAAAAACAAAATATCCAAAGGCAAAATGCCTAGAATCTTGAGAAATAGTAAACGAATAACATATGACTTCACAGAAGATCCAGATCAAGAAAATATTGATGATAAGATATATATTGAAGATGATAGACTCATGAAACAAGATGAGGATGACAATAGATAAGTGGAAGAAGAAGATCCTACCAAGCCTACAATAGATCCTCAAGGTAATATTATTTTCAAATCTATTCAACACTTTACTAACTTTCTAAAGAGTAATATAGATGATATCAATCAAGTTTTAAAGACAATTTATCTACTCCCAAAAGGATATTATTCAATGGAGGTAGCTATAGAATCTGATTTTCGAATGCATGCAAATCCATTGACATACATGAATAGAACAGATCAATATGATGATCAAGGTGGTCCATCTCAAAACATCAATCAAAACATGGATTTGAATGTTCAAAAACCAACAACACAATCTACTACTGTGAACACCAAAACTACCTAAAAAAAAACAACTATTTTCTTCCCTTCTCTCTCAAGCTCTTAATCAACAAGCATAAACATCACAAAAAGCTAAAAAAATACAAAATTCTAACCATTATCAATAGAAAACTCAACAAAATGCAATTCCGCATAAACTTCACAATACTCTTCCTACAAATACTCTACATAATAGTGTTTCTACTGGAAATCCTCATATGACAACACAATCATATCATCAAATGCACAACAACATGATGACACAAAATCAATTTAGTGGGTAACCACAAGGACTTGAAGCTAGAGTCAAATAATTAGCTTCACTCTTGGATCAAATAGATCCTTACTGTCCCACATACAGTTATAAAGAGATGTGTAGTCAACCATTGGATCCCATTGTTGTTACCCAACCTTATCCTAAACATTTCCCCATGCTAGTCCTTTTGATATATAAAGGGACCGAAGATCCTATTGAACATATTTTTATGTTTAGGACAACTTATCATGATATTTCATATGATGATTTGTTGTTACTAAAAATGTTTCCTAAAAGCCTCAGAGGCATGGCTTTGAAATGATATTATCAATTACCAACCAATTACTTGAGAAATTTTGAAGAAATCGTAGAAATGTTTGTTCATAAATTTGGTGCTTACATAGAAATACATGTTACCATGAAAGACTTATATAATTTAAAACAAGGAAAAAATGAAAGTTTTGCTGAATTCCTAGCTAAATGGAGACAACTTCTAGGGAAATTACACTTTGCTTTACCTCATAGAGAAATGTTAGAATTTTTCATCAGTAACTTACAAGAGCAGTTATCTTATGAACTCGCCACTACTACAGTAACTTCTTTTGACCAAGATATAGACTTAGAAATAAGGGTAGAAGAAGCCCTTATTAGAAGAGGACAATTCAAGAAGAGGGATGAAGTTAAATCTTTCAAAAACCAATATAGAAACAAATAAGTGGCTGGTGATGGAGTTACTGACAGTAGAAACACTCCAAATATCAATACTATCAAAGCCATAAAGAAATTTGTATTAAATGTTCTTGATAAACCTCTACAAGAATTCACAATATTGAACCAGCATTTAACCTTGATTCTACCCTAATTATTGGAAGAAGGTTTGATACGGTTTCCAAAAATACAACAACCATACACCACTTTACCTAGATATATAGCTTATTTACATTGAAATTTTCATTGAGTGGATGGACATTCAACAAAATTTTATAAAAAATTAAAAATATTTGATAAAATATCTAATTGATAAAGGTGCAATGGAAGTAGAAAAACCCCCTCCAAACAATAATCCTCCAAAAAATTCTCAAAAGCAACAAACGTAAAATGCTAATCAAAATTTAGACATCTTCCAAAATCCTTTACCCAACCATGGTAAAGAGACTGTGAATAAATTAGACCAAAATAATGTCCCTCCCCCATCTCGATACGTGGGAACCATCAATAATTTCTTACCATATCAAAATCCACAAACCTCTTATGTGCCTACTCAATCTACAATCACAATTAGGCCAATTCAATATTTTTAATTTTTGTCTTTAGAAGATACAAGAAGTAAATCAGAAAGTAAAACAGAAAGTGAAATAAACATTACTTCTAATAATTCAAATAATTTCGAAGATGAGCCAGAACCAATCCTTCCTATCACAGACTTATTGATTCCATAAGAGCCATTTTCTATAAGAATGACTACACGCCCTTCCTCTCAAAAAATACTTCCAATTGAACAAGCAGTGAATGCAAGACATTACTTTAGCCACTCACAAATTAACAACATTGTGGGTACTATCGAAGTGATCACTCGGCGATAGGTTCAAAATCAAAATTCCCAATCGTAAACTCAAACAATGAATAAAAAACCAACTCCTTTTGTGTTAAAACCACCCACAAAAGAAAATAATTTATCAAAACCACAACAAAAACCTCCCTATGATATTAATAAATAACTTGCTAATACTACAGTCTGAATTTCTCTCCTAGATCTCTTAAGAACTTAATCTATACATAGAGAAGAATTAATGGGTACCTTAAGCAAAATGATGGTACCTCAAGACATAGAACCTACTGCTATGGTCAATGATGTAGTTTCCCACGATACAAATTATATAGAATTTCACGATAAAGACATTAATCCTCAAAGCATGTATAGGAACAATCCTTTATATATTACACCCCTAATTAGGGATTTGGGTGTCAAAAGAGTCCTGGTTGATAATGGTTCATCACTGTATATATGCACATAATTTATTTCAAAGATTTATATTTAGATTTGAATATTTAAGGAAAACTAAAATGATCATCAAAGCCTTTAATGATGAAACCCAAGAAACTTGTGGAGTGTTGTCAATCCCATTGCAAGTTGGTCTGAGAATCTTAGACATGACCGTGTTTGTTGTATCTTTCCCTTCATCATACAACATTCTCCTAGGTCGACCTTGGATTAACACAATGAGAGTAATCCCTTCTACTTTACATCAATGTATCAAATTTGAATTTAAAAATAATATTGGTCACTATCCATGGTGATCCTAGACCCTTTGATGTGTGTGCAATGGCAGAACCAATCGGTGTCCCATTCTATCCTAATTTATCTTCAATAAATCCTACCCCTCTTAAAAATCCTCCCTGACAAACTAAACCCATATCACCCTATATTACAACTAAAATAGATAATACTTCTACTTCGTATCCCCTTTCAGATGAAGTTTTACTAGATTTATATGCCATACTAGCAACCACAAAATATGCTAATTTGGTTGTACAAGATTCTATTATTTTATCCTAATTACTGCCATATCCTGGAATGATAGGCTTTCCACGAAGGCAAGGAAACATCTGTCATGTAGGGAGTTGCACCTTTATCTCTGCAGGGTATGATCCTGGCAAAATTAATATTCAAATGATCTTTACACGTAATCAAGATTATTTTGCTCAAAGCTATTTTTCTCATGGATATGTGAAGTCAAAATAGATAATGTGTAACATGGGTTATAAAGGTAAAGGTCTAGGTTGCCTTGAAGATAGCATATATGAACCTTTAGAAATAGAGGAATGACTTGCCGAATGTGGTATTGGCTATATCCCTACAAAAATTCAACCCTTTTATTTTGACAATGATGACCATATTGTGACATACGAAGAGTACTTTAAACATCAAGAACATTTAAAAGCAAATAAGAAAATACATTCTTGTAACCTTCTATCAATAGCATATCCTGAAATGATTGCTTCTCTAGATGAATATTTAGAAGATGTTTTTTATAATATTTCTCTTGAAGAGATTTTGAGGAATGGATTTTTCTTTGACGGGTCTATACCATGTATAGACCACATTCAAACAACTACCCCACAAGATGAATTAACTAAGTTAACTAAAGAATAACTCCAAGAAATGGGTGTCTCACCCACTCCTCCTAATTTTGAAAGAGATTTGAATATTGTAGTAGAAGATATTATAAAAGTCAATATTAGGACTGAAACCAATCCTTGCTTAGTTAAAATTGGAGCTAAATTAAGTGAAGAAAGACAAAGTAAACATACTGCATCCCTCACAGAATATTTTGATGTCTTTGCTTGGACATATGCAGATATGCCCGACTTAGACTCCTCCATAGTCATGCATAATTTAGTGGTGCGCCTATATGTGAAACTTGTAAAATAAAAACTCAAAACATGCATCCTAAAGTAGCATTGTTGGTTAAATATGAATTACAAAAACTTTTGCATGTTGACTTCATTCAAGCTATCGATTATTTTGACTCGATATCTAATGTCATTTTAGTAACCAAGAAATAAGCTACTAAAATCAAATTATGCACTTATTTTAGAGAATTCAACACTGCATGTCCTAAAGATGACTTTCCCCTTCCTAATATGGATCAAATTGTTGATTTTATAGTCGTATGCGGAATGTTATCCCTCATAGATGGATTTTTAGGATATAACAAAATTCGAATAGCTCTTGAAGACCAACCTAAAATCACTTTCATTACACCCTGGGGAACTTTCTATTGGAAAGTGATGCCCTTCGGTTTAAAAAATGCAGGTGCAACTTATTAATGGGCTATGACATATATCTTTCATGACATGATGTACAAAATTATACATGACTAGTTCTTACGAGTTTTCATAAAGATATCTGTGTGGAGCAGAAAAAAATGCTTCTTGCTCCTTCTGCATGCCCTATGTCCTCCGCCCCTGCCCTTGCCTGTCGGTCTGCTATTGGTGGGCTGTCGGCCGATGCTCCCTCCGATGCCACATTGGAGCTTGGGGAGATTCCCTCGGATGGCCCACCCTTTGGGCCCGACCCGGGAGGGACTTCTGCAGTGTCGTACCTACAAAAGGTTGTGGGCCTCCATCGACCCCTTCCCACCTCTGACCCTGTTTGACCTGTCGTGGATGGTGAGAACTTGGTCCTCCCAGATTCCCTCATGAAGAAAAAGCTTTCCTTCGAATCTCTTTCCCTCGTGGGAAAATTTCTCGGGGGGCGTCCCGATATGGAGTCCATTCAAAAATGGGCTAGCTTCAAATGGCATGTGCTCGGAGATCTCCAGCTGGTGGCCCTTACCAGAGGTTTTTTCTTGATTTGTTTGAATAACCAAGAGGACCATGATCGCATCTTGACCGGAGGCCCCTGGTTCTTCGGTAGGAAAAGCTTGTTTTTAAGGAAATGGGGTGAAGATTTTTGCCCTAGCACACAGGACATCAATTTCGTGCCTATATGGGTTCGTCTCCCGGAGCTTCCCATCCATTTCTTCCATGAAGACATTCTCCGCTGGATTGGCGACTACATTGGGAAAACGGTGGCCCTAGACCCTGCAACGAAAGCCCGATCTCGCATGGCTTGTGCCCGCATTTGTGTCAATGCCAATCTGGCGTCCAAACTCCCCACCCGTGTCAATCTCATCTATGGCAAGTTTCACTGGTGCCAGGCTATTGAATACAAAAATAAACCCCCCTTTTGTATCGAATGTAATTCTCAGGGCCACCTCCACTCGTAGTGTCCTTCACTCAAGCCTCAGTGACCAACTCAGAGCAAGGAGCTCCTCCATCCGAGGCACAGTGACCATCCATCAAAACCGGCGATCAACAGTGGGAAAGCGATTCAAAATGGTCCGCAGTAGTCCTCTGTTCCCTCTTCTTCTGCGCACCTTGACCAGGTATGCTCCATGTTCGCCTTTCCTAATAAGTTTGGCCCTCTTCTTTCTTTGGAGGATGAGATCCTCTTCCCTGAATCTCTCCCCGCACCCAACCCCTCGTCCCAAGGTCCGTCATCCCCGTTACCTTCTGCATTAGGTTCCCCTCGGCCTATCCCCTCAACCATTATCGATTCTTTCCCCTCTGTAGAACCCTTGCTTACTCCTAACCCCTCCCCTTCTTCTGGCATGCCTATTGAGGATCCCCTTTCTCCCTCGGGTTCGGACTCAGACTCCTCGGACCAACCCCCTCCCATCATCACTAGAAGCAAAAAAGGCTTGGTAGACTCTGGTGTTGAAAGGAAAAGAGGGAGGCCCCCTAACAACGAGCTAATCAGGAAAGAGGCTGACGACCAAGTGGCTGATGGAAGGCAACTAACCTTGCCTGAAACCCTTTTCAATCAATAGAACGATGATAGAAAAAGTTCCAAACCTCCTCCTACCCTCAACAAAGGAGGCAAAAAACCCCCCAAATCGTCTAGATGAAGATCCTTTCATGGAACATTAGGGGCCTCAACAGCAGGAGCAAACAAAGGTTAGCTCGATCCATAAGGAAAGATCACAATCCATCTATTCTTCTCCTACAAGAAACAAATATTGATAACGACAGAACCGCTAGCATTGCCCCTAAGATCTGGAAAAAAGGTCAATGGGCAGCATCTCCAGCTAAAGGAACTGTAGGAGGCCTTCTGTGTATGTGGAATCCAGAAGTTGTTGAAGGAAGAATCATATCCTACTCTGGAAGATCCCTAAACATGGCATTCTACTACAAGGAAAACAAGTTCACGTGGGTTCTCTCCAACATCTATGCTCCCAACAATCCTATGGACAGAAATAACATGTGGGCCTCCCTGTCTCACATGAAAAGTGTGGTCTCTAACCTCCCATGGATGGTGGCCGGTGATTTCAATTCCCCCCTTTGTGCGGCGAAAAAGAAAGGAGGAACCAGTTTGTCGTCTAAAAGCATCAGTGACTTCCAGAACTTTGTTCGTGACAATGAGCTCATGGACATTCAACTCCGAGGACATCAATTCACGTGGAGTAATAGAAGAGTTGGAGCGGACCACATTCAAGTCAAACTGGATCGTTTCTTCCTATCCCAGCAAGCTATTCCTCTGTTTGGTGACACCTCCCTTATTCCCCTTTCGCGCATTGGCTCAGATCATTCCCCTCTTCTTCTTGAGTCCAATAAAGCCCCTTCCTTTAAAACCCCCTTTCGGTTTGAAAGCATGTGGATTCTCCATCCGAAGCTTAAGCTGAAGATTCAAGAATGGTGGTCCACCCCTGTCCATGGGTCAGCCATCTCCCGTGTGTCTCAGAAACTAAAAATCATCAAAGAAGGCCTCAAAATCTGGAACAGGGAAGTGTTTGGGGACATTTTCAAAGCCAAAAAGGAAATCTCTGCCCGCCTCTTGTAGCTAGATCACCTGGGTCAGCATGAGCAGTGGACCCCTGCGTTGAGGGATGAAGAAAAATGCCTGCTTTCTGAGCACCATAACATCTTAGCCAAAGAAGAATCCTTCTGGAGGCAGAAGTCTCGGGCTCTGTGGCTCAAGGAAGGGGATGCCAACACCAATTTTTTCCATGCATCCACCCTCCACAATAGAAGTACAAACAAAATCAAGGAGCTCCTTCTCGTAGATGGCACAGCCACCCAGGACATTGTCAGGATTCGCCATGAAGCCTCCTCCTTCTTCAACAACCTGCTGAATTCTGAGCTTCCCCATGATGGGCTTGCCCAAGCCTCCCTCCTCAGCAACATTCCCACTCTCATCACCCCGGAGATGAACCAGTTTTTGACTCAACCTTTGGAGGCCAAAGAAATCAGAGATGCCCTCTTTGCCATGAAGGGTGACAAAGCCCCCGGACCCGATGGGTTTCCTCCCCGCTTCTTCCAAACCTTTTGGGAGGTGATCGGGGACGAGGTCGTCTGTGCCATTCGTGAGATGCAGCACACTAAAATCATTCCCCAAGGGACTAACTCCACTTTCATTGCTTTGATTCCTAAGAGCCCTCACAACAAATCCATGAATGATTTTTGACCTATCAGCCTTTGCAACATTATCTATAAAATCTTAACAAAATCCTTGGCTCAAAGGCTTAAGCAAATCCTCCCATCCATCATTGACCCATGCCAAGGGAGTTCTATCGCAGGGCGGTCCATTACCGACAGTATCATCTCCCTCCATGAATCCCTTCATTCCTCCCTCTGCAATAAGAAAGCTGCCATGTTTATCAAACTTGACATTAGCAAAGCCTTTGACAGGGTTGACAGGGACTTTCTGCTAAAAGTCATGGACAAATTCGGGTTTCACAAGGACTGGATTACTCTCATCAAAAGCTGCATTTCAGCCCCGTGGTTCTCTGTGTTAGTAAACGGGTCGGCGGCTGGCTACTTTCCAAGCTCCAGGGGAATTCGGCAGGGCGATCCTTTGTCCCCTTTCCTCTTCATCATTCTTGTCGAATCCCTGGGCAGAGCTATCAAAAAGGTTGTCACTGAGCGGGGTATTTCAGGGCTCCAATCGTCTTCACGCTCCCCTCCCTTGTCCCACCAGCAGTTTGTGGATGATACTATCATTGCTACTCTGGCTTTCGTCCCTCAAGCCAAATGCATCAAGCGGATCCTTGACACTTTTGCTTCTGCTGCTGGCCAGGAGATTAATTTCATAAAAAGCAGCTATTATTTTCTCCACACTCTGGGTCCCAGACAATGGAAGATTGCTCGCACCCTTCAATGTTCCATTGGAGATCTTCCCACGACCTATTTGGGCCTCCCACTCTTCACCAAAAGCCCCAAGGCTGCTATGTGGGATGGGGTTGTTGATAGAATCAGGCATAAATTGGCCGCTTGGAAAGGCTCCCTTCTCTCCCAAGCTGCTAAGTCCACGCTCACTATGGCGGTTCTCCAAAGCATCCCCATCTATTTTATGTCAATTTTCAAAGCTCCTGTTTCGGTGCACTCCAAGATTGAGCAAATTCAGAGATCCTTCCTATGGCGTGGGCCTGAAAATTCTTGCAAGTTTCATTTGGTTAGATGGGAAAAGGTTTGTCAACCTAAGGCTCTTGGAGGCCTTGGGTTGAGAAGGTCGGCTGATATGAATCTAGCCTTGACGGCTAAACAAACATGGAAGGTGCTTACCAACTTCAATGTGGAGTGGGTTTCCATGATTCATGACAAGTACTTGCAGCACAACTCATTGCTTGATAGCAACATCCCTTCCAACGGGTCGGCCTTCTGGAAAGCAGTTCTCCATGCCAGACCCATCATCTCCAAAGGTATCAGATGGCTGTTAGGGGATGGTTCATCTATTAGCTTTTGGGATGACATTTGGATCAAAGAAAAACCCCTCAAGGACTACCCCTATTTTTTTGTGTTACGTCAAGACTCAGAGAGAGTTTGGGGTCGAAGAGTGAAAGATTACATTGACGACCAAAATCAATGGAGGAGCTTCCCAGGTAGGGTCGGCATCTAGTTATCCGAATTGTTAAGAACTGTCCTTATTCCCACTGTTGCTTCGTACGACCGTATGATCTAGGCCTTGACCGATAGTGGTGACTTTTCTGTCAAGACAGCGTTCTCTCTCATTGGGGCCACTCCCAGAACGTCCTTTCCCCCTGCTATAGTTTGGATCAAGCATCTCATCCCAAAGATTGGGTTTTTTGCATGGATTGCTATTCAGAATAAGGCGCTCACCATTGATAATTTGATGAAAAGAGGGATCCCTATCCCCAACAGATGTCACCTATGTTTATCTACTTGGGAATCGGTTAACCATCTATTCATGGATTGCTTGTTCACTAGAGAGGGCCTAGACTTCTTGAGCTCCTCCTTCCAGTTATAGTGGGTCCATCCCAATTCCCTATTGCAACTCTTCGCCCAGTGGCCAAACCCCTTTCGTCACCCCAAGCTTGTTGTTCTATGGAAGATGTGCCTCCATCACTTTGTTTGGCAAGTGTGGCTCGAACGCAATCGTCGAGTCTTCACAGAGACCTCCATTGACCCTATTTCGACCGCCACCAAAGCCCTGACCTTTGCCATCGAGAATTTCCAGCTCATCCCCTGGGTCTGTGTTCCCCTTAGCCCCGTGGAAGTCCTCATCCTCACCTCCCTTGGCATCCCCATTCCCAAGTGGGACACCCCTGCCCCCCATCCCCGTTCCACAGCCTTGTGGCATCCCCCCTTGGCAGGGTGGATCAAACTCAATTTCGATGGTGCTTCCAAGGGAAACCCTGGATTGGCTGCTACAGGAGGTGTTGTGAGGGATCATAATGGCTCCATTATTCTTGCTTTTGTGGAGAACCTCCACCACAAGACCAATAATGTGGCCGAGGCCTGGGCTCTGTGGCATGGCCTCCAGCTCACCAAGCACCATCGTTCTGGGCTCCACATCGAAGGCGATTCTGCCATTGTCATTGGCTACTTGACGTCTAACAAGGATCCCCCATGGAACATTAGAAATCTGATCAATGAATGTCGGGCCCTCCTCTGCAGACACAGCCAAGTGAAAACCAATCATGTGTTCAGGGAGGCAAATAAGATTGCCGACAAGCTGGCAAATATTGGCTTGGGTAAATGGTCGTTGGAGGTGTGGCACCACTCCTTTTCGCCCGATGTTCTTTGGTTGGCGCTTTCGAAAGCCCACGAAAAACATACCATAATTGGCTCTGGATTATGACAAGTCTCCTAGCTCTGATTATCATGAGTCTTTTGCGCAGCTGCACCTCAAGGTCCATTGTTGTTGTGTCCCATTGGGTTCTACCACCCCCCTTGAAGGTAATCTCATGATTTGATCCTCTCTGGACTTCCTAACCAGATCAGGATGATGTTCTACCATAGTTTAATCACTGTCTTCACCAGCGCCATTGAAGGTCTGAAATAGGCTATCCAGCAGAATATTGATGAGGAGGTCGTGGATGTTGACCCGTAGTGTGGGGCTGACCTTTCTTTTTGGGAGTCCAGTGGGATCCTGCCCCCATGCGATGGTTTGTGGTCAGTTAATGTCTGATGGTTTACGTATTGTAGTATGGGTCTTTCGGTCTTGTTGGTTATGTGCTTTGGGTGGTCACAATTTTGTTCCCGGTGTTGGACTATCACTATCCTTCTCTGTAGGAGTCATGTACGCATTTTTGATGTAAATCTGGGACAGGGACCCAGTTAAAACCCTTTCAATGATATTTTCTAAACTTACCAAAAAAAAAATTATACATGACTATGTGTATGACATCATAGCTCGCTCAATAAAGAAGAATATCATATCTCTAATCTAATACAAGTATTTGATAGACTTAGAAAATATAAAATTTACCTAAATCTAAACAAATGTGTATTTGGAGTAAAATCATGAAAATTATTAGGATTTATCATTTTTATGCATGGCATAGAGATAGATCCTATCAAAATTAAGGCTATCATTGATATACTACCACCTAAAAATCTAATAGAATTAAGGAATTTGCAAGGCAAACTTCAATCCATCTGTCAGTTCATCGATAAATTGGCAGAAAAAACTCAACCTTTTCTTACACTACTTAATAAAAACATCCCTTTCCAATGGGAAAATGAATGTCAATAAGCATTCAAAGTTCTTAAGCAATGTATTCCTACCCCTCCAGGTGGAACCCAGTACTCGTTCCACCTAGACAAGAATATCCTTTTATTTTATATGTTTATACTTCTGAGATTGCATTAGGAGCAATTTTGGCTCAACCTGATGATGATAAGAAAGAATGATCCACCTATTACATAAGTAGAACACTAATAAGCTATGAAACTCGTTACACACCTATACAAAAGCTTTTCTTGGTAGTTATTTTTTCTACACAAAAGCTACACCATTATATGCTTAGCCAAAATACATTTGTCATCGCTAGATCCGATCCATTAAGATATCTGATAAGTAGACCTTACTTATCTTTCTTAAAGTGAGTTTGAACTCACATTTATTGGTCAAAAATATATCAAAGGCCAAGTCATAGCCAATCAACTTGTTGCTAGTCCTCTTGAGTCTACTCATCCTTTAAACATCAAATTTCTTGATGAATGTCTTAATTTAGAAGAATATCATTATGAATCTTGGTCCTTATATTTCAATGGATCTAGATGTATGAATGGTGCAGGTGTAGGCATCATATTAATATCTCCTCAAAAGAAACTTATTCCCTTATCATTCAAACTTAAATTTGCTTGCACAAATAATAATGTAGAATATGAAGCCCTAATACTTGGGTTACGAGCAGCTTTAGCTCTAAAAATCAAAATCTTATTAGTATTTGGAGATTCCCAAATCGTGATAAATCAAATAAATAATGTGTATCAAACATGAGATGAGAAACTTCATCCCTATAAAGACTGTGTTTTAAAAATTATCTCTTTGTTTGAGAAAGTAACTCTTATGTTAAGAACTAGTTGGTGAGCCTTCAATGCTATTCCTTTGAATGATGCACAATAATTATGTGTCTTCAACCTTTGAATTTTTTCTTCAATACTTCAAGATAATTGTTACTTCTATCCTAGGTGCTTCCTTCCTGCATAGGCATTATAAAGAATATTTTAGGTGCCTTATTTTGTTGTGCCAAGTGGCACAAGATGCCTTATCTTGATGTGGCAAGTGGTACTCCTTTCCTATGCATGTAACTCCACCTTCAACATCTTCTATCTCTCAACACTTCTTGCCAATAATTGCAAGTTGTTTGGCTTGGCATTCAACATTCTTTCTCCAGAAAATGGTGGCACTATTCTCCCACAAAGTTGGATCTAGCAATGGTGGTTCTAAGGTGATCTGATGCTTCCATATTAGCTAGCGGTTCTACTCCAATGATGGTGGTTCTAGAGTTATTAAAGCTATCCTCTTAGCTGGTAGTTCATCCAAGCTATTGCTTGGGTAATGTACTCTTTGTTTTCTTCTTTATCTTTTACGTAACTTGTGTATGTTGTACTCTTGTAACTTGCACTTCATTATCCTTTGTGTTATTCTTCTTACTTTATATTGGACTTGTAATGGATGTAATGATGCCTTACATAGGTTCTTTGATGCTACAAGTTACTTCTCTTATACTACTTATAGATGCTCTTTTCATGAGTCTAATGGTGCTAGATTTGGTGTATTTAGATACCTTGAAACTCGGCTATTGAGCCCTTTGTTGGCTCTATTGCTTTACTCCTTTAACTTGATGATATGGCTGCTTTATAGACGTAATATGCTTGCTATTATAGTGTCTTAAGACACTTTGGTTTTTGTCTTCTTTTTGCTACATAGGACAAGAGAAATATGGTGCAATAATGTAAATAATTTTACCTTGATTTGCACCAAAATTATGAGACATTATAGTCTCCTTTTGAAGCTTTCTTGCTTCCTTGATGAGGCAGCTTCTTGCTCTACTTCTTGGTGGTAAAAAAAGATTTGATGTTGCCTTCCTTACTAGACAACTCTCTCCTATAATTCCTTTGCTTGGTTAACTTTGTAATAATGAATCCAAGACTTTAATCTTGCAACTAATATGCCCTTTCCGTTGGCTTAACTTTGCACTAGTTTTTACCTTAACCTAAATACTCAATGCACCTTTAATAACTAGTATGATGCAATAGTAATTTCTCCTTATTGCTCCTTTTAATGAACTGTTAATCAATGCAATCTTCACTTAAGAGTAATGTCTTATTTTATTCTAATATATAATATGAAGTTGATATTCTTTTTTCTTGAAATATATCTAACTCCTATTTTTGATGTGCATGTTTTAACCTTATAAGAAACTATCTTCTACACTCTCTTGAAGAATTTAATATGTAACCTTCTCCTTGCAACTTTTAAACTCTAATATGGTGCTTAATGAAACTTAATAATAAACTGAGTAACTAATATTCAAGTAATGAACCTTTTGCACCAAAGTTGCTTACCTTAATGACCTCTGTAGATGATGGAAATCTTGGTGATTAGATTCACCTAAATGTTGCCCTATATTAGATGTAATTGTAGCTCTTACTTGCTATCCAAAATAGCTATTTATTCCACCAATTTACAGCTTTGAAACCCTCTAACTTTTTGCCTGAAAATGTAGTTTGATGGCTTTAACTATCCTTCACGATGCTCCCTTGAAATGTAAATTTAACAACTAGTAATGTTGTCCCTATTGTTACCCTTTCATAGTCAATTTCTCCTTCGAAATGTTGTTCTCGAATCTCCAAAATTTGGTAGGAAATTCCTCCAAATTGTAACTGAGACTTATATCCTAGATACTTTCAATTTTCTACTATAAAATTAGCAAACTCCTTTCTCCAAAATAACCTTTAAACCTTCAATGTCAATCCTCAAATATCTCAGATTTGGTGGCTTTTCTAACTTATTTATCCTTCAACCTCCTTGTTGAATTTTGACTTCAATCTTGTCCTATCTAATGGTCTTCTTCTCAATATTTTAACTGTCTTGATATCTTCACTATTCTCCTCCAAAATTTGGCAAACTCCTTGCCAAATTCTTCTCCTTTTGGGCTTATTTTTATATGGTGATAAATGTTCCAAAACCTCCTTTATCAGGAACTCCTTCTTGATAGTAAATTTCTCCAATGATTTCTCCTAGAAACTCCTTCAATGGCCTTCTTCAAATTTTCTAATGAGGCTTTCCTAACCTTCTCCTGCCTTGAGATCTCTTCTCTAGGGTCTTCAAATTTATGCAGATTCTCTAGTCTTCTCAATGAGATATTTTATTCAATATTCAACTATGGAAGATTTGCAATGAGATATCCTTATTGGATCTTTGAAATTTATTGCTTCTAAAGTATGGAACATGAATTTTGTTATTCATTCTCAATATTTATTCTTCCAAAATTGAAATTTCTTCAATAGGACCTCTTGTGGGTCTCTTCAGCTTCTTGAGCTATTTTCTCTTCTTCCTTCAATATATAATTTGTAATATTCAATATTCAATGGAGATCACCAACCTCTAATATTTTCCTAGACTCTTCTCTAGGGTCTCTTCTTCTTCAATATGCAATAAGGCTCCTCTATCCTTTTTCTCTCTTCTGTAATCTGTAGGTCTGCAATATTGCAATGTGACCTTCTCCTTAGGCCTTCAAATATTTGATATTCAATTTGTTGCTTTAGGGTCTGGATTGATTCCAAAGAAGATATTTTTCCTAGCTCTTTATAGAAAGCTTCCCAAATTTATTTGAATCACCTTTTCCTATAACAAAGTATTGTTGTGATGTCCTTCAAAATGACCTCAAAATTGGGGACCCACTTGAAATTTGAAAGTTGTTACAAATTGTTGCTTGCGCTTATTGTTCTCCGTTGTCATCACTTGAATATCTAGGATATTCACTTTCACACAGATAGTCTTCTACAAAGTTCAATGTCAAAATGCTTCCCATAATCTGAGGAGTTTGTGCTTGTGTAGTCATTTTATGGTTAAGTTAGTTATGTTTTTTTTTGTTTTTGTTACATCATGTCATGGTTTTTAAAAGTATGTTTGATGTAGTTCTTTTGTGTTGTGTCATTGGATTATAAGTGATGTGTTATAAGTATTAGAATAGAAAATTCAATTTTGAAATTTTGTTAAACTTTAATTAGGTAACCATTTTTTAGGTTTTATTAAAAAGTATCACATAATTTTATTAAGTTCTTTGTTGCTTATAATGTGTATGGTTCATTATATGTTTGTATTGTATTTTATATCATATAATAGGGTTTTGTTTTGATTTTATTTTTGGTTATGTTTTGTTTTTTATGTTTGTTATGTCTATGTCATAGGTTCCAATTTGATTGAATAAAGTAGGCCTCGAGATTTTAAAAGGATGCATGGTTTGATGAGTCGGGTCCCAAAATCCTAGTTGGTGTGCGACCTTCGAAGTGGGTCCCATGTGTGAGGAACTTTATTTGATATTAGTGGACGTTATTACCAAAAAATAGTGTCGCTAGGAGATGTTGTCATCGCATTTCAAAAATATTGTCGTCGTCTCCATCATAGTACAAATTGGCACTATTTACGAGATTTAATAGGTGAGTCTCTTGATGGGAGTGTGAAGGTTTAGTTCGTGATTTCATCTGTGGCATGTGTAAAAAGTTTAAGATGATCCACGATCATTTTGTTTTATCGACATCCTAATTAATGTTCAAAGAAGATATCACACATGGGATGGGGGTATCAAACTGTCACATGATTTGAAATAGTGGGATAGTTATGGCATGATGGATGTATTGTGAAGTAATGAACACATCGTCAGTGATGCAGAAAGCTCCTTTCAATGCCTGTTAGAAGACTGTCTTCACAAATTTAAAGTGATCACTACTTGTGAATTGAAGCCATTGCTGCTCGCTAGGTAGTGTTGTTGTCTTCTCATGCCGAAAAACACATTTATCACCTATTGAAGAATATTATCATTGTTGTTGCATGTATGGTATCTTTGTCTTACTAAATATCATAAGAAGCGATTATTGTTGTTGCCAACTCAAAATCAAACTACCTTCAGAATTGATAGATTATTCATCAGAGGATATGGTCACCCGAAGAAACAATGATCGTCAAATGTTAGCAAGTGTAGCCACCGCAGTTGAGTAGGGTTGCTGGATGCTAAGTAATTAACAACCGAGAATTGAGGTGTGGTGGCATGGATATGGAGTTGAATATGGTAGGAAGTATTCATCGCTATGAGGTTTCAATTAACAAGAACGATTTGGCATCATTGTTCATTTTGGAAAATAATTGGTGTTAGGGTTTATTAAAGTTAAAGGAGTTTATTAGTGACATAATCTCAAGTAAATCATCCAATGATGTATTATTTTATGAGATACATATTATGGAAAGAAATGAACTAAGGAGTTCAAGAGGGATGTATTCATTTAAAGGTATTTGGGATAGTTACAAATTAGTTTTCAATACTTACCCGTGAATAGACTGGAATGGAAGGAACTAATTCTCAATAACGAACTACTCAAACTATAAAGAGAGCATTGAAAGTCAAATAAGGGTCAGACATTCTTATGCAGAGAAGGGAGGTGAAAGAAGAGAAAGAACCAAGGCATCACTCTGGGAAGAATACAGAAGGCAGATTGCAGGAAAATCAGGTTTTATATGTAATATCATGAAGTATTATATGAAACATTTTAAATTCAAACTTGTGTGAAGGTTGGGTTTGAATATGTGTAAAATTGTTCCATATAATTTCTAAATTTGAAGTTCCTTTGAAGATTGCATCAGGTTATTGATTCTCTGTATGAGTTTTGGTAGTCAATAGTTCTCGTTTAAATTCTCTGTGATTTTTTAAGTTTGTAATCCATTGTTTGGGATACAAATTTAGTTTCTTATCATTAATATTTTTGTAATTTAATTTGTAATGAGTTATTTTATTTCACATAACCTAGTTCAAATTTTATAAAGATAAATCTTGTTGCTAGGTTACATATAAATTTATTATTTATATATCAAATTAATTGATATTTAAATCAATACATTTATAGATATTAGGATTGATATCTTTCCAGAAACCCAATTTGGATTTTATTTTAATATAATTTCACTTATTTTAAAGATCCAAATGTCACATCGAAAAGCATATTTATGTTTAAAATATTTAATTTAATAAATATTTTAAAAGGTAAATATTACAGGAAAATCTGATTCATGAACTTTATTTTATCATAAAATCAAAAGTTCATGAATTAGTTTTATATCAAGCCCTATGCTTTATCATTAATAAGGTTTTAATACCTTATAAATCGGGCAAGACATTATTACATTTGTTCACCTCTTTGATATTTTCAGATATAGTTTCATGAGTGGTTTGAACAAATAATTTCTTTTATCAAATAGACCTTTGAAGTTGAATTATAAATAAATTGTTATATTTAAAGGTTTATGAATTTCATTAACTTTGATTTGGTTAAAGTTGATTGAAATTTGATTAAAATGCTAGTTTTCTGTATTTTCAAATTCATTCAAAAGCATTTTAATTAAGACATTGTATTGAGATCATAAGATAAATTTGCATACTTAAACCTAAATCATAAAGCAAATTTACTTCATCATTTAGATAATCAAGTTGGTAATGAAAGGCATGTTAAACATGATAAACTTGAAATCATTTACTTAATTCCTAGGCCCCTTGTAAACAGAAACTTGTAAACCCAAGAGTTTATTCAGGTATTTATATAAACATCTATGCATGAAACATAAAAAATTAAGTGAAAACCTTGGAGAAACATTACGTTCTTTGCAAGAGAGAATTTAAATTCAAAGTTGTCGAGTGGTTTTTGTAACCTGACAAAATCACACCTCAAAAAGTATTAGGAATGTTATGGATGAAATTCTAAATATAGAGATAATCAATCTTCACTAGTCTATTTGTCAATCTAGTAGAATCAATGTTGATTCCCATATCTTCTCTCTTATTGTTAATGTTGTATGGTCATGCTTCGAGTAGCTACATACCTTTTATTTGGTCCTATTATCTTCTTATTAGTTTGTTCTTTACCTCTCCTTGTATCCTATCAGTGTTTAATGGTCACACTTCGAGTGGCTACATACCTTTGATTGGTTACATTTTTGTCTTCCTTCTCTCCCTCTTATAATTTTTCTTTTCTTTATTCTTTCTCTTGTTACTTTGCATCTATTTCGCATGCTCACTTTCAAGCCTCTTTCCTCATAATTTACATCAATCAATCATGTTGATACTGCTTAACATTAGCATTCAACTCTCTCATTATATGCATGTATGCACACCATCACAATTTGTCTGTGTCAATTGGATAATTTATTTGGATTCACAAATTCGTGTTAAACTATCTCACTTGGTTTTCTTACTCAAGAACAGGTTGGTTACACATTAGTTTACAGTCATAGGTATTTTATTATTTCACTCACCCATGCTTTCCATTATACTGCATTTTTCATTGTCACGTTGTCATGTAACTTAGCTTATACATATGTCCACAATATTTTACATAAAAAAACTACTGAAGAATTAAACATACATTTGTTAACATACTTGCAGTGGTGTCTAATCCTATTCTCAGTTGCATGGTAATAGGTTTTTGTTATTTCACCATTCATAGTCGGTCCAATAAACCTTCATCGAATACCATAAAATTCTAAAAGCATTTTAATACTTCCCTTGGCTAACTTGATTTCTTTCATGGATCAATCATGCATCTCACATATTAAGCAAATTTTGAGCATAGGGAGAACAACACCTTACGTAAACCTTACCATAAAATTAATGGTTTACCTTTCTCATCCTATCATTTGCATGATCCAAAACCTAAGGATCAATAAAATGACAAGCTATAAAAAAAAGTAAAAGAGGAAAAGAAAAGAAAAAAGCATAAAACAAAAGCAAAAGTCAAAAGAGCACCACAAAAAGAAACAAAAGAGCATTATCATAAAAATTCTTGAATCCCTAAGGTCCTTGGGTCCATAGATCATGGGACTAATCTCCATCGAGGCTATAAACAATTGATTGGTAGTGGAGTATGCCTTACAAGTGGTAACACGTATGTCATATTAGCAAGCTTATTTTGTATAGACTGCTATACACTCATGGATGAGCTAGTTTAATCAGCTAGATTTACAATTGGTTAGTCCAACCTCACTCAAAATGGATGAATGAACATTATTTGCACACACAGGTCTATGATAGGCTCAATATTAGTCAGGATAGTCAAGATTTTGTAAGATATTGACTAACTATTAGATGAATTTGATCGATCAAATTATAATATTTGACTTTCTAGAAATTCTTCTAAACATCTAATAGCCCTGGGAACAAGGAGTGAATAGCATCACCATTAGCTCTACCAATAACAAGTGTTCTCTTCATAAAATTTTTACATTGTCATTCATTACTTACTTACAACATCATTTACATTATTTACTTCGATTTAGGTTCATTTTCAATTCTATTCATCATACATATTGCATGTTTGTTTGTTTCATAATAGGGTACATGGTTAGCATGAATATTCCTTTATCTTTGATTAAGTTAATAATTTGTGATGGTCAAAACCAAATACCAATTTCAAAAAGTGTTACCACATACATGCATCTCATGCATACATGCAATTCATATCTCAAATTAATATATTTTCATTTTGGCATACTCGCAGTTAATCAAATCAATGCTGCATATCATATACTATGTATCAAACAACATCATCAATGCATAATCACATGTATTAAATCATCATGAACATATGTCATACATATTAAATACACATTACATCATTATACATCATCAATATAACTCATCTTGTATATATCATATAATAAAATGGGTTGTACATCATCAAAATAACTCATAGACTACATAAAATATCATGCCATACATCACTACATATGCAACTATCATAATATACAAAAATGGTGGCACACTCACCACAAAAAAAAGAGAGCAATAGTAGCTTTGCTGCCTACTAATAGTCTCTCCACTCCCCTTGTATCTGCTATGAGGCTCCTCAACCCTCCCTAGAACTCTATCACCACTTTGTCCTAGGGTAGACCCCTCTTCCTATGGTATGGCTTGCTCCACTCCTTGAGATATTGCTATAGCAACTAACTACCTACTCCTCTTGCTCTGGCATGACTATGACTTATACTCTTGTAGACACCAAAATAGCACCAATTCGATTATGTGACTACAAGCACTGATCAAATTAGGATACATACCCCCTAGGGCAGCCTCCGGAGGTTAAACAGTGGTCCTAACCACTCCCAAATTAGTTTTGGAGGGTCAGAGGTCAATTTGGCACATTTTAAGCACTTTGCTCCCTATTCGTCCCACCTTGGGATGATTAGAATCCTATTTGCCCCACCCCGGGATGATTAGCAACAATCGCTCTAGGGTGGGACGAATAACAGGTTTGACTAGCAAAAAGTCAAGCCTTGACAAATGGCATCCCAGATCCACCACTCAACTTCACCTTCAAGGCATGCAATTGCGAGGAACGGTTTCAAATCTGAGAGAGGGACTTCATTCAAGCATGCCTTGATCATGGAGGTCCTAAATCAAGGAGGAATCTTCTCTCCCCCAAGAAAGGCATGGTGAGCCAAGTGGCGCCCTCACATGCACATTCAAAGGAGACCCTCAGGTCTATAAAATGGTGAGCCTTCTCACCCAAAAAAATAATAGAGCTGGAGCATTTGGAGCAATGAAGTGTTGTCGAATTATACCCCCATTCCCCTTTTGTGCTTCCTACATCCCTAATTTCTCTTTTGGAAGAGAGGTTATCGGGTGAACACTAGGAATGCAATCCAGACCCAAAACTCGAGCAAATCGACCACAATCCCACACAAAATTCATCGACACAACCCCCCCTAAGATTTTTTGAACCCATCCCACTTGGATTAGTGCCAAAACCAAGCCCCAAACGGTTGGCGTCCTACCCCCGAGCACCCCCCGTACTGCTGCAGTCCTAATCGCCCACCCCGGAGTGATTAGAAATATATGCTTGACTTCTCTACTATTCTTTTTGCATTATTTTTTATCTGATTCACTTATGCTACTTTTCAAGTTTCATTGCATTTTGACTTGATTTGACCTTATTTTTATCATTTTATGCGTTCACTAACATACAGGGAGCGCCTTAGGATACAGGATAATTTGGGCAGAATATGCAAAATATGACATTTTGGGTCATCCCAAAATGTCCCTTTTAGCCTAACCCCAAGTTTGCAGGACATTTGGAGGCCTCTGGATAGGACATTTGCAAGGTCACCTTCGCACATTTTGTGACAGTCCTAATCGTCCCACCTCGAAGTGATTAGAAATCCATGCATGATTTCCTAGCTATTCTTTTTGCAATGTGTCCTTGATGATGTCTCCATTCTTTTTTCAAATTTTGAATTCATTATGACATGTTTTGACCATCATTTTGTTATTTTACATATTAACTAGCTAGAGGCTTTGGGGATTGCATGTTTTCTCTCTATCCGCAGATGCTATTAATTGTTTGTTATTTATCTGTGTGTAGGATCTCACTACCAAGAACACCAGAGAGGCAGCAAGGAACGACGAACACATGGACACAAGCGATGACAACGTTTGGCCTGCCCATTTCGAATGTGGGCATGTCGAAGACATTGGAAGCGTACCATCCATTGATGTAATGAACTGTATCAAACGTCCTGAGCCTTAGAATGGGGATGTATTGTAACTAGATTAAAAGCAAAAATTAATAAAATAAGCTTTTATTTGTTTGCTAACATCTTGTCTATGCGTCGTTTCCTTCATGCATTGCTTTCTTGCATTCGTAGGACTTAGCATTTGTATATCTATTTTTATTTGCATCATATTTGGCATGCCGTCACTCTGAATTCGGATTTCAATGGTGATCATGGTGGGACCCTGTACCCTACTATTAATATCAAGTTTTTTATCCAAGTTTTGTGGTTTTCCTTGCAGGTGTTACTCCTTCGGGCGCTGGACTGCTACTCGTGCCACCCCGTGACGAATTTAGACCTGCTATTCATCCCACCCCGGGATGAATATGTATTCACCCCACCCTGTGATGAATGCAGACCTGCTATTCATCCACCCCAGGATTATTAGAGCTCTGTGCATTTTTTGAGTAGAAACTCAAAGGCATCTGGTTTATACAGAAGCTAAGTAGTTTGTTTTTCTTCTTGCAATACGAAAAAGGAAATAAAAACACAGAGTAAATTAAATGGAAGGAACTTGATTAGGAATGCATTCTTCTCTAGTTTGCTTGCATGATACTTGCACAAGTAGCAAGTCCTCATCATAGGCTTCAGTTCTAGGTAGGTTTTGTGATTCCCTTTTTGCTGTTAATTGCTTCTGAAAGATAAAACGTACTTTAAAGCATTGCATTAGTGAAAATCATCTTTTGTTGTATGTTTTCTTTCTTTACACGATTAAAAGGAACCACGCACACACCACCTAATAAAATTAACATCAAGGAGTTGGTATTAATACCCCAACACTTGATCAAGACCAACGGTGGATTTCATCACCACCTTGGCTTGGATTTTCCAAAAATATACCCTGATCGCAACTGTTGCTAGACGTAAATCCTGACGAAAGATGACCAAGTGTAATGGGGGTGATTCCATGTGCATGAGGATAATTCTTCTATGGTAGGTATCAAAAATAGAGTGATACCCCTTTCATACTGCCTATGTTCCACATACTGTTCTGCTCTCGCATACCAATAGTTTCCCTCACGTAAGGGCGGGTATATTGAGAGGTTCGGTATAACGGCCTGGCAATGGTATATTGAAGGGGTGACCATTTTGGAGATACAAGAGCCCTCATTTTGCATGTATAACAAAGTTTCCTTTACAAGATTTGCATAACAAAAATCAAACGCATTAGACCAGATCTAGGGCACACATATAATATGTAAACAAGATAATCATTTCTCTATTTGTGTGGTCCCCTTTTGTTTGGTATAGCATAAAAAGTCGTAAAGGAGATAAAAATATACATATCTTTCTAGAAAGGCCACCACCATGGTGTATACCTGTAGCCAAGACCAATCATGGGTAGAAGCTATGAAAAGTATACAAGGGGACACAAGTCACCTCTGTTACAGTCCCAAGGACTTGGTTATACCACCTTGGTGGCCTGACCCACAACATAGTCCACACTATGCCACTATAGAAAAGGACTATAGAGGCACCCCGTTGAGGGGCACTCCCATTCAACACAGACCCTCTCAGGAGGAGTACATACATGGGAAATCTCCCTTAGACACTCATTATGAGTGGCCACTGCGTGATGAAGCGCTAGAGTAGCATAGGGTTCATAAGGAGGGACCACATGATTATATCATTCCTCCTCCACCCCTCATTATTGTTAGAACTAATAGGCCAAATCTAGAGCGTAAGGCTCTTCATGCAGGGTGAGCCAACTTTGCCCATCCCTTTCACATGTATGAAAGGAAGCACGAGGAAAACCAGTATATTCCTCAAGAGCAATACATTGCCTGGGAGCAATGCGCCTTCACACCTGCTAATTATTAAGATCACTTATTGAGGCCAAAGCCTCAAGTGAATGTTGCTAACCTCAACAGAGGAAAGAGACCAATAGATATCTCGGATCACCATGACCGATATAGATATGTAGGGGAGGCATCTAGGCCTCCTAGACCTAGGACAACAGAACAAATTGACTTGGCATTTGTCAAACAGGTTTCCTGCCAAGCGCAAACTACGCAACTTAGGCAAGATTAGCAGCAGTTAGAGCAACTGTATCATCTCAAAAAAGAGCACATTTAGTGCCAGACAGATGAGTTACTCCATAACACTATGCATGAGAGGATTCCAACCCCTCGCATGCATAGGAAAAAAAATTATGAGAGGCACAACCCCTTACTACGGGATAGGTATCCATGATCTTATCAAGCGTTGCCTCCAAGACCTCCTAGACTTGAGCGGGAGGCCACCCCTAGAACCAATGATGGGCGCCTTCCTAGGGCACCCATCCATGTTCATAGGTCACACCCATAAACTCCTCAAGCAGCCTATGAGGAATTTGAGTGATAAGAAGAGCGTGTTGAAACACCCTACCAAGGCAAGGGGGGTGCTACCCGGATACCCCTCCATAGGCCTCAAGTTCCTCGCAATTCACAACAAGAAAAAAATAAAGAAGAGGAAATAAAATCCTCTTATGCATACAAAGCATTGCTAGAGCACTTAGAGTCTATGGAGACCAAGAATTCAAGGCCCTAAAAGCCCACCTTACGCCAGCTCCGTAGTCACCCTGTGCATCCTTCAGTTCTGGCACCCCCATACCCTAACCACTTCAAAATGCCTCAATTGGAAATTTTCAGAGGGGATGAGGATGCCCAAGAGCACGTAACGAGGTTCCTGAGTCAATGCTTTGGCATTCAGGACAATGATGTATTGCTTCTGAGAATGTTTATAACCACGTTCACAGGCCCTGCCTCGGATTGGTTTACCCAATTGTCAAAGCATAGCATCAACAATCTAGACCAGTTAGTGGACGCGTTCCTTGAATTTTTTGCCTTCAACACCAAGAAGAAGGTATCCTTAAGTGACCTAGCTAGCCTTAATCAGTATGATGATGAGACCATAGTCGCTTATAGGAATCGATGGAGGACATTGCTTTCAAAGCTACCTTACCTTCCTCCCATGGCCAACATGACTCAGATGTTTTCAAAGAGTTGCATAAGTTTTATATTCGTGTTATTGCAGCTAAAGCAATATGCCACCCTGGAAGAAGCCTTGGCACAATCCAGGATAATTGAGGAGATCAAAATTCAAGATGGCAAGATTGCCAAGCTACGCAAGAAAGAGTGGACCAAAAATGACAAAACTGGGCCCACACAATCGAAACCCGTCGTGGTCAATCAGGTTGCCATAACTATACCACCACCTACACAAATGACATAGCCCCCAAAGGCTAATTATTAGGCAGTTCCTCTTGCTAACTATGAAAAGGAAAACCACAAACAAGAGCAACATCAAAAGCATCACCCTAAGCAACAATTCACACAATTCACAGTCTAGAGACTCCTTGTTTGATCGCTTGTTCACAGTAAACCTGATAAACTTAAAGAAAAGTCAACCCATAGACCCCAACTCACCAAAAACCAAGGGTTATATGGAATATTTATATTTTATATTCCACCGATAGAAAGGACACGACATCTTCACTTATTGGGAATTCAAAAACATGGTGCAAGACTTGATAGACAACAAAACGCTCACGGTGGATAATCTCGTAGTGCTGAGCAACCAACATATGGAAGTCTTCAAAGACCCCTTGCCTGCCCATGATGTGCAGGTAAAGACTTTACAAGTGAATGAGGTAACACAAAACTACCCCATGTAAGGATACGTGGGGATGATAAGCATTATGACACGGAATAAAAGATACCCAAACACGACTGCACCCGCTGCAGCTACAGGAGATGTTCCATCAACGTCACAACCTCCACAACACCCTACGCAACCTCCCCCACCTAGACCAGTGGCCACAATTCGGACTAAGCTTACTTAAAGTTTAAGGACCACATCGGATAGGCTCTCCATTTATGATCTCATTCAACAATCATCGCCCCATCGAGAGGCTCTGATGGAGAAACTCAAAGCCATTGAGCTACAGCTCCATGAACCCAATTCTTTCAACAACTTTGTGGGACATGTGAGACAATGCATATAACCGGTCATAACCTTTAGGGAAGATGAACTAAAATTGGTAATTGGTTATATGGTGGATCCACCCCTGCACATCATCACGTGGGTCAATGGGATTCCATTCAAGAGGGTGTTGGTGGACATTGGCTCACCCAAAAACATAATCATGATAGTGGCATTAAAATATCTTAAGCTGCCAGTATCCCACATTGTGGTGTCCACCTACACTCTTCGAGCATTCAACGATGCGTTATGCTCGACGGTTGGCACAATTTTCCTGCCCATCCAAGTAGGACAAAAGACCATTCTTACGTTGTGTCACATCCTTGAGGGTGATATGGCCTACAATATCTTACTAGGCCGACCTTGGATCAGGGACATGAAGTGTGTCCGTTCGATAGCCCATCAATGCCTCAAATACACATACGAAGGGCAAGTACATTAGTCTTAGCAGACTTAGAGCCCTTTAAGTTTTGCAATGCGGTGTATTTGATGCCAAAATAAACCCTCCCAATGACACATTTGGACTTTTAATTAAATCTATCCACTCAGGGCCCGATTCCACCTACATCCTCGTTGTTGAGTCCCTCAAGTAATCGACCTAGCACATCTTCGTCGTCTATCCCTTCACCAACAATGCCACCTATGGTGGCCACACCAAAGGACAATGGGAAGAACCCCCTAGAGGAGGCACCACCATTAGTCTCAACCATATCTACCAAGGAGGTGCCCAGCTGAATGGAATTCGAGACACCTGATTCACCCAACATGGAATGGACTTAGGGAGAACTTCCATTCCCTCCCCCTCAACCGCTAATGATTACAGTAGAGATGGCCAATACGGGCCTGGGGGAGTACCTAGTGCAAAATATTATGGCAACACCCACGCTCAAAACCATGCAAGACATGGGGAGACCTCGCCTCCCCATCGGCACTATCGTCCCTTTAGGCTACCTACCAAATCAGACCAACTTTGTATATGGGGTCCTCGAGAACGGCCTGGAACCCTACCTACAAGAAGAGGACGAAGAGCCATTTTTTGAGAATGTTGATTATCTATCCAACTCAAACTTCACCTTGAAATACCTTAACCAATGTAATTGGCATGGATATGGATTGGGCAGATCTGAACAAGGAATGCGCACTCTTTGTCAACCAAGATACCAGATGCCATATGATAAATCAGGAGTAGGGTTCAACCACCCTTTGCCCCTTGATATCTTGGTAGAAACCATGCAAGGCTTAGGTCTAAGCAACGGGGATGGGTTGGCACAAGATCCATATGCCAATCCCAACACTACATACATATTGGGGAATTATTTTCCATTGTTAACAACAAACCTTGTTGACCTCAATAGCCCCTCCCCTTTGATCGAGGAAGGGAAAAGTTCAAGAAGTAACCTCCAAAAAGGATATGAACAAAATCAAGGGAGGTCTTTGAAATATGAATCGGATTATGAGGTAGCACCTTGGGACCTGTTTGAGTCCGATAGAAATCATTCATAGGTGACACCCCTTGACGATTATCAGGAGGGCTTCGTGGTAATGTTCCCCTTTAATGTCCCAATCAGGCAATTGCCACCTCCAGAGAATCTAGCCCTCCCGTAGAGAGTGGAACAACCCATATGGAACCAAATCAACTTGCTCGAATAAAATGAGCCTCCCATGCTAGCCATAAGTCCAAGTGATCAAGAAATGCCTAGTGGGAGGCTATACCAGCCAGAGGAGCACATGGTTGTCAGATCCAATGAAGGCCTATGGATCTTCGATAGCGACTATGAGGATGAGACTGAGATGGCATATCTCAACCATACGAGGTAATAAGAATACCCCATATAAATTGATGGTATGTTTGAACATTTAAATATGGGACCAAGGAATAGGTGGCATTTAAACCAAGCACAGTTAAACCAAGTGCTTCATCCACCACTTTGGGCATACAGAGAGCACCTCCCACCTACAAACCCTATAGGGCCACCAATGCCAAGGGTAGACCCTATCATTCTATCCACACATAGGGCCAATCCTTTTGTGCCAGTACCCACAGAGCCAGATCCGAGGCACGAGGATCACCAAGAATGTTTGAATCAACACCCGCACGGTAATGGAGACCAAACTCATTCCATCAACATGATATCCATTTGTATTGCTCCAAATTTTTTGCATCCTTACCTTTAGGCTATAGGATCTATGCCCGAAAGGAGGATGGGAAAAGGATGTCATGGTACCTCGGACTGAGAGGACTTGCGAAGGTCCCGCCTCTCAAGGGAGGTGTATATTGGTGATTTTTCGATGGATGGTGGGTTCACCAGGAACATTTAATGGCAGTTTCCACGCCTAGGTTTGGAATGTGTTTTTATGTGTTCGTTTTTAGCCTTAAGAATTCATATCCTAGGTTTGGCCAAATGAACCTAAATTAATTTATATGAAAGTGCAGATTTAATGAGTACAAAAAACAGATTTAAAGACAGAAAACAGAGAAATTACAGAATATAAATGAAGAATAACTGATTCGGATGTCTGATGGAGATTCTGATGTTTGAAGCAGTCAGGATCGCCTCTGATTTGACATGATCGTCTAACATCAGACAAGATCGTCTGAGATCTGACGAATTCGTCAGAGACCTGTAAAAAGAAAAACAAATGCAAAATACAAAGAATGCCACTGTGATAACAGAGGGAAACAACACAAAATGACAATATGAATACTAAACAATAGTTATGAATAGAAATTCAAACAAACTATGATATTCTAATGAGAAATTATGATCTTATCATGCAACCTAAGCTGTATGGGTGAACTCCAAATGCAAAATAGTAAGAAATAAGGAAGCGAGAAAATCGTCTGGAAGCGATGAAATCGTCTCGAATTGTGACAGGATCGTCCGAGATTTGAACGAGATCGTCTGCGACGATCTAAACTTGCTCCGGCTGAGAATCAATGAGGTCCCTGCAAGAAAAATTCAAAATAACAAATGCAAAATGATGCTCTAGGTATTCTAATGCACGCAAAATCAAGTTACAGGGAAATTCAGCCAGGGGTTGGGAAGGGAAGGTCCTAAGGATTAAATAGGCTTAGGGGAGTAGTTAGGAGGTTGGATATCATCCCTATTTGGGAGATCTCCAATGGGGGAGGGTCTCTAATGGTGCTGACATGCTTTTGTCCGGATTAGAGACCTGTTGGAACAGAAGCTAATTGTGCAAAATCAGTTTTGCAACAAGATTGTCTGGACGTCCTAGCCCAAACGAAATCGTCAGATCTGGTGCGATATCGTCTGATTGGCGATGATATCGTCAAACGGTCAAAACAACCTCTAAAAATGGCATGGAAAAGGGGGAAACGGATTACCCAACGGTTAACGGGCAGTTTGGGAGGTTAAAATTTGAATTTAAATTATTTACTAGGATGAATGTAATTATTAAGATTTTACTACGCCAATTTTAGGGTGCTACATTTTTCCCCCTCTTTAGCGAATTTTCCAAAGAAAATGTGTTAAAGATGAGTTCTTCTCGATCTATGAGAAAGCAAAAATTATTTCCATTTTTAGGCGACGATTCTTGGTCGAATCGTACGACAGCTTACTATGGTGCCCCCTCCATGTTTTTACCCAAATCGAACGTTTGAGGTAAAAACGCGGAAAAGCAAAAAATTATTTTTGAATAAAATTAAAAAAAATAGGGTAAAACCCTAATTCATTTTTACTGTTCATTTTTACTAGTTTTAGAGCTCTGGAAGCAAAAATGGTGGAGACGATGCACAAATCAACAGAGGTCCAACGCGATCTGTGGGTAAGAGTCTAAACTTAGTTTAGAATGATTTAATTTGATTTTACATGATTTTTAGATGAATTTTGATTAAATTTTGAGCATCGCGGCCATTTTTGGACCGTCGATGTCGTCAGGACGAAATCGTCTCAATTTTGCCAATTTCGTCCAAGGACGAAATCGGCGAAAGGGGGACGATTTCATCAAATTAGGGACGATTTCGACCTGCGAAATCGAAAACGATTATGCTCAAATTTGGGACGATATCGTCCAATAGTGGACGATATCATCAATTGCATAAAATTGAACTTATTTTACTTGCATTTTTAAATACTTGAATTTGTTATTAATGATTGTTTGTTGTTTTGTTATTTATGTTGCAGATAGGTTTGCTAAAAAGTAGGGAACGAAAGTATGGAGGTTTAAGAGATGACTTGGCCACTCTTACACAGACAGAGCGGGATCAGCTGGCACAGGCCGACTTACAAAGATGTGGCGGAGATGCCACAAGTGTCTACAGATATGGGGCTACTGACAGCCCTAGCCGAGAGATGGTATCCGGGTTCTTTATGTTTTTGGCTACCTACAGGGGAGATGACTCCCACTTTGGAGGATGTATGGAGGATTCTGAGAATCCCCATATAAGGATGATTGATCACTCTTGCGGCCAATCAGGGCCATGCTATGGGACGATTGTGTGGTGACCCGAGATTCGCCCTAGAGAAGGGCGAAGTTAACATCGAGGCGTTGCATCAGATGCTTGGTGCATTTAGACTCACACAAGTTCTAGCTGGAGTGGTTGGTGGACTTTTGCTGTGCCACCAAAGCAGGTGCAGGGTGCTGTGGATGCTGGCAGATGTGATCTGCGACATGCGGGACCATGGGTACAGATTTGCTTGGGGCAGCTTTGTGCTATGCCGGTTGTACAGGATCCTGTATGGGGTCATGTACAAGGGCGGCCGATGTCTGGTGATGACATCGCTCCTAAAAGTTTGGTGCTAGGAGCACATTGCAGTGCAGAGGTTGGTAGGGCTTCCTTTGACAGGGATTGACGAGGAGAGGCCCCGAGTTTTCTACTGGTGGCTTCAAAGAGGGTCACAACGACAGATCGACCTTCCTATGTCCCGGAGACTGCTAGATGACCTAGTCCCAAACCAGATCACCTGGAGGCCATGGAGGGAGCATCTAGGGTGGGCCAAGGATGGACAGGATTTGGCTTGCATTAGGCGAGTTTGCTGGCTTTAGATGGAGAGGGGAGAGGTGGAGCTCCATCGGTATGATCGAGTTTTGTGACAGTTCGGTCTGCAGCAAGGGATCCCATCTCTTAGGGATTATGAGTTTTCTCGGACTATCCAGGATAACACCATAGTGAGCGGGGCTCTAGACATGCAGCGCTTCTAGAGTCAGGACTCGGACGATGCCCCCATTCAGCCAGTGGATGGGGACGACGCAGGTGTAGCAGATGGCTACGATGCTTGGTACGCAGGCATTCGCCCTCCTCGGATGATGAGGGCTTAGGGTCCAATACACGCAGTCATGCATCGGATAGGGAGGTGGCACCAGGCAGCTATGGAGGTATCCCAGGGTCATAGCGGGAGAGAGCTAAGGAGGCCACAGGCACAAGAGAGGTCGTAGTAGAGGGAGAGGAGGGAGGCGAGACCCCCTTCTCCATAGAGAGAGAGGCCACCATCACCCGATAAGGGTAAGGGTGTCAACACTGGGGAGAGTAGCGAGATAGCTTCTCTATGAGTGGAGATGATCCATCTCTAGGCACAGGTGCAGACATTACAGGAGGAGGCTGCACGACATCGAGATGAGGTGACACAGCTTCGAGACAAGATTGCACGCCTCAGGGCACGGGGCGAAGGGGCGAGCACTGGGGAACTGACACAGGCTATTGCCCAAATTACTTTCTACCAGACTTTGTACTATCAGCTGGTGCTAGAGGCGGATAAATTACCCCTGCCAGCCAACATCACAAATTCGATCAGGATTGGGTCGTCGAGGACCTCATCCCGATCGACGACTAGGACTCGCAGTACTACACATACTCCGATGGGGCCACCTCGTACACCTCAGGGCGGGGGAGGAGATGAGGCTGAGAGCTTGAGGGGTTCTCGAGGCTAGAACACTGCACAACTTTGTACAGATTGAGACATAGAGCATGTATTATTATTTTTTTTGTTGATAGAGGATTGAGTATGCCAAGGTACAGATTGTGGCATACCAATCTAGTTTTGATGATGTATATATACTGTTGATATATATATGATATGTTTTTGATCATATGACTTGTGTTATGTGTATGTTGATGATGCTTTTATGTTTGATTGATTAATTTGATGATTGGATTGAGGATTCATGAAATTATGTTGTGTTGAAAATTTATAATTTTGATGTCATGCTATAATATTTTAAATGAAATAATCTGATGTAACAAATGGGTCGTTTGTAATGTAATGTGATAAAAAATAAAAAGAGACTTCTAACAATAATTTCAAAGGACATTGTCGCTATTATAGACCATTTCATGGAGTCGTCGCTCACTCGGTCGTCAAGCTAATCCTAGTATAAAAATATTGTTAAAAGTAAAAGAGTGCTTAAGAGACTATCTTAAGACTTTGGTGCAATGGTGAAAATGATGGTGATGATGGTTTGTTTTTCAGATTTTCATAAAAATAGTATGCATGAAATAATGTTTTTTTTGCTAGGCATAAATTCCTAAGTGTGATAATTTTTGGATAATTCCTTAGGAATTATACCATCTTTGCAAAATTTGAAGGTTAACATAATGACATGAAATAATGAAAATGTGTTTACTTTTTAAAAGCATAATTTGTGTAACATAATGGATTAAGTCATATGGTTTTCATGATTTTTAAATAAATGGGGAATAAAAATTGTTACAATAATTTGTGCTAGGCATAGAATATGTAGGTATAGACTTATACCATCATCACGAAAATAAAAAAGAGATAGTTTTATTGCATGGTTGATTTTTAATAAACAAAAAATATGAAGATGAGGACTTGCGCTAGGCATAAAATTCCAATTTTGGTTTTGGAACTATACCATCGTCGCGAAAGTCAACCAGATATATATGTTTTGATTGTATAGTTTTGAAAAAAAAAATTGATTTTTCTATTATATAGTTGTCTTTATGCTAAACAACGGTACTTGAATTATTCCAAACAAGTTGCAAAAAGAATATTTCAAAGTATTTTGAAGACAAAAGTTAGATTTATAAGGAATCCTATGTGCATATGTGAATTCATTTCTGATCTTGATTTATCATAATGATACACAAAATCTCTCAAATGCAAATGTGTGTGCAATTGCTTTGTGCATTTACTAGTTTTGAGCAAGATAATATGATACAAGTGATTTGAAGAAACCAAATAAGTGTTTATTAACCATGATGTAGATGCATATAACCATACTAGACTACTATGTAGGTCGAATTATCAAGAGCTAGCTAATCCATAAGCAGACATAGGTCTGTACAAAAGAAGGTTGCTAATGTGACAGACATATCACCACGCTAGGAGTTACCCAAGGCCAAGCAGGTTGGGCACAAACCACCTGTTATGGGGCTTACCTCACAGTTTTTAAATAATTGAGAATTCCAGGGATTCAAGCTCATCAACCCTTCTTTTCTTTTCAAAGGGTAGGGAAAGGGATTTTATTGCTTTCTTGCTTTCTACTTTCTTTTTCTTTTGAACTTTGCTTCTTTTTCTTTTTGTATTTTTTTTTTTTGCTTGATTTTTGAGATAGTGCTTGAAATATTGTTGTAATGATATAAAATAACATTTTTCTTTTCTCTTTTTTTTCTTGAACTTTTCTTTTCTTTTTCTTTGCTAGGGATACTTGCTCGGATTAGTTGTAGAGCAAGGGATTTTTATTCTGGGTAGGGGTGAGCTTGTCCTTTTGCCAATTCTCAAAGATTCTAGACCATGTGCATGATAGGATAGCAGGGGAAACTTTTTGCTCAAGAAATCACTTCTACTATGTAGCAAAACATGGAAATTACAAATATAATCATTTTATTGTGAAAAGATGTGCTTGGTTAAGTAAATAACAAGATCAATTCTCTATGCTCAAACTTTATTTAATTGAATTTTGTGGACTTTGATATAAGAGAGATTAGTAATCATGCCAGATAAAATCAAGATATTTATTTTTGTGAGTGTGCAAGTGAGGGATTCCAAATAAATGCTAATTTATCAAAAATAATTTGAAACATATAACTGCAACATTTGTAAGAAAATATATATAAATACTTTTTGAGAAGTTTTGAGAATGTTCTCTCTCTTTCTTCTTTATATTGTTTTGGTTTCGAAAGAGTCAAGCATATTGTTGTTTTTATATTTTTATCATTATTTTTTTTTTTGGTTTTATTTTTGTTTTTGAACAAAAAAATTTAACAAGTGCCATGAATAAATGCAACAAATAGTTTTGAAGATTTTGATGATTATGAATGTTTTTGGTGTTTTTGAATTTATAAATTGAGAGAAAATACAAGATAGTGATTTTGAATTATTTTAAACAAATATATACAAGGATGAAATGACCAAATTTATACATAGTAACGTTTAAGATGCAAAATATTCATGGTTTCTTTAAGTTCTTTACCATCTAAGGTAGACAATTTGTATGCTCCTAATTTGAATTTAGCAGTAATAATGTATGGTCCAATCCAGTTGGGCTCAAATTTGCCTTTAAGGTCCTTAGTTGCATTTGTATTTTTTTGATTTTCTTTTAAAACAAGGTCATCGATCTCAAAGGATCGATGACGCACTTTTTTAGCATATGATATTTTAAGCTTGTTTTGGTAGGCACAAAGATGCTCCAAAGCATTAATGCATTTTTCATCTAGGAGTTCCAGCTGACTGAGTCTGCCAGCTCGATATTCATCTCCTACTTCGGTATCTTGAAGTAGTAGAGCCAAAGAAGGAACTTCTAATTCAAAGGGAAAAACTGCTTCAGCACCATAAACCAAAACAAATGGTGAAGTTCCCATTGGTGTTTGAACACTAGTTCGATAGGCCCACAAGGCTGGATATAATTGAATGTGCCAGTCACGACCAATTTTATTGACCAATATTTTGAGAATTTTGATTAAGGTTTTGTTAGATGCTTCTGCTTGACCATTACCCTGAGGATAATATGGAGTGGACCAGCGATGTTGAATCTTATATTTTTGGCATAATTTTTTAACATCTTTATTTTTGAAACAAGTTCCATTGTCAGAGATGAGATTTGCAAGAATTTTGAACCTACAAATGATTTGATTAAAAATAAATTTAGATACTTGTGTGCCAGTGCAAGAAGCTAAAGGCATAGCTTCAACCCACTTCGTAAAATACTCAGTGGCGGTTATGATGAACTTGTGTCCATCAGATGACACATGATTGATTTTGCCAATAATATCTAAGCCCCATTTAGAAAAGGGCCAAGGAGATGAAATAGCCTACAGCTCTTGTGCAGGCGCATGGACAAGGTCAACATGTTTTTGACACTTGTCGCAATGGCGCACATACTCATGTGCATCCATTTCCATGGTAGGCCAAAAGTATCCTATCCGAAGGAGCTTTTTAGCAATGATGCTACCACTAAAGTGTCCTCCACAAGATCCATCGTGGGCTTCACTCAAGGCTAATTGAGACTCTTCTAAGTTTAAACATCTCAATAGGATACCTTCAAAAGATCTCCTATATAAAGTATTGCCAATTATTACAAATCGACTTGCTCGTCTACGTAATAACCGATGCTAGTTTCTATTAGAATTGGCAGGGAAAGTCCCATTTTGGATAAAATCAAATATGTTCATATACCAAGGTTCAGGAGTAGTTTCATTGATTAGAAACACATCCAAAGGCTCTAAACATGATTTATTTGAAGCGGGTTCCTGGAGTTGACGAATAATGATAGTGGCATATTCGTCATCTAACTCCAAGGGTAGGAGAGATGCAACTGCGGCCATAGCATCAGCTGCACGGTTGCTAGTTCGAGGAATAGCTTCCAAGGTAACTTGATCAAATAGGGACATTAATTGTAAAACATAGGCCTTATATGGGCGCATTTTATCATCTCTGGTCTGATAAAATTCATTAATTTGGTTTATAACCAATTGAGAATCTCAAAAAACTAATAGATGTTTAATTTTTAGCGCCAGGGCAGCTCGTAATCCAAGGATTAAAGCTTCATACTCAGCAGTATTGTTGATGCAAGCAAATGTCAATTTAAATGACAGAGGAATAAGATGTTTTTGTGGGGATATTAAAACAATACCCGCACCAACCCCACTCATTCATCGGACTCCATCAAAGTATAAGGACCATTGTTCAGTGTGGTCTACCTCTAATTGAAGGCATTCATCAGGAAACTCGATGATGAGGGGATGGGTAGACTCTAAGGGTGTAACAGCTAATTGATCTGCTATGATTTGACCCTTAATGGACTTTTGTCCTATGAATGTGAGATCAAACTTCCTTAGAGCAAGAACCCACTTGGCTGTGCGACCCGATAAATAAGGTCGACTCATGAGATACCTTAAGGGATCGTATTTGGCAATGACATAAGTTTTTTGACTAAGCATATAATGTCATAATTTTTGTGTAGCAAAAATGACTGCCAGGCATAGTTTTTCCAATGCTGTGTAGCGAGTTTCATAACTAATGAAGGTTCGGCTAATATAATAATTAGCACGTTCTCTCTTTTCATCATCAAGCTGAGCTAACATAGCTCCTAAGGTAGAATCTGAAGCTGAAATATATAGGAGAAATGGGCGATCAGGTTTAGGCGGTGAAAGCACAGGTGGATTAAGGAGGTATTGTTTGAGAAGTTCAAAAGCTTCTCTACATTCGTTGTCCCAATTAAAATGGACATCTTTCTTAAGAATTTTAAGAAAGGGATCGATTTTGTTCGCCAGCTTATCAATGAAGCGACGGATAGCTTGAAGTTTACCTTGTAAACTTCATAACTCAGATATATTAGTAGGTGCGGGCATATCAGTGATGGCCATAATCTTGAGAGGGTCGATTTCAATACCACGTAAAGAAACTAAAACCCCTAATAGTTTACCGGACTTAACTCTGAATATGCATTTTGCTAGATTTAATCGAATGAGATATTCTCGTAATTGATTAAAAACTTTTCTCAAATCATCTAAATGATTATCTTCAATAATAGAGCGAGCTATAATATCATCTACATAATCATGTAGGATATCATGCATCATATCATGAAAAATATAGGTCATAGCTCGTTGATAAGTTGCACCTGCGTTCTTTAAGCCAAATGGCATCACTTTCTAGCAAAAGGTACCCGAGGGGGTAATAAAGGTTGTTTTAGCCTAATCTTTAGGAGCTATCCGGATCTGATTATAACCGGAGAATCCATCCATTAAGGACATCATCCCACTCCCAACAGTAAATTCAATTATTTGATCCATGTTTGGAAGAGGAAAGTCATATTTAGGGCATGCAACGTTAATATCTCTAAAATCTGTGCAAACCCTAACTTTGGTAGCTTCTTTCTTGGTGACTGGAACTACATTTGAGATCCATTCAAAGCATAATCAATAGCTTGTATAAAGACAACATTCAGGAGTTTTTCTAACTCCCCTTTGACTAGCAGAGCCACTTTGGGATGCATTTTTCTAAGTTTTTGTTTAATAGGTTTAGCATCCGGATGGACCACTAGATGATGCATGACTACAGAAGGCTCTAGACCTGGCATATCTTCGTATATCCAAGCGAAGACATCTTTATACTCTTTAAGGAATGCAATATATTGTTCTTGTTTTTCTTGACTTAATTCGGATCCAATATTGATTATGTGAGGATTATCCTCCATTCCAATATTAATTTTAATGACGTTTTCTACATCCATGTGTAGATCTCTTTCAAAATTAGGTGGGGCAGGTGAAACACCCAATTCTTGTAGTTCTTGTAAGGTTAATTTGGATAATTTATCTTGAAGATTAGTGGCCTCAAGTTGGGCTATAGTTGGTATAGAACCATCAAAATAAAATCCATTGTGTAACATCTCTTCAACGGAGACATCATGGAAGATATCTCCTTCCAACTCTTCATCGAGGTCAGCAATCATTTCAGGGTAAGCTATGGATAGCATGTTACATGTAAACGACTAATTTTTAAGAGGCAAATCATCACACCTATCCAAATAATCTTGATAACATATGAGTTGATCATCATCTTCAAAAGGAAAGGGTTGACCCTTACTAGGAAATAGGCCCACACCACAGCAGGTGGGCCACGGTTCTACCTCGAAAGGTTCTTTCATGCCATTTTGGAAAGGTCCCAAGCCTTTCCCTTTATATCCCATTTTAAGCATCATAGGTTTAGCTTTAATATATTCATTGGTAAAATAACACCGAGCGTATCCCTCATGATGAGTTTTGATATTTCGGGGATTCTTCCCAGCTCATATCCTTTATAAATGAAGGCACAACTCCCGACTTGGTAAGTACTTCCCATAGGTTGTGGGAGGCCTAAAGTACGAGGAGATGGCGGTAAGTTATTTAAAAGAATTGAATCTCGCATGAAAGCATTTTTCTATTCTGATATTAAGGTTGTAGATAAATTTGGTAAAAGTTCATCAGAAAGAGCATAAGATGTAGAAGGATCTTTCCCTATATCTTTAGATATGGAAGGTATGATAGATGTGTCTATAGGTTTTGAAATTATAGGGGTAGAACATGAAGGATTGGTTGTAGATTGAAGATATTTTTGAGGTTCTAGAGTGATTTGTTTAGAATATTGTTGATCTATATAGGAGGATGAAATTAATGGAGGGGAAATAGGTGAAGTTATGGGTGTGTGTTTCATAGTTTTAGATGAAAAATAAGAACTAGGATGTGTGGATGACAGAGTAGGGCAAAATTGCACTCCAACCGGTTCTGCCAAAGCACACATATCAAAGGGTCTAGGGTCACCATGGATAGTGACCAATTGATTTTTAAATTCGAATTTAACACATTGGTGTAAAGTTGATGGGACCGCTCACATCGCATTGATCCAAGGGCGACCCAAAAGTATATTGTATGATGCTAGGCAATGTACAATAAACACAGTTGTTTCTAGGGTTCTAGGACCAACTTGCAATGGGAGGGTAATAACTCCACACGTTTCTTGTGTTTCGTCATTGAAATCTTTGATAATCATGTCAGTTTTCTTCATTTCATCACTTCTAAAGCCAAACCGTTGGTAGAATTCAAAAGTGCAAATGTTTAGAGATGAGCCATTATCAATCAGGACTCGTTTGACAGCTACATCTCCAATTAGAGCAATAATATATAAGGGATTGTCCTTATGTAAACTGTGTTGTGGGATATCTTTATCCCGAAAGTCAATACAATCAATCTCTCGAGTGATGATAGTATTGGCCATAGCTTCAGGTTGAATGTTTTGAGGTACCATCATTTGGCTTAATGTAAGCATCAACTCATCCCTATGGGTAGGAGAAGATCTTAATAAATCCAAAAGGGAAATTTTGGTTGTAGTATTGGACAATTGCTCATTAATATTGTAAGGGGGTTTAGGTTGAACATTAGGAGCATGATTCCCTTTATTGGGATTTTTCAAAATGAATGGAGTCGATCCATTGTTCTGATTTGATTCTTGTTGAGAATTTTGAGCCTGTTGTCGGGTAACGAATCCAATGGTACCTACAATGTTATATTGAAGACATTGAACTGGTCTCGGTCTAGCATTTATGGCTTTTTCATTTGGAAGGAATTGACTAGAAGAAGGTTGAGTAGTAACTCTTCTAGGAAATGGTTCTTCTGGAACCATGGCATCTGTGACAGGTTGAATAGGATATGATTCATTTTCAGAACTATTCGATTGGTTTGAAGTAATGTCTACTTCACTTTCAGTATCTGATTCTACATCACTAGAATTAGAAGTTTGAAAATTATGTAAGGGCCTGGTCATAACCAGGGATAAGGTCGTGTCAAATATTTGAGGATCTTGAACAGGTAATTGTTCGCTAATGGTTCCTACATATTGGGTAGGAGGGGGAACGTTATGATGTTCGATTTTATTGGCTACCTCTTTACCATGTCTTGGTAAAGGGTGTTGAAATATGTCTAATGTTTGATTGGCATTTTGATTTTGATTTTAGGGAATGGTCTTTTGAGTATTATTAGGAGGTTTTTGTTTAGGTTGGAAGGCTTGCACTTCCATTTCATTATTATCAATCAAATCCTGTATTTTATGTTTCAACCTTTTACAAGCGTTGGTAGAGTGTCCAGGGTCCTCTATGGAAATCACAGTGTAAGTCAGCTCTGTATCCGGGTATAGTTGGATCAGGTTCCCGGATAGTCGGTAATTGGATCAAACCTATTTCAAGTAATTGAGGTAAAATAGTTGATAAGGGTTGATTTAATCTAGTAAATTCTCGAGGAGGCTTATCAGGAGGTTTCAATATAAATTTTTCTGTTGTCTTCGTTGCATTGACATTAGCAACATTTTTGCTGTTAGTGACTCCATCATCGACAACTTGTTTGTTTTTATATTGATTTTTGGATGTTTTCTCATCATCCTTCTTTCTAAGTTGGCCTCTCCTAATGAGGGCATCTTCTACTCTTCGAGCTAAATCTATAGCTTGGTCGAAGGTAGTTAAAGTACAATTGATAGCTCATAGGATATTTGTTCTTGTAAATTATTGATAAAAATGTCCAACATTTCCCTATAAGGTAGCACAAAGTGCAGTTTTCCTTTCAATTGCCTCCATCTAGCTAAGAAATCGGCAAAACATTCATCCTTGTCTTGTTTTAAGTTGTATAAATCTTTAATGGTTACATGCCGCTCGATGTAGGCACTAAATTGATGGACAAATGATTCAGCTGTTTCTTCAAAGTTTCTCAAAGAATGAGTGGGCAATTGATAGTACCACGCTAATGCCATTCCGCCTAAAATTTTTGGGAACATTTTTAGTAATAGCAAGTCATCATGTGATATATCATGACATGCTATCCTAAACATGCGAAGATGCTCTATGGGATCTTCGGTTCCTTTATATATAGGCAGGATGGGCATGGGAAAATGCTTAGGGTACGGTTGAGCTACAACTATGGGATCCAAAGGTTGACTACAGATCTCTCGATAATTGTACAAGGGACGGTAGGGATCTATCTGGTCCATACACGAAGCTAACTGTTTCACCATGGCTTCCATATTACTAGTTTGTCCACCATATTGGTTCGGTAGGGCATTGACATGGGTTTTATGGGCATATGATGGAGGGACATGAAGATTAGATGCCATGTTACTATTGTGTAAATTATTGGTAGGAAAAGTGTTATGAAGGAGCTTTGAAGTTGTATTATGATGTATTCCATATTGTTGAAAATTGGTATTTGGCTTTGTTTTAGGTTTTTGTTTACTTGAAGCATATTGCTCAATAGTTTGGTGGAATAAAGTAGTGAAGGATGTTTTATTTTGTGTGGGAATGATTTTAGGTTGAATAACAGGTTCCTTAGGAGGTTGGATAACCTGTTGTTTTGACATGTTTTGAACCATAGTGACCATATCCGTATTGGATGGTCCAACCTTATCACTTTCTTGATCAATGAAAGACAAGGGATTAGTGCGCACATCATACATATGTTCCATGGCTGCCTGAGTGTCACTAATTTGCCCTTTATCAATACGAACTACCACATTAAGGGCATCAATGTTATCATTGAGAAATTTCTTGAAATGATCTATGTTGTCAAAAGCAATAGTTCCATCTAGAGCTACTCTAGGGGATGAGGGTCCATCCTCTTTAACACTTCCTTCTTGTTCATTGTCTTCACCTAGGTCATGTTCTGGTTGAGCTAGAGTTTTTCCTTCCGGAATTGGATCTTCAGGAAGGACATTTGGGTCTCTAGTTCCATCTTGTAACCAATATTCTTCTTCTCCTAAAGTTTCTTTACCATTCCTAAGTTTAGGCATGGTGCTTTAATTTTGATTTCAGCAAATATATATATATATATATATATATATATATATATATATATATATATATATATATATATATATATATATGCAACAAGTTTAAGAGGTATATATTAATTATATACCTACTACAATATTTGAAATGAAATGTTTAAGTTTTTGCTATGTTTTTAGTTTTTTTTTTTTTAGTTTTTGTTTTTTTTTTTGAAATAATATTGTAAAGACAACAAATAACACAAATAAATGCAAGAAATAAGACTAAAAGTAATAATCTAGTTTTCTATAAACAATTTATGAATATCATTAATAGGCTCTAGTTCTTCAGGAGTCATGAAGTGTTCTTCAAATTGAAAGTTTTCTTTTAAAAATTTAATGAAAAGAGCTATAGTGATATTATCTATCTCAGATGCTGGTCGATAGAAGCAAATCTCGTGGCAATACTCTCGATATAACACAGCTCAAGGAACCATATTCCATATTTCCCTATCTGTAAGAACAACCTCTTGGTCTTCTACACAACCTAGGAACTGGTGTACAATGGCTGCATTCTCAAGGTATTCCTCGAAGGTGAATAATTTTGAAGATACAAGCGCTCTCCTATAATCTAACCATCTATGGCAGGCTCTCTGAAGTTCATGATAAAAGACAAGTTGATGAGGATCCAGGATTCTATCTAGGACTAGCCTCTTGATTTGCTTAAGTTATGTTGACCTAGATGAGATGACACTAAGTCTTCTATCAAGTTTGTCCCACAAGAGTTGATTTCTATCTATTTTAGGCACACTAAATACATAATTGACTTATATGGTTGCCAATTGGTTTTCTACATTTATAGTAATTACTAATATTTTCTTAGGAGCTACCATCTAAACATGATATTAAACTTAAATGATCTAAAATGCATCTATGTTTTAGTTGTTCTATATTTTTTGTTTTTGTTTTCAAAAGGTTTACAATGCATTCACGTCGGGTTCACCAAAATGTATCGCTCCAAATTTTTTGCATCCTTACCTTCAGGCTATAGGATCCGTGCCCGAAAGGAGGATGGGAAAAGGATGTCACGGTACCTCGGACTGATAGGACTTGCAAAGGTCTCGCCTCTCAAGGGAGGTGTATATTGGTGATTTTTTGACGGATGGTGAGTTCACCAGGAAACATTTAATGGCAGTTTCTACGCCTAGGTTTGGAATGTGTTTTTATGTGTTTGTTTTTAGCCTTAAGCATTCAGATCCTAGGTTTGGCCAAATGAACCTAAATTAATTTATATGAAAGTGCAGATTTAATGAGTACAAAAAATAGATTTAAAGACAAAAAATAGAGAAATTACAGAATATAAACGAAGAATACTTGATCCAGATGTCTGATGGAGATTTTGATGTTTGAAGCAGTCAGGATCACCTCTGATTTGACATGATCGTCTGACATTAGACAAGATCATCTGAGATCTGATGAATTTGTCAGACGAATTCGTCAGAGACCTGCAAACAGAAAAACAAATGCAAAATACAAAGAATGCCACTGTGATAACAGAGGGAAACAACACAAAATGACAATATGAATACTAAACAATAGTTATGAATAGAAATTCAAACAAACTATGATATTCTAATGAGAAATTATGATCTTATCATGCAACCTAAGCTGTATGGGTGAACTCCAAATGCAAAATAGTAAGAAATAAGTAAAACTAACTTAAATGCATAATAAAATAGCAAAAAGGTATAAAAGAAAGTGCAAACTCTGGGCAATGATTGCCCCCAATGCAAATTGCAGTTGAAATCATCTAGAAGCGATGAAATCGTCTCGAATTATGACAGGATCATCCAAGATTTGAACGAGATCATCTACGACGATCTGAGCTTTCTTTGGCTGAGAATTAATGAGGTCCCTGCAAGAAAACTTCAAAATAACAAATGCAAAATGATGCTCTAGGTATTCTAATGCACGTAAAATCGAGTTACAGGGAAATTAAGCCAGGGATTGGGAAGGGAAGGTCCTAAGGATTAAATAGGCTTAGGGGAGTAGTTAGGATGTTGGAGATCATCCCTATTTGGGAGATCTCCAACGAGGGAGGGTCCCTAACGACGCAGACACGCTTCTTCCCGGATTAGAGACCCGTTGGAACAGAAGCTAATTGTGCAAAATCAGTTTTGTGACAAGATCGTCTAGACGTCCTAGCCCAGACAAAATCGTCAGATCTAGGGTGATATCGTCTGATCGATGACGATATCGTCAAATGATCAAAAAAACCTCTAAAAATGGCATGAAAAGGGGGTAAATGGATTACCCGACGGTTAACGAGTGATTTGGGAGGTTAAAATTTGAATTTAAATTATTTACTAGGATGAATGTAATTATCAAGATTTTACTGCACCAATTTTAGGGTGCTACACCATTGATTTAACCGCCCCCATCCACAACCTAGCCAATCCAACGTGACCATTATATCTACACCTAGGTTCCATAGACTAGGTTCGTACTGACACACCACCATCCCCATCAGAGTACTGGCCTTGCAGTGAGATGTTTCATTTCATCCCAAGACAGACTCAGGATATCTTCCATGTTGAAAGGGAACCCATCGTTCCCAATGCAGATCTAAATTCAGCGAATGATATCCACCTGATCCCAACTCCACACCAGTTGGAGGACAGATCCCACATGTCAGTTGAAGAGATGATTGACATAGATATCGGTTTTGATCCAATGAATCTACAAATCATAAAGTTGGGGGTAAGTCTATCCCCTGAAGAGCAAGCCAATTACATTGCCCTTATCAAAGATAAGTAGGTTTTTGCATGGACCTACAAAGACATGTCAGAGCTAGACCCATAGCTAGTCATGCATAATCTAACACTTGATCAGACAGTCAAGCCAATCAAGCAAAATCTACATAAGATGCACCCAACAGTGGCCTTAATGGTCAAATACAAGCTACAAAAGCTGTTGGATGCAAAAATTTTCATCTGTGTGGATTACCCACCTGGTTGTCCAACATGGTACCCGTCAAAAATTTATACAGGAGGATTCACATATGCATAGATTTTTGAGATTTAAACAAAGTGAGTCCCAAGGATGATTTCCCCTTGCCTAGCATCGATGCATTAGTAAACACTACATCAGGCCATAAAATTCTTTCCCTCATGGATGGTTTCTTGGGATACAACTGGATTCGTATTAATCTTGATGATCAACTAAAAATAGTGTTCACGACGCCTTGGGGGAAATTTTGTTATAAGGTCATGCCCTTTGGCCTTAAAAATGTTGGAACCACCTACCAACGCACTATGACAAACATCTTCCATGATCACATGCATAAAAATTTGGAGGATTATATGGATGATTTGTTGGCCAAATATATTTTGCGCCAAAAACCATCTAGATGACTTACGCAAGATCCTTGATCGCCTCATCGAATACAATGTTAGGCTAAACCCCAAGAAGTGCATATTTGGCATCACATCTGGAAAACTCTTGGGTTTCATAGTCTCCAAACGAGGCATCGAGGTAGATCCAAATAAATTCAAGGCAATCCTTGAGATGCTTCCCCCAACCATCATCAGGCAACTCAAAAGCTTGCAGGGTAAGGTCACGTCAATCAAGCGCTTCATACCATAGTTATCTAACAAGTGCTGACCCATGAATAAATTATTACATAAGGGGGTAGCATTTCATTGGGATGACGAGTGTTAGTCAGCCTTCAACGACATCAAATAATACTTGGCTTCGCCACTAGTATTGGCACCACCTAGACCGGGAGTATCGTTCTACTTATACATTTCAGCTACTGAGGTGGCACTAGGCACCATGCTAGCCCAAAAAAATGAATTACATAAAGAGAAGGCTAATTATTACATTAGCCACACCCTGGTCAGTTATGAACTGAACTATGCATACGTTGAGAAGCTATGCTTGGCAGTGGTATTTGCCACCAAAACGCTACACCATTACATGCTGAGAAATACGATGTATGTTGTGTCTAAGGAGAATCCATTGTGGTACATGATGAGTCGTACTTATCACAGTAGTCGCACGGTGAAATGGATCATGTTGTTGATGAAGTTTGACATCGAATTCATTGGAAAAAAATCCATCAAAGGTCAAGTCATCGCTGATAAACTAGCAGAGGATCCTCTCGAAGATGATCAGCCTCTGATCATAGAGCTACCCGATGATGGGGTCTTCCATGTCTCAGAATTGCCAGATTCTGATGAGCCTGAGTCACAGGCCGACATAACCCTATTTTTTGATGGTTCTAAATGTGAGCAAGGGGGTGGCACGGGAATCATGTTTTCACACCGCAAGGGGCTCTAATTCCTTTATCATTTAAACTTGATTTCCCATGTACCAATAACAATGCTGAATACGAAGCCTTGCTCATAGGTCTTCAGACAACCATCACCATGAACATCAAACGCTTGAATATCTTTGGTGATTTGCTGTTAATTGTCAACCAAGTGAAATGGGTATTCCAATGTAAATGCCCAATTATGTAGGCCTAAAAATCCCTTATGGATAAATTCTTGGCAAATCTTGAATGGTACGACATAAAGACACTCCCTCGATCATCGAATCATTTTGCAGACACTATGGCCTCCTTGGGATTACTAATCCCGCAAGACCCTTCTGGTGAAATGACAACCATTCAAGTCAAAACATTATTGCAATCCATGATGGAGCATGCAAGCTCTGACATAACGCTAGGAATCCACCTAATCTCAGGATAGGTTCTTTCGAATCCATGATAGTCTGAATCACACCAACTGGGGGTCTTTGTTCTCTGCAACCCCTATTAATAGCAACACAATGCTATTTCTACAAGTTCTTTCCCGCTCAGCTTTTGTTAGGGATGAACTTCAAGAGGTATCGACCATTCATACCATCGAGGTTTCTGATCAGCAAGATTGGTATACACCCATAAGATACTATCTCAAGTTAGGTAGCCTCCCACTTGGATTGTTGCATGTCGTGAAAAGATCATTCAAATAGAAAGCGGTAAAACATGTCTTGCTAGGAGATATTTTGTACCGTCAAAGCTACAAAGGGATCCTCCTTCATTGCTTGGACCAATAGGAGTCCACTTGGGTGATCACCCAAGTGCACAATGGTACGTGCGATGGCCACTTCAACAGTATGGCCATCACCAAGTGCATTCTTTGCATGGGCTATTATTGGCCATATTTAGAGCGATATTGTTGTGCGTATGTGTAGAAGTGCATGAAGTGTCAACACCATGGTAACTTGACACACGTACCTTCTTAGGCCTTGTAACCGATCCAATCGGCTTGGCCATTTTCATAGTGGGGCTTATATCTCATCGAAAAGATCTCCCCTGCGTTGTCAGGTCATCACATGTTTGTCATAACAACCATAGATTACTTCACTAAGTGGGTGGAAGCAATTCTACTTACCTCTATGACAAGGCCTCGCATTGCGGAGTTCATTTTACATAACATCATATGTCATTTTGGTATTCCATCCAAGATCATATTGGATAATGGGATGTCATTTAAGAACAAATATGTGCATGCTTTGACAACAAAGTACAAAATTCAATACAGTTTTTTGACACCCTATTATCCACAGGCAAATGGGCAAGCAGAGGCGTCAAACAAAATGCTAGTTGCCATCCTTAAAAATATGGTCGCAAATAATCATAAGGATTGGCACATCTAAATACCACTTGCCCTATGGGCTTATCGCACTAGCATTCGGATGCCCACTTGGGCAACTCCATTTTTGCTAGTGTATGGCTTCGAGGTAGTCATACCTCTCGAGTTGGAAATACCCTCTCTATGCATATCAATGCAAGAGTTCATCGATGATGACACTGTATGGCAGGCCCAATTAGACCAACTTACATTACTCAATGAACGATGCGTCAATTCTCTCGAGCATTTACGTATCTATTAAGAGTGACTTAAGAAAGCATACAACATGAAAGTTCACTTGAGGGACTTTCAGGTTGGTGACCTGGTCTTAAAAGAGAACCAACAAAATTCTAACTTGCTGCCCCATTTAAGGGACAAGTTTGCAGAAAATTGGTTAGGTCCTTATGTAATCGATAGTAAAATAGGACCTGGAACATACTGGCTCGCCTCTCTTGAAGGAATCAAGGAACTAGAACCCTTGAACATCAGTCATTTGAGGCCATTCAACATTTAGAGATCTATAGCCCACCCCAAAAGCTCCAAGGGTTCCCACAATCACTTGGTCAACCAAAAATGCCCCAAAGGTATCCATAATCCCTTTGGTCAAACCAAAAGCCCCAAGGATTCCAGCAATTTCTTGGTCAACCCCAAACGCCCCAAAGGTATCCATAATCCCTTTGGTCAAACCAAAAGCCCCAAGGATTCCAGCAATCGCTTGGTCAACCCCAAATGCCCCAAAGGTATCCTAATCCCTTTGGTCAAACCAAAAGCCCCAAGGATTCCAACAATCACTTGGTCAACCCCAAATGCCCCAAAGGTATCCATAATCCCTTTGGTCAAACAAAAAGCCCCAAGGATTCTAGTAATCGCTTGGTCAACCCCAAACGCCCCAAAGGTATCCTAATCCCTTTGGTCAAACCAAAAGCTCCAAGGGTTCCCACAATCGCTTGGTCACCCAAAACGCCCCAAAGGTATCCATAATCCCTTTGGTCAAACCAAAAGCTCCAAGATTTTCCACAATTGCTTGGTCACCCAAAACGCTCCAAAGGTATCCATAATCCCTTTGGTCAAACCAAAAGCTCCAAGGATTCCAGCAATCGCTTGGTCAACCCCAAAAATTCCCCAAAGGTATCCATAATCCCTTTGGTCAAACCAAAAGCTCCAAGGGTTCCCACAATCGCTTGGTCCACCCAAAATTCCCCAAAGGTATCCATAACCCCTTTGGTCAAACCAAAATCTCCAAGGGTTCCCACAACTGCTTGGTCACCCAAAACGCCCCAAAGGTATCTATAATTCCTTTGGTAAAAAACTCCAAGGATTTGTAAGACTCACTTGGTCCACACCCATTCGGGTTAAACCATCATAACGAATATTCAAAAACAACAGATAATCAAAAATAACAAAAAAATTGCATCTCACTTTCATGCATATTCTTAAAAATCAAAACACAAAAAAAAACTGCATTAGGCATCACATACATACATTGCATATTTGCTGGTCATACATGTCAAAAGCACCATAGACTATCATTACTCAGCAATTCCATCATTTTCCAAATTCAGTCCATTTTGTAAAAAGACCCATAAAAAATAATGCCCTTCGCATTTTCGCCCTATTATAGTCAGTTGTCTTCTAATGTTGTTAGGGTTTCGTCATTTAGCTATCTTTAGATTTCTATTCAAAATGTTGTACAAAGTCAAACCAATTTTTACAAGGTAGAGTTTTACTTGGATCACGCCTTGTTACATAACATCCCAACACAAGCTTAAAACACAAAAATTCCCAAGTTGTGTGAATGAAAGATGAAATCTACAAAGCAGTCTAGGGTACCATAGGTGAAACGCTATCCTACTCATCCCCTTGTGCGAATGGTTCAAGAATACCGAGAATTGACAAAAGGACAAGCTCTTCCCCATCCAATTCCCCACAATAAATAGTGGTTTTCACCATTATCAAAAATTCCAAACACCTTTGATTCCCAAAGTCGTAAGGATTCATACTACACGTCCCTGAGAATGATGGGTAGTCATCCCCAAGGCCCGAAGGATCAATGCCATTCACGAAGAAAAATCCTAAAAAGTTCACTATAAAAAACCCCAAATACCTTTGATCCCCAAATTCGTAAGGATTTGTACTACACGCCCCTGAGAAGGATGGGTAGTCATCCCTAAGGCCTAAAATATCAATGCCATTCTAAAGCAAAATTCCCAACCACCTTTGATCCCCAAAGTTTTAAGGATTCGTACTACACATCCCTGAGAAGGATGGGTAGTCATCCCCAAGGCCAAAAGGATCAATGCCATTCACAAGCCAAAAACCCATGAGCTCAAATTTGAAATCAAAATTCAAAATCTAAATCCTCAAAGGGCAATAATAAAAAGTAACAGTGGTTATCACCACTACTCAAACCCCTTGCTCAAGAAAAAAAAGAGAAAAATAAATAGTGATTTTCATCACTATGTATGAGAGCAAGTATCCCAACAAGTTGAGCAACCTCATTTAGGTGATCCTCATTACGGGTTTGGTGGATAGCCTACCTAGAAATGTCGGTATCCTAAACACATGACGATATTTCTATCACATTTTGTGTGTGTGTAGACCAATGTTTGCATGTGGATGAGCTAGATTATGGTATCCTAGATTATCCCATGGATTAGTCTTACTAAATACAACAAAGAAATTAGTGGAGATAATTAGGTGATCCTCAGTACAGGTTTGGTGGATAGCCTACCTGGCACTGGCGGTATCCTTATGAATACCACATCAATGAACTCAATCGCACATACAGGGATGTGAAATAACTTGGTCAAACTCAAGTCTAAACTCGTACCTTGTTCGAAAGTCTTGTAAGATAATGTACAGTCTTAACTAGTTAGTTAAAGCAGTGGAGTCTCAAAAAAACCTTAACTACATTCTAAAACAATTGTTGTATACTTCATTACTTACATCACCATTAGAAAATACAAAACAAAAATTACAAACGCAAAGTTATTCCATACAGCAGTCACATAGTACAGAAAACCAGTAAATCATGTACAGTCTATGGTGCCACCGCCTGCATACCAGCAAATCATTCCATCTATATGCATACATCCATATCATATAGCTAACATCATCCATAGTCATAATAGCATATGCATACATCAACATAAATAAACGGGCATAATGAACAATAAACCATGACACGCATATCATCAAACCAAAAATGAGTCATGTATATATGTCAAGTCAAAATGCCATCAGGCTACAATAATATGGTCCTCTAACCTCACAAAAAAATCAAAAATTCAAAATCCCCAAAGCCTAGGGAGTCGGCCACCATGATCACATAGGATCAGTGCGACTGGAACTACCCCTAATAGTATGGGTCCTATGGGACCTCTCAGGGCGGCTGCTGCTAGCCCGCGCACCCTAACCACCAATGCTACCCTCATCCAGCCGCCTGCAATGAGAGGATGCAGACTACTTAGTCTCACTACCCCTCGTATGGCACGATGAACCACCTCCATCAAGCTCAGGTAACTGCCCATCAAGGTGGACAACCTCTATCTCTAACTCTACTCGATGCCACCCCCACTCCACATCTCATTAGTGATATACTGCCAATGCGATGTCCCATTGTGCCAACTAAGCCTGTAGGAGATCCCTCTCTTGCAAAATGTCTCTATGCTCCTCCTCCCATCTTCGTAATAGATCCTCCAATCACATTATCTCAGCATGAAACCCATCCTCCACATCCCCTAAGACAGCCTGAGGCATGGGCACCTTCGAGACGACTTGTTGCTCCTGCACCCACTGCTTTGGGATGTCTTGGACATCTTATTGCTCTAGAACCCTCGCATCCTCTCCATCTCCAGTGAAGTCATCGACCTCCATAATGTCTCGCATCATCAAGTAGAGCCCCCCAACCCTCCATCGGTGCCTCTACACCCCCACCTCCTGCTGCTGTCATATATGTGCCTTCTAAAGGCCCCTCACCCTACCACTGTCGTATAGTCCATCATCGATCATACTCTGCAGTTACCCCAACATCATCCACGTTGGGTACATCAATAACTGCATCAGACCCCTTGCCCAAGTGGCTCAATGATAGGCCAGACTAGGGTTCTTTCATCCTCATGTCGTTGATAGATCAAGGGATCACTAGGTAATCCCTGGTGCACCCCAAACTATCGCGTCACTCAGACATATGGAAAGTACTCCTGCTCTATCCCATGTCGCCCAATCAGCCACCTACCCCTGTACCCCCATCGGAGCCACTCCCTAGCCTCAGGCCAGACTGGATAGTCCCAGTATGACCGCCAGAACACCTGCCATAACATTAGATGAGAGAAGGCATCAGTATAGTGACTTACGTCACCTGCCCGCCATCGACTCTATCCATGATCCTCTGACCGTCGCCATAAATTGGCATAACCAATCTCTCGATCCACCATCTCACCTTGGGTGGTCCAAGGAAAATCCTACAGCTGCTCCACAACTATGTGCTACCACCTCCAGCACTGCAAGAGATAGCTGCACCCGATCCCCTTCTGCCTCTGATAGTAGACCTCGTACAGCTCATCGTACAGTTGTGCCAACAATGTCTGAACCCAACTCATAATAAACGAAGTTGATGTAGGACACTCCACCAAAGTGAACACCAACTCCAACAGGTTCCAAGGGAACCTCACACTTGAGGAGTCAGGAAGTAGCATATTAGAAATAAGGGCCGTGAGTAAAGCATGCCTCACCCCCAATATGCCCTTCTCCAGCCACCACCGCACTAGAATATTGCCTATCTAGCAGTCAGCCTCTACCCTCTCCACAGCCTTCACCCCCATATACCCTACCTGACCAAAACATCGTGTTAGTACTATTGTCCACTGGTCCCGATGGGTCGTCCAGATAGGAAGCCCATCTATCGGAATTCGTAGAATCTGATACACATCCTCTAGAGTCACAGTCATCTCCCCTATTGGAAGATGAAAGGTGTTGGTACGGGGACCCCACAGATTGATCAGGGCATTCAAATATGCCCAACCTCCCACCACAATCTCCAAACGCATCACCTACTTGAGCCCAAGGGCATCAAGCCACTCCCAATCCCCAACTATCAAGGCATCTTAGGCATCAGCAAAAACAGTCGGCTGGCGATACCGACTCTTCACAACCTGAAAAACAATAAAAAGAAAATGATATTAAGTACATACTTAATATAAAAAAAACAATACAATAAAAATATATAAAGTACAACAAAAGTACAGAACCATTTCCAATAAAACTGTACAAAGTACAGCAAAAGTATAGAACCATTTCAAATAAAACTATACAACAATGACATACATGACCATAACTGTACAATAAAAAAAAACAATAAAACAAAAACAATCATCCTAGGGTTTCAACCCTAGCATGAAAAAACACAAAAAAACAAAAAAAAAACAATCATCCTAGGGTTTCAACCTTAGCATGAAAAAACACCAAAAAACAAAAACAAAACAAAACAAAAAACAATCATCCTAGGGTTTCAACCTTAGTGTGAAAAACACCGAAAAATAAAAACAAAACAAAAAAAATTAATATTAAGGTTTCAACCTTAATATTAACGCAAAACAATACAAAAATATAAAAATTAATATTAGGGTTTCAACCTTAATATTAATGCAAAACACAAACAAAATCATGCAAACAAATATTTCAGTTTTTAACTTCATATAAAACAAAAACGAATAATAGTAGAGAGAAGGAATATCATACCAGTCTCACCTCAGCTCTGCCACTCAAATATTCGGTTCTTGTACTCATGATGTCCGCAAAATTTTGACAGCTCTCCACTATGCACACTCACACTCCTCCCCCTCACTGCTCCAAATTGCTAAGAAAAAATTGTTGCAAATGAGCCCAAACCCTAGTTTTGGTCCTTATATAGGATTTTAGGCCTGTAATTGTTCTACCCTAGGATGAGCACTCTATTTATCACTCGTCCCACCCTGGGAAGATTACCAAATTGCTATTCGTCCCACCTTATGACGATTACAGAGCAAGAAATAAAGCAACAAAAACTGCATCCAAAAAATGCACCAAAAATAGCAATAAATCTGCCGAACAAAGGTGCCTCTGCACCTGACCTTCATGGCATGCAAAACTGACGTCGAGGTCACAAATACTCACTATCCTACTCCCTAATAATGCTACCATAGCTGGACCGCTCCACGAGAAGGAGGATTTTTGACAATTTCAACCCCAATAGGCATCACAAAAAAGGGTCAAAAACCCACCAAAAATAGGTCCGATTGTTGGAGAACTGCAATATGCGCTCAACGAAAACAACTGAAGGCACCCTTACAAACGTCATCTTGGGTCAATTGACTCGTCGCTTTTCTCATTTTTGGTCATTCCCTCATCGATTCGTCGCTTGAGGGGGTAGTCACACTTAGTCACCAATCAACAAATACACACCCAATCAAAGAAATGGCATGCATTCAAAGAATCATTGACAAAGACAATCACGCTCCTGCTTGGGGCAGCAAATAAGAAATAATCACAAGCTAAACAAACACTTGGCATTCCAGAAGCATGAAGACAACGTTCCTTAGACAAAAGGTTGCGCCTTTTTCCTATTCATGACTGAACAATGTCCAAGATCAAGTACACTTCACTAAAAAAGGTTACACTTGATTTAAGCTCCTCAGCTTGTCAAAAGCAATGATTCAAGAATGCGTGCCCTTTCCATACTTGGGGCATCAAATTTTGGTTAGGTTACTGAGAAACCCTAATCATTAAGTGCTTTGGTCATCTATTTTTTCTCAGCATTATGCCACACATAGTGCATCCCAAAAAGAGGTATCTGAGACACCAAAACAACACCAATCTGATTATGTGACTACAAGCACTGGTCGAATTGGCATACATACCCCCTAGGGCAGGCTCTAGAGGTTAAAAAGTGGTCCTTACCACTCCCAAATCATTTTTGGAGGGTCAGAGGTCAATTTGGCACCTTTTAAGCACTCTGCTCCCTATTCATTCCACCCTGGGACGATTAGAATCCTATTTGCCCCACCCAGGGATGATTAGCAACAATCACTCCAGGGTGGGACGAATAGCAGGTTTGACTGGAAAAAATTCAAGCCTTGAAAAATGGCATCCTAGATCCACCACTCAACTTCGCCTTCAAGGCATGCAATTGCGAGGAACGGTTTCAAATCTGAGAGAGGGACTTCAGTCAAGCATGCCTTGATCATGGAGACCCTAAATCAGGGAGGAATCTTCTCTCCCCCAAGAAAGGCATGGTGAGCCAAGTGGCACCCTCGCATGTGCATTCAAAGGAGACCCTCAGGTCTATAAAATGGTGAGCCTTCTCACCCCAAAAAAGAACAGATATGGAGCATTTGGAGCAATGGAGTGTTTCCGAATTATACCCCCATTCCCCTTTTGTGCTTCCTACATCCCTAATTTCTCTTTTGGAAGAGAGGTTTGGGTGAACACTAGGAACACAATACAGACCCAAAACCTGAGCAATCGACCACAATACCACACCAAATTCATCGACACAACCCCCCCTAAGAGGTTTTGGACCCATCCCACTTGGATTGGTGCCAAAACCAAGCCCCAAAAGGTGGCGTCCTGCCCTCGGGTGCCCCCCCGCACTGCTACAGTCCTAATCGACCCACCCCAAAGTGATTAGAAATCTATGCTTGATTTCTCTACTATTATTTTTGCATTATGTTGTATCTGATTCACTTATGTTGTTGTTCAAGTTTCATTGCATTTTGACTTGATTTGACCTTGTTTTTATCATTTTATGTGTTTACTAACATACAGGGAGCGCCTTCGGATATAGGATAATCTAGGTAGAATCTGCCAAATATGACCTTTTGGGTCGTCCCAAAATTCCCCTTTTAGCCTAACCCCAATTTTGTAAGACATTTGAAGGCCTCTGGATAGGACATTTGCAAGGTCACCTTCGCACGTTTTATGACAATCCTAATCGTCCCACCCTGGAGCGATTAGAAATCCATGCATGATTTCCCAACTGTTCTTTTTGGAATGTGTCCATGATGATGTCTCCATGCTTCTATAAAATTTTAAATTCATTATGACATGTTTTGACCATCGTTTTACTATTTTACATATTAACTAGTCGGAGGCTTTAGGGATTGCATGTTTTCCTTCTAACTGCACATGCTATTAACTGTTTGTTATTTCTCTATGTGTAGGATCTCACTACCAGGAACACCAGAGAGGCAGCAAGGAATTAAGAATACATGGATGCAAGCAACGATAACATTTGGCCCGCCCATTTTGAATGTGGGCATGTGAAAGACACTAGAAGCGTACCATCCATTGATGTAACAGACTATATCAAACGTCCTGAGCCTTAGAAGGGGGACGTATTGTAACCGTATTAAAAGCAAACATTAATAAAATAAGCTTTTATCTATTTGCTAACATCTCATCTATGCGTCGTTTCCTTCATGCATTGCTTTCTCACATTCGTAGGACTTAGCATTTGTATATCTATTTTTGTTTGCATCATATCTGGCACGTCGTCACTCCGCATTCGGCTTTCGACTCTAAGTAATTCAAGATACCTATCACTTGACTTGTTAGTCACAACTCCAACTTGCAAACTCTCTAGACCTCTATCTCAAATAGTTTATCCATATTCTTCTTCACATGATGCATCCCCTCAAGCTCAACCTGCAAAAAAAACTATCACCTTGATCTATACCCTTTGTTGTGTGTCCTCCTATAATCTCACCATATCCGTAGACATCACCTTGCTCTACACCCTCTATTGTGCAACCTCCTCATGTAATGTTTCCATCTCTACCACCATCATCTCACTGTGTGCCCTCTATTGTGCAGTCTCCTCATGTAACATGGCCATATCACCCACCATCACCTCACTCTGGACCCACTACTACTATACCTCTCTACACAATCTACCAATATCAACCTCCTTCAACTCTTACTCCCTAATATGGCTCTGATTCTGTGCCATAACTCTCCAATATCACCAACAATGTATCATGCTATTGATGTAGCTTCTCTATATGCACTCTAACTCTCCCCATATCCCTTTCTGCATTAATTTGACCTATCATAGTTGTATCTATATCCACCATAAAAAATACCCTATCTTGTGTCTAGGCCATCTCCTACTAGGTCATCATGGCCTCCACCTAGCACATCCTATCTCACAACATATGGGCATCCTTAATGGCATCCATCATACTACATAGATAGATTCTTAGGTCAACCTTCAATGCCACTAGATCATTATTCCCCCTATGTCTACTGATGAACCTCCCCCACCAGCCTTGGAAGGACTTGCTCCACTAGCTAAATGTTGCCTCACTTATCGTACTAAATCTGCATCTGTCTCCTCCTTGCTAGCCTCCTTGATCTTAACATCAGGCCTATCTGTTGCACCACCTAGGATACTCGCCCCCACATCTACTACATCACATAAGTCTCTTGCCCTTGTTTATGCTCCTTCCTTAGAGCTACTCTCATCCCCTACTATGCCTCTCCCAACCCACTCTAATCCTCCAATTATGGATGTTGTTTTCTCACCAAATATATCTATCACTCCTCTATCGAGCTCCTAGCTCTATATAGCCCACCACACATTGTACTCTAGTTTCATACCTACATCATATATATCAAGAATAATTATATTTGCATCCACATATGTATCAAAAGGCCCCACCTATGGTCATATTCCTTGATATCCCTTGACCCGCCAAATAACTACTAGTAGATTAGGCACTCTCTATTACAATCTAAACTACCTCAACACATAATTGAAGTGAAGGTACTTTGTCTATGATGCATCTTGTCCAATCACCCTTCATCTACACTACATTGAGTGCAACTCAAATTTTATCTCACCCCATGATGGTGCCCTTCTCCATGGCCATCAAATGATGTCTTGGCCTCTCAATCTCCCAAACACCCCTCTATAAAATATTAAATGTCCCTCATGAAGCCTATGTAGTTGTGCCTCTATATATTTTTTCCACCTCAATATGTATAATACATCACTACCCATTAGCTTATGATCTCTATATGGTAGTCCCTCTAGTCTCAACATTGGTATGTACTCACAACCCCATATGTGCACTAGCAAAACTGCTCACCATCCCTATCTGTGTCATATTTTATAGTGCATGTTGTTAACTGAATGTCTATGCTAATAATGTGGGAGCCCATGCAAATCGATGCCCATGCTCCACCATATCACACACCACCCTCATCATCCTCCATGGAAACCTACAACTAGAACAATTAGGTAGCACATAGCTAGAAATCATGATCATCACCAAGTAGTGTCTCAAATATATCTCCTTGTTCCTCCAACAATCCTCATATATTATACCTCTACTACTCACCATTGTCCCCACCCATTTTTTGCCAAAATTCCACTGAAGTATGGCCCTCCTCTACCTCCTTCCTATAGCAATCACCATCAATCCCTCTACTAGCAGTCGATATATGTGATATATGTCCTCTAGTGTAATAGTTATTTCCTCTATCGAAAGATGAAATATATTTTGATCCAGATCCCAATGGTCACACAATGCGACCAAGTAACAATGCACTCTCACCATATTCGCTGCTCCATGGAAGCCCACATCCCACATCCATTATCTCTTGTGATTACACCACACCTACTTTAGATCCTTGAGAAAGGTATGAAACTAATGTCTTGGCTCTATCATTTCACCTATCTAATATCATTCCTCCATCAACGTAAGCATTAAATGCTAAAAAAAACTCAAAATTTCATACATTGTATGAAATTTTGTATGATATTGTACATATGTACAAAATTTTGTACAATCATACGATCATAAGGTACCCTATGACCTTACAAATGAGGGTAGATTCCACTATCCATTTGACTTATTTGCATAAATATATCAAAAAAAATTATGCCAAAAAAATGTGCACGCTAACACACACATACAAGCCACCTCATCTTCATTACCATATTTCATATATCATTTATGCTACAATTTTATTTCACTACAAAAGGGTCCTAGGGTTCCTTTTATTCCTCAAAATTCACAAAAAAAGAGGGTTATGGGGTCAACTTACCCCAACTGCACACCCTCCAATGCCTGCTTGCGCCACACTCATGGCCATCTCATCCACTTTACTTTTGAATTCAACAACACTCCACTAAATATCTCTCACTCCTTGCCTTGTGATTTTCTTCCTTTGTAAAGTGCAAAATGACTCACACACCTTGTGATTTCACTTAAATAGGTGGGTACCACATGGTCACAAGGTACCCTGCGACCATATTGGATCACAAGGTACCCTATGACTAAAATTAAATTGCTCTAAATTCTACCAATTGATCCAGAACAATGATCTCCGCCTCAATTTCATACTAATTCTCCATTTTCATATGATTTAACACATTCTATCGCCCCATTGACCACTTTGTTAAGCATTTCATTGTTGCTTCATGTTTTCTCCTCCCATCAACTCATCACTTGAGGGGGTAGAAAAACACAAAAACCACTTTGAGCATGACCAATAAGTAAACACTCGGCCTTGGAAATTAAGTTTATCCAATAACTTTGCCTAAGACCATCTTGAAGCCCTCTTTTGTTGGGGTAAACACAAGAAAATTTTAAATTAAATATGATATGCTTCCCTCCAATGTCTGTATGGTTACTTACAAATACCCTTCATCGAGGTAGCAAGTCAAGTCTTCTAAAATTGATTGAAGCTTCACAAGGATACTTACCCTTGGTTATTCCATTTATCACATTCAATCAAGCTCAAAAATTTATCAAATGCAAATTTCCAAAAATATATCCCTTCCATAATTGGGGTATTTTACATTGATAATTATAGTAATGAAATCTTACATCTACTCTCCCAACACTCATCATGGCATAAAAAAGGTCATAATCACCTGTAATCATCCATCACCAATTCATCTTATTTAAAATCAAACCACCAATAAGGTGTTACAATTTTTTGCACTGCACCGTATTTTTACACAATGTAGTACAAAAAGAGGTAAAATGTAAACACTCAAAAGTCACACATTGCCACTCTTCCCATCATATCGGATGATCAATTTCAAAACACACACAAAATTTACATATATTAGTATTAAAAAACTATTCATTTATCAAAATCGATATTCATGCACTATTCATAATCCCCCTTGGGCCACTTAAGCCCTTTCCTATTCTTAACTTTGGGTCCCCATACGACCATCATATTTTCCTAACCCTAGTTAATCTCTAACCTCGATTAAAGTCACTTCATATCCAAACTCCACCCCATGGTCAACATAACTCATGGCCACCTCACCTAGTCTACTCTTTGACTAGCTTAGGTGCCACCTCACCCATTTGACCTTGGTCTAACCTAGAGTTAACCTTAACCCTTGCTCCACATATTTTCCCACTAGCAATTAAGGCCTTAAATAGCTTTTGGAGGTTTTCATATCCTAAATCATGGGTCAAGGGTGAGTCACCCTCCACCTCACCCAAAAAGTCAACAACTAACATAGGATCAACCTAATATTAGTTACAACTAACCCTTGCTCCATTTCAAATCACCATGTGCATTTAAGTTCATAAAATGAAATTTGAGGACTTTTGGGTTTCAAGGCATGGGTCAAGGTTGAGTCACCTTCCACCTCACTCAAAAAGTCAACAACTAACCTAGGGTCAACCTAACCCTAGTTACAACTAACCCTTGCTCCATTTCAAATCCCCATGTGCATTTAAGTCCATAAATTATATTTGAGGACTTTTGGGTTTCAAGGCATGGGTTAAGGGTGAGTCACCTTCCACCTCACCCAAGTCAACCCTTAACTTAGGGTTAACCTTACCATAGTTAGGATTAGACCCTTACTCACCCCACATCCTGATGCTCATTCATGATAGGTAGATAATTGAGGAATTATCTCACCCAAATACACTATTGAGGTATGCCACATCAGAAGACACCTCACAAGGGGAAACATAGGGGACACCTCATGGGACACCTTATCCCCCTTCTAACCTCTCTAAGTTCTATAAATAGAGGGTCTTTCGTTCTCTTCTCATCCATCCACCTTTTACATAACAAAACTCTACCAAAATTGAACTAGGGTACCCCCACATTCCATCATCCATTTTGCCATCAATCTCCATCAATAACTACCTCAAACATATTTTTGAACCCTTTTTATATCTAAATTTTTGGTGTATTTTGTAGGTTCTGAAGGTGATCCAATGAAGATAGTAGTTCCAACAGTTGTAGGAGACCATTTTGGATCACCCAAAAACCTACCAAGGTAACACAATCAAAGTTGTAGGGTACCGATGTGGTATACCCGAATGGGACAGCTACGATTAGCCATAGAGCTAGGTTCTTGGGACTTCTAAACTACCCAAATTTGAAGAGGAAAAAAAGTAGAGAGGGGAGGGTCCCGATACCTTGCCTGCTCCCCATTCTCTTGTTTCTGCCCAGTCCCTAGCTCATCCTAGGTCATCCCTCCCTTTGATTGTTTGTTGTAGATGATCTCCTTGATGGAGATCCTTCTCCTCTTTCTACACCTCTCCCAGTCGGTCAGGGTTCCCTTGTTTGAGTTTTTGGCCTAGTGCTTCCCAGGGTTCCTTGCTATTTTCGGGATCCCTTCATTTTTTCCCTTAGGCTTCCCCCTAGGGTTTTCTGTAGGTTTTTGGCATGGATCTGGTTCCCTGCGGTCCTCTGGGTGGTGGGGGTGATTGGTTGGGTTTTTGATGGCTTCCTCAAGTTTCCTTTGAGGTCCTTACTACTTTGGGGGTGGTCTGGGGGGGCCTCTTTCCCCCTTTTTCTAGTGAATCCTCTCTGGGATCCTGTGGCTGATGTTGGTCCCATCCCTGTGGGGAGGGCCCTCTTCGATTTCCCTCTTGGAGGCTTCTTCATGCTGGTTCTGCTCCTTGGTGGACACCCTGGGCATTTTTTGGCCTTGGGGGGGCTTTTTCTTTGCCTGGGCTATTCCCAACCTCAGTCCCAGTTCCTTGAAGTTTCTCCTGTGCAAGGATGGGATTCTTGGCCCCTATTGTTGGGGTTCTCTGGGTTCTGTTGCATTTTTCAAATCATGGGGGGTAATGATCTATGCATGCAGACCCTGGATCCCCGTGCAAGGCTCCCAGGGATCCCATATTTGTGGTTGTTACCTCTTCCTGCCTGGGATCCCCAGTCCCTGTATCCTTGGTCCCTTAACCTGTTGCATTTTCCTGCTGGTTGTCCTGGGGGCAGGATTCTCTTGGTGGTGCTTTCTGGCTGCTTCCCGATGGGCGGGATCTCCTCTTTGTTAGTTTTTAGCTGCTTCCTACTGGGTAGGATTCCCCCTTTTTTTGGGCAGGATGGTTTCCCGCTGGGCGGGATGGTTTCCCGCGAGGCGGGATTCTCTAGAACCGCTGGGTTTCTCGCTGGGCAAGTTTTTCTCATTTCTTGCTAGTTTTCTCGAGAGGCGGGATTCACTTGGTAGAGGTTTTTGCTGCTTCCCGCTGGGCGGGATCTACACTGGGATGGATTTCAGCTGCTTCCCATTAGGCGGGATTCACTCTTTGGTGGTTTTTTGACTGCTTCTCGCTAGGCAAGATTTATATTATAATGGTTTTTTGCTACTTCCTGCTAGGTGGGATTTACACGATGGCGGTTTTCAGCTGCTCCTCGCTGGGCGGGATCTTCAAACTTACCTTCCTTCAAAATTGGTGGTTTCCGCTGGGCGGGATTGTTCAAATTTACCTATTCCCGCTAGGCAGGATTTCTATTTGTTTTTCATTTTTAGGGTATTGGTGCCTTAGGCCCAAAATTTTGTTGTAATGGCTTATTCTTGGCATGTTATTTCCAACTCTTATGTAATCAGGTTTTGGGATCCTAGTTAAAACCCGCTGTAAATACAATAGCTAGTTATCAAAAAAAAAAGTTGTAGGGTACCTTATGACCAAAAAAAATCACACTTTAGGGTGCAACCCTTTTCAAGGGTCATTTTTAGGCATCATTAGGCTGTAAAACCCTTCTAGAAGATAAGTACTACTGTTATTTTCTAGTATTGTAAATAATTTTATAACTTTTGTAAAGATTTAGCTTTTGTTTTAGTCTTTTTGTCTTCAAACATGAGGGGTCTAATCTATATAGACTCCTAAACCTTCTAATACCTTTCTGTAGGTCTTATAGGTCTTGAGGACAGGTCAGATTGATAGTGGCACACAAGCAATAAGCCCACTCAACTTGAGAATCTCTTGGGAGGCTATTTAGGTATTGTTGACCTCCCCACTAAAGAATGGGCTTTCACCTTACAAAACCTTGCTTTGTTGCCTTCAAAGGCACTTTTGTAAAATGGACTCCCTTGTATCCCTTTAAACCATCAATTGCAATCAACGTTGACTTTCCTTGGTTTTCGATACAATCATTAACATTTGATGATAAGCCCATAGATATAGGGAAGCAATGCTCAAAATTAAAGTGAGCACGGGGGGGAATAATTAAGGTTCAAATGAGCTATAAGGAGTAAAGAAGTTAGAACAACAAATATTAAATATGGATTCAAAAGTAGTCAGGGAGCACTAGCAAAGTTGAAGGCATAGTAAAGTATATGCCCATCAAGTTTGAGAAGCTCTAAAGAAAAATCTTGTTCAATAATAGACTTGAATAAAGAAGTTTGAAATCAAATACAAGGTAGAAACTGAGGACATCATACAGGGAAGATTTAACCAAGTTAAAGTAGATATTAGAGACATCTAAGAAAATATCAATATTAAGGTAAGAAGACAAGATATCAAAGGCAGCAATTTAGAGAGTTTAAAACAATAATTTACAATGCAGAGAACGCTACATATTAAAGTGATCTAGTGCATGAATATCCTACACCTGCACCTGCAAGAAGGACAAGAAAAAAATACAACTAAATAGATTGGTATCTAAAAGAAAGGAGTGTGATGGAATACATCTAGTTTGGAGAATGTAAATGAAGCTATGAGAAGACAAGGAAAGAATGTAGGTATTAGAATAAGGTAGTAAGAATTTGAACATCGATGAAAACAAAATAGAACATAGTGGTAGCTGAGGTTTGTATCTAGAGTTTAAATTAAATCCAGAACATAGAAGTTCATCTCCAAACTTGCACACATCAATGAATAACATTCAATGTAGACCATCATTCAGGGTTAGCCAAAGGTAGAATCATAGCAAGAAGCTAGTGTAAAGAAGTAAATGATTTGAAGGGAGTGAAAGAGCACTCACAATATTTATCATACAAGGATAAAAACTCCATCAAAGCGTTAAGCACCGATTAGGAAACCAACACACACTGGATGACCAACATCGTCAAAGACTGTAATGCTCACTACGACAACCAACATCATAGTCGAACATAGTACCAATTGGATAGTGTCATTACAGGGTATAGCACCATATAGGTGACCAACATAGAAACATACGAATAACAAAATAGTATTTTTAGGAACAACGTTGAAGAAAAGGCGATAAAGCACCATCATGGAAAATAGTGCCATCAAGAAGCCATCATGGAGGTAAACATCACCAAGACAACAAGCGCCATCTAAGAAAAAAGTGCCATCAAAACAATCAATGCCATAGTAGAGTTAGATGTCAACAAGGAGGGCAACATTTTTGAGAAGTCTTGTAGGCCCAAAAAGACCACATACTTAGCAATTTTTTGAAAATTTTGGCTAAGTGTTGAAAACATGCTTTGTTCCCAAAATCTAGTGCTAAATTCCACTCAACTCAAGTAGTGTGAAAATCTGCAAAGCCAAATCCTTCGTAAGTGATATTGTAGCACAATATAAAATTTCATGGTAAAAGTGGTCAAAGTTGGTTTGTGTGCAAGTCGACCTGTGGATTTTATGAACAAAGGTGATCATTATGTTATTTTCCACGTAGCATAAGTACTATGTTAATTTTTGTGGTCAACTTGGTCAAATTGTCTTTGTAAGCAATTTAAAGCATGGAATTTCTAAGAGGAGGCCCAACAAGAGTTATTTTCCATGAATGCATTTCAAGTGTAAAATTCCACGGTCAAGGTAGATGAAATTGGCTTGTACAAAAATAAAGTCGTTTAATGTGAAGGATGAAGTAAAAAGCTTTGCTATTTCCTACACGATAAGAAATAGTGTTAATTTTTGCGGTCTACTTGGTCAAAGCGGGCTTGTAAAAAAATCAAGATGTGAAATTTGAAAAGGTATAAAAAATGCTATGTTAGATTTTATGCTTCGAAATACTGTGTTATTTTCCACAGATGGTCTAACCAAAGTCATAATTGCAGTGTATGAAGAGCGGTAAGCAAATTTTCTCTCCCATGAGGCATCAAGACTTATTTTCATGCAAGAGATAGTGCTTTTTTTTTTTTTGCATTGTAAATGATCAAAGTTACTTTACGCACCATTTAAAGCATGGATTCCACCAAGCAGTAGTAAATAAGTTCTATTTTTTGCAAGGAGCTTTTCCATGAGTCCAGTATAGTGTTATTTTATACACGATTTAATGCAAGGTTATTCTCCACGAGGGCAAAGTATTATTAATTTCCATGATGTTTCAGATTTTACAAGACAACTCAGGGCCATATTCTATTTTTTGTGAGGAGATCAATGGAATTTTATTTTCCACTATTAAATTGGTCAAAATCAACACCGTGGATCTTTGTGGAGTGGATTTAAACACTACAAAATATTCAACGGATTTTAATAAAGGAACTGCATCTGGATTGCAACAAGTGAAAGGGCATAGAAAAGTAAAGGTTTTTAGTCATTGTCACTTTGAGCACTAAGGATATTTTTGAGAGATCTAATCTGGGATGTTCAAAAGTAGATCAAGGGTCCACAATTGATGCAATTCAAATGATATATAAAATCAACATTAACAATTGTGATATATTACATATTTATGCACTATTTCGAAGCTGAAATGAAGAGGGCGAGAAGTCGAAGAGATGTAGAATCAAGATCCAAAAACCATTTAAGTTGCAGATCCATAGAACAGTCACTACAAGAATGAGGAACGACTCTAAGCATGCCTTGACCTGGTCTTCAGCCAAAAAATAGAAGAAGCCAAGCAAGCTACAGAAGCCAAGTTGTAGAAGACTCATGGAGATTAGATCCCCTTATTTCTTTAGATAAATAAGAGGTCACCACCTCAGCATCCTGCTAATCTAGCACTCCAATTTCTTTGTAATGTTTCTAATGCTTTTAATTTCTTAATTTCATTTTACAAACTATAAATAGAGGTTGAACCCTCAATTTAAAGGGTTAGCTCTAGAGTGTTTGTTTGCCCTACTATATTATATCTTATGCAAATCAATAGAAGGAGCATTACTTGGATGTTTGTCTTAAGTTTGTGTCTTCTGTGCTTATGGAGATTTAATATATGAATTCATTTTTGTTATTGTTGCTACAGTTATTCTATTCTACTGTTATTAGATTGCTAACTTAGAGCACCTTGAAATACTTCATGTTTGAATATATGCTTGAAAAGGACTTCTTTTTTTGTTAGTCTAGATATTGATTTAATTCTGCTATTTTGATTATTAGTACTCTAGATATTTTAGAAGCATATCTCTTGTTCTTTAATTGGTGAAGATTACTGGTTTTGAGTGTTGTTAATCTCAAGTGTGGATTATTGGAAATCGATTTGTGGAGGATTTTCCTGTGGATGCTTTATCCGACCACCATTCAATCATAACCCTAATCCCATTTTTCTACCCCTATATTTATACATTTAACTAAGATTAAATAATTCAACACCCAAATCAATTGACAAGGTATACCAGCCTACATTGGAGGTTGGGTTAAACCAATCTTTAACTCATCTAATATCAAGGTTTGTACTGTGATTAGAGGATGCACGCCTAACAGATCATTGCAGATGATAGTCATATTTTCAAGATTACCTTGATGTCAATTTAGACCCCAATAGTTTTGGCACACCCAGTGGGACACTGTTAATATTTTTAGCACACCTACTAGGGACACTGTTTACAGGAACATTCATCCACCTACAAGATTCCATTTCTACTCTTCCTAGAGGAATCAAGATTTAGTGGATTTTCTTGACCTCATAAAATGGTGGAATCAAATTCACTTAGCGAATCCCTAAATTCAAGAACCTGAGAAGACCTTTCCATAGTTCATTCTTTCATGTTTACTAGGTCATCTACTAGAAATAGTCAAGAATCTATCCCATTTTTTGAGCTACCACTAAGAATATCTAATCATAAAAGAAGTTTGTCTTTAGAATCACTCTTTGAAGGGATTAAAATACCATCAAAAAATCATTTCATCCCTCTTCAAACTCCATGAAAAATCCCAGTAAACATGGTTATGCAATAGAATGTAAACCTAAACCAAGCTCCATAGAAACACCCTAATTGGGATATCATTGGTCCTTTAAGCCTTGCCCAAATGAATGAAATTTTCCAAGTTGTATCCAAAGATATTCCCATGTATGATGGTTCAAGTAAAACCACTTATGAGCATTGCTAGGATATATTGAACTTAGCAGTCATACACAAAATTAGAAATGAATATGTAATTGTCATAATTCTAGCCTTGTCCTTTAGAGGAAATATTATGCATTAGTTTAGGACCTTGGAAGATAAAAACATCACTTCATGGGCTACTTTATCCAAGCCTTTTGTAGAATAATTTAATGAATCTACTAATCCTTTTTCCCTCCTAAACTAGCTCACATCTATGTAAAAATATTAGCAATAGTCGGTATCTAATTTTAACCTAAGGTTTAGCATAACATGAAAGAGAATTCAATTTCAATGTTATATTTGAATGAACAAATATTTATTAGTAAATGAAACCTTAATTGTGATTATCATGAAGTTCAAAACTCTATGATTAAGGTTTACATTTTATAGATTTATTAAAATTTATAAACTTTGATTTTATTAAAGTTTAATGAATTTTAATGGTAATTAAAATGCTAAATTAGATTATTATTTCAAATTCATTGGAAGCATTTTAATTAAGGTATTATGTTGAGAATATAAATTGAATTTGCACAAATATATCAAAATCATAAGGTAAATTTATTTATCATTGTTTGGAGAATATAATGTGTATAGAAGACATGTAATGCATGATGAATTCAAAATCAATTACCCGATTCCCAGGCCCCTTGTTAACAGTAGCTTGCAAACTATAGAGATTATTCAGGCACTTATTTACGCATATATGCATGACACATAAAAATATTAAGTGAGAACCTTGGAGAAGTTTACTTTCTTTGCAAGAGAGGATTTTGAATCCTAGTTGTCGAGTGGTTTTTGTAACTGGACAAAATCACACATCAACAGGGAGTCATAAGGAAGTCAACCTAGATCCGAGGGCTTGGTTCAACGATCAAAACACTTTTGTCGGAGCGTAGAGACTAGGGTTCCAATCCCTTTGGCCTCGTAGTACCGATGGGCATGTCATGCAATGTAGATGGCTACGTAAAATACTTACCCGTTGCAACTAGAGGTTATAGTGGTGACAAGGAGTGAGATTCAAACACATGAAGAGGCCTAGAAAATTGTAACACATTACTGGTTCCTCTAGTATAATAAAAAAAAAAAGAGGAAGTCAAACTCAAATGATTAGAATCTTGAATTATTCAAAGCTAAAGAAATTAGAATTATGGATTATTTGTACATATTTTCTAAATCAAGTAAACATACGACTAAAAACAAAATATGGTTCAATTATTTACAGGAAAAATTTAAACAATCAATTGCTATATAAAATAGTAAAACTTGTGAAGTAAAAGGCATAAACAAATGTTCTTTTCAATCTAACTAATGTTTTATATGTTCATGGGTTGAATATCAATATTCTTTTAGTTTATCAACTTATGGATCAAAATATGATAGTAGAATTCAAATTTATCAATAGAAATAAACAACGCCATATTATCAAACAAGAAAAAGAAAATGGATCAATTGTAATCCAAATCAAAATTCTAGGAAGTCCAAGAAGCTTATAAAGCAAATATTAAAGAATCATATAATGGAGGTGATGAAGCAAAAGTTTCTATAAAGTAAAAGAAAGGATAATATGATTCGAGGAACAAAGGAAAAAGAAAAAATTATACAAGAATTTGATGACTATGAAAGAGCTCAAGAAAATTGTAATCTTGAAGCCACAAAGACTAAAATATACTAACCATTCATTTGATCAAGTATACAGAAAAGTAGCAGATTGGAAAAATTAAAAAAGACACATGAGCTCCAAGAATAAATTGAAGATTGAACCAATAGAAGGATAGAAACCAAATCAAGTTGAAGAACATCTGAAAGATGAATACCATAAAGTCTTCAATACCAAAATAATGTAATACAATGGGGTGTTGGAATATATTACATTATTTGGTACATACTAATATACCATATTGGGTACATCATTAGATTAGGAGAGTATCTTAGGTTAAGGCTTGATTATTTACTTTATGTAATGTAATAAATGCATAAGTATTATTAGAATATGCAATGATGTAAATGTGCATGGTGTCCACATGTACATGAGTCTATAGGATAGGTAGATGAAGAGTCATAGGAATATGGAAGTCCAAGAGTCATCTCATTATATATAGGCCTTGGTAAATATTTGAGTTTAGATAAATAGTGAGATAAAGTAGTAGAAGCAAGAGTGGATATAATGTAGACCTCGTATGAAGAATGGAGCATTGAGATCTCCACATATTGTAACAAGTTCTAATTTTCATGAGTTTTCATTAATGGCTATTTCATGAGTTATTTTAGAAGTTTCTCATGCTATTTACTTGCATATTATAGTGGCATTATCATAGTTATAAAAATGCATGCATATTTTACTACTTTTGATTGCATTTCCTTTAACTTTATAACATCAAAATCTAACATTTTTTGCTTTCTAGGTCTTACCAACTACTATCACATATTTTTCAAAGGCTATGGTAAAATTACAACTCCTTTGATGATAATATTAAGAAAAAAACACATTAATATGGTCTAAATAAGTAAAGTGTATCTTTGATATTCTCAAACATACCATGTGCACCATACCTATACTTGCCATACCCAATTTGTCCAAATATTTATCATTGAAAGTGACACTTTGGAGATAGAAATTGACATGGTATTTATACAAGAATGAATACCTTTGTCATTCAATAGCAAGGAACTTGTTAGCAAGAATATGGTAAATTCTACCTATGAAAAGGAAATATTATCTATTCTTCATGTTGTCTCATTGGTAGCCATATATTTTAGGGAGATATTTCTACATCAAAACATAGCATCATAGCCTTATGTATTTCTTAAAATAGCATATATCTTCTCTAGAACAAGAAAAATAGGTCACTAAATTATTAGGTTATGATTATAAAAATATCTATGAGAAGTGAAAGGATAATTCCATGAAAGATGTTCTATCTCACAAATTTAAAGGCCATAGGACATTATGCGCTTTATCATTACCATATTTAGATTGGCTAGAAGAGGTTAAACAAAGAGTGGCAATAGGATACATAGGTTTATCAACTCATTCATCAACTGATAACTGATCCCACAACTAAACTGAGGTACTCTTAGGGTGACTAATATTTGTGTTATAAAGGGTGTATTATGATTTTTGTGAATACAAATTTTTAGGATAAACTATTATAGAAATTATATGCATCACCATCCATAGGCCATTTTGGCTTCTTAAAGATATACGAAAGAGCAAAATGAAACTTCTCTTCTAGGGTTTCATGAACCATGATATCAAAAATTTTATTGAATGTTATGTGTCAATGCCAAAAAGATAAATTATACAAACTTTGGATACTCTACAACCATTACCAATTTTGGTTGTAATATGGACTAACATCTCCATGGATTTTATTGAGGATTTCCTAAGTTTGGTGACAAATTGGTTATTTTTGTGGTAGTTGATTGTCTCTTTAAGTATGTATATTTTTGTTCATTTTCCCACCTATATAAACCCTCTATTATTGTACAAGCCCATTACCTACATGGCATACCCACTTCCATTATTAGTGACCATGATCCCACATTCACTAGCAACTTATAACAAGTACTATTTAAACTATAGATAATGCAACTAGAAATAATATTTGTTTCACCCACAAATTGATGGTCAAATAAAAATAGTCAATGAATGATTAGAAACCTATTTATGTTGCTTTGATTTGGAGTAGCAAGCTCACCAGGCTAAGTGGGTACCTCTTACAAAATGATGGTGCAACACCTATTACCACTCTTCGATCAAGATGCCATGATATGAAGATATTTATGGCCACCCACCATCTTCTCTCACATCTACCTTCTAGGTATTTCCAAGGTAAAATTTGATTCAACTCTTAACCACCAATAAAATATACTCTAGACTCATAAGAACAACTTGGCATTGGCTTAGTACCATATGAAATAGCACATAGATCAACATCATTCAAAGTGCACATTGACCAAAGGGGATATGGTCATTTTACGCATATAGCTATACAAGAAGACATCATTGAATCTTAAATTCAATCAAAAGTTAGCACCATTTTTTTGTGAAACTCATTGAGTGCTACTATGGATTAAAAAGTTATCTTGCAATTGGACCTACCTTCATCTTCCAAGATATATTCTACTTCTTGTATATCATGTTTAACAAAGTTCCTTCGACAATGCATTCATATTTAGTTAGATCTTCCTAAATTGGACAACAAAGGATCCATTATCCTTAAACCTTCGTCTATTCTAGACAAACATTCATTCCAACTTCACAAACACACCATCATAGATGTTTTTGTCTAATGACAATGCTTGCAACTAGAAGAAATAACTCGAGAACCACTACACCAACTTCAACAACAATTTCCATAACTAAAGCTTTGAGGACAAAGCTTTTAGAGGGGGAAGACATGTTAGGACCCTTACATCTTAACCTTATATTTTTATTACTTCATGAGAATTATAATAATCATATTTTGGTTATTTAGCTCAATCACCTATTTTGTATATGGGTTTGACCTTTAAGAATTAGAGTTAGAGTTAATTAGCTCGAACATCTTGAGCATTAGTGATAGTATTTATGATGCTTATACATTGGAGTTTTAATTAAGATTTTCTCATTTGAAATCATATTTGGCATCGAAGCTCTTATCTTAAGGAGGGTTTCCCCTGAAAGAGGTCAATGATACTTTGTAATTGATTCATCAATATTAGCATATTTTTCACTCTTCTCTATGATTCATTGAGCATTTTTATTTTTGTAATTGATTAATTAATATAAGAATATTTATGACTCTTCTTTATGATTCATTGAGCATTATTTTATTTTCATATGTTTTTTTTGTTTCAATCATATTTTGTAGGTAAGATCATATCACACTCTTTCTCGTCTTCAACTCGGACATCCATACTTTTAGTTAAGAATTTCATAAATGATTTTCTTTTCATGCTACTTAGTGTTTTTTCATAATAATCCATTTTTTATTTCCATATAGATCTGAAACAATAAAAGATGAGGCTTGCTCCTTATCACACTTTCTTCCTGCTTGCAATTTCTCTCTACTCTTCCCTAAATATTGAAACAAGACCCCTACTCAAAAAACTTAAATTCATACTACAAATCATTTACAATTTTATTTTTTTTATAATCATTATTAAGAACTTATCTTTCACTATAAATTTGAGAGACTTAAATTTGAGCCTTTTCCATATAAAATGTGTGTCTCACCCACTTACGTTTAGCATCATAAACACATCTATATGATTTTAATTCCCTACTATAAAACTAGTAGCATTTTTTTTTTAAATTTTAATTCTTACCTATTATAATAGTATTTGTCACAATATTACAAAATATTAATTCAACATGTTAAATTCCTTAACTTCTAAGGAGGAGACCCATATTCGACGTCTTGCCAAGTAATACATGCATTATAGCCAAGTTGTTGTAATACCATTATGTTGTCATAATGTAATGCATGTGGGGCTCTGTTAATTCCATATAACCAATTTATTAAAAAAATTGTCACAACTACAAAATCTTAATAAACATTCAAATAAAAAATTGTAATTCATAATCAAATGACATTAGCTCAACTTGTTATATTCCTCAACTTTCAAGGAAGAGACCCAAATTTCAGCCTTGTCAACAATACGGGGTCATTTCAATCCCATATAACCTATAAAATAATGTAATTCATAAAATAATATAAATATTTTTTTAAATGGTTAATAAATTTACATTTGAAAATAATAGTTATTAATCAAAATGATGATTTTTCAAGTTGCAAAAAATGAAATTGCAAAGTGCGAAGGACTAGGATTTTTTTCTTGAAAAACATCTCATATTTTAGGAGTCATATCTTCGTGAAGAGTTATCTGATTCAGCTGATTCTTGGACCAACTTGTGCAGAATTTGAATAGCTTTAAAATGAGTGGTCATATACAAAAATCTGAGAAATATTGAGAGAGATATGACCCTGTGAAGTCAACCATTCAAAACAATAGCAGTGCCAAATTTTCAAGTCGCGAAAAACAAAATTGCAAATATTTGCCAACTAGGGTTCAAACGATGGAAAGAGCAATGAAGGCCTAGGACTTCAGCGAGGCAAGACATTCTATCTGGATAAAGAATTTTTCATCTAAGTTATTTTTCCCTTTTTTTATCTTAGAAATTGTGCATGAAAAATTTATGAAGTTTTTATCAAAAATTAGATAAATTTCAATAGATTTTGAGTTTTAGTTTCCTTTCCATGGACCGATTTATAGTTAAATTTTTAGAATCATCTCTAGTGGTAGAGGTTAGTGAGCGCATCTCATAGAGATCCATAATGCTCCAAGATAGGGCAATTTTTGGTAAATTTAATGGGTCCTAGCCAGGGGCTTTAGCCTTGAAAAAATGGATTGATATGAGTTAGAAGTCTCCAGGAGTGATTCTATCATTTCTTCCTATCCATTTTTTTTTCTAGGGAAGAAATAAAAAGATTCTTAAAAGGGGGTCCTTGGTTTATGGGAAGAGCAGGACTCTTCCTTACCCATTGGTATGAAGGCTTTTCACCTAAAAATGTGTACCAGTATGGATTAGGATGTTTAGATTTCTAATTTAATTTTTAGAAATAGACACCTTCAAGGAAATAGGCAGCACTCTAGGAGAATTCCTTACGATTTTAGATACAACAAAAGATGGATTTTTGGCTATTTATGCTCGAATATTGGTCATGATTGATATAAGTAAAGCTTTACCAAAATCAATCATTCTTAAGTATGGGGATCAGATGTGGAACCAAACTATAGATTATGAAAACATATATTTTAGATGTAAAATATGTCATGGGGTGGGACATATTGAGAGATCATGCCTTAAGAAGAGTCCAATAGAATCATTTGTAGAAAACCACAAGAGAAATTTACAAATGGTTATGGATGAAGATGGTTTTCAACTTCCAAAAAATAGATCTAGAAAAATAGAAGAAAATAAATAGTGGAGACCAATAAGGAAGGATATTGGAAGAAATACCAACTCTTTTGAGGCTTTAGCCGATGAAGAAAAAGTAGATTAAAACTTAGAGGACACAGTACAATTATAATATATTAGCAAGGAACCGTCTATTCAGTATGATCCTAATTTAAGGAAGAAAATTCTCGATGAACCTAAAAAATGTGTCTCATTAGATTTTGAAGACTCTCTTGAAGTACCATGCACCATTCAGGAGAAAATAATTGGTAAATAAAATGCATTTTTAGAAGTTAATACCTCTGCCATTAATAAGGAAATACCATAAAATGAATAGGACAAGTCAAAAGCTTCTATAATAGAGCCAAGAGAGGATAAATATGTTGAAAAACAAAATTGTGAAAGAATATTGAGGAATAGAATAATAAGACCTACTCTTGATATGGCCAAGGCAAAAAGAGGAAAACCCTCAAATTATCAAGCAAGATCCAGGGAAGCAAGAGCTAACATAGAGAAAGGAACACAAACTAAGTTGATTGCACTTCTCTTTACCAAACAATAAAATGATATTGGTAATACACAGGAGGGGCCAAAATCTCATAATGAGACATGATTATCATCTCATAGAATATAAGGGATGTTAATGCCCCCTCAAAATATAGGTGTATTAGGGACCTATGTTTAAGTAATAAACCTGATATTATCTATATCCAGGAAACTAAAATGATAAAAGAAGAAACTTCAAAAACTATGAAAGCAGTTTGGGCAAGATGTGAATGGGATGCTATGGATTCTGAAGGAGCAACAAGGGGAATTCTAAATTGTTTGAATCCTTCTAGAACCTCTTGTGTAACCATTCTTAAAACTAGGCATTGAATAGCCTCTTTAGTCACTTGCTACTTTGCAGATATTCATTTCATCCTTATCAATGTCTATGGACCTACAATTTAGTTAGGTACATTAGAATTTTGGAGTGGGATTGAAGCCTTTATGAGAAGTAAATACCAAGAAATTTGATTCATGATCATTGAATATTTTAATACCATAACCAAGCTAAATGAAAAATTTGGGGAAATTAGGAAATTAACCCAAAGTATGAAAGATTTTTTAGCTTTTGTTCAAAATAATAATCTATGGGAAGTTGAGTTTGAAGTAGACAACTATACTTGGACCAACAATAGGAGAGACCAAAACCTAATAGGAGAAAAATTAGATAGATGTATTCTCTCATATCATTGGCTATATGGAGGAACTTGTGCTAAAAATAATACCTTAACAAGGATTGGTTCAGATCACTAGCCAATAAGAGTTAAAATGGTGGGAAGTGAATTAAAAAAAATATCATATTTTAAATATGAGCAGATGTGAGAAGACCATCCTCAATTTGCTGATATGATAGCTCAAACATGGAATTCTTTAGGTAATGGTAGGTTGTATGCTCTTCCAAACCAAATTAAAGCTATGACATCTAGATTAAAAGAATGGAACAAGAACACCTTTGAAAACATTTTTGAGAAGAAAGAATAACTAAAAGAAACTTTCAAAATTCCAAAAAGGTGATTATAATAATCCAAGTTGAGAGGAAAGGGAATTGCTTAATGAATATCATAATATTTTGAGTAAGGAAGAGAAATTATAGAGATCAAAATCAAGACATACTTGATTAAAAGGAGATAAAAATCCAAAAAAAAATCCAATAGGATGGCTATAGTACAGATATCATCTTCTAGAATTAGTAGAATTAAATCAATAGAAGGGGTTTGGATTGAAGATCAGAGTGAAATTAGAAAAGATGTAAATTCATTTTATCAAAATATTCTAGGTTCAGAGGAGACCAAAGTTTTTAATGATAAACTTCTTCAAGATGTTCCTTTAGTTATAATGAATGAAGACAATAGGAAATTGATGGAGCCTATTACTCTAGAAGAAGTTCATTTAGCTCTTTTCTCTTTTAATAAGGATAAATCCCTAGGTCCAAATGGGCTCTCTACAATTTTTTACCAACATAATTGGGATATAGTGAAGGATTATTTATTGGTGGCAGTGGAACAGTCTAGGGTAAAACAATACATTCCTTATAAAATAAATGCAATTTATCTTACCCTAATTCCAAAAAAGAAGATGTTGAATTATTTGATTCTTTTAGACCCATAAGCCTATGCAATATGACATATAATATTATTTCCAAAGTGATGGAAAATAGATTAAGGTCATTTTTAGACAAAATCATTTCAGAAGAGCAAGGAGGATTTGTGAAAGGGATACAAATTCTACATGGGATCATAGTATCTCATGAAGTTATACATTCAACAACTTCAAGAAAAGAGAAATCTATGATTTTAAAACTTGTTATGAGTAAAGCCTATAATAGGGTTAAATGGGATTTTCTTTTTGCAGTTTTAGATAAGTTTAGTTTTGGGAAAAAATGGGTTAGATGGATTAAAGCTTGTGTCTTTACAGTTTCTTATTCAGTGTTGGTCAATGGGTTAGTGACAGAATCTTTTAAATTCAAGAGAGGCATTAGACAAGGAGATCCTCTATCTCCTTATTTATTTATTATTATGGCAAAATTTTTGAGTAGGAACTTAAATATGGCTTACAAAGATGGGCTTATAAGTGGACTTAAGGTTAGTAATAATATCAATAACATCACTCATCAACAGTTTGTAGATGATACAACCCTTTTTGGAAGGGTAAGGATAAACGAGGCCAGAACTTTGAATAAATTTTTAAAAGAGTACAAAAGAGCTTCAGGGCAAAAATTTAATAGTACTAAATCCAAAATTTACTTTTTTAACACTCCTACTAATATCAAAGCAAGAATTTATAGGTTGCTTCAAATGGAGGAGGAAAATTTACCAACAACTTATCTAGGGATGCCTTTATTTGAGGGGAGAATGAGGATAGATTTATGGAATCTAGTTATTAGTAAAGTTTAAAATAAACTTCTAGCTTGGAAAGGTAGATGGTTATCGTTAGCAGGAAGAGTGCAGTCAATTAAGTTAGTCTTGCAAGCCATTCCAACATATTATATGTCATTGTATTATATGCCAAAATCAGTTGAAAAAAGTTTGATCTATATTAAGCAATCCTTTTTATGGTCAGGTTTACATGATAAAAGGAAGTTTCCTTTGGTGAAATGGAGCAAGTTGTGTGATCACAAACTAGGGGAAAAGTTACTTGAAGATTGTACAAAGAGAGTCAAAGACAATAGGCAAGAATTCTTCTAAGAATGTTGATTCCAATAACCCAAGTTTAATATTTACTACATTCTCTCTTCCAAATGATCCTGCTCTTTGGAATAGTTTAAAAAAATTTATTGATATTATGATTAAAGGTTTAATATGGGTGGTGGGAACTGCATAAAATTAGTATTTGGATGGATACTTGGTGTGATAAAAAACCACTTAATTTAGATCTAGTTTTGAAACCTTGAATGAGATTGCTTCAAGACAAATACGGTGATAGAGTTTCAAACATTTTGTACAAGGATCGAGAAGGAAGATACAAATGGAAAGAAGATTTTTTACAAGTATACAAGACATTGATGCTAGGATGCAATTGACTAGAAATATAACGATTGTGATTATTCTAAGGGGTGCCATGGATAAATTGATTTGGGAGTTGAATAGCTTAAGAGAATACACAACAAGAAGTGGATATAATGTTCAATACCAACATAATAATAATAATAATAATATCACTAGAATATGGAGAGTTATTTGGGATAGCCCAAGCATTCCTAAAGTTAAAATGTTTGTTTGGCTAGTAGGTCATAGAAGAATTTTATCCTGAGATAACCTTATGAAAAGGGGTTTTCATGGCCCCTCTCAATGTGTTTTCTGTAATAAGGAGAAGGAGAGTATAGATCATCTCTTGGGACATTGCTCAATAGTATGGAATCTATGGCAATGAATTCTTAATATGTTTGGTAAATGCATGGTGATGAATAGTAGAATTGAAGATTGGAAAAAACAATGGCAGAGCACTTATAAAAGTGAAGCTTTACAAACAATATGGGATTATATCAAAAGATACAATACTTTGGACTATATGGCTAGAAAGGAATAGAAGAGTATTTAAAGGAAAGGAAAACAATTTAGAGGTAATGAAGAAGAATATATGTTTAGCCATAGAGAAATCTAAACCAACCCTATCAACTCACCCAATCCTTAATTTGAAAGTAGAGAGTCTTGATAGATGGAGTCAAGTTATTAAATGGAATTATGATGTTGGGTACAAGAGAAGCAAAAACAAGGCAAATAATATAAAGTGAAAACCACCAAATGTGGAGTGGGTCAAATTAATTTTTGATGGAGATCTAAAGGAAATCCAAGACCATCAGGAGGAGGAGGAATAATTAGAAATAATAGAGGAGAGATTTTGTCTCACTATGCTTTCAATAGTGGATTTAAGACAAATAATGAAGCTAAAGCTTGGGCAACTTTAGAAGGGTTAAAAATATGTAAAAAATGAAATGGAATAGAGTATGGATGGAAGGTTATTCTCTCATAGTAATAAATGCAATTTTGAGGAAAGCAAAGGCTCCATGGAACATACAAGAGATAATTGTGGAAATTTAAGATCTTTCTAAAGAGTTTGAAGAAATCAAGTTTACACATATATTAAGGAAAGGAAATAAATGGGCAGATAAGCTAGCCAATAGAGGGGTTTTGATTGACGATTGTGAAGTTAAATTTTCCTTTCCATGGTTAGAGGAAGTAGAAATTTTAGTTGAAGTTGACAAAAAAGTTGATTGCCTAAATCAAACAATGATTAAGTTTTACTTTAATGTTTTCCATTGGTAATATTTGCTTTATTTTGTAATAATAATGTGTTTTCATTTAGACTATTTATTATAATTTTTGTGGTTGCACTTGTGTTTCAGGAAGGAAACTAGCAATCCAGATTTAGTCAAGCGGACTATGATAGTGCGATGTTTTGGAAATATTACTCTACTAAGATGCAAGGCATAGATAGTAGAGGTGAAGTTTTGGCATTAAGAGGGCTTCTATAGGAAAATATCAAGAAAGATGTTAAATTTTGGAGTAATTGAATTCATACATAAATTTAAAAAGATCTAGAAAATGAAAATCAAGATTTCAAACATTTTATGTAAAATGATGTAGGTTTCTAGCTATAGCATCTCAATTGAGTGAGAAGTGTATTTATTTGTAAACTCTCAAACTCTAAAGAAGAGAGATGTAATTTATCAAGGGTGGGGGACCCGAGTACAACCCCATATTAACCATCAAAAAAATAGTTATTAATCAAAATCTCATTTAAAATATTAATAAAAAATTATTAATGAGCTCATCTAATTAAATACATCAAGTTTAAGGTGGAAATAGTTGGTTCAAATATTACTATGCAATATATGTATAGTATATTTTTTAATTGAGACAACCTCAATGTATTGCATGGCAACCCCATAGTAGTATTATACCAACTTAACTATGACCACATAGTGACATGACAACATATAGTGGTATCCTATGACTATGACCACATAGCAGTATTGCAACAACTTGGCTATGACCACATAGTTATCTCCTATGGTTATGACCACATAGTGACCTCCAATGGTTATGACCACATAGTAGTATTACAACAACTTGGCTATGACCACATGGTGGTCTCCTATGGCTATGACCACACAGTGGTATTGCACCAACTTGGTTATAACCACATAGTGGTCTCCTATGGCTATGACCACACAATGGTGTTACAACTTAACTATGACCACATAATGGTCTCCTATGGCTATGACCACATATTGGTATGACCACATAATGGTCTCCTATGGCTATGACCACATATTGGTATGACCACATAATGGTCTCCTATGGCTATGACCACATATTGGTATGAAGACAACTTGACCATGATAAAAAGTTGACTATGACCATACATAGTGGTCTTCTAATTTAAGTTAAGACAAGATCACATAGTGGTATCATTTTTTTTTTTTTAAGAACATAAGAAACACATATTTTAAATTTATATGTCCAAAGGATAAAGCAATGAACAATTTGGGGTTTTGGCTCTTATTTGAGAGGTCCAAGGTTCAAACTGCAATGTGTGTGCAGTTGTGTGTTAAATCCCCTATTGATAAGCTCAACTCTCTCCCCTATGAGAGGTCATGGTGGGATGGGGATGCCCAACCCTAAGCCTCAATCACAAAGGTTTCTCACACTAACCAAAACCAAAAATATTATATATATTTCCTATGTTAAAAAAACATAATCAATTTAATATATATATTTATTTATTTATTTATTTTTGAAACATTTATACTATATAAAAATAAATAACATAATCATGGTAAAAAATAATTTTATCAAATGATGTTAATATTAGTGTTTCTTTGGTCTAGGACAACATAACGGTCCAACATAACGATCCAGGCTTTGGCTTTTCTTAGAGAGGTTCAAGATTAAAACTGCTCAACCTTGTGTTTTTCATACTAACCCAATCAAAAAAATATTCATGTTTCTTTCAATAAAGTCTTTAAGGAACGGTGATTAACTCTTGCCTTTTGTTTTTCCTCCAATTTTTTTCAAGTGCATATATTGTCCGATAATGACATGACTCTGACATGATCAACTTACAGAACTAAAGCTTAAAAACATTTGATATGAAGACAAAATAATGTGTTCGCATTTTTTTAAGCTGCATCAAAATACGTTCCTTATACTTAAATAATTATAAGGGACACGTCACTGATAGGGAAGATCTTATACAAGTTTGGTTCAGAGCGGGTCATTACTTTTAATATAAACATGTGATAATTGACTTCTTGACAATCGTTCCTTGTCTCCTTCGTCTACTGAAGACAGCAGGAAACAGGTGGGCGTCTTCCTCGTCTCATAGCTTAAACTCTTTGATAGCGAAAGAGATTGGCCGACTTACGTCTCTGTTCCGCCGGTCAGGCTCTTTCTCAGGTAGGTTAATACCGTTACTTTCACCAGCTGACTGACGTATTTTTATCAATTTGAAAATATATTAATTAAAAAATATGTGTTCCTTTGTCCATCGAAAATCTGTGCCTGCAAGAACCGGTTCATTCACTCCAAACGCCTTTAACCAGCGCCTCCCCTCATTGTGATTTTTCAGATTCCTCAGGGGAGTTATTCGGTTTTCAAAATTTTTATTTTTTATTTTAAAGATGTGTTATTACTGGTGATATATCCACTGTAATATGGTCAATTTTAATCCACCAGCATTTAAAGCGTTGAAACGATCTCTATTTAACTGCCATTCGTGTACCTTATGTTACACAAGGTTGTTCACTACCTCTCAGCTGTTTTATTGTTGTATTTATTTAGTGGATTTAGGTCAGATTATTATTTTTGTTATTATAAGATTTATTTTCGAGATTTGAATTTGAATCCCTTTTTAATATTCACTTATTTGGTGAACAATTTTCAGAACACCCATAGGATGTGTATCTTATATAATCCCACTAAAATTAAATGAAAATTTTAGAATTTTAAATAAAGTTTTTATCTTTAATTTTTTTAAGAGTAGTATTATGTACCATCCTTCCAATTGCTTGACACATATATGTTTTTAAATATATTTTTAAAATGGAATTTATTTCTACATTGATACTTTCTTCTTGTCCTTTAAGACATACAGTGGGTCATACAATGGGAACAGTTCTTTTCTGTGAATAGAATTTGGGTCTTTGTTAACAAAGCCCAAGACCTTTTGTTATTACAATGTCATGACAAGGACAATAAATCATATTAAATAAATAAAATCCCTTTGTTAACAGTCATTTCCTTTGAATAGAACTGGGGTTTTTGTTAACAGAGCCCAACACCTTTTATTATTACAATGTCATGACAAAGACAATTAACTATATTAAATAAATAGAATCTCTTTGTTAAGAGAGCCCAATACCTTTTCTTGTGAATAGAACTTGGGTCTTTGTTAACAGAGCCCAATACCTTTTACTATTACAATGTCATGATAAGGATAATTAACTATATTAAATAAAAAAATCTCTTTGTTAAGAGAGCCCAATACATTTTACTATTACAATGTCATGACAAGGACAATTAACTATATTAAATAAATAAAATCTCTTTGTTAAGAGAGCTCAATACCTTTTACTATTACAATATCAGGACCAAGACAAATAACCATATTAAATAAATAAAATCTTTTATTAAAATTAAATAGTAAACGTTAAAAATTAGCTTACGTTTATCTTGTTATAATCAAATTTTATATTTCGATTCTTACTAGCCTTAAGCGCCCTGTCATAATGATAGCAAAGGATTTAGGTCATGCAACAATTCCTGAGCTAAACTTGTCTTATTTGAACTAATTTTTTTTAGCTCAGATATTCGTTCACGTGCCTACTTATTTTCGGTCAAAGAAAATCCCGTCTGCTTTTCACAGGTAGGCTGTCTTCTAATGGCCTCAAAACGTCAGGGCTGACGACAGGCCAATGTCCTTGCGAAGTCATAGGTGCTGTCGTCAGGACTGACGAGATTCAGTGGACTTAAAGAAATTGTAAACCGTAACTTATTACTTTCTTTTGCCCTTCGAAGTCATGTGCTGTCAGAAAGACTATCGTTGATGGTTAAAAATAGGATTGAGCGTTGGGATCGGGTGGGGTCTAAGTGCATTACTATAAAATCGTACCTAGCAACCAGTATCGATCCGTAAACAAGATTCAGTGTTTAAAGCAATTGTAGAACTTCTTTTTCTCCTTGAAATTGTGGGAAAGAATCGTATTAATATTTTTAAAAATAGGATTAGTGGATCGGGTGGGGTCTAAGTGCATTACTATTACATTGGACAGATTTCTGTTAATTTGGCCCTTTCCTTGGAGCTTTTGGAGGAAGGGGTATAATAGACTTAACAGACTGGAAGCTCATTTCTGTGGAATTGTGGGAAAGAATCATATTAAAAATAAGATCAGTGGATCGGGGGGTTTTGGGGCCTAAGTGCGTTACTGTCATAACGTTGGAGAGATTTCTGTAAATTTGGTCTTTTCCTTGAAGCTTCTTGGAGGAAGGGGTATAATAGATGTAAAAGACTGGAAGCTCATTTCTGTTTATAATTTATAACTTACATGAGCTTTACCGTGTTGATTTTACGTTTTGGGAGTAGGAATTGGTTTATTTGCCTCTACAAGAGCTTAAGTCGTTCAGCATGTGTTTCCTCTAAGATGATTGATTTCTCTGAGAAATTGGGTTAAGGTGAATTGTATTGGCCAATATTAGTCTTTTCAATCTATTGTAGTTGCTGTGTGGAAATTATTGGAATTCAAAAACACATTGAAATAATTTGAATCCATGCGTCCCCATTGGCAGGCTTCGTGAAAATGATTTGAAATTTGAATCATTGCATGCCCAATTGTTTGGCATAGTGAAATGATTTGAATCCTTCCATGCCTAATTAACAAACAGAATGAAATAGAGAAGTTCGTGAAGTGATCAAAGGAGAACAGCCTGCCTATTTCCATTGTGGTATGACATACATGGAGATATTCCTCCTTAGTAGAACATTTTTATAGAAGAAATCACTGAAGCTTGTTTAGTTGAAGAATGATGGCATCCTTCACTAGTAAGCTCGTTACTCTTGCATTTGGAGTGCCTTGATTTTTATCTATTTATTTTTTATTTTTAGCTTTCCCAATTCTAGACAAAAAGTTTTCATTTTCAACGCAAACTTAGAAGCATTCTACTGTAAAATATCAAGTTTTTATTTCTGATATTGAAAACATTTCTCAGATTTGTTTTTGGATAAATGGTAGTTATTATGAACTGATTCAATAGGGTACGTTATTGCCTTGCCTTGCACTGAATTGAATTAAATTGGATTGAATTGTCTGCCTCAGCCCTGTGGATAGATTATTGCGGAAAGTCGAATCTTCTAGCTCATTCTGCAGATTGTGGAGAGACCTGTCACATACCCGTGTATTTCGACACTCAATTTCTACATGCTTTCCATTTGCCTGCATGCAGCAAGAATGCTTTGATCACACTGACACATTTAGTCTTCTTGATAACATTTGGGTCTATGTTGCTTGTGAAATGGTGTAAGCAGACAAGCACACTCAGAAATGTCAGGCCTCGGACAGCATTCAAAACATCCATTGTGATTATTGATGCCGTTTTGGGTGTGGTAAATTTGGGATTGGGGTTGAGGGTTTTGTACGAGAAATTAAGATATGGGACTTCTGTAACTCCTCTGAACAATTGGCTTGTGCTTTTAGTTCAAGGTTTAGCATGGATTATACTTGCTCTAACAGTGACCCTGCAGGGTACACGGTCTGTAACAAAACTTTTCCGTATTTGGTGGATCAGCATATTTTTGCTCGGAACTGTGGACTGTGTTTCTGCGGGTTTGAATTTCATCAATAACGGAGAAACTTCCACTAGAATTTTCCTTGCTTTGATTTCATGGCTAGCTAGTTGTTTGATGCTTATCTGCGCTGTTAAAGAGGATTTAAAGAATTCAGGGAGTGGTCCTCTTTCAGAACCCATTCTAAGTGGGGATTGCCAAAATGGGTCTTTGAATTCTGAAGAAGCTCTGGAAGATCCGTTGCTGCAGAGGTCTTCAAATGTGACTCCTTTTGCCAGGGCAGGTTTCTTTGGCAGGATGACATTTTGGTGGCTGAATTCTCTTTTGTCCCTAGGTAGAAAAAGGCCTTTAGAAGAAAATGACCTGCCTCAGGTTTCCGAGGAAGATCAAGCAAAGACTAGTTATTTGAGATTGACTGAAGAATTAGCTATGCAAAAGCAGAAAAACCCGTCTGCCATGCCATCTGTTTTCTGGGCTTTGGCTCACTGTCACCGGAAAGATCTAGCAAGAACTGGATTATATGCTTTTCTCAAAATATGCACTCTGTCTTGTGGGCCACTTGTTTTAAATGCATTTATTGGATTTTCAGAAGGGAAAGAATTATTCAAATACGAAGGGTATGTTTTAGTGGGAGGACTATTTCTAGCCAAGTTTGTTGAATCCATATCTCAAAGGCAATGGTATTTTGGGACTAGAAGGGTTGGTCTTCAGGTGCGCTCTTCACTCATTACAGCAATCTATGAAAAACAATTGAGACTATCGAATGAAGCTAAACAGGTCCATGCAGCTGGAGAAATCATGAATTATATGTCTGTAGATGCTTATCGAGTTGGTGAATTTCCCTTCTGGTTTCATCTGATTTGGACGACAGTTCTTCAGCTTGTATTTGCATTATGCATCCTCTTCCACGCAGTCGGATGGGCAACACTTTCAGCCTTGGCAGTCATCCTCCTTACCGTGCTTTGTAATTCTCCATTAGCAAAGCTGCAGCATAAGTTCCAGAATGAACTTATGGTGGCTCAAGATGAGAGGTTAAGGGCTATTACAGAAGCTCTAGTGCACATGAAGGTGCTGAAATTGCATGCGTGGGAGGAGAATTTCAAGGCTGTTATTGAAAAGCTGCGCAAGGTAGAGTACAAATGGCTATCAGCCGTTCAGTTCCGGAAAGCCTACAATTCATTATTGTTTTGGTCGTCTCCCATTCTGGTTTCAACTGCAACATTTGGAACATGCTATCTTCTTAGAATTCCTCTTAGTCCAAGAAATGTTTTCACGTTCATAGCCACTTTACGTTTGGTTCAAGAACCAATTCGAGTAATTCCTGATCTGATTGCTGTCATCATTCAAGCAAAAGTCTCCCTAGGTCGTATCGTCAACTTTCTTGAGAGTGATGAATTGCAGGATTGGGCCGTAGAGCAGGGAACTCCGCAGGAGTCTTACTCAATTTTGATCAAATCTGCGACATTAAGTTGGGATTCAAATTCATTGAAACCCACCTTGAGAAATATGAATTTGGAGGTTAAGCATGGTAAAAAAGTAGCCATTTGTGGCGAAGTTGGATCTGGAAAATCAACTCTTCTAGCTGCAATTCTTGGGGAGGTACCAAAGCTGAGGGGCAGTGTGAGTATACATTGTTTTTAGTAGTTCACTTAACAATGAACAACGTTTTGAATCAATTTTCTCTTTTTTAATTGCTCCGATGCCTTCTGCAGTTGCGAGTCTGCGGCACTCTTGCGTATGTTTCTCAGACTGCATGGATTCAAAGTGGAACAGTGCAAGACAATATAATATTTGGACGCCCCATGTACAAGCAGAAATATAAAAAAGTCCTTCTAAAGGCCTCACTAGAAAAAGACCTGGAGAATCTTCCCTTTGGTGATCTGACTGAAATTGGAGAACGAGGTGTCAATCTCAGTGGTGGTCAGAAACAGCGGATACAGCTTGCACGAGCTTTATATCAGGATGCTGATATTTATCTTTTGGATGACCCTTTCAGTGCCGTTGATGCTCATACTGCCACTAGTCTTTTTAAGGTTAATAAATGATGCTACTTTTCTTTGATCTATCCTTTTTTTAAATATTATGTAGCCCAGAAAAATCATTATTTTTAAAGCCAAAAACAATTTGAAAACATTGGTTCTTTTTCTCTGCGTTCCTAATTGTTGCAGCTTTTCATGTATAGGACTACATTATGGGAGCACTCTCTGAAAAGACAATGGTCCTTGTAACACACCAAGTTGATTTCCTACCGGCATTTGATTCTATACTGGTTAGTAAGCCTGTCTAACACATAGGTGCTGTCTGCTTGCATATATGTTGCTGATTGCACTTGCATCGAGATGCTTTCGATTAACAGGCAAATGTTGTTAATTCTTAGAATTTATGAGCATTTTGTTTTTTGGTTAAAAATTCCTGTGGCCTTGCCTTCAGTCTTAACATCAAAGGCATACTCTATTGCAGTTGATGATGGACGGGGGGATACATCAAAGTGGGAAGTATGAAGAGCTACTGACTTCATGTGAAGCATTCCAAGAGCTTGTTAATGCACATAAAGACATCATGGGTTCTAAGGGTTCGACAGTTACAGTGCCACCCTCAAATGATAAACCTGTCAATCAAGATAGAGAAATTCAACGGGTCAAGTCCCAAAATGAACAGAAAAGTTTATTTAGAGTACCTAAGGTGGATCAGCTAGTTAAAAAGGAAGAAAAGGACATCGGGGATACTGGTTTGAAACCATATGTTGACTACTTGAAACAGAATAGAGGTTTCTTATACTGTTCCATTGCTGTTTTTGCTCATCTTGCATTTCTTACTGGGCAGATTTTAGGAAATACTTGGATGGCCGCTAAGGTTCAAAGTCCCCAAGTTAGCACCTTAACACTAATTGTAGTGTACTCAGCTATTGGGTTCACATCTTCATTTTTTTTATTCCTTCGGTCAATCTTTGTAGTCATTCTAGGGCTTGAGGCTTCGAAGTCCTTCTTTTCTGAGCTCATGACGTCTCTATTCCGAGCGCCAATGGCATTTTTTGATGCCACCCCACTGGGCAGAGTTCTGAGCAGAGTACGTGTTGAGCTTTTAACTATTTAATTGTTACTTTCCTTGATGAAACTTTACCAAAATTATCACCAAGTATATCTCAAGACACTAAGTTGCTTTCATTTGGCTCCCAATCTCCCAGGTTTCTTCAGATCTGAGCATTCTTGATGTTGACCTTCCTTTCAGCTTCATCTTCACTTTGTCTTCCACTATGAATGCTTACAGTAGTCTTGGTGTTGTAGCTGTTGTAACATGGCAAGTTTTGGTGGCTGCATTACCGATGATTTATTTGACTATTCAACTACAGGTAAAACCTCATTTCACTAAATCAACTTCTTGAGAAGAATCTTCAGGTTTTTGTGTGCATCTGAAGTATTTGCTATGAGATTATAGATCTATGGCTGTGTTGATGTTTGTTAAAGAACTAAATTGATTATTTCATCGACTTGAGCAGAAATACTATTTTGCTTCTGCTAAAGAATTGATGAGACTCAATGGTACAACAAGGTCACCCATTGCAAATCATTTTGGTGAGTCCATATCAGGTGCCATGACTATCAGGGCTTTCAAGGTGCAGGATCAGTTTTTGAAGAAGAATTTGGACCTTCTGGATAAAAATTCAAGTCCATTTTTCCACAGCTTTGCAGCGAATGAATGGTTGATTCAGCGTTTGGAGATATTAAGTGCTATTGTACTTTGCTCCTCTGCTCTTGCTATGGTCCTACTCCCATCAGACACCTTCAATCCTGGTATGGAAGATGGAACTAAAGTTTATTTTTCGGTTTGTTGAAGACTCTTTACTGTTATCATTCACTATTATTCAAAGATGGTCTTGACAAGTGATTTCAAATGGTGCAGGTTTTGTTGGGATGGCCCTATCCTATGGTCTCTCATTGAACACATCATTGGTTTTCAGTATCCAAAACCAATGCACTGTGGCAAACTATATTGTCTCTGTAGAACGTATCAAGCAGTACATGTGCATTCCTAGTGAAGCACCTGCAGTAATAGAATCTAGCAGACCACCAGTTGACTGGCCCGCCCATGGTAGAGTGGAATTACAAGACTTAAAGGTACCTTTAATTGTGCTTCCTAGCCAGATTATTAAAACTCATGCTTCTACTTGTCTTATTTTCTGTTCTTAGTAAGTTTTCAGCTCAAGGGTGTATGCAGTGAAAAATATTCCATTTCAATGCAGGTTAGGTATAGATCAGACAGTCCTCTTGTTCTTCGGGGAATTACATGCATATTTGAAGGAGGACAAAAGATTGGTATTGTTGGTCGAACAGGAAGTGGAAAGACCACTCTCATCAGTGCTATTTTTCGCTTAGTTGAACCTGCAGGAGGTAGAATCCTTATTGATGGGTTGGATATCACTTCCATTGGACTTCATGATCTGCGGTCACGTATTGGGATTATTCCTCAGGAACCAACTCTTTTTCATGGAACTGTTCGCTTCAACCTGGATCCATTATTTGAGCACTCAGATTCCACTATTTGGCAGGTATGCAAATAGTGTTTGACATGTGATTTCTTTTTCACTTATCATATTGAAATGTTAAAAAGGAAGTAAAACAGCGTTTGTTTTTGAATTTGAACAAGGTCTTGGATAAGTGTCAACTTGGAGATGTTTTAAGAGACAAGGAGGATGGCCTTGATTCAACAGGTAAATTTTATAAAAAAGATCTTTCTAATGCCATTCAAATTTTTCAAAAATCATAGTCTGGGACAAAGATTTTGTTAAGGTGTGAAAGTAGCCTATTTTTCTCAATCATACATATAATGCAGTGGAGGATGATGGAGGAAATTGGAGCGTTGGGCAGAGACAATTATTTTGTTTGGGACGTGCATTGCTGAGAAAGAGTCGGATTCTGGTACTGGATGAAGCAACAGCATCAATTGACAATGCCACAGATTCCATACTCCAAACAACAATTAGAGAAGAATTTGCAGACTGCACAGTGATTACTGTTGCACACAGGATACCTACTGTCATGGACAGTGACATGGTTGTTGCAATCAGTGATGGTAAGCCCCATCATTTTATCGTCATCTCTGTATTGTATCTATCAATTGCTTTGTATTGATTTTGTGGCACTTAAGAAAATGGACTTTGATGAGCAGGTTTATTTATTTGTGTTAAGTTTTAAGGTGATATTACAATTCATACAGGTGAAATGGTGGAATGTGATCAACCCGTGAAGCTGATGGAGAGGGAAGGATCATTATTTGGAAAGCTTGTGACAGAGTATTGGTCACACACATCAAGTGCCCTTCATCATACACTAACTGGTCACTGAAATCTTTCTGAATGATATCCTTCCATGGTTCTACAATTTTACATTGTGGGCTGATTTTATAATTAGTTAAAATAGTTTCTTAATTGATGTCCCTATTTGGCATATGACATCTCATTCTAAGAGCAACCACAAGGATGTCTTCTAAAGCATTGGGAAGACAATTTTTTTATAATTAGTTGTTCTCTTGCAGCAAAGTAGTTTCTACTGATTGCAGAATACAATGGACAATGCTTTTGGTGAATTTGTCCTAGCGAAGCAGTTCCTACCATTTGCAGAATATAGTGGACTATGGTTTTGGTGAAAGTGGCCCAAGAAATGGCACCCACTAGGATGAATTCAAATGTTTTTTATGTAGCACTTGTTTTCATCCTGCATAATTGCAATGGGAATTGAACAAAAGTGATGCAAAATCTAAGTCTGGATTGCAACTTGTTATTTAGAGGAAATGGCTACATGCCCTTTCTCTTCAAATGAATAGTAATTTTGTTTTGTATCTTTCTCAGTTTGACCATTCACATGCAACATATATTTATTGTACTGGAAAGGCGTAATATTACACTGGCTAACAAATTACATATGTAGATTATCCCTAATCACTTGGAGAGATCATATATTTCATATTACTATCATAATAAGAAGAGAGCCTGCAAATAATACCTAAAACCTGAAATATAATAGCATGTTGGCATTGAAAGAAATTTGGATTATTTGAACAAACAATATTGGCCACAAACATGTTTCAGATTATGAATATCCATGGTCTTTGGTTATTTGTTATTTAAATATTTGACAATGCCTTGTTTAGAGACTAAAGAGGGTGGATTGATGAACTACCCATACCCCGTCAGAGGTCCAAAAGCTATCAAATCAGACTTACATTATCACTTATCTTAATGGAATCAGCTTCCATTACCCAAGCAAGGAGTATCGAAAACTATGCATTGAACCTTTGCATTATCATTTATTTTAATAGAATCCATTTGTAGATAAATCTGGTGAGATTTATTTTCATGTAACATGGAAAAAGAGGCAACTCTAGTTGGATTGTGTCCAAATGTTATAAGCGAGTCTTGAAAAACATGCTGAAAGTGATTTCTAGTTGCCTATAACAAGCAGTTCGCAGTATTGAATCACACTTTTCTTTTTTTCATTTGAAACTTGCATCACCAAATAATTGATGGTAATACCTTATGAGAGGTGAAGGAATGAGGTACCTGTTGAGGGCATTAGGAAGTAGATCTATTGATATCTCATAGGACAAATGCCATTTCCCTTGAAGATTATTGGCGGTTTTTGTTGAATTTTAGTATTGATCGAAAGTGAATTCTAAAGTAAGCCAAGCAAGGCATAAAAACAAAGGGATCCTGATACAAATACCATGAAAAAATAGAAACGCTCATCGTAATTATAAAAAGCAAAAATTCAGTGTCGTGGATAGGTGCATGCAAGTGTATCCATAAACCCTTAATTGTGTAAACACAAAATCCCAATATACTACAAGTTGTGATCCATAGGATGCATTTAATCACACACAAATTCCCAATATACTACAAGTTGTGATCCATAGGATGCATTTAATCACACAGATCAATCCAATGGATAGGTGCATGAAAGTGTATTTATAAACCCCAAATTATGAAGACACAAATGCCAAGATACCCTGAGTTGTAATCCACAGAGATCAATTTTATAACCAATAACATAGACCGGATCAATTGTATAACCAATAACATAGACCAAACTACATGGAACAAGAAGGTGATATTATTTTTCTTCCCCTTAATAGTATAACCAATAACATAGACCAAACTACATGGAACAAGAAGGTGACATTATTTTTCATCCCCTTAATATGAGTGCCATGTAGCCTGCATAATGATTTAAGCTTTGATGAATTCAGCATCTCATGCTTGCTAAAAATATAAGCAATTTAGCCATATGTTTTACAAACTTCATGAAGACACTCCCCTTTTGAATCAACTTGCATGTCATGATTATGAATTTTAATATGCTTTGTTTGTTATGAACAACTGGATTGTTTATCAAGTTGATAGGAATCTGATTATTGCAAAATATAACCGCTGGTTTTTGTTTTTCAAATACAGGATTTTGAAGGTGGCTATTAGTCTAAACAATTTCTATAAATGCATTGTGCATGTTGTGGCACTCATTTTCTTTAGTGGACGGTGCAATTATACTTTGCTTTTTGCAATACCATAGAAGGGGCCTTCTAGAAAGGCCGAGTTGGTACCTTTATGTATACTTAATCTCATTCTCTATAATTATCTAAGTTAGATAACTTTTTATTTCTAAGGTCTTTCCTTTTGAACATGTAATATCTATATCATAACTCTTTTTGATATATTGCACAATTTTGTTTTTACCTTGCATGGGAGTCTCTTGTGGATTTTGCATGAATTTGAAAATCATATTTTTAACAAAAATAATACAAAGACTACTAAAAAACAAAGAATTGTTAATAAGTTGCTTGTATACTATGATAAAAATCTTGCAAGATTCTGAGTATGATAAGTTAATCAAATATTTGTTCACTAAGCAAGGAACAACTTTAGTTCCTAGTTTTCAGTCTAGGTATTGTTTCCTATAAGGATGGACACATTTTTGTTTTGTAACAATGGATGCAAATATTGCATAACAAGTCATTTCATTTGCAAGCATTTTTGTATCTATTTAGTGAAATCTTCATTACTATTTTTTCGTGTCATAGCATCACAATTTTTGTTGGCTAGGGTTACTAGTCCAATTCTAACCTTTTTGCATGCAAGCAAAAATTAGTGTCATCATAGTGCTATTTTAACATTTAGATTTTTCTTACTGTTATAGTGGTTTTGTAGTGGTATTATATTGTTGCTAGATAGATGAGGTCATGATGATGCTAAATGCACCACTTTAACGTTATTGTAACACCATGCTTGATATTATTTACTTTGCTTTCAAACCAGCTATAGGGTATGAATGTTGCCTTCTAAGGACCAGTCTAACAATGTTTCAAATAGTCGATAATTCCTTGTTTTGAAATACATTTGGCCTATTCTAAATTGAAATACCTTGGATTATGACATTGCTTTGTTTAAGAGTAATCAATTGGGTATCATTTTCGTGTGCTAAGGTTGAAAAGCTAGTTTATATAAAATGCTCGTGTTTTCCATATTAAAAAACACCTTTAGATGGGCACATGAAATGAACTGTAACATGATTGTCTTGATATGAAAATGAGCCTATTAAGATTTTGTGAAATCTTGTTTTATTTCTTCATTTGGTGTTGTTGCATTTTAAGTGAAAAATTGGGATCTTTGGGAAAACTTATTAGTTTTGGTTGAAGCAAACCTTATACATATTATGTATTTGCCTCATCAAATGCACTTGAATTCATGATAGTTAGATCAAGGGAAAAACATTATATTGTTGCATGGATAATATCACGATAGATAAAATGATTGACCTTTTGTATTCATACTATGGTTGTTTTCATAAAACAACCATGACCCAAAGAAAGAATATTTCTCAAATTTGTGCTTCATGGGTGATTGAATTAGACTACAATAATTGGAATTTTTCCTTGTTTGCTTTAGGGAAGACTTTAAAGATGATAATTGTTACATAGGACACATTTTTTGACTAAATTCTATAGGCAGCAAATCCACCTCCCAGAAGAAGTGAACATTGGATTTGCACAATTTTTTAGTTTTGTTAATTTTGATAAGATGTACGATTTGTCAAAACATACATATGTGAGTTTTGTCTAATTGTACAAATGAAAAGTTAGAAAATGTACAATTGGGTGTAATTGTACAAAGTCATAAAAAGTGCAATTAGAAATTAAAATGAAATGTGCATTTAAGGTGAATTTGATTATTATCAAATTAGACTTAGGAACACCTTAATGCAAGTTGATTGTTATAGGGATGGTAGTTGTAAATGGTGGTTGTCTCAGGAACCGCTTTGGAATGGCCTGGGCAAGCATTATAAGGACCCCCCATTCAATTTTGATGGTTGTTCATCTTGGTTAATGATAGTTCAGTATTATTCATGCATATTGATAGATACTTGTTATTGTTCAAAGGTTCATGTTAGTACAAATATTGTTGTTCATTGTTGATAGTTCAGTCGTAATAATGAAGCATTATAGTTGTGAGTTATTGTGAGTTCCTTTATACATTTGAATGGTAATTCTTGTTTATGCATTCTATGCAAGTATGGCCAGAGTAGTGTGGAATATAGACATTGTGGCAATGGAATAGTGTTAATTAATAACTCATAATCCTAGAGAATGTTGAGGAACTGATTCTGGATATTATTATTGCTATATAAATACGTCATACTACAATTGTACAATTTTAAAAAATGTTGGTATTGATAATAATTCATGGACATTGAATTAAAGTTTGCATGTTAGAGGAAGAGTTAGCAATTGTAATAGGAAACCATCCCAAAACTTGTTCTAAAGGAATTTGTGGTACAAATTGGAAAATTTAGCAAGGGTTTGGTGAAACCATACATCCTGGGCACCAAACCATACAATCAATCGTTTGCCTAATTTTGGAATGAAATTGCATAGTAAAACTTGCCATTTATGGAAATTTGGTGTTTCGGGGAAATCGATTACAAAACTAATCGATTTGAGCTACAAAACCATTTCCAATTAATTGAATCAGTAGTAAATCGTACAATTTGCAGTGTTGTACGATTTGTATCATACATTTTGTATGATTTGGTGATCGTACAACTAGTTTTGGGTCTTTTAGAAACTGTACAAGGTAAATCATACAAGCTATACAATTTGTGTAAAAGTTGTTACAAAATATTGGGAATCATCTCTAAACCTTCTAAATCACCTCCCCTCTTGGGAATATTGCACCCCTGTGCTACATTTGGCATCGTTGTATTAAAATTGAGTCAAATTGACTTAATTGAGAAGAACCCGTTGTCACAGTTGGAAGGACTTGTTGATCAATTAGGTTGTGCCAAAGTGTGCTACATTTGGCATTGTTGCTTATTAAAATTGCTTCAAATTGATGCAATTTAGAAGAATTTGTGGCATTGTGACAAGTGATGAATAAGAACCAATTGGATGTGAATGACTTATACAAGTTCACGAGGATGTAGGAGATAAAACCAAGAAGAGGAGCAAATCCTAGTTAGAAGGAGCACAAGAATTGCTCAAAGAAAGACCATGAACAACTTGATGAATGAACCTATAATTGAACAAGTATGAACTTCAGAATATGGAGATATTAAAAGGTGGGAGACATTGTTAGTAGATACTGAAGAAAGGGTACAAGAACCACCAAGGGTCGAAGAGAACATTGATGTAGGCGAAGACGTGGATGAAAGAACTGTGCAAGAAGATAGTGAGTGGATGGTAACACTTGAACAAGTGATAGGAAGGTTGCAAAGGGGTGTAGAAGATGAGATTCAGGTACCAGAGCAACAGGACGTGAGGGTTTAGGTAGGAGAACCAGGACGACAATCAACATTTTAGTGAAGAAGGTCGTGGAGTGAGGATGCACAAGAGGCTAGGAGATGACTATTTGGTGAAAATAAGGTACGACAAATAGACACATTTGACGAATAATAACATAGTGGAACACCCACCCAAGGAAGGAATCCATTTAGGATTTTGGAAGATACCTCCTCAAGTGACGAGGAAGGAAATCCAACAATGGCTAGTATATCTATGAAGGCTAGAAAACAAAGATGTCCACCCTTTATGGAGGAAGGAAAGGAGGACCCGATAAGACATATCGAGACATGCATAACCATTTGGAGAGCAAATGGTGTAAATGAACCAAGTGAATGGTTGCAATTATTTCCTACTACACTACGAGGACTCATGATAGATTGGTACCTAAAGCAAAAAAATACAACATTCCAAGCATGGATTACGATGAAGGATGCCTTCATAGAAGAATTCAAACCTTTGAGATATGACAGTGATATTGTCATCGAGATATTCAACACAAAGAAAGGTGATGAGGAGGATATAAATACATATAATTGATGACTAAAGCAATTAGCCAATAAGATGAAAATACCACCAACAAATGCATTGGTGAAGAGATGGTTTCTCAATGGGCTACTGCCAAGATATAAAAAAAGGATGAAGGCAGTACCATCCTCAACCTATGAAGAAGTTCATGAAAAATAAATAATTTTGAGAGTGAGGCAAAGTAAATGATCATGGGAATCACAACACATACGAGGTATAACGATTCAAATAGCAGTGAAGATGATACAATACATTAGACTATCCAGTCATTCTGCAAAGAATTTGATAATATCATAAAAGAAGCCAAGAAAGATACACAGAGAGATCAAAAAGACATATGTTGTACTGAATGTAAGGTGAAAGGGAATTTGTGAATTACCCTCAAAATGAATATTGCCACATATGTAATGTGCTGGGACATGAAGTAGTAAAGTGTCCATTCAATGCAAAATTTCACCAACAGACCCTCATGATTCAAGTGCAAGAGGAGAAACCAAAACCTCAAGGAAGTGGACAACCTGCAACCAGTGGAGGTTACAAGAATAGTTGACGAGGAGGGATGCCAAACCAGGGTAATTGTCAAGGAGGCCAAAATCGATTATAGTATGATTCGAAAGGAAGACTGATCATACAATATTACAATTTATAGGAATGGGGGCATTTTGTGAAGAACTATCCTTCTCCGCAGATGATGTAGCCAACCTAGAACAATACTACACACATGTGTATATGGTGTGGTCTAGGGAACCACAAAGAAGCCAATTGTCCTAAGAAAGCAAGTTCAAGTGGCTCACAGAATGTAAATTTCTTGGACATTGATGTACCCTCAATGAAGGAGGAGAAAATTGAGGAAGAAGTACTAGCCGTAACATAAGTAAGGCCAAGAAAGATACTTACTCAGAACCTACCAAGGAAAAGCAAATATGGCAGGTGGTAAAGAAGGTCCTTGAAGAAGAAGCCACGAAGGCTAGGCAAGTAAGAATTACAGAGGAAAAAGAGTTAAAGAAGCCTTGTACATCGAAAGATAAGGCAATAGTACAAAATTTGTTAGCACAGGTATTAAATACAATTATAGAAATTAAGGTGTCTAGTTTGTTAGAAGCCATTCCATCGTTACACAAGGCAATGGAGGAAGAGGTGCAACCTTAGAAGGTGATAGAGGTTGAGAGCCAACCTATGCAAGAGAAAGAACAAAAAAAATATTTTATGGATTCGACTATCCTAATGATCGATGTTGGAAAGAAACCAACATTAGTTCATATAGAAATAATGGAGCACAAATTAACACAAGTGATTTTGGATGGAGGGTCTAGTGTGAATGTGCTACCAGAAAAGACCTAGAGAGATATTGGTGCTCCTTCCCTGTGGACACTGAGATTTCGATTGTATGGTGCTGACCAGTACGACATTGAAACAAAGGGAGTATTGATCGCCCAAAAAGTAATAATTGTTGACAAAAAATTAATCTTGGATTTCATTGTGATTATAATGCAGAATCCCACATATGATGCATTTCTAGGAAGAGGTTGGCTACGAGTAGCCAAAGTTAATCACAAATGGGAAAAGAACCAAATCACGTTTAAGAAGGAATGACATAAATATATGATTAACCTAAAAAATCAAATAATCAATGTGGATGTTGCTATGACGAATGAGTTAGACAATTCTTTAGGCAAAGAGGAGTATGAACCAAATGAAGAAGAGATGTTGTACCTGAATGATTGTAGTGAATATGAAGCACGATCTGATAGCAAACTTCTTCATTGGTAGATGGAGGAGTATGAGATGTTTCAATGCATGTACATCATGATTCAAGGACTTGAAAGGAGACCACAATGAATGGTTAAGTTCAGTGAACCTTGATATGTACCATTAGATAATCAAGATCCACCACAAGGAGATGAGTGTATGGGGATCACACACCTATTTGCAGAAAGGGAGGAGATTGGACCAGTTATAGAAAGTAGAGAATTGGTGCCACACCCTAGCAAAAGAAGGTGAATGCAAGTGCACATAAGGTTCATAGAGAGGATGAACCAAATTGTATAAGAGGGGGAAGGAATCCCTCCAAGTAATCATGCACAATTACCATTAACAATGAATTGGAAACAACAAGAATAAGCCAACCAATTGGAGGAGGTAGTGTATCCTCAGCTCGAACAAAGAGAATTACCTTGTATAGTAGAATGTCGATAGAGGATATGACTAATAGTACAGTATGAAGATATAATTGATACCTTCTATATGGATATTCTAGATCTAAACGAAGGTGGAGCGGATGAAGAAGAATTGGCCAGAATCACCTCGCTAGCACAAATAGGCATGATGCAACAAATAATGCACTGTCAAGCACATCAGTTGCAAGAGGAATACGAGGTATTGCAAGGCCATAACACAAGACTTCTAGGATAAATCATTCAATAGGTGGATGATACAATGCAATGACTTGAGGAGCAACAGGTTGCACATAAGAGGAAATTAAGTATGAGCAGTGAGAGTAGTGAAGTACCTTAGACAAGGGGAAGCCCATAAGAAGGTACAAACTCTTGGGGAAAGGAAATACTCCAAGATGAAACACAAGAGGAAAAAACTGAGGTAGTTTGGTGAGACATTGAGAAATATCTCACATCCCCTAGGACCCAAAGGAACTTACATGTTGAATCAATTAATTCCAATGAAGGGGAAATACCTTATTTGGTAAGGGATAGCAACTAAGAAAGTGGCAGTGAGGATCTCACAATGCAATCAGAAGCACTCCATGCTCGAACAGATTCTGATGTCTATGAGATAGCCTATCAACAATTGAGAAGGCAAAGGAGAGAAGTTACATGACTCTAGTGACTAAGGGAACTATTGATAAAATGATCAACACAAGGAGTAGATAGTCATAATGACTCAAGTATAGAGTCTGATTTTTTAGATGACTATAGAGAAAATTTGATAAATTGTTCCCCACAATGTTGCTTTGAGAAAATATATTGGATGAAATGAATGATACATGCACATCGTCGAGTAAGAGTATTACAATGATTACCACAAGCATCAAGAACAAATGGGAACATAACCAATATCGAGTTGGTAGAGGTAACTTCAAGTACTTGGGAAAGAGGGGAACCTAGTCGATAGGAGGATTAACCACAAAGAACCCCTAGACCCATAGGTCAAGGACTTGCTGGCAGAGGAAGAGTACGCTTTGTAAGCGAAGAAAGTTAAGAAAGGCAAAGGACTCGCTCACCAAGTTTAGAAGCAAACCTAGTTCGAGGAGATAGGAGTAGAATTTGACTAAATGGAAGTGGAATGGCAAGAGTACTCTTACCTCGAGATCGATAAAATGAGTGAGAAAATAGAGTTTTGTAAGATAGACATGGTACGATTACAAATCGTACAATTTGTAATTGCACAAATGTAAATCGTACAAGTGATAATGAGACTTTTATGATTTCAAATCGTTCAACAAGCCAACAAGTATGGAGAGATCGTACAAATGGTTACGACACGATCAATGACCATAGAGGAAATTCGTAGGAGGGAGTAAATCATACAAATTATCGGGAGCCTAATCGTATGATACCATGAAGTGAGGTGGTAGAACTACTCAATGACTCATTAGTGGAAGGGATCGTACAAGTGAATGTTACTGTACGATTTCCTAAAAAGTGAGTAGCAATTAGATAATTAAAAAATATATATATAAATAGATAAATATATTAATTGTGAAAATCCCTTGGGACAAAGATAGAAGGTGGTTGAAAACCATAAATGGTGGCCCCTTTTGAAAAGAAAAGAAAAAGAAAAAGAATATAAAATAAAAATAAAATATTCATAAAGGCAAGAATAAGACAAAATAACTAGAAAAAGACAAAAAGTGCATGAAAAAAGGGTGAGTTGCCAATCATCCATGCAAAGAGACAAAAATTCATGCAAAGAGGGCTGAGGTGGCAAAAATTCATGTAAATGGACGTTAGGGTTTAAAAAGCACCATGCAAAATGTTTTTCACCAACTTGGCAAATCATACATCGACAATAGTGTATTTCAGAATAAATCAGGAGCAAGGAGGGTGCAACTAGCAATTTTTCTTCCACATGGGCATGCAAAAATCACTTGTTAACACAAATTAATTGATCCATCTCAAATTTGCACCAGATAAACTACTTTTTTTTGAAAAAGTCAACCAGATTGGAGAAAATCGCCAAAAATTAGGGTTTTTACTTTGAAATTTTGGAATTGTTCTAGAAAAAAAATTGTAGTTGGAAAATGATCAAGAGAAAGCTAGGGTTTGAAGTAGAATGGAACTAGAGGAAACCCTAATAGGAGAAACATGTTTCTAGGGTTTGAGTTTTTAGAAAAAATAGAATGGAGGGAAAAATGGTAAACCCTAGTGCATGAAGAATCAGTCGGTGGAAAGATAAAATCATATTAGTCTTTGCATGTGAAGGAAGAGTATGAAGGAGGTCATACACCATATTTCTATATTACCACAAGTTTTTGTACCATTAAGGAATTGCAACCGCTTGACATTAAATTACATAAAGTATATCAGAATTGCCCTGGAAAGGAAAATTGCACAATATTGGTAAAAGGGTATTGCAAAAATTGTACAAATCAAGAAAAAACATCAATTTTTGGCCAAGTGTAGGTCTAGAGGATGTCTTGTATGATTTGGAGTTGCTTGTACGATTTCTAGGCAAAATTGTACTATTTGAAGCTTAATCTGTATGTCTTTGTGAAGTTATATGGAATCGGGTACAATTATATGATTTTAGGCTTCACTATACGATTTGGAAAGGGGTTGTATGATTTCAAAATGTACCTATATGGTTTGGGGAAGTAGTGTACACTTTCCAGAAGCATTTGTACATTTTGGGTGTAGTTGTACAAATTTTGGAACTATTTTTGCTAAAGTTGTTTGGAATTGCTGAGTTGAATAAAAGTTGTGCAGAAAGGGGTTCCAAATCAACCATGGGAGAAGAATGAGCTCTGTGTGAGGATTTTGATCTTGGTTAGACCAAATTGTAGCCACTAGGGTGGAAGCTTCACCAAGCCCATTACACCAAAGAAATTCATGGCCCATGTGAAAGAGCGAGACCTACCTAGTACAAGGTTAAGGATGAGCATTTCAACCATAAGGGAGAAGCAGCTTTCGTCCTTAGAGAGGAAGAGGGTACAAGTCATAGAGAGGTCATCAACGTTGGTGTAGTGGTAGAGGATGAGCACCACTACAATTCTAAAGAGATATGATGAAGCCATCAAGAGCACACTATAGAGAACTTCGTAGCAGTGTTCATCGGGATATTAACCCAGAGGATCAAAAAGAACTACTCAGTGAGGAGGAAGAAGAACAAGTGGATATCAATGATATCACTTTTGGATAGATGACAACATAATTTTATTGAAAGTGGTGGGAAAAAAGTTACCCTAAGCATCCATTAAAGGAAACATTAGTCAAATCTAGAGTCAGTATATTGGCGTAGATCCTACCCCATGATAAAATATTCCAGAATGAGTACTTGTTATAAATCATACAATTGTATGAACCAAGTTAGAATAACACATATATGCGGATGAATAAAAACCATGTTAGTGTGGAATTCTTGACAGCAATATTTTGAAGGATATTCATATTGCATAAAGAGGGACAACTTATTTTGAATAATATGGTCGATCAAATTGAGGCTTAAAGGCTGATTACTACACTCACGCGAGTGAAGTCTCCAGCAGTGACTAAGATTTATAGTTCTAGAAGTCAAGGAATAAAGTAGATCTTGCTTATGCAATGAATATAGTGATGACTCGCTTATCAGGGTAACATGATCTTCGAAGATGCTGATCTGGATGGCATAGTATGTGGAGGACATCGCTCACGAAGTCAAGTATGATTGGGGAACCTATTTGGACTAAATAATTCACACATTATTAGCTAGAAGGACAAAGACCTTTGCCATGATATTCTATGTCATTGCACTCTTGTTGGATGTAGTGATGCAAATGGGTATTCTGTTTCTAGGATTGACACCACTTTATGATTTATTGCCATATCAACCCACTATATTGCAATATATGAAGACTATACCTCTCTGTAAAATGACTCCTAAGAAACCTTAATCGAAGAAGGCAATAAAAAATATGAACCTTCAGTGATGGAAGATACTTCATCGGAAGAGGAATTCCATCATTGGAGTAAGAAGAGGAAGAAGATAATACAATTAGAACCTACTTTGGAGCAGTAGGAATTGGAAAAATGGTAGCAAGAGCAGTCACTATCTCATGAGGAGGAGGAGGTAGTAGTACCCACATATAGTCTAGTACATATTAGAACACAAAGGCAACGAGAGAGATAGAAGGTTGAGCAGACTTCAATGTAGAAGGAACAACCTGAATCTATGATTGCGAGTCTAGATGAGGTGCACTTGGATCTAGAAGGTTTGGATTTTATGGACATAAATGTAACTAGATGCATAGGATAGATAGGAGAAGTGATGGGATATCCTGTATTGGTTCAGTCCACTAATTTTGACTTTTTGGACTCATCAAAAATTTTGTGGGAACCCCCAATGAAGTCACCAATAATAAAAGAAAAAATAGTGTTGGAAGCACCACCAGAGGAGACTAAGGGAAAGAATAAGATCAAGGTTATTATACGAGGTGGCAATAACCAACAGGAGCATGAAAGTACACAACCACCACCAAAATGATCTGATCCACCTTTTATAGTTGCAATGATGAGGGAAGTACAAGTAATTCCACAGGATGATGGGTTGATAGAAACTCGAAATGAGTACTTACCTAACACATAAGAGGAAGTCCAGACATCATTGGTAGAGTACCAATTGCTCAAGGAGATCATCAATGTGGAAGAGATCCGACTGAATATGAAGAAGTAGCCAATATTGTAGTGTCAATCCCACTACAGGAAGGGAATGCATATGGTACATTCAAAGAGATTGGAGGAAGTTTAGTTCCACAAAAAAAGGAATAGGAAGAGAAAAATCCACCATAGGATAAGGATGCAAGACTTCATACAAGATTTTTGTTCAAACCGCCTCAATTTGGTACTCTGGGAAATGATGGAGATGACATAGACGGATAGGTGGAGCATTTTTTTCAACAAGCCAGTGAGATGTTCACTAGTTCCAGATTGCAATTTACTTTTGGTGTAGTTGGACAACTAAATTAGTGGAGGAAGCAAACCTTTTATAAAATGGAGAAGGTCATGGAGGGTGTGTAGTGAAGAACACATCAAAAAAATTACCCAGATTCACACACAATACCCATGGTGATTACTGAGGGGAGAGGTAACCACAATGTTGAGAATTGTAGATTTTCTAGATGCAGTGAGGACCAATTATAGGGCATATCCAAGGGTGTATTTGGATCGAGCAACATGTCAAAACTATCCATTGAATACACTAGATATAGAATTTTGAAGGGCACCTTTGAAATTAGTCTTCACCTTATAGAAATTAAATTTCCTAACATGTTGGATTGAGTGGCTAAGATTGGGACTTGAACATATTTACCAATCCAAGGAAGCACAAAAGGATGAATTTGAGGCTACTCGAAAATAAATGGCTACAATGGAAGAAGAATTAGAGGGCAACAAGAACAAGGTCGAAGGAGGTTGAAAAAAACACAAGCTAAATGCAATGATATTAAGAGGGCTTATGAAGATAAGCTCTCCTTACAAGAGCAAGAGAAAAAAATTATGATGTAGAAAGCAGAAGAGCGTACACAATAGTTAGAAGCATAGTTGGCTGAACAAAGTAAGCAACTGGCCAAACAGGACAACTAGTTCAAGGCAGTTGTAGAACAATTACAACAAAAGGACCATAAGATCATGGAGATGGCCACAGATGCCAATTGCTATAACAAAATTATTTTTGATCATAAGTATCATCTTCAGGCTAAGGATGAGCATATTACAACTAGTGAAGCTTATATACATCAGAATATTTAGGTTATTATAGAGAAGAATGAGGAGTTAGTCATAGCAGCTCGCACGAAATTTGTATTGATAGAGAAAATATGCAAGGAAGCCTTTGAGTGAGAAAAGGAGTTGGATTAACTCTTGACTATTGTAGAAGAGAAGACCAACAAGTATGGATTTAAGGCTATGGAACTTACCCATTATGCAGTCAGGTTACAGAATGAACGTGCTGCTCTTCGTCTTTAGCTTGAGGATATTCAACAGGACCAGTCGACCAAAATAAAGAAAACTAAGTCAGTGAGGACACTGATCAATGTAAAAGGGAGGGTAGATGTAGGCAGCAAATCCACCTCCTAGAAGAAGAAGTGAACATTGGATTTGCATAATTTTGTAGTTTTTTCAAATTTGATTAGATGCACGGTTTGTCAAAGCGTATATATATGAGTTTTGTCTAACTGTACAAATGAAAAGTTAGAAAATGTACAATTGGGTGTAATTGTACAAAGTCATAAAAAGTGCAATTAGAAATTAAAGTGAAATTAGGTGAAATGTGCATTTAAGGTGAATTTTATTATTATCAAATTAGACTTAGGAACACCTTAATGCAAGTTGAATGTTTCTGGGATGGTAGTTGTAAATGGTGGTTGCCTTAAGAAATGCTTTGGAATGGCCTGGGCAATCATTATAAGGACCTCCCATTCAATTTTGATTGTTGTTCATCTTGGTTCATGATAGTTCAATATTATTCATGCATATTGATAAATACTTGTTATTGTTTGATGGTTCCTGTTAGTACAAATACTGTTGTTTGTTGTTGATAGTTCAGCCATAATAATGAAGCATTAAAGTTGTGAGTTATTGTGAGTTCCTTTGTACATTTTAATGGTGATTCCTATTTATGCATTCTGTGCAAGTATGTCCAGAGTGGTGTGGAATATGGACATTATGGCAATGGAATAGTGTTAATTAATAACTCATAACCCTGGAGAATGTTGAGGAATTGATTTTGGATATTATTATTGCTGTACAAATATGTCATTCTATAGTTGTACAATTTTTGGAAATGTTGGTATTGATAATAATTCATTGACACTAAATTAGGGTTTGCATGTTAGAGGAGTTAGCAATTGCAATAGGAAAACATCCCAAAACTTGTTCTAAATGAATCTATGGTACAAATTGGAAAATATGTGATTGGAGAATTAAGAAAGGGTTTGGTGAAACCATACATTCTGGGTATCAAACCGTAATTTGAAAATGAAATTGCATAGTAGAACTTGCTATTTATGGAAATTTGGTATTTTGGAAAAATTGATTACAAAACTGATCGATTTGAGTTACAAAACCACTTCCAGTGAATTGACTAAGTTGCAAATCATACAAGTTGCAGTGTTGTATGATTTGAATCATACAAGTTGTATGATTTGGTGACCATACAACCAGTTTTGGGTCTTTTAGAAACCAAAAAAGTTGTACGATTTGGGTAAAAGTTATTACAAAACACTGGGAATCATATCTAAACCTTCTAAATCACCTCTCCTCTTGGGAATATTACACCCCTATGCTACAAATTCTTGTTGGTTAGTGAAGTAAAATAATGCACGGTGGAAGTATAGTGTCTTCCATAACAAAATGATTGAATAAAACTCAACTATGTATTTGCATGTATATGCTATATGTATTTATGGCATGCATAAATTGCATCTACATGACAATATTAAATTGAATAAATACATTTGGAGTTCATTCTTGATAGATAGAGAGAAATTTGGAAACAAAAAGCTAGTGCACCATGAATATAGGTGTACTATACCCAATTGAATGTGAAATGCAAGATGAATGTAGATTAGATGTATCATTTATAGTGCAAGTTGATATTTGCATTAAAACTTATATTTTTTTTATAAAAATTAGGGTTTTTAAAGGGTTTACCTTTCCATTTTACATCAACTTAGTCACATCAAGCTATATAGCCTATTTTTGGTATCCATATGCCCAATCATTAAACAAAGTCCTCATTGGTTTAATGTTTTAAAACTTAGATCTAGTATGAGTATATACTCATTGATATTCATGAAATTATGCACAAATGCATTATACATATGGTATGTCTAGCTTTGGTTGGTTATGACGGGTTAGAGCTTCATTATATGAAGTGGCCAGGGACATGTTGTGGTTAATCCACAACACACCCCAAAATTGGGGACCCACCTTTTTTGCAGGTTTTCAGAGAAAATCTCAGTGACCCAGATGCTAAAAATGAAGAAAGGGGGCAAAATGCGCAAGTGTAGAAAGTGTCGCGAAATCGCGACACGTCGCTCCGTCGCCGCTGAAAAAAGAAAAGTGTCGCGATATCGCGACATGTCGCTCCGAGCTGAGAAAATGGTCGCGATTTCGCGACGTGTCTTGGCAAAGTGTATGGACGGAGAAAATGGTCGCGATTTCGTGACATGTTTTGGAAAATGGTCGCGATTTCGCGACATGTGGCTCCGACGCTGAGAAAATGGTCGCGATTTCGCGACGTGTTTCGGCAAAGTGTACGGACGGAGAAAATGGTCGCGATTTCGCGACGTGTTTCGGCAAAGTGTACGGACGGAGAAAATGGTCGCGATTTCGCGACGTGTTTCGGCAAAGTGTACGGACGGAGAAAATGGTCACGATTTCATGACGTGTTTTGGCAAAGTGTACGAACGGAGAAAATGGTCACGATTTCGTGACGTGTTTCGGCAAAGTGTACGGACGAAGAAAATGGTCGCGATTTCGCGACGTGTTTTGGCAAAGTGTACGAAGGAGAAAATGGTCACGATTTCATGACGTGTTTTGGCAAAGTGTACGGATGGAGAAAATGGTAGCGATTTCATGACAGGTTGCGGTGAGATGGCCCGAAGGAGAAAATGGTCGCGATTTCGTGATAGGGTGCGGTCGAAGCGTACGGAGAGCAAAAGTGTCGCGATATCGCGACATGTCGCGATTTCGTGACATGTCACGTTTTCACTGTGAAACCAAAGGAGCAAGGCTGCATACTATTTTTGGTCATGATTTTTGAGGAACCGTTACGAAATTACAGGAAACGCTGAACACGTGGCGCAAAGGCAGGAGGATCATTGTAATGCTGCGGATCGACAGTTACAACAGTCGAGAAGATTAAACGTTACAAATTCAAGCGAAAGGTAAAAACACCCAAAGGCGGGAAATGAAATGAAGCGTTCGGGGCATTGAAATGAAGCGTCGCAGAGCAACCAAGGGTCGCAGCAGAAGGTTTAAAAGCCGAAGTGAATGTGGATACAGAGGCTGGAAATTGTAGAAAAAAAAGCATTATTTGTTGAAATAAAGGAGTTATTTGGTAGGAGTGACTTTTGTGTGTAAAACCAAAAGGAGATTGAAGCTAAGACTACTATTTTCTTTGTTAATCTTTCCTTTGTATCATTTTCTCTTGTATCTATTCGTTTACGCCATGAGATGGGTTACGATAGGTGAATGACAGAATGATGCAATTATTTTCTTTCCTTAGAGTCTTGCATCTGATCTGATTGGACTATGTGTTAGTGCAGGTCTGCTCGGTCGGGTTGTTTTAGAACTTCATCTCTTAACTTGGGGTTTTGCAGGGAGGAGATTGCTAACCAGATTAACGTCCTGTTTCTGTTTTCCAATTGATTATCATAAAGAATCTTTTGTTAGGGTTTAATTTTATTTTCACATTTGTTTCATTCAAAGTTTGGCACACACGCATTCTGGTGCATTCCAGAATACATGTTCTAACTCCAAAAGCTAACTTAGAAATAGCAGAATAATTAAAGTAAAGATAAAATGAACCAACTAACTGTAAAATGAACCTCATGCTAAAGGCGCAAAATTTAAAATGAAGTGGCTTATACCACGCATTTTCTCATTTATAATCTTTCTTTAAGCCAAAGATAAAAGTGTTGCCAATTTATTCTCGGGAGGGTTTCATTAATGTCAAGAGTATAAAAGAAGAAAGGGACTTTGTTCTTTCTTTTGATGTACACGGTTAGGTTATTTTAACAGATTAGGGTTACAAAGTTTGCTGTGAATCATTAAAGGCCCCTTGTTAACAATTACTTGCAGAAATAAGTTATTCCAGATTATATCCTTTTATGTGTATTAAGTCTTAATTGGTTATATGCATATAAAGGTTTGTTCACAAGAAACTTGGAGAAATTAGAATAATAGATTTTCTTTGCAAGAAAGAGTTTCCTGTCAGAAACTCTAGTTGTGTGGTCATTTTGTTGTGAGACAAAATATTCACTCAACATTTTGGCGCTAGAAGGAGGGCCTTCTTTATTGCTTTGTAATTTTGATTTGTTCTAACAATTAACGTGGGTAGTTTTGTTTCCACCTATTGTGCTTGCAGGTATAACATTTAGACATTTTATTTGGCAAGTGAGTTGAGAGAAATCTTTTAGAGTTCTAGAGTTTCCAAGCTGGCCCAACTTGAGTACATAGCTACAAGGTCCAAAACCATAGGGGAAACTATCTTCCAAAGCCTTTCTCCCTCTGCTAGGAGGCCAAAAAACAAAACATTAGAGATCGAAATACCACCAAGTATACTTGAGTTAGGGATTTCTTTAGACTCAAGTACGTCTAGCGGGCCTGAGCCCTTAATTTCAAGTGCGACAATAACACCAGGTGTATCTGTCTCCACAGTTCCAAGCGGTTCCATTGTTCCCACAGGGTTAACACCTTTGAATTACATGGCCCAACAACAACAACAACAACCACCTGCCCTTTGGTATGGTGCTCAAAGTTCCCCTTTAGATATTCCGGGGCAGTCCACGACTTGCCTAGAAACATTGAAAGGGGATTACCCAAATTCATTCACGATGGTCCCACAACAGTAGAAGATCATGTCCAAATCTACAAAGATTACATGTTTAGGCAAGGGGTTACTCACGAGGATGTTGCTTGCCGAGTTTTCCCTGCTAGTCTAGACCCCACGGCCAATGAATGGTATCGAAATCTGCCAGCAGGGTCCATCACTTCATGGGCCCAATTAGAAACCGCCTTCATAAGCCAATTCAGAATGTTATTGGATCCCTCCATAATCTACAATTTGTTCGTATCATGCAAAATATTACCCAATGAACCCATACGAACATTCAATCAGAGGTTCCAAAAACTATACACGAATGTGACTCGTCACTTTGCGGTAGATCCTACGGTCGCCTTGCAATTATATTTCGGAGCCTTAGATCCTTTAACGTCTTTGTTGACTAGAAGGAACCCTCAGGTTACGACGCTTCCTTTGGCCTATGCAGAAACAATGACTCTCGAACAACAGATGAACCTGCTAGGGGCAGGATTGTCTCAATTGATCGGGATGGGACAATATGGTCCATACAGTCAATTTGCCATGATGAATCAGTTAATGGCACCACAGGTCCCTATGATGAATAATTTTCAAACACCCGCTCAAGTGGCGCCATTTCCAAGTTATCCGAATGCCTCAGTTCAAACGCAGGGATTAATTCAAAATAGCCCGATGGGTTTGCCCGGGTTCGGCATGGGCAGTAATTTGCTGACCATGCCGGGGTTTGCCCCGATTAGCATGCCAAGCCCAACGACTTATCCAACAATCACTCCCATTCAAAGTGTGAACCCAGGGTGGAATCCACCTGCCCAGACCCAAGCCATTGTACCTAGTCCAGAGGTGGCTAATGCAGCAAACACAACTGGACCCGCAATTACAGTGTCTCAACCACAAGGGTCTGAATCCGCCATAGAAAACATGAAGGAAACCTTGGCCAAAGTTTTGGTCACGGTGGGAAATGTCAATAAAAAAGTGGACCAAGCCATGGGTCATAACCGGCCTCATAACCATAGAGGAAAAGGAACATACAACACGCAGCCGAATAATGGGCGAGTACCCAACCCCGTAGCCAATCAGGCAGATGTCTCGAAAGATTTTGGAGAATCGGGACCTTGTGACAACGATTGTATGCACTGTGGCCACGGGAAGCATGAGTCTATATTGACTGAGGTTATACATTCCCAAGAAAGTGAAGAAGAGGAGGATGTGGAATTTTTTGGAAACGAAGATGAAGAAACATTGGAAGTTCATGCCAACAAACGTTTTGGGAAAGGAAATCACAAGTATTACACTAGGAGTTCTAAGGAGCCCAAAACTTCCTCTACTCCTCCAAACAACCAATTACTTCCTCCTGATTTCAAAGGAGATGTCAATCCCCCTCCTCCATCCATGGTGGAAAAGTCTAAGATGGTGCAAAATATGTCAAATTCAGAAAAACCCACTTATGACTTGGTGGAAGATATGAAGAAAACTAAGGCCAATGTCTCAATGTATGACATGTCCCGATTATTAGGCCAAGAAGTAAGTCCACCAAAAAGATTAGATCCATCTGCCCAAGTTCATGAAGCTAAAAGTGCTTAGTCCCGATTGGTTTTACAAAAGGAAAAATGAGATATACCTCCTTTTCTGATAACCATTAGAATTGCAGGTAAAAACCTGCACAATTGTTTAATAGATTCAGGGGCCTCGGCTACCATCATGCCCCTAGAAATCTATAAAAAATTGGGATTTACACCAAAACCTTCTAGAAGCAGGGTGGTGCAGCTGGATAGATCAACCATGGAGGGGAGGCAGTGGGGGAGTTGGGTGATGTTCTTATTCAAGTCAATTCAGAACCTAGGGTTCAACAACGCATAGACATATTGGTGCTCGACATTCCTATCAAATATGGCATGGTTTTGGGAAGAGATTGGAGTAAAAACCTAAACGGTTACATTGTGACAGATTCTTCACATATGTGGTTGCCTTGGAGGGGAGTGGCCAATCAAATTCGGATTGATAGTGAACCCAGGCTCAAAGAGATGATCACAGATTACAACAAACCGAATGAGATCCAGTACATTGAAACGGAGTTGGGAGCATATTGTTTGGACATAGAAACACCTGAAAATACCCAAGATGAAAGGATTGGGTGCAACGTTACTGAAGGACATCAGGACATTTGGACTTTAAGATTTGATGGATCCAAGTCCAGGCAAGGAGCAGGAGCCGGTATTGAATTATCATGTTCGGACAGAGAGCCTATGTTCGTCGCATACAGACTACAGTTCCCTGCCACCAACAATATGGCAGAATATGAGGCCTTGATTCTCGGATTGCAATTGGCCCTTCGAAAGAAAATTAAATGTATCAAGGTCCTTGGTGATTCGGAACTAGTGGTGAAACAAGTAAAGGGACAATACGTATGTAAGGATAGGCGGCTCAGACTTTACCGAACTAGGGTTAGAGATTTGATAGACGAGTTTGATGCTTTTAACATATCTCTGATTTCTAGAAAAGGCAATCGTCTGGCAGACTCCCTAGCCGTAGCTGCGAGTATGTTGAAACCAGTGGACCATAAGAAATGCAAGAAATTCTCCATAGAACTGGTCCCTTGTCCCTCAATACCAGACAATGTCACGAATTTCCAAGTGTTCGATAGTGACAGGCACATATTCCATTTTGTCACTAATTCTGGTATATTTGAAAAGCAGGTTATAGATGAAGATGAGAGGGATTCAAAGGAGGCAGATCTGGAAGAAAGAATTATTGGAAAAAACAATAAGATGCCAGATGAGATGGCTTCGTTAGAAAAAACCTTCGATATCGGATACCAACCAAGAGAAGGTAAAAGGGTTCCACCTCCCAGAGAAGCCTGTGATTTGGTTAACATTGGATGTGCAGAAAACCCTCGAGAGGTATTCATAGCAAAAGCATGTACCAAGCAGGAGAAGGATTCCATTGCCAATGCATTAAAAGAATACATAGACTGCATAGCTTGGAGTTATAAGGAGTTGAAAACCTATGATCAGAATGTCATAATGCACACGATTCCATTGAAGCCAGATTCCAAACCCTTCAGGCAAAGACAAAGGCGAGTTAATCCATTATTAGAACCCTTGATAGAGAAAGAGGTGAAGCGACTGTTAGAAGCTAAGATCATCTTTCCTGTTAGGCATTCCACATGGGTTGCTAACCTGGTCCCCGTGAGGAAAAAGAGTGGAGAAATAAGGTTGTGTATCGATTTTAGAAATCTTAATAAAGCCTCCCAAAAGGACAACTACCCGTTACCCACCATTGATGAAATACTCCAAAAGGTAAACGGGTCGGAGATGATGTCATTCCTGGATGGTTATTCGGGATATAATCAGGTTCTTATCCATCCTAGTGATAGGATGAAAACTGCTTTTACCACAAAGTGGGGCACCTTTGCATACAGGAGAATGCCCTTCGGACTGTTGAACGCAGGTGCCACTTTCCAGCGAGCTATGGACTTTTCTTTTAAAGGGCTCATAGGTAAGTGCATCATTGTCTATGTAGATGACATTCCTATCTTTTCTAAGAACAGGGAAAACCACGTCAGGGATCTTAAGAAAGTCTTTCAAAGATGCAGGGAACATGGCATTTCTCTCAACCCAAAGAAGTGTATTTTCGGGGTGACGGAAGGAAAGCTGTTGGGACATATAATATCTAAGGATGGAATTTCCATTGACCCTGAGAGAATAGAGGCCATACAACAGATTCCTTGTCCCAATAGCAAGAAGGGGTTGAGATCATTTTTTGGGAAGATCAATTTCGTCAAAAAATTTATTGCAGATTTTGCAGAAATAGCAAAACCTTTGAACGACATGTTAAAGAAAGAGGTCCAGATCAAGTGGACAGATGAAAATATAGATGCTTTTAAAAATATCAAGGACGCGATTTCTAAAGCCCCCGTTTTAGTGAGTCCCGATTATACGAAGCCTTTCTATATCTACACATTTGCTTCAGATCACTCCTTTGCGAGTGTTTTAACTCAGAAGAGTGAAGGCAGCATTGAAAATCCCATTGCCTTCCTGAGTAGTCCTCTCAAAGATGCGAAACTGAGATACTCTATCTTGGATAAGCAAATGTATGCTCTGGTTAAGACTGTAAAAAAATTCAGGCATTACATAGTCCACAGTAGGGTCTTTGCTATCATCCCAGATCCTGCAGTCAAAGCCATGTTCATACAGAATGAATTAGGTGAAAGACGTGGTAAATGGGTTTCAACTTTGCAGGAGTTTGATCTTGAGATTCAGTCGATGAAGATAGTGCGGGGACAAGGGTTGGTTAAGGCAATAGCAGAAAAGGATCTCACAATTTCATGTCAACATTATGAAGTCGCAGATATAACCAAAGATGAGTGGTATACAGATGTGGTGTATTTTCTACTAAATGGTAAATGTCCACCGCACTTGAATTCTACTCAACGAAGAGCCTTGCGCTTGAAGTCTGCTAATTTCCTAATTAGATCCGGCACGTTATACAAAAAAAACCATGAAGGTATTTACCTTCGTTGTGTTGACCAAAAAGAGGCAGTACAGATTCTCGAGGAATTTCATGGTAAACATGGGACAGGGCATGGGTCCGCTAATGCCACAGCCCATCAAATCCTCAGAGCCGGTTATTATTGGCCTCGACTGTTCAAAGATGCCCATACTCATGTGAGGTCATGTCATACATGTCAAACTGCAGCCAATAGAGACAGGAACGCTTCCATGCCTTTACAGTCCGTAATTGAGTCTCGACCTTTTGCGCAATGGGGCCTGGATTTCGTTGGGATTATCAGTCCCAATTCATCTGATTCCCACAAATACATTCTGACGGCTACGGATTATTGCACAAGGTGGACCGAAGCTATCCCCACAAAGAATGCTACTTCGGAGGTTGTTATTAAATTTTTAGAGGATAACATTGTCACTCGGTTCGGGATGCCTAACTCCATTGTAAGTGATAATGGTTCAGCTTTTTCCTCTCTAGAGTTTGCTAATTGGGCCTTTGATAACAGCGTGAGTCTAAAATTCTCTTCCAATTATTACCCGCAAGGTAATGGATTGGCCGAATCATCTAATAAGAATTTGTTAAATGTCATAAAAAAGTTGTTGGAAAGAAATCCGCGGGACTGGCATAACAAGCTTAAGTTGGCTCTTTGGGCCGACAGAATCAGAATCAAAGAAGCAATAGGAACATCTCCTTACCATCTGGTTTATGGACAAGATCCCATTTTTCCTACAAATCTCAGATTACAAACGCTGCATTTCATGAAAGATTATTTCGGAACTAATGATAAACTTGAGTCTAGACTAACACAATTAATGCATCTGGATGAAAAAAGGGATGAAGCTATGCTTCATTTTAGTAAACACCAGGATGTAGTAAAAATATGGTTTGACAAAAAGTCTAGAGCCAAGGCTTTTAAAATATCAGATCTAGTGTTGTTATGGGACAAAAGACATGAGAAGAAAGGGGATCATGATAAGTTTGACTACTTATGGTTGGGTCCGTACCAAGTTTCAGAAGTCCTAGGGGAAAATAGTTTTAGACTAAGAACCTTGGATGGAAAGGATTTGGCATTACCCGTCAATGGGTTGCACTTGAAACACTACTTCCAGGCTTGAGGCAGTTGGGTTTTGTATTATATGTAATTATGCCATGCTTTGTTTCTTTTGTGTGCAGATTTGATATTTAAGTTGTGTGTTCTTGACATGTTTAGGTTTGTATTAATGTTGTGCTTTGTTTCTTTTGTGTGTGCAGGTTGGACGTTTAGGTGGTGTGTTTGTTTGACATGTTTCATTGTCTTATACGATAAAAAAAAAAAAAAAAATGGAATAAAGGTTTGAAACGGTAACACATGCCTAAGATCGGGAGAGCATGAAACATTGGAATTATGTTGTAAAAGCTCCACATATAGCACAAACAGTTAAATAATATCGTTTGAGGCTTGTGATACATGAAGTAGTCAGTTTTATAATGATGGCAATACTTCATTTGCAATTCAAAGAGCAATGCATTCATCTTACATCTCACTTTGCATATACATGCCATCTTAGTTGCATATGCATTTCAGATACAAATCATTAAAGTGTGTTAAATCCTCTTAGGGTTATACTATAACATAAATAAAGAAAAATCCTAAGGTTGGAAACTGAGCCCCAAGATATCTAGAACCAAGCACAGTTTGTACACATTAAAAAAGATCTTGGGCAAAATGATCAAAACCTTGCTTGGAGGAAAAGGGTCAAGCGAAAGGAATATTTCATGTCTATCCTATTATGCAACATGATCCTTAAAACAGTGGTTTTCACCACTTCCATTAAGCTTAAAGCCTAAAATCGGAGTAGTAAGGATAGGGTTAAGTCCTCATCGAACTTAGGTTGAGGATCCAACTCCCCAAAGCTTTGATTTGACCTACATGGAGTAGTAAGGATAGGGCATAATTCTCATCTCGCCTAGGTTGAGAATCTGATTCCCCAAAGCTCCTATGTCTCATATCAAGATAAAACTTGGATTGGAAGGATCGTACTACTTGTCCTCTGCAAAGGATGGGTAGTCATCCCCAAGGTCTAAGTAATAAAAATAATATTCTTCATTTTCATCTAAGACTTGGATTGGAAGGATCGTACTACATGTCCCTAGCAAGGATGGGTAGTCATCCCTAAGATCCAAGAAGTAAAATTAACTTTTTCCCATCTCATATTTATATTGGATTGAAAGGATCGTACTACTTGTCCTCTGCAAAGGATGGGTAGTCATCCCCAAAGTCCAAAGAAATGAAGTTAAGTCATGGATTATGGGGTTAGGTATGCCCATGCATGACAAGCATGTCTTGTCTAAAAAACAAGACCACTGACTGTTCAAAGGGTTAGACTAGCATGACCATTTCTTCCATAATTGGTTAAATCATTTTGCTCAAAGTGAGGTAATGAATTCCAGATCAGAGTAGTAAGAATAGGGTTAAACTCTCATCTAGATTAAGTTGGGAGTCCGATTTCCGAAAGCTCTGATTTCACTTTCACTTACACATAGGTTCAAGATAATAGTGACTCATAACCAACTTTGGGATCTAATAAAACAATTCATTATACACATGGTTGATCCTAAGAGGGTTTGACAATCTTGAATATTTGTATATGATGTTAGAAGGTCTATGCATTTGTAAAAGCAAAATCTCTAAGCATATTCATTAGGTTTCACAAATCATTTACAATCTCACACATGCATGCATGTAAAACTGACAATGGAATGTTGATCAAGTCCAAGCGATAGGGAATGAAAACAAATAGCACACACCGAGCTAATACTAATGATTCTGATGTTTCATGTACTTTTGATCTGTCGGTATTTGTTTATCTTTTATGTGCTAACGCTTGTATCTAAGCTCATATATTTCAGGTTGGGTTCTCACAAAATGCTCTGGAGCATTTGACAGCAGAGTCGCCATTTGTTGTGGTTAATCCACAACACACCCCAAAATTGGGGACCCACCTTTTTTGCAGGTTTTCAGAGAAAATCTCAGTGACCCAGATGCTAAAAATGAAGAAAGGGGGCAAAATGCGCAAGTGTAGAAAGTGTCGCGAAATCGCGACATGTCGCGAAATCGCGACACGTCGCTCCGTCGTCGCTGAAAAAAGAAAAGTGTCGCGATATCGCGACATGTCGCTCCGACGGAGAAAATGGTCGCGATTTCACGACATGTTCGAAAGAGAAAATGGTCGCGATTTCCGACATGTGGACGGAGAAAATGGTCGCGATTTTGCGACATATGGACGGAGAAAATGGTCACGATTTCACGACGTGTTTCGGCAAAGTGTACGGACGGAGAAAATGGTCACGATTTCGTGACGTGTTTCGGCAAAGTGTACGGACGGAGAAAATGGTCACGATTTCGCGACGTGTTTCGGCAAAGTGTACGGACGGAGAAAATGGTCACGATTTCGCGACGTGTTTTGGCAAAGTGTACGGACGAAGAAAATGGTCACGATTTCACGACGTGTTTTGGCAAAGTGTACGGACGGAGAAAATGGTCACGATTTCATGACGTGTTTCGGCAAAGTGTACGAAGGAGAAAATGGTCACGATTTCATGACGTGTTTCGGCAAAGTGTACGGATGAAGAAAATGGTAGCGATTTCACGACGTGTTGCGGCGAGATGGCCCGAAGGAGAAAATGGTCACGATTTCGCGACAGGGTGCGGCCGAAGCGTATGGAGAGCAAAAGTGTCGCGATATCGTGACATGTCACGATTTCGTGACATGTCGCGTTTTCATTGTGAAACCAAAGGAGCAAGGCTGCATACTATTTTTGGTCATGATTTTTGAGGAACCGTTACGAAATTACAGGAAACGCTGAACACGTGGCGCAAAGGCAGGAGGATCATTGTAACGCTGCGGATCGACAGTTACAACAGCCGAGAAGATTAAACGTTACAAATTCAAGCGAAAGGTAAAAACACCCAAAGGCGGGAAATGAAACGAAGCGTTCGGGGCATTGAAACGAAGCGTCGCAGAGCAACCAAGGGTCGCAGCAGAAGGTTTAAAAGCCGAAGTGAATGTGGATACAGAGGCTGGAAATTGTAAAAAAAAAGCATTATTTGTTGAAATAAAGGAGTTATTTGGCAGGAGTGACTTTTGTGTGTAAAACCAAAAGGAGATTGAAGCTAAGACTACTGTTTTCTTTGTTAATCTTTCCTTTGTATCATTTTCTCTTGTATCTACTCGTTTACGCCATGAGATGGGTTACGATAGGTGAATGACAGAATGATGCAGTTATTTTCTTCCTTAGAGTCTTGCATCTGATCTGATTGGACTGTGTGTTAGTGCAGGTCTGCTCGGTCGGGTTGTTTTAGAACTTCATCTCTTAACTTGGGGTTTTGCAGGGAGGAGATTGCTAACCAGATTAACGTCCTTTTTCTGTTTTCCAGCTGATTCTCATAAAGAATCTTTTGTTAGGGTTTAATTTTATTTTCACATTTGTTTCATTCAAAGTTTGGCACACACGCATTCTGGTGCATTCCAGAATACATGTTCTAACTCCAAAAGCTAACTTAGAAATAGCAGAATAATTAAAGTAAAGATAAAATGAACCAACTAACTGTAAAATGAACCTCATGCTAAAGGCGCAGAATTTAAAATGAAGTGGCCTATACCACGCATTTTCTCATTTATAATCTTTCTTTAAGCCAAAGATAAAAGTGTTGCCAATTTATTCTCGGGAGGGTTTCATTAATGTCAAGAGTATAAAAGAAGAAAGGGACTTTGTTCTTTCTTTTGATGTACACGGTTAGGTTATTTTAACAGATTAGGGTTACAAAGTTTGCTGTGAATCATTAAAGGCCCCTTGTTAACAATTACTTGCAGAAATAAGTTATTCCAGATTATATCCTTTTATGTGTATTAAGTCTTAATTGGTTATATGCATATAAAGGTTTGTTCACAAGAAACTTGGAGAAATTAGAATAATAGATTTTCTTTGCAAGAAAGAGTTTCCTGTCAGAAACTCTAGTTGTGTGGTCATTTTGTTGTGAGACAAAATATTCACTCAACAGGACATTCCAATGAATGTCACGTGGTTGGGTGGTGAAGCACTCAAATGATGCCTTATATTAGTTAAAAATTATAATAAGAAATGTAATGAAAGATATATTTATACTATACTATGGTTGTTAAGTCAATTATTTTCACCTATAAAGGGATAACTAATTTATTTGTTTTTTCTAAAAAAAAAAAATTGTATATTTTTTTAATATTCAAAATTGGAATAGGGATATTTGAAACTAAAATAGGTCGACAAGGGCTTGAATGTTAAAAATATAACTTTGTATAAGTTTACCACTTTATTCATATAGAGGTTTTTACCCCAATTATACCTTGATCAAAAAATGATAGGGTCAAAAATTAAGTTAAAAAAATTGACAACGATCTAGTATTAGGAAACTTTCATCAAACCTCTCAAGTATGTTTTGTAGTATTATTAATATTAGAAGTTTAGAATTAGAAAAATCATCATGCATTTGAATCCTTAGATAAGGGTTCATGTGGATGTACATAGCCCTTTTACTATGGAGTAGGTATTTGAGAAGGCCATCAAGTAAAAGTAAAAAACATAATCTATCTATGCTTACCATAAGGAGTTGAAAGAAAAGCAAAAGGAAAATCAACAATCTATCTAGTCCTTCAAGAAAATTTTCTAATAGGAAACCAATTAAAGGGAATAATGGGAAGGTGGAAAATAAGAATTTCCAAGATGTAAAACCATATTAATAACAAAATCACTTCAAAAAGCCTTAGGGATATTGAGATGGTAGGGATGAAGGGAGCCGTAGCCTATATGTGGGTGTTATAATTATAGTGGGGAATATTATGCAAATTAGTTCCCATAGATAAATAATGGGTCAAGTGCAAAATCACCAACCTAGACACCATAGTAGACTCATTGTATTTATACATCCATGAACAATCAATAAGTAAATTATCAAAATGTATCTATCCAAACATAAGCTATGTTTTATGGTACACCAAGTTCTATATTAATTGATATAGGGGTAGTTGAAATTTTTAAGTCATTGCATACCTTAACAAATATAAATAGAAAAATTACATTTATGTTAAAATCATGAAATGTCCAATAGGGGAATTGGATAAAAAAAATAGTGAAGCAAATTCTATTTATGGTTGGGTGGAAAGTTTCTTACTTCTCTACAAAGGTAAATCTCTATGTTACTCCTTTAGGATCCTATGATGTCATCATAGGTATCAATTAAATTTATCAACATAGGTCCAAGGTCGATTGTTTTGATAAAACAATAGAGTATTTGGATGATGAAGGCTATAATACCATTAGTTTGAGATAAATATCTACTATGCAACTAAAAAAGGGTCAAAGAAAGGAAAGTATTTTGTACACAATACATATATAAAATAAAGGAGGAGAAAGTTCCTACCTATGAGGACTATATTTTCCTAAATAAATATTGGGATGTTTTCCTTAGGAACTTCTTAGATTACCTCCCTAGAGGAAGTTTGTTTTTTCATTGATATCATGCTAAGAGATGAACTGTAGTTTAAGGTGTTATATAAGATGACCACAACTAAGCTCTTCAAATTGAAAACTCAGTTGAATGAGCTTTTCTTAAGGTTTTATCCAACCTCATGCATCACTATGGGGTGCCTTGATATTCTTTGGGATGAAAAAGGATGGAACATTTTAGTTTTGCATTGGCTATAGAATGCTTAAGGATACCAAAGTGAAGAATCAATACCTTATCCCTTTAGTCGATAATTTGTTTGATTAAATGAGAGATGTTTTCTAAATAGATATTATATTAAGGTATCACTAGTTAAGAATTAAGGACACTCCTAGGACTGCTTTTAGAACCAAGTATGGACACTATAAATTTACAATGGTACCTTTTGATTTATGAATGCACTTGCTACTTTCACAAATTTGATGAACAATGCATTTTAGGATTTTTGGGATAAGTTTGTAATCATATTTATGGATGACATTTCAATATCATTCCTAAAATTAGGAGCACTTTGAGCACATCAGTATCATGATGAACATACTGAGGGAACACCAACTTTATAGAAAAATTATCTAAATGTTCTTTTTTGCAAAATAAGATGTACTATCTAGACCCCATATTAGTTGTTGATGAAATTGCAATGGATCCAACCAATATCAAAGCCATTTTAGAATGACCAACTGTAAATATTGTTCATGAGGTACACAATTTCATGGGGTTAGTTGGTTATTATAGGTTTTTTGTTGAAGGGTTTTCTTAAATAGCCAACCCCATCACTTCTCTTCAATGGAAAATAAAAAGGTTTGAATGGTCAAAATTATTTGAAAAAGCTTTTCAAATCCTTAGAAAAATTTGATAACAAATCCAATCTTAAAGGTGTTTGATCCTAGTGGAGAATTTATAGTCATGATAGATGCTGTAGGTGAAGGGCTAGGTAGGGTACTCATGCATGAGGGGAAGGTATAAGATACAAATCTCATAAGCTCAAGACATATGAACATAATTGTTAGAGTATATTACATCATTTGGGTCATGTAAATGTACCACCTTTGGTACATAACTAGAGTAGAAGATTACCTTAGGGGGTAGTTAGCTAGTTACTTCAAGTAATGTAATAAATGCACAAGTGTTAATGTGTAAGTTATAAATGTGCAAGGTGTCCCCTTTGTACAACTAGGTAGAGTGTTGGCCAAGTAATCCATCTTCCTATATAAAGGGCCTCATAGTGAGTGATTATATATCGTTGTAGGTAGTAGTAGGTATAGTGGGTAGATCACCATATAGATTGGTGATGGAGTACAATGTAGTTCTTTAGCTTTAGTAATGGAGTGTCCATTCCTCCATACTGCATTGTAACATTTCCATCACTTTTCATTAATAGTATATTTTAGTGTTATTGCAGATTTCCATTATCTTACATTTTTGTATATCTTGCATCTTGTGATTGCATTCTCTCATAGCTCACATTATCAAAATCTAACAATGGTATTAGAGCACAAATTAGATCTAGATAGGATTAGGGAGAGCCACAAGAGAGATAGAGAGGAGAAGCAAATCTCAATTCCAAAATTTTTGAGATTGCATTTGGCTAGAGTCTTTTCACAAAGTTATAGAAAACTTGTGAAGACTAGGACTCAACATTCATTCCACTAGATTGACAAATCAACTAGTGAAGATTCATCATTAACAGATTTAGAATTTTCATCCTAATACTTTGTTGCAGGAAAAGGAGATTCAAGAAATTTGGGAAGCTTCCTATAAGAGAGTTAGGAAGAATATATTCTTAGAATCAACCCAGAACCTGAAGCAAAGAGAATATTTTAGGAACCTAAAGGAAGTCATGTTGTAGAAGAGAAGGCCCTAGAAGCCTTAATCCATAAGAAAAAGTTATAAAGGCCTTGATCCATAAGAAAAATCCATAGAAGACTTGCTCTAGATTTGAGGAAGAGACTCCAAAGAAGAGTACTAGAAGATTGGAGGTTAATAATATTTATAGAGAAGAGAAGTCCCTAGAAGCCTTGATCCAAAATAAAAATCTATAGAAGCCTTGTTCTAGATTTGAGGAAGAGTATCCAAAGAAGAGTCCCAAAATATTAGAGGTTGGTGATATCCATAGAAGACTGAAGACATGCATATTACAAAAGTCAAGAAAAATGCCATAGTAGCCTTACTAAATATTGAAGACTTCTTCCAGAAGAAGCTGAAGAAGACCCACAAAAGGTCTCATTGAATAAATTCCAATCTTGGAAGATTGAAGAAGGAACAACAAGGTTCTATATCCAATTTAAGAAGTAGAAAAATTTAGAGATCCACAAGAGAGATCTCATTGCCAAAACTTTTATAGCAAAAGGTTAAATAAAATGTCTCATTGAGAAGACTAGAAAAGCTGCAAGATTGAAGACCTTGAAAAGATATCAAGGAGAAACAAGGAGAAGTCTTGGAGAGCCTTATTGTAGAGCTCATTGAAGCATCATCAAAGGAGTTCCTAGAAGAACTCATTGGATAAATTCACTACCAAGGAGAAGCTCCTGATAGTGAAATATTTGGGACAATTATCGCCATCCGACAACAAGCCCAAAAGGAGAAGAATTTGGCAAGGAGTGCCAAATTTAAAGAAGAATATTGAAGACCTCAAGACACTCAGATTCTTGAGAAGGAGACCAGGATCGAAGTTAGACTTCGACAAGGAGAAAAGAACCAGACATTGCTACCAAACCTGAGAGGTTTGAAGATTACCAATCACAATAAGAATGCAGATTACAAGGACAAGGGTTTTCTGAATTTACTACTAAAAATCAAAGATCATTTGGAGAACCAAGCCATTAAAATCCAATTCAAAGATAGAAGGTTTGAAACTACAATTTGGTGAAGCAAGAAGCTATTTTAGACAACCAAAAAGAAGCTGCAAAACTTCAGAGTTCCAAGCCACATCTTGAAGGAGAAGTTGAAGCCATCTACTACAGTTTCAAGGCAAGAAACTAGAAGAGTTCACAACTGCAAGCAACCACCATTCTAGGCAACAACTTGGTGAATCAAAACACCAAGATCTACAACACTTACATAAGCCATTAAAGGTAAGCAACTTGGGTGCAATTAGGTTCATTAGTTGAACTTTAAATTAGGGTTCATTATCAAGCACCATATTTGGATTAAAGTTGCAAAGAGAAGGGCTCATATTACAGTCTTCAAAAGAGTGCAAAATATAGTTTCTTTTAAAGGATATATTTGCACATTAATAGGAGTTAAATATATTCTTCCTATTATCTACTAGCAAAAAAGAAGACTACATTAGATTTGAGAGATCTTTAAGAGTTAGAATTAGTGCATATTACAAGTTATTTTTAAGGAGTAATAAGAATATTGGATTTGCACTATATTAGTTTCTCTTAAAGCTTATTAGAAGTGCACTAAGTGTTACAGTGAAGGTTAGTGCAAATATTAATCTCTCTAGCATATTGCTTATATGATTATTAGCTTGGATTCATTGCTATTAAATTATCCAAGTAAAGGAATTAGATCCTAGTGTTGTCTAATAAGAAAGGCAACAACACATTGCTCTCAAGAAGTAAGAGCAAGTAGTGGCCATATCCAAGAAGCAAGGGAAAATATTCAAATCAATCTACAATAGTCCTCAAGCTATACAGCGAGGAGCAGATCTATCTACACAATAAGAAGTCATTATATCAAAGGAGGAAATAACATCAATACAAGAGATAAGGAACTTGGGTGCAAAATAAAAGTCTCTTATTCATATTATACAGGTGCACCATATCCCTCCTAAGGAGGAAAAAATAGAAAGTATCCCAAGACACTATAAATTGGGTGCTCTACGTTCACTATCAACATATCATCAAGGAGCTCAACATCTACCATCCGTGAAGAGCAAGCACCAAGATAGAGTGCTTAAGAGTTGAGTCAATGGAAGGACTCGATATCTGTTGTGGTGTTAGAACAAAGAGCCATCCTAAGGCTTAGAATATAGTTTCCATTGAGGTGTTAAAAAAACCCTATCATCCACCACATCGAGCATATATAACAATGAGTATCTATAACAAACAAAGGACAACATATTAGGGTAACCATCATATACTAGAATACAACTCATTATAATGAAGAGAAAAGGAGCTTTAGCCAATATAGAAGGTGCATTACCATGGGTGAACTACCAACTAAGAGTAGCACCATAGAACCATCCTTGAAGCACCTCACCATTGCCATCAAACCAAGAGCCAACATCTTGAGAGGAATATCACTTAGTTGTGCCTAAAGGAAGCATTAAAGAAAATAGCTGGGTAAACATTGGCAAGAGAAATATATAGGGAGAAAGATGTTGGAGAGAAGCATCTCATGCAAACCACCACTTGTCACTACTAATAGAAGCACTCATATTCCCTAATGCCCTCAAGAAAGAAAAAAACTCACTCCTTGAGTGTTAAGATAATCATCGTTACCATAAAGGAGCGTTACAAAGCATTATTTTCATAGAGGAATGTTACAAGACATCATTGTCATAAAGAAGCGTTATAGAATCTTGAAGCTACACAGGCCTCATCTCAAAGAGTGTTGAAGCTCACAATCCATGTGGACATCATCTCAAGAGGTGTTAACAATATCTCAAGCATTATAGAAACTCATGCCACATGAGAGTCATCCAAAGGAGATCGTAGCTACATAAGCGTTCACCTCCAAGCTAAAGAAGATAAGCAAAATTGGAGAGAATATTACAACGTCCAAAGTATGTTGTAATTAGAAGTCAAAGGAGACAACAAAGGACTATCATAAACCATCACTGTTAAGGATAATTTAATGCTCAAAATCATAAGCAAAGACTAGCTCCATTTGGAGAGAATACTAAGTGCAATACAAGCAAAATTGAAGCACAAATATCAAAGAAGAAGCATGTGGATTCTACAGTCGAGTAAGGTCAAAATACAGTATTGAATGCTCTCTACACACAACGACCATATACGTTGAGGTTTAGTGAAAAAGAGTGAAGCCTCAAGCAACATGATGTGCAACATTGATAAGGTAAAATCAATACTAAAGTTGCTTGCTTTAATTAAAGGACATTTGGAGATATAAGGTGATTTAATCAATTTACTATTGCATTTGGTTAACAAGCATTTACCAACATTAGTAAACTACAAAGCAAGCTTAATTGAAGGCATTAGAATACTCTCATATTTGTAAATAACCAAGTAGGAGAAATAAGGTTATCAACCTTGGTTAATTCAAATTAATTTGCAAATATAATTATTTTCTAATATTCCAAAACTAGGGAGTTATAAGGCATACTACTTCAAACTATATATATATATACTTGGAATTTAGAAAATTGATTTATTGAATAGAGAAGCAAATCTATTGCTTGCACATAGAGTTGGAATTAATTGATAATACTTGTCTCATACTCAAATTAAGGAGACAAGAAGAGGTCCAACTATAAGAACTCCATTAGAGCATTAGGAGAGATAAGGTAAAATTGGAAGTTGATTATTATTCTCAAAATATTACAAAATCAACTCATAAGGTGAACTAAATATTGCTAAGCTTTATATTAAAGTCTATAGCATATCCTAAATTACTTGGGAGACATAAGGAATCCTACAAAACCTAAATCAAGAAAGGTTTTATCAAAATTAGTTCACATACTCTAAACTAGGGAGTCATAAGGTAGCACATAAAAACCATCATGACTACAAACAAATTCATCCTTACAAAATCACAATTGCTTAAGGGTCCAAATTACTTCTCATGGAAGAACAAAGTGAGAGCCATTCTAATATTTGAAAAACTTTGGGAAATTGTCAAAGGGACAAAAACTAAACCAACTTCAGGAGATATAGAAATCCAGAAGTTTGAGGAGAGTGATGCTAAGGCACTAATGATAATAACCTTCGCCATCACAAATGAGATACAAGCTTACATTAGCTCAGCAGGAACATCTAAGGATGCTTGGACAACCTTAGAGAAAATATTTGAAGGGAAGAATAAAGCCACCATCCTAAACCTTCAAACACAATTACATTCCCTAAAAATGAATAGTGGTGAAAGTATAGAACTATTTTTAAGGAATATAGCAGATATCAAAGGTAAATTATTAACCTTGGGAGAAGAGGTTAAAGATAAATTTCTTGTTCAAGTAACCTTGAGAGCACTTCCAGATAGCTATAAGCATCTAGTTACATCTTTACAGGTTCTAAATAAAGATACAAGATTTGATGAACTAATCAACATTCTTAAATAATATGAGGTAGAAAATACCGTGAAAGATAAAATGACTAATAATGCATTGGTATCAAAATATAATCCACAAAGAAACATTGCTTCATATTCAAAAGGTCAAAGACCATGGAAAAACAGATATTGTCACATATGTAGGAAAAAAGTACATAACATCAGTTATTGCAGATTCAATCCAAGGAATAAAAATCAAGGAAACTAGATGAACTATGGAAGCCAACCAAATAGAGCATTCCAACCAAGGTAATATCAAAATAATCCCCAACAACAACAAGTTCAACATCAAAACAATTATCCACAATTGGAATATCGAGAAGGGAATAAGAAAGGACATCTAGCTCAAAGAATTGAAGAAATTGAAGAACTAGAAGATACTACCGATGATCAAGAAGTCAAAGCTCTTACAACAAGGGTAACATATTATGAAGACACTCACTACTTACGTGAACATGATACAGGAAAAAGAGAAGAAGATCCATATTGAAGACTGATACCCAAATAATGTAATACAGAGAGGTGTTAGAGTATATTACATCATTTGGGTCATGTAAATGTACCACCTTTGGTACATAGCTAGAGTAGAATATTACCTTAGGGGGTAGTTAGCTAGTTACTTCAAGTAATGTAATAAATGCACAAGTGTCAATGTGCAAGTTGTAAATGTGCAAGGTGTCCCCCTTGTACAACTAGGTAGAGTGTTGGCCAAGTAATCCATATTCCTATATAAAGGGCCTCATAGTGAGTGATTATATATCACTGTAGATAGTAGTAGGTATAGTGGGTAGATCACCATATAGATTGGTGGAGTATAATGTAGTTCATTAGCTTCAGTAATGGAGTGTCCATTTTTCCATACTGCATTGTAACATTTTTGTCACTTTTTGTTAATATTATATTTTAGTGTTATTGCAAATTTCCATTATCTTACATTTTTGCATATCTTGCATCCTGTGATTGCATTCTCCCATAGATCACATTATCAAAATCTAACAATAATTATATTCCTCATGATTTAAAATTAGTAGCAATAGTGCACACATTGTAGATCTAGAGGTACTATTTGATAGGTAAGTCTTTTGAATTGAAAATAAATCATCAAGCACTATAATATATCTTTTCTCAACCAAATGTGAATGCAAGACAAAGAAGGTGGTTAGAATTCCTATGTGACTATGATTTGGACATCAATTACATTAAGAGAAAATAAAGTAGAGTGGTAGATGCTTTAATCTAAATAAGACATATAACAAAACTTAACACTATGGGAAAAACTTTAGAGGAACAAGTAATAAATCAATAAAAATATTATGCGTAATATAATTTGGTTAAATATGCTTTATGGACTAATGCAGATGATCATACATTTGAGGGTTATCAGTTTGAATCAAATGGGGTACTTTGCTTTAAAGGCAGAATGCATGTACCTAAGGAAGGATAACTAAGAGCCTTAGTGCTTTGGAAAGCACATTTTTCTCTGGAAAGCACATTGTTCTCCATAGTCAAGTAGCCCAAGAGTGACGAAGATGGTTGTCAAACTGAAAAAGTGATATTCTTGGTCAAGACTAAAGAAGAATATAGCCTCTTTTGTAGCCAAATACCTTGAGCAAGTCAAGGCTAAGCATATACATCCTATGGGGATGTTTTATCCTCATGATATTCCTAAATAGAAGTGGTAGACTATTAACATGGATTTTATGTAAGGAATACCTTTGTCCAAGAATCTCCATAATGTGATACTAGCTATTGACAAATTAATAGAGGTAGCACATTTTATACCCTTAATATAAAGGATGATGCTTCTACAATGGAAAAAATATTTGTATAAGATATTTTTAGATTGCATGGTATACCAAAGGTAATAATATAAAACAAGGATACCGAAATAACCTCTAGGTTTCGACAAACTTTAATTGAAGCATTGGACCCCAAACTTAACTTTAGTTCTTCTTGTCACCTGAAAATAGATGGACAAATTTGGCAAATAAATCATGTTTTAGAAGATTTATTTGGAACATGTTGCATGGATCAATTTTATCAATGGGATGAATATATATCATTGGTATAATTTACCTATAACAACTCTTACAACTTGAACATAGGGCTTTCCCCTTTTAAAGCATTATATGGTAGGAAATATAGAATACCTTTTAATTGGGATTAGGCAGAGGAAATATTAGTTGTTGGACCAAATACACTAAAAGAAATGGAAGATTAAGTTAAACAGATAAAGTAATGACTAAAGAAGACAATAAATAGACAAAAGAATTACATTAACTAAAATAAAACTTCAAAATAGTTTGCAGTAATAAAGAAGGTTTTTCTCAATGTCAAACCTATGAAACATTCCATGAATTTTCATAAAGCAGTTAAGCTAGCTCCAGGTTTATGGACCTATTTGATATATTGCATGTGGTAAATCCAATACCATGTTGACTTGCTGTATGTCTTGGTCCTCAAATTCATGATATTTTTCATGTATCTTTGTTGAATCCTTATAGTGATATTTCACACATTGTAGATTGGAAATCATTGCAAGTTTAGGACCCAAGCATATTTCTACTTGAGACCATCATAATATTAGAAAGACACCATTTACAATTGAAAAATAGACAACCATCACAATGTAAGGTCCAACAGAACCAAAAGTTTGAGGATAGTGCCACTTGGAAGAACACTTTATCCTCATTTTTTCTTAAGTTGTAGGAAAAATATTTTAATCTTTATATATACAAATCCATATTTATGTTGCAGTTAGATTTTAATGTATTATAGTTGCATTCTTGTTCTGCAATTATATATGGATGATGAGTTTTTAACAATTTTTTTTTTTGATAGGTCTCTTTTTAATGTGAAAATACTTCACATCCTGGAATATATTAAATTATAGAGAATAATTAATTTTAAGAAAAAATAATAATTTTTTATGATTAATGATTAACAATTAATATATTATTATTCTTAGATATTAATTATTTTAATTTCATAAATGAAAGTGAATTGTAAAATTTTTACAAGTTTTGATAGGTCATTTCTCCATATCGTAGGAGTGAAAAAGTATTATTTGATAGAATGCAGAAGAAGTTAGTAGAGAGACTACACACCACTTGCAAAAACAAAAATGCATGGGATTCTAATTTATATGCTTGAGTTTGCTTTATAAATTATATTTGCTAAACAAAAAGAATGCATAAAAGTTATATGATAACTAAAAAATGAAATAGGATTAAATGTATTGAATGGATTGCTTTTACAAATAAATTGGCTTGAGCAAATGCCCATGTCCTTATACAGGGAAGTAAAGTTCTTTAACAGGTGCATCCTTATTGTTTGATTGATAAGAGAAATGGCTTCATAGTCCTTAGCTAGAAGAAAAGTCCCTCTTACCTCATTAAATTCATGTGGCAATTTTTTCTTAATTTATTTTAACGAGCCAAAAAGTTGCAATTGTAAGACACTATAGAAAAAGTCAAAAAAATTTAACAAAAAAATAAATTAAGAAAATTTAAATGTCATTCAAGATATAAACCTTACTTGTACATTACATGATATATCTTGCTTTGTTCAACTAGCTAGAGTCAACTCGGGGTTCTTAAAAAATACTCTACTCGAATATTTTGATTATAATGAATGGAGTCAACTGGCATTGAATGTGTCTTTCTTTGTTCAATTACGCTCTTGCATAATATCCTACTTTTAAGAATGGTATTTACTTAGCTTTCAAACCAGCTAATTGCTATTTGAATAAATAGAATTAATTCCCTAAAATACGTGTGCACTGTTCTAAATTTAAATACCTTGGATTATGACATTGCTATGTTTGAGAGTAATTATCTGATAATATTTTGGTATGATAAGGTTAAAAATATAATTTATAAAACACTTTTATTTTTTGTTTTTAAATACGTGTGCACTATCTAAATTTAGATACCTTGGATTATGACATTGTTGTGTTTGAGAGTAATTAACTGGTAATATTTTGGTGTGCTTTGGTTGGAAATATAATTTATAAAATAATTTTTTTTTTTATATTGAAAAACTTCAGTTGGGTGCATGACTTTATTTCCGGACTTTGAAACTTAGTTTCTAAATACGTGTGCACTGTTCTAAATTTAATTATCTTTTATTATGACATTGCTGTGTTTGAGAGTAATTAACTGGTAATATTGTAGTGTGTGCCCAACTAAAACTAAAAAATTACTTTTAGTTGGGCACATGAAATGGACTATAACATGATTGTTCTTAATGTGAAAAAGAGTTTGTTAAGATTTTGTGAAATCCTGTTCTACTATTTCATTTGGTGTTCTGCATTTGAAGTAGAAAAATTGTTAGTTTTGGCTGAAGCAAACCTTATAACTGTCCTTCTTTGATTGTCTTGTTAAGTTCACTTGAATTCTACTTAGACTAAGGACAGAACATTATACTAATGCATGGATAATATTATGACAGATAAGATGATGGATGTTTTATATTGATACTATGGCTATTATCATTTTACAGCCATGACCAAAAAAAAATATTTCTCAAATTTGTGTTTGATAGATGACTGAATTAGACAACAATAATTATAATTTTTCCTTGTTTGTTTTGAGGGAAGTTTTAGAAAAAAGGTTGTTACATTGGATACTTTTTTTTTACCATATTACTGTTGGATAATGAAGTAAAACATTGCAAGGTGGAAATATAACATCATTCAAAACGGTTGGATAAAACTCAACTATGCACTTATGCATACGTTGTCTATATTTATGGTGTGCATGCCGAGGGTTAATTATTCTCTTATGGGGATGTGACATGACTAGGTTTGATGGGTTTATTTCAAGAAAAATAAAAAACAAAATATGCAAATATTAAAGGAGGGATGGGATTAGGAATAAATTGAAAGCTTGGAGATGAGGGATCAACTACATCTATGATCATATAATGATGGATAAGTCTCCTCCTTGATGTGCAAACCACTAGAGATCTCAAGAGAACCTTTGTAGATGATCCAAGACATAGAAGATTGGGCAAAGCTTGTAGAATTCTCAAACACCTTGAATTGGCATGTAAATAGGATTTTTGACACAAATTTTTAAGCAATTTAAAAAAAAAAAAAAAATCGTAAAATTTTTAGCAGGGATTCAATATAATTTCTTGACCATCGATATGCTTTGATGCCCAATGGAGGATGATTTTATAGAAGTTTGTAATTGCTGCTTTGGAAGATACAAGATTGGAAAATACATTGGATGCTAAGATTTGAGAAGATAATAAGATGCAAAGCTATCAACGTGATTAAGAGTTCAACTGAGCTTACATGATCTTGATTGAGAGTTGATATAATTGGAGGGACAATTTAGAAGATATGATTGTGGATGCATACATGTGATTACTATTGTAGTCTAGTTTGTCATCTAGCCAACGCTAGAACTGTGATCATTATCTTTTTGAATCTGAAGGTGAGCACCCGCTAATCACAACCTAGACTAAACATTGGAAGAATCAAATTACTTTGATTCGACCTCCAGAGAAGGCTGGTATACCTTGTCAACTTTAATGAATGTTGACTCTATTTAGCTCAAATATTGAAAGCTTAGGGATAGAAATGGTAGGGTTAGAAATGTATGGATATAATATGGACGGGTGAAGCTAATAACATAGACATCCACACAATATCTCTAACAAATTGATTTCAAAAGTAGCTTAGGGGATTAACAACATTCAAAAATTATGCGGTTACACTATTAAATGGCTTTTGCATGTTCACAGAATTATTCCAAGCATCTAGAAACATTGATTATCCAATTTAACAAAATAAGATCAACACCCTGATTTAACAAAAATAGAATTCTCAAGAAACATGTATGCATAAACAATTACCTCGATCTACTCTAAGTTAGCTTTTCAAATTAATAGAATAGACTAACCATAGCAACAAGATGAGATAACTTCTAAGAATTAAGTCCACCATTCAACACAAGCACAAATTCGAGGTAAACATCCCTTGTAATGCTTCATTCATAATTTTTGTAGAAATTTACACAATGGTGCAAGAAAACACTCCAGAGCCAACCTTTTGGAAGGAGGTTGCTGCTCTTATTTATAGGTTTTACAATCATATTTTCTAAGCATTACAGAAGATTTGATTCTTGTTTTGATCTTCTTAACCACTTTTTCATTCATGGTGCCCGTCTACATCCTTTTTTATCTTGTTGCAACTATTTTCTTATCGAGATCATCATTATCATTGATGGTTCTTGAAATCCTTTCCCATTCATTGATTCTACAATTGAATCTGGTTCAACAAGAGGTTCTGGAAGGTTTTGGGCAGTAGTCATTTGATTTAGCTTCCACAATGTTGTTTTCAAACCACCTCCATTTCTCTGTATGCATGTGAAAAAATTCATCAAAAATATTCAGGGGAAGTAGAGGCTCAATATGCACTGTAGATCTGACCATCGAATGGTTACAACATTGCTTCCTATTTGCGTGGTGGTAATGAAGCTGACGAGAAAGTGCTGCCCATCGAACTTTCTCTAGTTTTGTTGAGTATTGGAGCTCTTTCAGTTTTGGTCATTTCTCAATGCTTTCTCGTTTGCACGATAAATGTAAAGAGAGCAAAGAAATGTGATTTTCTTTCCTTCTCAAATGTATCCCCTTTTCCATGCTTTTCTCACTTGGGCACTCCTTTTAGCACTTTCTCGCTTGTGCACTCAATACAAAAGTGTATGAGAAGAACATTTTATCTTCCTTGTTTTATTCCACCTGCCAACGCTTCTTTGTTCTTGTCTTTTTGCAACGCTTTTCTGTATTAGTCATCTTTCAGATTTGTGTGGCTAATACAAAGAGTGCTAAAAAGCGTGGCTTATACAAAGAGCGTTGAGAAGCGCAACTCATACAAAGAGCAATAAGAAGCACAACTTATCTGCTTTCTTCGATTTAACCTCTTTTAGCACTTTCTTGTTTTCAACCATTTTGTAGCGTTTTTCTATTTTCAAAATATTTTTCACATTTTAGCGATGAATACAAAGGGCACTGAGAAGCGCGGTTCACCTACCTTCTTCATTTTACCCTGAATTTAGTGCATCTTTTTTTTGGCCAAATTTTAGCACCTTTTGTGTTTTTTTCTTCATACTTAGTCAATTTTCTACAAAATTTTGGCTAGGTATGGATGTAGCCAATTTTTGGCCTACATTATGGTGCCTCTTGGGGAACTTTGCTTGGAAAGTTACAGAACTCAGAGAGCCTTATCCTTGAATGCATAACTTCTTTTGATAATGCATGAATAATTCCTTACTGAACCTTAGGGGAGGTAAAAGATACCAGACATGATGACTATAATATTTGGGAGAAAACAGGATAGAGTGATACTCAAAATATAACAATGATATGTGGAGGTTTGAGGGGCTACAAAATGAACCTCATAATACACATGAAAAACAAAGGAAAGGAAAGGAGAGGGACAAAACAAGGATTAAGAGGATATAGCTGCTGTAGGAGGGAAATAAGGAAGAAACTAAAAAGTAAGCTTATATAGAAGAGGCGGAGATAGGGATACAAAAATGTTGGGGAATGGGAAAGGAAGGAAAGAAATTAAGAGAATTGGAGGTACAAAAAATGATAAAACTGTGCATGATACTGTACCTCCATATGTATACTCCATCAAGGTGAAAATTGCATATGTATATTCCATCGAGGTGCAGAGGAGCTTCCAAGGTAGATGGATTGCCATGATATGGACATTTGTCTGGCTTTTTCTCGTTTCCCTCTATTTCGAGCATGACCAAAAAGCAACTCCTTCCACCATGTATCCTTCTTTCTACCACTTCCTGTCCACATTCTGAGACCCATATTTCTTATGACAACTTCAAATCTCACTTTCCAAGTGATAACCTTCTTTTATATTTAATTTGAAGGTGGTTACTCTTATCAGCTGATGCCATACTATCATGTTATAGGGATTCTCTATGGTATTTCTAATGTGTTTGTATCAAAACTGATCCTTTTCCTAAGTCCTTCGTGCATACCCCTTTGCCATATATAGAGCTAATTCTACATGGGGAATGACATATTTCATTTGATGCCATCCCTACCAGCTTCATATTTTCTCAAATTTGCTTCCTTTTATCTTAAGCTCACTTTAGTTTCATCCATTGGGCAACAGAGTCAACAAAATTCATCTCAAAACTTGTACCCATGCTCTTACTATGCAAGGCTCATATCCCACCAAGGAATTGTCCTGCTCTATTTATTATAATCATACCTCACCCTTTATTTACCTGTCGACTATGTACACAAAAGTTGGCATAGTAGAGCCCATGCCTAGCTATTTTTTTTTTTATAAATCATCCCCTGAATCTACAATGTCCTGACCATATGACTCTAAATATGTGCTTTTCTTTGTATCCCTGATCGGATATTTCCTAGAATTTTTTTGTATAAGAAGCATATTTCATGTCATTATTTGGGTAATGAGCGAGTGTCACTAGTGATGACTCTTCAGCCTTAGAAGTTTGACACAACTAATCTTGGTAATATTTTTGAGTTGTCATACCTTTCTGTAGATATTCACACATGTAAATCCAGAGATCCCAAGTCTGGATATGGCACATTTCTCTGATTACTTCTGTGAAACAAAAAAGGGGGATCATCTATCGATCCTTGATGTGAGAACGTCATCATCCTCCACTATTCATAATGCCCAGAATGACATGGTACCAAATTTCCTTTGAATAAAATATCTACCATTGATTTACCATCATTATTGACTTCTAGAGGCATGTAGGATTGATTCTGCTCATATCTTTCTATTATGAAGGGATGAAGATCTTTGTGAAATATTTTGAACTTACCCTTTTCTTTAATTATTTTAATCAGCTTTTTCCCATCCTCGAGGTGAAATCCTGATTTGCTGAAGTCATACCTGGAGAGGTAGATGCCGAAAAAGGGAGGAACATCTGTCACGATTATATTATGCACTATTGTCAAATCTGGGTTTCCCGTATAACATTATCACAAAGTGCCTCAAAATGCCTATGACCTTGACACTCTTTCCTTTAAATTTAAGCCATTGGGCTTGTACCTTTTCCATAGTTAAATTTAAAGTCTCACAGATAGTCAAGGGTATTATTGATACTTCAACATCTGGTTTGATTATACAATTGTGCAAAATACCCCCTTCTACAAAAACAAATAGATAACCTATTCCTTTTTCATCCCTTTGGGGACTCAAGGTTCTATTTTTCAAAAATGGGGTACTCTCTTCAATCTTGAAAGAAGTGTTAACCAAATTGATTTCTGGTCTTACTAGCAAATCTTCCCCTAAAATCTGTTTAGATTGCAAAGGAGGTTCGAGTAAACTCTGGAATCGTTCCACCTTTTCTCTTCTCTCCTCTAGAGTTAGAGTTGGGAAATATAAATCTCTGCAAGCTCTTGATATTTCTTGCCTTTGAACAACTAATAGTGAAATATTTTCTCGAACCTTCATCTGTCTTTTGATCATGACCTCATCTTGAACCAAGGGAGTTTGGAGATTGTCAATTTTGTTCACCCAATGGTTGATATCTCGATCTTGATATGAATTTCTTCTTTGTTCCTTAGGTTGTAGGAAATATGTTTGAATAGAATTGGTTCTTTCAATTCGCATTAAAGCCAAGTTATGTTCAAAATTTTCATCACCATAATTCTAGAATTTTATCTTGTCTGGTGAATCTAACTTTTGGTATCTGTTTTACCCATTGAAACATTATTCTCTTGAATCAGACTCCGATCTATTAGGTAATAATTTCTATAGTGATCAGGAGTACAATCATCTTTTCTTTTTAGGTGTGAAATCGTATTTGCCTCTTCATCAAATCCATTACTGAGGGTAGAAAAAATATTTCTAGGTGGAAGCTTGCCTACCATGATTAATATATTTTCAGCTTTGATAGCTTCTTTGAAAATCTTAGGAAACCTCTTTTCTTTGGATTGATGAACCAGGATACTCAAATCAGGATAGAGGGTATGGATGTAATAGAGATATGCTTATGACTAGAAAGGTTGGTATTCTTGGGGAATCCTCTCCCATGTCCTTTTGAAATGGATATTAAACTCAGGTAGACTTTCCTGGAGATCTCTTCTCATAAATGAAAACTAAGTGAGCAATAAAAAGGGGTCTCCTGGATCATCAAACTCATCAATGAAAGCTTTGGATAATTTTGCCCAACTACTGATGCTTCTATTTTCTAGGGATTTATACCATAACAATACCTTCCCTTTAAAATATAAAATCAGTAGCCTAATCATAATATCTTCCTCCACAACATTGTAAATTGAGGACAACCATGCTATATCTCGGCAATGCTCTTTAGCTGATTTTTCTTTCCCTTCATAGCTAGGTAGATTTTTCAAAGTGATCTTCGGGATTTCATGTAGAATGGAGATATTTAGTGGTCCTGTATCATACCATGGGGGATAGTCTTGATCGGCCATTGAACTCAGAATGTGGTAATTAATTCCTAAGAGATAAATGAAAACCTATGATGGCTCCCAAGTTTTCTCCCCAACAGAGTCGCCATATTTCAACCATTTTCTTGCCTATCGGATCAAGATAATTCTATCCTTGACCCTCTCAGATGATATTTTATTGAATTCTAAATCACAAATATTGTATGATTTTAAAGGCAACTGGTTGTTGAACCAGGCCCTTTTTTAGCAGAGTCACCAGGTAGATTTGAATTTCTTGAAAAACTAGGGGTCACCACTTCCTTGATCTTCTAATATTCTATGGATGAGGTCCCACCGGGTGTGCCAAAAACTATTGTAGTCTAGTTTTTCATCTAGCCAATGCTAGAACTATGATCATTATCTCTTATAATATGAAGGTGAGCACCCACTAATCACAGCCCAGACTAAACATTGGAAGAATCAAATTACTTTGATTCGACCTCCAGAGAAGGTTGGTATACCTTGTCAACTTAATGAATGTTGACTCTATTTAGCTCAAATATTGAAAGCTTAGGGATAGAAATGGTAGGGTTAGAAATGTATGGATATAATATGGATAGGTGAAGCTAACAACATAGACATCCACACAGTATCTCTAACAAATGATTTTCAGAAGTAGCTTAAGGGATTAACAACATTCAGAAATTATGTGGCTACACTATTAAATGGCTTTTGCATGTTCACAAAATTATTCCAAGCATCTAGAAATATTGATTATCCAATTTAACAAAATAATATCAATGCCCTGATTTAAAAAAATAGAATTCTCAAAAAACATGTATGCAGAAACAATTATCTCGATCTACTCTAAGTTAGCTTTTCAAATTAATAGAATAGACTAACCATAGCAGCAAGATGAGATAACTTCTAAGAATTAAGTCCACCATTCAACACAAGTACAAATTCAAGGTAAACATCCCTTGTAATGCTTCATTCATCATTTTACAAAAAATTACACACTGGTGCAAGAAAACACTCCAGATCCGACCATTTGGAAGGAGGTTGTTACCTTTATTTATAGGTTTTACAATCATATATTTTTCTAAGCATTACAGAAGATTTTATTCCTATTTTGATCTTCTTAACCACTTTGTCATTCATGGTGCCCACCATCTACACCTTTTTTGATCTTGTTGCAACTATTTTCTCGTCGAGCTCATCATTATCATTGATGGTTCTTGAAATCCTTTCCCATCCACTGATTCTGCAACTGAATCTGGTTCATCAAGGGGTTCTGGAAGGTTCTGGGCAGTAGCCATCTGATTTAGCTTCCACAACATTGTTTTCAAACTACTTTCATTTCTCTAGATGCGTGTGTATAAATTCATCAAAAATATTTAGGGAAAGTAGAGGCTCAATATGATATTTACAAAGCAATCAATTGCTTATTCAAGAAAAAAAAAAAAGGCAAATCAATCAAATACTTGGGTGGTTTAGATAATATCTACCAGGGCTATAGACACCCAAATGATAGTATATCAAGGTCTAGAAGAGATCAAGGTCATCTCCATCGGAGCTGTGGATTCTTGACTAGCAGTGGAGCAATGCAGAGATAAATTTTTATGAGTAACATTTTTCATAGTCTAACTGCAAAATAGATAAGAAAAAGAATAAATTCACAAAACACACACTAAGCTAAAGTGAACGAGACATTTAATTTCAATTGATGCTATTTAAACCCCATATTTCTTGGATATTACTAGATGATTTATACCTTGCTAATTTTTTGTTTCCATAATTTCATATCAGATTCCTTATCCAAAATTCTCAGGAGCATTTTACAACAGAGTTACCATTTGTTGTTGTTGTCGCACAACTTACCCCAAATTTGGAGACCCACCTTAAATTTTGATATTTATTGGAAATTTTAGTTTACATTGAGTGATTTCTTGATTAGTTATACTGAGTGTTGGAAATTTTGAGTATAGTATTGTCATTGATATCAAAGGTTTGATGTCAATGATTGTCATTGATGTCCAAAATGAAAAGGTTGAGTTTTATCTTCAGGTTGAAATAATAAATGCAAAGGAAAGGCATGGGTGTGAAATCAAGCAAAGATAATTTTGAAGCAAGGGATTATAATATTTAAATATTATTAAACAATTTTGAAGTGGTTGGGCCCAAAGACAAAGCTTTGACAAAAAGCAAAGGTTATAATATTTATTTTTAAATATCATACAAAGGGACAAAGGCTTGCAAGGGAGAAACTATGCAAAAGGTTAAAGGCACTAGTCAAAGCAATGACCATGGTTCAAAAAGATAAGACAACATTATTTCAATATTATTTTTGCAAAAGCCAAAGGTGATTAAATTATATTATAATTTAATATTATAATATAAGGTTGAGGGAATTTAAATAATTTTGAATTTATTCGAAATCGTGGAGGCCAACGTCGCATGAAAAAGAAATTTCGAATGGTGTAGATGTTGAAAAAGACTAAGTCCTTGCCAAGTTTTGTGAAGTTGAGAATTGTTCTCTCGACAGGGAAGAAGAAAGCAGAGGCATCGCAGTCTTTGAGGTGGGAGAGAAGGAGTTTTTTATCAACATGTGTGCATATCTAGACTCGTCTAGCCAGCTAGACCAGCTGGTGGCTGAGCCGATGCAAAGGTGTAGTGCAGAGGAGGTTTTGTATTGGAAACCCATCGCAGTATTTTGCTACGAATAGTGTGCGATGGAAGGCGGCTACGTCGCAGTCTTTTGCTATTTAGAACAATGTGCAACAAAGGAATAAGGGTTGGTTGGCACCATAGAGCTCTCATGAGCTATGCTAGCACATCCGATCATGGGCCCTTTGTTGGATGCCTTGCTATCACAATGTGATAGGTTCGAATCACGTGGAGGGTAGAATAAAGAGGTATTTATTTTGTTTAATGTGCATTTGATTATTGGGAGTTATAACGTTAATATTTGCATAGGAGAAATACATGGTATATAAAGGTCTTTTGTGTTATGATTTAATTCTTTTTGGAACGAGAAATAAGGCATAAAAGGGTTTTTATATTATAAATTAAAATATGTTTTCAACGAGTGATAAGGTGTGATAAATTTTGGTTGTTGATTATGTGTCTTAAAGTAGGAGTTATAAGGTGTCCTATGGTAAATTTTTGTGTGTAATTTTTGCATGATGAAGAAAAATTAAAAGGGTCCTTTTATCCAATTAAAAGCTTTATTTTGAGAAAATAAAATAAGAGAGGTTATTGTGTTTGATTTGAAAATTGGTTAACCCTAGTAGAGACACAAGAAATATTGGTTTATTATGAAACATGTTTTAAGGTCATATCTTCATCAAGAAAAAATAAGAGGTATGGGCACATTATTATTTGTTTAAGATATTTGGTTGAGTAAGTGTTTCTATAACATAAGGTGGATATAAAAGGGTTGTTTGATAAGCATTGTTGAAAGAAATTGGAAACACTTGTGTTAGGGTTTGTGAGCAAATTATGCTTCATTGTTTGAATGAATGCGTGAAGATTTTGGGCATTGGTTTTGAGTGATATTGAAAGTGAATGTGCAAATATTAGAAATCAGATTTGTGAAGAAAATGTGTACATCAAGAGGTCATATGTGATGTACTAGACTAGACCTACACTGTTGTGGCTGCTCCACAACGTACCCCAAAATTGGGGACCCACCTTTTTGCATATTTTCCAAGAAGACCGAAGTGGCCCATATGCTAAAGATCAAAGAAAAAGCAAAACACCGCAAGGAGGAAAAAGTGTCGCGATATCGCGACATGTTGCATTTTCGCGGCCAAAAGAGAAGAGAAAGAACAAGAAAGAAAAAGTGTCACGATATCGCGACATGTTGCATTTTCACGGCCAAAAGAGAAGAGAAAAAGCAAGGAGGAAAAAGTGTCGCGATATCGCGACATGTTGCATTTTCGCAGCCAAAAGAGAAGAGAAAGAACAAGAAAGAAAAAGTGTCGCGATATCGTGACATGTTGCATTTTCGCGGCCAAAAGAGAAGAGAAAAAGCAAGGAAGAAAAAGTGTCACGATATCGTGACATGTTGCATTTTCACGGCCAAAAGAGAAGAGAAAGAACAAGAAAGAAAAAGTGTCACGATATCGCGACATGTTGCATTTTCGTGGTCCAAAGCAAAGAGAAAGAGCAAGGAGGAAAAAGTGTCACGATATCGCGACATGTTGCATTTTTCGCAGCCAAAAGAGAAGAGAAAGAGCAAGAGAGAAAAAGTGTCGCGATATCGCGACATGTTGCATTTTCATGACTCAAAAAGGGGAGGCAGGCAGAGAAAAAAAGTGTCGCGATATCGCGACATGTTGCATTTTCGTGACTCAAAAGGAGCAACCAGGCAGAGAAACAAAAGTGTCGCGATATCGCGACATGTTGCATTTTCGCGACTCAAAAAGGGCAGACAGGCAGAGAAACAAAAGTGTCGCGATATCGCGACATGTTGCATTTTCGCGACTCAAAAAGGGAGGCAGAGAGACAAGAGTGTCGCGATTTCGCGACATGTCCAATTTTTGCCAAGGGAACAGAGTAGTGGACAGTGCGTCTGATATTAGTGATGAACACCAGGATAGTGAAACTGAAGACTGCATAATGACGTGGACCTATAAGGAATAAATCGAAGATTGAATAAGGTAATTTGTCACATAAGGACAAAATCCAATGAATAAGACAAAACGTTACATAAGGAATCTTTAATGATTTGAAATCATTTAAGATGGTCGTTACACATGGAAGGAAGCGGACGCATGCCCATGTGGAGAAAAGGAAACATTTTTTTTGAAATCAAACGAAAAGTGAAGAAAACCAAACAGAGGAAGCCAAACCATGGGAATGAAACGAAGGGCCACAAAATAGAAATGAAAAGCCTTTTTGGAAACCAAAACACATGCATGCACAAGGGAAGGTGAAACGAACAACCATTGGAAAATGAAACGAAAAGCTTCCTGAAAATTTTAAATACGCCAGGCAAGGATGTTTTGAGGGGTTGGAAACTACTGCGAGAAGAGTTGCAGATTTGAAGGCAAGAGGGCCATTCTGGACCTGTTTGAGTTGTTTTCTTCCATGGACTGGTTTTGGGAAAACCAAAATTTTTGCTATTGTAAAATGACACATTTTTAATGCAGGAGTTTTCAGAAATTTGCATCTTGTGGGCAAGAAAGAAGGAGATTCTCTTTGCATGCTATGGATTTAATGTCTATTTCTTTCTCTTTTTCAGATTTCGAGTTTGTAGATGGAGTTAATGCAAGTTTGCTTGGTTGCTTCATGTGAATGCTTGAACCTGAAACTTATTTTAAACCCTAGGAACCAACACTTAGTCTATGGGGATTGTGCTTGTTTTGCAAGTCCAATAGGTTAGGTTGCATGCATGGAAACCTCACATCTTCGGTTTTGTCGAAATAGGATAGCATCATACTCGAATGCATTTTATTTTCATTTTTTCGCATTTCATTTTCATTTTTTTGCATTTTATTTTTCCAGAAATTTTAACCTTTTTTTTTAATTTTCGGGCATTAAAATAAACATTTAAAAAATTTCAAAATCCAAAAATAATTTCACCATTGCGTAGGTTATACTTCAGACTTCCAATACGCACTTTGAAATTTCATTTTCGGAGTTGTTTAGTATTTTTAAAAATTCATCGAAGTTGTTGTTTTATTGCAGATTTTAAAAAATCCGAAAATAGAAAATTTCCATTTTAAGGTCAAATTTCATTTTTTCAGTTTTGTTTTGCACTCATGAGCCTATGATGACATTCCCTTCATGAAAATTCCAATTTCATTGAAGGAGTTATGTTTTATGGCATTTTCACAAATTTCCATTTTTGGAGCCTAAAATTGCCCTCTCTTCATAAAAATTCTAATTTTACGAAAGAGGGGTAATTTGAGTATTACATTGAAGGTCTTTTCTTCAAAGCACTTAATTGTTCATCTTGATGAAAATTTGATTTCATTTAAGAGGGATAAGTTAAAGTGACATTTAAAGCCCTTTATTCAAGGCCATAAATTATTGCCTCTTTGTGAAAATCTATTTCACCAAAGAGGGATGGTTTATCGATCACATTGAAAGCTATCTTCATCTTCATGATAAGAAGCCATATTTGGACTTAATAAAGAAGATAAAATCTACCTTAAAACTCTCAAGATAAAAGGAATTAAGGCACTACATCGTGGTCATATGAGGGCCAACTCACATTTGCTTTATTTTGGTTCAATGAACAATCACTAAAGTTTCATGGTAAAATAAACCAACATTGCCCCTTGTTTACAGTTACTTGCAATCACTAAGGTGTTCCAAGCATTTAAATTGAATATCTTTATTTGAGATTACTAATACACATATGCAAATGCTAATATAGCGGAGACCTTGGAGAAGTTGTTTGTTTAACTTCTTTGCAAGAGGGGATTTGGAACCCAAATCCTAAGGGAGAGTGTACTTTCACAATTGGGTGAAAATACCACTCAACAGATTGGCGCTAGAAGGAGGGCCTGAATTGGTTTATTTCAGTGTGATTTAAATGCTATAGGGATTTAAATTTTGAATATTTCATGCCCTATTGATTATTATCTTTAGCCCTCTTTTAACAATACAACCTTGTAGTGTTAAAAGGAGGACATGAATCGCTATGCATTGTTCTAACGCTTTTGATTGTTCATACGAGAATAATGTGTTTTGATTTGATTTTGAAAAATTTTGGTCTTGACTAACGAGGTTGTCTCCATGCAATTACTTTCATTTGATTTTAATGGATACATCTCTTGGTTGATGCTAACATGATTATTCATACGTTACATGTTTGATATTTGCTAGTCATTTCATGCTTATTTGTAAGGAATTATTTTGTCTAAAATGTATTTGTTGTCGGTATTATGCTCTTCACTTGCGTGTAATGCGATCTTGTGAATCAGAAAGCCTACAACACTAGGAGTATGCTCTTCACTTGCGCATATGCGATCTGGTGAATCGAAAACTAATTTACATTTTTAGAATATTGCTTTGTCATGGTTCCTTCTTTTATTCATGACTAACAAATTGGTTTTGAAGTTATATTTTGAGTTTTACTAATGACGACATACGATATAAGAGCTGAAGTAGCATCTCTAAGAGAAAGAATGGTATCTACGATGGAGGATCATTATAAGGGTTTGTCTATACATGGGATACCCTATCAAATTCCTAAAATGTTATTGGAGTTTCTACGATGTTTTAATCAAGAGGTGCCACTAGGATACTTGCAAAAATTGTATGTCTACAAGAATACATTATGTCAATTCCAAATTTTCTATGAGGAGGTGGCTTGTAAGTTATTTGCATACATTTTGGATGATAGACCATTCTTTTGGTATGGCCAACTACCCATGGAGGTTAGGACTTCTTGGATACAACTAGAAGCAACCTATCTTTATCATTTTGGTAATCAGATTGACTTAGAGATGTTGAAAAATCAGTTTACCTCCATACGTAATGAGCCTAATGAATCCTTGAGTCAATTCAATGGAAGATTTCATGAGTTGCACTCCCAAATGTGGGAAAATTTTAACACATCAGAAGAGGAAGCTATTCAAGTATACATGGGAGCCATACACCCCAAACTTGCTACATCTTTAAAGAAAAACTTGGATGACCTGTCTCTAGAGACAATCTATGAGATCTTGGAAAAGGTAGAACAAGTTTTTGAAGAAGAAAAGGCACAACATGTTCACATGAGAGATTGTTCTTTTGGAGTTAGTGATGCCAACCTACACCAACCATCAAATGTAGCACCCTCCACTCCAATGATACCTAAGGTAAATGATCAAGGGGATGAATTTGAAGGTCCAAATGTTACAACCACCTTAGATGTAGTCCAAGAGGAGGTGCAAATTGCTAAGTCGACATCCACCAGTGAGGATTATGCAGAGATGATCTCATTCATAGAGATACACGATTATTTAGATGAAGGGGTTCTAAATTCAACAATGTTTGAAATATGTGATAGGACGGAACCTACCATAGAATTGGATGAAGTGGTTGAAAGTGAAATTGGAAGAAAACCAATAAATGAATTTGAAGATATGATAGAGTTTCACCACTTGTTCTTGGAAGATACTATTGATGAGATGTTTGAAATTAACGACCAAGAAATTCTTCACCCTCCAAATTGTGATGAAACGAAATCATGGGTTACCAAGTTGGACTATGATAGCCTTACAAATTTGAATTCAAAAAATGACCCACTTTTGGAAATAATTGAACCATCTAAGGAAGGTGAAGGTGAATTTGATGAGAAACACATTGATGAATTGGAAGATGTTGAAGAAGTAGTTGAACGTCACCACTTGACTTTGGAAGATGATTATTATGATGCTTGGAAGAAGTGGGAAGACTACACTCACTCCAAAACTGCTAATGAAACTTGTGTGCCAATTGATATACAAGACAACATAATCGCCTACTCAAAGGAAGATATTACAACTCCTGTACAATTTGAGGATGTTTTGGAAGAGGGTTTCAAATCTCATCAAATTTTGGAAGATTATAATGATCCTACTACCAAGGACAAAGAAGAAAGTGAATTGACAAATGAATCAAAAGATCATGTCACAAATACCATGGAGTTTCATCCCACAAATTTGGAAGATAATTTTTACAATGGTTGGGGAAGATATGAAGATGTGTTATTTCCTCACACCCCTATTGATGAAGCCTCTATTCCAATTTATATGCAGGATGTTGAAACTTCTACTTCATACGAAGATCTCACATTCACAAGATTTGAGAAGGTTACAAAATTCGATCATGTTGAATATAAATTCATTGAAGATTCGGATACAAGTTTGCATGATTATTTTGAGGATTCAAATGAAGAGATACCATGGATAGTGAACAAAGAATTGGAATTAAATGACAAAGTGGTTGATCTATTAGAAGCAACGCAAGTGATTGATCATGAAGATGAGTTACTTGACATACACTTTGACCAAGAATATTTGAGGTTTGAAAAGGATGGGCATGTTTTCAATTGGGTGCCCAATTTTGGTATGTTTGATGAACAAGTAATCAATGAAGAATATGAAGACCATGAGGTGAAAGAGGGAATTGCAAATCCTCATCAAATTTTGGTAAATGAAAATGTGAAAAAGGTAAAATCTAAACCTTTGTGTCCAAACATCCAAGATTTAGGTGAAGATTTGTATAATTCAAATGATATTTATGATGAAATGCCATTGAAGGTGAATGAAGAACAAGGATTAATTTCTAACCACACCTTTGATAACATTACTTTAACGAATGAAAAGGAGCTTGATGCACTTAAATTGCTAAATCAAATTCATCAACAATTAATTCTTGAACCTAGGATAAAAACTTCTAATGATCCCCATTTAGTAAATATCCTAGATGCTTGTAAATTGTTGCACAATCTTGATTGGCCTAAGAACATGGAAAATGAATTAGCTTTGAAATTTTTAGAAATAGGCTCTTGCTTACAAAATTTCATTTTGAATAAAGAAAGCCTAGTTCTAAATCATGAATGGAATTATGAAATTTACACCTTAAAGAATAGACAAGAAAGAATTGAAAATCAACCATTGTCTAATCAATTTGGTAATTTGAATCTCACCTATGAGAATACTAATGGAACTAAATCTAATTGGTGGGGTGAGAGAGGAAAGTTGAAGTTGGTTGCATTGTTTGGTCTAATCTTGTTTTTGTTTGATTCCTTCCACATTTGGCATGTGTATCACATTATATGTCTTTTGGAATGCTCAAATCATGTTTGGGATCCAGGGAAGTGACAGTTCAAACTGTGCATCATCTTGTACCATATTGTACATTTGTATATAGTCTTTGGTTTTTGGTTTTGGTTTGTGTTTTCAAGTTTCTTTTTTGGGATTGTATTTTGGGTTTGGTTTTAAGTTTTGTGTGTTGGTCCTTTGGACACTTTTGGTTTGTCTAAAAAAAAAAAAAAGAGAAAGAAAAGCGAGATGTCAACTTATGTCCTTATGAATGTTGACTAAGACTAAGAGAATATGAAACATCGGAATTGTATTGCAGAAAGCTCCACGAGTATCGCAAACACATTAAAGAATATCGTTTGGAACTTGTGATGCATGAAGTTGTCAGTTTTACACATTATGGTAAAGTAGGTGGTATACTCCATCCGCATTTCAAAAAGAGCAATGCATTCATCCATATCTCATGTTACATTCGACATTGCATATACATTTCATCTCAGTTGCATCTACATTTCAAATACAATCATTGAAAAGGTGTCGAATCCTCTTAGGGTTATTACATAACATATATTAAAAGGATCCTAAGGTTGGGAACTGATGCCCGAACTATCTTGAACCAAGCACGTTCTACACATTTTAAAGAGGATCTTGAGAAAAATGGTCAAAACCATACTTGGAAGAAAAGGTGAGGCGAAAGGAGTATTTCGTGTCTGTCCTATCATGCAACATAATCCTTAAAACAATGGCTTTTTACCACTCCTATAGTGCTTAAAGCCTAAAATTAGAGTAGTAAGGATAGGGTTAAATCCCCATCGAACTTAGGTTGAGGATCCAATTCCCCAAAGCTCTGATTTGATCTTCATGGAGTAGTAAGGATAGGGTCTAATTCTCATCTCGCTTAGGTTGAGAATCCGATTCCCCAAAGCTTCTATTTTGCCTCCATCACGCTTTAAGAAATTAAAAGCGTGATCTACACTCAAGAACTTGAAGTTCCAAAGCAAATATTTTTCATCCTACTTTTATTGCATCATTGATATTGGATTGGAAGGATCGTACTACATGTCCCTTGCAAGGATGGGTAGTCATCCCCAAGGTTCAAGAAATCAAAAGTAAAGTCAAATCCTGGATTATGGGGTTGATCTCCACCGGGGCTATAGACGCCTGACTGGCAGTGGAGTATGCTCATGCGTGGCAACATGTCTTGTCTAAAAGCAAGACCACTGATCGCTCAAACGGACAGGCTAGCCTGACAGTTTCATCCATAACAGGTTAAATCATTTTGTTCAAGATGAGGTAATGAACTCCAGATCAGAGTAGTAAGGATAGGGTTAAATTCCCATCTCGCTTAGGTTGGGAATCCTATTCCCCAAAGCTCTGATTTCACTTACACTTGCACATGGGTTCAAAATGGTAGTGACACATAACCAACTTTGGGATCTAGTAAATTAATTCAGTATACTCATATTTGGTCCTAAGAGGATTTGACAGTTTTAATATGTTTGTTCATGGTACTAGAAAGTTTGAGCCTTTGCAAAGCTTGTTATATCTCTAGCATCTTCACCATACGTTAAATCCTACAGGAATCATCCATAACTTCTCATACGCACGAATCATAAGTGAAAATGACAATGGAAAGTTGAACGAGTTTCAAACGATAGGGAATGAAGCACATTGCACACACCGAGCTGATGCTTAATAATTCTAATGCTTCATGTATTTCTCATCTAGTTTCATTCTTGGGATATTTGTTGACGCTTGTGTTTGAGTTTTGAAGGTGTTCAGGTTGAGTTCTCACCGAAATGCTCGGGAGCATTTCCCAACAGAAGTCGCCATTTGTTGTGGCTGCTCCACAACGTACCCCAAAATTGGGGACCCACCTTTTTGCATATTTTCCAAGAAGACCGAAGTGGCCCATATGCTAAAGATCAAAGAAAAAGCAAAACACCGCAAGGAGAAAAAGTGTCGCGATATCGCGACATGTTGCATTTTCGCGGCCAAAAGAGAAGAGAAAGAACAAGAAAGAAAAAGTGTCGCGATATCGCGACATGTTGCATTTTCTGGCCAAAAGAGAAGAGAAAGCAAGAAAGAAAAAGTGTCGCGATATCGTCGACATGTTGCATTTTCAGCCAAAAGAGAAGAGAAAGAACAAGAAAGAAAAAGTGTCACGATATCGCGACATGTTGCATTTTCCCGACCGTACAAGACAAAGAGAAAAAGCAAAAGAAAAAGTGTCGCGATATCGCGACATGTTGCATTTTCTCGGCCAAAAGAGAAGAGAAAGAACAAGAAAGAAAAAGTGTCGCGATATCGCGACATGTTGCATTTTCGTGCAAAGAGAGAAAAGTGTCCGATATCATGACATGTTGCATTTTGGGCCAAAGCAAAAAAGTGTCGCGATATCGCGACATGTTGCATTTTCGTGCTCAAACAAAGAAAAAGTGTCACGATATCGCGACATGTTGCATTTTCTTGACTCAAAAGGAGGAGAAACAAAAGTGTCGCGATATCGCGACATGTTGCATTTTTCGCGACTCAAAAAGGGAGAGAGAGAAACAAAAGTGTCGCGATATCGACATGTTGCATTTTGACAAAGAGGAAGAGTTCACATGTCGATTTTGCCAAGGGAACAGAGTAGTGGACAGTGCGTCTGATATTAGTGATGAACACCAGGATAGTGAAACTGAAGACTGCATAATGACGTGGACCTATAAGGAATAAATCGAAGATTGAATAAGGTAATTTGTCACATAAGGACAAAATCCAATGAATAAGACAAAACGTTACATAAGGAATCTTTAATGATTTGAAATCATTTAAGATGGTCGTTACACATGGAAGGAAGCGGACGCATGCCCATGTGGAGAAGAGGAAACATTTTTTTTAAATCAAATGAAAAGTGAAGAAAACCAAACGAGAGGAAGCCAAACCATGGGAATGAAATGAAGGGCCACAAAATAGAAATGAAAAGCCTTTTTGGAAACCAAAACACATGCATGCACAAGGGAAGGTGAAACGAACAACCATTGGAAAATGAAACGAAAAGCTTCCTGAAAATTTTAAATACGCCAAGCAAGGATGTTTTGAGGGGTTGGAAACTATTGCGAGCAGAGTTGCAGATTTGAAGGCAAGAGGGCCATTTTGGACCTGTTTGAGTTGTTTTCTTCCATGGACTGGTTTTTTTGGGAAAACCAGATTTTTGCTATTGTAAAATGACACATTTTTAATGCAAGAGTTTTCAGAAATTTGCATCTTGTGGGCAAGAAAGAAGGAGATTCTCTTTGCATGCTATGGATTTAATGTCTATTTCTTTTCCCTTTTTCAGATTTCGAGTTTGTAGATGGAGTTAATGCAAGTTTGCTTGGTTGCTTCATGTGAATGCTTGAACCTGAAATTTATTTTAAACCCTAGGAACCAGCACTTAGTCTATGGGGATTGTGCTTGTTTTGCAAGTCCAATAGGTTAGGTTGCATGCATGGAAACCTCACATCTTCGGTTTTGTCGAAATAGGATAGCATCATACTGAATGCATTTTATTTTCAGTTTTCTGCATTTCATTTTCATTTTTTCTGCATTTTATTTTTCCAGAAATTTTAACTTTTTTTTTAATTTTCAGGCATTAAAATAAACATTTAAAAAATTTCAAAATCCAAAAATAATTTCACCATTGCGTAGGTTATACTTCAGACTTCCAATACGCACTTTGAAATTTCATTTTCGGAGTTGTTTAGTATTTTTAAAAATTCATCGAAGTTGTTGTTTTATTACAGATTTTAAAAAATCCGAAAATAGAAAATTTCCATTTTAAGGTCAAATTTCATTTTTTCAGTTTTGTTTTGCACTCATGAGCCTATGATGACATTCCCTTCATGAAAATTCCAATTTCATTGAAGGAGTTATGTTTTATGGCATTTTCACAAATTTCCATTTTTGGAGCCTAAAATTGCCCTCTCTTCATAAAAATTCTAATTTTACGAAAGAGGGGTAATTTGAGTATTACATTGAAGGTCTTTTCTTCAAAGCACTTAATTGTTCATCTTGATGAAAATTTGATTTCATTTAAGAGGGATAAGTTGAAGTGACATTTAAAGCCCTTTATTCAAGGCCATAAATTATTGCCTCTTTGTGAAAATCTATTTCACCAAAGAGGGATAGTTTATCGATCACATTGAAAGCTATCTTCATCTTCATGATAAGAAGCCATATTTGGACTTAATAAAGAAGATAAAATCTACCTTAAAACTCTCAAGATAAAAGGAATTAAGGCACTACATCGTGGTCATATGAGGGCCAACTCACATTTGCTTTATTTTGGTTCAATGAACAATCACTAAAGTTTCATGGTAAAATAAACCAACATTGCCCCTTGTTTACAGTTACTTGCAATCACTAAGGTGTTCCAAGCATTTAAATTGAATATATTTATTTGAGATTACTAATACACATATGCAAATGCTAATATAGCGGAGACCTTGGAGAAGTTGTTTGTTTAACTTCTTTGCAAGAGGGGATTTGGAACCCAAATCCTAAGGGAGAGTGTACTTTCACAATTGGGTGAAAATACCACTCAACACTATCTTTAAAGAGTAATAAATGTGAGACATGTGAAAGCGACAGACTTAATGATTGAATCAGATATATTGAGCTATTGTCAAGTGTATATCATTCTCTATATGTTCCAGAGGTTAAACGAATTTTAAGTAGAATTTGTTTGTGTGAAGAAAGATTTTTGGAAAATATTTAAGTTATGTTTTGTATGTAATATTTGGAGTTATTTGAGCAGGTTTTGTGAGCGACATTGAGAGCAGGTTTGATTGCTGATTTGTTCAAGCTTTACGTTAAGGCTTGGGGAAGATTTGAAATAAAATTTAGAGCAAGTTTGATTGATTATTTATTCAAGCTTTGTGTTAAGGCTTGGGGTAGATTTGAAATTGAATTGAGAGCAGGTTTGATTGCTGATTTTTTCAAACTTTGTGTTAAGGCTTGGGGCAGATTTGAGATAGAATTGAGAGCAGAGTTAGAGAAAATTTGTGCTAGACTTAGGATAGATTTTGGTGTAGATTTATGAGCAGAGTTAGAGCATATTTGTGCTAGACTTGGGAAAAATTTGGTGCATATTTGTGAGCAAAGTTAGAACATATTTGTACTAGAATTGAGACAAATTTTGGTGCAGATTTGAGATAGAGTTGAGAGCAGAATTTGGATATGATACAGTAGAGAGGAAAGAGATATCCAATGGATAGAGGTCCATCATCCATAGAAGTGGGGATAGAGGTCTCCTATGGAGAGATATCCACAAGCCAAAGTAGTGGGGGTAGAATTATTCTAGAAGTTCACCAGCCAGAGCAGAGGAGATAGAGTTTTCCTGTGGATAGAGATCCACAAACCATAGTAAGGGGATAAAGTTCTCCTATGGATAGATATCCACAAACTAGAGCAAAGGAGAAAGAGTTCTCCTATGGAGTAATATCCGTGAACTAGCTAGGGAGATAGAGTTCTTCTATGGAGAGATATCCATGAACCAATTGAGGAGATAGAGTTCTCCTAGATCAAGTTCCACGAACCAGAGCAAAGGGGAAAGAGTTCTCCTATAGAGAGAGATCCACAAACCAGAGAAAGGGGATAGAGTTCTCATGTGGACAGAGATCCACAAATCAGAGCATATGGGATTGATGTTTCCTTTGGATAGAGGTCCATAAACATTGTAATAAAGAATTGATTCCCAAGATATTTTTTGAGAAAAATTAGAAGAAATATTTTCTCCGTGGAGTAGCCCACATTGAGTGAACCACGTTAAATTTATGTCTCTCTTGTGTGTGATAATTTATGCATTAATTTTATTACTGCTATTGATATTGCCATTTATAATATTGGATAATATTGTTTGGGAAAGAAAAGTAAAAGTTGATCTTATACTATTCATCCCCCATCTTAGTATAAGCTTGTGCTCTTCACTGAGACAATTTGGTGACGTGGATGAGTTTTAGTAAAGTTCGAAGGTTTAACATGGTCATGTTTAGTGGTGGATTTTTTTTTTTATGTTTGATCTCATTGTCCTCATGTGTTTGACCTCATGTTTTTATCACATCCCATTTCGAGTACCACATTGCTCATGTTCTTAAGATTTATCTAGTGGTATTTTGGTGTAATATAAGCTTGGTTCAATGTTTTATAATGAATCATTCTTGAATCCAATTCATTGATTATCCATGGATCAATAAAATAAAACAAAATAATAACAATATATATATATATATATATATATACATCAAAATAAAGCCATTATACATATCCCAAATTAAAACATCAATGGGATTTGAAAAGATTAATGTATTTTATTAATGGTTTTGATTTTGGGAAAGTTTAATTTATGTGTCATCAATGGCCTTTGAAAAATTAATTTATTTCATTAATGGTTTTGGAAATTTTAATTTATGTGTTCTTTTGTTGCAGGTTACAAAAAAAAGCTTGGGCACAATTTTTGATATGAACCTCAACCTGATAAACTAATGGATGCAGCACATGAGTGCGGTTGATGCAGGAGACGGGTTTTGATGGTCAACAACATGGTTTTAGAGTGTCAACATGGGCATGATTTCCAAGTGTAGCGACCTCGGGGTGCACACATCGCTCTTAACTCTACTTGCGATGTTATTACTATACCAAAAATGAAGCTAAAATATTACGAGAAAACATATAACATGAAAATGACAAAGAATGGATCTTTCATTAATATTGAACCCCGGTTACATGTCGGTCCCTCTTAGGGATACCCATCTTGATACAATGATTTACAAGTGGATGAAGAGATGTCCCCTTTTGCAAAAGGGTGGCACGCTCTAAAATGCTTCCCGGTTTCGCACATGGAAATGTCTGAGGGCTTACAGATGCCTCCTTCTCTAGGTATGTCTCCCGGATGGATCCTCTTGCTCTCGTATGTCATGGATTATGTCTCGTGAACCTATGGCCCTGTATGCAATTCAAACAACAATACACGTTTAGCTGTCCGAGATTGCCTCCCGGATAAGGTTGTTAGTAATCAAAGAATGTAACGGAACTATGATAAAACAATGCCATGAAATCATGTAAATCTAAGCTAATGATATAAGAAAACAAGATAAAAGATGCTATGTCTATCTAAGCTAAGCCTACGGGCCACTGTCCAAGACAGCGGCCGCTAAAGAAAACCTTGCTCTCCTTGCCCCAAAGCTATGGGTCAAAGACTATGATCTGATGTTGAAGAAAGTAGGTGTTGTGCCCTTTGATTTGTCAAAGCTCCATCGCACACGTGATCCCAAAGAGAACTCTCTCTCTGAAATGATCTCTTGTATGTGATTCGGGTCTCTATATGTCATATATCGATCATGGTGTCTCCTTTTGGTGCTCTTAGGCTTGCACCTTTTATAGTGTGAAACCCTAGGTCTATGTCCAAGCCCTAGAAATGAATTTCTCATGCGTAGTGCAAGTTAGCATGAGAAGCCCTTGTCTATTGTCTATATTTGAAGGCCAGTTAACTGAAATCTAACCGCCCACTTGAGTCTTCTATGCAAACTGTTCGTTAGCATGAGAAGCTTTTGTCCTTTGTTTATGCTTGAAGGTCGGTTAACTTAAGTCTAAATGCAAACTCAAGTCTCCTATGTGAACTGGTCATGAAAAGGAATGCAAAGTCACTCCCGCTCACCTTTATTGCATGCAGACTGCCACTTCCACCCGATATTGGGCCTGTTTGTCGGCAAACTGCTTCTTATGGCTTAGCCGCTGTCATCTGTAGTGGCTATGATCTGGCCATTGTCATCTACAGTGGCTAAGGTTTGGCCACTCTAGGCTTGAGCGGCTAGAATATGGTCGCTCTTGGCTTGAGCGGCCAAGCTTGGATGGCTTGAAAAGGCCCCAAATGAGTGGTGAGAACCATTGTTGGTGCTTGGAAAGTCCAATATTATGTCTTATGATCTTATGAGTGTGTCTATGTAAGTAGCTCCCCTAAGCATGACATGATTTAGGTGTCTACAGATGCCCCTTTTTGCGATGCATTATGTGGAAAACACAATGCTGAGCAAAAATGTAGACTGATCCATTTGTAGGGTGTATGGTGATCAATGGTCTGATCAATGCTGGATGGCCCAATCATGCAAGATGGCATGCATCCCTTGAATCATTGCCTCAATGTTCGGAGGACTTAGCCCAGTGGCTTTTGCATGTTAAATTGCACTCATTCCTCAAACTCAATCGGGTAGCTTCAGCTGCTACAACAATTTCGACCGGTAGGAGAGCTACAATTGAAGATGTCATGTCTACTTACGTTCCCAGAAAACAAGGGAAATTTGTGATTGTTGTATGCAATGATTCGAAGGATGAACATAATTTTGCTATGATCAAGTGATCTTTTGTTGATTTTTATTATGATTAAGTTGAAGTTTTGAACTACTTCTTCACACAATGGATTGGTGAAGAAATGACAATGAATGAAGCGACAAGTCGCTTGACCAATATGACTAATCTGGTTCCTTTCTAGCATTTGTTGCTTTTAATGGGCAATCCCACATCCAAGTGTGATTCCAATTGCTTATGATAATCATCCATCCCTATCCCGAGGAGCGGTCCGGCTATCAATAGCCTTCTTAGGGAGTTAGGATGAGTGATTCTATTTATGTTTAGATTGTATCACTTTGACTTAATGTTTTTGATGTCATAGGGGAATTAGAATGACCCCTTCGCACCCGTGGAGCAGTCCGACCATCTTGATCTTCTTCGGGTTTGAAGGGTGACCTATCGTAATTCCAAAATGAGTTGCTTTTGCCCCAAGTGGCCTTATGGTTGCCTACTCATCTCACCAAAATACATGGAGTGCAAATCGTTGCAATCATCGAGTGGATAGAGTAGGTAACTGGATATGAGGCCTGCTTGAGATTGTGATTTTATGTGAATTTTTTTTGTTGTTTTGAACATTCTGATGATCCTAAACCATCAAAGTGTGATTATTTGTTGTTTTTGTTATTCCCTCATTGAAGGAACTGCTTAATTTTGACCTATGGGCTTGGCCGCTGTCAGGTCCAATGGCCTCTGATTTCCTGCCTATGGTCGTTGTCGCCTTGAGCGGCCAAGAAGCTCGGGCCGTTGACGTCAGCAGCGGCCAAGGAATAATTAAGGAAATATAAAACTTGTAATTCTAGGGTTTTGACCTATCATTTTCACTATTGAAGATTCTATTTTCAGAGCTCTGGTGCAGCGATGACGGTTGTGACTTTGAAACTTTGTTGGTGCTGAGGACATGGCTATGCACGGGGTGAGACATCAGCTGCTGGAGGAGCCGAAACTTCTCAGATATTTCTCTTCAAAACCCTAGCTCTCTTTTCTTTGCTTAAGTAAAATTGAACTTCACTAAGAAATGAGCAAAACGAACATCACTAAACCTGCTAGCAATGAACAAACTCCGTAATTAGGCTTAGGTTCCTTTTTGCCATGATGGGTTGGTCCCCAAATTTGCAATCTATCAGTGGCTTTAGCCTAGGGTTTTTGAAAATTTTCCATTATTCCCTTGCTACCGCCATTTTGGGCATTCTCAAACTTAGCTTAGTTTCGATGCTTGGGTAGGGGATTTGTTTTCCAATTTGTTTGCTTTCCCTCCCTTTTGTTGCTTTGCTTAAGTTATTTTGTCAATTGTAATTTTTTTGTTTTTCTGGCCAAGGGTTCACGGGTTTGTCATGCCACCCCTTGGTCGTTGTCGCTCAAAGCGATCGGCTCTGAGCCGTTGTCACTCAGAGCGGCCAAGCTTGAATCCCAATGGTCAAAAATTTGACCATTGGGCCTTGGCCGTTGCTGCCTCCAATGGCCAGGTTTTGACCATTGTAGGCGACAATGGCTAAAGCTTGAGCCTTGTTTTTGCATTTTATGTATTGATTTTATGATTTTTTTACTTTTGAATTTTTGCTTTGCTTATTAGGTGCAATTTATTCTTTTCTTGCTTAGATTTAGAGTAACTCATACTCTTTTGCACCATTTTCATGTTTATTGTGAATTATGCCTTAGATGCATTGTAGTTATGTTTTGTTTTTCTTCTGCTTTGTTTAGATCCTCACTACTCGGGCTCGGGACCCGAAGCTCCTGCTGGACTTGCTTCCTGGATTTGATGACACTGACTGGGAGTGGTTTAAGGCCCGTGGGCTACAGTATGTTATCAGGTTGCCCCACATTATGGCCGACCAAGCTTATCTTACGACTTTAGCCCACCGTTGGGACCCACGGACCAACACCTTCCACCTTCCACCCGACGAGATGACTATCATGTCGGAGGACATGTACAGGATCTTTCAGATCCCGTTCGATGGGGTGCCCATTGTTTCGTTGGCCACTAATGATCAGGTGGTCGTCTATGATAGGGTGTTTGGGGCACATTCTACATAGGCTCTCTGGGAGACTGGGTCTGGGGGAGTATCTATCAAGACTTGGTATGATGCTCATGTTTTCACAGTGAGGCATGTTGTGTTGCTGATGGTGATCAACAATGTTCTTATCCTAGACTGCTCGAGTTTGAGGTTCCCTTGGAACCTCCTAGCGATGGTGTAGGACCTACTGGATAGCGAGGAGCCTATCATCTATGCATGGGGTAGATCACTATTGGCTCAGTGCTATGATGAGTTGTACCACATCCATCGGTGGGGATGCATCAACATTGCTTGTAGTTTGCTCTTACAGGTTTGGGGATGGGAGCACATTAAGGTAGATCGCCCTAAGGGGCTCCCAATTGAGATTACATCTATTGAGGCTCGAACATAGTGCTATGCTACTAGATGGGCTCGGGAGCATGAGGAGCGTAAGAGCCACACTTTTGCAAGGGAGCTGTCCCACTACACTGATGCTTTTACCAGACTATTGGTCGAAGATGTCGTGTGGTGGTCATATTATGAGTGTCCAATTTGGGATGATCCAACTAGTTTTACTGCTAGGACACGACATGAGTGATGGCTCATTGGTCGTAAGATTGCCATTCGAGAGTATTTCTTCTACTCTCGGGTTCTTCATCAGTATGGATTGCAGTAGGATGTGCCCTTGGTACCATTCTTGTATAGGCACCTCACAGCAGAGAGGGACCTACCTCCATGATAGGTCATAGAGCTTGCAGATGAGGAGGATGCCCCAGCCATAGACCCTATAGTGGCTGGGGGAGTTACAGAGGCCTACTCTCAGTGGTGGGGTGATCGGATGTGGCATGGCATCAGTAGTCTAGGGCATGAGGATGATGGTGGGGGTGATGGCACAGATCTGGTAGGATGTAAGGTTCGAGCTAGGACCGAGGTATGGGGCCAACCGATAGAGTAGGTGGCAGTAGAGGATCCTGATGTTCCTGAGGAGGAGGAGGAGTTAGAGCCCGAGGAGAGAGACTCTCCTCTGAGAGCATAATTGCACGAGGTTGAGGTTGAGCTCTAGGCTACTAAGATCTAGGTACAATGGTGAGATGCTATGATTGAGTAGCTCACAACATAGATATAGGCTCTATAGGCTACTATCAGGGGTGGTGATGTCAGGATGTAGTTTGTTGTTCCTACTTCTACACCATAAGAGGTTCCAATAGTAGGCTCAGGGGTAGAGGTGGGATGACTTCATTCCTTGTTGGATGAGCATGAGGCTCGGATCCAGGGTCTTACGGATCATGTTACCCTCCTTCAGATGCAGCTCAAGAGGCACGAGATTGTCCCTAAGGATCCAGCAGATGCAGGTGGTTCGTAGGTCAGTGGGCGCTCTACCTCGGGGTAGTCTTCCACCCATCCTAGCCAGTGGACCCAAACTCGGATAGAGAGACCTATAGGCTCACATCACTCGACTCATGACACCACCACAAGGGGAGGTGGCATTGGAGGAGGTGATGTAGGGGGCTCAGGCCCGACACTAGATTGATGTTCTACTTGGTTCTTGATCCATTTTTGAGGTCGACTGACCTACATGACTATAGCCCATGGGCATTTTTGTATATCCATTGGACTTGACACACATATTTTTATGATAGATTTGCCTTTTATGACTCATTATGTGTATCATTTATTGCTTATGTTTTTGTTGTTATTTTATTTTATGATATGATGCGATGATGATATTATGATGATTTGATGGATATGTTAGATGATAGATGATATTTGAAGATGCTTAGATGGATGTGTAGATGCTTATATGATTTGATGATATGATGCAATGTATTTTGATGATGAATGATGAATTTATGATATGCAAATGGATATTGCCTGTATGTTTTATGATGTGGTTTATGGATGATTAATGACTTGTTTTTGTGGATGCAAATGTTATTGTTAAATGCATGTTCAATTTTTGCTTTAATTATATGCACCTAACTTATGTGATGGAATGGTATAAATGAACCTGTATGCTCTAATCACTTAAAACATACGGAATGCATATGACATTGACAATCTTAATGGGTGATACCACAGAAAGTTTAAAAATGATCATGAATTTAAATAATCACTTCTATCATAAGAATTGATTAAGTATTCATATATGAGATGTAATGGTGTGTAATGTATCTTCTTAATAAGTTTCTGTAAATTAAAAGATATAAAGTAGTCAGTGGTCATCTATATACTATTTCTAATATATATGCGGTATCTGTCCTACTATGTTGATACCCCCTAATTTATAGAATCTTATAAGGAATATGATGGTGTGATTGATGTTATTATTTGTTGCTATGTAAAAAAATTTGGGGCTTTTCGGAGATTCAAACACTCTAGTTCCCCTATCAACAATTGTCTACTTACCACTTAGACTTTTGAAAAGTAAGGCTTTTACCATGGACCTGGTTTTTCATGATCTCTGTGTGTGCATGTGATTGTATATTTTGAGGTAGAACTCAAGCATTTCCTTTGATGTCAGGTGGGATTCTTTCAGCCCATTGCTAAGATCAGGGATCCTCAAGTGTTCATCTCATCCTTATGTTGGACTTAGTTGGACTATACCACTAGGCAATATTTGGTTACCTAAGCTAGCTCATCCACATTCAAACATTGGTCTACACAAATGCATGAAGCAATTGTAATAGACATATCATCATGCGTAAGGATTTCTCCTTCCAGTTTTGTACAATGCTAAGAATTCCAAGGATTCAAGCTTTATTCCCTTATTTTTGGCTTCTTTTTGGCTTTGGATATTTGCTCATATGTAGTGATGAAAATCATTGTTTATTTTGATTTTTTTTCTTTGAGCGGGGATTTTTTTGTAGTGATGATAATCATTGTTTATTTTGCTCATTCTTAGTGATGAAAATCATTGTTTATTTTTTATTTTTTCTTGAGCTTGATTTTTTTGTATTTTGAATATATGATTTGTGTATCGGATTTTTGCTTTTGAAATCTGGACTGTATGCTTGGCCTTTTGAATTTGTACTTTTGCTTTGGGATTTTGCTTATTTTGATTTAAGCAAGGGATTTTGATAGGGTAAAGCTTGTCCTTTTGCCAATTCTCAACACCTTTAAACCGGTTGCATAGGGGGATAAGCAAGGATAATCCTTTTCACTTAAGGTAACCTAGACCGCTTTGTAGCTTTCATCTTTTCCTTGTACCAACTAGGATTTTAGTGTTTCAATTAGTGATGGGATCATGAATATCCAAGGCTTTATCATAGCTAGGCCTTTCTTTCTACTAATCAAAGTTGTTTTCCTCAAAAGTTGATAAGATTACTAGATTTGGTTGACTAACCAAAAAGCCTTAGTAATTATGTATAGCAACAAATAATGGTTGTGTTGAAAAACACAATTACACACATGTGGATGGAGGTATGGATATGAATGACTTGTGCGACAAACTGTGGTATCACTTTTAAGACTCTCATGACATATCTTGTAATGTATGTGAAAATGCAATGCAATGATGTGGATGCAAAATGTGAAGTGCAATTGTTTTTGTATTTTTGATTTTATGTTGTTTTTGTATTTTTGATTATTTTGACCAAAGGGCTTATTATGCCTTTGGGGCTTTTGTTATTGATTTTGACCAAGCGGTTTGAATTACCCTTGGAGCCTTTTTTATTTGATTTTTGACCAAGCGGCATGAATTACCCTTGGAGCCTTTTTTATTTGATTTTTGACCAAGCGGCATGAATTACCCTTGGAGCCTTTTGAATTGATGTTTGACCAAGCGGTGTGAATTACCCTTGGAGCCTTTGATTTGATTTTGGTTTTGACCAAGCGGTTTGAATTACCCTTGGAGCCTTTGATTTTATTTTTGACCAAGCGGTATGAATTACCCTTGGAGCCTTTGATTTGATTTTTGACCAAGCGGCTTGAATTACCCTTGGAGCCTTTTGAATTGATGTTTGACCAAGCGGTGTGAATTACCCTTGGAGCCTTTGATTTGATTGTTTGACCAAGCGGTATGAATTACCCTTGGAGCCTTTGATGATTTTGGTTTTGACCAAGCGGTTTGAATTACCCTTGGAGCCTTTGATTTGATTTTTGACCAAGCGGCTTGAATTACCCTTGGAGCCTTTGATTTGAATTTTTGAATTTTATGTTTTTATGATTTGTTTTTGTTTTTGACATATTTGAATGTTTTTGATTTTTGACATATTTGAATGTTTTTGTGTTTTATGAAATATTTGAATGTTTTTGTGTTTTATGAAATATTTGAATGTTTTTGTGTTTTTATGTGTAAAATACCTTTAAGTGAATGATATTGAGAGGTTCAGGCTCTTCAACACCATCTAATGATATAAGGTGATATGCTCCAGGCCCAACTCTCTGTGAAATCATGTATGGACCTATCCAGTTTACCATGAACTTATCTCGTAGATGCGACTGTAGATTTGAATTCTCGCTGGTTTTCTTTGAGCACTAGATCTCCAACCTTGAATTCCCTTAGGTGGACTTTACTATTGTAAGCTCATGCAAGGTGATCTTGGTAAACATGGAGATGCTCTAAAGCATTGACTCGATGTTCATCAAGAAGCATCAATTGATCAAGGCGGCCTTGCCACGCAACTTCATCATCTATGAAGTCTTTTAGTGCTATGCGTAGAGTCGGGATTTCCAACTCTAGAGGCATGATGGCTTCAAGTGCCATATACTAGTGAAAATGGTGTTGCCCCAGTGGGCATCCGTATACTAGTCCTGTATGCCCATAGTGCAAGAGGCAATTGCATGTGCCAATCCTTGTGATTTTCTTGCACTGTCTTCCTCAAAATGGAGACTATTGTTTTGTTTGAGGCTTTTGCTTGCCCGTTTGCTTGCGGATAATAAGGCATTGAAAAACTATGCTGAATATGATATTTTTTCATTAAAGCACACACATTTTTGTTCTTAAAATATGGCCCATTATCCGATATTATCTTAGAAGGGACCCCAAAATGACTTATGATATTATGGAGTATAAACTCCGCAATCCTTGGTCTAGTTGTTGATGTTAAGGGGATCACTTCTACCCATTTAGTGAAGTATTATGTGGCCGTTATGATGAATGTATGTCGGCATGAGGACGGGGGTGAGATCTTCCCAATCAAGTCTAGTCCCCATTGTGAGAATGGCCATGCTGCCTGGATGGGCTGCAAATCTTGCGATGGTAAGTGTGTTAGATTTGCATGATGTTGGCACTTACTACATTTCTTGACATACTCGCAGTAGTCCTTTTCCATTGTGGGCCAATAGTAACCCATTCTCAAGATGCGCTTAACGATGGCCATGCCACTAAAATGGCCTCCACATGTTCCATCGTGAGCTTGTGAAACTACCCAAGATGTTTCCTGGGGCTCAAGACAACGGAGTAATACTCCATCATATCCTCGTAGAGGATTTCTCCTAGAAAAATGTTCACCTGTCAGTATGTGACAAACCTTGAGGTATTATTCCAAGCTTCAGGAAGTCCCACAGGTGGGAAAGCCAATCCTGATAGGCCACAACTTCTATAGAATAGACAACTTGCTCTTCCTGCATTTTCAAGGTAGTGAACATGGATTGAGGAACAAATCTATGGTATATGGTCGCACCACACTCTATGGGTCCTTGGGAGATCAATGACCCCCAAGGTGCTATTTGCAAGAAAATTTTGGTTGTGAAGGACCAATCCTGATTTGGTTCGATGTTGATCATGTTGATTGATTCTTGATTGTCAAAAGCTTCACGACGTATTGCTGAGTGTGAAAGCACTTTCACATGAATGGTTGTAAAATTAGTAGATATATTATGAGGGATTAAGGATCCCAAAGAGGCCATAGTGTCTACAAATATATTTAATGTATGAGGGATTGCCTTGATGTCATACCATTCCAGCCAGGCTAAGTAATTGTCAACAAGTTCCTTGTAAGTCTTCAAGAGTGGGCACCTGCATTGGAAGAGTCCTTTGACCTGGTTTACTATGAGCAAGGAGTCACCAAAGATATTCAATATTTTAATGCCCATTGCTATGGTTGTTTGGAGTCCTAGGATCAATGCTTCATATTCTGTATTTTTTTTTGTGCACGAGAAGTCTAGTTTGAATGATAAGGGTAATGGAGCACCCTGCAGTGTGATAAAGACAATCCCTGCTCCATCTCCTTGTTCACACTTTGAACCATAGAAGAAAAATGACATGTCTTTTTCTTTCTTAGGTTCTTCGATCTCTGGCGGATTTGATAATGCAAATACCGCATCATCAAGCAACTCTATGGTGAGAGGCTTGTTATCCTGAAGAGGTGCCTCTACTAATTGATCTGCTATGACTTGTCCTTTAATGGAATTTTGGCTTATGAAATCTAGATAAAATTATGTAAATAGCATGATCCACTTTGTGGTACGTGTATTGTGATATGTCTTGCTCATCATGTACTGCAAAGGATTTTGTTTTGATATGGTGTAGGTCGTATGGCTCAACATGTAGTGTCACAAATTTTGAGTTGCAAAGACCATTGCTAAACATAATTTTTTGACATACGCATGTCCTAGCTCATAGCTCACCAAGGTGTGACTAATGTAATATATGGCTTGCTCTTTGTCGTCTTCATTATTTTGGGCTAACATGGTGTCCAGTGTAAAATCAGTAGCCGATATATAAGTAAAAATGGTATGTCTGGCCTTGGTGGAGCCAATACTGGCGGTGTTGCTAGATAAGTCTTGATTGAAAAGGATTGAAAATTGAACTAACTTCATATTATTTACAAACTCATTATATAGGCACTAATGACCCAAAATACATAACCAAACCCATCAAATCATAGATTTGATCCAATATGCTTAACCATAAGCTACAAAAGTGCAAAGGAGAAATGCACGTAACTTCTAAGTTAAGAGAAAAGGAATAATGCTAACTATAAGATCCATTTTAGCTATCTTGAAGTACACACTTCCTCCTTTGAGTTCACACTTACTAACTAACACTCTAAATGACAACTAGAAGATAACTAGTGCCCACAAGTGCATGTAAGAAGGAGACTCACTTACAATTATTAATTTGCAAGAAATAAACTATGCAAACCTAGCTAGGAACTACTAGAGGGGTCATATGAGTGATCAAACATCAATCCTCATCATGCCTCCCCACAATAGAAGCATTGGCCTCCAATGCTTTCAGAAGAGTAGGAAAGTTACGAGATATCTGATGAAAAGAAATCCAACGAGCCTAATGCGGCATCTGTCCTCGTCGAGCCATAAGATATGATGTGGTAGACCCTTGGCAAGTTTGTCGAGTCTTTGTGTCATAGATATGATCAGAATCCAATGGTAACTGAGAATCAGGAACCACGTCCACAGGATGATTGATAGCTGGTGCGGTCTCCAATGTAGAGTTAAAGTACAACTTCAAAAGATCTACATTGACGACGTCATGAATTCCCAAGTGTGCAAGAATATCAAGGTGGAAAGCATTCTTGGACACCTGTTGAAGAATAGTATAAGGCCCATAGCAAATCTATTTTATTTTACTATGAGTATTATCAGTAAAACGCTGCTTTTCAAGATGCAACCAAACTTTGTCACCAACCTGAAATGGATGAGGAATTTGATGTCGATCCATGGCATTTTTCTGCTGCTACTGTGTCTTTTGAAAAATCTCAATCACCTTTGATTGAATATTGTGCAAGTGCTAAATAAATGATTGAGCCTTGTCTTGCTCCTTCTAAAGATGTGAAGTGACAGGAGAAGGCAAAGACAAAGGTAACTCATAAGGTGCCAAGGGCTGAAATATCATACAAACCTCAAAAGGTGAGTGACCTGTAGAAGAATGTAGGGCCCTATTGTAGGCATGTTCAAAATGAGTGAGACTCAAGTCCCACTTTGTTGGTGAAGTGTGATGATAGATTCGTAAACTTGGCACAAGGGTATGGTTTACCACTTCAGTATGACCATCGGACTGCAGATGATAGGCGATGGAAAAGTTAAGGGAAACTCCAAAAATTTTCCACAAAGAATGCCAAAAGTGACCCACAAAGCATGAATCACGATATGATATAATATTGGTAGGTAGACCAAAGGAACGCCAAATGTTGTCAAAGAACAATTGGGCTAAGTCTGCTGCAGAACTTGTCTTGCGACATGGAATAAAATTAGCCATCTTACTGAATCTGTCAACCACAATGAACACACAATCATGTTGTCGCACTGTCATGGGAAAACCACTAACCAAATCCATGGAAATGCTTTCCCAAGGATGGGAAAGAATAGGCAAAGGCATGCCTAAGCCAAACTTCCTATTAACTAGTTTTAAGCGACAAAAAACTGCACATTGTTTGAGAAATCTCAACACATCCCTCTGCATTTTAGGCCAGTAGAAAAATCTTTGCAAGTGATGAAGTGTTTTGTTCTTCCCAAAGTGAATGCCATAAAGTGTAGAATGAGCTTCCTTAAGAAGTGACACTCTAGGCTCACAAGGAACACAAACCTTGTCCAATTTGTAAAGAAGTCCTTCTTTGAGGTAGAAATCTTGGAAAGGACGCAAATTGGAAGAAGAAGGCTTACTCACTTGCTCAAATATTTTCCCAAAATTAGGATCCTGTGAATACTGATTAGGCCAAGTCTAAAATACCAAGTGTGAAGTGGACATAACTGTTAAGGCAAGAGCGGCAGGAGGCCTACTCAAACAATCAACAACAATATTACTCTTCCCCTTTTTGTACTTGATCACCAAGTGAAATTGTTGGAGGTAAGAGGCCCACTTCATATGTCTTGATTCTTCAATTTTACTTTCAGATTGTAAAAAATTAAGAGGCATATGATTAGTGTGTACTACTGTATCTTTTCCCAAAATATAATGTCTCCAGTACTTGATAGCTTGAACTAATGCATACAACTCCTTGTCATATGTAGAATAGTTCAACTTAGCAGCAAAAAAAGTTTTTGAATGATAAGCACCTGGATGACCATTATGTTTGAGCACAGCTCCTAAGGCAACTTTAGATGCATCTGTTTCAATCTCAAAAGGTTGAGAGAGGTCGAGTAAAGTTAACACAGTGTCTGTACAAAGTTTCTTTTTGAGTTTCTCAAAGGCAATCTCTTGGTTTTTCTCCCAATGAAATGGAACTTTAGACTTAGTGAGATAATGCAATGGAGCTGCAAGGGTGGAATATTAAGGAATGAACATGCAATAAAAATTCGCAAGTCCTAGGAAACTCCTTAACTCAGTGAGAGTTGAAGGAGGGGACCACTTAAGTAAAACATCAAATTTTGTGGGATCTACCTGAATTCCACTTTCACTAATCACATAACCAAGGTAAGAAACTAAAGTATTGCCAAAAGAACACTTGGAAGAATTGGCATATAATTGATTCTTCGTAAGAAGATCAAGTGTATGATGGATATGCCTAAGGTGTTCGTCCCAAGTTTTTGAGAATATCAATATATCATCAAGATATATTATTACAATTTTTTCAAGTACATCACGAAATACATCATTCATCAACCTCATGAAGGTTGCAGGAGCATTAGTAAGACCGAAGGGCATGACCAACCATTCAAAGAGGCCCATATTCATCTTAAAAGTTGTCTTCCATGTATCCTCAGCTTGGATACGCACTTGATGATATCCACTTTTGAGATTTATTTTTGAAAAGAACTTAGCTCCTTGGAGTTGATCTAATAAATCATTAATGCGTGGTAGTGGATATCTATTCTTTATAGAAATTTTGTTCAAAGCACGAAAATCAATGCACAATCTCCAAGTGCAATATTTTTTAAGAACCAACAAAACAGGTGAGGCACAAGTAGAAGTACTTTCCTTAATGAAACCCTTAGACAAAAAATCTTCTATTTGCATTTTTATTTCTTCATTTTGCAAAATAGATTGTCTATACATGGGAGCATTAGGTAGTGTAGAACCAAGAATGATTTCAATGCTGTGATTAATTGTGCGAATTAGAGGAAGAGACTTTGGCTCCTGAAATATGTGTGAGTAATTTTGCAATATTTTATCCATTGAAGAGTGTTGCTTTGGAATGGATGTGGATGTAGGAGTGTTTTGAGAGTGAATGAAAATTAGAGCAACATCACCACATTTTTTAATTACTCTTTTTGTTTGCTTGGAATTTAGAATGATGTTAGGAGTGTTGGTGCTTTTAATGAGAAAGACCTGACCATATTTTTGAAGTGTGTAGGTTCTTTTGAAAGCATCATAAATAGCTTTCCTATCATACTGAAAAGGTTGTCCAAGAAAAATCCCACAACAATCCATAGGATTCACATCACAAGTGACTTGATCTATGAAATGTGGGCCAAGTGCAAATTTTAATGTGCAAGTGTGAGTGATTTTTGAGCCCTTTCCACTATCCTTCCAACCCAAAGAATAAGGTTGAGGATGAGGCTCCATAGGTAACTTCAAATGCTCAACAATGGACCTCGCAATTATATTTTTTTGCGAGCCATTATCCACTATACAATCTGTTGCAAAATTATGGAGCAAATGAGCTCGAGTGATGAACAAAGCATCATGAGCTTCCCCTGATGAACTTAAATTTAACAAGGTAACCTCATTAATTTTACCTCGTAATTCCATGTATACTCTACTTTCTCCTACTGAATCAAGAGGACCTTGGGAAGCATCCTGTTCTTGAGTAGTGATAACTAAACTTTTTTTCTTAAGCTTAAAACAATCAGCTTTTTCATGACCTTTCTTCTTACAATAGTTACAAAACTTTTTTTTTTGAAGAAGGTTTGGAAGAAGAAGAAGAAGAAGAAGAAGGAGTAGAAGCGGAAGGGGAAGGGGAAGAAGGAGATGGAGAAGAAGAATTCTTCTTTTGATCAAAGTTCTTCTGTGATAAATAACTATTCCCTTTTGATGAGTTCGCAACCACTTGAGTAGCATCTGCGTGGAATGCCTGCGAATGCGCCTTAAACTTGTCCTCCGCAAGTTGCACCTAGTTGAAAACTGAATCCAATGTGTCCATAGAAACAAACATAATTTCCCTGTACAAATGTTCCAACAAACCACTTTGAATTATCCTTGGAGCCTTTGATGATTTTAGTTTTGACCAAGTGGTTTGAATTACCCTTGGAGCCTTTGATTTGATTTTTGACCTAGCGGCTTGAATTACCCTTGGAGCCTTTGATTTGAATTTTTGAATTTTATGTTTTTATGATTTGTTTTTGTTTTTGACATATTTGAATGTTTTTGATTTTTGACATATTTGAATGTTTTTGTGTTTTATGAAATATTTGACTGTTTTTGTGTTTTATGAAATATTTGGCTGTTTTTGTGTTTTATGAAATATTTGAATGTTTTTGTGTTTTTATGTGTAGAATACCTTTAAGTGAATGATATTAAGAGGTTCAAGCTCTTAAAAACCATCTAATGATATAAGGTGATATGCTCTAGGCCAAAATCTCTGTGAAATCATGTATGGATCTATCCAGTTTACCGTGAACCTATCTCGCAGATGCGATGACAGATTTGAATTCTGCTTGTTTTCTTTGAGCACTAGATCTCCAAACTTGAATTCTCTTAGGTGGACTTTACTATTGTAAGCTCATGCAAGGTGACCTTGGTAAACATAGAGATGCTCTAAAGCATTGACTTGATGTTCATCAAGAAGCATCAATTGATCAAGGTGACCTTGTCGCGCGCAGCTTCATCATCTATGAAGTCTTTTAGTGTTATGCGTAGAGTCAAGATTTCCAACTCTAGAGGCATGATGGCTTCAGTGCCATATACTAGTGAAAATAGTGTTGCACCAGTGGGCATCCGTGTACTAGTCTTGTATGCCCATAGTGCAAGAGGCAATTGCATGTGCCAATCCTTGTGATTTTCTTGCACTGTCTTCCTTAAAATGGAGACTATTGTTTTGTTTGAGGCTTCTGCTTGCCCGTTTTCTTGTGGATAATAAGGAATTGAAAAAATGTGCTAAATATAATATTTGTTCATTAAAGCACACACATTTTTGTTCTTAAAATATGGCTCATTATCCGATATTATCTTAAAAGGGACCCCAAAACGACTTATGATATTATGGAGTTTAAACTCCGCAATCCTTGGTCAAGTTGTTGATGTTAAGGGGATCAATTATACCCATTTAGTGAAGTATTTTGTGGATGTTATGATGAATGTATGTCAACATGAGTACGGGGATGAGATCTTCCCAATCAAGTCTAGTCCCCATTGCGAGAATGGCCATTCTGCCTGGATGGGCTACAAAGCTTGTGATGGTAAGTGCGTTAGATTTGCATGATGCTGGCACTTAATAAATTTCTTGACATACTCGCAGTAGTCCTTTTCCATTATGGGAAAATAGTAACCCATTCTCAATATGCGCTTAATTATGGCCATGCCACTAAAATGACCTCCACATGTTCCATCGTGAGCTTGTGAAACTACCCAAGATGTTTCCTGGGGCTCAAGACAACAGAGCAATACTCCATCATATCCTCGTCTATAGAGGATTTCTCCTAGAAAAATGTATCTTGTTGCTCTCTGTTTAAATGTTCACCTTTCAGTATGTGACAAACCTTGAGGTATTATTCCAAGCTTCAAGAAGTCCCACAGTTGGGAAAGCCAATCCTGATAGGCCATAACTTCTATAGAATAGACAACTTGCTCTTCCTGCATTTTTGAGGTAGTGAACACGGATTGAGGAAAAAATATATGGTATATGGTCGCACCAAACTCTATGGGTCCTTGGGAGATCAACGACCTCCAATGTGTTATTTGCAAGAAACTTTTGGCTGTGAAGGACCAATCCTAATTTGGTTTGATGTTGATCATGTTGACTGATTCTTGATTGTCAAAAGCTTCACGACGTATTGTTGAGTGTGAAAGCACTTTCACATGAACGGTTGTAAAATTAGTAGATAGATTATGAGGGATTAAGGATCCCAAAGAGGCCATAGTGTCTACAAATCTATTCAACGTACAAGGGATTGCCTTGATGTCATACCATTCTAGTCTGGCTAAGTAATTATCAACAAGTTCCTTGTAAGTCTTCAAGAGTGGGCACCTGCATTGGAAGAGTCCTTTGACCTAGTTTACTATGAGCAAGGAGTCACCAAAGATATTCAATATTTTAATGCCCATCGCTACGATTGTTTGGAGTCCCAAGATCAATGCTTCATATTCTGCATTTTTGTTTGTGCATGGGAAGTCTAGTTTGAATGATAAGGGTAATGGAGCACCCTGTAGTGTGATAAAGACAATCCCTGCTCCACCTCCTTGTTCACACTTCGAACCATAGAAGAAAAATGACATGTATTTTTCTTTATTAGGTTCTTCGAGCTCTGGCGGATTTGATAATGCAAAGATCGCATCATCAGACAACTCTATGGTGAGAGGCTTGTTATCCTGAAGAGGCGCCTCTACTAATTGATCTGCTATGACTTGTCCTTTAATGGAATTTTGGCTTATGAAATCTAGATAAAATTATGTAAATATCATGATCCACTTTGCGGTACATGTATTGTGATATGTCTTTCTCATCATGTACTGCAAAGGATTTTTTTTTGATATGACGTAGGTCGTATGGCTCAACATGTAGTGTCGCAACTTTCGAGTTGCAAAGACCACTGCTAAACATAATTTTTTGACATACGCATGTCCTAGCTCATAGCTCACCAAGGTGTGACTAATGTAATATATGGCTTGCTCTTTGTCTTCTTCATTCTTTTGGGCTAACATGGTGCCCAGTGTAAAATCGGTAGTCGATATATAAGTAAAAATGGTATGTCTAGCCTTGGTGGAGCCAATACTGGCGATGTTGCTAGATAAGTCTTGATTGAAAAGGATTGAAAATCAAACTAACTTCATATTATTTTCAAACTCATTATATAGGCACTAATGACCCAAAATACATAACAAAACCCATCAAATCATGGATTTGATCCAATATGCTTAACCATAAGCTACAAAAGTGCAAAGGAGAAATGCACGTAACTTCTAAGTTAAGAGAAAAGGAATAATGCTAACTATAAGGTCCATTTTAGCTATCTTGAAGTACACGCTTCCTCATTTGAGTTCACACTTACTAACTAACACTCTAAATGACAACTAGAAGATAACTAGTGTCCACAAGTGCATGTGAGAAGGAGACTCACTTACAATTATTAATTTGTAAGAAATAAACTATGCAAACCTAGCTAGGAACTACTAGAGGGGTCATATGAGTGATCAAACATCAATCCTTAGCATGCCTCCCCACAATAGAAGCATTGGCCTCCAATGCTTTCATAAGAATAGGAAAGTCATGGGACATCTGATGAAAAGAAATCCAACGAGCTTGATGCGGCAGTTGTCCTCACCGAGCCACAATATATGAGGTGGTAGACCCCTGGCGATTTTATCTAGTCTTTGTGTCATAGATCTTATCGAAATCCAATGGTAACTAAGAATCAGGAACCACATCCATAGGATGACTGATAGCTGGTGCAGTCTCCAATGTAGAGTCAAAGTACAACTTCAAAAAATCTACATTGACGACATCATGAATTCCCAAGTGTGCGGGAAGATCAAGGCAAAAAGCATTCTCGAAACTTGTTGAAGAATAGTATAAGGCCCATAGCAAATATTTTTGATTTTACTATGATTCTTATCAGTAAAACGCCGCTTGTCAAGATGCAACCAAACTTTGTCACCAACCTGAAATGGATGAGGAATTCGATGTCAATCCATGGCCTTTTTCTGTTGTTGTTGTGTCTTTTGCAAAATATCAATCACCTTTGATTGAAGATTGTGCAAGTGCTAAATAAATGAGTGAGCCTTGTCTTTCTCCTTTTGAAGATGTGAAGTGACAGGAGAAGGCAAAGACAAAGGTAACTCATAAGGTGCCAAGGGCTGAAATCCCATACAAACCTCAAAAGGTGAGTGACCTATAGAAGAATGTATGGCCCTATTGTAGGAATGTTCAATATGAGTGAGATAGTCCCACTTTGTTGGTGAAGCGTGATGATAGATTTGTAAACTTTGCACAAGGGTACGGTTTACCACTTCAGTTTGCCCATCGGACTGCAGATGATAGGCGATGGAAAAGTTAAGGGAAACTCCTAAAATTTTCCATAAATAACGCCAAAAGTGACCCACAAAGCATGAATCACGATCTGATATAATATTGGTAGGTAGACCAAAGGAACGCCAAATGTTGTCAAAGAACAATTGGGCTAAGTCACGTGTAGAACTTGTCTTGCGACATGGAATAAACTTAGCCATCTTACTGAATCTGTCAACCACCATGAACACACAATCATGTTGTCACACTGTCATGGGAAAAACACTAACCAAATCCATGGAAATGCTTTCCCAAGGATGGGAAGGAATGGGCAAAGGCATGCCTAAGCCAAACTTCCTGTTAGCTAGTTTTGAGCGATAACAAACTGCACACTGTTTGAGAAATCTCAACACATCCCTCTGCATTTTAGGCCAGTAGAAAAAGCTTTGCAAGTGATGAAGTGTTTTGTGCTTCCCAAAGTGACCACCATAAATTGTAGAATGAGATTCCTTAAGAAGTGACACTCTAGGCTCACAAGGAACACAAACCTTGTCCAATTTGTAAAGAAGTCCTTTGAGGTAGAAATCTTGGAAAGGACACAAATTGGAAGAAGAAGGCTTACTCACTTGCTCAAATATTTTTCCAAAATTAGGATCCTGTGAATACTGATTAGGCCAAGTCTGAAATCCCAAGTGTGAAGTGGGCATAACTATTAAGGCAATAGCAGCAGGAGGCCTACTCAAACAATCAGCAATGGTATTACTCTTCCCCTTTTTGTACTTGATCACCAAGTGAAATTGTTGGAGGTAAGAGGCCCACTTCATATGTCTTGATTCTTCAATTTTACTTTGAGATTTGTAAAAACTTAAGAGGCATATGATCAATGTGTACTACTATATATTTTCCCAAAATATAATGTCTCCAGTACTTGATACCTTGAACTAATGCATACAACTCCTTGTCATATGTAGAATAGTTCAACTTAGCAGCAAAAAAGTTTCCGAATGATAAGCAACCTGGATGACCATTCTGTTTGAGCACAACTCCTAAGGCAACTTTAGAGGCATCCATTTAAATCTCAAAAGGTTGAGAGAGGTCAGATAAAGTTAACACAGGTGTTGTACAAACTTTCTTTTTGAGTTTCTCAAAGGCAATCTCTTGGTTTTTCTCCCAATGAAATGGAACTTTAGACTTAGTGAGATAATGTAATGGAGCTGCAAGGGTGGAATATTGAGGAATGAACTTGCAATAAAAATTCACAAGTCCTAGGAAACTCCTTAACTCAGTGAGAGTTGAAGGAGGGTACCACTTAAGTAAAACATCAACTTTTGTGGGATCTACCTGAATTCCACTTTCACTAATCACATAACCAAGGTAAGAAACTGAAGTATTGCCAAAAGAACACTTGGAAGAATTGGCATATAATTGATTCTTCACAAGAAGATCAAGTGTATGATGGATATGCCTAAGGTGTTCCTCCCAAGTTTTTGAGAATATCAATATATCATCAAGATATATTATTACAAATTTTTCAAGTACATCACGAAATACATCATTCATCAACCTCATGAAGGTTGCAGGAGCATTAGTAAGACCAAAGGGCATGACCAACCATTCAAAGAGGCCCATATTCATCTTAAAATTTGTCTTCCATGTATCCTACGCTTGGATATGCACTTTATGATATCCACTTTTGAGATCTATTTTTGAAAAGAACTTAGCTCCTTGGAGTTGATCTAATAAATCATCAATGTGTGGTAGTGGATATCTATTCTTTATAGAAATTCTGTTCAAAGCTGGAAAATCAATGCATAATATCCAAGTGCCATCTTTTTTAAGAACCAACAAAATAGGTGAGGCACAAGCAGAAGTACTTTCCTTAATGAAACCCTTAGACAACAAATCTTCTATTTGCATTTTTATTTCTTCATTTTGCAAAATAGATTGTCTATACATGGGAGCATTAGGTAGTGTAGAACCAGGAATGATTTCAATGCTATGATTAATTATGTGAATTGGAGGAAGAGACTTTGGCTCCTGAAATATGTGTGAGTAATTTTGCAATATTTTATCCATTGAAGAGTGTTTCTTTGGAATGGATGTGGATGTAGGAGTGTTTTGAGAGCAAATGAAAATTAGAGCAACATCACCACCTTTTTTAATTACTCTTTTTGTTTGCTTGGAATTTAGAATGATGTTAGGAGTGTTGGTGCTTTTAATGAGAAATAACTGACCATATTTTTGAAGTGTGTAGGTTCTTTTGAAAGCATCATAAAAAAATCTCCTATCATACTGAAAAGGTTGTCCAAGAAAACTCCCATAACAATCCATAGGATTCACATCACAAGTGACTTGATCTATGAAATGTGGGCCAAGTGCAAATTTTAATGTGCAAGTGTGAGTGATTTCTGAGCCCCTTCCACTATCCTTCCAACCCAAAGAATAAGGTTGATGATGAGGCTCCATAGGTAACTTCAAATGCTTGAAAATGGACCTCACAATTAGATTTTTTTGCGAGCCATTATCAACTATACAATCTGTTGTAAAATTATGGAGCAAATGAGCTCGAGTGATGAACAAAGCATCACGAGCGCCCATTGATGAACTTACATTTACCAAGGTAACCTCATTGAGTTTACCTCATAATTTCGTGTATACTCTACTTTCTCCTACTGACTCAAGAGGACCTTGAGAAGCATCCTGTTCTTGAGTAGTGATAACTAAACTTTTCTTCTTAAGCTTAAAACAATTAGCTTTTTCATGACCTTTCTTCTTACAATAGTTACAAAAAAAATTTGAAGAAGAAGAAGAAGGTTTGGAAGAAGAAGAAGAAGAAGGAGTAGAAGCAAAATGGGAAGGAGAAGGAGATGGAGAAGAAGAATTCTTCTTTTGAGCAAAGTTCTTCTTTGGTGAGAAAGAACTATTCCATTCTGATGAGTTCGTAACCACTTGAGTAGCAGGTGCGCGGAATGCCTGCGAATGCGCCTTAAACTTGTCCTTCGCAAGTTGCGCCTGGTTGAAAACTGAATCCAATGTGTCCATAGAAACAAACATAATTTCCCTATACAAATTTTCCAACAAACCACTTTGAAATTTGAGAATCAAAGCTTTAATATCTTCCTCCACATTCAAAAGTATCTTGTACCTATTGAATTGAAAGATATATTCCTGCACAGTCATATTAGTACCTTGCAAAAATTGAAACCACTTAATGACCAATTCCTTAGAATAATTGGAAGGATAAAAATTGGTCTTAAGACAATCTACAAGCTCATCCCATGAGGTGAGTTCATCATGACCTCTTTTTCTTTCAACAAGTACTTTAGCTAAACCAAAAAGTTTGAGTTTAGCATATGGAACCATATCCTCATCTGAAAGTTGAGTGTAAGAAAACCAAGAACTCATGTTAAGAATCCAACTATTCAAGACTTCAGGGTTCTGGGATCCATCATAAAGCGACACTTCACAATGAACTCTCAGGCGAGAATCATTAGCAGAAGTTGAAGCATTATGGACAGAAATGTCATTTACCTTCATTGCAAGGTTACCAAGAACTTCTACCATGGTAGTATCATTAGCTTTATCTTCTAAAGCATTTACAACATGTGCAAGTTCTGCCACTTGGGCAGCCAAGTCAGAAGCCATGTTAGGCCGAGTATAAGCCAAGAGTAAAATGGAAAAGCACTGAAAAATCAAGGAAAAATTGAAGGTTCCTTGTTACAATGTTGTGCCTTAAAAAATACTCCTAAGGCTAGAAATTTAAAAATTTAAACTAACCTAAGGTTTACACTATATTTTATTAATTTAAAAATAACTTAAGTAAAAATTAAATATAATTAATCAAAGATTAATTAATTTAATTAAGTTATTAAAAATTAAATTAATAAAAATAAAAATTACATGCAACCTTAGAATAGTAAAATTAAAAAAAAAAATTACAATTTTACCCTCGGTAATACCGAAACTGCACTCCACCTGCTTGCGTGAATTGCCAAACTTCTGTGACACATTTCTTGAGGCACCAATGTCAAGACCAGGTGTAGTTTGATATTCAGGCAGGTTGTGAACCAAGAACCTCTTGTCCCTAATTGGGAACAATGCACGCCTCTGAGGGGCTGTGCAGGCTGTGCCCTAGCGTAGTCAGGTGTCTGGCCTGACACGGCAGGGACATGCCACGATGTCGTGCGACCTATGAGCGTGCGCACCGCTATCAGCTACCAACGTTGGTCACAGGCCCTAACGTTGTCAGACCTGATAGCAGTCAGGTTGACAGTTGACAAGTCGCATGCGGCCGCGCTGGCACTATCAGGTGATAGAGATGGTTGTAGGCCCAAAATATCATACCTGACAGCCGTCGGGTCGACTGCAGATAAGATGCAGGCGGCCAATCTGGCACTTTCAGGTGACAGCGATGGCCGCAGGCCCAAACTGTCATACCTGACAGCCATCAGGCCTACCGTGGACAAGACACAGGCAGCCACTCTGGCGTTGTCAGGCGATAGCAATGGCCACAGGCCCAAACTATCATACCTGACAACCGTCAGGTCGATCGTGAACAGGTCATAGGCGATCGCACGGACGTTGTCAGGTGACAATGATGGCCACAGGAAGCACCACCATGTGTGATCTAATGTGCACGAAGGTGGTCTCCACATGCTACCGAAGATGCATCGGTGCTGCCAAAATCCGAACTCTGGCTCAAGCCCCTTCGGCTTAAAAAAAAAAATTACAATAAAATTAATATATCAAAATAATATATTAATTTAAAATTAAGTTTGCCAACAAAATGAAATTTTAAATTAACCAGAAGGTTAATTTAACTACATGACAAACTTAAATTTTTACATCTAGCAATAATTTTTGAAGGTAAATTACCTTCAAATTTTATAACAAATTGCTAATTGCTATAATATCACCAAGACCCCTTCAATAGCTCTCCTTTCAAGATCCAGTCGACACACGACCAGCGTTTGAAAGGCAACCGATCTAAGTCGACACACGACCTAGTTTGATGATGCTCGATCTTCAAGACTCCAAAATGGTAGGAACATTAGGAACAAAAGGCTCCCTAATTCACATTTCATCGTAGGAGAAATCCAAACCTGCCAAGGGATTTTTGTAAGAAAGAAATCGGGGTAAACTTCTCCTATACTTCTTGAGCATACGGAGAAATTTGGAACGAGGATTTTGACGCCTAAGGAAATTCCTTCTGCGAATGGTTTTCAAGCTCCCATTGAGCTTGAACCGAGTCTTCAATGAGAAAAATTTTCTCATAAGAAAACTATCTCCTTTCCTCTCACCTCACAAGCCCTAGTGCAAACTTGAACTAGGCTCTGATACCAATGAAAAGGATTGAAAATCCAACTAACTTCATATTATTTACAAAATCATTATATAGGCACTACTGGCCCAAAATACATAACCAAACCCATAAAATCATGGATTTGATCCAATATGCTTAACCATAAGCTACAAAAGTGCAAAGGAGAAATGCACGTAACTTCTAAGTTAAGAGAAAAGGAATAATGCTAACTACAAGATCCATTTTAGCTATCTTGAAGTACACACTTCCTAATTTGAGTTCACACTTACTAACTAACACTCTAAATGACAACTAGAAGATAACTAGTGCCCATAGGTGCATGTGAGAAGGAGACTCACTTAAAATTATTAATTTGTAAGAAATAAACTATGCAAACCTAGCTAGAAACTACTAGAGGGGTCATATGAGTGATCAAACATCAATCCTCATCATTGATCCCTACAAAGGCTTGATGGCATTCTTCGTCCCAATGAAAGGGGACTTCCTGCATAGCAAATTATTCATAGGTTTGCATTTTTTTGATAATTGCACGATGAATCTTTTGATGGATGCTATCTTGCCTTGTAGGATCCTCAACTCCCTAATGTTGGTAGGGGCAACCATTTCTGGTATAGCCTTTACCTTTGCAGGATCAACTTCGATGCCTCTCTTGGATACAATGAATCCTAAAAGATTTCTAGAAGTTACACTGAATAAACACATCTTAGGATTCAATCGAACATTGAGTTCTATGAGGTGATCGAAGACTTGTCTGAGGACTTCGGCATGCTCTTGCCGTAATAGGGACTTGGCTAGTAAGTCATGTAATATTCCAAGATCTTATGCATATAGTTATGGAATATGTATGGCATGGCCCACTGATATGTGGCACCAACATTTTTGAGACCGAATGACATCACTTTGTAACAAAATATTCCCCATGGGGCAATGAAAGCAGTTTTATGTTGATCTTCGGGCTTAATCCAAATTTGGTTGTTGTAATGTCCCCTTCTAATCAGCTAGTGGGAGCACATAAATACTAGCCTATACACAGGTTATCGTAGGCTATGTCATATGGATGAGAGATTTTGGAGATATTTGAGACAAATTTTGAATTCTTAGAGCTCAGTTTTGGTGGTCGTTCAGGGTCAAACGCAGCTAGGATGCTGGAATTGCTATTTTTAGCAGTGTTGAGTTTTAGGGTTTCTTGTTGAGCGGACAGGGGGATGTTGTTCTACAAAGAAATGGGTATCCAAAACAGGTTTCAGTTGGTCATTCAGAGTTTCATAAGGCAGATTTTTTATAGCACAAAGCTTGGATTTATTAAGTGAATTACTAAATTCATTTTATAAAGTTAAAACTTTATATTATAATTAAAGGGGAAGAAATATGTTTATCCCACATTGAGCACGAAAAAGAGAGTTTGCCAAGGAGGATCCTATTTATTCAGTGACTTGGTCTCATTTTAGATATTTTGGATTTTAGTTATTTCCTCTAGAGTTTGAGGCCAGTGGCTAAGACTTCTTCTCTAAAGGGACGGAAACCCCAACGGTGTGGCTGAGGACGAAACCCCTCAAATTTTTGGAGCTGGACGAAACCCCAGTTCTCTGTTGGTGAATTCACACAGGATTCATGCTTTGGTGCTTCAACGATTTCAGAGGTACTTTGGTATTTGCTAATTTAGTATATTTCAAGGGTTTGCAAACATATTGTGGAAATATTATATTTTTAAAATATTGTAATCTGAACCCTATTTTGAAAGAAATTTGAAAAATAAAATTGTTAGTTATTTCCTGTTTCTTGGAGTTGTATTTTCTGATTTTAAGAAATAGTATAGTGTCCCAAATATTAAAATATCATAACAGGGGAGGACATTACAGTGGTATCAGAGTTGGTTTTTCCTGCCAGCTTGTTAAGAGGTTTCAATGCGAATTTTGTGAAGTCTCTATCGAAGACAAAATTCTCAGGTTTGATTTGGTGGAAATAATTCTTTGTTTGAAATTATATTGCTTGAAAATTTGTGGAGTATAGAAGATTAGCAAAAGTTAGGGTTTGGTTGCCATTTTCAAATCTAGGGTTTCCAGTTTCTAGGTATTGGTGATTTGAATACCTATTTGGTTGATTTGGGCTTCAAGAGTTCTGGGTATTGTTAATTCAGAGCTCAGACTATTCTGCCAGCCTGTGGAAGCCTAATTAAATTTTAGATTCATGGAGTCTTATAATGATTGTTCTAGGAGACAATGTGATTGGGATAGGACTCAGAGTGAGATACAAAAATCCATCAGTCAATTAACTACAATGATGCAAATTTCTCTACCTTCAGTTTTTCCTCAGGATAAGGTTGATTTTTCATCCATAAAGTTTTCGAAGAAAGTTGGAGTTGAACAAAATACTTTACAAGATCCTAAAATTGCAGCTAATATTATGGCTAATAAAGTTGAGCTCGCTGTCCCAAAAAATTTGGAAAAGTAGTTGAAAGTAGCTATGGCACCTAAGTCAGCACCTATGGTTCCCTCTAAGGCTACGTTTGAGCATCACACATCCAATAACCGAAAACAAATTCAATCTACAGAACATTTCAGTAAAAGAATGGATGTAATTTGTAAGCTCTACGCTTTGGGGAAACAACTTGAGTCCCAAAAATTATCAAAAGATGTTCTTCTTGATAGTCTAAATGAAATGGATACATGTCTAGTTGAACTAGATCAATCTGATCATGAGGTTTTGAATTGGGCAGTGAAAGTACCTATAGTTGCATTAGGCCAGCATTGGATTATGAGACATGCAGACAGGGATGTGAGACTTGCAGTCACCTCTTGTCTCAGTGAGATCATAAGGATTACGACTACGAAAGAACCCTATAATGATGACATCATGAAAGAGGGATTACAGCTGATGGTTGACAGTTTTCATGGTTTGAATAACATCAGGGACAGATCCTATGGTAAGAAGGTTAGAATTTTGGAAGTGATGGCAAAAATTAGAATATATGTCTTTTTGCTTGATTTAGATTGTGTTGATCTTAGTCTCCAAATGTTTCGACATTTTATGGCTTCTATCAGTGAAGATCATGAAGAAATAATATCCTCTTACATGCAAACCAGCATGGTATGCATCATTGAGGAAAGTGATGACTTTACCCAGCCCATCTTGCCCAAGTTGATGGCTGTGTTGAGGGAAGGATAGATTACCTCTTCAGCTGCACATAAATTATTTGACAATTTTTCCAAGCAGTGTGAGAAGAAGTTGAAACCTCTCTTGGTACAGGAGGAACAGGAGAAGGAAAAGAGACCGAGTGACTTACAGATGCCAGGAATACCTCTCAAAAGCAAGAATCATTTGAGAAGAGAACAACTTTGCTTCACTTGCCAAGAAGAGTGGTCACTTGGACATATATGTGGGCCCATAACCCACAAGTCCTAGGACAACTATAGTACCGAGGGTAATGACAGAACAATAGTTGTGGAATTACTTCTAGAGCAATCCAGTGAGGTCTGTGAGACCTTGGACATAAGGTATGATGAGCCTTGCATTTTTCTTGGCAATAGTTCATTATTGCATGATGTTTTTTTTCATGGTGAAGACTCCAAATTTGATGAGGAGATCGATGTCAATGAATATGTCTCCTGGCTAAAGTTAGAAATAAAATATACCAGCAAGTGGTAGGATGGTGGCTTTCCTGATGAGTTGTAGAGTTATGCTGATGAAGTAAATGAGAAGATTGATAGAGACAAATTTATTTTTGATCAGGGTGCTGACCTGAACATCCAGACTGCTAAAATTCAAAATATAAACATGCCACCTCTTCAAGAAACTTGTGTGGAAGTACAGGAGGGAAAATTTGATGAAGATGAAGTTAATTCATCTTGTGGATCTCATTTTGGTGAGGGGCATAATGAATTTTGTGATAGTGGTGAGATCATAGAGCAAGCTGATTTTGACATTGTTAAATCAGCAAGCTTGGTGAGGATGTGCATGCGAGTTGATAATTCTTGGGTTGAGCATGAGTCAGCTCCTAACTTCGAGTGCACGAAGTTGGAGAGTGTAGTGTCAAAAGGAATGCTGATTTTGATCATTATGCCAAATATGGTAAATCAAAAAATTTATTGTGTGCTGCTGATCACAATCCAGAACTTGATACAATGCAAAGTTGGAAGGATAAGTTGCAGGTTACAAAAGAGAAGATTGTCCAAACATTAACTCATTTGGATGGCACACACAAATTTGTTGAATATCTTTTGTGGATAGCTCAGCTCAAAGATAGGCAGATAGGATTGATTGATGGCTCCTCTGTTGAAAGCGTGTAAACTATTAAGGTAGAAACTATCAAGCATGCTTTGGAGAAAATAAAATCTGATTACTTGCAATTGTTATTTGATATGGATTTGGCTATCCAAACTGCAGAAAAGATGTACCAAGAAATCATAAAAAGGAGAAGATAATTAACAAACTTAAGCTTGAGTTAAGTTTTTTTCACAAAGAAGAAAATTGGTCAATTGTTACAACCACTTAGAAGGAACAAACCGAGTATGATGCTGATGCAGGTTCATTTCCTTGTGTTATGATTGGCGAAACATCTCCTGACTTCTGTGTGCAGAATTTTGAGAGTTGTAGCATAGGTGATTGTATAGACCCTTCCATGGAACCAGGTTGGTGAAGTTCAGATGGATTGTATAGTGAGGTATGCTCATAGTTTTTCTTTCAGTCCACATGTTTATGATTTGACCATGTCATATATGAATGGGAAGAAGGGTTGGTATAAGGAGTTATATGTATCACCTTGGCATGAGGTGCTCTTCCCTATAGTTGTAGAATCAGTTTATTGTTGGGTTCCTTGTTTGTCAGTCCAGAATGGGTTCTCCTTTGAGCTGCAAAATAATTCAGTTGTAGTCAGAGTGGCACAACAAAAATTATTAAATTTTGGGAATGACAAAATCCCTATTTGGCTATGGGATCCAGGAATTTCTCTGAGGGATAGATTGTTTTATAGAGTGGCAAAGCTTGACAGAGTTACTAGGACTGGTTGTATCGGTTTGGTGACAGAGCTTGATAGTGTTTTCAATTTTTGGGATGACAATTCAAGGCATTATCTTCATCATGAGATATTCTTTAGATTTATTTGGGATCCTGGCATACAAATCATATTGCTTGAGGACAAGCAATATTTGGGAAGGGCGAACTATAATGTCCCCTTCTAATCAGCTAGTGGGAGCACATAGAGAATAGCCTATACACGGGTTCTCGTAGGCTATGTCACATGGATGAGAGCCTTTGGAGATATTTGAGACAAATTTTGAATTCTTAGAGCTTAGTTTTGGTGGTTGTTCGGGATCAAACGCAGCTAGGATTAACCATCCAATGAACTACTCTCATTTTGAACTACTCTCTGAACTACTCTCTGAATGTAGGAGGAGGGGGATTAACCATCCAATGAATGGCAGCTAGGTCAATAGGTCTCCCTAAAAATTAGAGTTGAGGGTCTATGGCACGAAGTGTTGCCTCTCTCTCTACTAGCTCGTTGACTTGTCACAAGTTGTGAGGTCCAAGATAAGCCATCTTGGTCTCATCCTCAAAGTCATCATCACTTATCTAGAAACTGTTAGCACTTGTATGCGGCCCTAAGACAAAGGGCTCATGTCTTAGCCCTAAGTAGGTCATCTTTGTTTCATATTCATATTATTCGTCACTTATGAAGAATCCATTTGCATTTGTCTCTCATCCCAAAGTCAGGGGTTGATGGCTTAAGCCTAAGTAAGCTCTTTCTATTGAGTCTTCTGATTCATAGTCACTTTCGTCTGATGTATATTAAATTTCATTGTGGATGGACCAAGTGAACCTTTGTAAATATCGAAGCCCTTGATAGGCTAAGCCAAGTTGCGCCTCATCATCACTTGCTTCATATCCATTCTCCTCATCCCATGAGATATTTCCCTATTGGGGTGGAATCAATTGAGGTGTTTGGATGATAAATTTTTGGAGGTGGTATGTTTACTGTGGCTACTTGTCTGTTTCTCAAATTTGCTATTCTCAAGGTGTGATAAGGAATGAAATCAATGTATTCTCCAAACCCTATGCTTAATCTTTCCAATGCCACTACAAGCGAGTCATCTCGATCTCTTCTATAATAGCCTAAGCCAAATATGTCAGAAGGTAGCTGATATAGTGGCTCATAAGGCCTCCTGCGCCCCTGCTCATATACGCCAAGGCCATAGTCATTCCAATGGCAATGCTAAAAGTAGCTTAGAGAAAACTCATGATTAGAGAGGTAATGAACATTGACTATGAATAATTCATCACCATCTCCTTCTATATCTGAAGACTTATGAGCGTAGTCTAGGTCGGCATAGACAAAATTGGTTTGGTTGGGAGGGATTCCTAGTGGAACCACTATTCCTACTGGCAACCTCAAGTATTTAGGCCTCCCTATGTCCTGTGCAATCTCAATAGGTGTAAAGGTGATGTTCTACATAAGGTATTCCCCTATGCCTATACTTTCCAAGTGTATTGATGCATACGATGTGGATGATCCCACGGATGATACTGGAAAAGCAGGGTGATAATCACTATCTTCATCTTGATCTTAAGGATCTTCCTTTTCCATAAGGCTTGGAATTTTAGCAATGGCTACAGTTGGCATTTCTTTGGACCTTTCTTCCTTAACTAAGGGGACATTTAGCTTCTTATTATCTTTTGGTTTTGACATTGATGGTACTTTAGAAGCATTGATTATCTTGAGTGCACTAGGAGGTGTTGATGTCAACTTGTGTGGTTGGGGATTAAGGTGCCACGTATAGGTGAGTAGAAGGGATCATGAATTCTCCTATAATATCCACTTGATTAATGTATTTAAAATGCTCTTCATTAGCCATAACCTCATAGACTTTGCTTTCATGCACATACTTGACACACTGGTGCAATATCGAAGGCACACACTTCATGGACCTTATCCAAGGGAACCCTAAGAGGATGTTGTACTGCATAGCACCTTGCAATACATGACACATCACGGGGATGGTCTTGTGCCCCACCTTGATGGGTAGGACTATCATTCCCACAGTATTGCATAAAGCATCATTAAAATCTCTCAATGTGTAAGTTCCTGGAATGATATTGGTCTTGGGTATCTTCATGTGATCTATTGTAGTTGTTGTGATAGTGTTTATTGATGAACCTGTATCGACCAAAACCCTCTTGAAAGGTAAGTCATTGATGGCCACTACAACGTTTAGCGGAGGGTCTGGTAAGGCAGCAAAAATTATCTTAATCTCATGATCATAGAATCGGATTACAGGTTCCTAGAATTCTTGCACTTGTCCCACAAAGTGAGTGAATGCATTCACATCTTGCGGTTGAAGCTCAATTATTATTAAAATCTCCATTAGAGTCTACCTATGCTTTGGGGACTATTGTATGAGCTCATAGATGGATAACTTAGCTGGAGTTGTCTATAGGTTTTGCTCCAATCTACTCTAAATAGTTACCATAGGTATTATTGGTTGACCTGGAAGGTTGTCTTGCCTTTGCCTAGGAGCGGTTGGGATGTTCATGGGAGCTTCAGGTGGTTGTGGTTGACCATACCGCCTAGTCCTTGTTGCTATGTTAATGATATCAACCATCCCAATGCATCCGTGGGTAGGTATGTCAGCTCGAACATGATTTACTTGGGCCCCTTGATCTCGAGGGGCTTCATGATTGGGCAATGGGTTTCTATATATGCCCATGTCTCTATTATCAAGAGCTAGTGGGTTGTCAACTTTGAGCTCTCTTACCTCAATCATGTTTTGCACTTGATGCTTAAACCCGATGTAAGCTTCAATGTCATGCCCCGATATCTTGTGATAAGGACAAAATTGATCTTCCCTATATCCTTTTGGCTTAGGATGGTTGGGATCTACAAGAGGTATATCAAGAAATATGATCCTCCTGGCCTTGCTCAACTGATTAAATATTGATTACATTGATTCTATCAGAGGCATGAAATAACGAGGTGACTTGCATTCTCGATTTATTCCTTGATTGTTTTTTTGTCATAGTTGGCTGGTGGGGGATGTGCTTGATAATTCTGTGGTTGTTGTGCACCCCCATACTTGGGTGTAGCCAATATGACTTGATTGACTGGAGCAAGGTTGCCCTGTTTCTGCTTGTACTTGTCATTCTTTGCATTCTTGTTCCACTCATTTTTGTTTTGGAGTTTAATGGTTCCCTTAGATACTTTTATCTCTTTGATGAGCTTGGCTTGTGCCAAAGATTCTTCAAACGAAGGATACTATTGGAGTTGTAGCAAGAGGGAGATATGTTTAGAACAAATTTTGGTAAACATACGAATGATATCTTCTATGGTAACGGAGTATGATAATTTTGCCATGATTTTTCTCCACCTATTCCCATAATCCATTACTAGCTCATCATCATACTATTTCAGGTTTGCCAGGTCTGAAAGGTTCACCTTCTTCTTAGCACCAAAGGAGAAAAACTTCAAGAATGCATTTACTATTTGTTCAAAGTTGGTTATGCTATGATTATGTAGTTGGTTGAACCATTGAGTGGCAGCACCTGAAAATGCCATTATGAATGTTCTTAGCATGAGAGCATCATTGTCTTCAATATGAAAACAAGCATTGATAAAATTGGTGACATGCTCTTGTGCATCCTCTTCACCTTTAAACTTATCTAACCTAGGAATATCAAAGTGCTTAGGATATGGAGGGCTAGGGATTGATGGGTACAATGGTTGATTGTGTATCTTGCTCAATGTTGGTGAGTTCCCAACTACCTCTTGTTTCTCAAAGGTTTTCATATTTTTAGAAAGCTCTTGAAATGCCTTTGATGCATGGATTTCCTCTTCGTGCAAGCCTATTTGCATTGGAAATGGAGGTAACTCTCTATTCATTTGACTTGTTTCATTTTCCTCCCTCCTATGAGGGGAATCAGGATTGTGATCTTGATTTTTTATGTTTGCCCTCCCCCCATTAGTTGGATTTTGTTCATGATTTTGTGGGGGGTTTCATTGTGGGATATCTTATCTAGTGTGTCTTTCCTTAGGTGAGTCAACGTATCTTGTTATTTGATGGTCACCACCATTTATCTATAAATTGTTAAGAGCTAGCTGCTCAGATTGCTCTCTTAAATGTTGCTCATGTTGGCACAAGAGTCTTTCTCTTTGTTTCTCTTGTTCGAGAGCTTCCACTAACTCTTTCTCTTTGTGTAATGCATTTTCTAACAGCCTCATTAGATCAGTTTATGTTTTTGTAGAAGACTCATGTTTATCTGACTCTATTCTTGTAGTCTTGACTCCTAGATTCCTTGAGGGAATTTATGTTGTATTTGTACTCTTGCTAGTTAATGTGACTTGTTTAGTGTACTTTTGAATATCCCTATGATCAGACTCCACACGTCTTCTATGGGGTCACTCTAAGGTACCCCCAGACTGGGAGGTATGTTTAGAAGTCACAGTTTGTGAGCTTCCAGATGTAGAGTTCTCAGTAGCTATAATTATTTTGTTTGGTTGAGTAGGAAATCGATCCAACCTGTCTAGTTGTCTCGTTCTCCATGGATGGTCCTGTGGGGTGCCATTTAATCCTATGAGGTCATAGTCTATGGGAATATTTCCCTTTGTGTGAAGGTTTTCTTCTATATGATTCCCATGACTAGATGTAGCTCTATGTTCTTGCCCTTCAGTTGGTAGACATGTTTCATATATTTCTTATGAGTCTTGAGGTGTTGTAATTTGTGTTTGCCTTCTTGATGAAGAGGGCTTAGTGGTGACATGTTTTATCCATGTGGATGGAGATGTGGCAGTCTTGTCATCCCTATGTGAAGAATGATTCTTAGAACCTTATTTATGTCCATGTGAGGAGGAAGCCCTTGAAGTTTCCTTATGTCTTTGAGATGTTTCTATGTGTTTAGAGGAGGCCCTTGAGGTCTCCTCATGTCTCCTTGATGAGGATGGCTATGAAGCCTCTTTTTGTTTATGTGACTTTGTTCCATGATGTTGTTCCTTAATTGGGCTTTCTTGAGGAGATCCCCCAAGAGTTGAGTTATCACCCCTTAGGCTTGTGGAGCTACGTCTCACGGTCTTATGAGTAGGTCATTCAACATTACTATGAATCTACCTATGGGTATGAATGGATTCTGTCTCTCCCTCGACATCAGACCGAGGATGTTTACTTATTGTTTTGACCATATTGTTTTATGACTTGATATTTTGAGTTTGCTATTTAGGAATAACCACACAATTCCAAACAAATGTTTATCTTGATTACCAATTTAAGTGTGCCCTAAATTGTTTGTTGTGTTTTTATGTGTTGTTCTATTTATTTATTTGCTCGTGTTCTTGTATTAAGAATGAGAAGACTCATCCATAGTGACAATCAAGTACACTCATGCCAAACATGATTTTCTCAAAAGAAGCTAGGGTACACCGCTGAAGACCCAATGGGGGGTTCGCCTAGCTCCTCCACTCTAAACCAATGATTGTTCCAATAGTGGGAGATAGTTTGAACACAAGTAACTTAGTGTCACTATAAGTAAGTTTCTCAATTCGTTTCTAGGAAGATCTAGGGGGCAAACCAATAGAAGGAGATGAATTCCAACATCACTGGACCGAATTTAATGGTGGTGATGAAATCAAACTCTCCAATTTTTAAATGAGACATGTGTGTGTGGTGTTCATTTTAAGCTTACGTAACATAAAGTGCATCATATAGCAGCAATGAGTCTTTCCTATATGCCTAAGTGCAAAAATACATTTCGATATTTAGAAAGATGCATGAACTACTATGATTTGTATGAGCACACTTTATCTCGTGCAACTATGGCCTCTAGTAGGGCATCAAATCAAGCAAACAACATACAATGTCTAACACATTGGAATTTAGGGCAAAATTTTTAGGCATAAGCCATTGTTCCTAGCAACACTTAGTGGAAAATTTAAAAGAAGATCTAAGATATGCGAAATGCTTAATTCTTTCTTCTTTATTCTTTCAATTTCCAAACATAAATGTGCTTTAAGTTCTCTACTTTGAACACATAGAAGTAGACAGAAAGCTATAAAATATCAGAAAAGATATACCAACATTTGATCCATATCATAGAGTCGATGTTTTGACCTCTGTTGCACTCCAGTCCTGGTCGTTGTTGACTAGAGCGACTGGTTCTTTTCCACTGTAGCTCATAGCGGCTAGTTTCTAGCCGCTGTAAATTAGAGTAGCTAGTTTTTGGCTGCTATAGCTCAGAGTAGCTAGACCTACACACAAAATTAAGTTAGTTTTTTTATATAAAATAAAAAATTAGTGGTAGTCCCATCGTGATCACCATATATAGCGACCCTGAGGTGCACGCACCACTCTTAACTCTACTTGCGATGTTATTACTATACCAAAAATGAAGCTAAAAGGTTACAATAAAACATATAACATGGAAATGACAAAGAATAGATCTTTCATTAATATTGAACCCCGATTACATGTCGGTCCCTCTCAGGGATACCCATCTTGATACAATGATTTACAAGTGGATGAAGAGATGTCACCTTTTGCAAAAGGGTGGCACACTCTAAAATGCTTCTTGATTCCACACACAAAAATGTTTGAGGGCTTACAGATACCTCCTTCTCCAGGTATGTCTCTCGGATGGATCCTATTGCTCTCATATGTTGTGGATTATGTCTCGTGAACTTGTGGCCTGTATGCAATTCAAACAACAATACACATTTAGCTATCCGAGATTGCCTCCCCGGATAAGGTTGTTAGTAATCAAAGAATGTAACAAAACTATGATAAAACAATGCCATGAAATCATGTAAATCTAAGCTAATGATATAAGAAAATAAGATAAAATATGCTATGTCTATCTAAGCTAAGCCTGCGGGCCACTGTCCAAGATAGCGGTCGCTAAAGAAAACCTTGCTCTCCTTGCCCCAAAGCTATGGGTCAAAGACTATGATCTGATGTTGAAGAAAGTAGGTGTTGTGCCCTTTTATTTGTCAAAGCTTCGTCACACACATGATTCCAAAGAGAACTCTCTCTGAAATGATCTCTTGTATGTGATTTGGGTCTCTATATGTCATATATCAATCATGGTGTCTCCCTTGGTGCTCTTAGGCTTGCACCTTTTATAGTGTGAAACCCTAGGTCTATGTCCAAGCCCTAGAAATGAATTTCTCATGTGTAGTGCAAGTTAGCATGAGAAGCCCTTGTCTATTGTCTATATTTGAAGGCCAGTTAACTGAAATCTAACTGCCCACTTGAGTCTTCTATGTGAACTATTCATTAGCATGAGAAGCTTTTGTCCTTTGTTTATGCTTGAATTTTAGTTAACTTAAGTCTAAATGCAAACTCAAGTCTCCTATGTGAATTGGTCATGAAAAGGAATGTAAAGTCACTCCCGCTCGCCTTTATTGCATGCAGACTACCACTTCCGCCCAAGAATGGACCTATTTGTTGGCAAACCGCTTATTATGGCTTAGCCACTATTGTATGTAGTGGCTATGATCTGGTCGCTATCATCTACAGTGGCTAGGTTTTGGCCGCTTTAGGATTGAGCGGCTAGAATCTGGTCGCTCTTGGCTTGAGCAACCAAGCTTGGATGGCTTTAAAAAGCCCCAAATGAGTGGTGAGAACCACTGTTGATGCTTAGAAAGTCTAATATTATGTCTTATGATATTATGAGTGTGTATATGTAAGTAGCTCCCCTAAGCATGACATAATTTAGGTGTCTACACCAAGGAGCCACCAAGAGGCATGGTTGAGTGAGTATGCAGGGTTTCCATTATGAACAACTCGTCATAAGCGAGTATGAGGGTTCATGTTAATAAAATCCTTGGAGTGTCATCCCTGAATACATGTGGGACAAAATATTTCTTCAATTGGCATATTTCTCATGGAATTACTATTAGTAATGGTTTACACAAAGGCAACGTACAAAAAGGGCAGTGTTTCTAGTGATAAACTTCATCAACAATTAGGTAATCAATTCCATGATCTATGTTTTGGCTATACCTACAATATCTTTAATTAATTATCTGAATGGATAAGGATGCAATGCTTCTATGATCATTCACTCTATAGCAAAGGGGAATCTAGAGCTTATATATTTGATTTTCTTAAATACCATTAGCCTACAAATAGAGTTTACATCAACTGGTTTTATGTGGTGGCCATGGCACCCAAATTTTAGAAGAATGCACATATGGTTTTGTAATGATAACAACCAATAGTTTTCCTATAGGACTCAACTATTCGAATCCTAGAGGTAGAATATTAGTTTTGATTCATTAATTGGCCATCATACGACACACATAGTGTCTGCAGAAAGGGACCAATTTTAGCATGAAATGGATCTATTTGAATAGCTCAAATAAAAGCTTGGTTATTGAATGCCGAAAGGGATTTAATTCCCTATGAGGTGGTAATAAATGACAGAATGACTTTCCAATGATATCCTTCTATAGGTATCATACAATTTTATGACATGCACCCTCACATTGAACAGGAACAAATGTGTTTGTGGGAGTATTGAAGTTGAACTTTTGCGAAATCCCTGTGTTGTCATATTTATTTGGGTTTTTTTTATAGGGAGAATTATATTACTAGCAAAGGCAACAAGCATATACATATAATTATTGGAATCAATTCCATACATTTATTACTCCTTACAAGCAACGATCATACAAAAATATAAAGGAATGATCATATTGGATAATTTTGACATCACCACAAGTACCAAAAAAGAAAACAATATTCAGAGACATGGAATTGTTAATGATTTATAGTAAGCTCAAATTGTGTGTGAGTGCATGGTCTTTATTGGGTATTCCTTTGATGAAATCCATTATTCACTTTCCAAAAATAAGGTCGCTAGATTTTGCAGATCATGAGAGAATGAAAAAAATCGAATAGTTGAAGAGCGGACGTGGAGAGCACTATGTGTTTTCTCATGTAGATGAAATGGGATAAGTCTTGTAATATGGGCTGATCGGTTTGATGTCCAGATTCCATACTTGTTCATCTAAATAGTGTCCAAGAGTTAGAGGACAATTTATGCATAAGGATCGTAACACAATATAAAACCAACATGTACCAGTGGCTATTAATTTGAAAAGTGCAATTGTTGGGTGAGGAGGAGTTATGGTCTATGCCTCGATTGGGGTGTGGGTTATCTTAATAGCTCAATTACCAAAACAAAATGGATAATTACTTTTGCATAGAGGAGGCCCAAGTTCGTCAGTTTTTATAATTTCATAATATCAGCAATATATGAAAGGTATTTAGAGTGTGCACCTTTAATCCTTCATAATCATGTTGTGAGGAGGGTGATGAAACTTATCAACAACAACACAAAAGGAAGAAGTTTCGTGATGTTTATAGGGAGATAGTGGAGTACGTCTTGATAGTGGCAGCCACATCAGATGAAGCATATTTGGTGGATATTATTAATTAAGAGAATTTTATAACATGCAACTCTACAGTCAAAGTTGTAACACCTGAAATAATAAAGGCGAAAGAATATGAAGGATGACATGTCAGCTACAAGTGGAAAGAAGAAAGCGTTAGGAAGCCAAATGAGTGAAAAATGAATTGAAGAGTATTTTCAAAATTTTAAATACTCGTTGAAACTCACGAAGAATGGTCAAAGAATTTTTAGAGCGAGTGCATGTTGGAAACTTATTTTTTTAAGAACATCTCCTCCCTTGTTGCTGGACTACACCAAATTTCACCATTGTAATCCATTGGAACAAGGTATTCTACAAGTGTATTCATTAAAAATATTTCATGTTGGCAATATATTGGAAATTTCAATAAGTTTTATGCATGCAGATGGTAGACTTATTTATTTTTTCTTAATATATTGTGCCCTTTTTCCCTTAGAAGATTGCATCACATTAATTTGGGTTGTGTGAAGACTGACCGATTTAATGTTGATTTAGTTTTAGAATACTTGTTTATGCAGATTCGGGTTGAAATTTTAAAAGTTTACGTAACTTGTTCTCTTATTTTATTTTCTCTAACCCTAGCCTTTTACATTTTTTTTATTTCATCAAATACAAAAAATACAAAATAAAAGTTAAACCCCCCAAAAAGAGAGAAATGAATTTCAAAATTAAAATTCAAATTCTCATTCTACGTAATTTCACATTTTTAATGGAAATTTGAGGTTTTAAACTTTCCACATTCTCCCAAATAATCAAATTAATTTCATTTTATGAAAATTAAAATTTCAATAAATTCCAACTTTTCATTAAAGTGAATAATTAATATGATATTCCAAAGTTCCTAAATTGCAAAGTTAGATTTAATCATTTTTATTTTTATTTTCAAGCAAATATTAACAATCGAAGATAAAATTTGGCTAACAATCAAAGATAAAATTGACTTAACAATCAAAGATAAAATCTGATTAACAAACAAAGATAAATTTGGTTAACAAATGAAGATAGAAATTTGATTAAAAATCGAAGATAAAATTTTATTAACAATTGAAGATACAAACTTGATTAACAATTTGAGATAAATCAATTAAAATCAAATTTATGTTGGTAATTTTGGGTTTGAGATCCTAGCTTCTTGTCTATGAGTTGTCATTGATGTCAAAAGGAAATGGCATTAATGTTAAGAGGATGTGTTGGCTTCAAAGGTGGAAGATTCCAAGAGAATATTTTTAAGAGAATCCGAAGAGATTCCATTGGCAAGGGTTTTTCATTAAAACCAAACCGGTTTTTATTAAAACCAAGTTGGATAGGGTTTTTATTAAAACCAAGTTAAATGGTTTTTATTAAAACCAATGGAGGTTCTCTTTATTATTTATTTAATTATTATTTAAAACCCTTCAAGGTTTTAATTAATTAATTATTTAATTAATTAAGGGAGAAATTATTTTTAATTTATTAAAAATACTTAAAGGTTTTTAAACCTTTTTTTATTCTTAATTTATTAAAATTATTTAAGGGTTTTTAAACCCTTTTTGAAAAGAATTTTGATTAATTTCGAAATGGTCTTTATTTCTACCGACGTCAAGGTGTCTTCGAAGAGACTATTTATTCTCCAACTCCTAAGGTTGGAAGGCTAATTAATTCGAAATTCCTCGAATGCAATTTGCGGTGTTTGTGCTCTGTATTCGCTGCGATCGAAGGAAGACTTAGAAGCACGTGTGGTTGAAAAGTCTTTGGGAGTTTTTTTCGAGGGTGAAGTGGAGGGAAGTTCACTTGTGAACTTCGTAGCCTGCATGGGCTAGTGGCAGCGAAGGCTGCTATTGGGCGTTGCATTGGTGGAGGTCGCCGTTTCGAGTCTCACGGGGGTGCTTTGCTAGAGTAACACACGTTTTTATTAAAACGTCTTTATGCCACGAAATTCGGAGTTTCTTGGACAACGATTTATAAGGTGTGATTAAATTTTATGAGTTTTGGCTTTTGTGATTAGCATTGAATAAAAGCTTAGGAGAAATAAGGGCATATTTCTTTGGATGTATTTTTAAGATTATTCTTTGCTATGCTAAAATTAAAAATGGAGGTATAAGGTGTGAGTCTATGATTGTTGATTTATTGGCATGTTATGGTGGTTGTGTTTAAAGAAGTGGAGCTAAAAGGTGTAATAAAGGAAGTTTATATTATTGCTCATTTCTTTTTATTCTAACCCTAACTTGGTTGGAAGTTTGAGAGTTGTGTGTGGTGACGGCTTGAAGGTTCAATTATCTTCTACTCCAATAAGGTATGGGCACATTCTTCTTATGAGTATGATTGGTGTATGTTTTCTAAAATAAGGTTGGAGTGAAAAGGTATTCTACTAGGTATCCTTTGGCTAGGTGTAAATCCTATTTTCTGGTTTGTTGAAGACTACTTATGCATTGTTATCCTTAAGGAGAGTTTTTGGTGAATGCATAATTTTTGGTTTGAGATAGTGGAAGCTTTGTGCACTAGGGTTTATATTTGTGAGTCTAGCTACTTGCATTGAGTTGGTGGAACCCTTGGTTGGATGTTTTGAGTTTGATGGTTGAGTTGCTTCCATAGAGGTTGTTTGATCAAGTTATTGCTTTACTTGATTCATGATATTGGGCTTACTCCATTGAGTTGATTTGAGCAAGTTATTCTTTGCATTTGGTGATATTGTGTTGGTGGCTATTTTGTTCAAATATCTTTGGAGGGAAAAGGATTTCTACTTGTTTCCTTTTCTTGTGATGATTGGTTGAATGCTTCAAGGTTGATGTTGAGTTGAATGGTGTTGGTTGACTAAACCTTGTTTGATGAGCATTGTTGTTGAAACCCTAATTGATGGTGAAAAGAACATGAGTATCATTGTTATGTGATTCTTTGCATAGTTGGCAATTGTTGGGGTTTCATGTTCTTGAAAGAAAACATTCTATCCTATCCATTTCAAATATTGAGTTGAGTTTTAGAGTTGAGTTTTGAGATTGGGATTTGAGTATAGAACATATTGAGTCTCTAACAATTCTCTTTATGCTTCTATGAGTTTGACAAATCACATTGGGTCTCTAAAAATTCACTTTGTGATTTCCTACTAAGAAAGTTTTTCTTGTGAGCAATTTTTGGACAGGTTCCAGTGGGGACTTGTGAGCAGTTTTTGGACGAGTTTCGGTGGGGACTTGTGAGCGGTTTTGGACGAGGTTCGGTGGGGACTTGTGAGCAGATTTGGACAGGTCCTAGCAGAGGACTTGTGAGCTGAGTTTGATAGTTCTATTAGAGAACTTGAGGACAGAGGTGCATTGGTTCTATGAGAAGAACCTAAGGACAGATTTGGCAAGTCTTTGAGAAGGCTTGTATGCAGAGGATTGATTTGTTCAAGAGTTGGACAGATATGACAGACAGAGGAAGACTTGTACTAGACCGATTGACTATGTTTGGTACAGGTTGTTGAGCTGCTGTGGACGTGATCATAGAAGGCAGAGGTCTCTTAGGCTAAGCATTGAGGATAGGAGGTCTTCGGTGGAAAGGAGTTCCACGTGCTGGCAAGAGGTAGAGGTAGTTGATCTTTTGAGGGATCATTTCTAGAGTAGAGGGGAAGGTATCTCCTTTGGGTCGAGGCTCATAAACATTGTAATTGGGAAGGATTCCCAAAGAACTTTGAGATAACTTTTAGAGAAAAGTTTTTGTGGACGTAGCCCAACCATTTTGGGTGAACCACGTTAAAAATGGGTCTTCAATGTGTGATGCTTTCTGTCTTGATTAATGTTGTGTTGATGCCACTTGCTATCTAAAGTTAAAATTATTAATTGGTTAAGTCTTATATTGTTCACCCCCCTCTCGGTATAAGTCCATGTTCTTCAATTGGTATTAGAGCAGGTCTCTCCAGAAAGAGCCTAACAGCTTGGAGAAGGATCTATCAGAGGAACATACAGATTTAGAAAGAGATGAAGAGGTTGAGTTCGATCTCAAAGGTGAATTCTTCTTGGCTTTAAGAAAGCTTGAGAAATTTAGGGAAGAGAATTCTGTTCTCAAGCATCAATGTCGGGAAGAAGAGATAGCAAGATCAGAATTGTCTCAAAGTGTTATAGACTTCAAAATTCTAGCTGAAGAAGGGAAGAAGGTTGAACGAGGTTACGACGAGAGGCTCTAAAAGGAAAGGAAGCTGATTGCGAGAAACTAGAAGAAGAGGTTATGTCTCTTAGAGTGAAGTTGGAGCAGTTGGCTCTCAGACAGAATACTCCGTGTGAAAAGCAAAAGAAGGATTGTATCACCATTCATGAAATAGGGTCTTCGAGCAAGATCAATCTTCATCCTGAAGAGCGGTGGATTCCAGTTGGTCACAAGAAGAACAATCATCCAAGGCATCAAAATAGGTTACATAATACTTTCCATGGCTATTGTTTTTCCTGCAAGAAATTTGGTCACAAAGCTATGCATTGCAATAAGTCTTTGAATAGCCATAGTAAGGAAAATGTTAACTCTTTTGCACCTCTTATGAATAAAAATGTCATGTGTTACAAGTGCAAGAATTTTGGGCATATAGCAAGGATGTGCTGTTTGGATAGATCTAGCCTTGAGTTCACTAAAAAGAGAAATGAGATCAAATCTAAGTCAATGATAGTTCAAACTGCTTTTCATGCTCAAGACAAAGTAGAAAAATGGTATCTTGATAGTGGTTGTTCAAAACATATGAGTGGTGAAAAGGAAAAGTTTTTGGTCTTAAAAGAAACAAACGGAGGAACAATCAGTTTTGGAGATAACGAGTCAACTAAAATCTATGGTAAAGGGACTCTTAGTTTGGATGGGAAATCCAAAATAGAAAATGTGCTTTATGTAGAAGGCCTAAGACATAATCTTCTAAGTGTGAGTCAACTTTGTGATCAAGGGCACATAGTATCTTTCTTTTTAGATAGATGTGAGATAAGTAAAGAAAAAAATGGAAAACTCATTGCTAGTGCTACAAGGACTCCAAACAATCTTTACATGCTAAGTGAGATAAAAAAGGAAAAGTGTTTTCTAACTCAAGAAGATGAGAGTTGGTTATGGCATAAAATATTGGGGCATTTGAGCTTTGATAATCTTGTCAATATTAGTAACAAGGAAGCGATTAGAGACTTGCCCAAAATAAAAAGGCCCCATAACATCATTTGCGGTCCTTGTCAACATGGAAAACAGACCAGAACTAGTTTCAAATCAAAAGGGTATACTTCTTCAAAACCATTGGATCTTATTCATACTGATTTATGTGGCCCTACCAAAACTCGGAGCATTCAGGGAGAAAGCTACTTCATGCTTTTTATAGATGATTATTCTAGAATGACTTGGGTTACTTTTCTCAAAGAAAAATCTGAAGCTTTTGAAAAATTTAAAGCTTTCAAAGAAATGATTGAAAATGAGACTGACAAGAGAATCAAATGCTTAAGATCAGATAGAGGAGGAGAGTTCACTTCAAATGAATTTGTGGAATACTATGAGCAACAAGGAATCAAAAGAGAATATTCAGCAACAAGAACTCCTCAACAAAATGGAGTAGTTGAAAGGAAAAATAGAACTATTGAAAATATGGCTAGAGCTATGTTAAATGAGTCAAAAATTTTAGATGGTTTTTGGAAAGAGGCAGTCAGTATGACAGTCTACATTATCACCAGGGCCCAACTTAGAGTCAATCATCATAAAACTCCTTATGAGTTGTGGAAAGGAAGACCAGCTACAGTAAAATACTTCAAAGTGTTTGGGAGTAAGTGCTTCATTAGAAGGGAAGATCAAAATTTGGGTAAGTTTGATCCTAGGTGTGATGAGGGAATATTTCTTGGATATTCCAGCAGAAGCAAGGCCTACAGATGCTTCAACAAAAGAACTCATACAGTTGTAGAGAGCATAAATGTAACAGTTGATGAAAAGACAGGGATAAGAGAACCAGTCAAGGAACTCAGTGATGAAATTTGTCAAGAAGAATTCAGAGAGGTTTTAGATGAAGAAGAGGAAAGACAACAATTGCTTCCCAAAACTCCTTCATGATATGTTCAGAAACATCATCCCAAATATTTGATCATTGGTGATCCAAATAGCAGGAAAACAAGAAGAAGAGTCATTCCTTCACATGATTCTACAAATGTTTCATTATTATCTCAGATTGAGCCAAAATATTTCAGTGAAGCATGTGCATATAAGTTTTGGGTAAAAGCAATGGATGAAGAGCTAAATCAAATAGAGAAAAGTGAAACTTGGGAATTGGTTCCAAGACCTAAGGACAAGAATGTCATTGGCACAAAATGGATATTCAGAAATAAACTCAATGAGGATGGAAATATTGTCAGAAACAAAGCTAGGTTAGTCTGCAAAGGTTATGCTCAAGTAGAAGGTGTTGATTTCGAAGAGACGTTTGCTCTTGTTGCTCGTCTTGAAGCTATCAGAATATTTTTGGCCCTTTCAAGCTTCAAATCATTCAAGGTATATCAAATGGATGTAAAGTCAGCTTTTCTAAATGGGGTGTTGGTAGAAGAAGTCTACATAGAACAACCAGAAGGAGTGTCTCTCTCAGAACAGTCAGACTATGTGTGTAAACTAAAAAAGGCCTTGTATGGGTTAAAGCAAGCACCTAGGGCTTGGTACTCAAGACTTGATAGGTATCTTCATGAGCAAGGCCTTAGGAAAGGCATGGCAGATATCAATTTGTATATTAAGAATGAAAATGATGATATGTTGATTATGGTTGTCTATGTTGATGATATTATTTTTGGGGGAAATAATACTCAGATGTGCAAAGTTTTTGCTAACACCATGCAGAAGGAATTTGAGATGTCTATGATTGGAAAGCTGTCATTCTTTTTAGGTCTTCAGATTGCTCAATCAAAGGATGGTATATTTCTCTCTCAAGGAAAGTATATCAAAGAAATGTTGAAGAAATTTGGGATGATGGATAGCAAACCAGTGTGTACTCCAATGATTACAGGGTGCAAGATGAGTAAAGATGATGAATCTCCAGTGGCAGATCAGAGGTTGTACGGATCTATGATTGGCGGTTTATTATATATTACAGCTACCGGACCGGATATCATGCAAGCAGTTGGGTTAGTAGCAAGATTTTAGGCAGCTCCAAAATATTCTCATGTTATAGCAATTAAGAGGATATTCAGATATATTAAGGGCACTATGGACTTTGGGCTTTGGTATCCCAAAGGTGATGATTTCACCCTCATAGCTTATACAGATGCAGATTGGGTAGGCAGTATTGATGACAGGAAAAGCACTAGTGGTGGAGCATTCTTTCTAGGAAAGAGTTTGGTTTCTTGGCTAAGTAAGAAACAACCTTCGATTTCCTTATCTACAGCGAGAGGCTGAATACATAGCAGCGGTGGCTGGGTGTACACAGGTTTTATGGATGAAAACCACCTTGGAGGATTTCAAAGTCAAGCATGAACAACCCATCTCCATACTTTGTGATAATACAAGTGCCATAAGTATTTCCAAAAATCCGGTAATGCACTCAAGGACAAAGCATATTTCCATCAAGTATCACTTTCTAAGGGAGAAAGTGCAAGACAAGTAGGTCAAGGTAGAGTATGTGTCTACTAAAGAGCAGATTGTAGATATCTTCACCAAACCTCTTCCAAGAGATACGTTTGAGTATCTAAGGGAGAAATTGGGAGTTGTACTCCCACCCCAGAATTAATCACCTCATCAGGGAGGTGGGGGAGGGACTAAGCTAAGAGGCTCATTCTTAGTCCCGAGCCCCAAAGGTGACCCTTTGCCATTGATGACAAAGGGGGAGAGATTTGAGTAAGGGGGAGAGCCTCAAGATAGGGGGAGTTGTTTATGTTGAGTTTATGTGTTGTTGAGAAGCATGGTTTGCCATCAATGACAAAGGGGGAGATTGTTGGCAATTTTGGGTTTGAGATCCTAGCTTCTTGTCTATGAGTTGTCATTGATGTCAAAAGGAAATGGCATTAATGTTAAGAGGATGTGTTGGCTTCAAAGGTGGAAGATTCCAAGAGAATATTTTTAAGAGAATCCGGAGAGATTCCATTGGCAAGGGTTTTTCATTAAAACCAAACCGGTTTTTATTAAAACCAAGTTGGATAGGGTTTTTATTAAAACCAAGTTAAATGATTTTTATTAAAACCAATGGAGGTTCTCTTTATTATTTATTTAATTATTATTTAAAACCCTTCAAGGTTTTAATTAATTAATTATTTAATTAATTAAGGGAGAAATTATTTTTAATTTATTAAAAATACTTAAAGGTTTCTAAACCTTTTTTATTCTTAATTTATTAAAATTATTTAAGGGTTTTTAAACCCTTTTTGAAAAGACTTTTGATTAATTTCGAAATGGTCTTTATTTTCGCCGACGTCAAGGTGTCTTCGAAGAGACTATTTATTCTCCAACTCCTAAGGTTGGAAGGCTAATTAATTCAAAATTCCCCAAATGCAATTTGCGGTGTTTGTGCTCTGTATTCGCTGCGATCGAAGGAAGACTTAGAAGCACGTGCGGTTGAAAAGTCTTTGGGAGTTTTTTTTTTGAGGGTGAAGTGGAGGGAAGTTCACTTGTGAACTTCGTAGCCCGCATGGGCTAGTGGCAACGAAAGGCTGTCGATTGGGGCGTTGCATTGGCGGAGGTCGTCGTTTCGAGTCTCGCGAGGGTGCTTTGCTAGAGTAACACACGTTTTTATTAAAACGTCTTTATGCCACGAAATTCGAAGTTTCTTGGACAGCGATTTATAAGGTGTGATTAAATTTTATGAGTTTTGGCTTTTGTGATTAGCATTGAATAAAAGCTTAGGAGAAATAAGGGCATATTTCTTTGGATGTATTTTTAAGATTATTCTTTGCTATGCTAAAATTAAAAATGGAGGTATAAGGTGTGAGTCTATGATTGTTGATTTATTGGCATGTTATGGTGGTTGTGTTTAAAGAAGTGGAGCTAAAAGGTGTAATAAAGGAAGTTTATATTATTGCTCATTTCTTTTTATTCTAACCCTAACTTGGTTGGAAGTTTGAGAGTTGTGTGTGGTGACAGCTTGAAGGTTCAATTATCTTCTACTCCAATAAGGTATGGGCACATTCTTCTTATGAGTATGATTGGTGTATGTTTTTTGAAATAAGGTTGGAGTGAAAAGGTATTCTACTAGGTATCCTTTGGCTAGGTGTAAATCCTATTTTCTGGTTTGTTGAAGACTACTTATGCATTGTTATCCTTAAGGAGAGTTTTTGGTGAATGCATAATTTCTGGTTTGAGATAGTGGAAGCTTTGTGCACTAGGGTTTATATTTGTGAGTCTAGCTACTTGCATTGAGTTGGTGGAACCCTTGGTTGGTTGTTTTGAGTTTGATGGTTGAGTTGCTTCCATAGAGGTTGTTTGATCAAGTTATTGCTTTACTTGATTCATGATATTGGGCTTACTCCATTGAGTTGATTTGAGCAAGTTATTCTTTGCATTTGGTGATATTGTGTTGGTGGTTGTTTTGTTCAAATATCTTTGGAGGGAAAAGGATTTCTACTTGTTTCCTTTTCTTGTGATGATTGGTTGAATGCTTCAAGGTTGATGTTGAGTTGAATGGTGTTGGTTGACTAAACCTTGTTTGATGAGCATTGTTGTTGAAACCCTAATTGATGGTGAAAAGAACATGAGTATCATTGTTATGTGATTCTTTGCATAGTTGGCAATTGTTGGGGTTTCATGTTCTTGAAAGAAAACATTCTATCCTATCCATTTCAGATATTGAGTTGAGTTTTGAGATTGGGATTTGAGTATAGAACATATTGAGTCTCTAACAATTCTCTTTATGCTTCTATGAGTTTGACAAATCACATTGGGTCTCTAACAATTCACTTTGTGATTTCCTACTAAGAAAGTTTTTCTTGTGAGCAGTTTTTGGACAAGGTTCCGGTGGGGACTTGTGAGCGGTTTTGGACAGGTTCCGGTGGGGACTTGTGAGCAGTTTTGGACAGGTTTCGGTGGGGACTTGTGAGAAGATTTGGACAGGTCCTAGCAGAGGACTTGTGAGCTGAGTTTGATAGTTCTATCAGAGAACTTGAGGACAGAGGTGCATTGGTTCTATGAGAAGAACCTGAGGATAGATTTGGCAAGTCTTTGAGAAGGCTTGTATGCAGAGGATTGATTTGTTCAAGAGTTGGACAGATCGACAGACGAGAGGAAGACTTGTACTAGACCGACTGACTATGTTTGGTACAGGTTGCTTGAGCTCCTGTGGATGTGATCATAGAAGGCGAAGGTCTCTTAGGCTAAGCATTGAGGACGGGAGGTCTTCGGTGGAAAGGAGTTCCATGTCCTTGGCAAGAGGTAGAGGCGGTTGATCTTTCGAGGGATCATTTCCGGAGCGAGAGGGAAGGTATCTCCTTTGGGCCGAGGCTCATAAACATTGTAATTGGGAAGGATTCCCAAAGAACTTTGAGATAACTTTTAGAGAAAAGTTTTTGTGGACGTAGCCCAACCATTTTGGGTGAACCACGTTAAAAATGGGTCTTCAATGTGTGATGTTTTCTGTCTTGATTAATGTTGTGTTGATGCCACTGCTATCTAAAATTAAAATTATTAATTGGTTAAGTCTTATACTGTTCACCCCCCTCTCAGTATAAGTCCATGTTCTTCAATTTATTCAAGGCTCAAATCAAATATTTATCAAATTTTGAAGGTTTTTAGTTGATCAATAATTCTACATTTTCAATAAATTCCATGAACATCAAAATCATTGCAAATCAAATCAACACCAAAATAGACCCCTTGTTAACAGGCATATGCAACACTGAGGTATCCAATTAACGTTTGGTATTTCACATTTTTCACTAAGCATTGCAAGAAAATTAATACATTAAGTAGAACCTTGGATAAATTACAAATATTTCCTTGCAAGAGAGGATATTCGAGTAGAATCCTGACTGTGAGTATATTCTTGTGATTAAAAAAAAATATCACTCAACACTACACTTTTCTTACTTGATCTACATCAACCTTTTTAAGCAATGACTAGTGCATTAGAGCACACATTTAGGAGTTTTTATCATATAGAATGGGCATCCAATTATCTATCATAATAATATGTTCAACGAAGCAATTCAAAACCATGCCATATATGAAAAAGTGCTCTATGCCATTGTCCAAGCATGTAAAGAGTGGAAACACTATATCTTAATCAAGAAAACCATCATCCACATAGAGAACAAACCTTTGGAGTTCATTCAAACATAGAATAATATAAGGAATGAAAAACATCAAAATATGGTCATATATTTGTATTATTTTCATTTTATCATCAAGCATGAGAAATAAAGTGCTACTTGAACAACATATTGTTTGATTTGACCTTTGATCATAGCATTACCATAATTATTGATTCCTATGGGCATGATAATTCTAATTGGTCCACCTTGTATGAAGTATATTATGATTGTATAAATGCATATCAAGATCTTCATGTGGGTAAATTTTTTTATTTATTTGTAAGATAACCTCCTCTAACGCATAGTATATGTTTGTGTACCAACTAGTGAGCATCCAAATATTATTTTGGAAGCATATGTTAGCAAAGTAGCAAGTCACTTTGGCATGGAAAAACTATTGGCAATACTTCAAAAGTATCATATTAACACAATATTAGGAATAATGTTGAGAGCATATCAAGTAATGTACCTCCTATGTTGCTTTCAAACCAACCAACAAGAAGTAAGGACCATACACACCATTATTGGTTTCATCCAATCCTATAAATCTATATATAGGGATTTCATATTAGGTTTACCCATATCTAAGCAATATAATGAATGTGTTTTAATAGTAGTTGATATTTTTTTTAAATGGTTATCATAATGCCTTGTAAAAAATCCATTTTTGTAATATGTACCTCAACTTCAGCTTACCAAATTTCATTCTATCTGATAGAGATAGGATATTTTTGAGCATTTTTTGGTCCACCCTATGGATCATGATGGACACAAAGTTGACCATATGCACATCCTTCCATCCTCAAACTAATTTTCAGTTAGAAGTTGTGAATTGATTGATTATACATCTTCTTAAATACACAATCCCAAGCATCCATGCACATGGGATGAGAGCCTACCCTACATTTAGCATCCATACAATAAAACTCAACATAGCTCTACCAAACACAACCTATATATTTATTTTGGGTTCCAACCCCTGGTATCCACTAATGTAGCTCTCCTTATTCAACCTAAGGAATACCTACCTCATGGACAAAAAAAAAGAAAAAAAGGCATTGCAATTTATGGAATGGAATCAACAAAACCAATAACAAGTCCATGACCTCTTCTTGGAGATAAGGTATGGTTACATATTTAAAAATGGAGACTTGTAGAACCTCAAGGAATATCATACCTCTTTTATATGGACATTACACCATCACCAAGAAGGTTGGAGAAAATTTCTTTTAATTAAATCTTCCATCTTATCTTGTTTTTCATCCAATCTTCTATGTTTAACTTCTTAGGCCTTATCATCCACTCTCTTGGACACTTCTATAGTAGTAGAACAATTAGCATTGAAGAAATCAATCTAAATTATTTAGCACTAGTGGAGGATGATTATATTGTTGATAAATGGACTAATACCACTAGAAGGTGATCCATTTAGATATATAGAGTGCTCAAGGTAGGACAACTTGGTCATCAAGGCAAATGACTCAGAAAAAGTCAAATAAAAAAAAAATTGTTGCACCTAGTATCAAAATTAAATGCAATGCTAACCATTGATTATTAAGATATGGAAAATGATCCATGCATGTGAACCTTTTGGGGTATGGCTTTATGATTGAAAAGCCTAAAAATCTATTTTTTTATCCTAATTGTGATGTTTGGGGCATAACTTTGTGTTTAGGACTTTGTTTTGATCCATTCAAGAAGCTTTGAAAATACTAGAGGGAAAACAATAATTTCAATAGGTAACTCTCAATGCTCCAAAGGTTATCTAAAATGAAAAAAAAAAAATTTACTAAAAATATTAATATTCTATTTTTAGATTTTCATAGCTAAAATGCATCTCTAGATATGTTGACACATCAACAAAAGACAAATCATAATATATATATATATATATATATATATATATATATATATATATATATATATAGATAATTTAATATGCGCTTGGTAACTCATGGAAGGTGAATCGCCATATTTCCATATGGGAAACCCTCTAGCTCATTAAAGTTGAACCATCACATTTATATATGAGTGACCTTCTATATTCAGTATGGTGGATTTCGAACATGCTAATTCTTATATAAACAAAGATGCATCCTTGACTAAAACAATGAGTAATGGATGTAATGTCATAGTATCACATCTCTTCTTAGATATTGCTTGCATTATACTTTATTTCCTAAGCAATATAATCATTCTATTATTTTTCTTACATATCTAGCTTTGATTTGTTATACTATATTATTTCTAATTTGCACTCTTCATGATCTTTGTTATCTTTAAATTATGAGTTTTAGATCATTGATATTATATAGATCTATATTTTGTGTATGTCCATAAATATGAGATCAAGATATAAAAAGTTTGGGTATTGGACATGAGATATCTCTAATTACCACCCTTATCATTCCAAACAATCGTAGGTGACAACGAAAATGGACAACATTGAGACAATTGTTCCTTTCAAGGATATTTTTAACAAAGCCCTTATGAAACATATGAATGAGATGATGGATCAATTTGATCAAATTATTCAATGGTTCCTTGTTACAAATTTTACAACCTCCTCCACATAACCTCTCACTATCCTAGCACCATTCAATGCTCCCATACCTTTTAATGTGTAGGTGAATTTTGATATTCCTACTTTTGAATGAAAAATAATGTTGATTCCCTAAAAAATTGGTTGGATGAGTTGTACTCTTAAAACCTTCATTACCTAGTTGAAATTGGTAAGAAGCATATTGTAATAGGGTTATAAAAGAGAATGAAGATGAAGTAGTGTTCACATGAGATTATTTCATGGATGTCATCAAGGAAGAATATTGGTGGAGAACTGATCTTGCATAACACAGAAAACCAAAAAAACAAGAGCCCAAAATTTGTATTCAATACTTCGAAAGAATTTTACAAGAATATACAGCCAAACTGTCGTTTGCCAACCCCCTCTCATTACAATCCATGGGTTTTTTTATTGAGGTCCCGATCCTTTGTGCTTTCAAACTTCCCACGATCTACAATTGCCGCCTGGGACAATTCTGGTAAGTTGCATTCATGAAACTCTAGGTGAGGTGCACGATTGGCTGCCATATCCAACATAATCTTCTCATTGATCTACTGCTTGCTGTTAGTTGCCTTAAATGCATCTTCCAGATATCCTGCACGAGTGGCCAACATGCCCATTGAAATCCTTCTTTGGAACTGCTGCTTCACTGTCGCTAACTTGCCGTGCATGAAGAGCCACCTTTAAGAAAGCTAGGAGTGCGTGTTTTCCTGTTTGGTCACGATATCGTGACATGTCCTTCTTCAAGCCTTCTCTCTCCATTTTGGCCATGATATCGTGACATATCGTGATATCGTGCCATTTTGTCTGTTGGCCTCCGTTCTCCTGCTTTGGTCATGAAATCGTGACATGTCGTGATTTCATGACCATTTGTCTTCTGTGCCTTGCCTTCCCTGCTTTGGTCACGATTTCGCGATGTGTCACGAAATCGTGACCTTTTTTCCTCTGTGCCTTTGTTCTCTAACTGTGGTCATGATTTCATGACCTTTGGTCTCCGTGCCTTTGTTTCTTCTGCGATGGTCACGATTTCGTGACATGTCATGATTTTACGACCTTTTGTATCTGCGCCTTTGTTTCCCCTGCGATGGTCATGATTTTGTGACCTTTTGTCTCCATGCCTTTGTTTCCCCTGCAGTGGTCATGATTTCGCGACATGTCGTGAAATCGCGACATGTCACGAAATCGTGACATATATTTTTATTGCAACACTTAGAAAAAAAATAACAACAAAAAGTTTGGTTGATGCTCGATTGCATTTGCTGCCCTTGGATGCTCCTGCATCAAACACCCGGGGTGGATTGAGAAGTGATCCTCACTTCTGATATTTGGGAGGAAGACCCAGGTGGTCAACCTCTATCTTCGATAACCAAGTTGCATCTTCTACAGGTCTGCCCTTCCACTTGATCAAATACTCAAAATATTGTTTGTTCCTTGTGCTTCTACCTTCACAAGTATCTAATATTTCCTCGATCTCATCTCTGGTTGGGTTTGATGTTGGAATGCTCCACAATTATGTGCTTGGTGCCTCTGTACTATCTCCTTCATGGTATTGCACTAAATCTGATATGTTAAAAATAGATGAAATTTCAAGCCCACTTGGCAATTCCACTTCATATGCATTGCCTGAATCTCGTTTTTTCAGTATTTTTCATGGCCCAAACTTTTTCATCTTCAACTTGTTATAAGTTTTGTCTGGAAATCTTTCTTTTCTGAGATGGACCATGACTTCATCCCCCACTTTAAACTCTTTGAACCGTCGCTTTTGGTCTACTCTTGCTTTATACTAATTATTTATTTTTGTAATTTGTTTCTTCACTTCTTCATGCAGGCTTTTCATCTGTTTCGTGAATTCCTCAGCCTCTGCACTGCACTTTTCTCCTTTATCTAATTTTCTTAGCTCGAAACATTTCTCGAACTGTTTCCATATATGATTTGGAATGGAGATTTGTTTGTACTCTTATTGACAGAATTGTTGTATGCAAATTCTGCCTGTGGCAAAACTAAATCCCATCCCTTGGGTTTATCTGCTATTAAGCATCTTAATAAATTACCCAGACTTCTATTTACCACTTTTGTCTGTCCATCAGTTTGCAGGTGGTATGCAGAACTGAACTTCAGATCTGTCTTCAGCTTCTTCCACAATGTTCTCCAGAAATACCCAACAAAATTTGTATCTCTGTTAGAAACTATGCTTCTTGGTAGACCATGAAGTCGTACCACTTCCTTGAAAAATAACCCTACAATGTGAACTGCATCACTTGTTTTTTGGCAGGGAATAAAATGTGCCATCTTGGAGAACACTGTCGACCACCACAAATACAGAGTCATTTCCCCTCTGTGTTCTAGGCAATCCAAGAATAAAATCCATGCTGATGTCCTCCCATGGCCTCTCAGGTACAGGTAACGGCTGGTATAATCCTATGTTTTTCCTTACGCATTTTGCCATCTGGCATATTCTGCAACCTTGCACAAACTTTTTCACATCTTGCTGAAGTTGCGGCCAGTAGTAATTTTCATTCACTAGGGCAATGGTCTTATCCCGACCAAAATGCCCAGCCAGTCCTCTACTGTGCTTTTCCTTGATTAAGTTCTCCCGCATGGAACTCCTTGGAATGCATAATTTACTTCCTTTGAACAACATTCCATCTTGGATTAGGAAATCTAACCATTTTGTCCTGTCCATAGTAACAGGTGCCAAGCAAGTCGTCCAGGCTTCTGCAAAATCAGGATCCTCAGGATAAAGACCCTTCAGTTCTTTGAATCCTACCACCTCCACTGTCATTTCAATCAGTAGATTTTGCCTTCTACTTAAGGCATATTTAACTCTATTTGATTTCCCGCTTCTGTGCTTTAACACAAAAGTATAGCTTTGGAGAAACTCAACCCACTTCATGTGCCTCTAATTCAGTTTTTTTTGGCTGTTGATGTACTGCAGTGCCTGATGATCAGTAAATAGAACAAAATATTTTGGCAACAAATAATGCCTCCACTTCTTCGAGCCTGAACTATAGCATAAAATTCTTGGTCATAACTGAATACTTTTTTCGAGCATCATTGAGCTTTTCACTAAAATAAGCAACAGGTCTGCCTTCTTGACTCAGTACAACCCCTATTGCACTGCCACTGGCATCACAGTCTACCTGAAATACTTTGTTAAAGTTTGGGAGTGCCAAAACAGGCTGTTCTGTGACCCTTTTCTTTAATGCATCAAAGCTCCTTTCAGCCCCTAAGGTCCACTTGAATTCCTTCTTATCTCCTCCCATTGTTTCTGTGAGGGGTGCACAAATGCTGTTGAATTTTCTTATGAACTTTCTATAAAAGTTGGCTAGACCATGAAATGATCTTACCTCTGTTGTGCTTCTTGGGGTAGGCCATTCAATGATAGCTCTCACCTTCTCTAGGTCCATTTTAAGACCTTCTGTTGAGATTACAAATCCCAGGTATACTAACTCTTTCTTGACAAAATTACACTTTTTTAGATTTATTAATAACTTGCTCCTCCCATGGCTTTTCAAAAACCCTCCTGATGTGCATCAGGTGTTCCTCCAGGGTTTTGTTGAATATTAATATATCATCTAAATAAACAATGACAAATTTTCCTAAAAACTCTTTCAGTACCTCATTCATCAACCGCATGAAGGTACTTGGTGCATTGGACAGCCCAAATGTCATGACCAACCACTCATACAAGCCCTCTCTTGTCTTGAAGGCTATCTTCCACTCATATTCTTCCCTGACACGGATCTGGTGGTAACCACTCTTGAGGTCAATTTTGGTGAAGTACTTGGATCCACTCAAATAGTCCATTATGTCATCCATCCTTGGCAATGGAAATATGTATTATATTATGATCTTGTTGATGGCTTGAGAGTCTGTGTACATTCTCCACTCTCCATCCTTCTTGGGTGCTAGTACTGTAGGTACTACACACAGGCTAAGACTCTCCCTAATTAATCCCTTCTCCAACAACTCTTGGACCTGCTTGTTTAGTTCTTCAGTTTCTACAAGTGTCATTCTATGTGCAGCTTTATTGGGCAAGCTTGACCCTGGCACCAAATCAATATGGTGACTGATTTTTCTTACTGGGGGTAAACCCTCAAGCACATTATCAGATATGATATCTGGAAATTCCTTCAACATCTCTTGGACTTCTGCTGGGGCATCTGTGCATTCTATATCCCTGACTCTAGGAATTAATGCATAACACATATGTTCATGCTTTAAATCATCTAAAAATTTTCTTCCTTCAACCAAGCAAATAATTGCACTGCCACATGCCTTTTCTTCCACCTCCTTCAGGGGCTTCAACTTATGATGCATTCCATTCTTGGTCATGGAATAGGTTTTGGCTCGGCCATCATGAACCGCACACCTGTCAAACTACCATGGCCTTCCCAGTAGCAAATGGCACGCATCCATGGGCATAATGTCACACAAAACCTCATCACGATAATTTCCAATACTAAATTTTACCAGACACTGTTCATTGACCAAAACCTTATGGTCTTTCTTCAACCACATGATCTAATATGGATGCGGGTGTTTCTTTCTCTCCAGTTGTAGCTTTGTAATCATTCCCTCTAAAACTAGGTTATCTGTGCTACCATTGTCAATGATAATGTTACAAATCTTACCCATGCATTTACACCTTATGCAAAATAAGATTTTCCTCTAATCTATAGCTCCCTCTTCATTCAGCAGGACTCTCCTTGCAATCATTACTTCTCCTCTCTTAGCTTCTTCAGAATGCTTAGATCCAGTATCTTCATCCGTGACTGCTACTCTGGCATTTCCTTTCGGCCTCCGATTATTTCTTTCTCGTTGTTGTGGGCACTCATATTGGTGATGTCCCTCTTCACCACACTGGAAGAAAGTCCCTCGAAATCTTCCTCTTCCTTGTCCACGTCCAGATCTGCCTCTTCCCCCTTGGTAACCATTATTTTGATTATGGGGGCGGTCTGTATTTTCTCTCCTTTGTTCTTGATTGCTGCTACCTTCTCCATTTTTTTGAGAATATTCATTTCTTCTTCCACTGTTCCTTCTATCGGTCCTTCCGCCATGACCTCTTCCTCTTTGCTTGTTTTCAAACCTCCTATTGAGCTTCTCTTCAACCTTTAAAGCAAATTGGTAAGCGTCCTCTATGGTGGTCATTTGGACTAGACTTAGTTCTTCCTGAATGCTTGATCGTAACCCATTAATGTAACGGGCTACCTTCTCTTTGTTGGCCTCTAAGTGGCCTATTCTAATAATTATTTTATGAAATTCTTTTATGTATTCTTTTACAGACTTGCTTGATTGCCTCAATCCTTGCATCTTCTTTAGCAGGTCTAACTCATAGTCACCAGGGATGAACTGCCTCTTTAGCTTTTTTGCCATCCATTCCCACTTAGTTATTCTCTCTTTCCCTCTTTTATTTCACTCCAGTTGCACTCCCTTCCACAAAATTCTAGCATGACCTTTCAGTTTGGTCTTTGCGAATCTTACCCTATCAGGATCCTCAACCTCTTCGTACTCAAAGTACTCTTCCAGATCGTTGATCCAATCGATCAATTTCTTTGGATCAAGATTCTTAGAATATGTGGAAACCTCCATCTTCGGCCTCTTCCCAATCTAGGATATGGATTTGTATAGTCTGGCCTGAGCAGGATCTACTGCTTCTTCTTCTTCCTCAGGTTGGTATTCTTCTTCATCATCTTCCTCTTCACTACCTTCATCTCTTCTTGGCTCCAATATTCTGTGCATTTCTTCTTGCAGAGCTTGCATTTGCCGCTGTAAATCTTGAACATATTCCGCTGCTACCATGCCTCTCCCACCAACAAGGTTTCTCCTTGGAGGCATTCTGCTCACCTAATTCCAAGCCCTTCCATAGATCCTGGTGTAACTGCCTCTCCTCCGACGATCTGTTACACACTCAGGAACTACTGGCTTTGATACCACTTGGTGGAGAACTGATCTTGCATAACACAGAAAACCAGAAAAATAAGAGCCCAAAATTTGTATTCAATACTTCAAAATAATTTTACAAGAATATACAGCCAAACTATCATTTGCCAACCCCCTCTCATTACAATCCATGGGTTTTTTTATCGAGGTCCCGATCCTCTGTGCTTTCAAACTTCCCACGATCTACAATTGCCACTTGGGACAATTCTGGTAAGTTGTATTCATGAGACTCTAGGTGAGGTGCGTGACTGGCTACCATATCCAACAGAATCTTCTCCTTTATCTACTTCTTGTTGTTAGTTGCCTTAAATGCGTCTTCCAGATGTCCTGCACGAGTGGCCAACATGCCCATTGAAATCCTTCTTTGGAATTGCTGCTTCACTGTCGCTAACTTGCCACGCATGAAGAGTCGCCTTTAAGAAAGTTGGGAGTGCGTGTTTCCTGTTTGGTCGTGATATCATGACATGTCCTTCTTCAAGCCTTCTCTCTCTATTTTGGCCGCGATATCGTGACCTGTCACGATATCACGCCATTTTGTCTGTCGGCCTCCGTTCTCCTACTTTGGTCGTGAAATCGTGACATGTCGCGATTTCATGACCATTTGTCTTCTGCGCCTTGCCTTCCCTACTTTGGTCACGATTTTGTGATGTGTCACGAAATCGTGATCTTTTTTCCTCTACGCCTTTGTTCTTCGACTGTGGTCATGATTTCGTGACCTTTGGTCTCCATGCCTTTGTTTCTCCTATGGTGGTCATGATTTTGTGACCTTTTGTCTCCGTGCCTTGTGATTTCGCGACATGTCGCAAAATCGTGACATGTTGCGATTTCGCAACCTTTTGTCTCTGCACCTTTGTTTCCCCTACGGTGGTCGTGATTTCGTGACATGTAGTGAAATCGTGACATGTCACGATTTCGTGACCTTTGGTCTCCGTGCCTTGCTTCCTCTGCCTTGTGTCGCGATTTCGCAACATGTCACGATTTCGCGACATGTCGTGAAATTGCGACATATATTTTTCTTGCAACACTTAGAAAAAAATAACAACAAAAAGTTTGGTTGATGCTCGATTGCATTTGCTGCCCGCGGATGCTCTTGCATCAAATATTATCCTATGAGGAAACTACAACATTTAACAACAATTACACAAATAACATTACTAAAATAAAATAGTAATATGGATCAATTGCCAAAAAAATCATATATGTAATAATCAAATATGATATTTAAATCAATGCAAATCCTTATGCACTTACAGAGGTGTGGGTGAAATTTTTCACCTTTCACCCACTCTTTATTTCAAATAATGATATACCCTTTTTCAAGGGTTCACCAAATTTTAGAAACATTAATGGACGAGTGAAAGATAAGAATTGACAACAATAGCAATGGGAAGATACAAGTAGCAGGTAGATGGTGGGCTATTCAAAGGAGTGGGGTAGATAATGGAATGGGAAGACAATCCACCCTTTGCTTTAGGTGGAACTATACAAAAGATCCACCCACTTTTTGGGTGGATATTTCAACCGATCAGCAAGGGCAAAAACATCATACACCCCATCCATAAGAAGGATGAAGATTCCCACTCATTCTCAGGTGAAACTCTTAGGCATAAATTGGGTGGAATATTGATAGACTCTATGGGTGAAAAGAGAGATAAAGGAAGTACCTACCCAACATGTAAACTCTTTCCATTACCTACAATTCAAACGTAATGAGTACTCATTTTTGCAACAGCCCAATACCAGGCGATTGTACACATAAGTGATTTATTTGAGATGCACTGCTCCCAATGTGATTAATGCTAGTCATTTACCACCTAACCAGAGGACCACAGGTTGAGTAAAAGGATGAGGTAGATAAAAATCAATGAATTGGGTAGAAATATCAGTAGTTACAAAGGACCAGATCAATCTGAACACACCTACCTCCTTCTAGAATACCACCACCATCCCAAGGAGCAGTGTACTAGCTGAGCATATGTATGCTTCAAGTGTTGTCTTCCCGCATACCACCATTAATGTTAAGTTTTTGAATTTAATGTAAAATACCTATAAATAGTGGAATGTTGGTCATTCCTAAGGGTGACTCTTTAGCCATTATAATTCGTATGTAAGGTTTTTCACCACTATGTAAATATAAACTTAGCATTGTTTGGTCTTTGATTTTACCTTCATTTCTTTGCATTGAATGTATGAGTGTTTATTTCTGCTTTGGTCAGTTAGGTGGTTTCATATAATTATACAATATAGATTTCATGGAATTCATTGGGTGGCTCTAGAATTTGCATTCATAACACAGGTGAGGGTTTATTTTTGTTAAAGTTGGTAAGGTGGGAACACTCTAATTCTGCTTTCTAGATTTCAAGCACCCATTTGCCAATTCTAGAATTCACTCTCTGCCCTCCACTCCGAAACATTTAGTGAAGGTACAGTTAGATGATCTATTAAGTGTTAAGTTTGTATTTTTGCCCATGATGCAATACCTACATGTGTGTTGATGCAACTATACCCATCCTTGTGAGTTATGGTTATGACCATTTTCCCATCTCTTTTCCCCATTTTTCTCTTTTCTTGTTTTACGACGTAGATAGTTGGAACCACCATAGAGGAACCGACCTTCTTTGGAGATTGACTGCCCTGCCCTTGCTAAGTGGTAGCCATTCAATGTTGTTGCAGGTCCACCCCTACCCTCTGCGCGGTGTCATATCTTTGACCAATAATTTTTGGTGACTCTATTGGGGAACTCATTGAGTTTCCATGTTTTAGGAAGTCAAAGTTTGGTGATACTCTGATTTACCCATATCTTCTCAAAATCACCTTACAAATTTGATGGTGCGGTATTTCTAGATCATGATATTAGTTGCCTTCTTGTGCTAAAGATCCAAATATCCTGGAGGACTCAAGGTTCGATGAACAACCTTGAACTCACTAGCAAAGAAAGTATGTTCATCTAGAAACTCTAAATTTAACTCCAACCTTGACAAGATTTTTGAAGACCAGTGCCAACATGAATTTCTTGCACTAGAATGATTTTGTTCCCCTCAATTTACCTGATCAAGATGATATTCCAGAGGATACCTTTGATGCCTTGACAAAATATAACAATGTTAAGGGAGCCATGAAGGAACATCTTAAAAATGTGGTTTATATGAAAACCCTTCACAATATCATGCATGAATATATAATGATCAAGTTTTTGGTCACTTATCTCAAGGGTAGAGCATGGCTCTGGTACAAAACCTTGTAGCCTAGGAGCATCTCTACATGGGTGAACCTAGTAGAGCCTCTCATGGATATATTTGGAAAACTGGAGGACCTCTTTTGACATTTGGATCAATTCACATTTATCAAGAGGATCCCTCTTGAGAGTGTGGTAACATTTAACATATATTTTGAGAAAATCTATAGGAAGATTCCATGACAAATTCTCCCAACCTTTGCCCAGGCGTATCTATTCTACATTCAAGCTCTCGACCCTGACATCAGCTTCCTTATACACCAATCTAGGAAAACTAGGTTTCCCTAAATTTATGAGGAAGCCATTAGAGCCGAGAAAGTCCTGATGTGGAGGCTCCATCCAACTAGTTCCTTTTAGGATCTAGTGCCATATCGCGTAGCAGGCACACATCAAATATGAGTGTACCATGGTGACCATGTCCATGAGAACAAAATGAAAGATAAACACCAAAATTACTTGGGTATGGGTAGATATGTGGATGTCCATGAGTAGGATAATAGTCCAATAGTGGAGAAGGAGCCAACCACAAGATTGGTATAGCAGGCTGATCTCAAAAGGAAATAGCATGAAAATTTGTTCCTTGATAGGTCACCATCCGAAATGTGGAATACGGTGGCAAAATTCATTGCCACTCTAGGTTTCAAAGTCCTAATTACCTAGGTGCTCAATAAAATCAAAAAAGAATTATTATTTTATCATAATTCTAATTTAGCATAGATAATTCCAGATGTAGTACAAGTCGTGCCTAAAATACAATGTAATCTAGTCTGACCACTACAGATTTACAAGATGATTTTCATGAATATCTTAGCTCAGGTGTGCCTGTCACACCATAATTTTGAGGCTAGTAAATAAAGTCATGCACTATATGCATCTAATACGAATGGTATCATAAGTTTGGTCAGTGACCATTAGAGCAACAAGCACCTGTAGAATGTTGTCAACTGGTTAGGCATCAAAAAGCATCAATAAAGATATCTTAGGGTTTATCTTGGAAATATAACATTCCTCCTCTGTATCTATATTTTCCTCCTAGTTTTTATTTCTTCCATTTGTTGTTTTTGTGAACCCATAGCCTAATGGATGCATCCAACAAATATCAAAGCCTCTTATCTCATTCTTGAGAGCTACATCAAGAAGCCTTGGGACACATAGCAGGCACAAGGTAAGGCGAGCATGCTATAAATAGAAACCTATGATTAGATGCAAATGAGACCAAAAAGTGTAAAATACAAAATACATTTGAAATATAATGGCCTCCTAGTTGATAACATTTAGTAAAAGAGGATCATTACTGGATTATGTAAAAAAGAAGGTCTAGGACAAAAGAAGCAAAACACAATGGCAATCTATATGCTCTTGGAATGTATCAAATCCTCAATGGGCTACATTTAAAGGGATTAAATTTGGTATAGTACCTCATGGATAAGGGTCTATGCACTATTAGTTTTACTTGATAAGTTTTGGATTGCTTTTCCCTTCATGTCTCCCTGTTTCTTCACCCCACCATTTTTTTTGCCTTCCTCTTCCTTTTGTTACCTGCATCTCTTTGAATTGATAAAAAAGGCTTCTTTGTCTCAATTATTTCATGTTGTCCATTCTTTCCCTTTGTGTCTTTCAACAAACTTTTTGAGTGTTTTCTTGCTATTTCCACTATTTTTCTTCATGTTGTTCTTGTCCACCATAGTCCTCTCTGTGTATTTACACCCTGTTCTTCTGGCTCTCTTTTCCTTGTCCTCACCCTCTACCCCTGTTGGTTGTGCCCCTATTCCTTTGAATTTGCTCTACTTTTTACCATGTTAAGTGTATCACTTCTTCTGGTATTTCTTCATGCCCTACCTCCCCTTTGTGTTTTCATCTTTGTTTCTTCCTTTTCTTTTAGTTTTTCCCTCCTTTTCTTCATCTCTCCATTTTGGTTGTTATATTTATTAATCCTTTTGGGTTCCTTTTTTTCCACAATATGTAAGACCCTTTGTGAGTCACCAAAAGTGTGGGTGAAATTTTGCACCCTTCACCCCATCTTTATTTCAGAGAATGATACCTTTTTTCAATGGTTCACTAAATTTTGGGAACATTAATGGACGGGTGGAAGATAAAAATTTATGGTAGTAGCAATGGGTGGATACAAGCAGCAGGCAGATGATTGGTTGTTCAAAGGAGTGGGGTGGATAATGCAATGGGTAGACAATCCAACCTTTGATTTAGGTGAAACTATCCAAAAGACCCACCTACTTGTTGGGTGAACATTTCAATTGACCAACAAGGGCAAAAAAATCGTACACCTGCCCATAAGAAGGATGAAAATTCCCACCCATTCTCAGGTTGAACTCTTAGGCATAAATTAGGTAGATCTTTGATAAGTAACTTCCCTCCTTCCTGATGACTCTGTGGGTAGAACTAGAGATAAAGTAAGCACCCACCCAAAATGTAAACTCCCACCATTGCTTGAAATTCAAATAGGAGTACTCATTGCTGTAGCATCCCAGTACCAAGAAATCATACACAAAAGTGACTGAGTTGAGATGCACTGCTCTCAAGGTGATTAATGCTAGTCATTCACCACCTGACCAAAGGATCGTCAAGTCACTAAATGAGTAAAAGGATGAGGTAGATGAGAATGAATGAATTGGATAGAAATATCAGTAATTCCAAGGGCCCAGATCAATTCGAACTCACCTACCTCCTTCTAGAAGACCACCACCATCTCGAGGAGTAGTGTACTAGTTGAGCATCTATCTGCTCCAAGTTCTATCTTCCCACCTACTGCCATTAATGTTAAGTTTTTAATTTACTGTAAAATGCTTATAAATAGTGGAATGTTGGTCATTCCTATGGGTGGCTCTTTAGCCATTATAATTTTTATGTAAGATTTTTCACCACTGTGTAAATATAAACTTAGCACTATTTGATCTCTGATTTTGCCTTCATTTCTTTTCATTGAATGTATGAGTGTTCATTTTTTCTTTGGTTAGTTAGGTGGTTTCATATAATTTTACAATCTAGATCTCATGGAATTCATTGGATGGCTATGGAATTTACATTCATAACATAGGGAGGGTTTATTTTTGTTAAATTTTGTCGGGTGAGAGCACTCTAATTCTACTTTCTATATTTCATGCACCCACTTGCCAGTTCTAAAATTCACTCTTCGCCCTCTACTCTAAAGTGTTTAGTAAAGGTATAGTTGGCTGATATGTAGGTATCAAGTTTGTGTTTCTACCCATGGTGCAATGCCTACATGTGTCTTTATGTAGCTATACCCATCCTTGTGAGTTCTGGATATGACCATTTTCCCATATCATTCTCCCCTTTTTCCCTTTTTCCTATTTTATGACATAGATAGTTGGAACCACCATAGAGGAATTGACCTTATCCAAAGATCGATCACCCTACCCTCACTAAGTGGTTGTCATTCAATTTTGGTGTAGGTTCACCCCCACCCTCCACACGATTCTAGATCCTCAACCAATAAGAGGGTAAAGTCCCATAGCCTCTTGGAGAGGGAAAAGTCTCATAATCACTTGGAGAGTGCAAAGTCTCATGCATAGTAGACATGACTTAAATATAAATATATTTGATGATTTTAACGATCACATAATTATTCATATTTATAGCCGACAAGACTATATTAGAAATGTTACATGGATCCCCCCTTAAAAACATTTATCCCAAAAGTTGAAAAAGATTGTAAAGTGCTATTAGTGTTCCGTGTAGAATCTCCGATCACTTGGTGAAGAAATATTGAAATCATTGAGACTAAATATGACAAGATCTATATATCAATACTACTTTAGGTTGAAAAGTGATTCAACATTTATTGAGTGCTAGAAGATGTCGATTCGAGGACTGAACCATCATGCACTTAACTTGGAAAAAAGATCCCCAACAACCTTTCTTCAATATATTTTTCATGTTATGTGAGATAACCACCTTAGAGGTATGGGGTTGGATTCCTTATAAAAAATATCTCTTCCATTCTCTATCCATTTGATAGATAGTTTGTGTATATTAATGGTAACATCACCAAGCTAAGATAGACATTATGCTACCAAGATGACATCTGAACTTCCTAGTCCATGGCAAATACATTTCCCACCCAAGTATAATTTCCCATTTGGATGTTAAATTTATCTATTCAACCCACACACTAAGTAGAACCACTATTTGTAATTAAGACTTGAAATTTATCTTGATTTGAAGTATTGATATACAAACCCAAGGAATTTGTTATCTTACTATATATAAATTTATGTGTGCTACCTGAATAATTTAACACATTGACACATTGTCATTTATAAATCATTGTACCTTGATAGTGTGGTGATCTTGGAGCCCTATAATCATATGAGAAGATAAAACCATGGTATCAATGTCCTATTTTGCTTCATATATTTCTACTAGTTACTCTTGTTGCAATGACTCTTCATCTTCACATACTATTATGTTTTTACCTTCCAATTGAAAATTATGGTGTTCTTTATAGGTCTGATTTTGGGGATGGTGAGAATGATATTTGAAATAGAAAAATCCTTGATAATGATCAATATTGTAGAAAGGATAATGAAAGTTAAAGTAACTTCTATATGGGGGACCATAATCATGGAGCTTTTGTTCTACTGCCAAAGCTACATACTATGCATTGTCAGTAGTATAGGGATCATAAATGTCAACTTAATTTATAATTTTATTATTAATACCATAGTGAAATACCGATACCACCATCGATGGACTCAATTTATGAGTAGAGGTGGTAATACTTATGAACTCAAAGTAATATTCTTCCATTGTTTCAATTTGCTTTGTTTGCATAAGTCATACCATATAAGATGTGGTTTGAATAAATCATTCTTTGAAGTCAGGACATGAAAGAGGACCACCATTTTGGTGGAGCTACCATAACAACCATTGATAAGATTGGGTACCAATTTTAGAGGATGCTAATGCAACATGACCTACTTGAGGAGCATGGTACAGATGGATAAGGCCTTCCATTTTGGCCACCATCCTCGAGGATCAATACCTTCAAATGTGGGCATGTCGATGCAAGGAACATGAACATCATAAATCCACTCAAAGAAATTAGAAGCACTTCCTACCATAGAATATAATTAGAATCAAATCCTAAGTCATACAAATAAAAAATTAGGGGATTATGACTAGGTGGCAATTGTGGAAGAACACTAGTATTTGGTGCTTGATGAATGATCAAAGGTTGTTGCTCAATGGTTTGTTGTGACCCTTGGACAAGAGGATATATACTAATGGATAGATGTAGGATTTTTTATATTTTATTCAATAAATTTTCTTGATCATTTGTGGTGTTGATAATGGAAGTAATTAAATGGCCTTAAATCACTTAAGGAATTTCCAATGGAAGACATTGTTTGTTCTTGATGCAAAATATATTTATGTAGATTAGGATCAATAGTATTGGGAAGAGGAATACTAATTGAAGGGGTAGCAAGAAGTGATAAGAGGAGGCTTGTTAGAAGGAGGATAAGAAGAACCCAATGTGTTGGTTGGAAGAAAAGCCATGTCATTTAAGGAAGAAATAAGTCATTGGTAAAAAATACTGATTTTAGAGGGAGTGTTATGATGCTTACCTAGATTTCTAGGTTAGCAATTTTTTTGCTCATACATACATCCTCTAAAATATGCTATAATAAACCTTTAACTTGTGTGCAACCAATAGGGATAGAAATTTTACTCATGTACTAGGGGTAGTTGAAGAATTCAACAATTATTTGAAATACTATTGAAAAAATGTTGTGAAAAAATTACCTGTTATTGATCAACTTGAAGTTGATCACAAGAAAATAAATCTCCCACAAGGATTTGGCTATACCCAATACTTTGATATTTTTTTTAAATATTATTATTATTTATTTATATTTTTTCTTTTATTTAATTATTTATGTTTTTAAATTTTATTTATATATTATTCTTAAATATCAAAAGGGATGGAATACATGGGGGAAAGAATAAGACTGAGAAGGGTCTATGTGAGGGAAGTTACACAAGTGGTTAACAAATGCGTGGATAGATTTTTTTAATTTATTTCAACCAAATTTGTTTTAGAAAGTCCCTTTGAAAAGCCACATGCAAATCTTTCTTCAAAGCAGAGGATGCTCTTTTTTAATTTAGGTTGTCAATAAGAGGACTCCATATATTTTATGCATTATATTTATAATAAAATATAGGAAATAGAACACGAGAGGAAAAAATCTAAAACAAAGAGAATATTCTAGAAGCTATGCCTTAGATCCTAATTTTATTTTCAAAGAATTACATCAAATTGTAAGAACTAGAAACCTCCAAACACCATCCGATAGGAAGCTAAATTTTAAAAGTGGTTGAATTCTTGTTTGTAATGAGGAATCCATTATCAAGTTTGGCATGCTATGGTTTCTTTAGAGGGAATTATTATTAGAAATAGATTATATTACATCATTTAGGTCATGTAAATGTATCTTCCAAGGTACATACTTAGGACATTAGATTACTTTAGGGGGAAGTTATCTAGTTACTTCATGCAATGTAATAAATGCACAAGTATCAATGTGCAAGTTGTACCTTACACAACTAGGTAGAGTGTTGGTCAAGGAACCTATAATGCCTATATAATAAAGGCCTCATTGTAATATATATATATATAGAGAGAGAGAGAGAGATTTGGGTATATAGTAGCTTAGAACATAGTATAGGTCTGTGGTGATCACCATCCAGTGGTGATGGGTGCAATGCAGTTCAGTACCTTTATTAATGGAGTATTCATTTCCTCCATAGCTACATTGTATTCATTTATATCATTTATATTTATTGCATATCTCAGTCATCTAGAAAATTTACATTATTTCATATTATTCTGCATCTCGTGATTGTTATCTCCCTTTGGCTATTATATCAAAAGATAACGGTGATATCATAGCTACGGTAGATCTAGTCATAGTAGGTCAATAGGAAAACCACCATAATTATTGAGCCTGAGTTTTTTGTCAAAACTCTTAAAAGAATCTAGGTTGTAGAATTAGGGAGAGTCACAAGTGAGGACTAAAATAAATCTTAGTTCTAGAAATACTGAGATTGTATTTGACTAGAGTCTTTCCATAAAGTTATAGGAAAAACTTGTGAATACCAGGACTTAGCATTCAATCCGCTATATTGACAAATCATCTAGTGAAGATCGCTATTGCCCAAAGTTTTTTTGTTGCATATAATTAATTATTAGAGGATTGGTACTCCTCCTACAATATAAATCTAGGAGACTCCAACTTCGTTGCTCGAAAGTCAACATACCCTCATAGTGCAAAGATTATTTCCTTGTGCAAGAGAAGAACACTGTGGAAGAAGACTTCTGGAGAAGAGTCATGGTAAAGTTAGGAGACTAAAGATATCCATTTCTAGATTTAAGAACTTCACAGTTGAAGAACATGCCATAGAATCCTTGATACAAAAGGTCATAAAAGCCTTGAAGAAAAGTCCATAGAAGCCTTGAAGAAGTCATAGAATTCTTGATACTAAAAAGGCCATAGAAGCCTTGATATTGAAAAGGACACATAAGCCTTGATACTAAAAATGCCACATAAGACTTGATATTGAAAAGTCCATAGAAGCTTTGATACTAAAAATTCCATAGAAGCCTTGATACTGAAAAGGCCACAAAAACCTTGATATTGAAAAGACCACAGAAGCCTTGATACTTAAAAGACCATAGAAGCCTTGATACTGAAAAGGCCATAGAAGCCTAGATACTAAAAAAGGCTCCAAAAGCCTTGATCTTGAAGAAGAATTCAAAAAGAAAATATGATTCAAAAGCAGATTAATATTTTAGTACTAATATTTTTGTTGTAGAAAAATAATGTTCAGTGAGTTGGGAAACTTCCTACAAGAAAGTTAGGAAGAGTATCTTCTTTAGAATCAATTCAACACCTGAAGCAAAAGATATCAGGAGAAGATCTCATTGAAGGACTTCTAGACTTGGAAGAAGAATAAGGACTAGGAGAGTCCTCCTCAAATCTAGAAGCAATAGAAGTAGATATCCAGAAGCAGATCTCACCACCAACACTTCCAGAAGTAGAAGGTTGAAGAGATCTCAAGGAAAGACCAATAAAATATGCAATATCAAAGACCTTAGGAAGGTCTCATCGAGAATCGAGTAAAATGCTAGGAGAGCCTTACTAAAAAATCATCAAAGGAAAACTCACTGGAGAAATCCACTACCAAGAAAAAGCTCTTGATAGTGAAAGACTTAGGATAATTGTCACTATCCGACAACAAGCCCAAGAGAAGGAGAATTTGGCAAGGAGTTCCAAATCTGAGAAGAATAATTTAGGAAAGAGTTCCAAATCCCAAAATAATATTCTAGATAAAGACCTCAAGATATTCAAAATATTGAGAAGAAGATCCTTCTTGAAGTCAAAATTCAACAAGAATACTTGAACACAAAATAAGTTCACCAAATCTAGGAGATTTGAATATTACCTCTCACAGCAAGAAGACACCTCTTCAGAGACAAATACTTCTTCAAACCTATAGCTAAAGGAGAATAACATAAGATGAGGACAAGACACCAAATATTAGGCTCATGAAAGAAATTTTGAGACCATATTTTGGTGGAGTTGTTCAAGACAGTCTAAAAAAAGCTACAAGATCCTACTCGAAGTAGCAACTTGGTGATCTTAGAAACCAAGATTTACATCCTCTACAGAAGTGGCAAAATATCTATAGAAGCTTTTAAAAAGACATGCAACTATTGGTGCTAGCTAACTCATTAATTAGATTACTTTTCAGATTCATTGGAGCACCTTATTTAGATTAAAGTTGCAAGAAGGGAAAGCATAATTACAGTCTTCAAAAGTGCAAAAAATGAAAGGTTCATTTTAAGTTTCATTTGCACATTAGGGGTTGATTAGATTTCAGATTTATCTATCGACTACCTATCTTCTACTTTAAAAAAGAAGGATAAAAATAAGACTTGATCCTACAACTATGTTTGTAGTGAAATATGCATGGTTTCATTCTAGATTATGCTTGAAAGGTTATAGTGAAATTTTTAAGTGCATTTTTAAGATATTAGTGGAGCAATAAGGTGAGATTATTGTTACCATTAAAAGGTGTATTTTAAGCACTATACTAGTTGATTTTTTAACTAGTTATCTCAATTAATTTATGTTGTTGAAAGCATAAAAATTAGCACAAAATCTGCAACACTTTCATGGCCTATAGAAGCCACCATTGAAAGCAAAAGGTGAAGAAGAAAACCACCATTGAAGTCCTTTAAGGAAGCCTCAAACTGAGACCTTGGAAATCTCAAGATTCAGGGATATTATAAGGTGTTCATTTCAGTGTAGAGAGAAGGAATTCCTATTCAAAATAAGCATTAGCTTGGATCATCTATCATCCAAGGAAAGGAACAAAATATTATGTAAAAGCTCTTCATTTTGGTGCAAAAACTATATATTACAAAAGAACCACTTTTGTTCTTTTCGAAGGACAAAATTATTATCTACAGGGGGTAGCAAGGATGTATTATCTAGCAAACTAAAGGAGCCACCGAAGAACCCATATGTCTAAGGAGTTGAGGTGTTTATAAACATTGATTTTCAATATTTAAATCAAGCCCTAGAAGAGTACGTATCACCTACAACATTGGAAGCATAAAAAGGAACCAAAAATCAATCTAAGATTGTGTAGAAGGGTATATTGCAAGAAAGGAATTACCTATGTAAGAGGAACATTATCAAAATCAAGCAAAAGGGAAGCATTTAGCTATTGTAAATACGAACAAGCAACATATTACAAAGGAAAAGGATGTGTTATATCCAAGAAGAACCTACACCATTGAATACTACAAGGAGCTACCATAGGACCACCGTGAAGGAGCACCAAAGATACAAGAGATAATACATAGAAGTAGCCAAGAACGTTGGGAGATTACTTGCATTTCAAGAAACAAGGCAAGTTTACATAGAAGGCAAGATAAAGGAAAAATTAGGGCTCCAAGAAATGTTACAAGGGAGGCTTACATGCATAAGCCTTGAGTTCCACTTGGCATAGATGCTCTACACTCTCCAACATACATGAAGACTCAAGAACTCACCAAAAAGACATTACACATGCTTGGGAGGAGTTACAAATATTGGGAGGTTACCACTAACCTCATAATTGCAAGATTTACATTGAAGGCATCTACAAAAAATGTTTTAGGTGACGCTTGTCACAAAGTGCAAGAATGTTATCCTATTTAAGGTACCAAGGAGATCAAAAAAGGAAGAAAAAAGGCAATACATAGCTCATTTGGAAGGAAAAGACTATTTTCTAGCCATACACCATTCAAATGTGTAAGAAGTGTATTTAAAGCACTATCATAAACTAGAGCTTGAAGAAGAAAGCACATTTCAAGGAGGAGAAGGAGTGCCATACGAGGGAGAAGAAAGGATAGGTCCAAGGATACTTTGACTCCCATAAGTGCCTACATTCCAACATTGAAGTCATGGAATTCCAAAGCATATCAATTGATTCTAGCACCAAAGGTAACCTTAATATTGTTGTTATATCTAGTCATAAAAAGCACGGAACAGTGAGGAGATTTAACATCCAAGGTTGTAACCTTGTACAAAGCATACACCTAACTAATGCATCAATTGATATCAAACATTAAAGCATAAAATATTGACAATAATAACTTCAACAAGAAAGAGAGGGTTTCTTTTATTAAATATTTTATCAAATCCAATTACAAGTACGTCCCTCTTAGGGATACTCAATGTTGATATAATTAATACAATATTGAAGACCCTCTAAATGAGGGGGTGGTGTAATTCACAAGCTTTCCAAAATGATACAAACTACTCAAGGTCAATGGTGACCTTCTTCTCTCATTAAAAGAGGTATTTTATGACTTGAATGCCTTGAAATGAATGGATCCTATAAACCCTATGTTCAAGAAACAACAAGAAAGAATTAAAAGCAAATATGGCCTCTCTTGATGAGGCTTTTGATGGAAACTTGCATAAATGATGACAAATAAAACAAGAAACATGTAAATCTATTAATATTAGCATAAAATCATAAAATTACTATGAAGCATAGAAAAAGGCATGTAATCTAGGTAATAAGCAACCTAATTAGCCATTAGAAACTTGAATTGCATGAAATAACAAGAAACTATGCTAAATTGACAAATACAAGGAAATGGAAACAAATCTATCTCTAATTTGTAGATTTAACTGTACAAATGCATGAAAGGAGATTAATATAATGTAAATCTACCAAAATAAATGCATAAATTGGAAATCTACGACTAAAATAGAGGAAATGAGATGCCAACCCTCATCGTGGGTCTAAGGCACAACTGATACTGTTAGCCGCGATTGGGTCGAAAATGCTCTTGCTCTTGTAATTAGGGCATGTATCCTTAATTCTCTCTATTGAATTGATGGTCAAGGGTCACCTTGATGTCCTCTGATGGATTGGCGGTTGAATTCATTGGATTTATGGTGGAAGAGGCTCAATTATGGATTCTTGATCTCCTTAGTCCTTTGACACCTCCATTGCTTTGAATGCATTCATGATGTTCAAATTGGTAGCAAATTAGCTCTCCTCAAAGGTTGCAATTGAGTCAACAATTCAATAGAGCTTCGCTACAATCAATTCAAAAATCTTCCAAACTTCTCCCAAATTTGGAGGGGGGTCTTATAGGACTCCTAATATCCAATATTAGCTTGCTTGGGAAGCCAATATCAAGATCTAGGAGGTTGGATCAGTTGGGAGGAACTATCAAAGCTTCCCCGCCCAAAATCATTTGAATCTTTGTTGCCCAGATTGTTGTAACCGAATTTGGCTCAACCCAGGATTCAATATAATTTTGATGCTAGTTGTGGCTTTGAGGCATGGCTAGCTCTGTTAGTCGTGGGTTTTAGCAGCGGCTAAGTTTGAGTTACCCAACTTTGCCCAAATTGAGTGGTTAAAACCACTGTTTCACCTTAGAGCTATCCAAGATCATTTGTAGGGTCTGTTAGCATGTCGATATGAGTAGTCACCTAGAAATAATGTATTTTAGGTGTCTATAGATGCCCCTTTTGGGATGCATTGTGAAAATGAACAACGATGAGAAAAAATAGACCTCCTAAAATGATGTCGTAGGTTGAATGATAATCATTGATATGATCAATATTAGATGCCTAGTCCTGTTAAAGGACACGTATCTTATAATCATTGCTTCCAACTGAGGGAAGGTTTAAATTCATAAAGCTTTTGCAAGCTCCAGTGGTTATCAGGTAGCTTCAATGCTACAATAGTACCGACAGGTGGAGAGCTATTAACTTAACTGTCATTATTTCTTTTTGCCCTAGCAAAGAGTAAGCTTATGATAGTCATTGGCAATGATTTGTAATATGAATGCAATTTGACAAGATCGAGTGATCTCCTATTGAATTTAATTATGATAATGATATTATGACTACCCCCTAAAGTGATGATTCGATGAGAGTAGGAAAATTAATGAAGTGATGAGTTGCTTGACCACAATGAGTGATTTGAACAATTTAATATTTTAGCACTTTGATTACTTGGCAAGGCCTAATTCAACCATGATTACAACTGTTAATAGTAATTTTACATATCTATCCCATGGAGCAATTCGGTCGTTGTGGCCTTCTTAGGGAATCAAGATGATATCAATTCCAATTAGGCTTATGTTGAATCATAATGTCCGATGATCTGCTAAAATATCATAGAAGCATTGAGATGAATACCTCATTCTCATGGAGCATTTTGGTCGTCTAGGCCTTCTTAGGGATTGAAGTGAAGCATATCAATTTAGTGATGACTAATTTACCCCAAATAGCCTTATGGTAATTTACTTATCTTGCCAGATTGTATGGATCGCAAGTCGCTGCAATCGCAAAATGTATAGGGTAAAGAACTGTATACGAGGCTCATTTGAATTTTGAATTATATGAATTTTTTGTTGTTTTGAAATTTTTGAGGTTTTTGGCCCATTAGATATTTTTGTTTTTGCATTTTGAAGCTCCTCATGGTTGAATTTTGAGGGTATTTATTGTTGGATGCTAGCCGTGCTTGTCATCCGCAGCCAATTTTGAAAAATTCCTTAGTTGTGGCTCTAACCCGCGGTCGAAAATCCCTAATTCTGTGCCTGTGGTTGCCAAGTGTAGTTGAGGGAAAAATTGAAAATATAAAATAAAATCTATCATTTTTAATGTCATTATTTCCATTGCCAAGCTATAAAACTGAGAGCTCTGAGAGGTAAACTTGCACTTTTGACATGAAACACTGCTGAAACCTGCACAAAATACCTCATGGTTGTAACAACCCCACTACCCGGTTATATTTTGTATTGAATAATATGATGCTGATGTAAGTATCTATGATTGCAGGCACAGGTTCCACACCATAGATGATAATCCAAACAAGGCGGGTACCCACCCCTGGTAGGGACAGTGGTCGAAAGGTGCCAAGTAAGGTGGGGATATGATGTCGTGCCTATGGCACCATGGCTCGTGGGTACATGGAAGCCCACTATAAAAAAAATCATATAGGACATTTTGCTTATGCTGCGTTTTGTCTGTTTGCATAAATGCATCTTGATTGGTTGATAGGGATTAATAATTTGTTTATTTCAAAAAAAAGAATTTTATTTAAATTTCTTTATGGAATTAATCTTAAATAATTTTAAAAATAAATAAATAAAAAATATATATGTATAATATATAAAATAAATAATAATATAAGATATAAATAAAGATAAATAATAAATAAGGATAATAGCCATTATGAGTTTGTATTGTGCTATATAAAACATTAATGAATTTATCTTAAGAAAAATTAATATGAAATAAATTAAATTTTATTTAAAAACACTCTATACCTACGGTGGACACTTGTCTATCATACCATTCGGACAGGAAATAGCAATGTGTCATCAGGGAATGGGCCCCATTTCCCTTATAATCAAGACTTTGAATGATAAGTGATTCATGGTTCTCAAGTTGGGCGAAAGTGTGTAAGTGGAGTTCAGTGTGTTCGATAGAAGAAGGAATCTTGGAAGTGTGCTCATCTTGCTACAGGTGCAAATTCCCTAAAATTTTTGTTGGGTGTCTATTATAACGTGTTTTCTTCACTTGAGGATGCTAAATTCTGTTCATTTTTTAAAAAATAATAATATTTTTCTTTTGGGTTAATAGTAGTTTGTCTGAATATTTCTTGCATACTCTTAAGAAAAGCAAAATTTGTACTCTATGCTTTAAGTTTGACAACAAGTAACAATTGAAGATATAAAATCATAGATTTTTACCTTAGTAGCTACATTGGCATGAGTGAGTGTATGCATTAGAATCATAAGATCCACACTGACCCCTAAGCATGCTAACCTCACTATACCCTACCACAATGATGGTGGGTACGAGAAGGTTAGAAACAACTATCCAATGGAAGCCTTTGAAAGGTGATTGCTATGGGGCATGCTGCATTATTAATTTGTTTCATTCATATGTCCATGTATGTTGTACATTTATTAAAAACAAATAGTGGAAGAAAACGTTTTCGACACTAGGTAATGGTTTGTAAAGCACAAGGGCAATTGTTATTGTTTATATAAAAAATATGCATAGAATATGTAGCATGAACACCTGTATTTAATCTAGAAGTATCGAATGTTTTTTTTTTACTTATAATATTATATTTTAGATTTTTTAAACCTTAGTTATTCATGAATGGAAATGAAATTCTGCGTATGTAAGTGGGCATTGATATATTTGTAGCTTGTGCATTATAAAGTAACATATATAGATACATTAGATTATAGGTAGAATTCACTTGTGAAGGGAAATAGATTAAAACTGTGGCCAATTAAACGCTATGGTGAACCATTAAAAATATATATATATATATATATATATATATATAATCTTCCAGATGATAGGAGGAAAGGAAAATCTTCCAATTTGAGGAAATACAGGTTCTTGGTAGTTTTGTTTTTTCATTGGAATCACCTCTGATGGTTGACATTTAAAAATATATATGCATTAGTCTTATAATGGGTATGAGCAGAGCTTGGTTTCAAGGACTGTTTTAAGTCTTGTGTGGACTATTGTCGAGGAGTCTCCAAATCCGTGGTAAGCTAGGAGATAGGAGATCTTCTTCTTTAATATATATATATATATATATATATATTAATATACATATTAAATAATATTATAATCATTGTCTTAAATTCAAATACGTGGGCATCTTTGGAATAAGGATTTATATGTAAAAACATAAAATATAACAGGTTCTTTGGTACACATGTAAATGGCATAGACAGTTTTAATTGTTAAAAAAATGGGGCAACCAAAGGTCTAATATCATAGGTCATAATTTAGAAAAAAATCCTAATGGCTTAGAAACCGCGCATGTTCACATTTCAATTACAGAAAACACATTGAAAGTTTGGAAATGTCAATTGGAAAATCAGTAATGCACTAGGATATAGAAGAAGCCCACTACTTATTCCATCTAGACGCATTTTCCCCTCTAAGAAATTGACAGAAATGTAAAACCTTTGACGTCGAGTGGAGTTAGTTTATAGGGTGAGTTTAAGTTTTCTATTATTATGTGTTTTAAGAAACTAAATTAGGTGCTAGAAGATTTATATTAAAATTATAATGATAACCTAAACTCAATTTTTATTATATTATTTAATGTAAATTCTCTTGGGATGGCAAGGAACCTAGAAAATTGGAATAGGATATATAGTCAAAGGGAATCATAGGAAATATGAATAGTTATAAAAATGATTTATGTAAACAAAAATTTAAATTAAAGGCTAAATAATTCCATCATAAATTAAGTAATTAGGTTTATTTTATCTTTTAAAAATAATAGGATGATGATAACTTTTATTCCATGGTGTTAAGCTATACATAATGATAACCTTTTCTATGATGTTAAGCTTTACTTTATAAGGTTATGTATAATTTTTTTTTTATCTTTATGTTTAATAAATTATCTTTACTTAAGCAAAATGATAGTATGTAAATCTTGTGAAAATGGAAACTTAGAATATTAAAGTTATTAAATCTTGTATTTTAAAAGTGTACCTAAAACCTTAGTACGAAGAACACTAGGGTATGGTTATTATTAAAAATATATGAGTTTAAATATGGAAGAATTTTTTAGTGCTACTTTTAAACGAGATAGAACATATCAAACTACCCAGATAATTGTCAAAAGCCAAGAAAGGGCTAGAATAAATAACTACCAAGTAGGGCAATATTCCCAACTCCATTAGACCTGGTGGGACTAACACAGAGTGATGTTATCTGTTCTCCAGCTAATAAAATATATGTCTTATGTTGTTGAGATTAAATGGTGGTGGTATGGGACATCACTCTAGGATAACAGTTGACTAGTACGTGAGGGTGCTCATGATATCATTTCGATTATGGAAGAGCCAAAAAGAGACATGAGCAGAGAACTAATAATGTATTTGGAAGGTCCAAAGGTAGATGGTATGGGTAGCATTACTGTCTACTAGAAATGAATTCTGAACACCTAGTCCAATGGCCATGTTATGGCGAACTCTAGTCAAACCTTAGATGAGGGTCAATAACTAGCACTGACATATCAATGCTAGTTCCAAAGCATTTGGTCAGTGGACCATCACGGGTAAAGAAAGGATTGTGAATCCTCATGCTTTGGGTAGGGGATTACAACATCCATCCTTCTAGGTGTTATGGTCCCTAGAATGGCAACCCCACACCAAGATAAAAGTAAAGCTCGAGAAAGGAGTAAGGATCCCAAGTGGTGAACTCTTGTAGGAAAATGGCCAATCCTAAGCACTTAAGTCATCAACTGTAGTGGTGGATAATCTTGAAGTGTAAAATCTATATGCTAAGTACTAGATTCAAGTTGGTATCCTAAGGCAAAAATTTGTAGTAATAGTTTGATTTTATGCTTTTGACAACCAGGTGCATAGACTTGGGTTATGACAATTTGTATTAGAGCCTAGGTTGTGAAACCTTAGGCTATTAACCATGACTAACTATTCTGACATAACTCTTTTGATGCCAGGTATGGTAGGTACCTCACAAAGGATCAATATTAACCTGTAAGAGGAAATTGTAGAGGTTCCTAGGAAGGGATTAAGGTGACTCATAAGAGAGTCTGAGAGGGTGCAAGCTACTGAAGTACCATGGTGGGTAGTAAGGAAAGAGAAAGAACCTGTAGCTACAAGAGCTATGAAAAATGATGAGAATATGGCTCAAATGATTCAGCTCATGCAGGAGCAACCAAATTAGCAATGTGAAAAAATAGAAATCCAAAAATATCAGATGAGTGAGCATATGGAAAAACAGAGGGCATAGATGGCCCAGAAGTATGAAATAATCACCTAAAAGTAAAAATTCATCGATAATTTGGCTAAGAGAAAGGAAACTAAAAATATAAGTGAGTTTCTTGAAGGTTCCTCAAGAAGGAAAGTAGGTGAATAATTGAAAAGGGAAATTAAAAATTTGAATATTTCTAAATTTGATGGTAGAGGTGATGGTGAGATAGTTGTTAATTGGCTAAGTGAAGCTGAGGGATATTTTGCAATCTAGCCTCTCTGCTCAGAATCCAAAACAACTTGGACAATAGCACATTTGGAAGGTCCTACAAAATATTGGTGGACCAAGTATAATAAAATCACTCAGAAGGAAGCTTTAGATATACCTTAGGAAGAATTTGAAAGAGAATTTAAGGATCATTTCCTTACACCTATATTGAAAAACATTGTGATTTTACCAACCTACGAAATGGCAATATGATTGTCATTTAGTATTATCAAAGGTTTGTGTAACTTCTAAAATATGCCTTGAAATATGATGGTCAAGAAAAATTCAAAGCCCATAAGTTTTTAATAGGACTATATCCAAACTACAGTCAGCCAGTTGGGAGAAAAGTACCTAAAACATTAACAATTGCTTATGATGTTGCACGATATGAGGAAGTAAGCCAGAAATAGGTAAAGGCTTATTAGGAGCAAGTTGAAAGAGAAAATTCCAAGAAAATAAGATATCCTGAGCAAAATAAGGGTAGAGATCAACAGAGGAAGTTCAGAGATGATGGGTGATATAGAAATGAAAATATAAAAAAGGGGAAATTCTAGGGAAACAGAGGGCAGCCAGATCGAAGGAACTACCAGGAAAAGAAAAACAACAATTGAGAGTAGGATGGAAATAGCATTCATGAAAAATGAGATAAACAAAAGAATGCAGGTCCAAATGCATGCTACGCATGCAGATCCTTGGATCATTTTGCTAGACAATGCCCAAAAAAAGTTGACCGAAGAAATCCCCCTGAAGAAGCCCCACACAGAATATTTGTTACCATAGGTGGTCCTCACCTTTTAGGCCAAGCTACTCCATTTTTTATTAAAGGAAAACTAGGCAAAAGAGATGTACACATTTTAATTAATTTTGGTGCAATGGATAGTTTCATTTCAAATAATATTTTTAGGGACATACCTGTTAAACTTGGAGTTATGGCAAAAGGGTGGCAAGTTGAGTATGGCTTAAGACAAACCTACATGGTTAACCAATGTCTATTTGACCCTCAAATATATATACCTAAAGGAAAAATTAACTGGCATCTATATGTGGCTCCCTTACATGATTTTGACATAGTCCTAGGAGTAGACTAGCTAAAAGCTCACAAAGCCCTGCTACACTTCGAAGAAAGGTGATTGGATTTTATGAAGGACGCTAATCGACGAATCTGTATCCACTGCAACCAAAAAAATCTTGAACATCATATAATGACCGTAATGCAAGTCAAAAAGGCCTTGAGAAAAGGATGTAAACTCTATGTAGTTAAATTAAACAAAAAGAAGGAAACTAAGTCAAGCTCTACATTATTTCAACAATATTTGATGTTAAATGAATTTAGGGATGTCTTTCCTGAGGATCTGTCTGGATTACCTCTAAAAAGAGAGTGACTTTTCAATAGAGCTCATATCGGGAGTAGCTCCAGTAGTCAGAACTCCCTACCGTATGACACCTCTTGAGCTACAAGAACTCAAGACCCAATTTCAAGATTTACTGGAAAAAAGATATATTAAGCCAAGTGTCTCACCATGGGGAGCACCAGTGCTCTTTGTTAAAAATAAATATGGATCCTTGAGACTGTGCATTGATTATAGGATGCTTAACAATATATCCTTTGCCCAAAATTGATGACCTATTTGATCAGTTGAGAGGCACTACCATTTTTTTCCAAAATTGATCTTAGGTCGGGATATCATAAACTAAGAATCAGGGAATAAGATACATATAATACTATGTTTAGAACCCAATATGGAAATTATGAGTTCATAGTATTACCATTTGGGTTAACAAATGCACTGGCTGTATTTATGAATCTAATGAACAACATGTTTCGTGAGTAGTTGGACCAATTTGTGTTGATATTTTTGGATGATATTCTTATCTACTCCCAAAATAAGGAAGAACATGATCAACACATGAGGATAGTTTTGGAAGTCCTTAGGAAAAACCAATTATATGGTAAATTGTCTAAGTGTGAGTTATATACACCATAATTTCAGTACTTGGGGCATATTGTTTCAACAAAAGGAATAGCCATAGATTCCAAAAATATTGAAGCTATAATAGATTGACCAGCCCCTACCAATATTTTTGAAGTGAGAAGTTTCATGGGGATGGCTAGATATTATCGACGATTTGTTAAAGGATTTTAAAAAGTTGTGTTTCCTATAACTAACCTGCAAAGGAAGGGAAAAGCATTCTAGTGGACCACACAATGTGAAGAAGCCTTAAAATTTCTTAAATAAAATTTGACAACCACACCCATACTAAGGATACATAACCTCAACAAATAGTTTATAATATGTATCGATGTCTCACTAGAGGGACTAAGTGGCATCTTGATGCAAGATGAAGTCGTGGTAGCATATGAGTCTAGGAAGCTCAAGAAACATGAAATAAACTATGCTACACATTATTTAGATCTGGCTATTGTAGTCCATGCTCTTAAGATTTTGAGGCACTATTTTCTAGGAAAACCCTTTGAGCTTGAAACCGATCATCAAATTTTGAGGTATATTTTGATGTGCAAGATGCAACCAAAGTATTGTCATTGTTGTCAACACAGTCAGGTTGATCAGTTGATGCAATTGACAGGAGTTCATTGATGAGCAAGGTGTAGCCAAAGTACAATGGACAGGAGTTCATTGATGAGCAAGGTGCAGCCAAAGTATTGTCATTGTTGTCAACACAGACAGAGGATCGGTTGATGCAATGGACAGGAGTGCAGAGGTCATTAGATAGATCGGTTGATGAAGTGAACAAGAGTTCAGAGCAGTCAGAGCATGTACAGTGAATTTCCAAGAAGATAGAAGTGGCCCAGATTCAAAGGATCAAAGAAAAAGACAAGTAAGAAAACTGTCACGATATCGCGACATGTTTTTTGTCACGATATCCCGACATCTCGAAGGAGAGAGAAAATGCTGTCAAAATTGTCATGATTTTGCGACATCTCGGAGGAGAGAGAAAATACTATCAAAATTATTGTGATTTCGCGACATGGCCGAGGAGAGAGAAAGTGCAAGGAAAACTATCACGATTTCATGACATGTTGGACGAAAGAGAAAGCACAAGATAAACTGTCACGATTTCACGACATGTTGGAAGCAAAGAAGGCAAGTAAGAAAACTATCGTGATTTCATGACATGTTTGAAGAAGAAGCGCATGCAAGGAAAACTATCGTGATTTCATGACATGTTTGGAGAGAAGGTGCAGGCAAAGAAAACTGTCACGATTTCACGACATGTTTGGAGAGAAGGCGCAGGCAAAGAAAACTATCATGATTTCGTGACATGTTTGGAGAGAAGGCACAGGAAAAGAAAACTGTCGTGATTTCATGACATGTTTGGAGAGAAGGTGCAAGCAAAGAAATGTGTCACGATTTCGTGACATGTTTGAGAGAAAGAGCTTGCAAGGAAAAGTGTCACGATTTCATGATAATTTGCAAGAGGAAGCACTAAGGAGAAAAAGTGTCACGATTTCGTGACATGTCGGGTTTTCACGATCCGATGAGAAGAAAAGCGCTAAGGAGGAAAAGTGTCACGATTTCACGACATGTCGGGTTTTCATGATCCGATGAGAAGAAAAGCACTAAGGAGGAAAAGTGTCACGATTTTGCGACATAATGCAGGAGAGAGAGTCCGATAGAAAAATGTGTCACGATTTTGTGACATGCTTCATTTTCATGGTCCAAAGCGAAGAGAAAGAGGAGAAGGATGAAGTGTCACGATTTCATGACAGAAGCAAAATGAAAGAGCTGGAAGTAGAAGCGTCACGATTTCATGACAAATTCAAGGAGGAAGAGCTCAAAGGCAAAAGCATCGTGATTTCGTGACATGTTTCATTTTTGCGGGCATAATACAGAGAAAGGCACAAGGCAGTGAATGTGTCACGATTTCGTGACATGTGTTTTCACGGGCCAAATACAGAGAAAGGCACAAGGCAGCGAATGTGTCGCAATTTCGTGACATGTGTTTTCGCGGGCCAAAGACAATAAAGGCACAAGGCAGCGAATGTGTCATGATTTCGTGACATGTGTTTTTGTGGGCCAAAGACAAAAAAGGCACAAGCCAACGAAAGTGTCACGATTTCATGACATGTTCCATTTTCGCGGGAGAAATGCAGAGAAGTGCAAGGAAGCAAAAAGTGTCACAATTTTGCGACATGTCTAGTTTTCGCTGGTGCAAGCCAAGTAGAGTGTACGAAAGCTAAAAGTGTCACGATTTCGTGACATGTCTAGTTTTCGCTGGTGCAAGCCAAGTAGAGTGTACGGAAGCGAAAAGTGTCATGATTTCGTGACATGTCTGGTTTTCGTGGGTGCAAGCAAAGAAGTGGACAAGGAGGCAGAAAATGTCATGATATCGCGACATGTCATGTTTTCATGGGTAAAAGGTGAGAAGAGTACAAAGAGACAAAAATGTCATGATTTCACGACAGGTCGCAGCAGCACGATTACGGACAGTTAACTGAAGTAGAACGACAGTTAAAGGGGCAGTTGTAGAGGAAAATCATGCAGCCAAAATAAGAAGAGTCAACTGAAGTTAGTGTGACAGTTGCAGGGGTAGTTACAGATAGAAATCATGCAAGCTAAAATAAGAACAGTGCATTAAAGGAAGAACGGTAGTTACAGGGCACGTGACATAGTGAAACCATCGAGCAGCCATTACACTGTCAGTTCAAATCAAGAGACAGAACTATTAATAGGTTGCATGTAGAAATACTGTGCCAAAAAGGGAGTTACTCATAGAAGTGGCTATTGATAGTCTGCATGAGTAAATACGAAAGTTAAAAATAGAGAGAAAAGTCGGTTATAAAAGGAGGTCTACGTGAAGAATTAAGTTGCCGCTCATAGTGAAAAAGTGCTACAGAAAGAGTGAAAAAGTGCTGCTAAAAGAGAGTGCGCAGGAGGCGAGTGAGCAGGGTGTGTGTTGTGTAAAGAGTGGGCAATGTTGAGAAAGCAATAGACCAGTCAGGGTCTTGTAAAAGCGAAGGCATTTTTATGTCAAAAATATTCAAAATAGAATTTCGAGTTGGTGCTTGGAATCAGGGGTTGGTGCTCCTTTCTTTTGGTGTAGATAAATTAGGGGTTGGTGCTCCTTCCAATCGGTGCTGGTAAATTAGGGGTTGGTGCTCCTTTCTGTTGGTGCAGATAAATTAGGGGTTGGTGCTCCTTCCAGTGGGTGCTAGTAAATTGATTGTAAAGTTGGTGCTTTGCAAAGACTAGATTTGGATAGGAGTCCAAGCAGTCTATTTTTGAGGAGTAGCCAAAACTGGTGAACCTCGTTACATCTTGTGTTGTGGAATGCTCTCTTGTTACATTTGCTTTATGTGATTTTAAGATTTCATTGTTTTGGCTTTAAGAGTTAAAGTTTTAAGTTATAAAGAGCCACACTGATTCACCCCCCCTCTCAGTGCCATTGTAAGACTAACAATTGGTATCAGAGCCAAGTTCCTGAACAAGCTCAATCGGCTAAGGTGATCTGGGAAGTGACACAATGGTAGTTGGTGAAGGATTCTCATCAAACAAAGCTCCATTGTTTGATGGGACTAATTACGTATTCTAGAAAATCAAGATGCAGACATATCTGTGTGCATTGGGATACGACATATGGGACTCAGTAGAAAGTGGATACATAATACCCACCACTCCTCCAACCGATGCTGCCGATAAGAAACTGTTTGAGAATGACTCAAAGGCAAAGAATGCTATCATGTGCGGTGTAGCAAATAGTGAACTGGTAAAGATCATGAGCTATAAAACTACAAAAGAAATTTGGGACAAATTGAAGAGCATTCATGAAGGAGACGATAAGATCAAGGAGGCCAAGTTGCAAACTCATCGAACTCAGTACGAAGCGTTAAAGATGAATGATGATGAGAACATAGCGGCATATATGCTGAGAGTAAATGAAGTCATTAATGCCATTAGAGGACTCGACGAGAAAATCGAAGACCCTGCAATCGTAAAAAAGGTATTAAGATCTCTTCCCAAAAGATTTGATTCTAAAGTATCAGCTATAGAAGAAGCCAAAGATCTAAATACATTTAGTATGGATGAGATGCATGGTTCGTTGACTACGTATGAGATGAGAATAGGAAAGTTTGATCCCATAGATAGAGAAGCTGCTTTTAAAGCCCACAAAAATACGAAAGCAAAACAAGAATCCGAAGATGAAGAGACATCAGATGAGATGGAAGCAAACTTTGTCCGAAAACTAAAAAGGGGACAAGGAAAATACAGAGGAAAGCTACCATTTAAATTTTTCATCTGTGGAGGCGTTGGGCATGTTGCAGCTAAATGTCCACGAAATAAGGAGAATGAAAGTGATGAAGAATCGCACCGAGAAAGAAGTGACTGGAAGAAAAAGACAAATTTCAGAAAGGGGAACTTCAAGAAGAAAAGTTTCATCTCCAAGAATGTCAGTTCATCAGAAGACAGTTCCGATGAGGATTCTGAAGAGGAAATAGGTGAAGCTCTTTTCATGGCATTTGAAGAAGAAGAATCAAAAAAGGAAGAAGTTAACTCTGAAGTATGTGGTGAAAACTCTGAGGTTGAAGTAGATCTAGAAGGAGAGTTGATCTCTGCACTTGAAGAATTGGGTTTAGAAAAGAAAAAGAACAAAAGACTGTCCAAGAAGTTGGAAGAATATGAGGGTAATATTGAAGATCTCTTCTTACAAATTCACAAAGCCAAGAAAATAAAAGAAGCCTTGAAGTCACAGATCAATGAGAAAGAGATTGTTTGTTGCAAACAAGAAGAGGAGATTATGTTATTGAGGAAACAACTAGAAGAGGCCAATACAAATCTCAAATTTGAGAAGAGCACAGAGTTGCTAGATAAAATGATAAGGCAACAAAGAAGCCCTATGTGCAAGCTTGGTCTTGGATATGAAGCTGAACAACCTTCATCTTCTAAATCTGCAGAGAAGAAGAAATCCACTACTGAAGGATCAAAGCAAGAAAAGCCTGAAGCTGAATCTTCAAAAGGAAGAAAATCTCAAGGGAAATCTACAGCAAAGCAACCACAGAAAAAGAGGTTCTCTCACTCTCACTCTTTTCATAATAATGTTTTTAACGGCTATTGTTTTAGATGCAGCCATTATGGTCACCAAGCAATTTATTGTGGATTGAATAATAATTCAAGGAGTTATGCTGGTAGAAATACATCTGCTCTTTTGAGTGAACACCATGTGCAATGTTTTAAATGTAATGGTCATGGGCACATAGCAAGGTTTTGTCCAAGCACCTCTGCATCTAATCTAAGGCAAGACCACAGATTCCATCAGACACAAAGAGTGCAACACAGACAAGAAAATAATTATCCATCAAGAATGCACAAGAGACAACCACCCAAGAGAAATGTTCAGGTTCATAAAAAGGTTCAAAATGGGGATGCAGGTGAAAATCCTCAGCCTAAGTTCAATAAAAACTGGAGAAAGAAAGAAGAGAGGAAATCGTGTCTCCTTGGACAGAAGGAGATTACTCCTTCATTGCACTAAGCAGCTCCAGGTAGCACATCCTTAGGGGGAGCAATGTTAAAGTTTTATTTTAATGCTCCTATATATTTGTGTGGTTATCTGAGGATGAAAGGAAAGTAGTCGGGGAGTTGTTGTATAGTTGTCAAAGTGTGTTTTTTGTTCATACAATTGTTTGTGGTAGTGCCGTGAAGGGTGGTGATTAAATTGAGAGTTGTCATTATTGGTAGAATTGTTGTATGTCATTGTTGAACTGGTGATGGTTCTTACTGACACTATCATAAGTTAAGGATTATAATAGTTCATATGATTTGGTTGGTTTTGTGGTACTATGTTTGATGCTTGCACAGAGTTGGCAGTAAAACTGCAGAGTTGGTACAAGTGTGAGTCACTTGTCAACCTTGTTGATAGATGTGAAATCAACATTTTGAATGGGAAGATTGAAGAAGAGGTTTACAATGAGCAGCCAGATGATTTCCAGCCTGGTGATGAGTTGAGTTGAGATTGAGCATTAAGTATAGAACATATTGAGTCTCTAACAATTCTTTTTATGATTCTATAAGATCTGGGCAAGTTCTTGGTGAGCTTGCTAGAGCAGGTTCTTAGTGAGCCGATGACAGATTTGAGGACAGTGCTGGGACAGATTTCTAGATGTAGATTTGGGCAGGATGTGTAGAGGACAGAAAGAGTACCAGTGGAGGTGCATTCTATCATGGAGATAGATTGGTCGCGTGGAACAGTAAGAAACAAGAGTCTGTTTCCTTATCCACAACAGAAGCATAATATATTGCAGCGACAGTGTGTTGTACGTAGAAGAAGAATTTATATATTTAATTATCTTTGTGCTCATATTTGTAATTTTTTCTAACTGTCATAACGTGTGCCTGAGAATGTTGTGCATGGACTCAAGGGGAGTCTGCAATAGCCCTTTGGTATTATTGTCAAAGGGGGAGAAGAATTATAGGAGATTGCATGAGTGTTGCCAACAATTCCAAAGGGGGAGATTGATGTGCAAGATGCAACCAAAGTATTGTCATTGTTGTCAACACAGTCAAGTTGATTAGTTGATGCAATTGACAGGAGGTCATTGATGAGCAAGGTGCAGCCAAAGTACAATGGATAGGAGTTCATTGATGAGCAAGGTGCAGCCAAAGTATTGTCATTGTTGTCAACATAGACAGAGGATTGGTTGATGCAATGGACAGGAGTGCAGAGGTCATTAGATAGATCGATTGATGAAGTGGACAAGAGTTCAGAGCAGTCAGAGCATGTACAAGTGAATTTCCAAGAAGATAGAAGTGGCCCAGATTCAAAGGATCAAAGAAAAAGACAAGTAAGAAAACTGTCGCGATATCGCGACATGTTTTCTGTCATGATTTCGTGACATCTCGGAGGAGAGAGAAAATGTTGTCAAAATTGTCGCGATTTCGCGACATCTCGAAGGAGAGAGAAAATGCTGTCAAAATTGTCATGATTTCGCGACATGGTCGAGGAGAGAGAAAGCGCAAGGAAAACTGTCATGATTTCGTGACATGTTGGATGAAAGAGAAAGCGCAAGATAAACTGTCGTGATTTTGTGACATGTTGAAAGCAAAGAAGGCAAGTAAGAAAACTGTCGCGATTTCGCGACATGTTTGAAGAAGAAGCGCATGCAAGGAAAACTATCACGATTTCATGACATGTTTGGAGAGAAGGCGTAGGCAAAGAAAACTATCATGATTTCATGACATGTTTGGAGAGAAGGCACAGGCAAAGAAAACTGTCACGATTTTGTGACATGTTTGGAGAGAAGGCGCAGGAAAAGAAAACTGTCACGATTTCGTGACATGTTCGGAGAGAAGGTGCAAGCAAAGAAATGTGTCACGATTTTGCGACATGTTTGAGAGAAAGAGCTTGCAAGGAAAAGTGTCATGATTTCGTGACAATTTGCAAGAGGAAGCGCTAAGGAGAAAAAGTGTCGTGATTTTGCGACATGTCGGGTTTTTGCGATCCGATGAGAAGAAAAGTGCTAAGGAGGAAAAGTGTCACGATTTCGTGACATGTCGGGTTTTCGTGATCCAATGAGAAGAAAAGCACTAAGGAGGAAAAGTGTCATGATTTCACGACATAATGCAGGAGAGAGAGTCCAATAGAAAAAGGTGTCGCGATTTCGTGACATGCTTCATTTTCACGGTCCAAAGCGAAGAGAAAGAGGAGAAGGATGAAGTGTCATGATTTCACGACAGAAGCAAAACAAAAGAGCATGGAAGCAGAAGCATCATGATTTCATGACAAATTCAAGGAGGAAGAGCTCAAAGGTGAAAGCGTCACGATTTCGTGACATGTTTCGTTTTCATGAGCGTAAGACAGAGAAAGTCACAAGGCAGCGAATGTGTCACGATTTCACGACATGTGTTTTCATGAGCAAAAGATAGAGAAAGGCACAAGGCAGCGAATGTGTCACGATTTCATGACATGTTGTGTTTTTGCGGGCCAAAGATAAAGGCACAAGGCAGCGAATGTGTCATGATTTCACGACATGTTGTGTTTTCACGGGCCAAAGATAGAAAAGGCACAAGGTAGCGAAAGTGTCACGATTTCACGACATGTTCCATTTTCGCGGGCGAAATGCAAAGAAGTGCAAGGAAGTGAAAAGTGTCACGATTTCGTGACATGTCTAGTTTTCGCTGGTGCAAGCCAAGTAGAGTGTACGAAAGTGAAAAGTGTCATGATTTTGCGACATGTCTGGTTTTCGCTGGTGCAAGCCAAGTAGAGTGTATGAAAGCAAAAAGTGTCACGATTTCGTGACATGTTTGGTTTTTGTGGGTGCAAGCGAAGAAGTGGACAAGGAGGCAAAAAATGTCACGATATCGTGACATGTCATGTTTTTGTGGGTAAGAGGTGAGAAGAGTACAAAGAGACAAAAATGTCATGATTTCATGACAGGTCGTAGCAGCACGATTATGGACAGTTAACTAAAGTAGAATGACAGTTAAAGAGGCAGTTGTAGAGGAAAATCATGTAGCCAAAATAAGAAGAGTCAACTAAAGTTAGTGTGACAGTTGCATGGGCAGTTACAGATAGAAATAATACAATCTAAAATAAGAACAGTGCATTAAAGGAAGAATGGCAGTTACAGGGCACGTGACATAGTGAAACCATCGATTTTAGCATGATGTGATTTTTGTGATTGTTGATAAGTTAACCAAGGTGGCACATTTTATACTAGGAAATGTTTGAGATGATTCACCTACTATAGCACAAATATTTGCATGGGAAATCATGAGGTTGTTCCTAAAATAATTATCTTGGATAGAGATTCGAGATTCACTTTTGAGTTTTAGCAAGATTTGCACTGAGCTTGGGGAACAAAGCTCAATATCAACATCGCCTATCATCCTGAGACTTATGGGTAGACCGAGAGGGTCAATCAGGTGCTAGAAGACATGTTGTGCATGTATTGCATGGATCACCAGAGTAAATGGGAAGATTATCTCTTCCTAGTAGAATTTTCTTGTAATAAGAGCTATCATACCATGTTGAGCATGGCCCTTTTTGAGGCCCTATATGGGGGTAGGTGTAGGATACCATTAACGTGGTATAATTTGGATGATCGAGAAGTGATAAATACTGAGGCTATTAGAAATATGGAAGTTCAATTTAAAGAAATCCATCAGCGACTTCATGAAGTCATTGACCACCAAAAGAGTTATGTTGATCTTAAACGAACACCTCAAGAATTTGCCATTGGTGAAAAAGTCTTCCTTAGAGTCAAGCCAACCAAAAGCTCCATTAAATATACCACAATTAAGCCCCATATTTGTCGGTCCTTTTGACATTATTGCCAAAATCAGTCTTGTCACCTACAAGCTTACCTTGCTACCAAATTCATCTAAAATCCATAGTGTTTTCCATGTGTCCCTTCTTCACAAATATGTTGCTGACCCATCACATGTTATGGATGTATCTCATTTGTAGACGTTGGACCCACAACTCATTGAGGTTTGACCAGTTAAAATTTTGGGTTTCATAACAAAGTAGCTGAGGAAAAGAACCATCGAGCAGTGTAGGGTACAATGGGACCACTACTCCGAGAAAAATGCCACCTAGGAAAATGTTGCTACCATGAAAAACCAATTTTATTTTCTATTTGAAAAATGATGATCAAAAGACAATTGAATATTACTATATATGTATCTGAACATTTGATATTTTGATATTAAGTAATGATATTGTATGGAACTTATTTAGCTTATAGCTGTTATTTACAATTTATACTCTGTTGTATTTTAATTGATTAGCACAGGGATTGTGTTGACTTCAAGTGGGGGAGAATGTAACAACCCCACTGCCTGGTTATATTTTGTCTTGAAGAATATGATGTTGTTGTGAGTATCTGTGATTTCAGGTGCAGGTTCCACACCGTAGCTGACAAGCCAAAAAATATAGGTACCCACCCTTAGCAGGGACAATTGTCGAAAGGTGCTAGGTAAGGTGGAGATATGATGTTGTGCCTATGACACCATGGTTTGTGGGTACATGGAATCCCACTATAAAAAAATAATATAGGACATTCTGCTTGTGTTGCATTTTGCCTATTTGCATAAATGAATCTTGATTGCTTGATAGGGATTAATAATTTGTTTACTTTTAAAAAAATATTTTATTTAAATTTCTTTATGGAATTAATCTTAAATAATTAATATATATATATATATATATATATATATATATATATAATTTAAAAATAAATAATAATTTAAAATATGAATAAATATAAATAATAAATAAATATAATAGCCATTATGAGTTTGTATTATGCTATATAAAATATTAATGAATTTATCTTAAGGAAAAATTAATATGAAATAAATTTTATTTTATTTAAAAACACTCTATGCCTATGGTGGACACTCGCCTGTCATACCATTCGGACATGAAGTAACAACATGTCATCAGGGAATGGGCCTCATTTCCCTTATAATCAAGGCTTCGAATGATAAGTGATTCATGGTTTTCAAGTTGGGCAAAAGTGTGTAAGTGGAGTTCAGTGTGTTCGGTAGAAGAAGGAAGCTTGGAAGTGTGCTTGTCTTGCTACAGGTGCAAATTCCCTAAAAATTATGTTGGGTGTCTATTAGAACGTGTTTTCTTAGATTGAGGATGCTAAATTATGTTCATTGTTTTTAAAAAAATAATAATTTTCTTTTGGATTAATAGAAGTTTATCTGAATATTTCTTGCATACTCTTAAGAAAAGTCAAATTTGTACTTTGTGCTTTAAGTTTGACAGCAAGTAACGACTGAAGATAGAAAATCATAGATTTTTTCCTTAGTAGCTGCATTGGTATGAGTGAGTGTGTGCATTAGAATCATAAGAGCCACGCTGACCCCTAAGCATGCTAAACTCACTATACCTTGCCACAATGATGGTGGGTACGAGAAGGTTGGAAGCAACTATCCAATGGAAGCCTTTGAAAGGTGATTGCTATGGAGCATGTTGCATTATTAATTTATTCCATTCATATGTCCATGTATGTTGTACATTTGTTAAAAAAAAACAATGGAAGAAAACATTGTCAGCATTGGATAATGGTTTGCAAAGCACAAGGGCAATTGTTATTGTTTATATAAAAAATATGCATAAAATATGTAGCGTGAATACCTGTATTTAATATAGAAGTATTGAATGTTTTTTTTTACTTATAAGCTTATATTATGGATTTTGTAAACATTAGTTATTCATGAATGGAAATGAAAGTCTGCATATGTAAGTTGGCATTGATATATTTGTAGCTTGTGCATTATAAAGTAACACATATAGAAACATTAGATTACATGCAGAATTTGCCTACGAAGAAAAATAGATTAAAACCATGGTTGGTTAAACACTATGACGAACCATTAAATATATATATAATCTTCTAGATGATAAGAGGAAAGGAATATCTTTCAATTTGAGGAAATACAGGTTCCTGGTAGTTTTGTTATTTCATTTGAATCACCTCTGATGGTTGAAATTTAAATATATATATATATATATATATATACATTAGTCTTGTAATGGGTATGAGTAGAGCTTGGCATCAAGGACTGTTTTAAGTCTTGTGTGGACTGTTTTAAGTTTTAAGTCTTAAATTCAGTTACGTGGGCATCTTTGGAAGAAGGATATTAATGTAAAAACATAAAATAGAACAGGTGTTTTGGTACACATGTAAATGGCATAGGTAGTTTTAATTGTCAAAAAAAAATGGGGCAACCAAAGGTCTAATATCATAGGTCATAATTTAGAAAAAAATCCCAATGGCTTAGAAACCGTGCATGTTCGCATTTCGAACATAGAAAACACATTGAAAGTTTGGAAATATCAATTGGAAAAAGAGTAATGCACTAGGATATAGAAGAAGCGCACTACTTATTCCAACTAGACACATTTGCCCTCTGAGCAATTGATCGAAACGTAAAACCTTTGGCGTCGAGTGGAGTTAGTTTATAGGGTGAGTTTAAGTTTTCTATTATTATGTGTTTTAAGAAACTAAATTAAGTGCTGGAAGTATTTAGATTAAAACTATAATGATAACCTAAACTCAGTTTTCATTATATTATTTAAAGTAGATTCTCTTGGGATGTCAAGGAACCTAGAAAATTAGAATAGGATATATAGTCAAAGGGAATCATAGGAAATATGAATAGTTATAAAAATGATTATGTAAACAAAATTTTAAATTAAAGATAATAATTCCATCATAAATTAAGCAATTAGGTTTATTTTATCTTTTAAAAATAATAGGATGATGATAACTTTTATTCTGTGGTGTTAAGCTTTACATAATGATAACCTTTTCTATGATGTTAATCTTTACTTTATATGGTTATGTTTATTTTATTTTTTAATCTTTGTGTTTAATAAATTATATTTACTTAAGCAAAATGATAGTATATAAATCTTGTGAAAATGGAAACTTAGAATATTTAAGCTATTAAATATTGTATTTTAAAAGTGTACCTAAAACCTTAGTACGAAGAACACTAGGGTATGGTTATTATTAAAAATATACGAGTTTAAATATGTATGAATTTTTGAGTGCTACTTTTAAACGAGATAGAACATATCAAACTACCCAGATAATTGTCAAAAGCTGAGAAAGGGCTAGGATAAATAACTGCCAAGTAGGGCAATATTCCCAACTATGTTAGTCGTGGTGGTGACTAACGCAGAGTGGCGTTATCCATTCTCCAGCTACTAAAAGATAGAAGTCTTATGCTATTGAGATTAAAGGGTGGCATTATGGTACGTCACTCCAGGATAACAGTTGGCTAGTACGTGAGGGTGCTCATGATATCGTTCTAGTTGTAGAAGAGCCAAAAAGAGGCATAAACAGATAACTAATCATGCAGTTGGAAGGTCCAACGATAGATGGTATGGGTAGCATTACCGTCATCTAGAAATGGATCTTGAACACCTAGTCCAATATCCATGTGATGGCAGAATCTGATCAAATCTTACTTGAGGTTCAATGACTAGCACTGACATATCAACTCTAGTTCCAAAGCATTTGGTCAGTGGACCATCACAGGTAAATAAATAATTCCAAATCCTCATGCTTTGGGTAGGGGATTACAGTGTCCACCCTTCCAGGTGTTATGGGTATTGTAAAGGGCAACCCCACACTAGGATCAAATTAAAGCTCGAGAAAGGAGTAAGGATCCCAAATGGTAAACTCTTGTGGGAAAATGTCCAGTCCTGAGCACTTGGGTCACCAACTATAGTGGTGGATAATATTGAAATGTAAAATCTATATGCCAAGTACTAGATTCAAGTTGGGTATCCTAAGGCAAAAATCTGTAGCAATAGTTTGATTTTATGCTTTTGAGAACCATGTTTGTAGGCTTGGATTGTGACAATGGCAGACCAACTGGAGGTTTCCACCAGTGGCAGAGTCGATGTGACTAAGGTAGCCACACGCATCTCTCTCATTTGATTTA